>JAPDNY010000003.1:84245640-85632942 GCA_029375565.1 Gekko gecko
TGTTAGGAGGTGAACTTTGAAAATGCTTTTATTTGTTATTTTCTGACCTGCATGCACACCAGGAATGGTGCCAGCAAGTGTCTTTGCTTTGGGAGAATGTATGCATGAGTTAATGTGACTCTCTCTGTAAAATGAGGTACCACACAGCCTGTATCTCCATGCAAATGAGGTCACAGACGTCTCTTGCACATTTACCCAGCAGCCTTTGGGAACAAGAAGCATCTCCATTACAGCCCTTCCACAGAATGTAAAAAAACAACAACTTTCCACCATTGAGGAATCTCTACCTCGCATGTACCCACAGGATGCTTGGCATTTGCATGTATAAAGACCCGGCCAGATCCATCTACATACCTAAAGGTTTCCATGCCAACCTATCTTGACACCTGGACCAAAATCCTCCCTTGTAGAAAGGTGTAGATTTTCAGCATTGCCCACCTTAGGAGGAGGGAACCCCCACATCCTTTAGCCAATGGTATAGGGATGGGATGGACCCAGAAACACCCCAAGCCAGCCTCCAGACTAACTGATAAAAGGGGGTGCAACCTTTTGTTGCTGGGTTTTTGCTTGCTCTGACTTCTGCAGCCGCTGCTCCTTCTTCATATCAACAAGATAGCTAAGGTAACTTATTGTGGTAACTTGGAGTCGCGACCAAGGAACCATCACACATATAGCTGGCCTATCTGTGTGTAGCAAAAGTAAGGAATCCTTAGTTAGAAACAATCCTTGTTCCTGAGCACTGGAAGAACCAACATCTCCTGGAGCAGATAAGTATAATTGCTTTTCCCCCTCCTGAAGACATACCTTTAGCTTAAATCCCAATATTGTTTTCCATTTCTACTGTATCTAAAAGGAACTTGAATGTATGTGTGTGTGTATCTGTTTTTGTATGACTGTAATGATAAGAACCTTCAGTAAAGAGAATCTTGATTCAAATTAAGAAACCTTTGTCAAGCATCATTCCTTGAAGAAATAGGCTTCTCAGCCGACGGACACCGGTTTCTCTGTATACATTGGCAAAAAGACCTCAAAAGTTAGTCAGCCATTGCGTAGATAAGCAGATCGGCTAACAGATTTAATTGGTGCCCCCTCTGAGGTTTTGCCCCTTGAGCTCTGAGAACAGGTGACCCGACCCACCCCTTCTCTGAGCTAAGGACGTGGAGAGACCGCGTCGTGCTGAGAAGTCAGCTAGAGTGTGAAAGGTTTCTGTCTGCGTGTTTGGCCGTTAGAAAGGCAATCTATCGTGGGTTGGAGTTTCCGCATCTTTTCTCTCTGCCCCCTGGAGCATCCCGCGCCGCGCTCCGCTCTCTTTCGCTCTGGGTGGAACCGAGGCGCGACCACGAAGAGGACCAGACGGCGGAGCCCCGATGTTTGCACAAGCACAAACACACACGCTCACACACGCACATACATGCAGGCACATATAATCCCCCCCTCCCTTTAAAAGCACTTAGGAACGGAAAGGAAGGGAAGTCGAGTTGAGAGGTAAATCTCGTCCCCCTCCTAAGTGGCCAGAGGGTCGCTTTTTGGAAACCTCTTCATTTGGTTCAGTGGGTGACCCAAAGGCGGTAGATCTGATCAATCTGCTTAGCCAAAACCCGCATCCAGGCTGTCTGGGAGCTGGAATGCCCTAGTACAGGCCTTGAGACCAGGACGGAAGGGGCCAGGTACTCAGAACTGAGCGGCACGAGGACCGAGAGGGTACCCGTGGCCAAGCTTTGGTTTCTAGGTAAACCAGAAGTAAGAGGGTAGAGCCCCGCTTCCAAAACCTATAGCTTTTTGGTTAACAGGATCGCCAGTGGGAAGGACGACAGTTCCCACCCCGCAAAAACCTGCATCTTGGTTCCCAGGTCATCCTAGAGAGGGTGGAAAGCCCTAAAACCTGTAGTCTGGTTTCTAGGTACTCCAGAAGTGAGAGAGGTAGAGCCCCCACTTCCAAAACCTATAGCTTTGGTTATCAGATTAACCACGGAAGGGAGAGATCCTTTCCCAAAAATCTGCCCTCGCCTTTGTGGAGGCAGAACCGCAGGCCTGTTACTGATTGCATATAAAGGTCTCCTGCTACAGGAGTGAGCTAAAACACGCTCTCCCTGAAGGTGAGATTCCTTTATAGCAACAGGGGACAGAAGAGGCGTCCTTCTGCACACAAACGCACTTTCTTTAAGGTTACCAGGCCCCTCCTCCCAAGCCAGCGTTTGTTTGGGTGAAAACCTGTCGGGAGTTTAAGGGTTATTGAGCTGCAGCTCACCCTTGGCCCCCACCTTTTCTCGGACGGGAACTCCCGCTCCAAAACTAAGACCAGCCGGTCGAGATCAGGATCCGCAGCTAAACTCCGCGGAGCCCCTGTCGCGACCTGTCAGAGCACAGTTGCTCTCAAGCATCATGGAAATGCTGAAGTGGACAATGAATTTCGGTGCATCCACCCTAGATGATATGGGAGGACACTCAAATGTGCAGGATGTAATTTCAGTGGGAAACGTGTTTCTCTGGCATGGACTAGCTGGAGTGGTATGCTTTCTCATAGGATTCATGGCATGCCAGCGCAGAGCCGAGAGAACCAGGAGAAATTTAGGGAAGGAACTAGGTGAACTCAAAAAGATTTTAGAACTGCAGACTAGACAGATCACAGAACGTGCGCAAGAAATCGCACAAATGAACCACACGCACAGTGCGGAATTAGCAGTACTGAGAGCAGAACAGACTAAACATCTGGAGTCACTAAAGGAAAACTATAAAAGGAAAAAGGATGCAATTTTGGCAGACGCAGAAAAGCAAAGATCAGGACACGTGCACGAAGTCGATTCCCAGAGACAGTATTATGAGATGATATTAGAAAAGAAAAGGGGAGAATTTCAATTAGAGATGGAAGAGCTCCAAAAAGCCTCAGAGGAAGAACTCTTTCACTTAAAGGCGGACAGGGTGAATTTAGTAATGGAAAAACAGATTTTGACAGATTCCTTGAAGGAAGCTAGACTCTCTGCCTCAGAAGCACAAGAGAAACTAGCAAAGGCGGAGCTGGCATTAGAAAGCATGACTGATAATTTTGCATCTGCCCAAAAGGCCGCCAAATACCTCGCAGAACAGATGCAGAAACGAAGAGAGCTAGCTTCTCATGATGCCTGTCTTAAAACCATTAATGACCTAAAGGAAAAACTAGGGCTCCAGCAAGCAATCATTTCTACCATACATCCTGAAGGGATGGTGGACTTAGAGGATTGGGAGTCGGGCTCCGACGAGGTCAGGCAACCCACGCATGTTGTGGAAACCCCTCGGAACCAGGAGGTCCCTCCCTCTAGCCCTCACAGTTTAGGAATCCCTGCCCCTTTACCAATGAACCCAGTCAGTACCACCAGACGCACGGTACGTGGGAATGGCCGGACGACCACGACCACCATTGTTGAAAATCGCCTCTGGCACCCTGAGGAGGTGAAAGCTGTCGCAGAGGAGCTAGGCCCCCTTCACAGAGACAATGTGGTACACTGGATGACCGCAGCGAACACTGCATATGGAGGTCTCAGTGGGGAGGACTTAACGCAAGTGGCCAGGAAATGTGCCACTGGAACTCACCTTGCTGCCGTTAATTCTGCAGTCGCAGCAAAGGATCTGACAGCTGAGACGAAGTACAATTGGTTTAGACAAGTGCTAGGCTATTTAAATCCTGCAACCACCATTAGCGCCCTTTTTCATTTGGAAAAGCAAGGTCCCAATGAGGATCCCGAGATTTACATGGCTCGCAAACAACTCTTAGGGGTGGTGGCCAACATAATTGATGACTCCACTGACCCCCTTGACTTTAATGTACCCGCCTTTCGGGAATCATTAGTGAAGGGACTCAATGGACAGACTCAATTAGCTCTGCGCACTTCAGACATCGCGCAAGGAACCTGGGACGAGTTAAGAGCAGACATTGCAAGAGTGGCAGCAATCATGAGGAGGTCTGGCGATTTCAAGCCGCCCAAGACAGGGAAAAGAAAAGACAAGGAGGAGGAAGATGCAGCAATCTTTACAGTCACGTATGCCAACAATGGACCTGGTCTACAGAACCAGAACAGCCCCACAGGGGAACCAGGGACCAAAAAGGTTAGGTTTAACCAAGGGTACCAGGGCAAGAGAGGACGCGGTCGCTCGTGGAGGGACAGAGACACTGTGTACCATGGTAAACTGGGAGAGCGCTCCGCTCCAGACGCTGGGTACACAAGATCTCTTCCATCCGCGCCGCCCTCGTCCTATCGAAGCCAACCCCAAGCACAGGGAACCTACCAAAGATCTTCCAACTCTCCCCCTCCCTCTTCTCCCCCTCCTCTTCCCCCTCCCCGATCAGCCTTTCAGACCAGATCACAGTATGACCAAAGAGAAGGAGGCTGTCCACCAACCATGGATCCTCTTCGCTGGCATGCGTGGATGCGTCTGAAGGACTGGGGACATGACATGACTCATTTTGATGGCCAGCCTAATGACATCCTCTTCCAAGCGCTTGCGGAGGAAGAGAGAGCTGGGAGGAACCAGAACACTCCCATTGCAACGCGCCATCCCTTAGAGGACACAAACCCCTTTAAGGAATCGCCCGAACCCACAGCCTAGAGGTGCCCGAGTCGCATGGATCTCCCCCAGAATGTCGTGGCAAAACTTACGCCGGACAGATGGGGTAGGCCCACGATCGAAGCAGGGATTGGCGATCTCGGGAACAGGACCCCTGCCACTTTGTTAGTTGATACAGGTGCTGCTACGAACATTCTGCAGCCACATTTGGCTAAGAAAGGTGAGCCCACAGGAAAAAACGTTTCACTTTCAGGTTTTGCTGGAGGCAGCCAGAAAGCCCCAATTTGGAAAAATATTCCCCTCACAGTTGGGAAAGTTTCCACCAGGATTTCTGCCTGCTCAAGCAAAGATGACAGTGATGGAATTTTGGGCGCCCCGTTTTTGAAAGAGCACTGTTTCACAGTAGATCTAGCCAACGGATTTTTATGGGAAATTCCGGAAGGACCCAGAGAAATAAACGCCATACACAGATGCTCAGCCATTAAAGTCCCTATGCCACTCTCCCCAATCACTGGAGACCCCTGGGTGGAAGAATTCCCAGAAGTATGGGTTAAGGACAAGGCAGAGTGTGGGACTGTGAAGGACGCGTGTGTTCTCATTACAGGTCAAGACCCCAAACCACAGAAGCAATACAAATTCCCTGCAGACGCAGAGGAAGGAATTGCCAAAACCATTCAGGGACTTTTGAAATGGGATGTTATCACCCCAATGCAGTCCATCTGCAACGCACCCCTCTGGCCCGTCTTAAAAGCAGACGGAGTGACTTGGAGGATGACAGTAGATTACAGAGCTCTAAATGCTGTAACCCCTGCACTTGCCCCCGTAGTAGCAAAGTACAACGAGATCCTAGCCGCCATTGCAGCTGGAGCACGCTATTACAGCACGGTGGATCTTGCGAATGCATTCCATTCAATTAGGCTCCACGAGTCTTGCTGGTACAAGTTTGCCTTCACCTTTCGTGGCAAGCAGTACACTTTCAAAAGGACCCCCCAAGGGTTCCATTCCAGTGCATCAATATGCAACTCACACGTGGTCCAGATGTGGGACCGTCTAAAACCCGAGTCACGCAAACACGTGATCTCGTATGTTGATGACGTGTTGGTCCACGCACCTACAGCCGAGAAAGCCACGGAAATCACTAGAGAAGTGCTTGGTATAATCAGAGACACTGGGTTTAAAGCCAGCCGCCAGAAAGCGCAGCTAGTTCAAACGCATGTCAAATACTTGGGTTTAGCACTAGGACCTGACGGAAGAGCCCCAGACACACAGAGAATGGAAGTCATCTCACGCCTGCCCGCCCCTACAGATGTTCCTTCCTTAAGGGCGCTGCTAGGCACTTTTAATTTTTCTAGAGACTTCATAGAATCCTTTGCAGATAAGGCAAGACCTCTCTATGCCTTACTAAGGAAAAATGCCTCTTGGCAATGGGGACCTGACCAGCAGCGAGCATTTGCCGCTCTCAAGGACAGTTTGGCATCAGCCCCTGCCCTCGCGCATCCCGATTCCGCACAGCCCTTCTACATTCAATTGGCTCACTCAGAGACAAGCATCGGAGCCACACTGAGTCAGTTTCAAAACGGAGGACAAAGAGTCATTGCTTATGCCTCCAGAAATCTCTCTTCAGTAGAACAAAAATACACTCCTTGTGAGAAAGTCTGTCTTGCACTAGTTTGGAGTTTGTCACATTGGGAATTCATAATAGGAGGAGCCAGAGTCATTGTGCAAACCACGCACACTCCCCTAAAATACATTCTTTCTGGGAAGGTACAAGACGGCCAGGTGTCCAATACCAGGATTGCCCAATGGACACTTGCGCTTGTCAATAAAGGTATTGAGTACAAAAAGGAGAAAAATGAGCCTCCAGCACCTTACGGGCTTTTAGTCACTGGGGAAGAACATGAATGCCCTATACCTACAGTGGACCACGAACCTTGGCCCGCTACCTGGGGAGTAAGCCTTGAAGAAGCCAAGCAGCAAGGATTCACCTGCTGGTTTTGTGACGGGTCTTGCTTCCATGTAGCAGGCAAGGCACACACAGGGTTTGGAGCAGTAAGAATTCATGACGGGTACACTTTACAAGCCCCTGTTCGCCCGCACTCCAGCCAAGCAGCCGAGGTCGCAGCCTTGAAGGCAGTTTTACAATTTGAGCCACTAGATTGCCCCTTAGCAATTTATACAGATTCAGATTGGGCCGCAAAATCAGCGACAATTTGGCTAAAATTTTGGGCCAAGCATGAATGGAAGAATGCAGAAGGGAAGCCCATAGCACATCTAGATTTATGGAAGAAAGTAGCTGACATCCTCCATGAAAGGAGGGCTCCCACGCAGATCTCCCATGTCAAAGGACATCAAAAGACAAACACCAAAACTGCCTACTGGAATGAGCAGGCAGATAAATTAGCGAAAGAGGCAGCCTGCCTTGAAATAAAAACTCCCCCGCTTGAGAAGCACACAGAGCTGCGAGCAAGCGCAGACTCCGCAGACCTGTCAAACGAACTGTCAAATCATCTGTCAAACGAACTGTCAGATGAAGCAGACACACAGCCAATTTTTGCTGTAATTACACGCAGTAAGACAAAGTCCCAACACAACCGTGAACCCCTCCCTCCCATTCACGTGGACCTGGGTGAACTACAGAGGAATGACACAGATACTTTGGACCTGTTATCCAAAGGGAAAGATCCCACGGGTAAGCTTAAAATTGAAGAGCATGAAGGAGTTATATGGGCTATAGATTCATCAGGAAAACGCCACTGGGTAGTGCCAGTAGAAGTTAGAGGAGACCTTATACAATTTATCCATGAGCAAGGTCACAGAGGCAAAGAGCCAACACTTGGAAGGGTACGTGAAGTAGGCTGGTGGCCAGGCGTCCGTGACGACGTGGACCGCTGGGTGGACAATTGTCTTGCGTGTGCCACTGTCAATGCCGACTCCTCTGGCCCAAAAGCCCCAATTCAGCACCAAAGAGTGGAAGGTCCTTGGGCTCGGATCCAAATAGATTTTATAGGTCCTCTTCCTCGCACTCGAAATGGTAATAAGTACTGTTTGACGGTCATAGACCCTTTTTCTAAATGGGTAGAAGCACTCCCCTGTAGGACCAATGATGCTCGCACAACGGCAAGGCTAATACTCAACCGCCTAGCGCCAATCTGGGGATTACCCAGGGTAATAGATTCAGATTTAGGGAGTCACTTCTGTGGGGCAGTTACCCAGGAACTGTGCAAGGCACTGGGCATCACCCAACGCTTCCACATAGCAGGGAGACCACAATCATCAGGTGCTATTGAGCGCACAAACAGGACTCTGAAAGAAGCCCTTTCTAAAGTTGTAAAGTCCACAGGAAGGAATTGGGATGAAAAACTCCCCCTAATACTCATGGCCATACGTGGTACCATGGCAAATCACGGGTACAGTCCGCACATGGTGATGACTGGTAGGAAAATGCGCCTACCAGAGGCTTTCTGGATGGAGACAGATCTGCCACCAGAGCAAGAAACCAGAGCTGTCAATGATGAATGGATCAGCCAGCTGCTTGCTGAGCTATTAAAAATCCACCTGCAGGTTGCCAAAGAGATAGGAAGAAGCACCCTTGCTGTAGACAAAAAGCTAGGATGGGTCAGGAATCCAAGGATTTGGGATCCAGGAAAACAGGTGCTCTACAGAAAATTCTCAAGGAAACAGCATGCACTCATGGCTAAGTGGGCTGGACCGGTGGAAATTGTCGCCAGGATAAGCCCTGCTGTGTATAAGGTAGCTATTCCAAGAAAGAATGGCCAGTTCTGGGAAAAATTCTTTCATTCCTCACAGCTCAAGGAATGGAAAGGAGAACCAGTCTCCCAGCCCCTGCAACAACAGCAGAACCCTGTGAGCAAACTGACAACCACTAAGGTGTACAATACTTCACCCTTTGAAGCTTTGAGTGAAACTTTTCTCTCTACTATCTTTAATGACACCTTCCTGATATAAAAATCAGAAAGTGTCATAAGGGGGAGATAAGGCACTCACTGACACAACCACAAGCAAAGGGGGAGCAGAAGAATTAATTTTTTGAATCTCCCGGAATCTCCCGGAATCTCCCGGAATCTCCAGGTAAGGTACATTGCACACAGGAAATTCCACCCCCTCTTCACTGAGACAGTAATTTTGAACAGCTGACAGCCTAAGAACTCAAGTTTTGCAGCTTGGTTCAAACAGAAGTCCGACAGGCAGCCAGTTACTGTAAGTCTTTGCAAGATCTTTTCTTTAACACAATTGTCGGGACTCCCCTTTAAACACAGGGAATCCCTCCAAAAATTTCAGCAGTACAAGGTTTCTGGTAAAATGGAACAGCTGTCGTGCTTGGAAGGCACACGGACTATCCTGACCCCCAGCCAAGCCAATGCCATCTCCTGGGCAGGAGAAATGCAGAAGGTATTTTCAAGCCATGTGGTCTAAATGCTTGCAGAGTTTGTATTCAAAGAGTGCATCAGCACGGAAAAGGAGAGAGCGCCCACACAAAGTTTTTGTGCTCACTTCAAATTTTAAAGAGACATGTTTTGATAAGCCACCAATCTTTAGATAGCAACATTCAAAAGATTTTGCTGTGAGGAAAAAAAGGAGAGAGAGGTCCCTTTTTCTCTCTCTGTGGTTGGGCACAGCAAAGCAAAAGCTCAGGGAACTATGCAAATTCCCCCCCCCTTTTCAATAACCTGACTTCATTTACAGCAACCAGCTGGGAACCACGCTCAACCGGACCCCCCCTTCTTCACTGTGATCAGCACAGGAAGACAAAAAGAGAGCCAGATGCCCCTTGAGGCGAGCCCAACTTTGTCTCTGTGCCTGTCAGCGCAGGAATACAGCTTCAAGAGAGAGAGAGAGAGCATTTACTGATCAAGATTTGTCCTTCTAACTAATTACTACTAAAGGTATTAATATGTAGGGAATGTACTAATGATTAATGTGTACTAATTTTCTTCTGACTTTTCTGTCTCAAATTGAAGAGAAAAATGTAAGACTCTCACTCTCCATTTAAAATTCAAATAAACCTGCTGACTTGCCACCTTCCAGGGCTAAACCCAAAGGAGGACTCTGTATTTAAAGTTCTAGCAGTAAGCATTGAACTTAGAGAAACTAGAAACTTAGAGATCATCCTTATCTCATTTCTATCTAATCAATCTTTTTGCAAAACAATTATTTTTGTTTTCATTCATTTTTGGGAAAGTTTTCTTTTTAAAACAAAACTTTTATCTTTCCAGAGGAAAGCAGCTTTGGAGACTGCTCTTCTTTTTGTTCATTTTTGAAATTGCTCTATTAGAAAAGGCTCAGGTTTGAATTGCCAGCTTAAGTCAAGGACATGCAGCCTTTTCCCCTTTCTTTTGGGAAAAGGAACCCTTGATACAGTCAGCAGCCTGGAGTCTGCTTTACTCATTTTCCCCCAATTTTTCTGGACAAGGAGAGAGTTCACTTGCCATTTTTTGTAACTCCAATAGCAACCCTTGCGTGGAAGTTCATTTTTTTTAACAAGACAAACAACAAGTAACATTTATTCTTATTGTAAGTCTGGCTACACAAATCTAGAAGACAATGCGCAGAGTGTGTCTATCTATACGCGTATTCTTCCAGAACATGTCTAGCTTTCATCTTAGTACAAACAAGACCTCTTTGGACTATACCCTGTGTTACAAGTGTATAGGAAGGTCTACGTTTTGGATTTGTTGTTTAGCTTAACTTATTCAGAATTTTCTCAGGGTAAAAATTTCTGAAAATGCTGCCAATATTAGTGTATGAATGCTTGAATGACCACTAATAATTTTTATTATGAGTCTGAATGGATTTATGAATGCAAAATGCTTGAAAAACAGCCAAAATGCTTTGTTTAATTTCATGAAATGCAGTTATTTTTGCTAACTGTACTCCTATGGTACAATGCGTTACAACAATGTGAAGGAAGAAACTGGTTTGCTATGCAAAGACATCCCCCTTCCTTTTGTCATTGAACATGTGCAAGTTCTAGACAGACATGCCATAGTTCAGTAACATTAAGGAATGGAAACTTCTTTTGTAGGAAGAAAAGAAGAAACTTGAAGACTTTTTCAGTTTACCTGTTGTGTAAATAACCAACTTGGTTCGCTTTGAGTTGACACAGCTAATGTCAAGAAAAGTGATCTGAAGAATTGAAGATGGTGTACTAAACACTGAAGAAACATGATTGTATTTCTTGCATGTTTTTCTTGTTTGTAAATAATTTCAAATGTTTACAACTACCTCCCATAATGAGGACTGCCCTCAGGGATATATGTATCAATGCAGTATAGTTTATGCTACTGATTTTTATAACTAATTTTCTAGTTTTACATGTTTGGTACAAATAGTAATGAATAATAGTCTACCTCATTAATGCTATTGGTTTAAAGCACATAATTGTTATGCCTCACCTTAGCAGTGTTAATGCACATAGCCTATGGAAAAGTCATATGCTTGTTTGCTTCCGGTGTCCGGTATTCACAGTGACAATTTGGCTTTTTGTAGGGCTAGGCATTTTTAATTTTTGGTCCATCCCCAACGAGTAGACTAGATAGATGGTCATAGGTGGAAGGAAATCTTTTCCAACTTGGATCCAGACCAGACGGGACTACATCGCCACAAGCAATGGGTTACCAACGATACTGGACTGTTGGACTTTTGTTGTTGTTTCATCATGGACTATCTGACGTGTTCCCGTTACACACGTCAACCCCACGTGTATGGAAGTCATGGCGTTCACACCGTTTCACTCAGTGAAGCCATGAAAGGGGGACTGTTAGGAGGTGAACTTTGAAAATGCTTTTATTTGTTATTTTCTGACCTGCATGCACACCAGGAATGGTGCCAGCAAGTGTCTTTGCTTTGGGAGAATGTATGCATGAGTTAATGTGACTCTCTCTGTAAAATGAGGTACCACACAGCCTGTATCTCCATGCAAATGAGGTCACAGACGTCTCTTGCACATTTACCCAGCAGCCTTTGGGAACAAGAAGCATCTCCATTACAGCCCTTCCACAGAATGTAAAAAAACAACAACTTTCCACCATTGAGGAATCTCTACCTCGCATGTACCCACAGGATGCTTGGCATTTGCATGTATAAAGACCCGGCCAGATCCATCTACATACCTAAAGGTTTCCATGCCAACCTATCTTGACACCTGGACCAAAATCCTCCCTTGTAGAAAGGTGTAGATTTTCAGCATTGCCCACCTTAGGAGGAGGGAACCCCCACATCCTTTAGCCAATGGTATAGGGATGGGATGGACCCAGAAACACCCCAAGCCAGCCCCCAGACTAACTGATAAGAGGGGGTGCAACCTTTTGTTGCTGGGTTTTTGCTTGCTCTGACTTCTGCAGCCGCTGCTCCTTCTTCATATCAACAAGATAGCTAAGGTAACTTATTGTGGTAACTTGGAGTCGCGACCAAGGAACCATCACACATATAGCTGGCCTATCTGTGTGTAGCAAAAGTAAGGAATCCTTAGTTAGAAACAATCCTTGTTCCTGAGCACTGGAAGAACCAACATCTCCTGGAGCAGATAAGTATAATTGCTTTTCCCCCCTCCTGAAGACATACCTTTAGCTTAAATCCCAATATTGTTTTCCATTTCTACTGTATCTAAAAGGAACTTGAATGTATGTGTGTGTGTATCTGTTTTTGTATGACTGTAATGATAAGAACCTTCAGTAAAGAGAATCTTGATTCAAATTAAGAAACCTTTGTCAAGCATCATTCCTTGAAGAAATAGGCTTCTCAGCCGACGGACACCGGTTTCTCTGTATACATTGGCAAAAAGACCTCAAAAGTTAGTCAGCCATTGCGTAGATAAGCAGATCGGCTAACAGCTCCCACATGACAGCTCTCAACCCTCAGTGGGCTTGCCATGGTTCTGTTGATGCTCTTCAGTCTTTACCTATCATCTCTGGCAGTCCCAATTTTGCTATCTGTATGTAGCTTCGGGAGTTCCAATCCATTATTTCCTCTCAGGTACTACTCTGCTGACCTCTTTCAGTCCTTATAATTCTGACTTCCATTGATTTCCAAGGGAGAGACTGTCTCAGTTAGTCTTTGCACTGTGCAAATTGCTGGTAAATATTAACATTCATCCTGTTTTATCACAACCTTATGTTCTTGATGAACATTAACAGCTGCCCTTCATAGTGGCCCTATTAGAAGTTAATGGTTTATTCATTCTATACCTCATGCAACCCCTTAACTTTATCTCCTGAGTTAATACAATAACTTCCAAGTGATTTACGTGCTCTCTTCCTAAAAGAGATTTTGAATCTCACAGGTCTAGAGAATTATTATTCATTGGACTTCATTTTTCCTGGTGTTGGAAAGTGCCGTCAAGTCATACCCAACTTCAGGTGACCCTATTGGATTTTAGAGGCAAGAGATGAACAAAGGTGGTTTGCCATTGCCTGCCTCTGTGTAGCAACCCTGGACTTAAGAACATAAGGGAAGCCATGTTGGATCAGGCCAATGGTCATCTAGTTCAACACTCTGTATCACACAGTGGACAAACTCAGGTGACATCAGGAGGTCCACCAGTGGAGCCAAAACTTCAGAAGCCCTCCCACTCTTGCCCCCCAAGCACCAAGAATACAGAGCATCACTGTCCCAAAACAGTGTTCCATCTATACCTTGTGGCTAACAGCCACTGACAGATATCTGCTCCATATGTTTATCCAATCCCCTCTTGAAGCCATCTATGCTTGTAGTGTTGATGTACTAAGACATAAGCTGCCCCAGATCATATGCATCTGCCTGACAGATGACAGCTCTTAATTAACAGATAAGACTGGAGCAAACTAGTTTTAGCCAGTGCTGGAGAGCTGAAGTCAGAATGACTCGGCACAAGGTACTGATTGGCTACTGACATGTATATATGTAGTTACTGTACAGTCTATTCAGTTCCCTTTTGATATGCGGATGCTTGGCGAAGCACTTTGCTTGTTGCTTGTGTATACCAGCATCACCAAAAACCTTGTAAATAAACTTGTAAATACTTTCTACACTTAACCATGTGGACAGTAGACATCTTTGGACTGGACTCTCTGTTGCTAGATTGGTGCAGGCATTCAACACACTGTCCTAACATGTAGCTGCCACCGCTTCCTGCCGCAATGAATTCTATATGTTAATTATTCTTTTGGCTTCCTTTTATCTATTCTAAACCTACTGCTCATTAATTTCATTGGATGCCCATGAGTTCTTGTATCTACCTTCTCTATTCCATGCATAATTTTGTAAACGTTTGTCATGTCACCCCTCAGTCATTGTGTCTCCAAGCTAAAGAGTCCTAACTTCTTTAGCCTTTCTTAATAGGGAACGTGTTCCATCCCCTTAATCATTTTAATTGCCCTTTTCTGCACCTTTTCCAATGCTGTAATTTTTTTTTGAGGTGCGGTGACCAGAACTGTAGACAGTATCCCAAATGAGGCTGCATCATAGATTTATACAGGGGCATTATGTTACTGGCTGATTTGTTTTCAGTCCCCTTTCTAATAACCCAGCATAGCATTTGCCTTTTTTATTGCAGTCGCACATGGAGTTGACATCTTCAGTGACTCCAGGGTATCTCTCCTGGTCAGTTACCGCCAGTTTGAACCCCATCAACATATATTTATAGTCAGGATTTTTGGCTCCAGTGTGCATTACTGTGCACTTGCCCACATTGAACCTCAAGCTGGGAGCCTTGATAGATCCCTCTGGAGCTCCTCACAGTCCTCTCTGGTGCTCACCACCCTGAACAACATAGTGTCATCAGCAAACTTAGCCACTTCACTGCTTATTCCCAATTCCAAATCATTAATGAACAAGTTAAAAAGCACTGGACCTAGTACCAAGCCCTATGGTGCCCCACTGCTTACCAGCTTCCACTGTGAAAATTGCCCATTTATACTCACTCTCTATTTCCTGTTAATTAACCAGCTTTTAATCACATTTAAGTTCTTGCAGAACTCTTGGATGTATGCCATCTGGGCCTGGTGATTTGTCAGTTTTTAAGTTGTCCATCAGTCATAGGGCCTCTTCACTCATCACCTCAATCCGACTCAGGCCATCTGACACCCCTCCTGAAATCGGTGGTTCTGGAGTGGGCAAGCACCTCCCATCTTCCACAGCAAAGACAAAGGCAAAAAATGGATTCACCTTTTCTGCCATTCCCCTGTCATCCTTTAGTTATCCTTTCACTCCTTGGTCATTCAAGGGCCCAGCTGCCTCCCTGGCTGGTTTTTGCTTCTAATTTATTCAAATTAATTTTTATTGTTGGTCTTTATGTTTTTTTGCAACATTTCTCATAGTCCCTTTTTGCCTATCCGATCAACAGCTTGCATTTTATTTGCCAAAGCCTGGGTTCCGTTTTATTTACCACATCCAGACTAGCCTTCCACGGCTTAAAGGAATCCTTCTTGCCTTTTACTGCTTCCATTACATTGTTCATTAACCCTGAAGGTCTTTTTTTAATACCTTTTTTTTTTTTGGCCCCCGAAGGGGATTTTTTTATTGCTTTTTTATAAGACTACAAACAACAACTTAAGAAAAAGGGAGGGGAACTAACACTAAGGCAACTCCTTCAAAGCCCTCTGGCTAGGAACCCTTACCCCAGGGTTCCATGGGGGTGCCACTTCTGTAGCCTCCCTCCAAACCGCTGGTGTGCTAGCCACTCCCCCGAGCATTGGGGAGAGCAACCGCCATCCCCACGCTGTAGACCAGAAAAACTTTTTTTTAATACCTATTCATACCTTTCCTAACCTACGATACACATTTTATCTGAGCTCCCAGTATTGTAGCTTTCAATAGTCTCCAAGCTTCCTGAAGAGATTTGACTTTCCTTACCTTTCTGTTTCTTCTTCAGAAGCCCCCTCATTGGAGAGAAGTTACCCCTTCTAAATGTGGTTGTATTGGTCTTTTTAGGCAATGCCTTGTTTACTTATGCTAAACTGAATAGCATTATGGTCACTGTTTCCAGCTGGTGCTATCACGTTTACATCTCTCACCAGGACTTGAGTGTTACTTAGGACCAAGTCCAGGATCGACTCCCCCCTGGTAAGTTCTGTGACCATCTGCTCCATGGCAGTCTTTGAGAGTATCTAAAAACCCACTCTCTCCTGACTCAAATACATGTTGCCCCAATCTATGTGTGGGTAGTTAGAATCACCTATTATGACACAGTTATTTCATCTAGCTGCTTTCTTTAATGCTTTTGCTGTTTTACAAACCATCCTCTAACTTTGATCTGGTGGGCGACAACAAACTTCCAGAGTTAAGCTTCCTTTTGAGCCCACTATTTCCACACATAGCATTTCTGTAAGTGAATCTATTCACTGAGATTCTTAGTTTTAATGGACTGTATACCCTCTTCGACATACAGAGCCATTCCACCTCCAACCCTTCCCTTCCTAGCCTTCCAATATAATTTATATCCAGGAATCACTGTATCCCACTGAATATCCTAATCCCACCATGTTTCTGAAATGCCCACGATATCTATGTTCTCCTTTGTCACTAAGTATTCCAGCTCCCCCATTTTATCTTGAACAGTTCTAGCATTTGCATATGAACATCTATAGTTTCCCAAACACATTAGGCCTGAAGCCTTCCTCCTGTATCCCCTAGACCTTGCCCGGGAATCAATATTATTTCTCACCCTCTCAGTGGCCAGTCCTAATCCATTTCTCTCTAGAACATAAGAACATAAGAGAAGCCAATGTTGAATCAGGCCAATGGCCCATCCAGTCCAACACTCTGTCACACAGCGGCCAAAATATACCAGGTGCCATCAGGAGGTCCAGCAGTGGGGCCAGGGCACTAGAAGCCCTCCCACTGCTGCCCCCTCCAGCACCAAGAATAGAGTGCATCACCTGCCCCAGACTGGGAGTTCCCATCTATACCCTGTGGCTAATAGCCACTGATGGACTTCTGCTCCATATGTTTATCTAATTCCCTCTTGAAACTGTCCATGCTTGCAACTGCCACCACCTCCTGTGGCAGTGAATTCCATATGTTAATCACTCTTTGGGTGAAGAAGTATTTTCTTTTATCTGTTCTAACCCGACTGCTCAGCAATTTCATGGAGTGCCCCTGAGTTCTTGTATTGTGAGAAAGGGAGAAAAGTACTTCTTTCTCAACCTGCTCAATCCCATTCATAATCTTATAAACCTCGATCATGTCACCCCTCAGCCGTCGTTTCTCCAAGCTAAAGAGCCCCAAGCATTTTAACCTTTCTTCATAGGGAAGGTGTTCCAACCCTTTTATCATTCTAGTTGCCCTTCTCTGCACCTTTTCCAATGCTATAATATCCTTTTTGAGATGTGGTGACCAGAACTGTACACAGTATTCCAAATGAGGTCGCACCAATGATTTATACAGGGGCATGATGATACTGGCTGATTTGTTTTCAATTCCCTTCCTAATAATCCCCAGCAATAACACCTACTCCTTCATCTCATAGAGATAAGCCATTCTGAACCAAAGACATTTAATCTCCTGGTGGCTTTCCCATAGGATTTAGTTTAAAAACTGCTCCGCCACCTTTTTGATTTTAAGTGCCACCAGCTCTGGTTCCTTCTTGGGACAAGTGGAGGCCATTTCTTTTGTATAGGTCCTGCTTGTTCATAAAAGCATCCCAGTGCCTGACAAACTTAAACTCTTCCTACTTTCACCATCACCTCATCCATACATTGAGACTCCTAATTTGTGCTTGTCTAGCTGGCCCTGTGTATGGAACAGGCAGCACTTTTGAGAAAGCTACCTTGGAGGCCCTGGCCTTGAGTCTCCTGCCTAGCAGCCTAAATTTGTCCTCCAGGACCACACAATTTTATTTCCCCATATCATTGGTGCCAGCATGTACCACAACCACTTGCTCCTCCCCAGCACTGTCTACTGACCTATCTAGACCATGCGTAATGTCTGCTGCCTTCACAACAGGCAGGCAAGTTACTATGCTGTCAGTTTGTGGGTTCACAACACATCTATTTAGAATCATAGAATGTTAGAGTTGGAAGGGACCTTGCAAGTCATCTAGTCCAACCCCCTGCACTCTGCAGGAGCATAGCCGAAAGATAGCTCTACATACCTACATACCTACAACAAACCCGAAAGATGGTTGTCCAGTCTCTGCTTGAAAACGTCCAGCGAAGGAGCATCCACCACCTCCCGAGGCAGGCTGTTCCACTGCTCAACCACTCTTACAGTTAGGAAGTTTCTCCTGATATTTAGCTGGTAACGACTCCCTTGTAGTTTCCACCCATTAGATCTAGTCTTGCAATCCGGAGCAAGAGAGAATAGATTTGCTCCATCTTCTACATGACAGCTCTTCAGATACTTGAAGACTGCAATCATGTCCCCTCTAAGCCTTCTCTTTCCCAGGCTAAACATACCCAACTCTTTCAGCCTTTCCTCATAAGACTTGGATTTATATGCATTTATCTGCCTAAGGATCAAATTGCCAACTACCAAGAGTCCCCCTCCCTGCTAAACTCACCTGTTTATCCCCTTGTGCCGGTCATCACTGGAGTAGGGTCTGCTCCCTCACAGAGTTGTTGGCCTGTTTCTAGGAGCCCTAAATAAATAGCTTAGGCCAAAGCTCCACCCACCCACACACACACTGGAGCTAATTACCCTGATAGGGAGCTAACCAATAAAGGAGGATGAGTGAGTTAGCCTCTGGTTGTTCAACAATAATTATTATTGAAAGGAAGCTTCTCAGACAAGACCTGTTCTCCATCCCAGGCTGCCTTTTACTTCAAATGCTAATTTAATTTCACATGTTAATTTAGTTCCTCAAGGCTTGAGTTAAAGGGGACTCTGGCTAAACAGCCTCAGCAGTTACAGGAGGTATCTAACTGCTTGTTTTCTTGTAGGAAACAACCCCCCTGTCAGAAAGGCTTTTGATGTTTCTCACTGCATCCATTGTTATGTATTCCCTACCCTGCTTTGCGCTTGCGTAGCTATGCAGGCAGAAACGTGGGAGCTTCTTCCCTGCCGCTTCTCCTTATCACGGTGGCCTTGACTGTAGGCTTTGGGCTATTCTTGTGTTACTGAGAATTTTCCAGTCCTGGGAAGGCAAGGGGAGGGGGAGTAGTCTCCCGTTCATGAAGTATATCTCCTGCCGGGAGTTTCCTGCGCGCGCGCTCATATTTCATTTGCTAGGCGCTTTTTTGCATCACACTATAAGTTAGCTTGCATTGCTTCGCCCCCATTCCTGACAATGACCTCCTACTGTGGATTTTAGCAAGATAATCCAATAAAACCTTTCTTTGTACAAGAATGACTGGATCCACTTGTTATTGAACCTGACAGATATTGTCAGGAATCACCATTATTTCCCCACCGTCAGTTTCTGCCATCTACCACGATGAGCGGAGCTGGGGGGAGCCTCAGCGCAGTTCCAGTGACTACCACTTCGGGAACCACGGCCCCGGTCACCACCGTGGCAACTCCAGTGGTCACCACTCCGACTACCACCGTTGTTCCAGTGACTACAACTTCAGTATTGGCAGCGCCGACCCCGCAATCCGTGGCAGGATTGGTCACCCCTCCATCGATCAGCACAGTGGGAGCTTCGTACACTCTCCCAATCTATAGCCCGGCCGGGCCAACGCAGAGTCAGGGGGGAGCCGTTCCACGGACCTACGTGCCGGGGGCCCCAACACCGTGGGATAAAGGGGTGACCTAACGCAGGTCGCGCGATTGGACTAAGAACTTGTTGGACACTACCCAGACGACCTGGTCCATGCCGGGGAGCCAGAGCCGGGACAGCCTGTTGGATCCCAGAGGGAGTTTTGGACTTCCCCAGGGACGGATGTCTCGAGGATCTCCCAGAACAGGATCCGGTTCCGATCCAGAGGCTCGCATGGACTCTATTCAAGAGGATACCCGATGTCTGGTACGGGACATGGGCAAACTAATGCAATCCTTACCACAGATGATGGATCAAGCAATTCGAGCCCATCCGCTGACGCAACCAAGACCAGCGCCAGTGCCTGCACCACCGGTGGCACCGGTACAACCACCTCCTGCTCCACCGGCCCCACCTCCACCTGCCGGTCCGGCACCGGGACCCGGGCCAGGGCAACCAGGACCTATCCAGCCACCAGCTCTGCCTCCGCCTCAACCCCCTGCTCCAGCACCCCTCCCGCAGCCAGTTCCTGCACCGATCATGGTCCCTGCTCCTCCAGTAATCCGCCCCAAGGACATGTTGGAAATCACTTTTGATGGAGATCCTGAAACTGTGTCCTTTTTCATATTGCAAGTAGGGAAATTTGTGCAGAGATGGGGCTATGTGTTCCCGGACGAGGAGCAACAGGTGGAGTTTATTGCTTCAAGGTTCCGGGGGAGTGCTACCAGTTGGTATGTAGCCCTTCATGATCTGGAGGCAGCGGAGCTGGGGAATGTCGATGACTTCATGTGGGCCTTGAGGAACCATTTCGAGGATCCGGGGGCGGCCCAGAAGGCAGAAGCCTTCCTTCGCACATTCAGACAAGGTAAACTCACTGTGCGGGAGTATTCAAGGGAGTTCCAAAGGCATGCGGTGAAAATTCGGGACTGGACTGATGCTGTGCTGGCTCAACAATATCGAATGGGACTAGCTGTGGATGTCCGCAATAATGTCCTCAGCTCTCAGCAGCCTCGCACTCTCCAGGGCTGGATGGAGGAGGCCGAAAAAGCTGAAAGCTGCTTGCGTGTAATGAAACTGGACCTATCTCTGGGTAACAACCGTCCGAGTCTCTCGGCAGGCCAGACCAGACCCAGACCAACCTCCACCTCGAGCGGGATGAGAGATCAGCGCATGCGACAG
This sequence comes from Gekko gecko, assembly GCA_029375565.1. Taxonomy (NCBI): domain Eukaryota; kingdom Metazoa; phylum Chordata; class Lepidosauria; order Squamata; family Gekkonidae; genus Gekko; species Gekko gecko. The sequence continues at coordinate 84,265,991 of JAPDNY010000003.1, forward strand.
GGCCTTTGCCTGCGGTGTGGAGAGAAGGGGCACTTCGCTGCATCCTGCCCGAAAGGGGATCCCAACAGAGCCCTACCACAAGAGGAGCCCAGACGATGGCCAACCCCTACCCCAAGAAAGGGAACAGCGAAACCACGCAGCACACGAGCCCTTTTCGCCAGCCCCGACCAAGCGGATACCATGATGCTGGAGGAGGAGAGTGAGATGCAGGGAAACGAATTGGTCCTGTTTGTGAATGGCGCTACACAACAGGACCCGACACCTGAGGCGCCTAAACTGGTGAGCAATTACCCCTCTCTCTTCTTTGTGACTGTACTTGTGATGAATCCAGCGATGATGACCCATATCAGGGTTCGAGCCCTCATTGACTCAGGGTGCGGGAGGGATCTGATAAACCCATCTATGGTTATGGGGCTGGAGGCCACCGTTGTCAATTTAAAAGACCCGATAACTTTTACTCAAATGGATGGATCACCGATGAAAGAACCATGCCGATTTGAGACTATTCCTTTGAGAGTGGGCATTGGTGAACACTGGGAGCTACGCTCGTTTGTAATAGCCCCCCAAGCCCAGTTCCCATTGGTGTTGGGTAGCCCATGGTTACATGGTCACGATCCTTATATACTTTGGGAAGAGGGGAGCGTACGATTTATCTCCCCGAAGTGTGCAGAGCATAAATGGGACCCAGGGTGGGGAAAAACCCCATGCAATGAACCTCCACGGGCTTGCCTAGCCACAGAGGACCTTAACCGCATCCCCAAAGAATACCGGTATTTAACCAGGGTGTTTGAGGAGGAGGAAGCGGATGAACTACCTCCCCACCGTAACTCTGACTGTGCGATAGAAATCCTTCCGGGCCACAAATTACCAGAGGGAAAGATTTATGCCATGAGTCCCATAGAAAAGGAGGAACTACGCCGATTTATTGATAAGAATCTGGCCCGTGGATTTATTAGACCAGCGTCGTCCCCTTTCGCAGCACCCGTGTTGTTCTGTAAAAAAAAGGATTGGGGGCTCAGACTATGCACGGACTATAGGGGTCTTAATGCGGTATCTGCAACCAATGCCTACCCGATACCCCTCATCAAGGACTTGTTGGCAGAGGTGGCAAAGGGGAAAGTGTTTTCTAAACTGGATTTACGGGATGCTTATTTTCGGGTCCATATCAGACAGGGTGATGAACATAAGACTGCATTTAATACCCCGCTGGGGCAATTTGAATATCGTGTTATGCCTTTCGGATTGCAGGGGGCCCCCGGGGTCTTTATGAACTTAATCAATGAAGTGTTACATCCCTACTTATTCAAGGGGGTGGTTGTTTACTTGGATGATATCTTGGTCTACACCCCAGATCAAGAATCTCACACCACGCTTATGCGGGAAGTATTGGAAACGTTATTGGAGCACAAACTGTTTGTTAAGCTGTCAAAATGTGAATTCCACCAAGAGTGCATTGACTTTCTAGGGTACCGCATATCTTCAGCGGGGTTAGAAATGGACCCAAAAAAGGTCCAAGATGTGTTGGGGTGGGAACCCCCAAAACCAGGCGGCAGCTCCAAAGTTTCCTCGGTTTCGCCAACTTTTACCGTCAATTCCTGCCTCATTTTGCCCAGGTGGCCCTCCCCCTCACAGAACTTCTGAAGACTAAAGGAAGAGGGGCTAAGGCTTCAATGCCCGGGGCCCCTTTGAACTGGACTCCCCAGTGTCAGGGAGCATTTGAACAACTGAAACAATTATTCACGTCTGAACCCATACTAGCACACCCTGATGAGACAAAAAAATTTGTGGTCCAAGTAGACACATCGGATACCGCTATGGGGGGGTGATTTTACAAGAGAATGCTTAGGGGCAACTACAACCCCTTGCCTATGTGTCCAAAAAGTTTAATGAGACGGAGAGATTTTGGCCCATTTGGGATAAAGAAGCAGCTTCTATACGTTTAGCGTTAATCACCTGGAGGCACTGGTTGGAGGGGTCCCGGGTACCTTTTGAAATCTGGACTGACCACAAGAATCTTGAGGTGCTGCGAAAGCCTCGGAATTTAAATGCAAAACAATTCCGGTGGGCTGAGTTTTTCTCTAAATTTCAATTCACCCTCCACCATTTTCCAGGTAAATTTAATCATCTGGCAGATGCTCTCTCCCGCCTTCCCCAACACCTTTGTAAGAGAATAGAAATAAGAGAGTCTATGTTCACCCCGGAACAACTAGTTGGGGCAGTAGTAACCCGAAAAACCCGGCAAGCACAATCATTAACCCCAAACCAGGGCACGACCTGGGAAAAGCAGTTTGCCGCTGACATTACTAAACAAGAAGCAATTGACTTACAAGCCTGGGAAGAGGTGAAATGTAGTACAAATGGCTGCTGGTATAGGGGCAATAAAATCTTTGTTCCAGAAGCTACCCGAGCCCAGGTGTTGCAATCAGCCCATGACTCAAAATCTGCGGGGCACTTTGGGTATGTAAAGTCGCTACACCTACTGCAACGCAGCTTCTGGTGGCCCCGAATGAAACGGGATTTATCCCTCTATATACAATCCTGCCCGACATGCAATCGTTGCAAAACTAGACCAGGGAAACCTCCAGGTCTTTTACAGCCTTTACCCACCCCGAGCCGACCCTGGGAAGTGATCTCCATGGACTTTATCACTGATCTTCCCCCCAGCAAACATATGACAGTCATTTGGGTGGTAGTGGACTTATTTTCTAAACAAGCTCACTTTATACCATTTGCGAGCCTACCGACGGCCAAGGTCCTGGCCAAAGCCTTCCTTCAGAACATTGCCAGGCTACATACATTGCCGCTCAAAATAATCTCCGACAGGGGGGTTCAATTTGTTTCAAAACTATGGTCGGAGTTGATGACTCTTATGGGTATTGAACGCGCTCTCAGTAGTGCCTATCACCCAGAAACCGATGGGCAAACAGAAAGAGTAAACCAAACCCTAGAACAATACTTAAGATGCTTCACTAACTATCAACAAGACAATTGGGTAGATTTATTACAGCTAGCAGAATTTGCGTATAACAATTCATGGCATGCTTCAACGAATATGTCTCCCTTCAAAGCTGCCATGGGTTATGACAGCCCCCCTCTTCCCTTTTTAAAGCCCGGCGAGGCTGGTGGGAAAGCCACAGCATGGTGTAAAGCTTTCCAGGAATCCTGGCCCCTAATCATTGAGACATTAAACGAGGCCAAGGCACAATACAAAAAACAGGCAGACAAAAAGAGGGCGGGTGGCTGGAATCTGCAACCGGGAGACTCTGTCTACCTTTCCACCAAGAACTTGAGACTGACGCAACAATCCCGGAAACTTGCTTGGAAATATATTGGTCCATTCAAAGTAGTATGATGTATAAATCAAGTGACTGTGCAACTAGATTTACCTAAATCTCTTAAAGCAATACATCCAATTTTCCATTACAGCCTCCTCAAACCAGCATTACCCCCGACTAAATGGCGTCCTGAGCTTCCAGCACCCCCCCCACCACTGATGGTCGACGATGAGGAGCATTATGAAATTGCTGACATTTTGGACTCTAAGATTCTCCGTGCACAACTGCTGTACCTTATTGAATGGATACACTTTGGGCCTCAACACAGGGAGTGGGTGAAAGTGTCTGATATTAATGCACCTGATCACCTGAAGGAGTTTCACACCCGCTACCCAAATAAACCTGGGGGCCCTTCATTCTCTCCTTCCTGAGCGGTGGGTGGGTGGTATTTTGGGAAGGGCAGAATGTCAGAAAGGCTTTTGATGTTTCTCACTGCATCCATTGTTATGTATTCCCTACCCTGCTTTGCGCTTGCGTAGCTATGCAGGCAGAAACGTGGGAGCTTCTTCCCTGCCGCTTCTCCTTATCACGGTGGCCTTGACTGTAGGCTTTGGGCTATTCTTGTGTTACTGAGAATTTTCCAGTCCTGGGAAGGCAAGGGGAGGGGGAGTAGTCTCCCGTTCATGAAGTATATCTCCCGCCGGGAGTTTCCCACGCGCGCGCTCATATTTCATTTGCTAGGCGCTTTTTTGCATCACACTATAAGTTAGCTTGCATTGCTTCGCCCCCATTCCTGACAATGACCTCCTACTGTGGGTTTTAGCAAGATAATCCAATAAAACCTTTCTTTGTACAAGAATGACTGGATCCACTTGTTATTGAACCTGACACCCCCTTCTTTGAAGAATGTGAGAATTTGCTTAAATTTTAGATTTAGTTTAAAATTGGACCCCCTGTTTTTTAAGCCTTAGCTGTATTTAAACCCTAGCTTCAGTTTGTTTATTTGTTTTCCTTTTTCTTTTACAAAAACCTGCCTAAGGTTTAGCCTTATCTGTGACATTCACTATCCTTAGTCTCTGTGATAAGTACTTTAATCTAGAGGTGTAGTAAAGTTTAAAAGTGATATTAGAGCATAAAATAGCCCTGTGCCTTCAATTTTAATCCTTGTCCTTTGTTTGACTCTCTGTTTAATCCTTCCCGTACTGCAGTAAAACTAACCAAGAACCTCTGGGCCTATTTAGAACTAAAATTAGCTATACCTGAGTAGTTTGAGCAGCTACAACACTGAGAAGTTACAAATTTGTGGTATTTAAAGGTATTTTTAACTCTTTGCCCTCATTATTTTAACCCTTTTCATTTATCCTATCTTAATAGAATTTTATATTAAAACTTAGGGGGGGTGTATATAAATGCCACTTATCCTCTCTGTTAACTCACCTGTTTATTCCCTTGTTCCAGACACTTTGTCACTGGAGCTGGGACACTTCATCCCTGGAGTGGGGCCTGCTACCTTACAGACTTCCTTGGTAGTCCCCCATCCAAGTACTAACCAGGGCCAACCATGCTGTCCCACCGTGCCCTCCTGGGACCGCGGGATGAGCCCCTCTAGGGGGGAGGGGGGAGACTCAGTCGGAGGGAAGGGCCAAGAGACCGAAGCCCCTCACCCCGACCCCAGCCCGACAGCGGAGCGAAGCCGTGGAGGGGACTCGCTGCCCAAGGAGCCCCCCCCGCAAAAGCTCCGTGGCCGCAACTGCGGCCTGACGGTCCCGCTGGCTCCCGGTGGGTCCGGTGTCGTCCCGGGGAGCTGGAATGGCGGGCGACCCGGCCGCGAGCTGGGAGAGGCCTGGCTCGGGTTCCCAGTCCCGGAGGACACGGGCCGAGCCCAAAAAGGGAAAGGCCGGAGCGGGATGGCTCGGGAAGCCCTGCCCAGCCCCCTGCCGAGTGGCGGCACACCCCTGGCAACTCCGCTGCCCGAGGCTTGGAGGTGGGAACGAGCCCGGGCCACAGAGGAGGAGGGGAGCGCCTGGGATGGCCAGGGGGCAAGGCTACCCAAGACCCTGGGGAAAAGCCAGGAGGAAGGGCATGCAAGCCCCAGGGAGGGCCTGCGAGCATCCCCGCAAGGAGAAGCCCCAATGGAGAAGCACCTCACCCAGCCACGCCGAGCTGCAGACAACGCCCAGCCCTGAGTCCCAGGAGGGGTGGGCCCTAACCCCTGCTCTAAAAGGGACTCAGTCCCAATCAGTAGGAGAGCCAGCAAGGAATGAAGGACAATGGGAGGCACCAACAGGAGAGCACAAAGAGGAAAAGGGAGGGGACAGGTGTTGGTGGAAGGGAATAAAAGAGTGGTGGAAGCCAGAGCCAGGGAGGAGAAATACTGGAGGCTGAAGGGAGTAGCCTGTACACTGAGAGAGAGGGGAAACAGAGGCTAACTCCTCATCGGAGGACACTCCAGGAGAGCGGTCTAGAGCGGTGACGTAACCACAGGCCCTCTCTATATCTGAGGCTCCCAGCTGAACCACTCCAGATCACCCTTCAACTGTCATCCCCCCCCGGAGGGATGCGCCCCGCCCCGCAGGCTGGACGCGGGGCACGACACATGCTTAGCTTCCAAGATAAGATGGAATTGGTTTAGTGTGGGCTATTCAGGTCAGGGTGTTTTTCCTATGGGGTATAATTGGTTTGAACAGAACTTAACATTGTGTACTGAGACATTTTTCTTCTCTAAATCCTTTATTTTACTTTTTTTTTTTTTTGTGTAACATCCAGCCTTAAGAAGAGTTTGGAGAACTCAAAAGTTTGTACATTGTTATGGGTCATTTGTTTGGTCCTAATAAAAATGTATTATGTGGATTGTGTTCTTGGTTTTGGGATATTACTTTTGAACTGGCATGGCTGGAAAAAAATTCTTTATATTCATTAGGATCTTATTTCTTCCATGGGACTTAAAACTGGCCATTAGCAATGACCAGGCTCAGAGGACCATTGGTTAGAGCCACTAAAGGGATTCTTATGCCAACTAGAATATAGTAGTAGTAGCTCAAGTATGGTAGGGAAGTGCTGAGTTTAGTGTCTGCTGGTGTCTTCTTACTTGTTTTCTTCTGTAGGTATTCCTTATCGGAGAGGATACCTGCTGTATGGGCCCCCAGGTTGTGGGAAGAGTAGCTTCATGTGAGTATCACTTCATCAGCTTTCCTTCCAAAAGCCTGCTCTGTATTCATATTTACAGAAGCACCCAAGAGCAGAGTACTGGTACATAACTCGAAGGAGAATAGCCTATTGCAGGAAATACCTTATGTTTTGGAATATTTAAAATAGTACAGATTTTCCACTTGGGATCTAAAAGATGAAAGCTGGGTGATTCAATACGCACATTCTGGCTGTACTTTGGGCAATTGTACTTATTTCTTCCCAAGCCCCTTTTCTTGTCATATAGAGCCATATAGAAACAGAGAACTGGAAGTGGACCTAAAGACCATCCGTTCCTGGCCTTTGCCCTGAGGCAAAATTGGTTATGTTGAAGTATCCTAATGGATTAGCCTGTATAATCAAAATGGCGTTGCATCAGAGGTATACAGTAGAAACAAGTATATGGCATCATGCCAAAGAACATGTAGCACAGAGTTCATTCACACTGAAAAGGCCCAAGCAGTACAGTTGTGATGCATATTACAGGAAAAGATGTATGCAGTGTCCATCTGACCCTAAATACAATGATCTGAAAGCTTTGAGCCACAATCAGTTTGTTAGAATTTCAAATGTCATAGGACTCTTTATTGTTTAGGCTGTGAGTCTGCTTTCTAATGCTACCTCATCTACTAATTATTGAAGTCCAAAGCAGATGGGACAGCAGCTGTTAAAATCAGACCCCCTCATCCCTTTTTCTGTGCAACTGGTATAGTTTGATGTTTAATATATGGGCACTGCTGTAATTCCCTCTAGTTTGGTCCTGAAACAGTCATTATATATGAGTCCTATGATCCATCAGCAGAAGGTGCTGACCGTCACTGATGTTCCCAGCTCTCCTCTCACACCCAGGAGCCATTGCTGACCCCAGAAAAATTTCTGTTGGGTCACAGAACTCACATGGAGTAATAATTATACAGGTTGGGAGGCTGGAGAGGGGTACAAAATTATTCCCTTGTCTTATTCCATCAGCAGAATGGAATGAGGAGGGAGCAGTTCTTCTGTGAGTGGTGCTGGGCTGATAGACACTGTAGCCCCTGGACCTGCATGGCTATTATTCCTGTGACCCCAGAAAAAAACCTTTCCAAGGTGGAAAATGACTTTGGAAAGGAGCCAGGAAACTCAGGGATCCTTGCCTGGACCTCACACATGCCTTGTAACTAGTTTTTTGTCATCTACTTAATTACAGCTGTACTCAAATGACAGAATGATTTCTTAAGGGTCAAAACAGTGAGGCAGTAGGAAATGAGTGGCAATATGATTCTTGTGCTCACCTTCCTGGGCAGTGTTAGTAGTTCTTATCACTTAGGCCAGGAAGCATTCTCCTTTCTACTTAGCTGGATTCTCTTTACACAGGTTTTTGTCTTACGCTGTTATTCTCCATCACAGCACAGCCTTGGCTGGGGAACTGCAGTACAGCATCTGTCTTCTCACCTTGAGTGACCGCAGCCTTTCAGATGATCGCCTGAACCACCTGTTGAGTGTGGCACCTCAGCAGAGCTTAATTCTCCTGGAAGACGTGGATGCTGCCTTCATCAGCCGAGACCTAGCTGCTGAAAGTGAGTGATGGGCAAATGGATCCTTTCTGTGCTGCTATGCCAAGTGCTCTTCTTTGATGCTATAACTTAATGAAGCCTGGCCTAAGTGTTCATCATACCCAGCATCTTATGGAGACTTCCATATGTAATGCTGTTGTAGCACAACTTTCTCTGTGCTGGTCACTACCTCTCACATGGAAGGGGAATGACGAAGATGAGCTTGAAGAGGAGCTTCAAGGGGTTGCCAGATCTTGCTGGTGCCTGTACTCTCTTCTGTAGTATTACTGTGTCCAGGGCCGCCCCGAGGTGTTTCTGTGTCCTAGGCGAGGACAGCTTGTGGTGCTCGCACCCCCCTAGGTGATGCCAACCTCCTGGTGGGACCTAAGAACCTCCCAGAAACATGCCCAGGAGGGGGGGGGCGCCGGGCACCACAAGCTAGCCTCACCCCTGCCCGGGTCGGTGTCCCCACTCGCCTGGCCCGCTGGGGGAGACACGGGGTGGCGGCGGGTCTGCGGTGCAGGGCACCTTCTTCTGCAGGGCTGCAGTGCCGGAAGGGTTAAGGCCACCGAGCCGCTTGCTGGAGAGGCCCCTGCTGGTCCATTGGCCATTGACCTTTTCGTTTCAAGCCATGACTGATGCAGGAAGGGGGGGAGTGGGAGCGGTACTAGGACACAGACCTCCTTCCCAGAGCAGAGCGCGCAGCCAGCAACCCAAGAATTTACTTAAGTCAGGGTGTTCTTCTTTCCCCTTGGCCTGGGCAGGGCAGGGGAGGGAAGTCAGCCCTCGGGGAGGACCGCCCACGGGGGGGGGGGTCGGGAAAGAGGAGTGGCCTTTTTCTACCCCCGCAGGAGGTGAGGGAGAAGGATTTGCTTCAGGGCAGAGCAGGATCCAGAGCCGCACGTGGCGGGGAGAGGCCAGGCGGCGGCAGCAGCAGGCCCCAAGCAGCGGCCTGCCTTCCAGTGTTCCTTTGACGCTGAGCAGGTGGGAGCCAGCTCGCGGTTCTTCAGCCTCCGGCTCACCTACTTTCGTCTCGGCTTGGGCAGGAGGGCTCCACCATGCCAGCAGATGGGCAACCTTTGGGGAACGGCCGTGCGTGAGTCCGCTGCCGCCTCCCCGGTCCAGTTTGGCACCCTAAGGGCTGGCCTGTGCTCTAGGCGAATGCCTAGTTCGCCCAGTGGGTGAGCCGGCGCTGACTGTGTCCAGCCTCACACTGAGATTGTGCAATGGTGGCCATGATGCTGGAATACCCACAGGTTACAGTGCCAGCCCACATCACATTCCAAATCAGAATTGCCCAAATCAGAATTCAGCAGATAACTGGAGTTTGGGACAAGTTCATTGCTTCGTCCAATGGAGGAGCTCCCCAACAAGAATCCAGGCAGCACCATGTTCTGCCATGTACAATGGGTGTAGAATCATGGGGGCGGGGGTGTTGTCGCCATTTTACTGCTTCTGCCTCCAAGGAGGATGCTGCTGTATTATATAGCACAATTGACATTCAGTTACATGTTCCTTTAAAAGTATTCAGTCTGGACTATTACCTGCGGGTCATTGAGCATCAGGCATGGAGCTTAAAGCAGCTGTTAAAGCTACAACCTGAAGCAGATCTCAGCACTTTTTCACCTGAAAGGCTATTAAACCCAGACAGAGCTCAGACAGGCCTGGTATTTATATATTTATAAATATTAATAGTATTTATTTATTTAATTTACTTAAAATATTTATGCCCTGCCTTGTCTCCGCAAATTCGAGGCAGCTAACAAAATAGCAGAAGCTGCAGGAGACCGGCACCACAAGCGCCCAACCAGTTTACACTGATAAAGAATTAAAACATATTGTTCAAGGCCAGTACACAGTGTTAATGCAGCGAAAATAGTTTGCCTTCTATCAGGTCTTGCACACCTTCCTGAATACAGCAAGTGAAGGCACCTGCTGCACTCTAGTAGGCTATTCCAGAGGAATGGACCCACTGCAGAGAGTGCCCATGACCGAACTGTTCCCAAATGGTGCGGATATTATGAGAATAAAGCTGACTGAAGATTGCAACTGGTCATGGAAGTATATTCTGTGCTTTTGCTGTTAATTCTCCTCTTCTCTACCTTTCTCTGTTGTGCTATGTTTAGGCCCCAATACATACCAAGGCATGGGACGCTTGACCTTTAGTGGCCTTCTCAATGCACTGGATGGTGTAGCTTCCTCCGAAGCCAGGATAGTATTCATGACCACCAACTATGTGGACAGGTCAGAACTGTTGCCTATATTACTGGTCACAAAATCCTACTAACCCCAGAAATTCTGTTTTTAAATTACTGGAGAGACACCATACTTTTGAAACTAAAGAAAGACCTCATAGCTACTCTCTTAATTGCAGCCAAATTAGCGATAGCTCATGTTTGGAAGTTGTCTTCAAGTCCTACCCTTTCAATTTGGCACTGCAAAATCTGGGAACAATTTATAACGGAAACAATCACTGCCCAGGTTTGTTACTCTAACAAAAGCTCCTTATGCGAGAACTTTAAAAGGAAGTGGTTCCCAGCATTTAGCTATCTTGCTCAGAACAAAATTTTTCCTGGGGCTTTAAAACCCCTCAATCTGTTGCTGTTATGATTCGTTAATGTTTTTGCTTTATGCTTGACCTTGGTGGCCCCAAAGATCTTACTTTCCATTGGTTCACTTCCGATCTTATTTAATGTAATTTGACTTTTTAAAGTTTTTAACTCACAAAGTGTATATTTCCAGATTCTTTGTTGTTGTAATATTCTATTGTCTCACTTGGCACTGAAAATTGAAAAAAAACCCAAAACCTGTTGCCTGGGAAATAGGGTAGGGAGAAGCGGTTCACTTCAGGCAACCTTTTGTTTGAATAAGACAACCTTATGGTTCTGCTAAGGAGGCTACCATTGTACCTGGGCAAGCATATGTTGCTGTAAATAATAGAGATGCTTTAGCATCTTAGCAGATAAATCAGAAGCACAATAAGAGCAGGAGGGAGAAAAAGAGGCAGTGTAAAAACATTCCTGCCACTCCCAAAGAGTCCTTTGTAACTCTTTCACCATCTACCAGTCAAAATATCGTGCCATGGATAGTGCCAGTCAACCCAGAATGACAATATTAACACCATAATTAAATCCATTCCACAACCAGTCCTCTATATACACACTGGTCTGGATCCAGCAGTAGTTTTGCAATAATGGAAGGCACTTGCATCAGCAGACTAAAACATTATTGTATCCTTCAGCCCAGTGATGACCACAAAACGCTTCTCCTAGGGAAAGGGGGACACTCAGTGATAGCATGAAGGGCAAAGTGGTGGTTTGCAATGGGAGGGGAGAATCCATGTAAGTCACCTCGTCTTCTGCTGGTGCCAAATTACTACAGGATGTAACCCATAACGTACAATCCGGCTGCCAAGAAAAGCCCCCTGCTCAGCTAATACTGTAACTCTGTGTTAGGAGATGTCATGCACTACAAGGTTCCCTTATGTGTTGCTGTAACAGCAGGCTCTCTAGAGACAACTGTATGAGTTGCCTGGTAGCTTGTGGAGAAAGAACACTGCAAGGGGAAACAGAAGAGCAGCTTGAGTGCAACTCCAGAACTAGAAGATGTGGCAAAGCCCACCTTTCGGGGTCCAAATGTCAATAATCTTAAACAGAAGGAGGGAAAAGTTATCAGGAACTTTGTAGTAATAAAAGCTAGCAATTTAATTCCGTTTCATGATAGCTGTTTGAAAATATGACAGATTCTACCATATGCAACATGTACAAATTCACACATTAAATACAAACAGATGTTCCTCCTCTAAAGTTTAGAGGGAGGATCTAGGAGAAAAATCAGTCCTCTGCATAAAAGGGATCTCAATTTGCCATCTGAGATTTCCTGGAGCAATCTTCTTAAGCCTTCTTCTCATTCCTTGCAGGCTGGATCCAGCTTTGGTTCGTCCTGGCCGGGTAGATCTGAAGCAGTATGTGGGATACTGTTCACAGTGGCAGCTTGGACGCATGTTTCAGAGGTTCTATCCAGAGCAGCCACAAGTTATGGCCAAGCAGTTTGCTGAACGAGCCCTGGTGGTCTGTGGTCAGATCAGTGCTGCACAAGTGCAAGGCCATTTCATGCAATACAAGGCAGATCCAGAGGGAGCCATTCAAAACATGCATGCTGTTGTATCCTGACCATGGGCAAACACTGAGAAAACTATGCAGGCAACATTCCTGAGGGGAAGAGTTGTCACAGAGCCAATTCACACAAAACATACCAGGCATGAGTGTAATGGTGTTTATTTGCTGATCTCAATGAGGTCTTCTTTTTGTCTGGAAAATAAAAGAGTAAACCAAACACTTTCCCCATTCGTCTTCCCAAAATGGGAATATGTGACAGTGTGAATGCTAGCAGGCTTCTCCCCAACTAGGTACTGTAGCATGGACCCATCATCAGTGGAGCTACATATTCATTCAAGATCAGATGGTTTTGGGCACATCGCCTGTTACCTCATGCAGCCACAAAATCTGAAACTAGTGGGGAAAATGCATGTAATTTAACTGTGAGCTCTTTCTCTCATTATGGACTCTCAATTATTCTGTAGCTTGAGTGGTGACTGTGATCTATCAACTGAGGGGGCCCACACAGCCTCCTATGATTTTGGGGGAACCAAGTTTATTTTAAACTATAAACCTTCCCCTCAGATACCAAGTGTTCTAAAAGTAGCGAGTGTACGGGCTTTGAATTCGCTCCAGTGAGGTAACTTTTGTGGTGCACAAGGAGAGTATGGAGGACCAGGCAGGTTAAGGGTATGAGACTTAAAGGTAAGGTATTAAACCCTTTGGGTTGTAATGAATTTTAGCCAGAGTGTTATAGCCTACTCCCAGACCTTTGCTTCAACTCTGAGTAGCCCGGCCTCTTGCCTAAGTGCTTCTAGGAATGCCAAATAGAGATCTAAGGAATTTAGATTGAACCCTTTCAATTGGCTTTTAGGCTAAATTTTCTCATTCTGAATGGTTTCTTATCGGGTGACTATCCCAGCCAATTTACCTATTGGTCAGGCTTAAAGCACTCAACCATTGATTACATGATCTCTATAAGGATTATATTGATTTTCTGATTGACATAAGAACAGAAAGTGACCATTTACCCTTAGCCCTTAAAAGTTTTGGTCCACTAGGGCTTCTGATGGGTCAACTCTGTCCTGAAGTGACTGAGCCTAAGCCTTTGGAACAGACAGGGAGGATTAGACTTAAATGGTCTTCTCATATCAGTGAAAATTTCTCTCTCTCGACACAGTCAGCTAATGGCCAGTTCTTCCTGCAAGTCCTAACAGCTAATAATGATGGGATCTCTCTAATTGAGTATTACCACCTATTAATTTCCAGTCTCCAGCCTCTACTCTCAAGACCTGGAGATCTTAAACATGATAGAATCTCCGGCAATAAAAAATGGTTTGATCATGAGTGCACCCAAGCAAAATTGACTCTCAGAGAGTACTTTAGGACTGTCCCTTTCCACTGCCTGAGCTTGCCCACTGCCCTGGCTGCCTGCCTCCTCCATGCCAGGATGGCCTTGCGCCTCAGGTGTCGATTTGAGCTGTTGCTGCAAGCACGGGTCTCTCTCTCTCACCCCTCCAGTGGCCCCAGACAGGAGGAGACTGATGGTTTCTGGTGGGAGGAGGGGGCCCTTTCTCCGGCTCTTCTGGTCACCCTTCCTTCTTTCTAACAGCCAAGCCTTTCAATCACCCCAACATGCACTGCAGCTTTGATTTAATTTATTTTAATTTTATTGTTTTATTTTTTGTGACATTGGAAGTGGCTCTTAGCCTGTGGGTCACAGCCTGTGGGTCGTACTTGGAGGCCTTGTAAGTGCTTGAGTAAAGCGCTGCTTCTGAGTTCAGGAGGTAGACGTTCTGGTGAGATAAACATTTCATCAGTCTCAAAGTTTTCAGGGTACATCACAAAAAGAAGAGTTTACATCAGAGTTTGAGGGAAGTTCCTGAAGCTGTAGAAGAAAGCATAGCTCCTGGGATAATGGATAGCGAGGGATCTACTCCAGTGACCTGCCTGGGCTGTGCCATGATTATTTTTCTGCCACGCCAAGAAATGAATTATACATGCTGCAAGTGCAAGCTTGTAAAAATGCTTGAGGAGAAGGTGGGAGAACTCGAGGCACAAATCTGTGCACTGAAGAACACCAAGGAGGTGGAAAGCTTTTCAGACATGACAGAAGAAGAGCCCCTGAAAGAACAGCAAGAGGAAGGAAGTAACAAGGACCACATGGGCGAGTGGAAGAAAGTAACTTTGAAGAGTAAGATACTCAGAAAACAATCACAGCCACTGGAGCAGCAAAATCGATACCAGCCACTTCTGTTGATGGAAGACCGGAACGGCACACTTCGTGATCGAATGGATGTGACTGGCACACAAGCACATAGGCAGAGAGGGAACCAAACCATCCCATAGAGGAAGAGACGAGTAGTGGTGGTTGGTGACTCCCTACTGAGAGGGACGGAAGAAGGTGTCTGCAGACCGGACAAGGAATCTCGAGAGGTTTGTTGCCTTCCTGGAGCATCCATCCGAGATGTGACGGAGAGAATTCCAAGACTGATCAAGACCTCTGATCCCTACCCACTCCTTCTGATCCACGTGGGAACAAACAATACGGCCCGAAGAAACCTTGAATGGATCTCCAAAGACTATGAGGCTCTGGGCAGGAAGGTGAAAGATCTGGGGGCTCAGGTGGTGTTCTCCTCCATTTTACCTGTTGAGGGCCATGGAGCTGGAAGGGAGAACAGGATACTGGAAGTGAATGGCTGGTTACGTAGATGGTGCTGTCGAGAGGGCTTCGGCTTCCTGGACCATGGTATGTACCTCCGACACGAAGGACTGTTGGCGACGGATGGGGTGCACCTGACAAAGAATGGGAGGAATGTCTTCGCTGGAAGACTTGCGAACCTGATCAGGAGGGCTTTAAACTAAAGACATTGGGGGTGGGAAGAAAAAGCAGCATCCCCAACACTAAGTTCAGGAAGGGGCATGACCAGAGAATAAATGAACGAGAGAGGGGTGAGTTTAGTAATCTTCAGGTAAATTTGAAGGGACCTATGGTAGGAAGGGATGTCTGTAATCTGAGGTGTCTTTATACTAATGCACAGAGTATGGGAAATAAACAGGAGGAACTTGAACTCCAAATATTGGAAAATAGGTATGATCTGATAGATGTCACTGAGACTTGGTGGGATGACTCTCATATATGGAGCACAGTGATTGAAGGATATACCTTGTTCAAACGGAACAGAATAAACAAAAAGGGGGTGGGGTGGCACTATATGTCAAGAATGAATATGCTTGCACTGAAATTCAGGATTTTGAGAGTTGCTGTGTTGAAAGTGTGTGGGTAAGGATAGAGGGGGAAAAGAAGTGGATATTGTTGTGGGGGTATACTACAGACCTCCAAATCAACCGGAGGAACAGGATAATGCATTTGTACAGCAGCTTGCTAAACTTTCACAGAGACAGGATGTAGTGGTTATGGGAGATTTTAACTGTCCAGATATTTGCTGGGAATCTAACTCTGCTAGACATGGGACATCGCGCAGATTCTTGAATAGTCTTGAGGACAACTTCATCTCTCAGAAGGTGGAGGTGGGAACCAGAGGATCTGCTATCCTAGATTTAATTCTGACTAACAGGGAAGAACTGGTTGATGAAGTGAAGGTGGTGGGTTCCTTGGGGAATAGTGACCATGTCAGCTTGGAATTTGACATAGAGAAGACTGTGAAACCAGGACGTAGCAGAACTCATATCCTGGACTTCAGGAAAGCTGATTTCAATAAACTCCGAGATCTAATAGGTAGGATCCCATGGCTGGAAATGCTGAAGGGAAAATCTGCACAGGAAGGATGGGAGATGCTGAAAAATGAAGTACTTAAGGCACAATCTCAAACTGTTCCGGTAAGAAAGAAAGGTGGGAGACGGGTAATGAAGCCAAGGTGGCTGAACAAGGAACTCTCTGAGGAGCTGAAACTAAAAGGGAAATGTACAGGAAATGGAAGGAGGGTCAGATTACTGAGGGTGAATACAAGACACGAGCACAAATCTGTAGGAATGGTGTCAGAAAGGCTAAAGCACAGATGGAGCTGAGGCTTGCAAGGGATGCAAAAAATAAAAAAAAATTTCTATGCCTATGTTCGGAGCAAAAAGAGGAACAGGGATGGAGTAAGCTCATTGCTAGGGGAAGATGGTCAAGCCTTAACAAAGGATGAAGACAAAGCGGAATTACTCAACTCTCACTTTGCATCGGTCTTTAACCGTAAAGTGAGCTGTATACAAACTGAAGAATGCAGGGCATATGAAGGAAAGGGGAACTGCCAGTTCAGAATAAGTAAGGAAATGGTTAGAGAACCTCTAGCTGCCTTAAATACTTTCAAATCTCCAGGGCCGGATGGCTTGCATCTGAGGGTGCTAAAAGAAATTGCAGATGTTATTTCAGAGCCTCTGGCTATAATCTTTGAGAGGTCCTGGAGTACGGGTGTTGTGCCGGAAGACTGGAGAAGAGCGAATGTTGTCCCAATCTTCAAGAAGGGGAAAAAGACGGACCCGGGAAAATATAGGCCTGTCAGTTTGACATCAATACCTGGGAAAATTCTGGAGCAGATTATTAAACGCTCTGTCTGTGAACACCTTGAACAAAATGAGTTAATTGGTAATAGCCAGCATGGGTTTATGAAGAATAAGTCATGCCAGACTAACCTTATCTCCTTTTTTGACAGGGTTACTAAAATGGTTGACTCTGGCAATGCCAGAGATATAGTGTATCTAGATTTCAGTAAAGCATTTGACAAAGTTTCTCATGATATCCTTGAGGATAAGCTGGTTAAGTGTGGGCTGGATGGCGCAACCGTTGGGTGGATTCATGGTTGGTTGAAAAATCGTACCCAACGAGTGCTCGTAAATGGCTCTGCGTCTACGTGGAGGGAAGTCTCGAGTGGAGTACCACAGGGCTCGGTCCTAGGCCCGGTGTTATTCAATGTTTTTATAAATGACCTGGATGAAGACATAGAGGGGATGCTTATCAAATTTGCAGATGACACGAAGGTGGGTGGGATTGCTAATTCTGAAAAAGACAGAGTCAGGATTCAGAAGGATCTTGATAGGCTGGAACAGTGGGCTGAGACAAATAAAATGAATTTCAATAGAGATAAGTGCAAAGTCCTACACTTAGGTACAAAAAATCAAAGGCACAGATATAGAATGGGAGGGATTTGGCTTGACAGCAGCACATGTGAAAGGGATCTAGGTGTTATGGTTGATCACAAGCTAAACATGAGCCTGCGGTGTGATGCAGCTGTGAAGAAAGCTAATGCAATCTTAGGATGCATTAGCAGAAGCATTGTGTCCAGATCACGGGAGGTGGTAGTTCCACTGTATTCTGCTATGGTCAGGCCCCACCTGGAGTACTGTGTCCAGTTTTGGGCACCACATTTTCGGAAGGATGTTGACAAACTCGAGCGGGTCCAGAGGAGGGCGACCAGGATGGTGAGAAGGTTGGAGTCCAAGTCTTATGAAGAAAGGCCGAGGGATTTGGGTATGTTTAGCCTGGGAAAGAGAAGGTTTAGAGGGGACATGATTGCAGTCTTCAAGTATTTGAAGGGCTGTCATGTAGAAGATGGAGTGGATCTATTCTCTCTTGCTCCGGATTGCAAGACTAGATCTAATGGGTGGAAATTACAAGGGAGTCGTTACCGGCTTAATATCAGGAGAAACTTCCTGACTGTAAGAGTGGTTGAGCAGTGGAACAGACTGCCTCGGGAGGTGGTGGATGCTCCTTCGCTGGACGTTTTCAAGAGGAGACTGGACAACCATCTTTTGGGTATGTTGTAGGTATGTAGGGGTTTCGGCTGTGTTCCTGCAGAGTGCGGGGGGTTGGACTAGATGGCCTGCAAGATCCCTTCCAACTCTTAACATTCTATGATTCTATGACACAGGCACGTCCTCGCCACAAATTTTTTGGCTATGGGCCTGCAGCCAGTCCTTTCCCAAGAGTCAGACAAGGTCTGTTCATTGCCAGAGACAGGCCTAACAATTGGGTACTCTGTTCTCTGTCAGAAGTAGAGCCAAACCACTCAGCCACACTACCAAGCAGAGCTACCCTTATCTTTGCTTGCTCTTTTCCTGAGCCAGACCTGCTCTCTCATTGCTCTCTCCCCGAAGCAGAACTGAACTTCCACTTCTCCTGTGTTTCCCTCCAATGTCCCACCCCCTTTCTCAAAGGTGATTGGATGCTGAAGCAGCACTCCCATGGGCTCAAGTGAGTGGCTTTTTCCCCATTCAAGGCAGGACAGCCTTCTGTCCATCACAGTGACAAATTCTACACTAAAGCCTAAGTGAAATTCAGGCTGTTGGGGTCAGAGAGCAAATTCAGATGATTTCCCCTTCCCACTGGAAATCCTGCAAAATAAACCCATGCTTTGTCTTTTGTGCTACTTTATAGAGATTCCCTGACTCTCACAAATTTCAGGAAGACCATTGGATTGCAGCAGGAGGGGGAAGGCAAAAAGTACCTTCTCCACTCAAAAATCTTGTCAGATCCGAGCACTTACAAGGAGGAGAAGGGAGATCAGCAAAATCTGTGATATGTTGTTAGCCAAATTGCCTTAATTTATTAATAAATGTGGGAATTTTGAATATTAAATTGCAATGACTTTAATTAAGGGAACAATAACCTATGTATACTGGAGTTCAACTTATCCAGATACCCAGAAATAGATGTAGAGGCTAGATCTTAATTGTGATTTCTTTTACTAAATCTTACATATACAATATAAAATAAAGCAATCACACACTCAAACGATACAGAACTACGAGGCTAGATAGAAAGTGTGTCCAGTTTTGGGCACCACACGTTAGGAAGAATGTTGACAAGCTTGAGTGTGTTCAGAAGAGGGCAACCAGGATGGTGAGAGGGTTTGAATCCAAGTCTTATGAGGAAAGGCTGAAAGAGTTGGGTATGTTTAGCCTGGGAAAGAGAAGACTTAGAGGGGACATAATTGCAGTCTTCAAGTATTTGAAGGGCTGTCATCTAAAAGATGGAGCAAATCTATTCTCTCTTGCTCCAGATTGCAAGACTAGATCTAATGGGTGGAAATTACAAGGGAGTTGTTACCGACCAAGGGCGTAGACTTTGCAATTTCCCAGGGGGGGCTGGGGCTGGGCCAGAGGCATTGCTAAGTCATTAAAAGAACTGGGACCCAAAGACTTCATAGGGAGGAGCCAGTGACATCACAGGCCATTGTCACTATCTATGGAGGTGGAACTATGTGGCATTTAGGGAGGGGCTCCCCAGAAAATTAGGGTGGCCTGGGAACCCCCCTAGCAATGCCCCTGGGTTGGGCTAACCCCAGGAACAGGTGCCTTCTTAGCACACTGCTTAGAAACTTCACCTTAAAATGCAGCACAGATTCTATTGCTAGGAACTCTTTTTCCACTCTGGGAACTGTCATTACAGTCCTAGAATAGCCTATCTGGACCAAAAAACCTTATTGGAAAAACCATTCTGCATTTTCTTTGCAACTTTTTTTTGGGCTGCAGTGTATTTCAGCAGAGCCCATGCAAGTCAACTGGCATTCCTGGCTCCCATTATCTCCAATGGGCCTTCAAGCCTCTCCTATTATTTCCAATGGGCAATCCTGTCATTCCTTTTAGTACATCCCAGTTGGTTGCCCCTTTGAAACTACCACAGCATTTTAAGTAACAGCAAAACAAAGAGCATGAACATAGAGGACACATCCCTTACCAATGTTCTCTCTGGGCTGCACACAGATCAAAAGGAAATTTTAAAAGGCCTCTGATCTGCACACCCCCCCCCATCTTGTTCATGCAGATGGGCTTACAATTTAAAAATGAAACGGAGATTGAAAGAAGAGCAGCCCACCTCCCACTACCATGAAAAAAAACCCTGTTCTCAATCAAGGATATATAGACCTAAGTAAAATACACCCCTCCCCTGCTCCACCTGGCTGTTGTGCATCCTACATGAAGCAAGGTGATTCAGCAGATGCAAGCCAATGTCAGTGGTCTGCATCCACCATACAGAAGAACCAGAGCTTCCAGTTTCAGCACTGGAGCTAAGGGTGCCAGCCTCCAGGTGGAACCTGGGGATCCCCTGGAATTACAGCTCATTTTCAGACTATAAAAATTAGTTTCCCTGAAGAAAATGGGATGTTCTGGAGGGTGGACTCTATGGCATTGTACCGCACTGAGGTCCCAGTCCTCCCCAGGCTCCATCCCCAAATCTCCAGGAGTCACCCAACCTGTATTGGGCCACCCCTCCCCCCCATCCCCCAGAGGTGGACAGGGGGAACCTGGCAACCCCAACTAGGGATGTTTTAACAAGGGAGGGAGGGGAGAGATGGAAAGAAAGCAAATAGATGGGAAGAGAGGAAGGAAGGAAGGAAAGAAGGGGGGAGGGAGGGGAGAAATGAAAAGAAAGAAAATAGAAATCCCTCTCCATAATTTATCCAGGAGTTCAGGGGAGAGTTGGTCTTGAATGTATGCATTTAAACTCTTCGAGGTTTCACCTGCCCTCCCCCTCCCCCTGCATGGGCTGTGTGTGCGATTTCAGTGATTGTAAACTGCTGATTCCTGGCTTTCCTAATATCCTCTCTCTGTCAAGGGAAGGGGTAGAGCTCAACAAAGAACTCAGAAGAGTCTCCTCTTGGAGGAAATAAAGGGGTCTGGTTAAGCAGCAAACTCAGGAGCGGGAAAACAACAGCAGCGGCACAAGGCCGCAGGAAAGGTGCCCGGGCACCCAGCTGCCCAGAGATCCTCCATGGATGCAGGCCTCCCCCCCTCCCGACCTCCCTGCATGTCTCTGCAAGGCAAGCCTTGTGTGTGTGGGGAAACAGAAGAACAAGTGCGCAGGGCGCCCAGCCGTCCCAAGGCCAGCAATCCTCCATGGATGCCAGCCTCTCCCCCAACCTCCTCTCATGGCTCTCTGCAAGGCAAAACTTGCAGGGAGTGGGAAGACAACAGCAGTGGCAAAAGGCTGCAGGAAAGGTGCCCAGGGCAGGCAAACCTCCATGGATGCCGGCCTCCCCCCGCCCTCTTCCCCCACCTCCTGACCTCCCTGCATGGCTCTGCAAGGCAAGCCTTGCATGGAGAGAGGGAAAAAAACCCTAGAAGAACAAGGGTGCAGCGTGCCCAGCCTCCCTGAGGCTGGCAATCCTCCAAGGATACCAGCCTCTCCCCCCAACCTCCTCACATGGCTCTCTATGGCATTGTACCGCACTGAGGTCCCAGTCCTCCCCAGGCTCCATCCCCAAATCTCCAGGAGTCACCCAACCTGTATTGGGCCACCCCTCCCCCCATCCCCCAGAGGTGGACAGGGGGAACAAGAGAAAACAAGAGCAGCGGCACAAGGCCACAGGAAAGGTGCTCGGGCACCCAGCCACCCCGAGGCTGGCCTCAGCCAGCCAGCCTGGGCACTCTCTGCCTAGTGCCCACCACCCCACCCCTGAAAAAATCCCCCCACCCTCGCTGGAGCCCCAGGACAGCTCCTTACCTTTCTGCACGGGAAAGCTGAAAGCACTGAAAACATGTGCAGCCCTCAGCTCCACCAGGCCCAACTGAGGGTTTCTGGGAGCTGGGGCTTAGCTTTCAGGAAGCAAGCCCTGAGTTTCCTGCCATCCCACCTGAAGTCTCAGAAAGCAGAGGGAAAAAACCCCCCGCTTTCAAAATGGGTTGGGGGTGGTGTGGGGTGATAGTGGCAAGGCTTGTGAGCCTGGTTGCCCGGGGGGGCTCAGTCACCCCTGGAAAATTTCGGAGGTAGCCTCAGCCCTCAAGCCCCCTGAAGTTGACACCTATGTTACCGACTAGATATCAGGAGAAACTTCCTAACTGTAAGAGTGGTTGAGCAGTGGAACAGTCTGCCTCGGGAGGTGGCGGATGTTCCTTCCCTGGACGTTTTCAAGGGGAGGCTGGATGAGCATCTTTTAGGTATGTTGTAGGTATGTAGGGCTATCTTTTGGCTATGCTCTTGCAGTGTGCAGAGGGTTGGACTAGATGACCTGTAAGGTCCCTTCCAGCTCTAACATTCTATGATTCTATGAAAGGTACAGCGACAATTGCATTAGCAGGAAGGTATCGATGGGGGTGATACTTTACCTGTCTGATGTGACAAGGTGATCTTGCAGTGAAAATATGGAAAGTACAAGGGAAGGGGTTGTGGGTTGACCAGCAACACACGTGGGAGATTCCAAACAGTGCTAGGAATGGAGCTAGCAAGGGGTCAGATAGGTAGGAAGTGAGAGAGAGAGCAATGGGGAGAGGCTCTCTTTATATACCGTAAAATGACTGGGAGGGGGATGGTTTACCAGTCACGTAGTCCCCAGGAAATCTAGAAAAATCCAGTTACTAATGGTCAGGAGAATAGGATTAATGGTTGGGCAATTGCAATGATATTCAACTAATGGTGACACCTTTAGAAAGACGAAAGAAAGAAAGTAGTCCCAGCTCCATGGATGGTCATTAGTCGTCATGACCCAACAATCCTCTCATGGTGTATGTCCTTCTGTTTTACAATGGAGAGTACGTGCAGCATCTGGCAAAGGTGGGAGAAGTGCCTGCATGATGGAGAAGGAGTTTTTCTATGGAGTCTTTGCAAGAATGTTCAGGTTTCCTTTGCAGAGCATGGCTCCTTCATAGAGAACTGCTGCTGGTTGCTGTAGGATCTGCGCGTAGAAGACTGAATCATCAGTGCGAAAGTTGCCTCACGTACATGGGCAGCTCTGTAATTGGCTGACCTCAGGCAGTTGCTTCTGGCAGCAGAGGTGTGGCAACTCCCATCCTGCCACCTACCCACTTGCCACCTTGCCTGTAAACTAGAGGAGATTAAGAGTATTATCTTCCCCCCCCCCGCGCCCGGGCCATGGGTAGCCATGTTGGTCTGCAGTAGAGCAGCTAGCTTTCAGTAGAGCAGCACCTTAGAGACCAATAAGATTTTCAGGGTACAAGTTTTTGAGAGACACAGTTCTGACAAAGTATCTGAGAAAGGGAGCCTCTGTGTGCTTGTGGTGCCAGGGAGGTTGGTTTGTCTCCTGCAGGGGTGAGAGGCATCTAGTATTCCATGGGTCCATTGTCTGGCTTGACACATTGCTTCAGGGTGAGGCTTCCCTCAGCTGGGCACATGTCTACAGTCCAGAAGGCTGGCACCATCTTCGGGCTACCGCACAGTCCAATACTCTGGCACACTTATTGTACAGTCCAGCTTACAGTTATAGTTCATAGCTTTATAGATGCTGCGCAAGGCTCTTGCAGGGCAACAGTGTTCCATCCATGCAAGTGAGAACCAGGTTGTACTGTGCTGATGGAGTCTGCCCACCAGGTTTAGGGGTGAGATTGAATATATCTTTATAAGGTTGCAGGACTTAGTAGATAAGCAGGTGGAACGGAGAAGGTTTGATTTGTGCCTCACACATGCCATTAACTGCTCACTGGGAATTGTAGGAGCCCATAAGTTGACAAGCCTAGATATGTGACCCCGCCAGTTACCTAAGACAACCAGGGAAGATGAGCTGTTAATTTTCATTATCCAGAGGTCAGGATTCCCTTGGTAATGGGTGCATTGTATGCCAATTTGTTTTATGAACTGGGGTCCCAGTTGGTGGTAACTGACCAGGAGAAAGATCTTGGATCTCTCCTACTGCAGTCCAAACCGAAAACCCACCAAGGCACCAAACAGGGTCTTTGACTTTTCCCTTTCCATGTCGACAGAGACAACGTGTCTCCATCCCTTCCTCTCCACATGGAGGACTATTACTACAGATGCCTGGGTCCTATCCATCGTGACCGACGGATACCTTATCAAATTTGTCAACCTCCCCATTCTCCTGGTCATCTGTCCCACCCCTCCTTCCACTATCCTTCTTCAGGAAGTCGATTCCTTAGTACAAAAGGAGGCGACAGAACCAAGGGCTTCAGAACAGATGGGGTTCTATTCCCGCTATTTTGCGGTACCGAAACGTGACGGGGGACTACGGCCCATCTTGGATCTTCAGGATCTCAATGTTTACATCCGATACCACAAATTCAAGATGACGACCCTGCAGGTTATCCTCCCCTTACTTTCTCAAGGTGTCTGGATGGCTACCATCGACCTTCAGGACACCTATTTCCACCTCAACATCCACCCGTCCCACCGGAGATACCTCCGCTTTGCCATAAGGGAATGTCAGTATCAGTACAAGTGCCTCCCCTTTGGTCTCTCCACCACGCCGAGGATCTTCACCAAGACCATGGTGGTGGTGGCAGCCCATCTCCGTCTCCAGGGGATTACCGTCTTCCCCTATATTGGCGACTGGCTTCTGGTGGCAGACACCCCAGTGCTCCTACACAAGCACATTGCACTGACGCTGCACCTCGTGTCATCAGACTTCAGTTCAACCATTCAAAATCTCACCTGGAACCGTCCCAGAAGGTGCAGTTTATAGGGGCACTACTGGATACCATCGCTTGCAGAGCTTACCTACCAACAGACAGAGCTCAAACCCTATCCTCCCTTGCAAGCCTTATTCGCACTTTTCCATCATCGACGGCATACCACATCCAACGCCTTTTGGGACACATGTCCGCCACAACGTCTGTCCTTCCACTGGCGAAGCTCCATATGAGACCCCTCCAGCTCTGGTTTCTAAAGAACTTCCATCCGGCTCTCATGCCTCAGTCCAGAGCCCTCACACCTCCTCAAAGCGTGTGGGACTCTCTGCTCCGGTGAACTGTCATCCCGAACATTACCAAAGGCACCCTCTTTGTCCTCCTCAACCCCCTTTATACTATAACAATGGATGCCTCCCTATGGGGCTGGGGAGCCCATCTCAATGGCACCAGCGTCGGTTCCCACTGGGATGCGGGCACCATGACTCGGCACATCAACTACCTAGAACTCCAGGCAATCCAGTTGGCTCTATGGGCTTTCCAGCCTCTCTGAGGGCACTGCATAGCTGTCCTGATGGACAATACTACGGGACTCAGCTACATAAACCGTCAAGGAGGGACGGTGTCTTGAAGCCTTTGTCGGCTAGCAATCAAGTTGTGGGATTGGTGCATTGCCAACCGGATCGTTCCGGTAGCCACCCACATCCTAGGCATCCTAAACGTGGAGGCGGACCTCCTCAGCAGGGGTCTCACTCATCATCACAAGTGGGAACTGAATTGGTCCTTCCTCTGGCCCCTCTTCCAACAATGGGGCACTCCAGACATCGACATCTTCACATCCAGGGAGAATGCGAAATGCCCACTTTTTTGCAGTCAAGGGGGAAACAATCCACTCTCCCAAGGAGACAGCCTCCTATATCCGTGGAGACGGACATACCTATATTTGTTTCCACCTCTTCCCCTGATTTTGAGAGTGGTGCACAAGCTAGCCAGGGTACGTCCAAATTGTGTCCTCGTAATGTCATGGTGGCCCAGGCAACCCTGGTTCCCCATCCTATTGTGTCTAGCAAGGGGCAGGTACCACCACATCCCCAGGGTTCTAGACCTTCTCATGGCAGAGAACGGAATGCTGTTCCATCCAGAAGTGATCACCCTAAAGCTGACGGCTTGGAGAATACAGCCTTGAGATTCTCTGCTAGGGTCTCTGAGGTCCTCTGCAACGTGAGAAAGGAATCCACGCATCTGTCATATCAGAAGAAATGGCACAGGTTCTCTCCTACCTCCATTCTCCTATGCAATCTCTGACTTCTGCCGGTCTTGACAGGTTCCTGGACTTCCGTGTCTCTCTCAAGGACTAGGGTCTCTCCCACTCGTCCATCAGGGTCTACCTGGCAGCAATCTCTGTGTATCATGAGGGCCTGGATGGCTGCACAATTTTTTCCCATCTAACATCTATAAACAGTTCCTAAAAGGCCTTATTAGATTGCATCCCCCTGTGGCTGCGCCTGCAGAGCTGTGGGACTTGCCTCTGGTGCTCTGTCATCTCACCAGGCGCCCATTTGAACCTATGGCTACGTGTGAGCTCCAATATACAGCTTGGAAGACGACTTTCCTGGTGGCTATCATCTCAGCCAGGAGGGTCAGCAAACTCATGGTGCTTTGTCATGACCCGCTGTATTTGGTCTTCTTGCCAAATGGAGTGCGTCTGGTGCCAGATCTCTCCTTTCTCCCTAAGGTCATCTCAGAATTCCATCTAAACTCTGAGATATTCTTACCGGATTTTTTTCCGCATCCTGGCAGGGAACAACAGCGCCTACTTCACACCCTCGATGTCAAGAGGGCACTTCTATTTTACCTAAATCGGACTCATCCTACCAGACGTGACAATACGCTGTTCCTCTCCTACAGTTCGGCTTCCTTGGGGTTGCACATTTCACCCCAACGTTTGTCCAAATAGATTGTTGGGACAAATTCAGGGCCGGCCCCAGGTGTCTGGGCGCCCTAGGCAGGACAGCCTGGACGCCCACCCCGCCGGGGATGCCAGCCTCTCGGTGGGGCCTGGAGATGGCCCAGCGCCCTTGTCCTGGGTGCCTCGCAGCTGTGAGGCACCCAGGAGAGCCGGGGAAGGGGTGGGCGTTCTAAGCCTGCCCCTTCCCTCCCAGCGGCGGCACGGCTCTCCTGGGCACCTTGCAGCTGCGAGGCGCCCAGGAGAGCTGGGGAACAGGTGGGCGTTCTAAGCCTGCCCCTTCCCTCCCAGCGGCGGTGCCCTCTTCTCTGGGCGCCTAGCAGCCGCGAGGCACCCAGGAAAGCCGGGGCTGCCAGCGCTGGGCAGGAAGGGGGGTGTCAGGTTTAAAATCAAGTAGATCCAGTCATTCTTGCACAAAGAAAGGTTTATTGGATTATCTTGCTAAAACCCACAGTAGGAGGTCATTGTCAGGAATGGGGGCGAAGCAAAGCAAGCTAACTTATAGTGTGATGCAATGAAGCGCCTAGCAAATAAAACTTGAGCACTCGCGCGGGAACTCCCGGCGGGAGAAATACTTCATGAGCGGGAGACTACTCCCCCCCTCCCCTTGCCTTCCCAGGACTGGAAAATTCTCAGCGAAACAAGAATAGTCCAAAGCCTACATTCAAGGCCACCGTGATAAGGAAAAGCGGCAGGGAAGAAGCTCCCACGTTTCTGCCTGCATAGCTACGCAAGCGCAAAGCGGGGTAGGAAACATAAAACAATGGATTCAGTGAGAAACATCGAAGGCCTTTTTTTTCTGACATTCTGCCCTTCCCAAAATACCACCCACCCACCACTCAGGAAGGAGAGAATGAGGGCCCCCCAGGTTTATTAGGGTATCGAGTGTGAAAGTCTTTCAGGTGATCAGGTGCATTGATATCAGATACTTTCACCCACTCCCTGTGTTGGGGCCCAAAGTGTACCCATTGGATGAGGTACAGGAGTTGTCCACGAAGAATCTTAGAGTCCAAAATATCAGCAATTTCATAGTGCTCCTCATCGCCAACCATCAGAGGGGGGGGAGGTGCCGGCATCTCAGCTTGCCATTTAGTCGGGGGTAACGCAGGTTTGAGGAGGCTGTAATGGAAAATTGGATGTATTGCTTTAAGAGATTTAGGCAAATCTAGTTGAACAGTTACTTGATTTATACATCTCAACACTTTAAAAGGTCCAATATATTTCCAAGCAAGTTTCCTGGATTGTTGCGCTAGCCTTAGGTTCTTGGTTGACAGATAGACAGAGTCTCCCGGTTGCAGTTTCCATCCACCGGCCCTTTTTTTGTCTGCCTGTTTTTTGTACTGTGCCTTGGCTTCATTCAATGTCTGAACAATTAGGGGCCAAGAATCGCGGAAAATTTTACACCACGCTGAGGCTTTCCCAACATTCTCACCAGGCTTCAAGAAGGGGAGAGGGGGGCTGTCATAACCCATGGCAGCTTTGAAGGGTGACATTTTTGTTGAAGCGTGCCATGAGTTGTTGTACGCAAACTCCGCCAGTGGCAATAAATCAACCCAATTGTCTTGTTGATAGTTAGAAAAACATCTTAGGTACTGTTCTAAAGTTTGGTTTACCCTCTCCGTTTGCCCATCGGTTTCAGGGTGATAGGCAGTACTGAGAGCACGTTCAATACCCATTAGAGTCATTAGCTCCGACCACAACTTGGAAACAAATTGAACCCCCCTGTCGGAGATTATCTTGAGCGGCAATGTATGTAGCCTGGCAATGTGTTGGAGAAATGCTTTGGCCAAGACTTTGGCTGTTGGCAGACTAGGGAATGGTATAAAGTGAGCTTGCTTAGAGAATAAATCCACTACCACCCAAATGACCGTCATATGTCTAGAGGGGGGAAGATCAGTGATAAAGTCCATAGAGATCACTTCCCAGGGTCGGCTCGGGGTGGGTAGAGGCTGTAAGAGACCTGGAGGTTTTCCCGGTCTGGCTTTGCAACGATTGCACGTTGGACAGGATTGTATATAGAGGGATAAATCCTGTTTCATTCGGGGCCACCAGAAGCCACGTTGCAGGAGCCGTAAGGATTTCACATATCCAAAATGCCCCGCAGATTTTGAATCATGAACTGTCTGCAACATTTGGGATCGGGTAGCTTCAGGGACAAACATTTTATTTCCCCTGTACCAGCAGCCATTCGGACTACATTTCACATCGTCCCTGGCTTGCAAATCATTTGTTTCCTGTGGGGTGATGTCAGTGAGAAATTGTTTTTCCCAGGTTAATGTCTGGATGGGCTTCATTGGTGTTTGTTTGGCTTTACGGGTTACAACTGCACCCACCAATTGTTCCGGGGTGAACATAGACTCTCGTACTTCGGCTCTCTTACAGAAATGTTGGGGAAGGCGGGAGAGAGCGTCCGCCAGATGATTGGCTTTCCCTGGGAAATGGTGAAGGGTGAATTGAAATTTGGAGAAAAACTCAGCCCACCTGAATTGTTTAGCATTCAGATTTCGGGGTTTTCGCAGTACCTCAAGATTTTTGTGATCAGTCCAGATTTCAAAAGGTACTTGGGACCCCTCTAACCAGTGTCTCCATGTGATCAATGCTAAACGGATAGACGCAGCTTCTTTATCCCAAATGGGCCAAAATCTCTCTGTATCATTGAATTTTCTTGACACATAAGCCAGGGGTTGTAATTGTCCCTGAGCGTTCTCTTGCAAAATCACCCCACCCATAGCAGTATCTGACGCGTCTACTTGGACCACAAACTTTTTTGTCTCATCGGGGTGTGCTAGTATGGGCTCAGACGTGAACAACTGTTTTAGTTGTTCAAACGCTTCCTGACACTGCGGGGTCCAGTTCAAAGGGGCCCCTGGCACCGAGGCCTTAGATCGCTTCCCCTTAGTCTTTAGTAGTTCCGTGAGGGGAAGGGCTACTTGGGCAAAGTGTGGCAGGAATTGACGGTAAAAGTTGGCGAAACCGAGGAAACTTTGGAGCTGTCGCCTGGTCTTGGGGGGTTCCCACATTAATACATCCTGGACCTTTTTTGGGTCCATTTCCAACCCCGCGGAGGATATGCGGTACCCCAAAAAGTCAATGCACTCCTTGTGAAATTCACATTTTGACAGCTTGACAAACAGTTTGTGTTCTAATAGCTTTTCCAATACTTTTCTCATAAGGATAATGTGGGATTCCTGATCCGGGGTATAGACCAAGATATCATCCAAATAAACAACCACCCCCTTGAATAAATAGGGGTGTAACACTTCATTGATTAAGTTCATGAAGACCCCTGGTGCCCCCTGTAAACCGAAGGGCATGACCCGATATTCAAATTGCCCCAGCGGGGTATTAAATGCAGTCTTGTATTCATCCCCCTCTCTGATACGAACCCGAAAGTAGGCATCTCTCAAATCCAGTTTAGAAAACACTTTCCCTTTAGCCACCTCTGCCAGTAAGTCTTTGATGAGGGGCATTGGGTAGGCATTAGTTGCAGACACTGCGTTAAGTCCCCGGTAATCCGTGCAGAGTCTGAGCCCCCCATCTTTCTTTTTACAAAACAATACCGGTGCTGCAAAAGGGGACGATGCTGGTCTAATAAATCCACGGGCCAGATTTTTATCAATAAAACGGCGCAGTTCTTCCTTTTCACTTGGACTCATGGCATAAATTTTCCCTCTTGGTAATTTCTGGCCCGGAAGAATTTCAATTGCACAGTCGGAGTTACGGTGGGGGGTAGTTCATCAGCTTCTTCCTCCTCAAAAACCCTGGTTATATACTGGTAATCCTCAGGGATGCGGTTAAGGTCCTCCGTGGCTAAACAAGCTCGAGGAGGTTCATTGCATGGGGGATTTCCCCACCCTGGGTCCCATTTGTGTTCTGTACATTTCGGGGAGATAAATTGTACATTCCCTTCCTCCCATAGAATGTAAGGGTTATGTCCATGTAACCAAGGGCTACCCAACACTAAGGGAAACTGGGCTTGAGGAGCTATCACGAACGAGCGTAGCTCCCAGTGGTCACCAATGCCTATTCGTAAAGGAACAGTCTCAAATCGGCATGGTTCCTTCATTGGAGACCCATCCATTTGCGTGAAAGTTATTGGGTCTTTCAAGTGGACCACGGCTGCCTCCAACCCCATAACCATAGACGGGTTTATGAGATCCCTCCCGCACCCTGAGTCAATGAGGGCTCGAACCCGAATGTGGGTCATCATTGCTGGGTTCATCACCAGAACAGTCACAAAAAAGAGAGAGGGGTAATTGCTCACCAGTTTAGGCGCCTCAGGTGCTGGGTCCTGCTGTGTAGCGCCATTCACAAACAGGACCATTTCGTTTCCCTGCATCTCACTCTCCTCCTCCAGCATCATGGTATCCGCTTGGTCGGGGCTAGCAAAAAGAGCCCGGGTATTGCGGGGTTTCGCTGTACCTTTCCTTGGGGTAGGGGTTGTCCACCTTCTGGGCTCTTCTTGTGGTAGAGCTCTATTGGGATCCCCTTTCGGGCAGGCTGCGGCGAAGTGCCCCTTCTCCCCACACCGCAGGCAGAGGCCCTGTCGCATACGCTGATCTCTCGTTCCACTTGGGGTGGACGTTGGTTTGGGTCTGGCTTGGCCTGCCGCAAGACTCGGACGGTTGTAGCCCAACGATAGATCCAGTTTCATCATACGTAAACGACTTTCCGCCTTCTCGGCTTCCTCCATCCAACCCTGGAGGGTGCGGGGTTGCTGAGAGCTGAGGACATTATTGCGGACTTCAACGGCTAGTCCCATTCGATATTGCTGGGCCAAGACCGCATCGGTCCAGTCCCGAATTTTCACGGCATGCCTTTGAAACTCCCTTGAATACTCCCGCACTGAGAGTTTGCCTTGTCTGAATGTGCGAAGGAAGGCTTCAGCTTTTTCGGCCGCCCCGGATCCTCGAAACGGTTTCTCAAAGCCCACATGAAGTCATCTACATTCCCCAACTCCGCTGCCTCCAGATCATGAAGGGCTACATACCAGCTAGTAGCACTCCCCCGGAACCTGGATGCGATAAACTCCACCTGTTGTTCTTCGTCTGGGAATACATAGCCCCATCTTTGCACAAATTTTCCGACTTGCAATATGAAAAAGGACACAGTCTCTGGATCTCCATCAAATGTGATCTCAAGCATGTCCTTGGGGCGAATTACCGGGGGGGGCGGCGCCATGACCGGTACTGGGACTGGCTGCATGAGGGGTGCTGGAGCAGGGAGTTGAGGCGGAGGTAAAACTGGCGGCTGGATAGGTCCTGGTTGCCCTGGCCCCGGTCCTGGCGCTGGGGGAACTGGTGCTGGCTGGCCCGGCCCTGGCCCCGGGGGAACTGGTTGGCCCGGCCCTGGACCCGGTGGTACTGGTTGGCCCGGCCCCGGACCCGGGGGGGCAGGAGGTGGCCGTCCCGGTATCAACGGTGGCGCCGGGGCTGGTACCGGTCTAGGTTGCGTCAGCGGATGAGCTCGAATTGCTTGATCCATCATCTGGGGTAGGGACTGCATTAGTTTGCTCATGTCTCTTACCAGCCGTCGGGTATCCTCTTGAATAGAATCCATGTGGGCATCAGTATCTTGGCTGGACCCCGTTCTGGGAGACCCTCGGGACACCCTCCCTTGAGGAAGTCCAAAACTACCTCTGGGATCCAAAAGGCTGTCCCGGCTCTGGCTTCCCGGCATAGTCCAGGTTGTCTGGGTAGTGTCCAACAAGTTCTTAGTCCAATCGCGTGATCTGCGATAGGTCACCCCTTTATCCCAAGGTGTTGGGGCTCCTGGCACATAGGTTCGTGGAACCGCACCTCCCTGACTCTGTATAGGCCCGGCCGGGCTGTAGATCGGGAGAGTGTACGGAGCACCCATTGTGCTGATCAATGGCGGGGTAACCAACCCGGCTGCTGAGTGGGGTGTCGGTGCCACCAAAACTGTAGTTGTAGTCACCGGAACAACGGTGGTGGTCGGGACAGTGACCACTGGAGCTGCCACAGTAGTGACCGGACCCGTGGCTCCTGAAGTCGTAGTCACTGG
Source organism: Gekko gecko (assembly GCA_029375565.1). Classification (NCBI taxonomy): domain Eukaryota; kingdom Metazoa; phylum Chordata; class Lepidosauria; order Squamata; family Gekkonidae; genus Gekko; species Gekko gecko. Next base: position 84,298,389 of record JAPDNY010000003.1, read on the forward strand.
AACGGCGCCCGTGGCTCCAGCCGTAGTGGTCGCTGGAACTGCGCCCGAGGCTCCCGAAGTAGTAGTCACCGGGACTGTGCCCATGGCTCCCTTTCCCGCTCCGCTCATCGTGGTAGATGGCGGAAACTGACGGTGAGGGAATGATGGTGATTCCTGACAATTTCTGTCAGGTTTAAAATCAAGTAGATCCAGTCATTCTTGCACAAAGAAAGATTTATTGGATTATCTTGCTAAAACCCACAGTAGGAGGTCATTGTCAGGAATGGGGGTGAAGCAAAGCAAGCTAACTTATAGTGTGATGCAATGAAGCGCCTAGCAAATAAAACTTGAGCACTCGCGCGGGAACTCCCGGCGGGAGAAATACTTCATGAGCGGGAGACTACTCCCCCCTCCCCTTGCCTTCCCAGGACTGGAAAATTCTCAGCGAAACAAGAATAGTCCAAAGCCTACATTCAAGGCCACCGTGATAAGGAAAAGCGGCAGGGAAGAAGCTCCCACGTTTCTGCCTGCATAGCTACGCAAGCGCAAAGCGGGGTAGGAAACATAAAACAATGGATTCAGTGAGAAACATCGAAGGCCTTTTTTTTCTGACAGGGGGCTTTTCACGGGGGGGTGGGGGGCATTTTGGCGCCCCTGCAGGACCGGTGCCCTAGGCGAGTGCCTAGCTCGCCTAGTGGGCAAGCCGGCCCTGGGGACAATCAGACTATGCTACTCCCCCCTCGCTCCCCCCTCGCTTGAGGGCACACTCTACCAGGTCCATGGCGACCTCTACGGCCTTTCTGAAGGGCGCATCACTTTCGCCCATCTGCAGAGCAGCTACATGGTCTACGCCAACCACATTCATCAAACACTACGCTCTGGACGTCTGTGCACAACAGAAGGGTGACTTGGGTCGTCTGGTCCTGTCCGCTGCAGCTCGCTGTGTCTGACAGCGCCCACCTCCAGGTGAGCCACTGCTTTTTAATCTCCCATAGGTGTGATACACAGAGACCATGAAGAAGATAAACAGGTTGCTTACCTGTAACTGATTATCTTTGAGTGGTCATCTGTGCATTCACACCGCCCGCCCGTCCTTCCCCACTGCTGTTATCATCAGTCATTCTCATGCATGACTTGGGTTGGTAGTGGTCAGAAGGAACTGGCAGGATGTCTGTGCCCCGCCCCCTTGGGTATGCGTGGTAGGGGTTCCCGCGCAGGCCCAGGGCAGAGGCACGAAAATCCCATTGTGAGCTTTGTACAACACTGACCAGATCAGCGCAGGTGCACTGGATCCCATAGGTGTGAATGCACAGATGACCACTCGAAGATAATCAGTTACAGGTAAGCAACCTGTTTTTCTGGTCACCACACCTCAAAAAAGATAACATTGGAAGAGGTGCAGAAAATGGCAAAGTGATTAAGGGGATGGGAACACGTTCCCTATGAAGAAAAGTTAGAGGTTAGGGCAAATGATGATTATGGGGTGACATGACAGACATTTACAAAATTATGCATGGAATAGAAAAGGTAGAGAAAGAAGTACTTTTTCCCCTTTGTTGCAATACAAGAACTCGTGGGCACTCAATGAAATTAATGAGCAGTAGACTTGGAACAGAAAAAAGGAAGTACTTCCTCACCCAAAGAGTAATTAACAGGTGGACTTCACTGCCTCATCAACTGGTGGCAGCTACAAGCATAGACAGCTTCAAGAGGGGATTGGATAAACATATGGAGCAGAGGTCTATCAGTGGCTATTAGGCACAAGGTATAGATGGAACACTATGAGGTAGTGATGCTCTGTTTTGTTGCTTGGGGGGGCAACAGGGGGGCTTCTGGAGTTCTACCCCCATTAATGGACCTCCTGATGGCACCTGGGTTTTGGCAACTGTGTGATACAGAGTGATGGACTAGCTGCCTTACCAACCTGATCCCACATGGCTTCTCTTATGTTCTTATGAAGGTGCTGTGATTCTTTAATTATTAATTCCTAAATTAAGCAACAATATAATATCCTTGGGAAGGAAGCCAGGATGATGAATTAGGTTTGTGATGCAGAACTCCCTCAGTAGTACTGTAGCCTGGGGGATAGAGAAGCAGGAGCAGGGGAAATCCATTTGATGGAAGCTTTCCATTTATTTTTCATTTCCATCCTGGTTGTTAAATGTCACAGTTGGGATCTGTCCCAGCAAGGCCTGTCTTATGCCCCCTGTTAAAGAACCAGGAACCCCCAGACTCTGAAAGGTCACTATATTCAGCAAGGAAGGCATTAATTTTCTCAGTAGACCAATAGGAGGAGCTCCAGGGTTAGTTGTTTGGGAGACTTCTGGGGAAGAGAGAAACAAATCACTTGTTCCGTTATTGCAATGAGGTTTTTGAGCCGTGGTGTCCTCCAGTGGGCTGGATGGAGATCGTCGCAACCGAAGTGGACCAGGATCTGTTTCCAGAGGAGGAAGGCCACGATCACCTCCACAGTGGCTGGAGCACTAAGTCTCAAAACTTTCCAAGACTTACCTGGTGGAGCTTCGTGTACTGGTTTCTGCTCAGGGGCTATATTCTGCATACGCATGAGTTACAGGTATTCGGGAATGGGAAAAGGATGCAGTGGGGATTATAAGCCTGCTTGAGAAACAGCTAGGCTTCCCAAGAACTTACCGCGTGCCGGCGGGGGATGGATACGTCCTCGCAGGACCATCCCCAGGGGAAGGAGAGGCGCAGAGCACCATGCCGTCGCCAGGAAGGGACGGTAGGCGACGCTCTGGCAATGGGGCTGAAAACTCGATGGTACCATCGAGTTTTCAGCCCCATTGCCAGAGCGTCGCCTACCGTCCCTTCCTGGCGACGGCATGGTGCGTTACCAGGAAGACTGGTCCGGCCGGGAAGCATTCGTCCCCCGCCCGCAGACGGTAAGTACTTGGGAACCCTAGAAACAGCACAATATGGTCAAGACATCCATGTAATCTCATACAAATTAAACCAAACCTTGAAGCACTGGAAATTGTCATTGCTCAGGAAAATGGGGAGGGTTTCTCAGTGGCATTTGGAAGTGGATTATTTTACTTTAGACGGAAACTGTGAAGTGGTACAATTGAACCAGAATGGAGACAAAAAGGTTCCTAGAGTAACTGATACTGCTGCAGCTGCATAACTAACATCTGAGAGGATTTCAAGGCAATCTAGAGCAGCCTGCAATTCAGTCATAGATGGCTGAGGCGATTCACAAAGTGGATAAACAGCTTTAGGCAGCAGTTTCTAAAATGAGATCTACTTCTAATTGTGCTATAATGGCTTGGAATCCACTGGTAAAGCAAATCCAAGTTATCTCCCCCCTTCCAACGTAAAATTGAAGAATTTTTTTTGCATCATTCAGTGCTGAACCAGTTATATTTTATTTTTCATTCTTTATGTTTACAAATATACAGGAGGATTGAGCAACAGCTGTATAAAAATAACATGGCCAACTTGCCAGTGCCAGACAGGGATCATTGGTTTCACTTCAGTTTATTTACTTAAACTCAAAGGTATTTTCAGCAGCATTTACTATGAATACATTTTCTCTCAACCTAAATTACCTCACAGGATTGTTTTAAGATTAAAATAGAGGAGGAGAGAACAATATTGTAAGTCACTTTGGCTTCCCAATTGGGAAGAAAAACAGGGAATAAATAAAATATATTCAGAAAGTTTAGTGCAAGTGCACTCCAAACTGAGTTCTCCGTATATATAAATACATTATTAATGTTCTACTAGTGTTAGTGTGCAATTGAGTGAAAGACAAATATTCTAAATTTTTCAGATACTTATGTTAATAGTCTAAGGGAGGGGGACATTGACAGAGAAGGGGTTGGGGGCAAAAGAGACAGGGGTAGGTTGACAGATAAGGGAAGGGGGAGAAAGAGAGAAGATTGTCTGAAGATACTTAAATCCAGTGACTAGATCTGTGAACAGGCAAAACAGAGCTTTCTACAAATCTAAAAAATACCCGAGGTTTGCAGAAAAATGTGACATCTTAAAAACACACACACATTGGAGGGTTTAAAAAAACCCAAAATGATAAAAGGATCTCCTGTGGCTTTAAGAAAAGGATTCTCTCAGTGGCTGTTTCTAGGCAACCATAGCGTTTCAGGCCTGCTTTCCATGAGTGAAAAGCAGAGGGAAGAGGCAGGATCCATTCCAGGCATGTTTGGGCCTTTGAGGGAGAACTCATCAAGCACAGACATGGACCTGGTAGCAACCACTGGGTGACTTGATATCACCTGACTTTAGGGTTCCCAGGTCCCTTCATCATGCCAGCAGGGGGATTTGGGGGGCATTCTGGGAGTGGGCGGGGGCATCGTGCGACATGCTGACATCACCTGGAAGTGACATCAGCAACATCAGGGGCAACACTTTTGGGGGGGGCAAAACTCTATAGTAAGAACAGCCTCAAACCATAGAGTTTTGCCCCAAAAGCAGAGCATTCCCCCCCCCAACATTACTGATGTGCTGACATCACTTCCAGGTGACATCAGTGCATCGCACACGGCATCAGGGTGGGGGGATTTCCTCCTGCCAGCAAGCTGGCTGGTGGCAGGCAGGAGCCTGCAAAAGCAGAGGATTCCCTGCCCCCACCTGACCTGCATGACTCAGCTAGTCCTGGCTGCTTGCTACTGTTCAACAGCAGCCACCCTAAGAAAGCCAGTGTGGTGTAATGGTTAGACCTTCAGCGTAGAGTATGAAAGACCCAGGTCCAAATTAACAGTCTGCCATGGAAGCTCATAGGTAATGTTGGACCATTCACATACTTTCAGCCTAAGCAAATGACAGGGTTGTTGTGAGGGAAAAAGGAGGAGAGGAAAACAATGTAAGCAGCTTTGTCCCCACTCTGGAGAAAGGCTGCATATAAATGAAATAGCTAAATAATAAATATATCTGAAGATGGTAGGCAGATAAAAAGTAGGTTAGTGAATGGCTGAGGAGAGAATGAGGCACGGAAAGGGGAGAGGATATGGGGGTTGCCAGGAGGAGGGAAACGAGAAATAGTGTGGGAGTGAGATAACGGGGAAAGTGATGTCCCCGCACAAGTTCTTGAGGGTTCCCTACCATGCAAGTCAGCTTGGCCCAGCAGCTGGCACCACATAACTGGGTGACAGTTTTCTGGAGGTTGGGAAGCTGAAGACAGAAGGACAGATAAAGGTAAGTTGGTGAATGGCTGAAGAGAGAATGAGGCAGGAGAAGGGGAGAGGCTTATGGGCCTTTCATAGAAAGGAATGAATAAATAGTGGGGGATGGGGAAAATGAGATTTCCCCCCCGCATAAGTCCTTGCGGGTTCCCAATTGTATATTTTAACAGCAAAGTTGGCCAAATCTGAGGATACAAATCCAGAGATTGGAGCAGTGAATGGGTAAGATGTCTCTCCCAATAAACCTGAAAAATGCTTCAGATTTGAAGAAAAATCTGAAATCTAAAAAAAATATATTGGGTAGTTAAACCCCCCCCTCAAAATGATAAACAGAGCACCTATAGCTTTAATAAACAGAAGCCCTCAGTGGCCTTCAGGGGCTGTTGCTAGGCAACTACAACAGTTTGGCCAGTATTGCAGGCTTGATATCTGCTTGGTTTCTATCAGTAAAAGACCAGTGGAAGGGTCTGGTTTGGCCTTTAAGCGAGGACTCATTGGAGCATAGCCAGGCAGCAACTTGATGCTGCCCAAACTTCTTGATTCACCCAAGCCTGGCTGCTTGCTACTGTTTAGCAGCGGCTGCACCAATAAAGGCAGTAAGACATAGGGGTAAGAGTTACAGACTATAATCCCCATTCTGCTGGGAAAACTAACTGGGTGACCCTGGGCCAGCCTAACATACCTAACAGGGTTGTTGTGAGGATAAAATGGAGGAGAGGAGAATGATGTAAACCCGGGGTGTCAAACATATGGCCCACAGGCCAGATCTAGCCCCTGCAAGGCCTGAATCCAGCCTGAGAGCAACTGACTGTATGCTGCTTCCTGCTTCTTGTTCCTTACCTTGCAGCTACTTCTGGCCAGTCTCTCCTAGTTCCTGCTTCAGAGGAGAGAAAGCCTTCCCTCAATTGTCTGAGGTCTCCCCCCTCCTCCTCCTCTGGGGAAGGAGGGGGAGGGAAACAGCTGGGGGAGGAATGGCATCTAGTGGGGCTTCTAAGAAGACTAGCAATGTTTTATTCCAGGTTATAAGCACACTTTTTCTTCAGAGAGACAGAGGGAGCCAGCCAGCCAGAGGAAGCACGCCAGAAGACAAGAGAAAGAGAGAGAGAGAGTCCTGTGTTTAAGATCAAAAAACATGTATTCCAGATATGGGGGGGGGGATTTCTGTGCTTAAGACCAAAAAAAGTTTTATTTCAGGTATGGGGGACGTCCTGTGTTTAAGACCAAAAAATGTTTTATTACAGGTATGGGGGGGGGATAAACCTAACAGCACAGCTTGCATTCTTTATTAGTGAAAGGGAGCAAGAACAAAACAGCACCTTAATAACTAACAAAATTTGTGGCAGGGCATGAGCTTTAATGAATCACTGTTCACTTCTTCAGATACAGCTGGAATGTGAGTCCATCTGTCCTTATATCTTGATTGGAGAGTGAAGTGATTTCAGACACTAAAAGATAATAGCAGGCATTGGTAATGAGAGAAGAAACCTAGGTCTCAGTTCAGTCCAGGAGCTTGCATTGTCTTGAACTTCATGATTCGAAGCAATTCAGCCGTCTCTTTCTAATCTCCCTTTGAAATTCCTTTGTAAGAGAACTGCTGCTTTCCCCTGAAAAGTTAAAATGTCCCCCCACTGTTTTTTTAATGCTGTGATTTCTAATAGTGGTAGAACGTTTATGAGGTCTTGTGAGATGGCAGTCAAGGCCGCGAAGAGGGAGTTCTACGCGGCCAAGATTGCGTCTGCAAGCTCATGACCGACACAATTGTATAGAATGATTCGGTCTTTAACCACTCTGCTGCAGAGCAGACAAAATGTGAGGGAATTAGATATTGGCTGTGAGGCTTTTGCGAGCCATTTTGCAGACAAATTCTTGTCATTTTGCCACGACCTCCCGGCCACACTTGAGACAGTATCCGAACTTGAGGCTCCATGCACATCTTCTGGTCCCATTCTGGATCGTTTCGGACCTCTCAGCCTAGAGGAAGTTGATAGGCTGATCTCAACTGTACGCCCAACCACCTGCAACCTTGACCCGTGCCCCTCCTGGCTAATTAAAGCTGGCTGAGAGGGGTTTCGAAGTGCCCTCAGGGATATTGTCAACAGGTCCCTATCTGAGGGCCGTTTCCCTGGGGCCCTCAAGGAAGCAATGATCCATCCTCTCCTAAAAAAACTGTCCTTGGACCCAGCCGAATTGGCTAACTATCGGCCGGTCTCCAATTTGCCCTATTTGGGCAAATTAATAGAGAGGGCGGTGGTGATACAGCTGCAGGCCTACCTAGATGACACTTCCACACTAGACCCGTTTCAGTCCGGCTTCTGCCCGGGCCACGGGACTGAGACAGCACTGGTTGCCCTCACAGATGACCTCCGAAGGCATCTGGATCGGGGCGGGACAGCGGTGCTCCTGTTGTTGGACCTGTCGGCAGCATTTGACATGGTTGACCATCAGCTGCTCGGCCACCACCTCACCAACATGGGGAGCCTTGCCTTGCAATGGCTCGTCTCCTTTCTCCAAAGTTGGGAACAAAGGGTGGCACTCGGGGAGAAGCTGTCCCACAGGCACCCACTGGTCTGTGGAGTGCCCCAAGGGGCAGTTTTCTCCCCGATGCTATTTAACAACTATATGCCTGGAGGCATGGGCTAGGATGTCACCGATATGTGGATTACACCCAGCTCTATCTGTTGTTGGGTGGTCAGTCTGGCTCTAACCCAGAAGATCTGGACCGAGCACTGCGGGACGTAGCAGGCTGGCTTAGGCTGAGTCACCTGAAACTGAATCCAACGAAGACGGAGGTCCTGTGCCTGAGTCGGAGCGTTATGGGGCGAGAGGTCCCTCTCCCAGCCTTCAGTGGGGCGCCTCTGGTGCCAGCGCCAAGGGTCAGGAGTCTGGGAGTGCTCCTGGATGCTTCCTTGTCAATGGAGGCCCAGGTAGCAGCCACTGCCAAAGCAGCCTTTTACCATCTCCGGCTAATTAGGCAGTTGGTCCCCTTCCTCGAATGCAATGATCTGGCATCAGTGATCCACGTGATGGTCACCTCGAGGCTGAATTACTGCAATGCTCTCTACATGGGGTTGCCCTTGGGACAACTCTGCAGCAGCTGGTGCAGAATGCAGCGGCCAGATTGTTGATGGGACTTCCCATGCGGGAACACATCCAACCTGTGCTAAAGCAGCTGCACTGGCTGCCAATAGCGTTCTGGATACGCTTCAAGGTGCTGGTCTTGACCTTTAAAGTCCTAAATGGTCTGGGGCCTGTCTACCTGAGGGACTGCCTTTCCCCACACACTCCCCCGAGAGCACTGTGTTCAGGGACGCAAAATCGTCTGGTCCCCCTGGCCCACGAGATGCCAGGCTAACAATAACAAGAACCAGGGCGTTCTCTTTAGCTGCAGCGAAGCTATGGAACGAGCTCCCAGCTGAGATCTGAGCTCTACGGGATCTACAACAATTCTGTAGAGCAGTAGAGCCCGAGCTCTTCCACCAAGCATTTTGATATGCAGCCACGTTGGCACTGCCGCAATAGCACCAGCATATGCATTTGATATGCTAGCCCTACTGGCACAAACATTTTACACAGCACTTTATATGGAACGCCGCCATGTTTTAACGTATTTTAATGTATCTTAATGTAATCCAGCATTACATTACTGAATTACACTGAATTGAATTGTTTTTAGATGGAATAGTACTGTGTTATATTGTATATTGGTTTTAACTGTTGTAAGCTGCCCTGAGCAGCCTCGGCGGGATAAAAGTTGAACGAATAAATAAATAAATGAGTATGAGTCCAGTAGCGCCTTTAAAGACTAACAAAATTATGGTGGGATCTGTGTTTTTGAGAGTCACTGCTCACTTCTTCAGACTTATTTCCATTTATTTTTTGCATCCTCCTGGACTGAATCCTCCTGTACCAAATTGAGACCTAGGTTTCCTATCTCATTACAAATGCCGATATCTCCACGCCTCTGTATATCACAGCAATGCTGATATCTCCACCCCTCTGCATATCACACCTAATCCAATCACACCTGCTATTGCCATTCGGCATCTGAAATCATATTTATAACGTTTATATCTCTGATACCTTGTGATACATTTTATGGCACACGTGGTCCGGCCCAACAAAGTAACATTTATGTCAGATCTGGCCCTCATAACAAATGAATTCGACACCTCTGATGTAAGGTGCACTGGGTCCCCACTGTGCAGATAGGCAGGATATAAATGAAATAAATAAGATGGGAGGGCAGATAAAAGGTGGAATGGTGGGTGGGTATGAATGAGAGAAGGAAGTAGGGAAAGGTGAAGATATGGGAGTTGCTAGGAGGAGGGAAAAAGGAAATAGTGTGGGGAGGAGATGCAGGGAAAAGTGAGGTGATCCCCTGAAGTCTTTGCAGGTTCCCCAGCTCAGCTGGCACTGTGCAACTGGGACATAGTTTTCCAGGGGAGAGGTGCTGGGGATAGGGGAAACCGAAGACAAGACGGCTTTCAAGGAAGAGAAAGATAGAATAGAGGGGAGGGAGAAATGAGATGCTCCCCAGGTCCTTATGAGTCCCCCCTTGTATATTCTAATAGTGAAAGTGCGGCCCTATCTACAGATATCTAAATCTGCAGATCAGGGCTACAGGTAAAGAAAACAGATACTTCTGCAAAATGGAGGGACTACCCAGTTTTGCAGAAAAATCTGAAAATGTAAAAAAAAATACATTGGGGATTTAAATCCCCTTCAAACTACCTCCTCCAGTTTGCGGTGGTGTCAGCAATGGGGGGGAATGGCTGGCAGTTGTGGTGGCCCCAGAACTGCTGTGACATTGAGAGGAGAACTGCAGGGGGCCGGCAGTGGAATCCAGGAGGTGCACCAGGCCTAGCAAGATTTGCAGTGCTGGGGGGAAGCCATGGAAATCTCGGCAGTGGCAATGGTGGGGGGAGCTGTGGTGGGGCAAAGCTGGGAGTTGTACAAGGCCTGCCAGAGATATCAGTGATGGGGTCATGGGAACTGTAGCAGCCCTGGGGATGACAGCGGCAATGGAGGGGGTAGAGAAAAAGCTGTGATGGGCCCAATGGTAAGGTTGGGAGGTACACTGGGCTTGTTGTCGTAAGCGATGTTGGGAGTTGCCGGGATCCGTAGTGGTGGTGATGGGGGAGGAAAAGAAGTTATGGAGGGCTCAGTGTCAAAGACTGGGAGCTGCACTGGGCCCATAAGCAACGGTGGTAACTTAAGGTGGGGAGAGGGATCCCCTCCTGCAAGAATTGCAGGTCACCACTTGTGAATGAATAAAATCCGCTTCTGATCATTTATCCTTCCAGTATTTTTCAGTAGTATTTCCATAGATTTTAGATAAGTGGGAAGGGATTAAATATCACTTCAATTTATGACAATTTTTCCTCAGTGTTCACAGTGTATGTCCATCTGAGATATATATATATAATTGCCCTAATGCATTGGCTATTTCCAGCTCTCCCATTGGCTGTGCTGTGAACTCCATCAGCCATTGGCCCATCAACCACCACTCAAGAGTACTCATGTGTCATTGGATGGGTGCTGGGTCCGCTCCTCTCTCCCACCCACTGCCAGCCTGGACACTCTTTCCTGACAGAATAAACTGCCAAAACGGCTGTCTCTCCTGACTAAGACACTTCTGCATGGCTCCTGTGGGACTAACTTTTCCCTCAGTAGCTGTTGCTAGGCAACCAAGCTTGTTCTGTCAATAAAAAGGCAAAGACAGGAGGCCTTTTCCAGGCCTTTGTGGGGAACTCATTGGGGCCCATCTGACTAGGGTTGCCAGCTCCAGGTTGGGAAATTCCTGGATATTCTGTGGTGAAAGTCAGAGTTTGGGGAGGGGAGAGGCCTCAGCTAATTAGAATGCCATAGAGCCCACTCTCCAAAGCAGTTTTCTCCAGGTGGGGGGGGAGGTCTGTTTTCTGGAGTTCATTTGTGATACCCGGTGATTTTCAGGCTCCACCTGGAGGTTGGCTACCCTAGGCATGGCAGTTAGAGCTTCACAGCAGGGTCTGCCAGACCCAGACTTTTTGCTGTGGAAGTTGAGTGGGTGATTTCAGAGCACTGCAGAGAAAGACTGTAGTTTTCCTAGTTAGAGGCTGCAGGTGGTGGTGGGGGATGGAAAGCTGAAGTCAGAGGGGTAGATAAAGGTAGGCTGATGGCTGGCTGAGAAGGAGATAGGGTTGCCACCTCCAGATTGTGAAATTTGATGGGTGGAGATTTGATGGGTGGAGCCTGGAGAGGGTGGGGTTTGAGGAGGGATGGGTCCTCAAACAGGTACAATGCCATAGACTACCCAGCCATTTCCTCCTGGGGAACCAATGTTGCCAATCTCCAGGGGACAGCTGGAGATCACTCACAATTACAGCTGCTCTTCAGATGGCAGATATAAAGTACTGAGACTGACGCATCGCTCAGAGATTTCAGCTCATACTTAGTGATTTCAGAACAAGAGATACAGGGCAAGCCCGTGGGCTGCTTAAATGCACAACGACTCCACCCAAACACACCCCCACACCGGTGATTGGCCTATTTACATAATTCTACATATATATATTTTTTTGCAAATAATTTTTTATTTATTGATATCCAACAGCAAAGCTAAGAATATATGCTCGTTACATGAAGAGGTTTCAACAGCGTTACATCATTTGGCTAATAAACAGCTTATTGCTTAAACCTTCATACACTTTTACTCATCCAATTATACATCTTAACCCAGTTATTTTCAAAAAGACTTTCTTCTTTCCCTTTTAATAGAGTTGTTAATTTATCCATTTCAGCAACATTTAATATCTTTTGTATAAATTCTGCCTTGTCTGGTACTTTATCAGTTTTCCAGTACTTGGCATATAAAATTCTAGCAGCAGTTACACCGTGAATCATTAATATTTTATCTGTATTCTTGTATACTTCTGGGATCATATTCAGAAGAAACAGTTCTGGTTTTAATGGTATTTGACATTCAATAATTTCCTGTAATATTTTTTGGATCGTCAACTAATATTTCTTTACTTTAACACAAGTCTACCACATGTGGAAGTGAGTACCAACATTCTGTTTGCATTTCTAGCAGGTACTTGACAACGTTGAAGAATATTTAGCTAGCCTAGCTGGGCATAAATACCATCTATGCAGCACTTTATAAATATCTTCTTTAAACCCAGTGGCTTTAGTAATTTTGATGTTAGTTTCCCACATTTTAATCCATTGGTCTAGTTCAATGTTATGACCTACGTCCCTTGTCCATGCTATCATAGCAGGTTTTATCAGTTCATCCTGCATTTTAAAATCAAACAAAAATCTATACAATTACTTTATAAGTTTCTCTCCTGAGTTTAACCAAATTTGTCTAAAACAGTTAATTTTTCATAGAATCCCTTCTTTTCATCTTCTTTATATCTTGACAAGGGCGCAAAGCCCGTTGTGGTGGAAGACAATGGGCCCTAGAAAGGAAGAGAGGGAGGTGGAATAGAGAGAGGGTTGGAGGAAAGAAGGAAGGAAGAAAGGAAGAGGGGAAGAGGGGGAAGAGTGAAAGAAAGGAGAGAGGAAGAAAGGAAAGGGGGAAAAGGAAGGGAAGAGGGGCAGAAAAGGGCTTCTCTGGGCCCAGAGAAGGCCTTTTCTGTCCCCACATACCATCTGCTGGGACTTCTATGGGGGCAGTAGGCAGTGTGTGGGGGAAAGGGCTTCTCTGGGCCTACTGCCCCCATAGAAGGCCCAGAGGATGGTGTGTGGGGGACAGAAAACGGCTTCTCTGGGCCTACTGCCCCCATAGAAGGCCCAGGAGATGGCGTGTGGGCAATGGAAAAGGGCTTCTCTGGACCTACTTCCCCCATAGAAGGCCCAGGGGATGGCGTGAGGGGGAAGGAAAAGGCCTTCCCTGGGCCTAGTGCCCCATAGAAGGCTCAGGGGATGGTGTGTGGGGGACAGAAAAGGCCTTCCCTAGGCCTAGTGCCCCATAGAAGGCCAGGGGATGGCATGTGGGGGACGGAAAAGGGCTTTTCTGGGCCTAGTGCCCCATAGAAGGCACAGGGGACGGCGTGTGGGGGATGGAAAAGGGCTTCCCTGGGCCTAGTGCCCCATAGAAGGCAAAGGGGATGGTGTGGGGGGGCAGAAAAGGGCTTCCCTGGGCCTAGTGCCCCATAGAAGGCCCAGGGGATGGCGTGGGGGCCCCCGAAAAGGCCTTCTCGGGGCCTAGTGCCCCATAGAAGGCCCAAGGGATGGCGTGTGGGGGACGGAAAAGGCCTTTGGGCCTAGTGCTTCCATAGAAGGATAGCGTGTGGGGGATGGAAAAGGCCTTCTCTGGGCTTAGTCCCCCATAGAAGGCCCAGGGGATGGCGTGTGGGGGACAGAAAAGGCCTTCTCTGGGCCTGGTGCCCCCATAGAAGGCCCAGGGGATGGCATGTGGAGGACGGAAAAGGCCTTCCTTGGGCCTAGTGCCCCAAAGAAGGCCCAAGGGATGGCGTGTGGGGGACGCAAAAGGCCTTCCCGGGGCCTAGTGCCCCATAGAAGGCCCAGGGGATGGCGTGTGGGGGACAAAAAAGGCCTTCCCTGGGCCTGGTGCCCCATAGAAGGCCCAGGGGATGGCCTGTGGGGGACGGAAAAGGCCTTCCCTGGGCCTACTTCCCCATAGAAGGCCCAGGGGATGTCGTGTGGGGGACAGAAAAGGCCTTCCCTGGGCCTAGGGCCCCATAGAAGGCCCAGGGGATGGCGTGTGGGGGACGGAAAAGGCCTTCCCTCGGCCTAGGGCCCCATAGAAGGCCCAGAGGATGGTGTGTGGGGGACGGAAGACACTTTCCCTGGGCCTAGTGCCCCACAGAAGGCCCAGGGGATGGCGTGTGGGGGACGGAAAAGGCCTTCCCTGGGCCTAGTGCCCCATAGAAGGCACAGGGGATGGCGTGTGGGGGCGGAAAAGGCCTTCTCTGGGCCTAGTGCCCCATAGAAGGCCCAGGGGATGGCGTGTGGGGGACGGAAAAGGCCTTCCCTGGGCCTAGTGCCCCATAGAAGGCACAGGGGATGGCGTGTGGGGGCGGAAAAGGCCTTCCCTGGGCCTAGTGCCCCATAGAAGGCACAGGGGATGGCGTGTGGGGGCGGAAAAGACCTTCTCTGGGCCTAGTGCCCCATAGAAGGCCCAGGGGATGGCGTGTGGAAGCGGAAAAGGGCTTCTGTGGGCCTAGTGCCCCATAGAAGGCCCAGGGGATGGCGTGTGGGGGTGGAAAAGGGCTTCTCTGGGCCTAGTGCCCCATAGAAGGCTCAGGGGATGGCGTGTGGGGAATGGAAACGGCCTTCCCTGGGCGTAGGGCCCCATAGAAGGCCCAGGGGATGGCATGTGGGGGACGGAAAAGGCTTTCCCTGGGCCTAGGGCCCCATTGAAGGCCCAGGGGATGGCGTGTGGGGGATGGAAAAGGACTCCCTGGGCCTAGTGCCCCATAGAAGGCCCAGGGGATGGCGTGTGGGGGCGGAAAAGGCCTTCTCTGGGTCTAGTGCCCCATAGAAGGCCCAGGGGATGGCGTGTGGAAGCGGAAAAGACCTTCTCTGGGCCTAGTGCCCCATAGAAGGCCCAGGGGATGGCGTGTGGGGGAGGAAAAGGTTTTCTCTGGGTCTAGTGCCCCATAGAAGTCCCAGGGGATGGCGTGTGGGGGCGGAAAAGGGCTTCTCTGGGCCTAGTGCCCCATAGAAGGCCCAGGGGATGGCGTGTGGGGGCAGAAAAGGGCTTCTCTGGGTCTAGTGCCCCATAGAAGGCCCAGGGGATGGCATGTGGGGGTCAGAAGATGCCTTCTCTGGGTCTTGTGCCCTATAGAAGGTCCAGGGGATGGCGTGTGGGGGACGGAAAAGGCCTTCCCTAGGCCTAGTGCCCCATAGAAGGCCCAGGGGATGGCGTGTGGGGGTGGAAAAGGGCTTCTCTGGGCCTAGTGCCCCATAGAAGGCCCAGGGGATGGCGTGTGGGGGCGGAAAAGGCCTTCTCTGGGTCTAGTGCCCCATAGAAGGCCCAGGGGATGGCGTGTGGAAGCGGAAAAGACCTTCTCTGGGCATGGTGCCCCATAGAAGGCCCAGGGGATGGCGTGTGGGGGAGGAAAAGGTTTTCTCTGGGTCTAGTGCCCCATAGAAGTCCCAGGGGATGGCGTGTGGGGGCGGAAAAGGGCTTCTCTGGGCCTAGTGCCCCATAGAAGGCCCAGGGGATGGCGTGGGGGGGCAGAAAAGGGCTTCTCTGGGTCTAGTGCCCCATAGAAGGCCCAGGGGATGGCATGTGGGGGTCAGAAGATGCCTTCTCTGGGTCTTGTGCCCTATAGAAGGTCCAGGGGATGGCGTGTGGGGGTGGAAAAGGGCTTCTCTGGGCCTAGTGCCCCATAAAAGGCCCAGGGGATGGCGTGTGGGGGGGCTAGAAAAGGCCTTCTCTGGGTCTAGTGCCCCATAGATTGCCGAAGGGATGGTGTGTGGGGGACAGAAAAGGCCTTTGGGACTCGTACCCCCATAGAAGAATGGTGTGTGGGGGACAGAAAAGGCCTTCCCTGGACCTAGTGCCCCATAAAAATCCCAGGGGATGGCATGTGGGGGACAGAAAAGGCCTTCTTCGGGCCTAGTGCCCCATAGAAGGATGGCGTGTGGTAACGGAAAAGGCCTTCCCTGGGCCTAGTGCCCCATAGAAGGATGGCATGTAGGGGATGGAAAAGGCCTTCTCCTGGCCTAGTGCCCCATAGAAGGCCCAAAGGATGGCGTGTGTGGGCGGAAAAGGCCTTCTCTGGGCCTAGTGCCCCATAGAAGGCTCCTACTGAAATGCACTGGGAACAGTCTGTGCTTAGACAGTATGAAAACGCATCATTGCCTCTGGTAGTCCTTGGGGGAGTCATTTTCGAGTGACAAATCACCGCCAACTCCTCTCTCCTGTTTCTGCATCAGACTCTTGAGAGCATCCGATTCCTGACACAAGAGTAAATGCACTGAAGTCAATGATACTACATTCATGTAGATCTGCACCACAGGAACTTCACTGAATGCATACTCAGTAAATTCACTCAGTAGATGCACTCAGTAAATGCAGAAAAGTCAATAGGACTACTCTCAGGTAAATCTGCCTCAGGTTCCGCTTCCAATAAATCTTTAGTCATTGTGCTTGAAATCCAACAGATACCAAGTTTTGACCAGGAGTCGTGTCTAGCCGGAGAAAAAGTATATTGCTGTTCTTATGGGTTTCTCACTTTCGAAGCACAGACTGTTCCCACTGCAAGTCAGTAGGTGTATGAAAACGCATCATTGCCTCTGGTAGTCCTCGGGGGAGTCATTTTCAAGTGACAAATCACCGCCAATTCCTTTCTCCTGTTTCTGAATCAGACTCTTGAGAGCATCCGATTCCTGACAAGAGGGTAAATGCAGTGAAGCTACTCTCATGTAGATCTGCACCACAGGAAGTTCACTTAATTCACACTCAGTAAATTCAATCAGTAAATGCACAGAAGTCAATAGGACTACTCTCATGTAAATCTGCATCAGGTTCCACTTCCAATAAATTTTTAGTCACTGTGCTTGAAATCCAACAGATATCGAGTCTTGACCAGGTGTCGTGTCTAGCCGGAGAAAAAGTATATTGCTGTTCTTATGGGTTTCTCACTGTCTAAGCACAGACTGTTCCCAGTGCATTTCAGTAGGAGTATGAAAACACATCATTCCCTCTGGTAGTCCTCAGGGGAGTCATTTTCGAGTGACAAATCACCCCCAACTCCTCTCTCCTGTTTCTGCATCAGACTCTTGAGAGCATCCGGGGCTTCCGGTCTGGGATCCATGGTGTCCTAACATGTTCTGGCTTCGATCCCAGAGCAAACGGAGGGTCTTCACGACAGGGCGGGCTACCAGCCTGCTGCAGATCTCCCCAGGTAGGGGAGTGACAAGCGATGAGCATCGGCCCAAGAGGGAGTTGAGATCGGCTGATAGCGTGGCTTTAAAGAGCGCCGCGACCAGCCTTGATCCCCTCCCCCAAGCGGGCACTTCGGGATTTCTCTAAAAGACCCCACCGAGTTGGATTCTCAACATAAGAACGCATGACCCAGACCTCTGAGACATTCTACGGAAACTGATACCAAAAGAAACACTGCTATGGCAAAACACTGACTTTGAAGGTAACTTTTAAAAATTGCTCACCGGAGACGCGTTGATTTTGAAGATAAGCAACATCTGTTGAAGCGCATGATCATGCGGCATACTGTGTACTAATACCGATTCCAGAAAATGCGATTTAAAGACTAAAAAAAGCCAAAAAAACAGTTTGTTGATCATTCCTGCGGTCGGGATATTGATTTTAAAATAGAAACTAACATTAAATCCCGTGAGAAGCAAAGTGGAAAGTTACTCAAGCTGCGACAGAAAACACCAGAACAGGAAATGATCTCAGGCGAGACTAGCTGCGCTTCGTAGAGACGACCGAGGAGGCCGGAAGGAGTTTGCTGAGACCTGCAGTCAAAACGGGAAGGAACCAGAAGACAGGGGGATGAATAAGACTGCCGGACAGGAAGTAAGGAACAGGAAGAGCTAAACACCATAGAGAAATAGCGTCCACCATCTTGGCTTATGGCTAAACGCCTGAAGCAAACAAAGCAAAAATAGAGCGGTTTAACTGGGCATTCAAAGAGCTTTAATTTGATGTGAGTTTTATGACCGCTTTTAACAACGGCTTACGACCTCCGGCAAAGACAGAGGGCAAAGTGTTAGTAAAATGGCAAAGAGAAATTTTTAAATTTATCTGGGCAGGAAAGAAGCCAAGAATTAAAATGAAAATAATGTATGATGCAAAAGAGAGAGGTGGTTTTCAAGTCCCGAATTTGCATTTGTACCATGAAGCTGTATGTTTGTCTTGGTTGTCTGATTGGGTTAATTTGGAAAATAGAAAGCTACTGGCCCTTGAGGGCCACGATTGCAGATTTGGCTGGCATGCCTATCTTTGGTATGGGAAAAATAAGGTGGACATAAGCATCATTATATAAGAAGAACGCTGTTTCAAGCATGGACCAGATACAGGAATACAGTTCCCGATGAAAGACCTTTATGGATTGTTCCTGCTGCAGTTGTTCATCCTTTTTCAGAACATAAAGGTAGTGATTGGTTGAAGTACCAAGAGTTGCTTCAAAAAGAAGGGAAGAATTATGTCTTAAAACCAAACAATGCATTAGTATTTGAATATGGTTGGTTACAATATGGACAAATACGAGATATTTTTAAAAAAGATTGTAAAGAGGTGGGTTTTAGAGCTAAAAATGATGAGTTTGAAGATATTTGGTTGGAAAAAGTGGGAAAAGTGATTTCTAAGTTGTATAAAATATTGTTAACTGCATACGCTTTGGATGAAACTGTTAAAGAGCAAATGATAAAATGGGCCATAAATATGAATAAGGAAATTTCAATGGAATCTTGGGAATTTTTATGGAGGAAAGCTCTAAAAATTTCAACTTGTGTTAATGTAAAAGAAAATTGTTATAAGATGCTTTATAGGTGGTACATGACACCAAAAAAGATTGCTAATACAAGTATGGATAAGAACCTGAGTAACAAATGTTGGA
Organism: Gekko gecko; assembly: GCA_029375565.1. Lineage (NCBI taxonomy): Eukaryota > Metazoa > Chordata > Lepidosauria > Squamata > Gekkonidae > Gekko > Gekko gecko. Next base: position 84,317,068 of record JAPDNY010000003.1, read on the forward strand.
AATGTAAAAAAATAGAGGGTTCTTTTTATCATATGTGGTGGACATGTGAGAAAGCAAAAGTATACTGGTCAAATGTTCATTGTGAGATGCAGAAAATATTGAAAATCCCTATTAGAAAAAGTCCGGAACTTCTACTCCTAGGTTTGACAATGGAAAAAATCAAGCAAGAAAAGAGAACAATATTATGGTACATGATCACGTCGGTGAGAATGGCTTTTGCGCAGCAGTGGAAATAGGATAAAGTACCGGATATACAGGACTGGTTAAGAAAACTGCTATTTTTAGCTGAAATTGACAAAATGACTAAAAAATTAAATGGACAAATGGCAGAACAGTATTTAAGTGAATGGGAAGACCTGAAAATATATATGGAAACTGAATATAAAATGAAAGGGAAAATGTATAACCTTGATTCTTATTGAAAATGGAAATATGTTAGATGACTCAGATTTCTGTATACAAAATATATGCTACCTGGTTTACCGATTGCTATAAGTCTAAACCTGATTACTCTTAAATTTTCTTTGTTATTGGCAATAGCAGTGTTGGAAGCCTATTGGGGGGAAGGGGGGAAGGGATATAGTTTATAAGTTGTTTTGGAAATTGTGTTTAACAATGTTGAATATATTCCAATAAAAATCTTTGTAATAAAAAGACACTTGAAAGAATCCGATTCCTGACACGAGGGTAAATGCACTGAAGCCAATGGTAGTACTCTCATGTAGATGTGCACCACAGGAAATCCACTGAATGCACACTCAGTTAATTCATTCAGTAAATGCACTCAGTAAATGCACTGAAGTCAATAGGACTACTCTCATGTAAATCTGCCTCAGGTTCCGCTTCCAATAAATCTTTAGTCATTGTGCTTGAAATCCAACTGATATCGAGTCTTGACCAGGAGTCGTGTCTAGCCAGAGAAAAAGTATACTGCTGTTCCTACAGGTTTCTCACTCTCAAGCACAGAGTATTCCCAGTGCATGTCAGTAGGAGTATGAAAACGCATCATTGCCTCTGGTAGTCCTCGGGGGAATCATTTTTGAGTGACAAATCACCGCCAACTCCTCTCTCCTGTTTCTGCATCAGACTCTTGAGAGCATCTGATTCCAGACACAAGTGTAAACGCACTGAAGCCAATGGGACTACTCTCATGTAGATGTGCACCACAGGAAATTCACTGAATGCACACTCAGAAAATTCATTCAGTAAATACCCTCAGCAAATTCATTCAGTAAATGCACAGAAGTCAATAGGACTACTCTCATGTAAATCTGCCGCAGGTTCCGCTTCCAATAAATCTTTAGTCATTGTGCTTGAAATCCAACAGATATCAAGTCTTGGCCAGGAGTCGTGTCTAGCCAGAGATAAAGTATACTGCTGTTCCTATGGGTTTCTTACTCTTTAAGCACAGACTGTTCCCAGTGCAAGTCAGTAGGAGTATGAAAACGCATCAATGCCGCTGGTAGTCCTCGGGGGATTCATTTTCGAGTGACAAATCACCACCAACTCCTCTCTTCTGTTTCTGCATCAAAGTCTTGAGAGCGGCCAATTCCTGACAGAAGGGTAAACGCACTGAAGCCAATGGGACTACTCTCATGTAGATGTGCACTAAAGGAAATTCACTGAATGCACACTCAGTAAATGCACTCAATAAATGCACAGAAGTCAATAGGACTACTCTCATGTAAATCTGCCTCAGGTTCCACTTCCAATAAATCTTTAGTCATTGTGCTTGAAATCCAACTGATATCGAGTCTTGACCAGGAGTCGTGTCTAGCCGCAGAAAAAGTACATTGCTGTTCTTATGGGTTTCTCACTCTCTACGCAAAGACTGTTCCCAATGCATTTCAGTAGGAGTATAAAAACGCATCATTGCCTCTGGTAGTCCTCAGGACGGTCATTTTCGAGTGACAAATCACCTCCAACCCCTCTCTCCTGTTTCTGCATCAGACTCTTGAGAGCATCCGATTCCTGACACGAGGGTAAACGCACTGAAGCCAATGGGACTACTCTCATGTAGATGTGCACTACAGGAAATTCACTGAATGCACACTCAGTAAATTCATTCAGTAAATGCACTCAGTAAATGCACAGAAGTCAATAAGACTACTCTCATGTAAATCTGACTCAGGTTCCACTCCCAATAAATCTTTAGTCATTGTGCTTGAAATTCAACTGATATTGAGTCTTTACCAGGAGTCGTGTCTAGTCAGAGAAAAAGTATACTGCTGTTCCTATGGGTTTCTCACTCTCTAAGCACAGACTGTTCCCAGTGCAAGTCAGTAGGAGTATGAGAAAACGCATCATTCCCTCTGGTAGTACTCAGGGGAATCATCTTCAAGTGACAAATCACCCTGAACTCCTCTCTCCTGTTTCTGCATCAGACTCTTGAGAGCATCCGATTCCTGACAGAAGGGTAAACGCACTGAAGCCAATCGGACTACTCTCAAGTAGATGTGCACCACAGGAAATTCACTGAATGCACACTCTGTAAATGCATTCAGTAAATGCACTCAGTAAATGCACAGAAGTCAATAAGACTACTCTCATGTAAATCTGACTCAGGTTCCACTCCCAATAAATCTTTAGTCATTGTGCTTGAAATTCAACTGATATTGAGTCTTTACCAGGAGTCGTGTCTAGTCAGAGAAAAAGTATACTGCTGTTCCTATGGGTTTCTCACTCTCTAAGCACAGACTGTTCCCAGTGCAAGTCAGTAGGAGTATGAGAAAACGCATCATTCCCTCTGGTAGTACTCAGGGGAATCATCTTCAAGTGACAAATCACCCTGAACTCCTCTCTCCTGTTTCTGCATCAGACTCTTGAGAGCATCCGATTCCTGACAGAAAGGTAAACGCACTGAAGCCAATCGGACTACTCTCAAGTAGATGTGCACCACAGGAAATTCACTGAATGCACACTCTGTAAATGCATTCAGTAAATGCACTCAGTAAATGCACAGAAGTTAATAGGACTACTCTCATGTAAATCTGCCTCAAGTTCCGCTTCCAATAAATCTTTCGTCATTGTGCGTTGAAATCCAACTGATATCGAGTCTTGACAACGAGTCGTGTCTAGCGGGATTAAAAGTATACTGCTGGGTAAATGTACTGAAGTCAATGGGACTACTCTAATGTAGATCTGCACCACTCAGTACATTCACTCAGTAAATGCACAATAGTCAATAGGACTACTCTCATGTAAATCTGCCTTAGGTTCTGCTTCCAATAAATCTTTAGTCATTGTGCTTGAAATCCAACAGATATCGAGTCATGACCAGGAGTCATGTCTAGCCGGAAAAAAAGTGTACTGCTGTTCTTATGGGTTTCTCACTTTGTTAGCACAGGCTGTTCCGTGCATGTCAGTAGGAGTATGAAGATGCATCACTGCCTCTGGTAGTTCCCAGGTGAGTAATTTTCGAATGACAAATCACCCCCAACTCCTCTCTCCTGTTTCTGCATCTGACTCATGAGAGCATCCGATTATCGACACAAGGATAAATGCACTGAAGTCAATGGGACTACTCTCATGTAGATCTGCATCTCAGTAAATGCACTGAATGCACACTCAGTAAATGCACTCAGTAAATGCACTGAAGTTAATGGGACTACTCTCATGTAGGTCTGCCTCAGTTACCACTTCCAAAAAGTCTTTAGTCATTGTGCTAGAAACCCAAAAGATATCGAGTCTTGACCAGGAGTCATGTCTACCTAGATTAAAAGTATATTGCTGTTCTTATAGTTTTCTCACTCTCTAAGAACAGACTGTTCCCACTACATGTCTGTAGGAGTATGAAAATGCATTATTGCCTCTGGTATTCCTCAGGGGAGTCATTTTCGCATGACTAATCACCCCGAACTCCTCTCTCCTGTTTCTGCATCAGACTCTTGAGAGCATTCGATTCCTGACACAAGGGTAAATGCACTGAAGCCAATGGGACTACTCTCATGTATATGTGCACCACAGGAATTTCACTGAATGCACACTTAGTAAATTCACTCAGTAAATGCACTCAGTAAAGGCACAGAAGTCAATAGGACTACTCTCATGTAAATCTGCCTCAAGTTCCACTTCCAATAAATCTTTAGTCATTCTGCTTGAAATCCAACTGATATCGAGTCTTGACCAGCAGTCGTGTCTAGCCAGAGAAAAAGTATATTGCTGTTCATATGGGTTTCTCACTCTCTAAGCACAGACTGTTCCCAGTGCATTTCAGTAGGAGTATGAAAACGTATCATTCCCTCTGGTAGTCCCCAGGTGAGTAATTTTCGAGTGAAAAATCACCCCCAACTCCTCTCTACTGTTTCTGCATCAGACTCATGAGATCATCCGATTAGTGACACAAGGGTAAAATGCACTGAAGTCAAAGGGACTACTGTCACGTAGATCTGCAGCACAGTAAATGCACTGAATACACACTAAGTAAATGCACCCAGTAAATGCACAAAAGTCAGTGGGACTACTCTCATGTAAATCTGCCTGAGTTACTGCTTCCAAAAAGTCTTTAGTCATTATGCTTGAAATCCAACAGATATCGATTCTTGACCAGGAGTCAAGTCTAGCCGTAGAAAAGGTATAATGCTGTTCTTATGGGTTTCTCACTCTCTAAGCACAGACTGTTCCCAATGCATGTCAGTAGGTGTATGAAAACGCATCATTGCCTCTGGTAGTCCTCAGGGGAGTCATTTTTGAGTGACAAATCACCCCCAACTCCTCTCTCTTGTTTGTGCATCAGACTCTTGAGAGCATCCCATTATTGACACAAGGATAAATGCACTGAAGTCAATAGGACTACTCTCATGTAGATCTGCACCTCAGTAAATGCACTGAGTGCACACTAATTAAATGCACTCAGTAAATTCACAGAAGTCAATGGGACTACTCTCATATAAATCTGCCTCAGGTTCTGCTTGCAATAAATCTTTAGTCATTTTGCTTGAAATCCAACATATATCGAGTCTCGAACAGTAGTCATGTCTACCCATAGAAAAACTATATTGCTGTTCTTATGGGTTTTTCACTGTCTAAGCACAGAGTGTTCCCAATGAATGTCAGTAGGATTATGAAAATGCATTATTGCCTCTGGTAGTCCTCAGGGGAGTCATTTTCAAGTGACAAATCACTCCCAACTCCTCTCTCCTGTTTCTGCATCAGACACTTGAGAGCATCCCATTATTGACACAAGGGTAAATGCACTGAAGTCACTGGGACTACACTCATGTAGATCTGCACCTCAGTAAATGCACTGAATGCACACTCTGTAAATGCACTCAGTAAATTCACAGAAGTCAGTGCAACTACTCTCACATAAATGTGCCTCAGGTTCCACTTCCAATAAATCGTTAGTCATTTTGCTTGAAATCCAACAGATATCGAGTCTTGACCAGGAGTCGTGTCTAGCCGGAGAAAAGGTATACTGCTGTTCCTATGGGTTTCTCACTCTCTAAGCACAGACTGATCCCAGTGCATGTCATTAGGAGTATGAAAATGCATCATTCCCTCTGGTAGTCCTCAGGGGAGTCATTTTTGAGTGACAAATCACCCCCAACTTCTCTCTCCTGTTTCTGCATCAGACTCTTGAGAGCATCCCATTATTGACTCAAGGTTAAATGCAGATCTCTCATGTAGATCTGCACCTCAGTAAATCCACTGAATGCACACTCAGTAAATGCACTCAGTAAATGCACTGAAGTCAATCTGCCTCAGTTTCTGCTTCCAATATATATGGAGAGTTTTTCCTGATATTGATTCGGTGTATATATATTGACTCTGTTGGTTTCGTTTTCCTATGTATAGCTATCATTAAAATTCATCCATTCTGCGATGCGTATACTAATTCTGTTAGAACAACTATTGATTTGACAGTGTGGTACTGAATTCTTTACAATGGTGGAAGCAATTTACACCAAGCAACAAGTCAAGGTTCTAGTTAATGGTGATGTAATGTTGAGATAGAGATATTTTCTGTTAGCACAGACCGTTCCCAATGCATGTCACTAGGAGTATAAAAACCACAGCAGCTTAAAATGGTAATCTGTTGGTTAGATTTAACTTGCAATTTCTTTCTGTATTTAATTATAGAAAACCCTGATGAAGGATGAACTTTGGAACATTGTTATCAAACATCCGGACATAACGTCCAATAATTTTGTAGTTCTCCCTTGTTTATACATTGTAGCATGTACCAGTTCTCCATTCCTTACATTTTGTACTTTTTGATTGTAGCTTCCTTCTATACACATCAGTCTCTATTACACGTTCTTCAGCTTTTTGGCAAGTCATAATTGTTGAGTATGTTAAGTACACTTTTTTTGTCTTCCATTATCTGTATTCAGGGATGCCACTGATTCCACTCCATGTTTCCAGCTGCCTTAACTCCCCTCTTGCAAAGTCAAGCCATTTGGGAAGTCTGAACCTTCCCTTCCATTTCTGCTTGCTTTTGTTTTGTTTTTTTAGATCAGGTTTGCATAAGCGCATCTTTGCCCCTGGTAGTCCCCAGAGGAGTCATTTTGGAGTGAAAAATCCCCCCAAACCCTCTCTCCTGTTTCTGCATCAGACTCTTGAGAGCATCCCATTATTGACACAAGGGTAAATGCACTGAAGTCAATGGGACTACTCTTATGTAGATCTGCACCTCAGTAAATGCAGTTAATGCGCACTCAGTAAATGCACTCAGTAAATGCACAGAACTCAATGGGACTACTCTCATGTAGATCTGCACCTCAGTAAATGCACTGAATGTACACTAAGTAAATGCACTCAGTAAATGCACTCAGTAAATTCACAGAAGTCAATGGGACTACTTTCATGTAAATCTGCTTCAGGTTCCTCTTCCAATAAATCTTTAGTCATTGTGCTTGAAATCCAACAGATATTGAGTCTTGACCAGGAGTCATGTCTAGCCGGAGAAAAAGTATATTGCTGTTCTTATGGGTTTCTCATTCTCTAAGCACAGACTGTTCCCAATGCATGTCAGTAGGAGTATGAAAACGCATAATTGCCTCTGGTAGTCATCAGGGGAGTATTCTTCAAATGACAAATCACCCCCAACTCCTCTCTCCTGTTTCTGCATCAGACTCTTGAGAGCATCCTATTATTGACACAAGGGTAAATGCACTCAAGTCAATGGGACTACTCTCATGTTGATCTGCGCCTCAGTAAATGCACTGATTGCACATTCAGTAAATGCACTCAGTAAATGCACTGAAGTCAATGGGACTATTCTCATGTCAATCTGCCTCAGTTTCTGCTTCCAATATATATGTAGAGTTTTTCCTGATATTGATTCAGTGGATATATATTGACTCTAATTGTCCATTTCATTTTCCTCTGTATAGTAAAGGTAAAGGTTCCCTTGCTCGAAAGCCAGTCGAACCCGACTCTAGGGTTGCGGTGCTCATCTCCGTTTCAAAGCCGAAGAGCCAGCGCTGTCCAAAGATGTTTCCATGGTCAAGTGGCCAGCATGACTAAACGCCAAGGTGCACGGAACGCTGTGACCTTCCCACCGAAGTGGTACCTATTTATCTACTTGCAATTTCTTGCTTTCAAACTGCTAGGTTGGCAGGAGCTGGAACTAGAGACAGGAGCTCACCCCGTCATGCGGCACCTGGGTCTTGAACTGCTGAACTACTGACCTTCCACAGCCTGCAGTTCAGCGTCTTAACCACTTGAGCCACTGCAGCTCCTTTGCAGCTTTCCTCTGTATAGCTACCATTAAAATTCTTCAATCCTGCGATGTGTATACTAATTCTTTGTGTTAGAACAACTATTGATTTGACAGTGTGGTACTTAATTCTTTACAAAGGTGGAAGCAATTTACACCAAGCAACAAGCCAAGGTTCTAGTTAATGGTGATGTAATGTTGAGATAGAGATATTTTCTGTTAGCACATAGTGATCCCAATACATGTCACTAGGAGTATGAAAACCACAACAGCTTAAAGTGGTAAGCTGTTGGTTAGATTTAGCTTGCAATTTCTTTCTGTATTTAATTATAGAACACCCTGATGAAGGATGAACTTTGGAACGTTGTTATCAAACATCTGGACACAACGTCGAATAATTTTGAGGTTCTCCCTTGTTTATACATTGTAGCATGTACCAGTTCTCCAGTCCTTACATTTTGTACTTTTTGATTGTAGCTTCCTTCTGTACATCATTCTCTATTACACATTCTTCAGCTTTTTGGCAAGGCATAATTGTTGAGTCTGTTAAGTACACTTGTTTTTATCTTCCATTATCTGTATTCAGGAATGCCACTGCTTCCACTTCATGTTTCCAGCTGCCTTAACTCCCCTCTTGCAAAGTCAAGCCATTTGGGAAGCCTGAACCTTCCCTTCCATATCTGCTTTCTTTCTTTTTTTATCAGGTTTGCATAAGCGCATCATTGCCCCTGGTAGTCCTCAGGGGAGTCATTTTCGAGTGACAAATCACCCCCAACTCCTCTCTCCTGTTTCTGCATCAGACTCTTGAGAGCATCCCATTATTGACACAAGGGTAATTTCACTAAAGTCAGTGGGACTACTCTTATGTAGATCTGCACCTCAGTAAATGCACGGAATGCACACTCCGTAAATCCACTCAGTAAATGCACAGACGTCAATGGGACAACTCTTATGTATATCTGTACCTCAGTAAATGCACTCAGTAAATGCACAGAAGTCTATGGGACTACTCTCATGTATATCTGCCTCAATTTCTGCTTCCAATAAGTCTTTAGTCATTGTGCTTGAAATCGAACAGATATTGACCAGGAGTCATGGCTAGCCGGGAAAAAAGTATATTTCTCTTATCAGTATTCAGGGATGCCAGTGCTTCCACTCCATGTTTCCAGCTGCCTTAACTCCCCTCTTGCAAAGTCAAGCCATTTGGAAAGTCTGAACCTTCCATTCCATTTCTGCTTCCTTTTGTTTTTGTTTTTTTCCGATCAGGTTTGCATAAGCACATCATTGCCCCTGGTAGTCTCGCTCTTGATGAGAAAGCCCTAATGAAGCAAAAAAGGAGTATTTCCCAGGGCTATGCAGGCTGAAGTCCTCAGCACTGTCATCTTCTTCTTGTTCTTGTTCTTCTTCTTCCCTTTTTCTAGCTGGATCTTTCTCCCCTTCCATCCCCGCAGTCTTCAGAAAAGCCCTGGAGGTGGGTAATACTCCCCAGGCCCATCTCTACCAAGTGTTCAGCCTCGCCCTACACCTCCTGTGCAGCTCTAGGAAAGCAGGATTGTGGAGAAGCCGAGGATGAGGAAGGAGCTCAGGCCATGGCCTAGAGGGGTTTTTGTTTCGGGGTAGGGAGGTCTGACGGAGGCCTGGCCAGACTGGCAGGAACTCAAGAGGGCTTTGTTTTGCTTGACTACTGAAAGGTAGCAGTTCCTCAGCAGGAAACTGAGGAGCAATTTCTGCTTATCTCGTCAGGTTCTGGCAGGGTGTTCTGGAAGGCAGGAACCACCCTGGGCTTCCCCATTCCTCCCTCCCCAGTGATTTGGAATGTGAGGAGAGGTGTTGGAAGAGGAGCCCAGGTGCTTATTTCCCCCAAAGTCCAACATTTTTCCAAAGGGATCCAGGCTACTTGTCCATGCTGGCAGCAGTCAGTGCAAAAAGGATTTCTCTGTCAAGCATCTTTTCCATTGATTGTCACGGTATGTGAAGCAAGGACATCCCTGTGCAGCAAATGCACCATCACACACAGAACAACAGAACGCTCCACAGTCTTCAGTGCCATGGGAACAGAAGGAACAGCTTCCATTAAGTAGCTTTGGAAAGCCATGTGTGGAGATAGAAGGATAGTAATGTTAAATAGTGGGTTTAACACGGCAGAGGCGAAGGCAGAGTGATTTCAGCAAGCAGCAGTTTATTGCATCTCAACAGGGATGCTTTACATGGGGCAACTGCCCTAACTATATACACCTAAGCCACTCCCAGCCGCCGTGCAATTGGTGAGTTCAAATGGCCTCCAGGCTCCAGACTGGCTGGCTGCCCTCAGGGGTCAATCCACAGGCAGGTTCCAGGATCCTGCCTGCCTTTGTTCTAGGGCTTCAGGCTCCAACTAGGTAGTCTGCCCAGACATGCCTCCCCTCTCTCTATCTAGGTGGCCTGCCAGAAGTCCAGGCATACTTACTTATGTCCAGACATAACAAATAACTTAGCTGGGGAAAGGGGACTTCAGACTAAATGATTTATATTGTTATCTAATTTTTAAAAAATGGGCGGGGGCATGTGGCGGGGCACTATCAATGGTGGACACTTAGGTGCTAGTCTCTCCCACTCCACTTACTGTTTCTTCCCAACACTGTAGCAATGCAGCATAAAACAGATCTACCTGCCTACTCAAGCTGCCAACTGTGGGGGATTATTTGTAATACTTAGAGAGCTTAATCAATATCTCAAGTCGGGGGCAGGTGACAGTTTAAAAATAGCACTGAAACAAAATCGTGTTGACCCTTCCAGTGCCGGCATTACTAAGCAGGATTTGCTTGAGGCAGTGACAGCAATGAAATCTGAGATATTGGCCACTATGACCAACTTACTTAAACCAATGGGAAAACAACTAGAAGAAATGACCAGATCTCTGTTGGAGGTTACCAAAATGGCTGACTGTGCGATGGAATTAGCCCTGACTTTGCAAACTGAGAACAGAGAACAACAGCAAATACAGCAAAAGCATGAAGAGAAACTCATATTCCTGGAAATGACTCTGCTTGAGAAGAATCTGAAATTTAGAGGGGTACTGGAAACTAAAGAGGATGTCATGGATCTGGCTGGTCACCACGGATACACTTCACTGAAAGCTAGATACACAGTCCAAAAGCAAGCCAAGGGTCAGAATGCTTGGAAATCAGTCAGAGATTCCAGGAGCAAGGAGCAGAGACTGGCAGCTGGGACAAGGTCTAAGATTGTACAGTTGCATTCACATCAAAGCAAGTGAGCACCGATGTGGGGCGGAGCCAGCAGGTTACCAGTTTCACCGCCGCCTGCGCCTCCCCGGAGAGATACAGCCCCAAGATATGGGCCTATTGGTCTCGTGGCCACTGGTGGCTTCTGCAACCCTCTCAAACGCCTCCAGGTACACTTCTATGTCGTATTCTGGCCCTAGTTTTGTGAGGAACGGCCAGGGCAAAAGTCAATCGCTAAGTGTAAAGTACTGTGTTCGCCGCATGGAGGACTTGTACTATGATATGCATTCAGACGCATTTATTGTACTTCACACATGAACTGGCAAAATTGTCCTGCAAGGGAACCCCAGCTCCCACTGGGGCGAGGTGGGCCTGTGTTAGTGTGGTGTTGCCTGCCCACATCAGTAGGATGCAAGTAGCTTTAAGTATCCAGTAAAGAAGATAGTCCAGGCAGCTCTGTGTGAAACTATTTACAGGTTTATTGACACAATATCCACAAATGTTAGTAGCACGGACAAAGTGCTTCGCAGACAACAGGTACATCAGAGAATACAGTGTACACTGCATCAATACCTTTATACAAATATCAGCCAATCACAACAGACTGGTGAGTCGTTATGACTCTATTACTCAGTGCAAGACTGAACTGAACAGAACCAGTTTACTCCAGCTATGATGACCCTCTGGAACTGTCAACTACTGTCAGTTAGATGAAACTCATCTACAGCTGAGACTTACATTACCAAGTGAATACTGACAGCCTGTACCGCCTGTTGGAGCTCCTGCAGCAGGGATGCTTGGGTCACCTGCTGTTGCAGCGAAAGGTCCCTCCAATGTTTGATGACTAATGTAAAAACATCATAATTGTATTGTAAACTATAAAACCTATAAACAAACTGTAAAAAAAAAGAGCTGGACTTGATGCTCGACCAGCCATTGGCCGAATTGGGTGAAGTCCATGGCTCGTGCGGCGGTTGGACTTTCATGGTGTCCTGGCCACTTGCTGACTCGTCGGATTCTTCTGATGACGTGGCTTGGTTGGGGTCACGGTACCCAACCCCAGCCAGGTCTGCTGGGGTTGCCACCCAGGTGGGGTAGGTAGGTATGGAAGTGGCCTACCTAGCAGGGCTGGCATGCCTGCATCCTCCACCATTTTGTCACGCTCAGCCTGAGATCTGGTTCCTGGTCCCCCAGTGGCCATGCCATTCAGGCTAATCTTGAAAGCCTCTTTAGAGAAATGCAGAATTATAATGGGGCTCATTCCCATAAGTGTATGGATTTACAAGAAGAGGACTACAAGAGCTCCCTGCTGCCAGCTGGGCTTACCTCCCTACGACCACTGCCAGCTCCAATTTACCTTCTTCCACCAAATTGGTCTCACCTCCTTGCCACAGCCTCCTCCTCCTGGCTGCTGCACTTTTTGCATGCCCTTTGAGTTGCTACAATAAATCAAAATGCCACTCAAATGCTAGCAGTTTCCTTTTTGTGAGTAGGTTTTTAGACTTCTTTAATGAAAGCCGGGTTTTTCTGTAAACCTGGGCTTCCACCCAGGCTTGTAGAACCCTACATCAGAGTCATGGCTGCCTACACTATATGGATTTGTCTATCTGCATAGAGACCAATTTTTTTTTTTAAAAAAAAGGTTTTTATTTCTTTAACATTTAACATAATTCAACAACCTCAATTGTTAGCCAAATTGCTCTATTATTTAATAAAGATGGGGAATTATAATTATTAATATACAATTGGCTTATCTATAGGATCTGACCTGTGTATACCAGACTTAGAATTCCCAAGAAACCAGGAACAGACACAGAAACTGGGTGGCTAAAATAATGATTTCTTTACTAAATATTCTTAAACATTCAAACAATATTCATACAATATAGCACTAAGGAAGCAGAGGTGATTGACGGGTTATAGAGGGGTGATACAACCTGTCCAGATGTGCAGAGGTCCATGGATTCTGGCCTAAACTCAGAGAATTCAGGGGTGGCCTGCCATTTTGGATCATGGCAGAAAAAACATGGTCTAACGCCATGTGTGTGCTGGTATTGGCAAAGAATGCAGGCCAATGGGTGGGCCATGGGGGCTGGTCTCAGGTGAGAACAATAGATTGCCTGGACCAATGATGAGTCCCAGGGATTTGTGATGCCAGTAGAGGCAGACCTTAGGTATGACCAATGAGCTTCCAGAGAGGCAGGGTCTGGATTTAACAATAGAAGCCAGGTGTTGGGTAACTAGTTAAATGGATTATCTGACTTACTAATGGTCCTGGCCAGGGTGGACATCCCTGATTAGCTCAGGAAGGATTGCTAAACATGTGAATGATTGATTGGTTTATCCCAGTATCTTGAGTGACAGAGCAAGAAAGACAAAGAATTTAGACAAAGAATTACTGGAGACAGAGTTAACTGCCAGACGGCCTCTAAACAGACATTTAGAAATGTAGTTATACTTTACCTAGTTGAACCCATTGTCATTCCGTAAGCATAATCTCTGCTGGGTGGAGGGGGAAGACTGGAGGCTTGCTCTGAGGTCACCTTATGAAACATGAATATGAAATCCCTTTTTGCATACCACTTGCAGCCTGACTCTGTGGTTCAAGCTGAGAGTGCCTGGCTTTTTGGGACTTTGATTCAGGTTAGAAAGTAGGGCACCCCTGTTTTAGAGCTACCCAAGAGTAAAAGGCAGTGCCTCTGGCAACACAATAACATAATCCATTTCCAGCAAAACATGTCTCTGATATCAGTGCTTTACATATTCCTAAAAATCAAATGATACCCATTAAGAAATGATGTCACACTACAGTATTTATACCAGACACATATTACATATTACAATAGCATTAAAGATTTTAAGTTTTCTGGAACCAACTTTAGCTGCGATAAATAATCCAATGTGATATACCACACCTCTATAAAGTCAGTTTGAGGTGGATTTAACCAATTTGATATGTAACTTTTTTCATTATATAAATTTCCCATATCTTTCGATACCATAAAGTGAGGGTTGGTGGATCTGAACATTTCCAGGTAGTAGCTACAGCAGATTTTGCTGCCACTAAAAGAATGGAGATAAGTTTTTTTCCTAACCTGAGGCATCTGGTCAGTAGTTTAAAATTAGTACCTCAGGGGAACAGGGCACAACATAGCCTGTCATTGTAAATATTCCATCTAAAACTGCCTGCCAGAATTGCTTGATTTTCTCACATTGCAAACCAACAGTGTGAGTAGGCCTCTATCTTCCCATATTTTTTCCAACAGAATGGAGAGTATGCTGCAAAGATATGCAAGAGTTTTTTTGGTGTTAAATACCAATGTTGAACGTTTGGAGTCTCACACTTTGAGTCTGCGAAGAAAGCGTATGGGATCTCCAGACCTGTAACCAGATACTATCTGATAATATCAAATCGCAAGCCCCAATTTCTGACATAACAAAGAACTTTTAGTTGCTATTTTGAGTATAGTCTGATAGATTTTAGAGATCAGGTTGCAATTATTATTCACACAGTTCTGAAGAATGATTTTGAAATCAGTTAGTGGAGTTGACAGTATATTACCAGTACTTAGGTCTAAATAAAGAAACCATGGTATCTACTCCTCAAACTTATCTTCCAGTTTAACTTTCTCAAGAATGTCATGTTTAGATGTAATGTCAACTATTCTAGTAATGCTGGAGTGCCTCCATGACTCCAAGAGTCCACTATTCTGTCCCTGTGGAAACAACTCCTGATTCAAAAATGAGGTGAAGCACGATCTGGGTGGGAACAGTCCCCCCCACCCCCCGCCCCGGCATCCTAAACACTTAGAATGGAGGTTAGGAATTGATTCTGATTGGTCAATTCATGTCTTGATTGCTTCTTGTTCCAGACTGCCTCTACTCGACTGACCTGGGATAAGTATGTTCCGATTGGATTATGATCCAGTCCAGTGGATTCTCCATTCTCAACATGTTGAGGACATTAGATAACATGATGTAGTAGATCTTCATGTTCGGGAAGGCCATTCTTCCTTGGTTTGTTGGTCTGCACAAGGTGTTAAAGACTATATGTGATTTTTTATTATCCTACATGAAATTATGTAAAGCCTTTTGCCAATTTTTTAAAGTTGTAGAGGGAATTTCCACTGGTATTGCCCTGAAGAAGCAGCTAAATTTAGGAAGCAAAAAGGACTTGTTGAGTTTTACCTAACAATCCAGGAGAGACCTACATTTTCCCATTTTTTAATTTGCTGTATTAAGTCTTGGAAAAGCGTAGTATGGTTGAATTTCAATAAGTCATCCAAACAAAGTGGAATCCTAATTCCAAGGTAATGTAAGGATGCCATGGTCCATTGAAAGGAATATCTTCCTTTAATTGTGGTGGTCAATTCTGAATTTATATTCATTGGGTATAATTGAGATTTTGAGTGGTTAACTTTTAGACCAGCTGCTCTACTGAAATCCTCTAAAGTTCCTTGTAGAGCTGGGAGAGATTTTAAGGTATTGGTTACATATAGCAAGAGATCATCCACAAAAAGACTAATCTTAAATATTTTTTTACCTATCTCTACACCTGATATGTTCATATTATTTCTGATTGCTGAAGCTAATGGCTCAACAGCTAAAGCAAATAGTAGGGGAGATAGTGGGCATCCCTGACACATTCCTCTCTGTAGTGTGACATGTTCCGAGTATAAATTTTCAGTCTTGCACATGGAGTTGCATAGATTGCTGCTATTGTTCTTAAGAAGGAGCTACCAAAATTCATGTGAATCAGCCATGTCTTTATAAAAGAAATATCTAAGGTGTCGAAAGCCTTCTCAATGTCTAATGAAAGCAATACAGCTGTAGTTTTCTTATAGTTGCAATATTTGATACTGTTTCGTAAATATTATCAGTAATGTCTCTCTACTTGGCATAAACCAACCTGGTCTGATGAGATGTGTGATGTTATTAATGAATTGTTAGCCCCGACACCATTATGGGGCTTTGCTATGGACTGCTTACTGTTCCCACATGGTCTGTGTACTTGCTAGACTGTAAAATGGATGCCAAAGGAGAAACCCATAGAAAAGGGGAAAGGCTGTCTTTTTACTCTGAGGGACTCCATTGCATACCTGCCGCATGTCACATACACGGATTAAGGGCCATACAGCAGACAAAGGACTTTTCCACTGCAAGTCGTTTGCATGATGAGATTAAGTGCCTTCCCCACCCCAGGCATACACATGAACAATACCAGGGCCATCAGCTACCTGGAGAAACCATCTGCCAGCCAGCTTCCTCTGCCCAGCCCCCAGGTATCCAATGGACGGTGTAGCCAATAAGATTTGAAATTGACACTGACACAGCCGGCTGGGAGGGTCAGTAGGTGTACACCGCCTGGCCTTCCACGCCCAGCACCCAAGACGCTATAATAACGCGATCTCTGGGTTAGCTCTAAGTCTTGCTGCTTGCTGCTTCTCCTTGCCCTGCTGCTGCTGAAACCATGACCTCTGTCTGTCTGCTTTTACCCTCTTAAGCCCCCATTCTGTGCCCGAACCCTTGCCTCGCTACGTTCCAGTCTGCAGCTGGAACCATACACATGTGTTGTTAGCTGGTCTAGACCACGTGCCCCCTTCTTCCATCCTTCCTACCCCACCTAATCCCACTCGCTGGAAGATCTAGGAGCCGCGCCTTGGAGGTAAATATCGCTCTCTTCAAAACCAACGATAACCTGCTCATGCAACTGTGCTTTATCTATCTTTGATTCTTAGACCTTGAATGTATGTGTGTGTGAATTGTATTTGTTGAGTGTAACTGTTATTGGAACTGTGCTTTATTTAAGTAAACTAAACATTATTCTGAGTCCTGTCTCTCGCCTCTTCACTGGGAAGTTTCCGCGGCAGCCCATTCCTCATAGACATAGACCAAAAGATCCCGAAATTAATTATACCTGTGGCGAAGTGCTTCACCCCTAGAGAGCATTTCGCCCAACAGAAGGCAGTTGTCTAGCAAGGTTGAGTGTAAATATTTTGAAGTCCTGATTCAGTAATGGTATCGGCCTATAGGATGCCACTGAAGTCGTCTTTTCCTGTTTTAGGGATGACCACTATATTAGCATGGGACCATGATGGAGGCAAAATATAATTCGGTTGCATGCAATTGCGAGGGGGCCTGCTAGAAGTGGGCAAATTTTTTTATAAAATTCTGCAGGGTATCCATCTGGGTCATGGGTTTTATTGTTCTTCAGTTATTTCATGAGTTGTAAAGGGCATGTCAAGGAGTAGTTTGTGTTCTTCTGTCAGCTGGTGCATGAAAGGGTGCGGCTTGAAGAAATCCTTCATCAGCTTTGTATTATGCAATAAAGATAATTTAAAGACCAGTCCGGTTTTCTGCCATTTCTTTCATCTTTAAACAGGAGACAATTTACATAAGAGTGATCAGACCATATCTGCATGCCTATGTTTGTTGAGTGGAACTCTGTACAACAGAGAGGGGGAGACCAGTACATAATCTATTCTAGTGTAAATCTGGTGTCTGGCTGAATAATATGTGTAGTCTTTTTCTAAGGGATGGAGGTGTCTCCATATGTCCACTAGATGGATTTGAGCCATTTCCAAACCTCTGCATTTAGGCTTTTTAGTTTGCTTTTCTGGGTGAGATCTATCAAGGTTAGGTTACCTCCTAAAATCACTTCCCCTTCTTGGAATACACTTAACTTATGTAGAACCTCCTCCAAGAATTTGAGCTGTCTTATTGTTGGGAGCATAGAGAGATCCCAAAATTACCATGTGTCTCTTTGCAAATAAATAGAGGCTTGTATATCTATTAATTTGTCTTTGAGGCTGAAGCGCACTCCTTTGGACAAGAGAATTGCAACACCTCTGGCTTGAAACTGTTGTGGGTATCTGTGTGATTTAATAATCGGAATGGATGGGTTCTTCAAATGTGTTTCCTGCAGGAATAGTACATCAGGACGATGCCTGTACAGACTGGAGAATACTGTTCTGTGTTTTACTCTGTTGTTCAAACCCCTTGTATTTAGGGAGAGTATTTTAATAGGGTCAAGCTTTACTACCAAGTGGAATGACAGAGTTCATGTCCAATCTAGTGGTGTTGTGGTCTATGGTTGTATTCTGAGATTCTGGGTATGGTAGGCTTTTTGTAACATCAAACAATTATAAAATTATTTTAAAAATTAAAAATGAAACGTATTAAAGATAAGACAGAGAAAAAGAAAAAAGAACAGCTGAAGTCTGGAGTCTCAGAGCAGCTTACAAACTCCTTTCCCTTCCCCTCCCCACAACAGACACCCTGTGAAGTAGGTGGGGCTGAGAGAGCTCTTTCAAGAACTGCCCTTTCAAGGACAGCTCTTGTCAGAACTATGGCTTGCCCAAGGTCATCCAGCAGCTGCAAGTGGAGCAGGGGGAATCAAACCCGGTTCTCCCAGATTAGAGTCCACACACTTAACTACTACACCAAACTGGCTCTACATCTACATCACATTCCCCCCACCCCAAAGAGATGATATAACTGCCATGAAAATAAAAGGTTTAGGTTTAGGAGGTTTAAATTTGTTAGATTAGTTAATAGGTAATTCAGTAATAGTTTATTCTTGTATAAAAAGCTGTAGCTAGGTAATCTTAGGCTGCAATCATATGCACAATTAGACCCGCCATAGGCACAAATGCTGGGTGGATTTAAAGGGCATGATCAAACAACATCTGGGAAGTGCCCTGCAGCCATCAGCAACCCATTCTGCTGTGCCGCAGAAGTGGAATTAAAAGACACCAAGGAAAATCCAGTAGAAAATGGGTTGTGATGGGCCATAGATGGACTCCAGCATGCTCTCATGGTGTCGGGATGGTCTGATCAGGCCATCCTAACTCTGTGCAAACTCCATAGGGAGCCCTCATTGTGGAGATGTGATTCATCGATTCCTCGCTTAAGCGCACTGGAAACAAATGGCAAAAAAACAACAACACAACCCGACTCATCCACGGTTACGTCAGATCATGCAGTGGCAGGCTGTACCCACAGCTTCCAAAGACTATGTGATCATGCAATTGTCGGTCAAATTCCTCTGGAGGGAATAGCTTTGCCCCCCCCCCCATTTTTTCTGGCGTGTTGTGATCCTTTAAAAGTATCTAAATGATGTGTAGTTTTAAAAAACAATACTGCATTGCATTTTCAAAGGTATAGAGTAAATATAGGGATCAGAGTGATTTTATATACCTCTGCATACACAATTAATTGTACAACTGAAATTTGATTACAACTAATTAATTATTAATGTCACATTTTACTATTTTCTGAAAGGAAACAGTCAATTCATTAATAGATTAATTTAGCATAATAAATAGGTGAAAATATCCAAAAATAAGTACCAAAGTGTTGTACTGCTTTTCAAAAGGTGTATGAGTGATATGAAAATTATAATGGTTCTATATAGCTGTATATCAACATACACCATGTTTATTATTAACTATATAACCATGTAATAACTATGTAACATTTACAGTATTTAAACTAAGATTTATATACGTAAGTGGTTTATAACACCTCATGAATAAACAGTTTGCTGTTACCAGATTTTTTAACAATAATAGTGTGCACCTGCAATAAAAAGGCTTCCAGTTGCCATAATATGATGGCTGTCATAATGTTGTTCATGCGTGTGTCCTGTATGGTATGAAAGTTGCAGTGAAAATTCTTCCTAGTTTCGATGCCTCTTTAAATGGAGGGGTCCATGTCCTGTCATGAGTTGAGCCTCCTTTGTTCATTCCACCTATTTTCATCTGGAGGCAGACCGATCCTTAAAACCTGAAGCAAACCGAGACCTGGAGCAAACCGAGACTGTCAGTATCAGATGCATAGTAATTCCTCCCACTGAGCGACGCTTGTAGTTTTGAAGTGCCTATCCATCTATATCAGATGTGCAAGGCAGTTAGCTTTTCAGGGGTGGCTTTTAAATCTCTCCTTCTTTGTAATGGCTCAGAGGGCAAGTCTTGTAAAGCGATCACCTTCCTACCTTGACATTGTACCACTCCTCTCTCTCTTGCCAGTCACTGCAACTTTAGTTTTTATTAGAGATCCTGGAATGTAACCACTGTAGCTCTGGGGTCTTTGAACTGTGAAGTGTTAAATGATCCTCTTCGATAGGCTTTAACAATCATGGGAGTTCCTTCATTCCACAAGTCAAGCTCTGAAGCCAGCCATGGCGACATGAAAGTAACCAGATCTCTTGGCTCCTCTGTCATGGGTCCTGGCTCCACTGACGCTGACTATTCCTCAGATTTATTTATTTATACATTCCATTTCTACCCCGCCCTCCCCGCGAACGGGCTCAGGGCGGCTTACAAAAGGGCAACCAGTGCCAGGACAAACAAGTTAAAACATAACATATAAGCATATAAATATCTAAAACATATCCACATCATAAAGTGCTCTTGTTTCAGCCCGATGGCTTCCGATGATCATTAAACACAGCAATATAACCCAGCAGAGTTGGTCGTGGCAGGCCCCAAGGACTTAACTCAGCTATCCCCTTCCTCCACCACACAGTTGGTAAAGTAGCAGTGGGGGGTGGGGCAGGCAGCGGCCAAGGAGGGGGAAAGGACAGCGGCGGCTCCTACTCGAACGCCTGGCGGAAGAGCTCCGTCTTACAGGCCCTGCGGAACTGCAAAAGGTCCCGCAGGGCCCTGATCTCCTCCCTGATGAAGAAGAGACACGGAGCAACCCAGCTCCTCCGCAGTCAGCCCAGAAGAGGAACCTTTACCAACACCTGAGGGAGAAGAGGCCCCAGCATCCGCACAGGAGGGGCAGCAAGGCGAAGAGACTGAGGTGCAGTCAGAGAGAGAATCTGCTCCAGAGCCTGGCCCAGCACCCCCAGGTGGAGACACCTCGAGGCCAGAGTCCCCACCGAGCTCACCTGAATGTCCCAGACGCAGGGCACACCAGTGTCTAAATGTGCAAGAGAGGAGGAGGAGTGCCAGACTTCAGCTGTTGCAAAGGCAATGTGAGGGGCTGTGAGTCTTTGCAGATTGCCTCCCAGGGAAGGGAGGATCTGGTCATAAGCAACCATGCTCACTTGCCTCGGTGCAAATGCAACCATGCAATCTTGGACCTTGTCCCAGCTTCCAGTCTCTGCTCCTTGCTCCTGGAAACTCTGACTTATTTCCAAGCATTCTGACCCTTGGCTTGCTTTTGGACTGTGTATCTAGCTTTCAGTGAAGTGTATCCGTGGCGACCAGCCAGATCCACGACATCCTCTTTAGTTTCCAGTACCCCTCTAAATTTCAGATTTTTCCAAGCAGAGTCATTTCCAGGAATATGAGTTTTTCTCCATGCTTTTGCTGTATTTGCTGTTGTTCTCTGTTCTCAGTTTGCAAAGTCAGGGCTAATTCCATAACACAGTCAGCCATTTTGATAACCTCCAACAGAGATCTGGTGATTTCTTCCAGCTGTTTTCCCATTGGTCATAGTGGCCAGTCATAGAGGCCAATATCTTAGTTTTCATTGCTGTCAGTGCTTCAAGCAAATATTTTTAAACTGTCACCTGCCCCCGACTTGAGATATTGATTGATCAAGCTCCCTAAGTATTGCAAAGATAATCCTGATTTGGTTGAAGTTTTATCCCCCTCAGTTGGCCGCTTGAGTAGGTGGGTAGATCTGTTTTATGCCGCATTGTTACAGTGTTGGGAAGAAACAGTGGGAGAGACTAGCACCTAAGTGTCCGCCATTGATAGTGCCCTGCCGCGTGCCCCCGCCCATTTTTTAAAAATTAGATAACAATATAAATCATTTAGTCTGAAGTCCCCTTTCCCCAGCTAAGTTACTTGTTATATTTGGACATAAGGAGGTATGCCTGGACTTGTCTGGCAGGCCACCTAGATGGAGAGAGGGGAGGCATGTCTGGGCAAACCACCTAGTTGGAGCCTGAACAAAGGCAGGCAGGATCCTGGAACCTGCCTGTGGATTGGCCCCTGAGGGCAGTCAGCCAATCTGGAGCCTGGAGGCCATTTGAACTCATCAATTGCACGGGGGCTGGGAGTGGCTTATGTGTATATAGTTAGGGCAGTTGCCCCATGTAAAGCATCCCTGTTGAGATGCAATAAACTGCTGCTTGCTGAAATCACTCTGCCTTCGCCTCTGCCGTGTTAAACCCACTATTTAACATTACTGTCCTTCTATCTCCACACATGGCTTTCCAAAGCCTCTTAATGGAAGCTGTTCCTTCTGTTCCCATGGCACTGAAGACTATGGAGTGTTCTGTTGTTCTGTGTGTGATGGTGCATTTGCTGCACAGGGATGTACTTGCTTCACATTCTGTGACAATCAATGGAAAAGATGCTTGACAGAGAAATCCTTTTTGCACTGACCTCTGACAGCATGGACAAGGAACCTGGATCCCTTTGGAAAAATGTTGGACTTTGGGGGAAATAAGCACCTGGGCTCCTCTTCCAACACCTCTCCTCACATTCCAAATCACTGGGGAGGGAGGAATGGGGAAGCCCAGGGTGGTTCCTGCCTTCCAGAACAGCCTTCCAGAACCTGATGAGATGAGCAGAAATTACTCCTCAGTTCCCTGCTGAGGAACTGCTACCTTTCAGTAGTCAAGCAAGGCAAAGCCCTCTTGAGTTCCTGCCAGTCTGGCCAGGCCTCTGCCAGACCTCCCCACCCCGAAACAAGAACCCCTCTAGGCCATGGCCTGAGCTTCTTCCTCATCCTCGGCTTCTCTGCTCTAGTGCTTGTCTAGAGCTGCACAGGAGGTGTAGGGCGAGGCTGAACCCTTGGTAGAGATGGGCCTGGGGAGTATTACCCACCTCCAGAGCTTTTCTGAAGGCTGTGGGGATGGAAGGGAAGAATGATCCAGTTAGAAAGAAGGAGAAGAAGAAGAAGAAGAAGAAGAAGAAGAAGAAGAAGAAGAAGAAGAAGAAGAAGAAGAAGAAGAAGAAGAAGAAGAAGAAGAAGAAGAAGAAGAAGAAGAAGAAGAAGAATATATTCCAAACCTACAAATGATTTTTCGTAAGGGCTTTACATAGAGATTGAATAGCATGGGGGAATAAGACTGCATCAAGTGGAATGCCAGAGGACAAATCCCACACTGATGATAATGTCTCCAAGGGCGTCCATAAGGAACAATTTCAGCCAATTCAAAGCACTGTGCCGCCAGACAGTTCAAGAAGATGCTCTGCAGTATCAAAAGCATGACTGGCATGACTAAACGCCGAGGCGCACGGAACGCTGTTACCTTCCAACCGAAGTGGTACCTATTTATCTATTTGCGATTTCATGCTTTCGAACTGCTAGGTTGGCAGGAGCTGGGGCCAGAGATGGGAGCTAACTCCGTCACACGGCACTAGGGTCTCTAACTGCCAAACTACAGACCTTCTGGGCTGCAGCTCAGCATCTTAACCTCTGAGCCACCGTGGCCCCTTTATATATATTATATATTATAACTGTTTAGCAAATTCTATTTATACTCTGCATGACTCACTGAATTATTAATCGGGATATTCTTTATAATCTGTGAGTCTCACTGAATCAGTGTTTAGATATGTATTACTCAGACACAGAGATCTGCAGAACTGTGTTGGCGTAATTTATTATTGTATTGGTATTATAGTATTTGTGTATTTGCAGTCAGTATTTTTATATAACAGCACTCTGATTAATTTTTGTAGCAGTGGGAGTTTAAATTGTTGTCTCAGGAGCTCATCATTCCCTCCATTGGGGGTCTGAGGCGTTGCGGAGACCTCCAGGGTAGTTAATGGCTGTGCAGCAAATCCCTGTGCTCTTGGGACGGAGGAAGTGCGGTGGGCCTAGGCGGGGTTGTAAGGGAAGGGTGCTGAGAAATAGAGCGGCTTGGCGCCCTTCCAGCCTATGGCCCATCCCGATGGTGGCTAGCAGTGGGGCCGGGATAGAGAATCCCCCTCTGTCACTGGTGTTGTGTAATGCCAGGTCTATTAACAACAAAACAACAATCCTTCAGGATTTCGTAACAGATCAACAAGTGGACCTGGCGTGTGTGACCGAGACCTGGGTGTGGGAGGGCGAAACGGTAGCTCTCGCCCAGCTTGCCCCGCCCAGGTTCTCGGTCCTCCACTAGTCATGGACTAGGGGTGGGGGGAGGAGTGGCTATCTTCATTCGGGAGGGTTACTCCTTCAGGGCGCTTCCGCCGGCGGAGATTGCGGGTGTGGAATGTGTCGGCCTGATGCTGGAGGCTGATGAGGGTTTGGCAATCTGGCTGGTGTACCGACCGCCTAACGCACTGGCCAGTAGCCTGCCATCCCTGCTGGAGGCCGTAGCAGGCTGGGCGTTGGAGCACCCTAGGCTGATTGTCTTGGGTGACTTAACGTCCATGCTGAGGATGCGGCCTCCAGCCGGGCTACGGACCTGGTGTCATCCATGGCGGCACTGGGACTCTCTCAATTTGTTTCAGCCCCCACACATCGGGCCGGTCACACGCTCGATTTGATCTTCGTGGCAGCGGTGATGGTGGACTGGATTGCCACTGAGGCAGTGCCATGGTCGGACCACCTGGCCCTGAGGGCCCGACTGAATGTTCCACCCCGACCCTGTTTGGACGGCGAGCAGATTTTTGCTCGCCCGGGGTGTCAGATGGACCCAGTGCGGCTCCAAATGGCCCTGTGGGATCCAAGGCCCCCTGGCGGCTCGTTGGATGAGCTGGTGGAGGACTGGCATGCCTGGCTCTCCTCAGCCATCGACGAGATCGCTCCCAGGCGCCCTCTCCGCACTCGTGTAAGGCGCTCGCCTTGGTATACCCAGGAGTTGCGTGAGCTGAAGCGAGAACTGAGACGGCTGGAGAGACGGTGGCACTGAGCTCGCGACGAGGCATCAAGAACATCTTATAGGATGCTTATGAGGGCCTATGATGGGCCGCCGCCCCACCATCCCGTTGGACCGCCTGCATCACGATTGGGCACTGGACTCGAGGAAGCTGACGGAGCAGAGGGATGCCCCCCGAGGGTTCTTTCCGAGTGACCCAGTGTATGTAAGAAACTTTGGGAAGGGTCCCACGTGGCTGGCAGGCAGAGTCATCTGAGCAACCAGCCCAGTATCATATGAGTTGTCTACAGAGGACGGCCAGCTCCTCAAGAAACATGTGGACCAACTTTGGCAGTGACAACTCCCAGCGGAAGAACCTCCCCCACAGGAAGTAGGAGCTGGACCCTCCATCCCAGAGACTACCAAGCGGCCCAACCCCCATGTGTGGGAGAGGCCCAGGCAGGCGAGCCAGCGCCCACACTCCCAAGTCCAGTCGAGGAGCCACCACCGCTACCCCAGCAACCAGACGCAGCCAGCCAGCCAGAGTCAGGAGTAAGCACCCCAGTGCCTGTGCCTCGGCACTCTCTACGAGAGCCTATTTGCAGGACTATGTAACATAGGCAGGGACAAAACTATGGGGGGAGGGGTGTTATGTATGCAGACTGCCTCCAGGGATCTGCGACTAAAGTAAGGAGCTTGGTCCCTGAACACAAAGGGACCTAGGATCCTAGATCACCTAGAGTCCACCAATAGCACGTCTGGCGGGAAATTCAAACACTCCAGTGGGACTGTGGGTGTGCCAGGTGGGATGCATATAGTTGGCCATTGCAGGGCCATTTTACCAGTTCGTGTGTGAAGTACAATAAAAGGACAAGTCCTCTTGTGGATCAAAAACTGGCTTATAAATAGGAAACAGAGAGTGAGTATAAATGGGAAACTTTCTCAGTGGAGGGTGGTAAGCAGTGGGGTACCACAGGGATCAGTACTCGGTCCGATGCTTTTTAACTTGTTTATTAACGATTTGGAACTGGGAGTAAGCAGTGATGTGGCTAAATTTGCAGATGACACAAAGTTGTTCAGGGTGGTGAAAACCAGGGAGGATTGTGAGGCACTCCAAAGGGATCTGTTGAGGATGGGTGAGTGGGCGTCAACGTGGCAAATGGGGTTCAATGTGGCCAAGTGCAAAGTGATGCACATTGGAGCCAAAAATCCTAAATATAAATACACGTTGATGGGGTCTGATCTGGCAGAGACGGACCAAGAGAGAGATCTTGGAGTCGTAGTGGATAACTCGCTGAAAATGTCTACACAATGTGTAGCTGCAATAAAGAAGGCCAACGCTATGCTGGGGATTATTAGGAAGGGAATTGATAACAAATCAGCCAGTATCATCATGCCCCTGTATAAATCATTGGTGCGACCTCATTTGGAATACTGTGTACAGTTCTGGTCACCACATCTCAAAAAGGATATTATAGCATTGGAAAAAGTGCAGAGAAGGGCAACTAGAATGATAAAAGGGTTGGAACACCTTCCCTATGAAGAAAGGTTAAAATGCTTGGGGCTCTTTAGCTTGGAGAAACGACGGCTGAGAGGTGACATGATCGAGGTTTATAAGATTATGAATGGGATTGAGCAGGTTGAGAAAGAAGTACTTTTCTCCCTTTCTCACAATACAAGAACTCGTGGGCACTCTATGAAATTGCTGAGCAGTCGGGTTAGAACAGATAAAAGGAAATACTTCTTCACCCAAAGAGTGATTAACATATGGAATTCACTGCCACAGGAGGTCGTGGCAGCTGCAAGCATGGACAGTTTCAAGAGGAAATTAGATAAACATATGGAGCAGAAGTCCACCAGTGGCTATTAGCCACAGGGTATAGATGGGAACTCTCAGTCTGGGGCAGGTGATGCACTCTATTCTTGGTGCTGGAGGGGGCAGCAGTGGGAGGGCTTCTGGTGCCCTGGCCCCACTGCTGGACCTCCTGATGGCACCTGGTATATTTTGGCCGCTGTGTGACAGAGTGTTGGACTAGATGGGCCATTGGCCTGATCCAACATTGGCTTCTCTTATGTTCTTATGTTCTTATGAGTCCTCCATGCGGCAAACCCAGTACTTTACACTGAGCGATTGACTTTTGCCATGTGGCCTTGGCTGGTTGAATTGATCTGGCAGACAGCAGCCCAGGATGTTTTGTTTACTTTTTGTTTTTGGCTTTTTAAAATACACTATGCTTTTATACAGTTTGAAAATTTGTTTCTGACATATTTTTGTAAGCCTCCATCAGGGAAGAAGCCAGGATACAAATATAGTAACTACAAATAATAATAAAATCTAATTGAACAAGTAAGGAACAAAAGTCAGATGTTTGTTTTTTTATATTTTGTGTGTGCGCACTTGCATGCCTGGAAGTCATGGTGACCCCTAGTGGGGCTAGGATGTTTCAGAGAGGTGGCTTGATATTTGCCTGCCTCTGGGTCCTGGCCCTGGCCCTGGCCTCCCATCCAAGTACTTGCCAGGGTCAGCCCTGCTTAGCTTCCGAGATCTGATGAGATCAGGCTTGCCTAGGCTACCCGGGTTAGGGCAAGATACAGATGTTTTCATGTTCATAAGATGGTTACTCCAATTCAGCCTGATATAGTCTCAACAGAAATAATAATAATAATAATGATAATAAAAATAATATTTATTTATGTATTTATTTTTATTATTCGATTTATATCCCGCCCTCCCCAAACGGGCTCAGGACGGCTAACAATTAGGGCACAATGCTGAGATTAAACAACTGGGCACAAAGCCATAATTAAAATATTAAAACAACATAAAACAGTCCAATAATACATAAAATGCAGGTGCTCTAGATGTCACTACAATCCTCTAGATGTCACTTCAGTCCTCACTTCCAAGATGGATTCTAATAAAGTAAGCCCAAACCAACAGTGTAAGTTCCATAACAACACTGCCTTCCAATCTTCATCTCAGGGCCATCTTGCACTTCGGTAGTACCTGCACCATCTAAGGTAGCGGTGCGATGTTGGTACAGTGACGGCGGTGGCTCCTACTCAAAAGTAGGGGTGTGCAAAAAAAAATAATTCGACCCGATTCAGTTCGGCCAAATCGGGCACAAGCAGTTTTGGAGGGGAGAAAGGCTCCCGCATGTCAGTTTCGGTAGTAGGAAGGATTGGGGAGTCTTTCAGCCAGCTGAATGAATCTCAGCCCCATTATATCCTATGGGCCATTGAAGTCAATGGCAAAAACATAGGGTATATTCTGGGGGCTGGAGGGAAGCGGGTTTGAGGGAGAGGCTCCAAACTCACAGGGTAGCTGATGGAGCCTCTCCCCAAGATACCTACCAAGTTTCAAGAACATTGGACCAGGGAGTCCAATTCTATGGGCCCCCAAATAGGTTGCCCCCATCCCCTCCATTGTTCTCTATGGTGGGGGGAAAAGTTACTTTTTTCTCACGGTGCTGTTAGTGGCTCTGGGGGGGAGGGGATTTGAGGGAAAGGCTCCAAATTTTCAGGGTAGCTTTGGGAGCCTCTCCCCACATACACCCCCATGTTCCAAAGCAACTGGACCAGTGGGCCCAATTCTATGGGCACCCCCATTACCTTCATTGTTTCCAATGGGGAAACCCAGCCAGCAGCACTTAAGGCAGGCAAGCAGGCAGCATCAGCAGTCAGACTCTCCCAGAGAATCTCAGGGAAAATGAACTGTCTTGGGAGGTGCTTGTTTGCCATGAGAACTAGTGGCACACTCCAGAACAAGTGGCACGGTGGCAGTGCAAGCATGCCACAGTGTCACACAAAAACCCTAAAAGACCAACAGGAACAGCATTTATACATGTGCAAATTGATGATGCAACCTCATTGGACCATTCACACCACACACACCTCAAAAAGAATATTTATAGCACTGAGAAAAATGCAGAAAAGGGCAACTGCAGATGAAAGGAAGTACTTCTTCACCCAAATAGTGATTAACACATGGAATTCACTGCTACAGGAGGTGGTGGTGGTGGTGGTGGTGGTTGGCATGAACAGCTTCCAGATGGAATTTGACAAACGTATGGAGGCTGGAGCAGACAGGAAAAAAAACAAACCAACCCCCCCCAAAGCAACAGCAACCAGCAGAACTTTTTAAAGTTGTAAACCTGTAAGAACCAAAAAACCTTTCATCTATTGTAACTTCTAACCTGACTGCTCAGCAGTTTCATTGAGTCTTGTGAGAAAGGGTGAAACATGAGTTCTTGTCTTGTGAGAAAGGGTGAAAAGTACTTCTTTCTCTACCTGCTCTATCCCATGCATAGTCTTGTAAACCTCTTATCATGTCACCCTCAGTCATTGTTTCTCACAGCTAAGATCCCCATCAAAGGGGCCCCTTGATGGCCCAGGTCCAATCAGGGCACAAACAAAAGCCCACCTAACCTAATGGGTCTACGTTCTCGGGGAAGCTGTAACAATGTACCAAGGTCACTAGCTTAGGCTACATAGATAATAAGAGCATAAGAAGAAACAAAACTTAAGATTCCAGTACAGAGGCAGACCAACATCTTCCCCATCACCACCACCACCAGCCATGGCAGCAATGCCAGAGGCTCAGCTGACAGCAGGTTACAAATGTTTTAATCAGTAAGTAAATAAAATAGAAATGTTTTGATAAAAATAAATCAGTGATTTCATGGAGACAAAGTGAGCCCCACAATCTGTTTTGTGTGCTAGGGAAAATGTAATTACAGAAAAGCAGAATGGCCCTTTGCCTTTTTAGTGAGTAACCACCATGCATGAATGTGGGGTTGGTGGGGAGGGGCTGGGGGCCAGGGGATGAAACTTCCACACAGAAGTGATCCTCTCCTTTTCCTTCAAAATCAGGCCCTGCTCAGGTGTAAGTTCATCTGCAATGGTCTTCTTTCTTGGCCTCAGAGTTCTCTGTCTGTACAATGGAAACAAAAGGGCTGCTGTAGCAACCCTAATGTCAATGTTGGAGCTGGTTGCCAATTTAGATTACAGTTCAGATGCCTCCTGCAACAAGGTTTGAGACTTGCCCTTAGTGAAATCGATGACTGGAGTTATAATATTGTCTGAAGAAGATTGCAAAATGTGACTTGAAAATTCTGGAAAACCATGTCTTATTTTGGGAGCAATTTTGTTTTGCATATCTACTTCAGGAGCAACTTGGTTTTGCATACCTACAAGCAACTGTGTGTCTTGCATCTTTGATCTTGGGACTGTGGGAGAAATTGTTTACTTTGGGAGCAACTTCATTTCGCTATCTATTTTGGGAGCAACTTTGTTTTGCTTTTCTACAAGCAACTTTACGTCTTACATCTCGGAACTGGGGAAGAAATTGTATGCCTAGCATATGAAATTGTATGACTTTGATCTATTTGACTATAGTATTTTCATGTCTTTACAGTTCGTTAAAAGTATATTGTTACTCTTCATGTCTGAATTTCGATAATGGAGTGTGAATACACAAAAAAACAAGGGAAAACTTTTGTATATGCAGTGTTTCAAGGCGGGCAAATTTTGTGTAATGAGTTTCTTGTTCCTACTCTCTATTCCGATTCTGATAGCATAGACCATGATAAAGTAATGGGCAAACTGCCCGCTGCTGTGACTGTAATGGGAATACATAAGTGGACAGCGATTGCCCATAGGCAATACATGAGTGCCAATAGAGAATGTGTGATTGCCTATAGGGAATCATAAAGAGTATGCTTGCCCATAGGGGATAATGGAGTACATAACTGCCAATAGAGAATCCATGACTGCCCATAGGGGATAATGGAGAGTACACTTGCCCAGAAGATATAATGGAGTACATAATTGCCAATAGAGAATCCATGACTGCCCATAGGGAATAATGGAGAGGATGCTTGCCCATAGGGGATAAAGGAGTACATAACTGCCAATAGAGATTGCTCACAGGGACATAATTGCCAACAGAGAATCCATGATTGTCCATAGGGAGTAATGGAGAGTAGGCTCTCCACTGTCCAGAGGGGACAGTGCAGTACATAGCTGCCAACAGAGAATCCATGATTGCCAATAGAGAATCCATGATTGCCCATAGGGAATAACAGAGAGCAGAGCATACCTGACCATAGGTTATAATGGAGTCCACGCTTCCCACAATGAATAAGGCAGACCACATGTGGATGTGGGGAATAAGGGAAACCACACTTGTCCAGAGGGAATAAGGAAGACAACATGTGCCCATAGGGAATAAAGGAGACCACACTTCCCCACAGAGGATATTGGGGTCCACACTTGCCCAAAGGGAATAATACAGACCACACTTCCCCATAGGGAAAATGGAGCCAACGCTTGCCCATAGGAACTACTGGAGAGCATCCTTGCCCACAGGGAATAATAGAGACAATGCTAGCCCATGGGGAATAATGGTGTCCTCGCTTGCCCACAGAAGACAATGAAGCTCACGCTTGCCCACAGAGAATAATGGAGACTATGCTTGCCCATAGGGAATAATGGAAACCACACTTGCCCATAGGGAATAATGGAAACCACACTTGCCCATAGGGAATAATGGAAACCATGCTTGCCCACAGGGAATAATGGAGACCACGCTTGCCCATAGAGAATAATGGAAACCATGCTTGCCCATAGAGATTAATGGAAAGCACGCTTGCCCATAGAGAATAATTAAACCACGCTTGTCCATAGGGAATAATGGAAAGCACGCTTGCCCATAGGGAATAATGTAAACCATGCTTGCCCATAGAAAATAATGGAAACCGCTCCTGCCCATAGGGAATAATGGAAACCACACAGATGTCATGTGTCGAATGGCATTGTCAGCCACAACGTGATGTGATGTGAACCGGGCCCCGTTGTCTGGCACAATGGTGTCCAGGAGGTTGTGCATTGCGAAGAGGTGCTGGAGCATGCAGATGATGATGGCAGACAACATGGTGGACACTGGAATGTCCTCCAGCCATTTGGAGTAGGAGTCCACCACAATTAGGAATGTCTGTCCTTGGAATGGGCCAGCAAATCCATGTGGAGCCTAGACCACAGCATGCATGCTTCTTCCCACGGGTGCACTGGAGCTTGTGGTAGGGATGGCCACAATTCTTGGCAGGGCTGGCAGGCATGGACCCACTCTTCTATTGCCTTGTCCATGCCAGACCACCAGACTCTTCTGGGCAAGCGTCCTCTCCATTATTCCCTATGGGCAGTCATGGATTCTCTATTGGCAATTATGTACTCCATCATCCCCTATGGGCAAGCGTCCTCTCCATTATTCCCTATGGGCAATCATGGATTCTCTATTGGCAATTATGTACTCCATTATCCCCTATGGGCAAGCGTACTCTCCATTATTCTCTAAGGGCAATCATGCATTCTCCATTGGCACTCATGTATTGCCTATGGGCAATCGCTGTCCACTCATGTATTCCTTATGGGCAATTGCTTATCCTTAGTTTTAGTACATCCCGTGATTGGGAGACAAGGTTTCCAGATCAAAAGTTATTGTTTAAAACATTCAAGCTTATAACTGCACTAAGTTCAAGAAGCCAGAAAATGACTCAGTTTTCTGGGTCTCAAGAACGTGTTTAAACAAAACTAGAGTTTCAGTGGATTGCTTGAAGACGTAAAATGTCAGTCCTTGATGTGAAGATGGTGGGTCTAAAAAGTTTAGACTGCTGCAAAAGACATGAGTCTTGTCTCTCCCTCACTCGTTTGCTGCGTGCATGTATGTTTATCACTTGATAACTTCAGCAAGAGGTTGTGACTTGCATTTATGAATAAGCTCTTTTAGACCAGACACCACTGACGGAACTTTCACCCCCAATCATTTTTATATACATTCTCATACAGAGATGAATATATATGTATAGTAGTATTTTAAAAGCTGTATCATTCTTCTGAACGTTTGGAGTCAGTGTCAATGTTAAAACAGGAGAGATCCTCCAGCACACCCAAATATCCTTTTTGGTCCTATCAGCCAGTGTTTTGGTTCAACAGATAAAAGTGTATACATTCTACCAAAATTCATACCAAAATGATTTAAATATATAAATACAGCTGTATAAAGATTAGTTGGGAAATCTTGCTACAGCACAGGTGTAAAGGTTGAATGGCAAGTGATGAGCATGGAGCAAATCCTGATTTGCATTTACCCATCATTTAATAAGGTCAATTGTCTGGGGACAATTTATCTCTTTATGCCAGTACTGGCATGAGGATTGATGTGCTAGTGATTCTACTTCCAGCATGGCACAGTTGCGGTACTGATGGTTGTCTATGCTACTAGGTTGGGGAAGGAGTAGCAGAGTCCACTTTGTTCCTTTTGTGCTAGGGGCCCCATAAAAACCTAGAGAGGGTGGTGAAAATGTGTGCTAGACCAATAGTCTCTAGCCTTGATGAACCTGTGGGCACTTCTTTAAAAAACATTAGTGGATATCACCACAAAATGGCTGCCATGGAAGATAAGACCAATCATAAAATGGCTGCTATGGGGGACAATGACAGAAAGTTGGGAGCTTCAAAGCTAAGCATCCTCCTATGATGGCTGCAGCTATTTCTAAATGGGTGCTTCATGCAGATCCAAAGGTGATACTTCCTAAGGTCTTCCCAGACACCTCCTGCTGAAGAAATATACAGTTGGCTCTTTGCTTTAGGGAAGAAGTAGAGGAGGAGATGGAGATGGAGACTGGATTTATACCTCACCCTTCACTCAGAGTCTAAGGCTGAGTTCAGACTGATAGTTTGAAGCGGGAGCCAGTCGTGGCAAAAAAGCCCCAGAACAAACTGTTCCAAGTTTTCCTGGTCACATGGGGCTGACTGATGCCGGAGCATACCGGGAGGAGGCGCGTGGGAGCATTCAGACTGCTGGTCCAGGAGTGCGGCTGTAAACGGCTTTTTCTTGGTAAACCAGACGGATGCCTATGTGTGCATAAGCGCATATGTGCTCATACACACATAGGCATCCGGCCGATTTGGGGCAGTAGAGTGGCATTGGGCGGTAGAGTGGAGCACAGCCAATCATATCGCTGCTGCCTTATGCACAACGCGGGTTGCTCCTGGCTTTTCGGCTGAGCGTTCACACTTCCAGGAAGCGGAATGCAGAGGGATAAAGGCACTCTCCGGGATTTGCTACCACTTTGAACAGGTATCTTTTAATCCTGGGAGCCAAGCAGAACAGCACGGGTGTCTACTGGTGGGGTTCCTGTGTGAACGCCCCCTTTAATCCGGTTGGGAAACGTGGCTGAAACGTGGCTATAGTGGGGCAAATTGCCAGTCGGAACTCAGCCTAAGAGTGGCTTACAATATCCTTCCCTTCCTCTCCCCACAACAGACACTCTGTGAGGTAGGTGGGGCCAAGAGAGCTCTGTGAGAACTGCTCTTGAGAGAACAGCTCTCAGAAAACTTTGACTGACCCAAGGTCACCCAGCAACTGCATGTGGAGGAGTGGGGAATCAAACCTAGTTCTTCCAGATTAGAGTCCACTGCTCTTAACCACTACACCAAACTGGCTTTCAAACCAGGAACAGGGGAAGAAGCAAGTGGGCATCAGGAAAAACATTAGTGCCTGTTTCTGTCTTGGTGAAAGCTGCACCTAAAACCAACCTACATTTGGTTTTAGAAATGATGACTTAAATCTGCAACACCATGCACAACCATAGAAGTACTATGGATATTTGCCATATATGTTATTGGTTTTATTTATACATTTTTATACTGCCAGTAGATGAGTTATAGGCAAGCCTGTCCTTAGTGTTGTTGCCTGCCTCCACTAGGTACAATAAGAGCCCCTTGCCCTTCATTGCTAGGCACACTGCGCCTTGTTTTCGGTGGCTGATAGTTGAACATCATGTCGTAAGTCACCAGGTAGCCATCATTGTACATGTATATCTTGTGGTCATTGGGGTTGTAGCTCACACTTTGCGCTGTTTCTGATAGTTTCTCCATTATAATTTCTAATGTGCTTTCTTTGCCTGTATTGGTGTCATACTTATAAAATATTAATTCCTTATGCGCACTCACTCGCTTGAGGGCATATAATACCCCACAGATCATGAACGTGTTGGTCACTTCAGGCTTGTTCAGTGAGGTTTGCCAAGTCTTCAGTATCTTTAGAGTCTTAGGATCTACTTTCCCAATGATTAGCTTCCCTTTACTCTTCTCTGTGGAATAAGTTACCCACAAGCCCTTCTCATCACCAGCAAAATCAAAGTCCTGCCAATTGACACCACTGTAGGAGAACCAGTTGTTGAAAACAGCATCATCCACTTTCTCACGTTTAATGTGATTGTTTGCCAGGTTCTGCTTGCACAGGTTCCTGGAGTTGTAGCAGTTGTAATAGAGACTGTTGTTGAACAAGATCATCCCACTCCCCTGTCCGCAGTTGATGTAGTTCCAGGTGAGCCCAATGTGTTGGGAAAGGCTTCTTTCCACTTGGTTTTTGTATAACAGTAGGTCCTTATAAGTGCTGTAGGTGCGATAGGTCTCCATTAAACGTTCATCTGTGTTGAGTGGAGCAACCCAGAATGTTCCTGGATTCTTGGTCCCCAAGGCAAAGTCCTTGCCCCAACCACCGTACTTGTAACTGAAGCCTCGCCAGTTGAGTTTCACTATGAATGGCTTGCTAATATTTAACAAGATTTTGTTATCACAACTTCCTGCCAGGAAAAAAGGGAACAGAAGGAGAATTACACCCCTGTTGCTATAACGCGGTGGCTCAAGTGGTTAAGACGCTGAACTGCAGGCTGTGGAAGGTCAGGAGTTCAGCAGTTCGAGACCCGAGAGCGCCGCATGACGGAGTGAGCTCCCGTCTCTAGTTCCAGCTCCTGCCAACCTAGCAGTTCGAAAGCAAGAAATTGCAAGTAGATGAATAGGTACCACTTTGGTGGGAAGGTAACAGCGTTCCGTGCACCTTGGTGTTTAGTCATGCCGGCCACATGACCATGGAAACGTCTTCGGACAGCGCTGGCTCTTCGGCTTTGAAACGGAGATGAGCACCGCAACCCTAGAGTCGGAATCGACTGGCTTTCGAGCAAGGGAAACCTTTACCTTTACCTTTACCTGCTATAACGCTGCTTCCCTTGACTGCATCATTTTGTTTACTGTGACAACAGTGTCAAAGACTTCTTGTCTTACCTCATTCCTTTTGGAAAAGAGTTATATCCCACCAGTCTATGATTGGATCAGCCTAGACTCCTTCATCCCCAAGATAATTTTTCTGCGTAACATTGCCAAACTCTTCCTCCTTGCCATGATTGACATGTCATTTATTATACATTTTCTTCCTAAAATTCTAACCGTAGAATTGCACAGCCATGGAAATGAAAAGGGTATTGTAGGGTTAGGAACTGGTACAATTGGGAAATAGGTCTAGGATGAAGGCAAGATTTCAATAACCGTAAATATTCCATGGGTCTGGCATCCCTATATATATATAAACTGAGGATATTATGTGTCTCATTGACGAAGAGGAACTCCACTAAGCTGGATGGTGAGTGGTGACATGCTTGCACATCAGTGGCATGGAACTTGCAAAGAAATCTATGAACAGTTTCAATTCCAGCCCACAACAATAATCCTTACCACCAAATGTCAGCAATACTCACCAATCTCAGGACGTGTGAGGCCAGCAGAAGGTAGGCCAAAGTTAGGATTCCCAGCAGCTTCTTCACAATCAGCCAGTTGTTTACGCAGTTTGTCAATTTCCCTTAGTGTTGGCAGCACATTGTTTTCATCAAAAGTTTCCAGCTGCCACACTATGCTGGAGATATTGTTGACCTGCAACATATGGCACATATTTTATAGAACAGCCCCAACCACTTTTCTACCACAGCAAATTGTGGAAAAACCTATGTGGCTCTGAGCTGCCAGATATCATTGGGTGTGGAGATGAGACAATGCCACCTTCTTGATTTTCATTTGATGCGGGGGCCAGCCATGGTCAAGGCAGTTCCATGCTGAGTGACAGTATACTCCAGAGTAGGGATGGGCACGAACCGTGTGACAAGCCAAAATTCATGCCAAATTATGGCTGAATCGGGGCTTGGGAGGTGATGTTTGGCGCACACATAGTCTCCGAAGAAATCTCCGAGCATTTGGGGGCAGCTCAGAAAACGAAACCCACCCAGAAACTCTGGTGCAAAAATGCCAGACAACCATGGAGGTAGTGTTTTCCAGCACTGGAAACACCAACAGGGACCCAGTTGAGCTCTGAGAAGGAGCAGGAAACAGAGCTGCTAGAGGGGTGTTTTTTATTTGCTTTCAGCTGAGGTGATTTAGCTGAGGGTACTCTGTGGGAGGACTGTGTTTGGGAGTGTGTGTCAGGTAGTCCTGCCATGAGATGGATGGACGGGAAGGAGGGAGGGATGGTCTGCAACTTTTCATGCTTGGAATGTAGGGAGGTGTGCAGGTTGCCTAGGAGATCCAGGATTCCATGGCCTGGGCAGTCTGTTATCTCACCAAATGTCCTTGGTCTCACAGTTCTTGTTTTCTCTGTCTGAGACAGCTTTGGGGCAGTTTGGTTATTTACTGCTTTACCACTTTCACACCTCTTCCCGCGTGCGGGCTCATTGACCATTGGTAGATGGAGGGGGGGCACTTCGAGCAGGTATAATTGTAGATGCTTCTTTAGACTTAGTCATCCCTGACAAAGAGATGTTACCGTGCCTTTAGAACTGCTTTCAATAAACACTATCTTCTTCATGAAGCCTGGTGTTTGACTGACTTTCTGAAGTGCCTGACAGTTTGTGGTTGAGTTTTGAGTTGTTGCAGAGTCCTGGCTGCTTGAGATAGGGTGAGAAAGGGTCATTGTTCAACTGTAATTGGATTGCCTGGATGAATTTCAATAGCTGCTGGCCTCGCCCTCTGCTGGGTGAGGCTTCTATTTAAGGCAGCACCTCGACAGAGGCATAAGCCAAAGGGCTCTTGACCTGTGGCTCTTAGACTAAGGGCCCAAAAAGACTAAGAAGCCCAAAAAGAGCCAGAAAACCAGGACCCTAGTCTCCTTGTGTTCCCAGTAAGGTAAGTAGACTTTCCACAAGGAGAACCACATAAATACAAAGAGTTTTAAAAGGGGGATTATATATAATTATTATTTTGAAAGCAGTTATGAAGCCAGAATGCCAGCAGGGGATTGGGGGCTATCCAGTGTTTTGCACGGAGTGTCACATATATGACTACATGCCCACTGGACAGAAGTCTTTGGTGTGTGCCCAGTGCAAGGAGCTCCTGGTTCTCAGAGAACAAGTCTGCTCCCTTGAGGCCAAGGTGGCTGACCTGAAGAAGCAGAGACAGTCAGGCATGTGGAGAAGACTCTCGGGGACTTGTTAGATACGTCCCACTCTGAATATGGCAGCCCCATCGCTGTCAGGGAGCATGAGGGTCAAGAGGAAACAGGGCACTGTGCTGAGGATAAGGGGAATGTGCCCTCGGAAGGGACCTCTTCTTCAGCTGGTGAACGGGCATCCTATCACACTAAGGAACCATCCCTTGGCAGGGAGGGAAGGAGAGGGGCTCTTGGTAGTTGGTGATTCAATCCTTAGGCAGGTAGATAGCTGGGTGGTGAACCCATGTACTGACAGTATGGTGACCTACCTGCCTGGTGCGAAGGTAGCGGACATTACACGTGTTCTAGATAGGCTGGTAGATAGTGCCGGGGAGGAGCCAGTGGTCATGGTACATGGGGAAATGCAGTCATGAGATCCTGGAGGAAAAATTTAGGCTGCTAGGCAGGAAACTCAAGGCCAGGACCTCTAAGGTAGCCTTCTCAGAAGTGCTACCTGTTCCATGCGCAGGGCCAGAGATGATGGTGTAGGGGGAAGGGTTCAAGTTTGTTAGGCACTGGGATGCTTTTAGGAACAAGAGGGAGCTGTACGAAAGAGACAGTCTCCACTTGTCCTGAGAAGGAACCAGGCTGCTGGCGCATAAAATCAAAAAGGTGGCAGAGCAGTTTTAAACTGAATATTGGGGGAAAGCCGATAGGAGATGAAAAGTCTCTGGTTCGGGGTGGCTCATCTCCGGAGGTAATTTAGTACAAAAAGAGATGCAGAAGCTCATTAGCATAATTCATTAGCATAGCTTATTTGCATATGCCACACACCCCTGACATCACCGGAAGTGTGTCAGAAGGCAACACCCACCGCTCAGGCTCCACTCGACTGTTTTGGATTGCTAGCTGGGGGGGGAGGAAGTGCGCAGATCTGCCCTCATAGAGGAGGGAGAGCTTGTACCTGAATAAACCTTGGTCTCAAAGGTGCCACTGGACTCTTGGATTGCTAGCTATGGGGGGGGAACATGCAGATCTGCCCTCATAGAGGAGGGAGAGCTTGTACCTGAACAAACCTTGGTCTCAAAGGTGCCACTGGACTCTTGGATTGCTAGCTATGGGGGGGGGACATGCAGATCTGCCCTCATAGAGGAGGGAGAGCTTGTACCTGAATAAACCTTGGTCTTAAAGGTTCCACTGGACTCTTGGATTGCTAGCTATGGGAGGGGAACACGCAGATCTGCCCTCACAGAGGAGGGAGAGCTTGTGGAGGTTTACAAGATTATGCATGGGATAGAGCAGGTAGAGAAAGAAGTACTTTTCTCCCTTTCTCACAATGCAAGAACTCATGGGCGCTCAATGAAGTTGCTGAGCAGTCAGGTTAGAACAGATAAAAGGAAGTACTTCTTCACCCAAAGAGTGATTAACACATGGAATTCGCTGCCATAGGAGGTGGTGGTGGCTACAAGCATGGACGGCTTCAAGTGGGAATTAGATAAACATATGGAGCAGAGATCCATCAGTGGCTATTAGCTACAAGGTATAGATAGAAACTCTGGGGCAACTGCTGCTCTGTATTCTTGGTGCTTGGGGGGGCAACATTAGGAGAGCTTCTAGGGTCATAGCCCCAGTAGTGGATCTCCTCATGGCACCTGATATTTTTGGCCACTGTGTGACACAGAGTGTTGGACTGGATGGGCCACTGGCCTGATCCAACATTGGCTTCTCTTATGTTCTTGATATTCCAAAGCTTGACGGGGACCCAGCTGAGCTCTGAGAAGGAGCAAGGTGTTAGAGCTACTAGAGGGGTGACTGGGGTTTTTTTATTTATTTACTTTCAGCTGAAGTGCTTTAGCTGAGAAGGTACTGTGTGGGGGACTGTATTTGGGAGTGTGTGGGTGAGTTGTTGCAGACTCCTGGCTGCTGGAGTTAGGGTGTGAAAGGGTCATTGTTTGCCTGTAATTAAGTGCCTGGGTGAATTTGAATAGCTGCTGGGCACACCCTCTCCTAGGGGATGCTTCTATTTAAGGCAGGAAGCTTGCAAGAGGCACAAGCCGAAGGGTGAGAGCCAAAGGGTGAGGCTCTTTGCCTGTGGCTCTTAGCCTAGGGACTCTTAGACTAGGGGCTCTGTAAGACACTCAGGAAGAGCCAGAAAGCCAGGGATCTAGGCTCCTTGGGTACCCAGTGAGGTAAGTAGACTTCTACAATAGTAACCACATAAATACAAAGGGTTTTAAAAGTGGGGTTATATAAAAGTAAAAGCAATTATGAAGCTAGAATGCCAGCAGGGGGTTGGGGACTATCCAGTGTTTTGCATGAAGTGTCACATGTATGACTATCTGCCCACTGGTCAGAAGTCTTGGGTGTGTGCTCGGTGCAAGGAGCTCCTGGTTCTCAGGGAGCAAGTTTGCTCCCTTGAGACCAAGGTGGCTGACCTGGAGAAGCAGAGACAGTCTGTTAGGTGCACGGAGAAGACTCTCAGGGACTTGTTAGATATGTCCCACTCTGGATCTGGCAGCCCAGCTGCTGCCAGGGAGCATGAGGGTCAAGGGGAAACGAAGCACCATGCTGAGGATAAGGGGAATGTGCTCTCAGAAGGGACCTCATCTTCAGCTGGTGAACAGGTATCCTTTTGTACCAAGGAACCGTCCCTGGGAAGGGTGGGAGGGGGGCTCTTGGTAGTTGGTGATTCAATCCTTAGGCAGGTAGATAGCTGGGTGGCGAACCCGTGTACTGACCGTACAGTGACCTGCCTGCCTGGTGCGAAGGTAGCAGACATTACGTGTGTTTTAGATAGGCTGGTAGATAGTGCTGGGGAGGAGCAAGTGGTCGTGGTGCATGTCGGCACCAACGATGTGGGGAAATGTAGTTGTGAGGTCCTGGAGGAGAAATTTAGGCTGCAGGGCAGGAAACTCAAGTCCAGGACCTCCAAGGTAGCCTTCTCAGAAGTGCTACCTGTTCCACACGCAGGGCTGGAGAGACAGGCACAGAAAAGGAGTCTCAATGCATGGATGAGACGATGGTGTAGGGGGGAAGGGTTCAAGTTTTTTAGGCACTGGGATGCTTTTTGGGACAAGAGGGAGTTGTACAAAAGGGACGGTCTCCACTTGTCCTGAGAAGGAACCAGGCTGCTGGCGCTCAAAATCAAAAAGGTGGCAGAGCAGTTTCAAACTGAATAATGGGGGAAAGCCGACAGGAGATGAAAAGTGTCTGGTTCGGGATGGCTCATCTCAAAGGGATGAAGGGGTAGCTGTTACTTTTGTACAAGGAAAGGGATTAAAATTGTCCACTGAGACTGTGGCTAATGATAGGAACTCCCTAGCAAGGTCTCGAGGCAGCAAGAGGAAGGTTGTGGGCTTAACAAGCGTGGGAAACTATAAGTGTTTATACACAAATGCTAGAAGTCTCCGAGGTAAAATCGGGGAGTTGGAATGCTTGGTGTTGGGGGGGAAATAGACATTGTGAGTATTTCAGAAACTTGGTGAGATGAGAAAAATCAGTGGGATACGGTGATTCCTGGTTATAAATTATATCGGAAGGATAGGGAGGAAAGGGTTGGAGGTGGGGTGGCTCTGTATGTCAGAGAGGGTATACAGTCCAGTAAGATTGAGAGGGAAAGAGAATTGGATTCGCTTCTGGAAATGCTATGGGTTGAAATAGTGGGTCCAAAAGGAGACTTAACAGTAGGAGTTTGTTATCGCCCATCAGATCAAAAGGTAGAGGAGGATTATAAAATGATAAATGAATTAAAGATAGTGGCTAGATGAGATAATTGTGTTGTAATAGGCGACTTTAACTACCCACACATTGATTGGGTCAATATGAGTTCTAGTCGGGAAAAAGAGACTGAGTTTTTAGACACTCTCAATGACTGTGCTATGGAATAGATGGTCACAGATCCTACCAGGGGAGAGGCAATCCTGGATTTGGTCCTAAGTAACACCCAAGACCTGGTGAGAGATGTAAAAGTGACTGCACCACTTGGGAACAGTAACCATAATGTCATTGAGTTTAACATTTGTACAGATAGGGAGTTGCCCAAAAAGACTGACGCAACCACTTTTAACTTTAAAAGGGGTAACTTCTCTGGTATGAGGGGACATGTGAGGAAGAAATTGAAAGGAAGAGTGGAGAAGGTCAAAACCATTGGGAAAGCTTGGAGACTACTTAAAAAGACAATCCTAGAAGCTCAGAACAAATATATACTGCAGGTTAGGAAAGGTACAAATAGGTATAGAAAAAAGCCTGCATGGTTGTCATGCCAGAGGTACTGATTTGCAGAATCATCATGGATAAGATGCCTGTAAGTTTAGTCAGGATCAGCACATCCAGTGAGTTAAGCAAATGGGAGACAGCTGGGTCAAGGCAGCAATCTCTAATTAGCCTAGGACGGGGATTGGGAAAGTG
The DNA here is from genome assembly GCA_029375565.1 of Gekko gecko. Lineage (NCBI taxonomy): Eukaryota > Metazoa > Chordata > Lepidosauria > Squamata > Gekkonidae > Gekko > Gekko gecko. The sequence continues at coordinate 84,359,370 of JAPDNY010000003.1, forward strand.
AGAAATAAGAATCCGGTCCAAGAAGGCCAGAGGAACCCAGAGAAACCGATGGACTTGCCTGAACACGCACACATCTACGCATTCGGAGGAAGCTGCGAGACCAGAGGTTCTCGACAACTTGACGAATGCCAGGAATGCTGCACGTGGCCCTGAAGAGCCAGAGACTGTGGCGGGAATCTTCCTGAACTGCTCACCGTGAGGTATAGTCCGGGTGCAGGAGCTGCTCAGAAGACAGCCAGTGTCTGCAAGCAAGTGAGTCTTGGCAGTTCTGTGTAAACCCTGAAGCAAGTGGCTAAGCCAGAGGGAGCTGGACGTTCAGGGAGAAAGGATCAACAAACCGTCTGTATATAGTAGCTAGATAGTTAGGGTTAGTTTTGTCTATTGTCCGTTTTATTCCACAACTCCCCCTTTATCTGTTTTTACTTTCTTGAATAAACCTTTATGTTTTATAAGCCGGGAGTCTGAACAAGTCTTTGGGCAGTAGGGACTGTTTATGTGCCCTCCTTGCTTCTCCTAAGCTGAGCCGGCTGGCTCTGTAAACGAAGGGGACTCAGGATAAGGGAAGCACGCTACCAGAGTGACCCTGAGCCCCAGCTTAAATTGAGGCCCAGACCCAAGGGGTTGCCTGAGAGATATTGTGGCCAAACACCCACCTGGCACCCCAGGGTCCTGATAGATAAAGCATTTACATCACATGTATGTGATATGGTGGCAGTTATATGACAATGGTTAACAAATAAAGTAATGGAAGCTGTAAAAGGTAAGAAGGATTCCTTTAAGCAGTGGAAAGCTAGTCTCAGTGAGGTTGATAAAATGGACCACAGGCTGTGGCAAATAAAATGCAAGTCTGTGATCAGGCAAGCAAAAAGAGAATATGAGGAGCATATTGCAAAAAACATAAAGGCCAACAATAAAACTTTCTTCAAATACATTAGAAGTAGGAAACCAGCCAGGGGGCCAGTGGGGCCCTTGGATGACCAAGGGGTAAAAGGAGTAGTGAAGGATGATAGGGAAATGGCTGAGAAGCTGAATGCATTTTTTGCCTGTCTTCACTGCGGAAGAGGAGAAGTGCTTGCCCACTCCAGAAGCACCAATTTTGGGAGGGGGTTTGAAAGACCTGAATCAGATTGAGGTGACAAGACAGGAAGTCCTCTGACTGATGGACAATTTAAAAACTAATAAATCACCAGGCCCGGATGGCATTCAAAGAACTCAAATGTGAACTTGTGGATCTCCTGATAAAAATATGTAATCTTTCTTTAAAATCTGCCTCCATTCCTGATGACTAGAAGGTAGCTAATGTCACTCCCATCTTTAAAAAGGGCTCCAGGGGAGATCCGGGAAATTACAGGCCAGTCAGTCTGACATCGATACCGGGTAAGTTGGTGGAAACTGTTATTAAGGAAAGAATTAGTAGGCACATTGATGAACAAAAACTATTGAGGCAGAGTCAGCATGGGTTCTGTAAGGGAAGATCTTGTCTCACTAACCTGTTAGTGTTTTTTGAAGGAGTGAATAAACATGTGGACGAGGGGGACCCAATAGATATTATTTACCTTGACTTCCAGAAAGCTTTTGATACAGTTCCTCATCAAAGGCTCTTAAGTAAGCTCAATAATCATGGGATAAAAAGGACGTCCTCTTGTGGATCAAAAACTGGCTTATAAATAGGAAACAGAGAGTGAGTATAAATGGGAAACTTTCTCAGTGGAGGGTGATAAGCAGTGGGGTACCACAGTGATCAGTACTTGGTCCGATGCTTTTTAACTTGTTTATTAACAATTTGGAATTGGGAGTAAGCAGTGAAGTGGCTAAATTTGCAGATGACACGAAGTTGTTCAGGGTGGTAAAAACCAGGGAGGATTGTGAGGCACTCCAAAGGGATCTGTCGAGGACGGGTGAGTGGACATCAACATGGCAAATGGGGTTCAATGTGGCCAAGTGCAAGGTGATGCATATTGGAGCCAAAAATCCTAAATATAAATACACATTGATGGGGTCTGAACTGGCAGAGACTGGCCAAGAGCGAGATCTTGGAGTCGTAGTAAATAACTCAATGAAAATGTCTAGACAGTCCATCAGTGGCTATTAGCCACAAGGTATAGATAGGAACTCTCAGTCTGGGGCAGGTGATGCTCTGTATTCTTGGTGCTGGGGGGCAGCAATGGGAGGGCTTCTAGTGTCCTGGCCCCACTGCTGGACCTCCTGATGGCACGTGGTATATTTTGGCCACTGTGTGACAGAGTGTTGGACTAGATGGGCCATTGGCCTGATTCAACATTGGCTTCTCTTATGTTCTTATGGGGACTGCTGCCTGCCAAGTGCATATGTTCCCTTTGTTGGTGTTGTGGCTTTGGTCAGAGAAGGTGTACTTGGATAGGATAAAGAGCTTTGCTGCTGGGCATGGTGGGGGGATTGCTTAGCTAGCTTACTGAGTCAGGGGCCATGGGGCTTTGCTTGGCCCTGGCTTCCTCAGTGTTGTGATTCAGTTTTTGATTGTTTGCTGCAAAGGGTGGAAGAATTGGGACTGAATTCCACTTTCACACAGCATATTTGTTTAGCGGAATTTTCCTGCTGTCTGTTTACTTGGTGATTTCCCTTCCTTTTCCTTTTTATTTTATTCCTCCTCCCCTTTGGGTTGCAGTAAAATGAGGGATTGCTCCTTGGGAGTTTTTTTGGGAGCTGCTTTTTGGGGTGGGCTTCAACTTAGTTCTCTGCTATTTTATCCCCCCCTCCCACACCCACAGTGTTTCATTTTGGGGTGATCTGCATCAATGCTCCATCTAAGCTGTGAAGTCTTGTGAGCAAAAATTCTACTTTGTGAGCAACTGGCATTAAAGTTGTGAACGAGCGATTTGGCTACTGCATAAATTAGTTTGCTCTGAAGCCATCCTTCCTGAGCTAAGCAAAAATGTGTGAGCCGGAGGCTAAAAAACTGTGAGCTAGCTCACACTAACTCAGCTTAGAGGGAGCACTGATCTGCATTTGTCTTTACTGCTCAATGACTTTACTGCCCACAGCTTTTCATTTATTTCTCCTTGGGGGTGATCTGTGTTTCTCAGCCCCCCTCCCTGTACCCACTCTGCCTTGGGGGACTTGTTCCAGAGTTGCTGGGGTGGCTACTGTAGTGCCCAGCTCTCCATTAGAAACCCCCACACACATCTGCTTCTTCTTGGGGGTGATCTGTCTTTGTCAGCCTGCCTTCTTTTCTCCTGCACCTACCCTGCATTGGGGGACTTGTTCCAGATCCGTGTAACTGGGGTGAGTACTAAACTGTCCAGTTTCCCATTAGAAAACCCACACCCACACCCACACCGACCTGCTTCTATTTGGGGGGTGATGTGTCCTTGTCAGCATGCCTGCTTTCCTCTTCCACCCACCCTGCCTTGAGGGACTTGTTCCAGTCTCAGGGAGTGACTTGTGGTGATTTTTGTGCCCAGCTCTCCATGCCTAGCTTGAAACCTCCCCCCAACGGACCTGCTTCTCCTCGGGGGTGGGGTGGGGGCGTTGATCTGTCCCTAGCTGCCTGCTGCCCTGCCTGTTTTCAACTCTGGCAACCTGCCAAGACCCACTTGATCAACTTTTCTGGGCTGTGGTTGGGCTGGGTGCTCGCTTGGTCAGGCCTTCAATGCCATGAGAGGGGCAGAAGGGGTCATGCTCATGGCTGTGGGAGGATGCCATCACTTTCCCCTGTGCCAAATGGTCGTGGGCAACAAGCACAGCCTCTCCCCCCCAGTGGAAGATGCCCCCAGCACATCATCAGGCCATCTCAGTGCCCACTTCCCCTGCTCCACCTACACCCATGGGTCTCTCAACTGCCACCTGAGAGTTTTCAGAGTTGCCACCTAAGCTGCAGCACAAAACTCTGTTTGAGAGGAAAGTGATGGCAGTGACCTGGAAGAGAGGGGGGCATGACGATGCATCCTCCCACATCCCGAGATTCCCAACTCCCTGCTGCCCATGCTTCCATCAGTACACCCCCAGCTAGCACTCCCCAGGAAGCAGCTGTCCCTCCCACCTACTCCAATGATGGGTGTGGGGACACGGTTCCACTCCGCTGCATGGAAATACTTCCACAAGCTGGGGAGTGACCCATGCCTAGTGGAGTGCCAGGTGTGCTGTGCCTGTGTCCTGTGTCCAGAGAGGCTGGGACCCACGACACTTGGCCGCCGCCATTCTCCGGAGGCACCTGCAAAGGGCACACCCCCGTTTGTTGCCGCTGGAGGAAGGAGTGTCGTCACTAGTGGGAGGTGGAAGAGGCCCAGTCCCACTCATCAGGGAGAAGTGAGTGGGAAAGGGTCACTCAAATAAAGGCTCTGGGCGCTCTGGTTGGGAACTACAAGGCAAGCCACCCTCCAAGAGGTCGTGTTCACGGGGATGCCACCGGTGCTGGGAAAAAGGGCAAAGGAGAGGGCTCAGGAAACAATCACTTTCCTCATTGGCAAGATGATTATTTTGGATGGCCAACCAGTCTCCCTCACGGGGGACATGGCCTTTTGCCAGCTGATGCACCATGTGGTTGCTTGGTACCCCATCCTCTCCAGGAGGACCGTACGCTGGTGAGTGTTATCTTCCATGCACCACTCTGCAGTGGAGCTGGTCAAGGCTGAGCTCTCCAAAGCACAAGGCTGAACCGTCCACCTGAGAGACCTTTGGAGTGGCCAGCACCACGGCTACTTCTCCCTCACTGCTCACTGGTGGCAACCGGAGGAACGCCAGAGTAGGACCACAGCCACGACCCAGGAGGGGAAGAAGCCACTTCTCCTCCTTGCACAGGGGATGGATGCGGACCACAGAGTGGCAAACATTGCCACAGTGATACAAAGCAGCCTGAGGGAGTGGTTGGACAGCAGACATATCATCTGTGGCTACTCGTTCATGGATGCCAGCGCCAACATGCAGGCAATGGCAAGGGGTGCACACCTGAAGAACATAATTTGCCTGGTCACAGGCTGCACCTGCTGGTGAGGGGTGCCCTAGGGTTGGGGAGCACTGCTAAAGGGGAATAGGATTCCATCACTCTTGAGATTACGGCCCTGCTGGAGAATTGCCAGTGCCTGTCCAGCCACTTCTTGCATAGCATCAAGGCTGTGCATCTACGAGAGAGGTGGGGGAGGGGAAAGAGCATGAACATTGACTTGTCCAAGATGTGGCCAACTGGTGGAACTCCACCTATGCCATGATTGTGCGGTGCAGGATGTCATCTCCTCCATGACCATCCATGGGAAAGAGGAGCTCAGCATCACCTCCAATGATTGGCTGACACTCTCCTAAATGGAGCACGTCCTAATGCCATTCCAGGATATCACCAACGTTCTCTGTGCCCATGTGGTCAGCCTGGGGCAAGTCATCCCCGTCATTTGAGGGCTGAAACAGGCACTAGACTCTGCAGTGCAGCCGGGCCTTGAGGGGACTCCAGTTCTCCCACAGATCAGGGGCTTGGCCGACAGGTTGTGGGTGGGCATCAATGAGAGGCTGCATCCTCTCTGCAAGGAGCGGTGGTATAAGTTGGCCTGCATGTGCAACCCCCACATCAAGGGCAGCATCGCCTTCTGTACCACACAGCTAATTCAGTGGAAGTGTGGCTACTGCAGAGAGGTGTGTAGGTTTCAGAGCCATGTATGTGGCCAGAGGCAACAGCAGGCAGAAGCTGGGGAGGCGGAGTGCCACGTAACTTATGCCTGTGCCTGGGACACTGGCAGCTGGTTGTGTGCACACTGGTCAAGTGGCCATGGGGCAGGAATTCTATGGCTGAGTCCACCCGGAAAAGATTATTGTGGAACTATCCCCCTTCTTCCACAACACTGGCAGGGTGATTCTGGGAGAGCTGGGCAGGCACGGCTGGCCAACAGAGTCCTTCTAGTTCCTTCCCAGGCCACAGTTCCGACTCGTCGGCATCACACCATGTATTGTTTAGGCACCCTGGGATATGAGCTGGAGCCACTCCTTACCGTTGTGACCTGTTCTGTCAAAGATGGCCACAGACAGCGGCTTGTAAACAAACATAAGGCAGGAAGGAGGATACATTCACATTCCCGTGCAAGCCTTCCCCATGGATGGAGTGTGGTCCCGGGGATGTGCAGTCACCTGCTGTGTGGATGGCTCCTGGGCTCTGGGCAGGGCAGAGCAGGAGGGTTGGCCCTGCTTGTAATCACCTTGACCACAGTGGGAGGGTGAGCCTGGGGAGACACAGGCACACACTACCATGCGGAGGTGGCCCTGGCGTCCCAGACAGGGCAGGCCCTCTTCTGTAGTCCTGTTGTCTGTGCAGGGAGGGTGGGCTTGAGGAGTCAGCCTCCTACCATGTGGGTGAATCCTAGGCCTGGGCAGGGTGCTGTAGTTCCCTTGCCTGTGGAGGAAGGGTAGGCCCAGGGAATCAGCCACCTGCCATGTGGGTAGCTCCTAGGGAAGGGTGGGTGGGTTAACACTGCACTGCACTGGACTGCACTACAGGCACATACTGTGTGGGGTGGCTCACAGGCTAGGGTGAAGAGGGGTTGGCCCTGCATTCATCTGGTCTTTAGAGAGATGATAGGCCAGACAGGGACATGTCCACCCACAACAGTGCAGGCAACAGTTATCTCCCACATGCTTTGGGGGTGTGTGTGTCCATAATGGAGAGGTTGGCTGCAAGTCTGATGCCTCTCCTCTACTAGGTCACATACGGTGTGTCCTGTCCGTTCTATGGTCCAGAACCCACACTTGACAACATTTCCCCAGAAAGCACTTTCCTGGGGGTGCCTTCTTCGGCGGGCTGTAACTTGAATCCCCAGGTCCAATCCACATGCAACTTTAGGGCGTAGAGGGGGCATCCCAGGGAGGTTTGCCATGAGTTTGTTGCCTCTAGCTTGCACAGGGCCCGTTCTATACACTCCAAAACCCATGCCTGACATCTCCCCAAAGGCACTTTCTTGAGTGCACCTTGTTTTGGGGGTCTGTAACTTGGACCCCCCCCTCAAGTCCAATCTGCACATAACTTGTAGGGCATGTAGGAAGGTCCGCCATGAGTTTGATACCTCTAGCTCGCACAGGGTCTGTTTTATATACTCCAGAACCTGCACCTGACATCTCCCCAAAAAGCACTTTCCTGGAGGCACCTACTTTAGAGAGCCATAACTCAGACCCCCCATCCAATCTTCACCAGTTTTGGTGGGCAGGTAGAGGAGAGTCAGCTGGAGATAGTCTCCAATTTTGGAGTCTCTAAGACCCCAGGGAGCTACCCCATCATGTCCTGAAATTCCTGAACCTGTTCAGCAGACACATCTCAAACCATAATGGTTTTTCCTGTTTTGTGCCCATCCCTACTCCAGAGACCTTGACATGAGAGATGCTATCTCAGCTATATCAGTAATACTAATTCAGTTGCTAGAGAGCCATGGCTCTTTGACACGCTGCTTTTCTGAATACTATTCCTTAATGTGGCAGCTGCCACAGTTTCAGAAAAATGGGCAAGGCCCCTGCCTGCTTGGGCTTGTGGTTGGCAGGTGGTTCCCACCTTGAAATAGAGACCAAGCCTTCTTGAGGTGTAGCCCTCCTGCCAGGGCTGGAAGAAAAGGTGGCTCTTCTATTTGATGGTAACGGTGAATGTGGCTCTCCTGAGTACCTCTGGGCTAGACCAAGGCTGGAGCTCTTGGTCTGAGCCTTGTGTGACGAGAATGTGACAAAGCACAAAAGACTCTGAGGCACACCTTATTCCCCTCTACCACCACCAACTGTGCTTCTGCTCCCCTCCAGTCAACTTGTCAGGGGACACTCCCCCAAAAAACTAAAGCTGGGCCTGCTTACCTGCCTGCCTGATATGGTCTATTTATTTAAAATATTTATTTCCACCTTTCTCCTAGGACTCAAGGTGGCTTACAATGTTCTAAAGCAAAATACATCAAACAGAGTGTATGTAAAACAGTTCACACAAGGCTGCTATTATGTATCTTTGCCAAGAAAACCCCACGGACAGTAACAAAAGACTAAAAGATATGATGCCGGAAGATGAGACCCTCAGGTCGGAAGGTGTCCAATATGCTACTGGGGAAGAGCAGAGGGCAAGTACGAGTAACCCCAGAAAGAGTGAAGCGGCTGGGCCAAAGCTGAAAGGATGCTCAGTTGTGGATGTGTCTGATGGTGAAAGGAAAGTCTGTATGCTACAAGGAACAATACTGCATAGGAACCCGGAATGCATAGGAACCTATGAATCAAGGTAAGCTGGACATGGTCAAAAATGAAAACTTCAACCTCTTGGGAATCAGTGAACTAAAGTGGACGGGAATGGGTGAATTTAACTCAGAAGACCATTATATCTATTAGTGTGGCCAAGAATCCCGTAGAAAAAATGGTGTGGCCTTTATAGTCAACAAGAGACTGCAAAAGGCAGTAATGGGATACAATCTCAAAAACAACAGAACGATCTCGGTCCAAATCCAACGCAAAACATTCAACATTACAGTAATCCAAGTCTGTGCCCCAACCACTGATGCAGAAGAGGCTGAAGTTGACTGATTCTATGAAGACCTACAACACCTCCTAGAATTAACCCCCAAAAAGGATGTCCTCCTCATCATAGGGGACTGGAATGCTAAAGTACGAAGTCAAAAGGTAACCGAGGTAACGGACAAGTTTGGCCTTGGAGAACAAAATGAAGCCGGGCAAAGGCTAACAGAGTTTTGTCAAGAGAACATGCTGGTCATAGCAAACACCCTCTTCCAACAACCTAAGAGGCAGCTCTACACATGGACATCACCAGATGGGCAACACCAAAATCAGATTGATGATATCATTTGCAATCAAAGATGGAGAGGCTCTATACAGTCAGTGAAAAACAAGACCTGGAGCTGACTGTGGCTCAGATCATGAGCTACTCATTGCAAAATTCAGGCTTAAACTGAAGAAAGTTGGGAAAACCACTAGGCCATTCAGGTTTGACCTAGATCACATCCCTTATGAATATACAGTGGAGGTGAAGAATAGGTTTAAGGGACTAGATTTGACAGACAGAGCGCCTGAAGAACTATGGATGGAGGTTCATGACATTGTACAGGAGGTAGCAATCAGCACCATCCTGAAGAAAAAGAAATGCAAGAAAGCAAAGTAGCTGTCTGATGAGGCTTTACAAATAGCAGAGGAAAGAAGGAAAGCAAAAGGCAAAGGTGAAAAGGAAAGATTTACCCAACTGAATGCAGATTTCCAGAGAACAGCAAGGAGAGATAAGGAAGCCTTCCTGAATGAACAATGCAAAGTAATAGAGGAAAACAACAGAATGGGATCAAGAAAATTGAAGAAATCAAGGGAACATTCCGTGCAAAGCTGGCCATGATAAAGGACAAAAACGGTAGGGACCTAACAGAAGCAGAAAAAATTAGGAAAAGATGGCAAGAATACACAGAAGAAGAAGGACCTCAATGTCCTTGACAACCATGATGGTGTGACCTCGAGCCAGACATCCTGGAGTGTGGTCAAATGGGCCTTAGAGAACATTACTAACAAAGATAGTAGAGATGATGGTATCTCAGCTGAGCTATTCAAAGTCTTAAAAGATGATACTGTTAAAGTGCTGCACTCAATATACCAGCAAATTTGGAAAACACAACAGTGGCCGGAGGATTGGAAAAGGAGACCTGCTCCTAGGGAGGAAAGCGATAGCAAACCTAGACAGCATAATAAAAAGTAGAGACATCACCCTGCCAACAAAAGTCTGTATAGTCAATGTGATGGTATTCCCAATAGTAATGTATGGCTGCGAGAGTTGTACTATAAGGATGGCCGAGTGCCAAAGAATAGATTCTTTTCAATTATGGTGCTGGAGAAGATTCTTGAGAGTCCCTTGGACTGCAAGGAGATCGAATCAGTCAATCCTAAAAGAAATGAACCCTGACTGTTCCTTGGAAGGTACTTCCATTTACTCAAGAGGAATAAAGGTGATTTTTGCCATTTCTCGCTTCTTGGTACAGACCACCAAGTCACCTCCCACACCATTTTTAAGGATCCCGCAGTCTCCTAGAGCTATTTATTCAGGGAATCTAGAGGGCTGGAGCAGGAAGGGGAAGAAGAGAAAAGATATTCTGCATGTGGAACTCATCTCTTAGTGGTATGAACCCACAGAATAGCAGTTTACGCAGAGGAACATAAATCCATTATTTCCCATTATATCTAAGGCATGCGTTACACAGCAGTGCAAAGCAGCTATGGAAAGAGTAAGTTTAATTTTTTAAAGCCATATTTAATTTGCTACACACACACACACACACACAAATGGGGGGATCTACAAGATTTGAGGGGGGGGGAAATCCCATCTCCCCCTCATCACCTGCCTCCATAATTGATGCCTCAGCTGCCCTCTTTAAACTTCCCTGCCAGCTTCTAACTGGCCAGGCTGTGGGGAGAAGCAGGGCTGGAACTTGGGGTGGGGGGAATTCTCCTTGCTGCACCCCAACACCCCCTACAGTCTGGCCAGTTAGAAACAGGGGATTTTTAAAAGGACAGGTAAAACAGCAACTATAGAGGCATGCCAGTGGGCAAGGAGGCTCTTTCTCATCCCTGCCTCTATAGTTGGCAGCTCATCTACCCTTTTAAAACTTTTCTGCTGATTTCTAAGCCCTGGAGCTGGGGGTGGGTGGGTGTCAATCTCCAGGCCTTCCCTCTGTAGCCACACAGGCAGAAGTTGTGGCCAACTCTGAAGGCGGTTCCTGTGCCTGCCTGCCCCAAAATAGCCTTGCATGCGGCTATTAGATATACAGACAAGTGGGGCCCGCCCCTGATACTGGGGGAGAGGGACCCATCTCCCCCCACACCTTCTCTCTCGGCTCCTCTGCAGCCGAAAGACTTACTGTCCGCCCCCCCCCGTGGTTTATTTGGAGCTGCTCCAGAGGGGCTCGCCAAGGCTTCCTTCCATTCCCTCTCGGTGGCTCGACGGAAACTGCTCTCGAAGGCTCACTAAGGCTTCCTTCCCCCCCCCCTTCCTTTTCCCGGAGCCAAGACCCCCCCCCACTTCCCCTGGGAGAGAAGGATTCCCCCCCAGCTCGCTTTCCAAGCCCCCCGAACTTCTTCCCCGATCCCGCCTTATCCAACAGCAGCAGCAGCAGCGCCGCCCGGGTTAGCCGCCCTGCCTATCCCTGGGGTGACCGGGTGGGTGCTTGCTTGCATGCATTCAGGGAGGGAGGGAACAGCCAAGGCGCCAAGCACCCGCGCAAAAAATAAATTAAAAAGCAAACCAAAGAAAGGGCGGCTATCCCGCACCGAAAGCCAAACTAAGCGATCTGCAGCGGGTGCTTGACTCTGGAGATGCGCGCGCCGCTCCCCCGCCTGCGGCCACCGACCACTTCCTCTCCCTCACCTCGCCGCAGCCTGCCCCGCCCCTTCCAGCGCTCCAAGATTTACTCAGACGGAGAGTTCCATCGGTCTTTCTTCCGCCAGTGGCGGGGGACACCGGGATTGTGGTTTCCGCCCTGAAACCTCTTTTCTGTGCCTGGGGCTAAGCCCTGCAACAAATGCGGCTCTTTTAAGAAGGGAGTACATTTGAGCACGTGCAAAGTTCCCTCTGTGACCCTTCTTCGCAGTGAGGAAATTGGGGAGGAAAGAGGCTGCTGCGTCGGGAAGTGTAACTTCCAAGCTTGAATGAGACCTTGCAGCTGGCATCTTGAACCACCCCCTTTTATTTTTTAGATTTTCAGATAGTACCCCAAGTGTGCAGAAAATCTCTTTACACTCCATGTGCTCCCCTATCTGCAGAAATAATTATTTGCAAATAGGGGGCACAGTTGGGAATTAGATATATACAAGTGGGGACCCACAAAAAACTTGTGGGAGCAGCTATCCCATTTCCCCCAACTCTGCTTATTCTCCTCTCCCCCTACTTTTCTCACACACTTTTTCCTTCCTGCCACCAAGGGCCTAGACTTTGCAATTTCCAGGGGTGGGGTGGGGTGCTGGGGCTGGGCCAGAGGCATTGCTAAGTTATTAAAAGAATTGGGACCCAATGACATCATAGGGAGAAGCCAGTGACATCACAGGCCATTGTCACTATGGAGGTGGAACTATGTGACATTTAGGGAGGGGCTCCCCAGAAAATTAGGGCGGCCTGGGAACCCCTGGGAATCACCCTAGCAATGCCCCTGGGTTGGGCTAACCCCAGGAACAGGTGCCTTCTTAGCACACTGCTTAGAAACTCCATCTTAAAATGCAGCACAGATTCTATTGCTAGGGACTGTTTTTCCACTCTGGGAACTGTCATTACAGTCCTACAATAGCCTATCTGGGCCCAAAAACCTCATTGGAAAAACCATTCTACATTTTCTTTGCAACTATTTTTAGGTTGCAATGTATTTCAGCACAGCCCATGGAAGTCAATTGGCATTCCTGGCTCCCATTATCTCCAGTGGGCCTTCAAGCCTCTCCCATTATTTCCAATGGGCAATCCTGTGATTCCTTTTAGTACATCCCAGTTGGTTGCCCCTTTGAAACTACCACACCATTTTAAGTAACAGCAAAATGAAGAGCATGAACATAGAGTGCACATCCCTTACCAATGTTCTCTCTAGGCTGCACACAGATCAAAAGGAAGTTTTAAAAGGCCTCTGAACTGCATGCCCCCCCCCTTGTTCATGCAGATGGGCTTACAATTTAAAAATGAAACAGAGATTGAAAGAAGAGCTTAGGAGTGGCTGAAGCAGCCAACCCCCCCACTACCATGAAAAAAAACAACTGTTCTCAATCAAGGATATATAGACCTAAGTAAAATACACCCCTCCCCTCCTCCACCTGGCTGTTGTGCTTCCTACATGAAGCAGGGTGATAGAGCAGATGCAAGCCAATGTCAGTGGTCTGCATCCACCATCTCATACAGAAGAACCAGAGCTTCCAGTTTCAGCACTGGAGCTAGGGGTGCCAGCCTCCAGGTGGGACCTGGGGATCCCCTGGAATTACAGCTCATTTTCAGACTACAAAAATTAGTTTCCCTGGAGAAAATGGATGTTCTGGAGGATGAACTCTATGGCATTGTACCCCACTGAGGTCCCAGTCCTCCCCAGGCTCCATCCCCAAATCTCCAGGAGTTACCCAACCTGTATTGGGCCACTCCCCCCATCCCCCAGAGGTGGACAGGGGGGACCTGGCAACCCTAACTAGGGATGTTTTAACAAGGGGGGAGGGAGGCGAGAGGTGGAAAGAAAGCAAATAGATGGGAAGAGAGGAAGGAAGGAAGGAAAGAAGGGGGAGGGGGGGAGGGAGAGGAGAAATGAAAAGAAAGAAAATAGAAATCCCTCTCCATAGTTTGTCCAGGAGTTCAGGGGAGAGTTGGTCTTGAATGCCACCCTGAGCCTGCTTTGCGGGGAGGGCGGGGTATAAATCTCATAATAAATAAATAATAAATAAATAAATTTAAACTCTTAGAGGTTTCACCTGCCTTCCTCCCCCCTCCCCCTGCACAGGCTGTGTGTGCAATTTCAGTGATTGTAAATTGCTGATTCCTGGCTTTCCTAATATCCTCTCTCTGTCAAGGGAAGGGGTGGAGCTCAACAAAGAACTCAGAAGAGTCTCCTTTCAGAGGAAGTAAAGGGCTCTGGTTAAGTAGCGAACTCGGGAGCGGGAAAACAACAGCAGCGGCACAAGACTACAGGAAAGGTGCCCGGGCACCCAGTCGCCCAGAGATCCCCATGGATCTCCCCACCTCCTGACCTCCCTGCATGGCTCTGCAAGGCAACCCTTGTGTGTGTCGGGAAACAGAAGAACAAGGGTGCAGGGTGCCCAACCGTCCCAAGGCCAGCAATCCTCCATGGATGCCGGCCTCCCCCCCAGCCTCCTCGCATGGCTCTCTGCAAGGCAAGCCTTGCAGGAAGTGGGAAAACAACAGCAGCAGCACGAGGCTGCAGGAAAGGTGCCCAAGAGTCCAGCCGCCCCAAGGTGGGCAAACACCATGGATGCCGGCCTCCTCCCCACTTCCCCCACCTCCTGACCTCCCTGCATGGCTCTGCAAAGCAAGCCTTGCAGGGAGAGAGGGGAAAAAAACTAGAAGAACAAGGGTGCAGGGTGCCCAGCCTCCCCAAGGCCGGCAATCCTCCAAGGATACCAGCCTCCCACCCCAACCTCCTCGCATGGCTCTCTGCAAGGCAAGCCTTTCAGGGAGCGGGAAAACAACAGCAGTGGCACAAGGCTGCAGGAAAGGTGCTCGGGCACCCAGCCACCCCAAGGCTGGCCTCAGCCAGCCAGCCTGGGCACTCTCTGCCTAGTGCCCACCACTCCACCCCTAAAAACACCCCCCCATCCTCACTGGAGCCCCAGGACAGCTCCTTACCTTTCTGCACAGGAAAGCTGAAAGCACTGAAAACATGTGCAGCCCCCAGCTCCACCAGGCCCAACTTGGGGTTTTCTGGGAACTGGGGGTGGGGCTTAGCTTTCAGGAAGCAAGCCCTGAGTTTCCTGCCACCCCACCCAAAGTCTCAGAAAGTGGAGGGAAAACCCCCTCCGCTTTCAAAATGGGTTGGGGTGGTGTGGGGTGGTAGTGGCAAGGCTTGTGAGCCTGGTTGCCTGGGGGGGGGGCTCAGTCACCCCTGGAAAATTTCGGGGATAGCCTCAGCCCTCAAACCCCCCTGAAGTTGACACCTATGCCTGCCACCCCATTTCTTTCTCTCTCCCTTCCCCTCCATGCCTGTCACTTCCTTTCTTCCCCCACCCCAGCACTCTCCTGTCCTCCCACCTACTTCCTCCTCTGCACAGCAGCAACTGCTTTCCAGGAATCACAACAGATTGCCCACATACAGAGATCAGTTCCTCTTAGGGTTGCCAGCTCCATGTTGGGAAATTCCTGGAGATTTGGGGGTGGAGCCTTGGGAGGATGAGGTTTGAGCTTGGAGGTGACCTCAGCAGGGTATAATACCATAAACTCCACCCTTCAAAGCAGCCATTTTCTCTGAGGGAACTGATCTCTGTCATCTGGAGATGAGCTGTAATTCCAGGGGATCTCCAGCCCTCACCTGGAGGATGGCAACATCAGTTCCCCTGGAGGAAATTACTGCTTTGGAGGGTGGAGTCTATGCCCTGATATGTGTCTGAAGTCCCTCCCTACCTCAATCCCCACCATCCCCAGGCTCCACCCCCAAATACCCAGGAATGATCCAACCTGGAGTTGGCATCTCTATGTCCTTCCCACCCAACAGCCAGTGTACCTTTATCTGCCCTTCTGTCTTCAGCTTTCCATCTCCTGTCCTCCTGCAACTTCTGCTAGGAAAACTGTGGTCTTGCTCCACAGTGGGGACTAAAGCAGTTTACATTATTCTCTCCTCCTCCTTATCCACACAACAACTCTATGAGGTAGGTTAGGCTGAAAATATGTGACTGATCCAAAATCACCCAGTGAGCTTCCACAGCAAGAGGGGTCTTGCAAACCCTACCCTGAAGCTCTGACCATTATACTACGCTGGCTTTCAGATGGTGGCTGCTGTTGCATAGTAGCAAGCAGCCAGGTCTAGTTGAATCATGTAAGTCAGGTGGCCTTAAGTCATCCAGAGGGTGCTGCTAGGCCTAGGTTTGCCAGCCTCCAGGTGGGACCTGGATATCCCCTGGAATTACAACTGAATTCCAGACAACAGAGATCTGTCCCCCTGGAGAAAATGGGTGGGCTCTGTGGCATTATATCCAGCTGAGGCCTCTCCCCTCCCCAAGCTCTGCACTCCTCAGACTTCACCACAGAATCTCCAGAAATTTCCCAACCTGGAATGGGCAATCCTAGTCCCAGGCCTGGCTCCAAACCCCCTGCTATTTAGGCATTCATACTGCAGGGGGAATCCTTCCCAATGTGAGGTCCAGTTCTGCTTTTGCTTCCTCCCCTCTCTGTCTCTCTGGTTGTCTCTCACTGTGGATGCGGTGGGGTCTGAAATAGATCCCTGTGGTAGCCATTTCAAAAGGTATTGCAGGGGGGGAGATTCACGTGTCCCCGAGTTTTTTTTAAAAACTTTTTGCATTTTTCTGCAGCCCCAGGGAGTCCCTTGAGTCTGTACAAAAACCTGTTGGGGGAGAGTGTGCCCCCTATCTGTGGAAATAAGTATCCACACACAGAGGGGGGCTGTTGAGAATTAGATATATAGCTATAAGATATAATGTTTTCAGTATACCCGTCCCAAGTTTTTAGAACCTAGCAGTTTGAAAGCAAGAAATTGCAAGTAGATAAATAGGTAGCACTTCGATGGGAAGGTAACAGTGTTCCGTGCCCCTTGGTGTTTAGTCATGCTGGCCAGATGACCACGGAAACATCTTTGGACAGCGCTGGCTCTTTGGCTTTGAAACGGAGATGAGCACCGCAACCCTAGAGTTGGATTCGACTGGCTTTCGAGCAAGGGAACCTTTACCTTTACTATGCCTTGACTTAACCTAGAAGCCTAAAGGGCTACTTTTTTTTTAAACCAGCACAGCTGGCTGAACCACAGAGGCCAGGCAGGCAGACGGCCGAGAGCTTGGGTGCTCAAACAGCCCCACCCCCACACTGAACTGCTCCTCCTCAGGCTGCAGCTCCGCTGAAAGCCTCCGGCCAAACTGTGAAACAGCAACGGCAGCAGCAGCACACAACCTCTTGCTGGAGCCAGAAATGCGTGTTTGTGTGGGGATTGCAATATTAGTCAAAACAGTTTGCAGGTTGCCCAGAATTCTTGATCAGGCTTAAAGAGTATAAATTAAGCTTTCTGACTCAAAAATTTCACACTGCCCTCCTAACCTGAATCTTTGTTGTGTAGTGCTTAGAGTGCTGGATGAGGACTAGGGAGACCTAGGTTCAGACTCACTGAGTGAACTTGTGCCAGTCACTTCCTCAGCCTAACCTGCCTTGCAGGTTTACTGTAATGATAAAATGGATACAGGGAGAATCACGTATGCCACCTTAAGCTTTTAGGAGGAAGTGTGGAATAAAGTGTTAGAGATGAACAGAGTGATGGAATGCTTGCAGATCTAGCAGGTATCAGTTAGAACACTGATAAATCTAAGAGTTTCTAGGTTAGAGGAGAAGAAGGAGGAGGAGGAGGAGGAGGAGAAGAAGACGACATTGGATTTATACCCCGCCCTTCACTACCCAAAGGTGTTTCAGAGCGGTTTACAAACTCGTTTCCCTTCCCTTCCCCACAACAGACACCCTGTGAGGTAGGTGGGGCTGAGAGAGCTCTTGACAGAAACTGCCCTTTTTTCAAGAACAGCTCTTATCAGAACTATGGCTTGCCCAAGGTCATCCAGCCAGGTGCAAGTGGAGGAGTGTGGAATCAAACCTGATTTTCTCAGATTAGAATCTGTACACTTCACTGCTACACCAAATTGGCTCTCAATAAATAAATGTTTAAAATTGTCTATCAGTACAGACAACCTGAGTTTGAGCAAATGGCAATTAGTTTCATATCAAACATTCCTAGTTCAGAAGGCTGAGAAAAATGGGCCACTTCTGATGGAAGCTGTGTGTGTATGAATGTAGCTTGTATTCTGCAAGTACAAAACTATTTCCTGAATGTTAATACGAATCCCTCCCCTCTCCAGTCTGAAGACTGTTGGTGTGTGAAGGGAGAAACCCCGTACTTATTTAGCTTGTTGTATTTTCATCTGAGAATCAAACTCATTACACATCTTTTCCTAGATGGTACCACTTCAAGGGGTTGCGGTGCCTCAAGTGGTTAAGACGCTGAACTGCAGACTGGAAGGTCGCTAGTTCAGTAGTTCAAGACCCAAGCGCCACAAGTCTCTGGTCCCAGCTCCTGCCAACCTAGCAGTTGGAAGCAAGAAATTGCAAGTAGATGAATAGGTACCACTTCGGAGGGAAGGTTCAGGTTCCGTGCACCTTGGCATCTAGTCATGCCAGCCACATGACCATGGAAATGTCTCTGGACAGCTCTGGCTCTTCGGCTTGGAAACAGAGATGAACACCACTTCTCTAGCGTCGGATTCAACTGGCTTTTGAGCAAGGGAAGCCTTTACCTTACCACTTCAAACAGAGGCGCTCCTGTGTCCCACCATTAAAAAAAGCTTTCTTGCATACAGAAAACTAACAAGTCAGAAGAATCCTAAGCTAGCCTTCTTTACTGTTAATTATTTAATTACATATGAATGTTTTTGTTGTAAATGGCATTCATTTTATAATAATACCCATATAGAAGGAACAGGCACCCCCGTAATGGGCCCTATAGATGCCTGGTTTTATCAACCACCCTGAGTCTGTTAGGGTTCAAGTCCAACATCCCTGACCCACAACATGATAAATAACTTTAAAATTGAAAGTCATATTAACAAAACAGCAGACAAGGAAAGAATGGAAAAAAAAACACCAACCCATCATGAGAAGAATGGGGATGTAAGAATCCAGCTGCCCAGCAGCCATCTGAGAGCCTAAACAACTAGGCTTGGTGACTGGCAGCCAGATTGTTAAAGAGGGCAGGAAGCAGATATGTGGAGGCTATGCACAATATTAATTCAGGGCCTCCAGGGCCTCATTGGGAGGGATGTGGAGGGAGCAGCCAGCCAGCCACCCACGTGAGCAGGGTAACAAGGTTCATGTATATTCTGCCTTAATCTTGATTAAATGTGATGTTTGAATGCAGGCTTATTGCATTCCCCGAATATTATTCACCTACCTCTTTGAGCAAGTCTTCAATCCCCACATCAGTTGCATTCAGAATAGTACTCAGGTCTTTGCCAATCTTGTCCAACTCATGAATGGTGTCCTTGACTTTCTGATAGTCTGCGTCGTCCTTAAAGCCTTTCCCTTCGATCTGACGTATTACATTAGTCAAGTTTATCAGTCCTTCCTGAAATTCTATGATTCTAAAATGGATTGCTGTAATCTGGAGAAAAGTAAGGAACGTTTACAGTGTACACTCTTCACGGGACATGTAAAGTCCCTTTTGTCAACCATCTTTTCACAACCATGGGCTGAGATTAAGAACAAGGGTGGTATGTTAATAGACATTAGGGCTTGGATTTGAACAGGGTGTATGTGGGTTCACATGACTTCTTGCTAGTTTTCTCTGTGTGGGAATCCTTTGGAGGGGGAGCATTCCATTACAGGCGGCATCCATACTGAGATTTTTAGCTGCCTTGGTTTCCACTTTTGTTTTTTTGGGAACATTACACAATGTTGCTATCTAATTGTCCTGCTTTCAGGTTTTCCTCTAGTTCACTCTGATCTTTTTGTAAAGAATGACGTTGAAGCTGTGAATTTTGCCGTGAACCTGTTCAGGGGACCACCTGGGAGTTATATTCTGATTCAGCGCCACCCCCCTTAGAAAAATAGCTATATGGTGAAGATGGTAAAGACTGAGATTAGAAGGGCAAGGATAACTTTTCTCACCATCAACACCCCAGTCCTCCTTAATTTCCTGGGACTGGAAAGACCCCAGAACGGAATGATGGTCCCTGGAACCACATAAACTGCTCTGGGCATCCAAGTCCCAAAGCAGTTTATCTCGCATCAGCAACTGTCATTCCAGTCCTGGAGACCTGATTCCATTCCTAGAGGCCATCATTCCAGTATGGGGCCTGTCATTCACGTTGCAATCCCAGACGCTGTCCTTCTACTCTGGGGCCTGTCATTCCAGTCCCAGAACAATGTATTTGGTTCCAGGGCTGGTCATTCCACTCTGGGGGTTGTCATTGCAGTCCCAAAGCAGACTATCTGGCCCAGAGACCTACATTGTAAATCCATTCCACATTTTTATTGCAACTTTTGTGTGCTGTAATGTTGTAGTTGTTGTTATTGTATGGCATTGTATATAGTATAGCCAGGAGATCCTAAGATTGTCTGGCAGCCGGAAGTTATAGCTCTTTAGTGTTGTGCACCACTAGGGGGCAAGGTAGACTTGTTTTTAAAGCAAGAGACGTTTCAGAGGTGGTTTGCCATTGCCTGCCTTTGCGTCACTACCCTGGTATTCCTTGGAGGTCAGCCTTCCAAATACTAACCAAGGCCAACCCAGCTTAGCTTCCAAGATCTGATGAGATCGAGCTAGCCTGGGCTATCCAGGTCAGGGCTGCTGTAGTGTATTTCAGTGGAACTCATGAAAGTCAGTTGGCATTCCTGGCTCCCATTATATCCAATGGGCATTCCAGCATCTCCCATTGTTCCCAATGGGCAATCCTGTCACTCGTTTTAATGTATCCCTCCTTGTTAAGTTGCTTTGGCTTGGATTGTCTACTTTGACATTGGTTGTGTTAGGTTGCTGCATTGACCCATGGTTCTGTTGGGATTCTCTGGTTTTGCATTGGTTCTTTTGGGCTTTCTGGTTCTGTTTGTATCAGGAGGCTTTTCACCAGTGGTTGCTTTGCTTGTCCTTCTATCTTTGGCTATTTGTTGCCCTGGAGACAGCATGGAATTCTCCCCCTCACCCAGAAAACAATGGAGGACAGCCTACAGCACTGAACCTGGGGTAGTTAATCTGTGCAGAAATGTCCTTTGCTTCCATCTGTGCTCTGCTTTTAGTTGTAAATAAAGCAAATCTCATTAAAAACTATGAGTCGCCATTTCTTTCTCTTCCAACAGAAGCCCAGCCCAAGTAAGTGCTAACCCCGGAATTTCTTCCTGCTCAGAGAGGGAGCATGTCACAATATTGAAAACTCATATAATACACTTACAGGGATTTCATTCCAAGAGGGATTTTGTAATATATAAAGTCATATGGCAACATTGTAATAGTGAACCTAAATCTTGTAATCTCTACCTTTTAAGTTATTTTCCCTGGAATATATGTCATTATAGCATACCCAACATCGTTCGTGTAAAACAAGGAATAAACTGAGAACATTGGTAGTTGTTTGAGAGTAGGTCTTAACATGTTCTGAGAAACTCTTACCCACCCATAAACAAACCTATATATGATGCCGTCTTAGGAAACAGGTGAAACCAGGTGAATAAGGGAGCACTTTATCTTGGCTTCTTGATGCTACAGGGCATCCTGTACCCCCTTACCTTTTCTTCTTCATGCTCAATATCAATGGTGAAATTCTTGTAGGCACCATCCAGGAAAACAACCATATGCGAAGGGAAGGCAGTGTCAGGGAGCTCCATACTGCAGACACATTCATTATTCACTTCTGTTGACGCTGCTGCATCATGGAAGATGATATGATCTGCAGTAACCTAGGATACAGAAATGCAAATGGGACACTTTTAAGCTTCGTTTGGGCCTCTCTTGTGCACTCATAAGCAACCTTTAAACTTTAAGGTCAGGATGGTTTGCCAAGAACTATGACCACCTTCTTAAACCAGCAATTTCCTTCCATTTATGACAAGGCTGAACCATGTTATATGTCTCATCATAGGTTGCGGGTCACGCACACTAAATAATCCACTTTCAGTGCACTTTCCAACTGGATTTTGCCAGTTCACACAGTAAAATCCAGTTGGAAAGTTCACTGAAAGTGGATTGAAAGAGGGTTATTTCATTTGTATGACCGCAGCCATAGTCTCTTTTGATAAAGGTTCCTGGTTTATATTTGGAAACTCTGAATTATGAGAAATCACATGGCCTGTAAATAGCCTGTAAGAGTCTTCCCTAGTAGTTAATCCTTTTTTACCATTTATCGCAATGTGTCATGTGTCACTCTAAACAACGTATGTGCATCACAGACTTTTAGGGAAACCTGGGAACTGTAGTTTTTGGGAGGCAAGGGGAGTCCAAGGAGTTAGGTTTACCAGCCTCAAGGTGGAACCTGTACTTCTCCCAGAATTATAAATGATCTCCAGATTAGTTCCTTTGGAGGAAATGAAAGCTTCAGGGGTTGGACTCACTGGCATCATATCCCACTGTGCCTTCCCTAAACTGTCCTTGCCAGGCACAAGGCCCAAATTTCCAGGAACTCCACACACCAGAGTTGGCAACCCTGCTCCTGGAGGAAATGGTTGTTTTGGAGGGCAGACTCTGTGGCATGTCATCCACATGGAGCTCCCTCCACAAACTTCACTCTCATCACCCCCAAATCTTCAAGAATTTCTCAAGCCAAAGTTGGCAACTGTACTAAGGATATGAAATATTCATCATGTGTGGGCTGTCTTTTTAAACATGGTAATACGGGTATATGCACTCAGATATATACCTCCAAAATAGCGTATTGGTACTTTTCAGGCATAATTAGTATCTGGATTGCTATTTGGGATTCCGGGCAATACTGGTATCCTGTTCTCATATCTTCCCAGGTATATTCAGGATTTTTGTTTGTTTGCATTTTAGGTTTCTTGGGGAGTAGGACGGAGGGTGGCATTTCTCCCAGGCAAATGGGAGTACACATTAGGGGGAGCTTTAACTGTTCGTCAATCCTGATGACTCTCTCATGCCCCATAGCTGTCTGACCACAGACAAAGAGGATAAAAGGCTAGCCTGGCTGGCTGCAGCTTGATTCCATTTCAGGGTGAGATTTTTCAGTGTGCTGGTGGTGGCATGCCTCTGGCTGCTCAGGTCTGTCTGGCCTTGGTTTACTTCTGCTGCCTGCCTGCCTGTGAAGACCTCGTTTTGTGCCAGAACTAGAGTCGTTTGCACTTTGCTTTAAAATATTGCTTAAAGTTTTATTTCGAGTTTTCCTGCTTTTTTTCCTGGTGGGTTGGGGGGGGCTTTGTTTTCTTTCTGATTCTTTTAAAAAATGGTTTTCTTTTATTTTGTGCCATTTTGAGTTTAAAGACTTGTTCTGGATTGTTACTGCTTTAAAACTTGTATTTTGACATTATTCTGGTTTGTTCCATACGTATTTAAAAGATCTTTCTGTGGTGTGTTTTTGGGAGAGTGATTTAGTGGAGTTCTGAGGTGTATCTGGTGTGTTGTTTTTAAATTAATTGTTCTGAACTGTTTTGTGCCAGGACTGGTTGCCTTTTGTTTTAAAATATTAATTAAAATATTATTTCAAATTTTTCCTGTTTTCTATTTTGCCTGGTAGGTTGTAATGGGGACAGCCTTTGTTTCCTTTCTGGTTTTTGTTTTGTTTGTTTTAATTTTGTTTGTTTTAATTTTTTTTAAATATATATTTTTTAATTTACCATTTAAGGGGGGTACAGAATTAAAAGGGGCAAAGGGGAAAGTGAGAAGCATAAAACATCATTTGCTAAACACATTTTAAGGACATTGTATAATATTAAAATATAAAACATGAAGAAGTGACATAGCAAAGAGTATTGTAGCAAATCAAAATATGGGCCCCGGTCACACGGAGAATTTGCCACACGGAAGGCACGAATGTCAGGCGGATTTTCAGGGTGTGATCACACCGCAACATCTGGGAAGCGTAGTGCTCCTGTGGCCAACCTGTGGCATCCCGCCGAAGATGTGGAGTTAAAAAGTACTGTGGAAAGTGCACTAGTATCTGGAAAACATGGGGCAAAGGTGGATGTCTGATAGTGGGAGCGCTAGTATCCCGTGGCATCCGGTGCCCGTCTGATGTTTGCCCGTCTGATCTGGAAGTGGTGGCTTGCGATCGCCACTTGTGTGATCGCGCCGCACCCCTTCTTTGCCACACTTCAGCATCGCTTTGTGATCGACAGCTAACAGCCTAAGAGCGGAGACTCGGGGGACTGTGTGATCGGGCTACCGTGCTTTATTTTGCTCCGGGGCGAACAGCCACGCCTCCCCCCCACATTATCTGGCCCGTGGGACTGGGGCCATGGTAAACTAATCAATACTTCAGAATAATATATTTCCATGTATATATCCATTATTTCCTATCTATAGGGACAGGTAGAAAAACATATAAGCAAAAAATATAAGAAAGGAGTAATAAAACATTTTTTCTTTATATAAGATTAATGCTATCATATAATAATTAGTAAAATGTAATTATAAAAGATTAATAAGTATAATACAATAATATAATTATATGGCTTTAAGTATTAATTAATTTCACTTTCTTTATAGCTCCTCTTAACAGCTTTATCTAATCTATGTAATTGTCTGTAGTAATTATAAAAGGCTCTCCACTGATTCTCGAATTAAGTGATTGGTTTTTTTATTTATATAGTTTGTCATTTTTGCAGTAACAGCTTATTCTTCCATTTTGTATCTCCAGTTCTCAAGATCTGGGCCAATTTCAGACTTCCACTTGGCTGCAAATACTAGTCGTGTCGCTGTTAACATATATCTGAACACTTCATGTTCTTGTTATATTAGACTAGGAGTAAGGCTCGTTGTGGGAAGAAATACAATGAGCTCTAGAAGGAAGCTCCAGGTGAGTGTCCCGGCTGTGGCTGGTGGGGCGGCAGGGGGAAGGGGAAAATAGAGGGAGGTAAGCCATGTTTCTTTCCTTCTGCTTAGCTATAAGGTAGGGCTGTCTCAAGTCATTTTGCTGCCCCAAGTGGGTAGTATGGGAAGACAGCCTCATGGTAACAGGTATGGTTCCCTCCACCCCTGACTTATGTTGATTTGGAGTTATGCAGTGGCAGCTATAA
The DNA here is from genome assembly GCA_029375565.1 of Gekko gecko. Taxonomy (NCBI): domain Eukaryota; kingdom Metazoa; phylum Chordata; class Lepidosauria; order Squamata; family Gekkonidae; genus Gekko; species Gekko gecko. Next base: position 84,383,737 of record JAPDNY010000003.1, read on the forward strand.
AAGCACCTCCTCCTGTGCCATGTTTTTTGGGTTCCAAGAGTCTGGAAAGTGGTTCCACAGCCAATTACATGGTTGCCAAGTCTGGGTTGGGAAATACCTGTAGATTTGAGGGGAAGAAGAAGAAGAGGAAGAGGAGGAGGAGGAGATTGGATTTATACCCTGCCCTTCACTCGGAGTCTTAGAGCGGCTTACAAACTCCTTTCCCTTCCCCTCCCCACAGCAGACACCCTGTGGGGTAGGTGGGGCTGAGAGAGCTCTTTCAAGAACTGCCCTTTCAAGGACAGCTCTTGTCAGAACTACGGCTTGCCCAAGGTCATCCAGCAGCTGTAAGTGGAGAGGAGTGGGGAACAAAACCCAGTTCTCCCAGATTAGAGTCCGCACACTTAACCACTACACCAAACTGGCCTTGGGAGGGCAAGGTGTGGGGTGGGGAGGGACCTCAGCAGGGTATAATGCCATGGAGTCCACTGGCCAAAGCAGCCATTGTCTCCAGGAGAACTGATCTTGGTCATTTGGAGATCAGTTGTAATAGTTGGGAAATTTTCTGTAGGGGAAATGATGTGCTGTGGCTGGGGAACACAGTGATTTCTGGGAGATCTCCAGGCCCCACAGGAAGATTGGCAACTCCAGTGATCGTTTAAGAGAAGATTGGGATATATATTTTACTTCAGAACACATTCAATGACTCCCAACAGCAACAGCAAACTGTTTAGAATGTTGGAGGCAGGACTCAGGCAACACAGCCAGTGGATAGGGACAGCTTCTGAGTGACACATCATGGAGCCAACTGATTTAGGAGCATGTGGAATGTTCAGAAAGTGCCACCCCACTTCACAATTATATATAAGGAGAGATGGTAGAATTCCTAATAGCATAGTCTCATGGGAAATTTTAAGTTCAAGATTTTCTGCATTTCAGTATGTATTTCTACTCAGAATTTGTTGTTCTTTTGGGCTGAACTTGGGGGACAAGAATCATCTTGCTGTCAGGATCACCCCAGGGACCCAGTGGCTGCTGGAGGAACTACAGGAAAGATTGAATGCCCCTTCTCCAGTTCCTCCAGAGTCCAGCAGGCCTTCCAAGCAGAGGGGGGAGGAGAGGCCGGAGGTGCACCCAAAGATAGTGTCATCTGAATCTCTTCTCCCTCAGGCATCTCCCCCCACACACACAGTTTATCTGCCCTGAGCCCCTGCAGGAGGCAGTTCTGGCAGTTTGCAGAAGTGCAAGTCAGTGTGGGTGCCCCTATACCTCCACAGTCTGGAAGCACTTCCAGGATATAGGATTCCAGTTTTGCACAGTGCCAGCTGTGTAAGGAAAGGGGCAGCTGAGGGAAAGAGTGATGCACAACTTCTTCTGTTGCTCTGCCCTCCAGGTCTCCTGTAGGGAAGGGGTGCCAAGCATCTCTGATAGAGATGTCTCGTGTGACTGGCACCAGTGTGCTGATGGATGGGCAACAGCAGGCAGGGAAGAGGGTCACTTGCCTCACTGGAAGTCTGTGCACTTCACATCCGACATCTGGACCTCCCCTTAGTTACAACATGCACACCTCTCACTGACTATGTGCTGGTGGCATTCCAAAGATGTTCTGGGTGGGTGGGGCAGTCAGCACTAGGCAGAGTGAGGGGGCAGCTGGGCAATCTATTGCCAGGCTTTGCTCCCCACCAAGGTACTGTACAAGGGGCATAATGCATCCAGCATCTCTGCTGCTACTGAGAAACAGTTAGTGGCAAAAATGAGGAAAAACTGGGACAGCACTGGGATGTTAATGAAGATGTCTGGACACTAGAAAATAAACCCGGTAACATTGGGGGATGAAAATGCAACATCAAGGCAGTCTGGACAACACCTTTCTTTTCTCCTCTCCTAGCAGAAACATAAGCCTGAATATAGCCAGAGGCATTTCTACCAGGGGAAGAAGTTGGGAAGAGCCTACTAGATTCTCAACAGCAAAGGCGTTCCATCTGGGCTAAGTTTGTCTTCCTCTCCTTGCAATTACTTAAAGCAGCATATAAATGTATCTAAATGAATAAAAAAGAACCCTTCCCCAATCCATGGGTGATTTGTGGAAACAAAGACCTATTAACAAATACCTCTGTGGCAAGAGGTATTTATTTATCTTGACTACTTCTAGACTACACTCTTAGCCCCAGGGTGGCTTAGCGTTGCCAAAAGGCCTGAAGATAAATGTCCTGTCTCTTTAACAGAGGCATAATATATAGAAGTAGGCAGTTGGAGCTTTTCATGGCATGGAGGTAAATGACATCCCATTAAGCCTCTATTAGAGGGACAGAATATTTTTTCCCCTGCAGGCAGCTAGCAACCCTGGCTTAGAAAATTATTTAAAACTAGGAATAAGGCCAATTGTGGAAATAAATACAACGAACTCTAGAAAGAGGCTTTGGGAGAGTGCCCCAGCCTTGGGCACTCAGCATCAATTTGCTGAGGCAACCTCAGCAGGGTATAATAACACAGAGCATCATTTTCTCCAGAGGAAGTGATCTCTGCTACCTGAAGAGCAGTTGTAATTCTGAGTGATCTCCAGCCCCCACCTGGAGATTGGCAACAGTGGTTCCCTAGGAGGGAATGGCTGGTTTGGAGGGTGGCGTCTATGGCACTGTACATGTCTGAGGTCCTGCCCCTCCTCAAACCTCACCTTCTCCAGGCTCCACCATTCAAATCTCCAGGAATTTCCCAACCTGGAGTTGGTAACTATCTCCTTCCCAGCCAAGCATCAACCTGCCAATGTCTGCCCCTCTGATTTCATCTTTCCATTTCCTCCCCTTTCCCTCCTGGAGACCAGTCGTAATTCTGAGTGATCTCCAGCCCTCATCTGGAGATTGGCAACAATGGTTCCCCAGGAGGAAATGGCTGGTTTAGAAGGTGGAGTCTATGGCATTGTACCTGTCTGAAGTCCCACTCCTCAAACCCCAACCTCTCCAGGCTCCACTCCTCTAGTCTCCAGGAATTTCCCAACCTGGAACTGGCAACTCTATCGCCTTCCCAGCCAAGCATCAACCTGCCGCTATCTGCCCCTCACTCTTCAGCTTTCCGTCTCCCCCCCCCACCTGCAGCCTCTACTGTGCTCTGAAGCCCTGACTGCTACATCACATTGGCTGTCAAAGGGGGCCATCTCAGCAGGGTATAAGGGCACAGAATCCACCATTTTCTCCAGAGGAACTGATCTCTGTCATCTGGAGAGCAGTTGCAATTTTGAGTCATCTCCAGCCCTCACCTGGAGATTGGCAACAATGGTTCCCCAGGAGGAAAAGTACAGTTTTTCTCTGCAATGGGGACCAAAGCAGCTTACATCATTCTCCTCTCCCCCTTTTGACTTGCACAACCTGTGGGAACAACTATACCAAGTTACTGTTCTAAATAAATCCAAGACGTTTTGGGCCATAGTTTCAGGTTCTTTACAGGCGGGACCTTCTCCCAGGTCTGTGATTTCATCTCACGCATGGTTACAGTATTTCTCTGCTCTGTTTCAGCAGAACCATGGCTGTACAGGTAATTCACATGATTTTTGTGATGAGGATTTACCAGATTGGACACCCGTGACCCCTGAGGAAGTAATAGAACTAAGCAATCAACTGAAGACTGGGAAAGCCCCCAATCCTGATTTGATTCCCCCAGAGCTTCTGAAGATGGACTCAGAATGCTGGGCTGTCCCTCTCACTTCCCTTTAATCAAACGGGATCCCTGTCGCCTGAAGGAATGCAATTGTAGTCCCAATCTACAAGAAAGGCGACTACACCAATTAGACTCCTTTCCGTCATAGGTAAATTGTACGCCAAGCGTCTATTAATCAAACTAACCTCCTGAATGTCTCGGCAAAAATTAACACAAAAATTCCCTTTAACAAAGGAGTTAAACAGGGATGCATACTTGCTCCTTTCCTATTTAATTTATTTCTCCTAAATTTAATTTATCATTCTCCTGCTATATGTGGACGATACAGTACTACTCTCGTGCACAAGGGTGGGGCTCAGATGTCTGCTGAACAGGTGTCTTAGATATTTTCTTGAGAATAAATTACTCCTGAATTATGAAAAATCCAAAATATTAGTATTTGCTAAGTCCTGCAAAATCAAAAAATGGACATTTGATGGAAAAGAAATAGAACAGGTCAAGCACTTTAAATCATAGAATCATAGAATGTTCGAGTTGGAAGGGACCTTGCAGGTCATCTAGTCCAACCCCCTGCACTCTGCAGGAGCATAGCCAAAAGATAGCCCTACAACATACCCGAAAGATGGTCGTCCAGCCTCTGCTTAAAAATGTCCAGTGAAGGAGCATCCACCACCTCCAGAGGCAGTCTGTTCCACTGCTCAACCACTCTTACAGTTAGGAAGTTTCTCCTGATATTTAGCCGGTAACGACTCCCTTGTAATTTCCACCCATTAGATCTAGTCTTGCAATCTGGAGCAAGAAAGAATAGCTCTGCTCCATCTTCTACATGACAGCCCTTCAAATATTTGAAGACTGCAATCATATCCCCTCTAAGCCTTCTCTTTCCCAGGCTAAACATATCTAGGTCTCTGTTTCAGTTATGTCCTGGTCATGCCATCGCAAATCTATGATCAATTTAGCTACAATTAATGCATCAGCCATCTCACGTTTCTTCTTTAATAGAGGCAACCAGTTTGTTCCAGCTGCTTTAACAGTTTTTAAGGTCAAAGTGATCCCACAGTTATTGTACGGTATTCCAATATGGATAAGTGCCCTCAAGACTAGTATTGAAAGAGTTCAATCCAAATTTGCAAGGAAAATCATGGGTCTGCCACACTTTGTATCATACACAGCTCTGTGTTTAGAAACAGGCCTTAACATGATAGAAACAAGGGCATGGCTTATATCAATCAAATACTGGCTACGAGTGCACTACACTGCTGACTATGGGAGTTATATACACCAAATGCTGTCTGAATCTATCTCGCCCAAATGGATTGCCTACATAGAGAAGAAAATAATTACAATGGGACAATCCATGGATTCTCTGTATATGCTCCCTTTTACAAATGCTTATCAGCTAATCAAATGCAGAATCCTGGATATTGAAATGCAAAAACTAGTCAGTGATACAAATAAATCCTGCTCCCCCCTTGAATTTTGGAATTCTTCCAATTATTGACCATCTGCCTTCTTATTTATCTGCCCTCCTTGCCGCACAATTGCACAGAGCATTTGTACTTGCTAGATGTAATACTATTCCATCTGCTGTCACTTATGGTAGATATAATAGGATTCCATATTCAGCAAGACTCTATGCATGTAATCTAAATCAAGTTGATTCGGTCTTCCATATTCTCCTATACTGTTCCCAATATGATGATATTCCTTTTTACCCTTTTAGACCCAATTTTACTTAATATGATAGGCTGCCCAGATGCTTTGAAGGTCCGCCATCTCCTGAATGATTTGTCACCTGAAATAACTGAAAAGGTAGCCCTATTTCTAAGTTTGGTAATTAAGGATCGATTGCGCAATACATATGATTGACTCATATTTCCTTGTTACCTCTTTATTTGCTTTTGCTTCTCCCTGTAACCTAATATATGCCAATAAAGGTCTGTATATGTGTGTGACTTGCACAACAACCCTATGAGGTAAGTTAGGCTGAAAGTCTGTGACTGGTCTAAAATCACAGCTTCCACAGCAAGAACCTGGGTCTAGCAGACCCTGGTCTGAAGCACTGACTGCTACACCTAGGGTAGCCAACCTCCAGATGGAGCCTGAAAATCACCAGGTATCACAACTGAATTACAAACAACAGATCTCCCCCCCCCCAAGAAAATAACTGCTTTGGAGGGTGGGCTCTATGGCATTCTGTTCAGCTGAGGCTTCTCCCCTCTCCAAACCCTGGCTTCCATAGACTCCACCATAAAATCTCCAGGAATTTCCCTACCTGGAGCTGGCAACTATAGTCAGGACTGCCCCAGTTATTTTTCTCCCAAAGGCCAAAATAGGCTTAGAAAGGGTCTCCTCCCCCCTGCCTTTTACTGATAGAACCAAGCTTGTTTGCCTAGCAACAGGCACTGAGGGGAAAGTAGGGTTGCCAACTCTGAGTAGGGAAATACCTGGAGATTTGGAAGGCAGATTCTGTGTAGGGCAGTGTTTGGGGAGGGGAAAGACTCAGCAGGGTATAATGCCATAGGGTCTACCCTCCAAAGCAGCCATTTTCTCCAGGGGAACTGATCTCTGTCATCTGGAGAGCAATTGTAACAGAAGGAGATCACCAGGTCCCACCTGGAGACTGGCAACCCTAGGGGAAAGTCAACCACACAGAAGGGGGTTGATCAGAATGGTTTGACAGCCTCTGGCCCACCTCAGTAGCCAGCCAGCCATGGTGGAGCCAAGCAGGAGAGACCTGTTTTCACAGTTTATTCTGACAGGAAAGTGGCCAAGCTGACAGTGGGCGGGGGTTATGCTGAAAGTCTGTGACTGTTCTGAAATCACAGCTTCCACAGCAAGAAACTGGGTCTGGCAGACCCTGCTCTGAAGCACTAACTGCTGTGCCTAGGGTAGCCAACCTCCAGATGGAGCCTGAAGATCACTGGGTATCACAACTGAATTCCAGGCAACAGATCTCTTCCCCCCTAGAGAAAATAACTGCTTTGGAGGGTGGGCTCTATGGCATTCTGTTCAGCTGAGGCCTCTCCCCTCCCCAATCTCTGGCTTCCTTAGACTGGCTTCCTTAGACACAGAATATCCAGAAATTTCCCAACCTAGAGCTGGCAACCCTAGTCAGGACTGGCCCCAATGAGTTCCTCACAAAGGCCTGGAAAGGTTTCCTTCCTTTGTCTTTTTACTGACAGAACCAAGCTTGGTTGCCTACCAACAGCCACTGAGGGAAAAGTTAGTCCCACAGAGGAGCCAAGCAAGAGAAGCATCTTTGTCAGGAGAGACAGCCGTTTGCCAGTTATTCTGACAGGGAACAGTGGCTGAGGTGGGAGTGGGCAGGGAAGAGGAGTAGACTCAGCACCCAGCCAATGGCATGCGAGTACTCTTGAGTGGCAGCTGACAGGCCAATGGCTGATGAAGCACATTGCACAGCCAATGGGAGAGCTGGAAATGGCCAGTACACTAAGAGGATTATTATATAGAGATGCTGTCATTTATTTATTGGAAAGATTCCTTGTCAACTTCACTATTTCCTGACCTCTGACTTCCTTGAACTTTAAACCAGCCAATCAGGTGGCAGAATAAACTAAGCAAAAAGAATGTTTGTTAACTTATGCTTTTAGCTGTCATATGTCCTTTGTTATAAGAACAGCAATAGCAAATGGAACAGTTTTGTTTTGTGTTTTCATTAATTAATAAAAAGAACGCAAGACCCTAGAGCTCAACTGACTGCAGCAGCTGAGTCACCTCTATGTATTATTAAGTTTCCAAGTGTGACAGGGAGTAATAGAATCATAGAATCATAGAGTTGGAAGGGACCTCCAGTGTCCAACCCCCTGCACAATGCAGGAAATTCACAAATTCCGCCCCCTCCACACCCGCAGTGACTGCTGTTCCACACCCAGAAGATAACAAAAAAAAACCCCTCCAGGATCTTTGGCCAAACTGGCTTGGAGAAAATTGCTTCCTGACCCCAAAGTGGCAATCAGCATTTCCCTGGGCCACAAGAACTAAGCACTAAGCACTGAAGCAACCCTTCCTGCGCTCCCTCTCATGATTGCTGTCAGATGGCTATCTAATTTCTGTTTGAAAACCTCCAAAGAAGGAGAGCCCACGCTCCTCTCGAGGAAGCCTGTTGCACTGTGGAACCACTCTGTCAGGAAGGTCTTCCTAATGTTAAGTTGAAAACTCTTCTGATTTAATTTCAACCCGTTGGCTCTGGTTTGACCTTCTGGGGCAACAGAAAGCAACTTTGTACCATCCTCTATACAACAGCCCTTCAAGTACATGAAGATGGTTATCATATCACCTCTCAGTTGTCTCCTCTCCAGGCTAAACATACCCAGTTCCTTCAACCTTTCCTCATAGGACTTGGTCTCCAGACCCCTCACCTCTGGACATGTACCAGCTTGTCTATATCTTTCTTAAGCTATAGTTGGTGCAAGTTGGATTATTTATACGCTACTGCCCCTTCAAGACTGAACCATGTGGCGTTCTGGAAAAAATGGAAAGGGCAGCTGAACACATGAAGTTGCCTTATACTGAAGCTAATGGTCCATCAGGGTCAGAAGAAGAAGAACAAGAAGAGGAAGAAGAGTTGTTTTTATACCCCACTTTTCTACACCTTAAGGAGCCTCAAAGTAGCTTACAATCTCCTTCCCTTCCTCTCCCCACAACAGGCACATTGTGAGGTAGGTGGGCTGAGAGAGTTCTGAGAGAACTGTGACTGGTCCAAGATCACCAAGAAGGCTCCATATGGAGGAGTGGGGAATCAAACCCAGTTCACCAGATTAGAATGACATCATGTTAAGGGCCAAGGCAGTGTTGGAAGTCTCCATGAGATCAGGTCAGTGGATATTCAAAAATTAAAACTTTCAAACAGTTTCCAATTCAAAACCTAACAATAACTTGCTTGAAGAACCCTGTCAGCAGAATGGAGAAGATAAGAAAGGCTTACTTGATCCAGCAGTAGACCTGAGCCATCTGTCAGGTCCACAAAAGGCAATGGCTCAGCAGGTTAAGAGAAGAATCTGAAGCCTTTTCCAGGGATACAGGAGACTTGGGAGAAATCCAACAACTACAGATGCATATCAAACTGAATGACTAAAAACCAGTACAGAAGACATATACTCCCATCCCACAACCACTACCTAAAGAAGACAACAAATACTTGATCCTGACTGGGGATACATTATAAAATTAGAGTCACCATATTCATCCTCATAGGTCTGTGTTTGGAAGAAGGATGGGAGTCTCCGCATCTGTGTAGATTATCAGGAACTGGATAAGAAAACTACACCTGACAGACAACCCATCCCTCAAAAATAATAAATAAATGAAGAAGAGAAGAGATTGGATTTATACCCCCACCCTTCACTACCCAAAGGTGTCTCATAGCGGATTACAAACTCCCTTCCCTTCCCTTCCCTTCCCTTCCCCTCCCCACAACAGACACTCTGTGAGGTAGGTGGGGCTGAGAGAGCTCTTGATAGAAACTGCCCTTTTTTCAAGAACAGCTCTTATCAGAACTATGGCTTGCCCAAGGTCATCCAGCCAGGTTCAAGTGGAGGAGTGGGGAATCAAACCCGGTTCTCCCAGATTAGAGTCCGCGCACTTAACCACTACACCAAACTGGCTCTCTAATGCAGGATGTGCTTAATGGACTAGGAGGCAAATCTTGGTTTTCCGAGAACAGGGGAAAGCTTAGTACCAAGTGTATATTGCAGAACAAAATTGTTACCTAACTGCATTCCATTTAGACTGACAGATGTACCTGCAGCCTTTCAGAGATGTATGGAAGTATGCCTTAAAGAACTTAGAGATTAAATTTGCATTCCCTACTTGAAGATCAGATCAGCGTCTCCTCTCTGAGCAATATACTTACCAAGGAATTCACAATGAAGTATAGTTGCAACAAAGCCCACAAAGGCATAGACATTGTTTCTGGAGCTTGCTACGTCTCTGTGGGGGGCTTGTTTGAATCTGCTTTATAACTGGGAAGGCTCTGGAGGAAGAAGCAGAGTGGAATTTCCCTAAAGCTGGGATTGGACTGGATGTTATGAACTTTCCAAAATTAGTTTCATTTGCATGTTTATGTGCCTCTCAGAGGTGTTCATATCTAATCAGATAAAATTAAACCATGTGCAAGTAGGCTACAAAGAGTCATCTTGTGCTTTCTGCCTCCTCTGCTTCACTTCACTACACTAAGAGTTAAGAAAAGAATTCACGGGCTGATTTTTGAATGTCACAGTCTACCATGAGCCACATTTTGGGAAATAAAATATGAGCCTGAAAAGAAAAATGCATTAATCACTACCAGCTCTGTGCGCCATATTTGTCATGGCAAAATTCATTAATTTTGAGTAATTGTTACACACCATGCACAAACATTACAGTACTGACAAAATCCAGGCAAATTCGTCCCACTGGTTTCTTCTACGCTTTTACCAAAGAGTTCCTCTCTTTGTGGGGAATATATGACTTGGTACAGCGTGTTTGAAAAGTACTGAGACTGACAAGTGATTTCAGCTCTCACATACTTTATTAGAACAGGAACAAGACAACTAAGCCGGCTCGCAGGCCGGCTTTTATTCCCAAGTGAGCCCACTCCCCAAACACACACACACCCGTGATTTGCTATTTACAGTTAATTGAGTTACCCCAGGCTCCCCGATTGGAGGAATGCAAGGAGCCTACAATCTATTGTCTACAGGAGCGAAGGTCAGGCCCTTTGAATGACCGTGTGGTGGACCGGTCCGAACCGGTTGGAGCACATGGTTGCCCCGAGTCCGTGTTTCTCTGTGGATACACTACACCCCTCCCCCCTTGGTCCGCGAGGCACCCACAGACAAAGTCCTTAAGATAAGTGGGAGGCTTCTGGACCCTTGTCAGGCATCGGATAACCGGGGCAGGTGGCGATGCCAGCACCTGGGTGCTGGTCGGAGACCTTACCAGTGCTGGTGATCGTGGAGTGGCCGGTGAGGCATCCCCCACTATGCCCGGGGCATCTGGAGCTGGGGTGATGGGTGCAGCAGCCGAGCTGTCTGCCTGGTTGGGCTCTTGCAGCATTTGTGGAGGCTGTGGTTCTACTACCTCGGGTGGTTCGGGGTCCTCATAGTTGTCTGGCTCCCGTGGTGCCACTCGTCAGCAGAGTTGGTCGATGTGGCAGTGTAGCACGGTTCTGTCCTCGCAGGAGACCTCATACGAGCGGGGTCCCCTGACCCTTACCACCCTTGCCGGGATCCATGGTGGGCCTGAGGTGTAGCTCCTGGCATAGATGGGGTCCTTGGGGAAGAACCCTCTACTGGCTTCCTGGTCCTCTGTGTCCGGCTCGCGCTCCGGGGCCCAATCTGGGTGTAGCATGTCCAAGCGTGACATGAGGCGGCGACCCAGGAGAAGTTCTGCCAGGCTGCATCCAGTGGTGGCGTGCGGGGTTATGCGCTGCCCAAACAGGAAGGAAGCCAGTTCATACTCCCAGTCTGAGGAGTCGATCTGCCATAGTGCTTCCTTTGCGGTGCGGACCATCCGCTCCGCTTGCCCATTCGTGGCGGGGTGGAACAGCGTGGAATGCATGTGCCGGATGCCGTAGTAAGCGCTGAAGTCCTGGAACTCCTGGGAGGTGAAAGCGGTGCCATTGTCGGTGACCAGCGTATCCGGGAGACCTTGAGCACTGAAGATCCGCCACATGGCCCTGATGGCGGATTTCGAGGAGCTGGACAATACCCCTGGAACGGCCCCGCGAAGTCCAGGTGGAGCCGGGACCATGGACGATGGGAGAACTCCCAGGCTCTTTCCGGAGCATGCGGTAGATCAGGGCGTGAGGCCTGGCAGGGCTGGCAACTTTTTATTTTGTCCTTGATGTCCTTGTCAAGGCCCAGCCACCAGACATAGCTCCGTGCTAACGTCTTCATGCGGACCACCCCCGGGTGATGCTCGCGTAGCGCCTCAAGAACCCGTTGTTACAGCGGCGCTGGAATCACAACATTACATGTTCATGTTTCCAGGTACTGAACGGGGCAAACTCGGGCCCCTCCTTGGCCACTGGCCACCCCCTCCCCACCCAGTCCAAGACTCGACAGAGAATGGGATCCCGAGCCATGCGGCAGGCCACCTCCCGCACATGGACCGGGCTGTCGGGGAGCATCTCCATGAGGGCGACCAGCTGCTTGGGTGCAGGGTCAGGGTCTGTGGACAGCAGGGGCAGGTGGCTAAGGGCGTCTGCGTGCCCCATCGCTTTCCCGGGTCGGTGGGTAAGGGAGTAAGAGTAACCCGCCAGGAAAATGGACCATCGCAGGACCCAGGGGGATACCATTTGCGGGGTCTGGCGATCTGCGGCGAGGAGTCCCAGCAGTGGTTTGTGATCCATGATGATTTCGAAGGGCCGGACATAGAGGTAGTGATGAAACTTCCGGACCCCCGCCACAATTGCCAGTGCCTCCTTATCTATTTGTGCGTAGTTGCGTTCTGCTGATTACAAGGTCCACGAGTAATATGTGACCGGGACCACAAACCCCGAACTGAAGCCTTGTGACCCGGAAGGCTCCCTTGTGCAATAGTCTGGGCCTCTGCAGCAGTGGCATCAACGGGCAGCTGTTGGTAAACCTGTGCCAGGTCGAGCTTACCAAAGACCTTGGCCCCCACCAGAGAAGCGAGGATGTGGCTAACCACCGGGACCGGGTACACGTGGTCCTGCAAGGCTTTGTTTATTGTGCACTTGTAGTCAGCACAAATGCGCACGTTCCCATTAGGTTTGACGGGCGTTATAATGGGGGTCTCCCAGCATGCGGATACGACTGGCTCTAGCACCCCTTGCGCCACCAGGCAATTGAGCTCCGCTTCGATTTTCGCTCACATCACTATGGGGGGACCCGAGTCTTTATCCGAATGGGCTGGACAGTCGGATCTAGATCCAGTGAAATGGGGTCCCCAGTGTATTTTCCCAGAGTCCTGTCAAACACCTTGGGGAATTCCCGGCACACCGCTTCCCAGTCCGCTCTTCGGATCTCGTTCAGCCCCGTTATCTGGAGACCCAGGGGTTTGAACCACGAGAGTCCCAATAGGCTGGAGAGCCGTCCCTCCACCACCAACAGATCCAGGGTACCCGAGAACCCTTTAAATTGGACCTTGAACTTGCCCCAGCCCCGGACGGCCACAGTGTTCTTATTAAAGTCCCGCAAAACCAGACCCTGTGGCTTGTGCAACTGGGGTCCCCCTTTCGGACATAGGGTGCGGAGGGTCTCTGCCGATATGATTGAAAACGAAGACCCCAAATCAATCTCCATTTCACAGGGGGACCCTTCAATCCGGACAGTCACATGCACCTTGTCCAGGCTGTTAGGGGGCAAGTTACATACCGTTTGTTGGTGATGGACCGAAATGGTGTGCAGATCATCAGTTTCAAAGTGTGCCGTGAGGGTTGTCCGTTGGCCTTTGGAGCGGCAGACCTTCTCAACATGCCCCGTTTTGTTGCACGCCCTGCAGATCGCGGTGTGGAATCGACAGGTCCGTCGCTCATGAGCATTGCCACAGCTCGCGCAGGCTACGAATGGCTGAGACTTGGCCTCTCAGGTCCACGGAGGTCTCTGGGACGGTCAGTGGCGTACCTGGAGTACCTCCTCATCGTCCGATACGTCGGACCCTCACGTTGTTTGTGTGCGGTGGACCGCCGAGCTGAGGCGGTCTTGGTGGGCCTTTTCGTAAGCTGCGGCCTCCTGGGTTGCCTTTTCCAGTGTGAGGTCATTGTTGCTGGCCAGTTTCCGCCGTAGTTTGGACTCACGAAGGCCCACGAGAAACTGGTTCAGCAGCATATCCGAGAGGCTTGGAAACGCGCATCTCGTGGCCACCCGCCGAAGACCCACCAGGAACTCCGTGGTGGACTCGTCTGGGCCCTGAACCCTCACAAAGAACCCCAGGCGCTCGACGAATTTTGTGGGTCTTGGCGAGAAGTGGTCCATGAGGGCCTTTACCAGCGCCGTGTAGGACTCCCTCTTGGTGGTCTTGGGGCTTATGAGGTCCCGCAAGAAGAGGAGGGTGTCGATGCCGCAGGCGCTTAGAAACCATTGCTTCTTTTTCTCGGCATCCACCACATCATGATAACTGCAGTGGTTCTCCAAGGTCTCCAGGCAGGCGTCCCATTTCTGCGGTTGGGAGATATCGAAGGCGCTGAGGTGAGTGGTAGGCGCGGCCATCTTACCACGGGTGTGCGAGCGGGGTTGCAAGTTGCCGGAGGCTGCAGTGGCCGGGTCGGAGCCTTGAAGCCGGGCGGAAGGCGCGCTGCTCTCAGGATCAGCGGTGAGGCTCGGGAGCGGTGCGGGGAGCGGCAGGCTCGATGCGGTGCTTGGGGGCGCAGCTTCAGTTGCAGTAAGTGGTGCGGTGCTGCTCTCGGGGTCAGTGGTGTGGTGCTTGGGAGTGGTGCGAGGAGCAGCGGGCTCGATGCAATGCTCTTCTTCGTGGTCGTTGTTCATGGAGGGAGTTGGTATCCCATCTTCGTTGCCATTGAAAAGTACTGAGACTGACGAGTGATTTCAGCTCTCACATACTTTATTAGAACAGGAACAAGACAACTAAGCCAGCTCGCAGGCCGGCTTTTATTCCCAAGTGAGCCCACTCCCCAAACACACACACACCCGTGATTTGCTATTTACAGTTAATTGAGTTACCCCAGGCTCCCCGATTGGAGGAATGCGAGGAGCCTATAATCTATTGTCTACAGGAACGAAGGTCAGGCCCTTTGCCTGACTGCATGGTGGACCGGTCCAAACCGGTCAGAGCACATGGTTGCCCCGAGTCCGTGTTTCTCTGTGGATACACTACAGTGTTCTTGATACTCTTGATTCCTATATAAGACCTATTGTGACCAAACTCCAAGGCAGCTTGGAGACATTGTTCTGAGGGAGTTCCCGTTGCTATAAAACAAGGCAGTTTTTGGAGGCACTACTTCCTGGGACAACCCATCGATGTACAGTCCTGATGAAGGGATCGATAACCCATTGAAAACCTACACTTTCAGGTTCTGGTTCCGGCATGGTGTGACGACGGGCGGGCTTCAGCGCGAGCTGAACTGCCCGACCGCGTTCGACTCGTTTCAGGGTGCCCGGGTGCCGGAGGAGCCCGACCAGCTTGCTTGGAGGGCAAGCTGGAGCAGGGGGCCTTTTTTTTTTGGCCCCTCCCTCAGCTGGCAATGCTGGGGGGGTGTCCAGAAACTGCCCCGAAGCAGGAGCGAGCGACGGAGCAGAACATGGCCGCCATGTTCTGCAGAGATGCAGCCACCCAGTTTGTTTTTAACTTTAGATAACAAAACCAAATGGAAAGCAACACGGAGGAATGAAAGTGATTTGGATATGAAAAGGGAAGGAGTTGAAATGTTTGAAAAGAAATACTCCCAAACATTGGCGTCCAAGTAGGTGTAATAAAGCGGCCGGGAGACATATAGGACGGAACTGTAAAATGACACTTTGATGAGAGGAAGAAAGACGAAGAAATGAGGAAGGGGTGAATAGTTTTCTATGTTGTGCTCGGAGTTTGAAAGGACTGAGATGAACGGTAAAGGAAATAAAGAGGAGGAAGTGGGTGGAAACCCAGAAATTGGGGAGATAGATATGGATCAGTTTATTAGAACTATAAAGGAGGCGATAAAGAGAGGATGTGAGGAAGCGTGTATGGAGATAAAGAGGAAGTATACTGTACAAGCGGATACAGGAGGATCGGAAGAGCAGGGACTAATATCTGTGAGGAAGTCGCATGAGGAGGATGTGACAGACAATAAAGATGGTGTGGAGGAAGACACTCTGGATGAATGTGTGGAATCAAGAGATCGGGTGAGCGAAATAAATAAATCTAAGAGAAAATTGTCGAGACTTAAAGTGGGACTGGTGAAAGAAAATAGACAGTGTTTAAAAGCTGGATGGGAAAAAGACAAAAAGCTTAAAAGAAGGAAGCAGCGAACATGGAAGTTTAAAATTGGCAATAGGTTCTGGAAAATGGAAGGAGGGAAAGATAGCAGTTCATCTCTCCTCTGCTTACCACCCCCAGTCAGATGGCCAAACCGAATGAATGAACGCGACCCTTGAACAATACCTGTGTTGTTATACGAGCTACCAACAGGACAATTGGTATTCTCTACTCCCCCTGGCCAAGTTTGCCTATAACAACGCCGTTCATGCCTCCACTCACACCACACCCTTTGCGGCTAATTATGGTTACCGCCCCCGATTCTTCGCCCCTCTCGGTCCCTGCTCCACCGTTCCCGCCACCGAGGAGCGCATCCAGGAACTCCACGCCATCCATGACCTGCTCCGAGAGCAGTTACAGCAGGCCAAAGAAGCTTATAAGCTGGCCGCAGATTGTAAGCGTCAAGATGGGCCGCCCCTCAAGATCGGTGACTTGGTTTGGCTTTCCATGCACTACCTACGCACCCCTGGCCGTTCCCGCAAGCTGGATGCCCGATTTATTGGGCCATATCAGATCAGCGCCCAAGTCAACCCTGTCACCTTTCGTCTACAACTCCCCGAGCACCTGAAGATCCACCCCGTATTCCACCAGTCCCTTCTTCAGCTATCCCCTCCTCTTGATCCGAACCACTTGCGCCACCCCTGCCCGTCCTCATGGACGACGAGGAGGAATACAAGGTCCACCACAAGGTCCTGGATTCCTGGCTTCACCGTGGGGTGCTTCAATATCTGGTAGACTGGAAGGGCTATGGGCCAGATGAGCGCTCCTGGGAACTGGTTTCCAACTTGCATGCTCCTGACCTGGTCCGCCAGTTCCACCGAGCCTACCCCGACAAGCCCACCCTTTGAGGGGGGGATTCTGAGGGGGGCGGGATAGTGTCATGCCTGCCCCCAATCTGGTGCCTGAAGCCTTGACCGTGAGCTCAGAAACACCTCCAGACCCGGCACCAGTGAGCTCTACCCCCGATCTGGCACAGGACAGCTTGGCCACGACTTCCTCGGACTCGGTGCCAGGGATCAGGGATGTGGCACCTTTAAGTCCCTCTGAGGCGCCAGAGTCTGCAAAGAAACTAAGTGCTGGGAGGGATGAGCTCCCAGCTACAAGTCAGCAAGCACCTCGGGCAGATGCTTCCCCACCCAACTCACCCCCACGTGCCGATCATTTGCGAGCTCACAGGCACAAAGACTTAGCAGCTCGACGGAAGGAGGCACGTGCATGGGGGTGATGATCAATGAGCCCTGAGTATTAACTGGAGCAGGGACCTAATAGCGACTGGTTAATGAGTTAACGAGCCAGCACGGTATTTAAAAACATCCCCAGCCACAAGCAAACCGTGCTGGCAAACTCGTCAAAAGACAGCTCGCCTTGTGCCCATCCTCGTTCCCGCATCTTGACTCTCCGGCTCCCGACCTCGGCACATCTCTGAACGCTCTTCTGGCTCCTGACCTCGGCTCGGCTTCTGGACTCCGCTTTGACTTCTGGCTAACGATAAACCTGACAACGGCTTTGCGCTCCACTTTGAACCTTGTTTGCTTGGACTGGACTGATACCTTGGCTGATCCCTGGAATGCTCTCTGACTACAGCACCTGGCAGCCCCCTTGCACCCGGGTCCTGGACCCCGTCGTGACACTACTGCTTGCCAAAACTTATCCATTAACAATTTTTTAAATTGCTCTATAGTCAACCGGCCAAATTCCATATTGTCAGGATCTCCTTCTTCCTCATTTTCCACTCTTAGCGCATTTTCATTTTCGCTTGTCGGCACCATTTTACTCGATCATCTAGTTAAATTCCTTTTCAATAATTCACTGTCACTATAGTTCCATTATCTTTATCAAAAGTGTTGCTGCCATAGTCCCATGCCATAACAATTAATTAAAGCCCCGGTAGGTACAGTTCCGTGGCCCCTTACAGCATCCATTTACCTTTTGCACCAGTACTCTTCTTAGCCGCTTTTAACTTTTCTTTTATGGCTAAAACTTCAGGGGTGGGGGTCTTCTTAATAGAAATTTCTGCCGATTTGTAGCTTAACTCCACATAATCACTGTCTTATTTTTGTTGTTGTGTTTTCACCAGACAAATCAATTTTGCTTCTTGAAAATCTTCTGCAAGCGCTTGGAAAAAAATTTAATCCACTCACACAGTTAAAAATGGGCCATGTTCCTCCCCTATACCACTCCTGCTTCAGAGCAAGTAATGGACACCCCCCCCACATTTGCCAGCTGCAGAAGGGGCCAAAACAAAGCCTCCTGCTCCAGACCTCTCTTCGGGAGATCTGGCAAAGCTCTCCTGGCAACCAGGAGGCTCCAAACGAAGCAGGAAGGGAATTGAGCGGCCCGGTGTGAGCCGAAACCACCCCTCGCCGCACCGTGACCCGGAAGCTCATTTTCTCATTATTCCTGACACAAGACTTCATGATGTCTAGTACTAGCCTCAATAAACTGAACTTCATGAAGAATCGTTGTTGAGTGTTTTGACTGGGACCCCTGACACCTGTGAAATTACAAATTACAAACTATATCTTGTGGTTAATATCCTGTGGAACTACAATTTATATTTTGTGGATTAAGCACTGTGAATTTACAACTATCATTACCTGGATTATTTCTATCTGGTGGGCCTTATTGCACTGGTGGATCCTGGGAATATTAGCTATCAGAAACAAAGGCCAAAAGTGGTAAGAATTACTAACTGTGCAGTGACACAGTAGGCAAAGAAAGAAGAAAAGACTTCTTTTTGTTTAGAGACATATTATAAATTTTAACCTGGCTGTAAGAAATAATAGCTATTGTCTGAGTGTTACTAGATCTAAGGGGGGGAGTTTCATTTTTGACTGTACTAGTATTGGTACTGATGTAAGCTTGGTACTGATGTAAGCTTGGAAGAATTTTGTTTTGACTGTGCTCTCAGCTACATCAACATTTGATAAGCTACTGGGGAAACTGTTCTCAGGTAGTGTTTGAAAAAAGAAAAAAAGGGGGAGAGGAGAAAATGTTGTTATAACAGTAGCACTGTGGCCTGACTTGCTTTGGTATTTCTCATAGTCAACTTGGTGTTGATTAGAAATGAGAGGGAGGGGGCCAGAGGAGGTTTGGTGGTTTTTTGAAGTAAAACATGTCTAAGCCCTCTCCAGGTGCAGGCAAGGCTGTTGCTACAAATCTGGCTAAGATGTCAGCACAAGAAATTCAGGACATGATCACTTCAGCTGTTAATAAAGCAACAGAGATGACAATTCCCTTAGTAGTAAATGCAATACCACTGGCTGTTGAACCTTTGCAAGCCAAATTTGATGCTTTGGCCCTACAGGTGACATCCCAAACTGAGGAATATAAACAACAGGTATTACAGAACATGCAAGAAATCTCCGCATTGAAACAGACTACCACTGGCTACAAACTGAGGAGGTGGACCAAAGAGTGCAAGAAATCAAGACCAAACAAGATCTTCTAGAAGATTCAGTAGTAAGATTGGAGCTGCAAATGTCTAAAAGATTCCAAAATATACCAGAAAAGAAAGGGGAGGATGTCAACGAGGAAATGACAAAATCGTTAGTTGAGTACTTAGAAGAATACAACACTCTAGATGTCTCAGATGAGATAGATGTGGCCTTTAGAATGAACTTGGGATATGCGAGAAGAAATAAGGTGCCTAGGGAGATACATGTAAGATTTCACAGGAAAATCATTAAGTTCTTATTTAAAGAATTTAAATAAGAAGCCACTGTTAGTGGAAGAGACTTAAATTAAAATACTAAAGGAAGTCCCATGGAGAATAAGAGAGAAAATAAATTACACTCAGCTAACAAATCTGCTAAGAGAACATGGAATATCTTACAGATGGTTGCTTCCTGAAGGTGTTTTCTTTAAATATGGAGGGAAAATCTTTGAAATAGAAGACTTCCTAAAAACATATGGAGGAAACTTAGGAGCACAAGATAATGAAGAGGAAGAGGAAGAAGAGGAGGAGGAGGAAGAATTAAATGAAGCAGGGGCATCAGGACCAAGAACTGGGACAATTAGAAAGAAACCCAAGATAATTCCTCGCCAAATGACCATGAGACTTCAGGAAAAGAAAAAAAAATGGTATCCCAAAAGATACAAAAGATGGATAGAAAGAAGTTAAAAAATAATCTCCATAAAAGTCAATGGTTTGAATGCTCAATGGAAAGGAAACAAGTTTTTCACCAAATAAAGAAGATGCTGATTGATGTAGTTTGTTTACAAGAAACCCACATTAAACATCAAGAGAAGAAATTTTAGAAAAGAAAAAATTGGGAAAAACCTTTGTCTCAGCTGACAAAAGAAAAAGAGAGGAGTTGCTACCTATGTAAAACAACATTTACATCCAGAATTGGTTTACGACTCAGAAGACAGAAGACTGTTGATAATTAAAATACAGAGACAAGCCAAAGAGACATTGATAGTAAATATATATGCACCCAATCAACAACAAGAAAAATTCTATAAAGACTTACAGGAGATCCTATCAACACAAACATATGAAGAAATATGTTTAATTGGGGACCATAATGCTGTATTTGATAGAGTGCAAGACAGAAAAAGTCAAACAGGGAAACAGAAAAAAGATAGTGAACTACCAAACATTTTTGCACTTAGCTGAAGAATTTACTCAGGCAGACTCCTGGAGAATTAGAAACATAAACAAAGAAGACTACCTTTTTTTCAACAAGACATAAATCTTGGTCAAGACTGGATATGGCCTTGGTCTCAACAACGATAAATGATATTGTGGAGGTGGAGATTCTCCCATCAACTTTTGCAAACCACAATCCGTTATTGTTGATTTCGCAAGACACTCCAAAAGATACTAGATGGTCCATGAATTTGTGGCTTTTAAAAGATCCAGAGTTTGTAGCCAAAAAGAGAATTTCAAGAATGTTTCAGATTAAATATCCAACCTGATATCTCAATAGATGTAGTATGGGATGCCTTTAAGGCATATGCAAGAGGTTGCCTGATTAAATAAAATGCATGGAAGAGACAATTTTTACCTAAGAGACAAATGAGAAACAATGTGAGAACTATTTTGAACATCAGTCAGTCAGTCAGGCATTTATTACGGCAACAAGCCACAGAACACACATGCTTAAATATAACATTCATAACATTCCTATAACTGGATTTAGGACAAAATAAAACTCTATAAAAATACAGTTGAGCAGTTTTCTTTATTAAGTAAAAGAAAAACATAAAACAGAGACTATTAGGCAGCTATTATTATATATTTGATCATGTATTTCGGATGCAGTAGCATGCTACCCAAAATTTTGCCACAGTTTCGGTAATTGTCTGGTTCCCATCAATTAACAGTCAGTTACACTGCTCAGCACCTGATTGTCCCACCATATCTGTTATAAGGGGGGTAATATATTTGTCACGGATCTTGTTATACCAGTTACATCTGAGTATCATGTGCTCAATAGTTTCTATCTCTCCTGAGCCGCATCGATAAAGTCTATATTCAGTGGGGATCCTTTTGAATCTGCCCTCAAGCACAGCAGAGGGGAAAGCCTCACATCTGGCTAATGCAAAGGCTTTCCTAAACTTGTGAGTATCAAGCTGTCATAAATAGGACATGGGTTGCAAGCGATATTTGACAGAATCTGGGGCTCTAAACTTAGGACATCTACTGAGATCTATCTGTCTCTCCATGTCCATCATTCTCTGTTTTAGGGCTGATTTGCTACATCCCAGTGCATACCCAAAATCGCCTGGGGAGAAAAACCAAGCTCATATAATTTATTATGAACTGCTCTCAGCCATTTAGATTGAAAGTTGTCTGAGAGTAACAAGTGGGTTAGTCCCTGAGGACGGAAATTTAGTTTAAGCCAATACTGGAGTGAAGCCACAGTAATTTTGGCTTCCAGTGATATAGCACTTGTCTCTAGATGGATCAGTGTATTCGATACACACCTCAGGACCTGAAGAACTGCTCTGAGAAATTTGGACTGAACTCGCTCTAAGGGGGGCAAAACTAGAGGAAGGAGGCCCAATAAAAGTGCCATAGAGCTTCTGTCCAACTGCCTTTGCTTGAAAGAGTTTTTGGGCAGGTGGCATGTAATAAGCCCCTTTGGTGCGATAGAACTTAAGAACAGCATTGGCTGTTCTTTCACCTTGGGAGGCAACATACTGTATATGGGCTTTCCTAGCCCCATTTGATTGAAGGACCATACCTAAGTATTTAAAGCAGGAAACCTGCTCTAATAAGTGCCCATTTACAGACCAGGTTCTTTTTTTTTGTCTGGCCCCGAAGGCCATAACCTTGTTTTTTTGAAAATTTATTGTTAGTTCCTTATTGTTACAAAAGTCTGCAAACTTACTGAGAGCTCTTCTAAGGTCAACTGGTGTTCTTGTTAAGATGACAGCATTGTTGGCATACAGTAAGATAGACACATGCTGTTGTTGAAGTTTTGGTGGATGTAAACTGGGGGAGTCCAAATAACTTACTATATCATTAATATATAGATTAAACAGGGAAGGGGCTAATATGCAAACCTGCCTAACTGTCTTATAGGTGTTAATAGGGTCCGATAGATTTCCTTTCCTGTTAAGCCTAACCTGCAAATGGGTGTTATCATGACAACAAAAAGAGGAGTCTTCTATCAGTTGAAGAAGCTTCTAAGCTGGCCCACAATTTTGGCCTTGATATTGAATCAAAAAGCAAATTAGGATCTCTGGCAGTGTATTTTTCTATAAGGTGTTGAATTGTAAGGCAGTGGTCTAAAGTGGATCTAAACTCTCTAAAACCAGCTTGCTCTGTCACAATCACATTTTCTTGGCTCAGCCAAAAGCCAAAAGCTTTGCCAGAAGGTGTTTAGCATATAACTTGCTACATATATTTAAAAGGCTAATAGGCTGATAATTTGTGGGCTCTTCTCTTACGCCCTTTTTGAATATGGGAACCACTATTGCTGTATTCCACTCTGAGGGGATAAGGCCTGAAGAGTCTATAAAAGTAAAAAAGGGCTGCAATAAAGGGTGCCCACCAGTCTATATTTTCTTTAAAAAATTCTGGTGGCAGTCTGTCAGCCCTGGAGCCTTAGCAGATTTTAATTGAACAATATAGGATTTAATTTCCTCTTGAGAAACTGGTGGCCAGGAAGGCAGGTCCTCAAAATCAGCAGTTGTCATTGGGGTTAAGGGAGAATCTTTATACAGTTGCTCAAAAAAAGTTGCAGGGCTGTATTGGGGAATCAGTCTGAGAGAATTTTTTTTGTTTTTTATCAGTGACCAATTGCCAAAAGAGGGAGAAGTTTTTCTGTTTGGCAGCCAAAATTAATTCTGCCCAAAGAGCTTTGGTATAATTTTTTTCTTTTGTTGGATTAGGTGTTTGTAATCCCTTTTTTGTGACCAGCGTTCTTGTTGGATTCGAAATCTTTGGTCACCACTTGGTTTTTTAAACTGATAGTAAATGGCAGAAAGCTCTTTTCTCACTTTTTGGCAAACCACATCGAACCAGGGTTTAGATTTCTTGTAAGATGTGGTGGAATAGCCTTTAGGTTCACATAGAATAGTTTTAAAATCATGGACAATTCTACTATAACATGTAAGAAGGTCACTCTGTATGTTAAATTCCTGGTAGGTAATTTTAGAAATTTGGGAACCTTTATCCTCAATTACTTTTCTGAGTTTTGCTTGCATCTGGGGAGACCATCTCACCCTACAACCTAATAGCTGGGAATCTTCATGTAAAGGCTGAAGGGAAGTACCTTGAAATAAAGAAGGAAACTTAAATTGGATGAGGAGGGGGAAGTGGTCACTATCAAAAAGAGGAAGCACCTTAAAGTTAATTATTAGAGGTAATAGAGAAGTGCCTGCTAACGTATAATCAATAGTGCTAAGTCTCTGACCCGACATATAGGTAAACTCAGCCGGATAATCTTCCAAGAAAGTACCATTTAAAATGTACAGACCCAACTTGTAGGCCATTTTGGCTAGATATAAACCTGCAACATTTGAAGTGGGATCCCTAAAACACCTAGGAAGAGGAGAAAATTTAAAAGAGTCGTACGAGTCACTAAAAAATTCCTTATATTTAAATTCCAGACATAGATCATCTGGGCCAAGGCGAGCATTAAAATCTCCAAGAAGTAAAACATTGGCCTCTGGGTGCTCCGCAATTAGATTTACTATATAACATATTGGAGTTCTTTGAAGCATACCCTGAAAAACAAATGGAATTTATATTCTTAGATGCAGAGAAGGCTTTTGATAATCTCACATGTGACTATGTTAGAACTATTATTGGCTTGGCAATGTGGAGAGTATTTTTATACAATAGTGAGAGCGATATCTACAAAACAATCTGCTAAAATTATAGTAAATGGAGATCTCTCACAAAACATTGAAACTGAAAAAGGAACTAGACATTCATCATTGCCCTATTTATCTTTGCCCTTGAAGCATTGAATGATTTGGTAAGAAGGAATACTGCAATTAAGGGACTTAAATTTAAGGGAGAAGAGTATAAATTACAAGCATTTGCTGATGATTTGGTATTTATTCTGGAGGATCCACAAACATCCATAGTGCAACTTTTGAATCTGATAAATAATATGGAAAACCTGCAGGATTAAAAATTATCTTTAAGAAGACAAAGACATTGACAAAAAATTGTACCAGAGAACACATTCAAAAACTTCAAGAATGCTTGGGCATTGAAGTTCTGAAGAAAGTGAAATACTTAGGAGTAATTTTAACTAACAGATGCAGCTCTTTGCTACAAGATAATTATATGAAATTTATATCAGCTATCAAAAAAGACCTAGAAAACTGGAAACATTTACAACTGTCTTTTATGGGAATAGAATCATAGAATGTTAGAATTGGAAGGGACCTTTCAGGTCATCTAGTCCAACCCCCTGCACTCTGCAGGAGCATAGCCAAAAGATAGCCCTACATACATACAACATGTCCTCATCATCATAGGGGACTGGAATGCTAAAGTAGGAAATCAAAAGGTAACCGGAATAACAGACAAATTTGGCCTTGGAGAACAAAATGAAGCAGGGCAAAGGCTAACAGAGTTTTGTCAAGAGAACACGCTGGTCATAGCAAACACCCTTTTCCAACAACCTAAGAGGCGTCTCTACACATGGACATCACCAGATGGGCAACACCGAAATCAGATTGACTATATAATTTGTAGTCAAAGATGAAGAAGCTCTATCCAGTCAGTAAAAACAAGACCTGGAGCTGACTGTGGCTCAGATCATGAGCTACTCATTGCAAAATTCAGACTTAAATTGAAGAAAGTTGGGAAGACCACAAGGCCATTCAGATTTGACCTAGATCACATCCCCGATGAATATACAGTAGAGGTGAAGAATAGGTTTAAGGGACTAGATTTGATAGACAGAGTGCCTGAAGAACTATGGACAGAGGTCCGTGACATTGTAAAGGAGGCAGCACTCACCGCCATCCCAAAGAAAAAGAAATGCAAAAAAGCAAAATGGCTGTCTGATGAGGCTTTACACATAGCAGAGGAAAGAAGGAAAGCTAAAGGCAATGGGGATAAGGAAAAATTTGCCCAATTTAATGCAGATTTCCAGAGAACAGCAAGGAGAGATAAGGAGGCTTTCCTGAATGAACAATGCAAAGTAATAGAGGAAAACAATAGATTGGGAAGGACTAGAGATCTCTTCAAGAAAATTGGAGAAATCAAGGGAACGTTCCATGCAAAGCTGGCCATGATAAAGGACAAAAACGGTAGGGACCTAACAGAAGCAGAAGAGATTAGGAAAAGATGGCAAGAATACACAGAAGAACTATACAAGAAGGACCTCGATGTCCTTGACAACCACGATGGTATAATCACTGACCTCGAGCCAGACATCCTGGAAAGCGAAGTTAAATGGGCTTTAGAAAGCATTACTAACAACAAAGCTAGTGGAGGTGATGGTATCCCAGCTGAGTTATTCAAAGTCTTAAAAGAAGATGCTGTTAAAGTGCTGCACTCAATTTGCCAACAAATTTGGAAAACACAACAGTGGCCACAGGATTGGAAAAGGTCAGTTTACATTCCAATCCCAAAGAAGGGCAATGTCAAAGAATGTTCAAACTATCGCACAATTGCACTCATTTCACACGCTAGCAAGGTCATGCTCAAAATCCTACAAGCTAGGCTCCAACAGTACGTGGATAGAGAACTGCCAGAAGTACAAGCTGGGTTTCGAAGAGGTAGAGGAACTAGAGATCAAATTGCCAACATTCGCTGGATTATGGAGAAAGCAAGAGAGTACCAGAAAAACATCTACTTCTGCTTCATTGACTATGCTAAAGCCTTTGATTGTGTGGATCACAATAAATTATGGCAGGTTCTTAAAGAGATGGGAGTACCAGACCACCTCACCTGTCTCCTGAGAAACCTGTATAAGGGTCAAGAAGCAACAGTTAGAACCGGATATGGAACAACTGATTGGTTTAGCATAGGAAAAGGAGTACGACAAGGATGTATATTGTCACCTTGCTTATTTAATTTATATGCAGAGTACATCATGCGAAATGCTGGCCTGGATGAATCACAAGCTGGAGTTAAGATTGCTGGGGAAAAGATCAATAACCTCAGATATGCAGACGATACCACTCTGATGGCAGAAAGTGAAGAGGACCTAAAGAGCCTCTTGCTCAGGGTGAAAGAGGAGAGTGCAAAAGTGGGCTTGAAGCTCAACATCAAAAAAACTAAGATCATGGCATCTGGCCCCATCACTCCTTGGCAAATAGAAGGGGAAGTCGTAGAAGTAGTGACAGACTTCACGTTCCTAGGATCCCAGATCACTGCAGATGGTGACTGCAGCCATGAAATTAAAAGACGCCTGCTCCTTGGGAGGAAAGCGATGGCAAACCTAAACAGCATGATAAAAAGCAGAGACATCACCTTGCCAACAAAAGTCCGCATGGTCAAAGCAATGGTATTCCCAGTACTTATGTATGGCTGCGAGAGTTGGACTATAAGGAAGGCTGAGCGCCGAAGAATAGATTCTTTTGAACTATGGTGCTGGAGAAGACTCTTGAGGGTCCCTTGGACTGCAAGGAGATCAAATCAGTCAATCCTAAAAGAAATCAACCCTGACTGTTCCCTTGAAGGCCAGATCCTGAAGCTGAAGCTCAAATACTTTGGCCACCAAATGAGAAGGGAGCATTCACTGGAGAAGACCCTGATGCTGGGAAAGATTGAAGGTCAAAGAAGAAGGGGACGGCAAAGGATGAGATGGTTAGACAGTGTCATCGATGCAACGAACATGAAATTGAGCAGACTTCAGTGGACAGCGGAAGACAGGAGGGCCTGGCGTAATCTGGTCCATGGGGTCGCGAAGAGTCGGACTCGACTGTGCGACTGAACAACAAAACATACAACATACCCAAAAAATGGTCATCCAGCCTCCACTTGAAAACATCCAGGGAAGGAGCATCCACCACCTCCTGAGGCAGACTGTTCCACTGCTCAACCACTCTTACAGTTAGGAAGTTTCGCCTGATATCTAGCCAATAACGGCTCCCTTGTAATTTCCACTCATTAGATCTAGTCTTGCAATCTGGAGCAAGAGAGAATATATCTGCTCCATCTCTTACATGACAGCCCTTCAAATACTTGAAGACTGCAATCATGTCCTCTCTAAGTCTTCTCTTTCCCAGGCTAAACATACCCAACTCTTTCAGCCTTTCTTCATAAGACTTGGATTCAAACCCTCTCACCATCCTGGTTGCCCTCTTCTAGACATGCTCAAGCTTGTCAACATCCTTCCTAAAGTGTGGTGCCCAAAACTGGACACAGTACTCCAGGTGAGGCCTGACCATAGCAGAATAGAGCGGAACTGCTACCTCCCATGATCTGGACACAATGCTTTTGGTAATGCATCCTAAGATTACATTAGCTTTCTTCACAGCCACATCGCACTTCAGGCTCATGTTGAGCTTGTGATCAACCAGAACACCTAGATCCCTTTCACATGTGCTGCTGTCAAGCCAAGTCCCTCCCATTCTATATCTATGCCTTTGATTTTTTGTGCCTAGGTGTAGGACTTTGCACTCAGCTCTACTGAATTTCATTTTATGTGCCTCAGACCACTGTTCCAGCCTATCTGGATCATTTTGAATCCTGACTCTGTCTTCTTCCAAATTAGCAGTCCCACCTAGCTTTGTGTCATCTGCAAATTTGATAAGCATTCCCTCTATGTCTTCCTCCAAGTCATTTATAAAAACATTGAACAACACTGGGCCCAGGACCAAGCCCTGTGGCACTCCACTCAAGACTTCCCTCCACGTAGATGTGGAGCCATTTACGAGCATTCATTGGGTACGATTTTTCAACCAACCATGAATCCATCCAACGGTTGCTCCATCCAGCCCACACTTAACCAGCTTATCCTCAAGTATATCATGAGAAACTTTGTCAAATGCTTTACTGAAATTTAGATACACTATATCCACAGCATTGCCAGAGTTAACCATTTTAGTAACTCTGTCAAAAAAGGAGATACGGTTGGTCTGGCATGACTTATTCTTGTGAGTTAATTGGTAGTACCCATGTTGGTAGTACCAATTAACTGATTCCGTTCAAGGTGCTCACAGACAGAGTATTTGACAATCTCCTCCAGAATTTTCCCAAGGCCTGTAATTTCCCGGGTCCGTCTTTTCCCCCTTCTTGAAGATCGGGACAACATTCTCTCTTCTCCAGTCTTCCGGCACAACACCAGTACTCCAGGACACCTCAAAGATTAGAGCCAGAGGCTCTAAAATAACATCTGCAATTTCTTCTAGCACCCTTGGATGCAAACCATCTGGCCCTGGAGATTTGAAAGTATTTAAGGCAGCCAGATGCTTTCTAACCATTTTGTATACAGTTCGCCTTACGGTTAAAGACTGATGCAAAGTGAGAGTTGAGTAATTCCGCTTTGTCTTCATCCCTTGTCCAGACTTGACCGTCTTCCCCTAGCAATGAACTTACTCCATCCCTGTTCTTCTTTTTGCTCTGAACATCGGCATAGAAATTTTTCTTGTTATTTTTAGCATCCCTTGCAAGCCTCAGCTCCATCTGCACTTTAGAACCATGCTGTGGACCAGGACCTTAACCCTAATAAGCCTAACCCTAACCCTAACCCTAATAACCCTAACCCTCATAATCCTTACCCTAATAACCCTAACCCTAATAACGCTAACTTTAATAACCCTAACCCTAATAACCGTAACCCTAATAATCCTAACCCTAATAATCCTAACCCTAACAATCGTAACTCTAACCCTAATGACTGTAACCCTTATAACCCTAACCCTAATTATCCCATCCCAACCCTAACCCTAACAAACTTAACCCTCCTCCCCAAACTCTGTCTTTGCCAGACTCCCCCCCCCCGAGTCTCTATTCTATCCTCACAACAACGCTGTGAAATAAGTTAGGCTGAGAGTGAGTGACTGGCCCAGGGTCTCCCCCAGCAAGCTTCCGTGGCTGAGTGGGGATTGGAACCTGAGTCTCCCAGATCCTGGCCCGACACTTGAACCACTACGCCATGCTGACTCAGCATCTCACGGCCTTCAATATCCATACTTCTCTTCCCTTGAGAATTCTTGAAAATGAACCTCTTCTTCCCAGCTTTCAATCTTTGCCTCTCCTTCTCTCCCCTCACCTTTCCTAATCAAGGCAGGAGCCATGCGTAGACTCGGGCAGGATTTGTTCTTTTTGACATTATTTACTGTACAATATTTGACATTCCCTTTTGTGGTGATAATGGTTTTGTAATTTCTGCGGTCAAAGAGCCAGTACTATTCTTTGTGTCCCGGCTGTGGTCCTTTTATGGGTTATTGTTTCGAGTTGCCAGTCCTGGGTTGGGGGTGGAACCTGGAGAGGGCAAGGTTTGGAGAGGGGAGGGACCTCAGCAGGATATAAAGCCATCTTCTCCAGGGGACCTGATCTCAGCCTGGAGATCAGCTGCAATTCTGGGAGAGCTCCAGGTCCCATCTGGAGGTTGGCAACCCCACATAGTACATTCAACATTTTGTGATATTTTGGTTGACCTTAATAAAAAGGTGACTGTTTTTACTGTTGCTTTTGGATTTTTTCCTATGGAATATGGATATCCTGAAAAGCCAAGGGTTGAACATTAAGGATTGCACAAGAAAACTGCTATTGGGTCTTCCTAAGTCTCTATAGGAAGCTGTCTGTTACCAAGTATATAGAAAGTTTGGGCCCAGTTGATAGCGTCTGAGTCCTGCAACAATGTCCGATACGCATCAAGATCATGATAAAATGCAGCATACGCGTTGGTGTAAAATCAAAGTCATCTTTGGAAACCTAAAAGAATGACATGACATTTGAAAGTGATGAACACAATAATCTTCCTGTGCTTTCCCAGGCTAGCTAGTTGTAGCTATGAGGCCTGAATGAATCCCCAATATTTTCATCATCAGAACAGGTCAAAACAGCAGTGGGCTAAAGCCTGGTCTAAAAGTTACACTTACTGTGTTCCTTCTTGGTGATCGAATGTGTGGTACATGTACTGGTCCCATGTGTTGACTGTGTAATGTAAAGGGTTTTAAAAAGCATCCAGTGTGATGTGTGTCCCCCCTCACCTTTCTTGGAACTATGGAAGTTTTATACGCCAGTCCTTTAAATACTGCAAGTTGCTAAGCAGCATTTATTGACAACACATCTTATTATAACAGAAAGGGTTAGATTTTCACAACAAACCCCAGCCTGAAAATAAATCTGTTTCTTCATTTGCAGCAGAATTCTATCTTTTAGAACATTGTGACTTCAAGGAAGGGCTTAATGGAGCATTAATAGATGTATTAATATGTGAAATGTACAGTGAAGATATATAAAGGGAACTTTCATCTGAGGAAAAACATGACTTTAAAATATGCAGCAACAACAGAAAAAGCAGATAGGGGGCTAAATTAGATGATATGTTTGATGTGACTCATGCATGCTGTCAGGGAACGACTGTTGCCAAGTGTGCCAGTCAGGGCTCTTTTTGTAGAAAAAGCTCAGCAGGAACTCATTAGCATAATAGGCCACACCCAACAGCAGAAACTCGTTAGCTTATTAGGCCACACCCCTGACAGCCCAGCTCAGTAGCATATTAGGCCACACACCCCATGTTACCAGAAGTGTGGTCATCCAGCCACATCCACCTTTTGCTTCTTATTCTGTTTACCTTGCTTGTTGTCAAAACCCAGGGCTTTTTATGTAGCAGGAATTCCTTTGCATGTTAGGCCACACACCCCTAATGTAGCCAATACTAATGAGTTAGGCTCCCACTAGCATGGGAGAGGAAACTGTTTATTCTGCCTGCCCTATCCTGTCATACCAAACAAACACATACCTTTAGGATGAGGTGGTAGTACACCTATGAGAAGGTAATCCTAGATTTCCCTAACTTGGGGATGAAGTGTTTGGGAAAGGGTCACCATTCTGAATACTTGCTCTCTTCCTAGCAACAATAGCTGACACTTCATCTCTTTCCATTCGAGCCTGGCTTGATAGGAAAAAATCTTCCATTTCACATTCCTTGCTGGAATCCCAGGTAGTGTGACCCATAGAAACTCTGAAGGCTATTACCTCTCTGCATGGCCGGGTGAGGACAGCTTTGAACTTTGGCCATGAATCGACAAGCACTTCATGCCCAGCTGGGTTCCCACGGTTTATGTGCATTACTGCTCCATGGACCTGTCAAGAATCACAGGTGAGAGTTGGTACTGAAGTGCAGATTGAGGGGGGACTCTGGGTGGAGTGGTTCTGTCAAACTCTGATGTCCTAAGTCCACACCCACTGAATGGTGGTATAGTCCATGCCCATTCATGGAGCATTTTAATGCATATTTCCTACTTGGTATTTGCAGGAATTCGCAAATAGGAGTGCTATCAATAATGCATTGCAGTGTCGTCCCTGCACTGTCGAATTTACAGTGTGCACCACCAATCATGGCTAGTCCCACGGGAGATATTGTGGCAACTTTTTTATAATTCTGGAAGTAGGTCTGGCTCCACTCAGTAGGAAAATCAAATGGTGAATGATGGATGGATTTCTGAAATGAAACAGAAAATCCAGCGGTATGTGCTACTCTAGAATTCCTTTCTCAAAGCACACTTCCACACTCTGCATTCAAACTCCATGCTGAACCTCCAAGTTGTCATTCATTGGTTGTAGTCAAGTCAACATGCATGGAAACTGGCACTTAGTCCTAAGGAATGACACATCCCATGATTTGTTTTTTGGCAGAAAGTCTTCTGGCGCACCACAAACTTAAGCACTCACCCTGTGCACATGACCATAGATGGGGCCACTTTACATATTACAAAGCATCAACCCCAGGTAAACTGTTCACTCTGGGAACATATTACAAAGCATCAAACCCAGGTTTACCTCAAGTTGGGCAGAGCTGGTTCTAAAATAGCAAGAGGTCACAGTTTAAGTTTACCGAAAGGGTCTGGGGAAGACATTTCCGCAAAATCCCTTCTAGCAGCTGCAACTTGGAAGGACAGGATAGGATCAGCATAGCTCAGGAGGTGGAGGCTGGTGAGAACCAACAGAACCAGGATGGGTGGTAAGTACCTATGAGAGAGGAAGATACACCATTTATCCTCATCCCAAAACCTTCTGCCTCATGGGAAAAACACTTTTTGAACCCTTGTGCCAACATACACATGCATGTGGGTGCAGCACCTGTGTCCCCAAAAGTAACAGTCAATCCCCTTCCAGATCAGTGCTTAAGATAGTCAAGATCATTTTGTTCTGGGTCAATGTCACCCGTCACACTATCACCTATGGCTCACCTGTGGCTACCTGAATCTTCCTGATGAGAAGAACAGATAAAGAACGATCAAAGCAGCAATATGTACCCACTCAGTCCACATCTGATCCAGCCAGGTTTCTCCAGGGAGTGCGTTGCTTATGGGTATACTTTCATCCCAGAATAAATGAACCATTAACAGATTTGTTCCTTGGACTGCAGCCCAGGGCCTTGTGGGATGGGATCCAGATGACACAGTATAACTGGCCAAGCCCCTGAGTAAAGATGGGATGCATTTGCTCTTGCAAGTACTTGGTTTAGCTTGGAGCTGCTGAAAGGGAGAAGGGTGGTTGGAAGATATGGGGGAGGGGGAGACCGGGCATCTTCTGCTGTTGCTTGAGACCTTCTTCAAGGGAACGTGAGAAGGATCTGCAGTCAAACCCAGTGATCCGTGAAAACTGCAGTTCATTTACAGCATGTTCAAAGGCTGCTTACTGCACAGGCCTTTGCCTGAGCTATAGTGGGGTGGGATTAGTGATTCTCTTGGCTTAGGTGATGTGGAATCTGCATAGATTTCAACTTTCACTGGGTAGCTTTAGCAGATGTCCCTGACATCTCATAGCTGAAACGTGCTACAGTTGGGGCTGCTGAAGTGAAAGTGTTCACTCTGGGAAACACTGGTCAGATGCTAGCTCATGTTATCAGCTGGGTGTGTGAGGCCTGGGGTTGGATCCTGTAACTCTCTTCCACTCGGTTGGATCTTGTGACTTCCCTCAGCCAACTTTTTGCCCAACAGAGAAAGACTTCCTCTGATGGAGAAGATCTTTCTCCATTGGGAAAAAGTAATTGTCCATTCAAGGAATCTTGCTAAATCATGCCCTTCTTTAGTCCTTTTTATCCCACTGTTCCTCCAAGGAACTCAAGACTGCACACATAGTTCTCCTTTCCTTCATTTTGGTGTAGTGGTTAAGAGCGGTGGACTGATCTGGGAGAACCAGGTTTGATTCCCCACTCCTCCACATGCAGCCAGCTGGTGTGACCTTGGGTCAGTCACAGTTCTCTCAGAGCTGTTCACTCAAGAGCAGTTCACAAAAGAGCTCTCTCAGCCCCACCTACCTCACAGGGTGTCTGTTGAGCGGAGAGGAAGGGAAGGGGGTTGTAAGTCACTCTGAGACTCTGAGTGAAGGCTGAGGTAAAAATCCAGCTCTCCTCCTCCTCCTCCATCTTATCCTTACAAAAATTTTATGAGGTAGGGTAGGCTGAGAAAGAATGCCCCGTGGTCACCCTAACCCTCTATACCACATTGATGAGACCGGAGGAAATCCTGAAGCCTGACCCACTATCCAGGGCAAGCGACTGTCCCCTCTGCCATAGTTCTTTGACATCCTAGGTCATGTAGAGACTTCATGCCAGATATTCATCACCCTTCGCTTCTATGCTGCTGCGCATCAGGCTTCTAATGATGGGCCAGGGCTAGTGCTGCAATTCACGGTATCACTATAAGTCACTCTCTAGAAACGTCTGTTTGTACCGGGTGTGCAGGTTTGCCTTTGAGCGTCCCCTCCTCTCCTCAGCGCCCCCTACCAGGTTAGCTAGGGGAGTCCAGGGGAGTCGCTTATTTGACCTCTGTGTTTTGCTGTTTCTCCCTTCTAGGATGCTTGTTTGTTGGGAGCAGAGATCTTTCACCAGAGGAACTTGACGCTGGTCTCGTTGAATATGAAGTGCAAAGAAAGAATGGCCAGCAGATGGCCGGCAGATCCTTGCCAAACTATCCTTGCCACCCAACCTTTCCTGTCCCAATCTCTGACCAAAAACCACATGCACTTCTGTGAGCAATCTCAACCACCTACTCTTTGGTATTCAGAATCAATGGTTATGTTTCGTACACTTGTTTTTTCATAAAGTGTGGACATGTTGCTATTTTTCAGAGCACAGAAAGAAGTGTCTTGGACTTCCCTCCCTCCAGATGCTGAACTGCACCAACAATTCAGTGGCAACATCACCCACCCACCCCACCCCGGTTTCTCCTATTGACTTGAGTGCTGGACAGCAGCTTCTGTACCCGCGACTCTTCCAAGGGCTGGGCAAACGCTGGAGGAAGGCAGCCACTTCTGTGGCTTAGGCAGGGGCCATGAGCAATGTTTTCAGTGGCTTCCTTTCTCTCAAATACTTTTATGTGTGATGTGCTGCTACAATCTGAGAGGGATGTGATGTAAACAAATGTGGTCCTTTCCAGGTTTGGCATGTCTGGGTATTGCCGGAGCTGTGTTCAGAGCGTTCAGATCTGCTTGCGACACGACCCTAGAAACACTGGAAGTCTAGAAAATCAGCAAGTGGTCTGCACATCTGTATGTTTGTTCTTTTAAAACTTGGTACTTTGAACAGTTGTGGTGCTTCTCTTGACTATAAATGCATAACTCAGCAGGGCAGAGGCCAGATATGCAACGGTGGTGACTTCCTTCTTGCTTCTGCAGTAAGACTTTTCTTCAGCCAGAATTCCAGGGTCTGATGAGCCAGTCATGCTGCATTGTGCAACCAATCCACTACTGCGCAGGATATTTGTTTCCTTTTGGACCCAGCATTTTGGCCCCTGCACGGAAGCCCCTCTAGCAATGCTGGTCAGACTGATCCCAATGCAGGGCTCTGTCATGCTGTACTTTCCTATTTCTACTGAAGTAACTTCTCTCTGTCCCAGTTTTGCCAACTAAAGCTAGGGCAGGAATGGAAAATAATACCAAGCTTTGTTATTGGCATGATGTTGTGGTGATCATTCATACATGCAGGCATGCAAGTGAGTTGTGATTTGTATATCCACAAACCTGGTTTGTGTCTTACCCTTTTACCCAAGGAGCAAGAGCAAGACCTGATAGCATTCTTTCCCAAGCTGGGGCCAGGAAAATGCACTTCAAAAAAGGTGTAGATCAATTCAGAAAGAATTGAGTGGAAAGCTTTAAAGTACCAGCCTTAATGTTCACATTTGGTTTTGGGGAGAACAGTTTTTGTTTGAAGAGAAATAAAGATAAACAACTGGAAAAGGAAGCCTACAGGCAACACAGCAGGGAAAGGCATTGCACATTTCACTGGGTACTGGGATTGATTTTTAAACGATCTTCACCACTTAATTTTTAATTAACATATTGGATGGCTGTTGTATCATCCCAGGGCTTTGATAGTGTGGTAACTGAATTTTTGCACCTCACTAACATATATATTCTCTTTTGCTATGGAAGTATAAGGCAGCATTTCCAAAGAGAAGTGCAATTTCTAAGTATTTTATTTGTGATATGCTGCATTTTTCCTGAAGGAGGGAACAGGCAAAACTTCTGCTTCTTATTCCAACATCCACCATTTATCTATTTATCTACTCTGCCTTATTAGTGGTATTGTTCCTGTCTTCGTGAGCCAAATCTGAAATCTGATCTTGCTTGCTAGCATCAGCCTGCACTTGGTTGTTTGCCTCATGTTGCCCAACTGCGCTGTCAGAATCCTACCCATCTGCAGTAGCACCAACCTGTCCTCTTCTGCTTATTACAGAAATATGATTCTTGAATGTGACATTGTAGTACACCAAGTAGGCATCATTGAACATGTAGAGGTTCTGATCATTGGGGTTATAATTCAAGCTCTGCACATTAGGCAGAGCTTTCTCTATGAAGATTTGCATATTGCCTTCCTGGGCTGTGTTAGTGTCATAATAATAAAACACCTCCTCATGTGTTGCATTCACTCTTTGGGTGGCATACAACACTCCACAGATCATGAAACTATTGGTGACTTGTGGCTTTGGCTGTGTGGTAGTCCAACGTCTTCCAGCTTTCAAGTTACTAGGGTCTACCTGCCTAATGACCATGTTTCCATTGGCCTTTGAAGAGCCGTAAATCATCCATAAGCCCTTTTCATCCCCTGCCATATCCATGTCTTGATATCTGACACCCTTATAGGAGAAGATGTCATTAAAAGAAGCAGGATCATTGTCGTCTAACTCCTTGTGGAACAGCCGCATGGCGTTTGGGTCCATTTTGCATAGGGCTCTGCTGTCGTAACAGTTGTAAAAGAAAGAACCATTGTAGAAGATCACCCCACCCCCTTGGCCACAGCTCTCACACTCATCTTTCTTTCCTCTAAGACTGAACTCCATAATGGGAAAATACAGCATCATTTTTTTGTAGGAAGCATAGAGGCGGAATGTCTCCATTGTACGGTGGTCTTTGTTGGCGGGGAAAACCCAGTAATGGTCTTGTAATTTGGTCCCCAAGGCAAAATCTTTCCCCCAGGATCCTGCTTTGAAATCTGTCCCTTTCCAGTTCAGTTTCACAAGAACTGGTCCATGAATGCTCTGTATTCCCTCATGTTGGCAAATACCTGTAAAGAGAGAAGGAGTGGGTTCATTAATTTAAACTACTGCTTTCCCACAGACCTGGGCCAGAAGAAATACGGCAGTCATCCCATGATGGCTGTTTGAAGAGTTCCTGAGCTGTCCCTTCCTGTGCCATTCAGGCTAATCTTGAAAGCCTCTTTAGAGAAATGCAGAATTATAGTGGGGCTCATTCCCATCAGTGTAGGGATTTACAAGAAGAGGACTGCAAGAGCTCCCAGGTTAAAGGAAGCCCCATTTCCTTCCAGCCTCCAGCTTCCCTACTTGCCTCCAGCACCAGGGTGCCTCCTCCCTGCTGCCAGCTGGGTTTACCTCCCTACGACTACTGCCAGCTCCAACTTACCTTCTTCCACCAACTCGATCTCACCTCCTTGCCACAGCCTCCTCCTCCTGGCTGCTGCCACTGCCACTTTTTGCATGCCCTTGGAGTTGCTACAATAGATCAAAATGCCACTCAAATGCTAGCAGTTTCCCTTTTGTGGGTAGGTTTTTAGACTTCTTTAACGAAAGCCAGGGTTTTCTGTAAATCTGGGCTTCCACCCAGGCTTGTCATGGCTGCCTGCACTGTATGGATTTGTCTATCTGCATAGAGGCCAATTTTTTAAAAAAAAGTTTTTATTTCATTAACATTTAACATAGTTCAACAACCTCAATAACATAGTCCATGGTTGCGGTCTATGGCGACTCACTAGCAGACATGCCTCCCGGTTGATCTGGGGGCATGATCTGCACACTGGCGGTTTGGAGGGGGGCGATCATTTGCTCCCCACTGTCAGAAGTCCTAACTTAGTCAGCAAACACCAGACCTTTTTGATGCAAGCAAGGTTAGCGTTTATTAAGCTGCAATAGATAGATCACTGAAACAGGTCTCTTGTTCAGAATGACTTGGTTACAGAAAGCAAGCGGTTATACAGGGGAAGGGGGTGAATGGGGACCCCCCTTCTTCCATACAATGAATAAACATGCGACTGGGAAATCGAAAGTTACTAAGCAAATGAATTTCCCACCGCCCCCATTAACCACAGCTGCTACATCTATGCCAGCGATAGAGAAGCTCGCAACCCCGACTAGCCAAGGTCAGAACGTCCGGGCTGCAAGAGATAGGAAGAATAAAAGCCACATTCCATTCTCACACCCGAGGTGTAAATCAACAACTCCCCGGATTCCAACCTCCCGTCTGTCCCGCCATTAAGGCGCCAAAAGCCCACCTCCCTCCCGTCATCCATCATAGCCCACCTCCCACCCTTCTATCATGGCAGGGCTACCTGACACCCCCGGAGTCATTTGGAAATGGCTCCTAGCCAGGGGGCTTTTGAGGGGTGGCCTCTTTGCCAGCACAATGCTGGGGAATTGAGGCACTCCTCGGCCCCGATGGTCCTGCTGCTGTGCGACTGTTTGGTACCAGAGCTGCTGACCAGGACAAGCATTTGGAGGTTCAGTGATTTTCTCTGCTTGGTGTGATCCCAGGGGCTGTCCCAGGACCTGCTGGATCGATTCAAGGACTGATGAGTGAGTTTGCATTGAAACGAGACACCAAAGCCTAGATGTGAAGTCCCCCTACTATAAGCGGAGGGGGGGAGGGGACACCCTTTCTCCTGATGCTCAAGCGAATGTGAAAGCATGATTCGAGGGACTGATCAAATTGTGACAATGGACTGTAACGGAGAGTCTTTCTGAAAGAAAATTGAGCATATAAACAGACCTTAGAGACTTTGGCATTCTTCCTCGGCTAATGTAAACATCCCCGAAAGATGGCGACGAGAGACGAAGGGGGAGGTGGCACCAGTGTTTTCTTCAGGAAGGAGAATAGTGGAAAGTGAGGTCATGTGACCTAACCATAGACTCTGTCTTTAAAGTAAATCGTGGGTCCCCTGGTGGCTAAAGTGGAGTAGCGACCTGGATCTGTACTAAAAGTGGCTGTACTTTTAAAGGGACAGTGTTTGGCGTGTATCTTTGATCAGAGAGACTTATGGACGGTATGGAGATTCTAAAGTTTAGTTTTTCTTGCGGTTGGACTGGCAAGCGGATCAAAAAGCAGTTTATTGGTTAGGAGTAAAGGGTTCGCTACCCCAACTCCATAACATCTGCTTGCCAAGAGAAAGGCTGGACTCTCCAACAAGCGTACTTTTAATGCAACAAAAGGAAGATCTCTTATGATTCAAGAAGTTTAAGGAAGCGAAGATGTCCCTGGAAAAAGGAACTTGGTTTACATCATGAACGGACAGATCCGGATTTATAATAGCTAATGGAAAAAGAAGATACATCAAAGACAGAAGAAGATAAATCGTTGTAATACTCTTGCTGAGGGAACACTGGTTTTAAATATTCTGCCTATGGGGGGAGAGCGAAGCATAAAAGGAGAGGGCAAATTGTTTTAAGAGCTGTGATTATGTGTATTTGAACTTTGGAATTACTTTCTGTTTAGTCTGATAAGCTGATGTTGTCAACAGAAGCGATGATTGGCGGGCACTCTTCATATTGCAAAGTAACTGAATAAGAGTAACAACTATTTTATAAGCATTGCATAACCTCCACTCTTGGGTTTTTAGTTAGGTTCTTTTCACTTTCTCCTTCAGATTGTAGATTCTCCCCTCCCTATTTTCTGTTGTAGTTTTATAGAAATGCAAATAAAAAATTCCCCGGGGGGGGGAAATAACATAGTCATTTACAGCAAAACATGTCTTTGATATTAGTGCTTAAATACACATTCCTAAAAATCAAACAATACCCATTAAGAAATGATGTCACACTACAGTATTTATACCAGACACATATTATATATTACAATAGCATTAAAGATTTTAAGTTTTCTGGAACCAACTTAAGCTGCGATCAATAATCCAATATGATATACCACACTTCTATAAAGTCAGTCTGAGGTGGAGTTCTAACCAATTTGATATGTAACTTTTTATTTTATTTTATTTATATTTATTTATTATTTGGATTTGTATCCCACCCTCCTCATTATGTAAATTTCCCATATCTTCTGATACCATAAAGTGAGGGTTGGTGGATCTGAACATTTCCAGGTAGTAGCTATAGCAGATTTTGCTGCCACTAAAAGAATGGAGATAAGTTTTTTCCTAACCTGCAGGACTGAGGCATCTGGCCAGTAGTTTAAAATTAGTACCTCAGGGGAACAGGGCACTACATAGCCTGTCATTGTAAATATTCCATCTAACACTGCCTGCCAGAATTGCTTGATTTTCTCACATTGCCACCAACAGTGTGAGTAGGACTCTATCTTCCCATATTTTTTCCAACAGAGTGGAGAGTACGCTGCAAAGATATGCAAGAGTTTTTTTGGTGTTAAATACCAATGTTGAACGTTTGGAGTCTCACAGTTTGAGTCTGTGAAGAAAGCGTATGGGATCTCCAGATCTGTAACCAGATACTATCTGATAATGTCAAATTGCAAGCCCCAATTTCTGACATGACAAAGAACTTTTAGTTGCTATTTTGAGTATAGTCTGATAGATTTTAGAGATCAGGTTGCAATTATTATTCACACAGTTCTGAAGAATGATTTTGAAATCAGTTAGTGGAGTTGACAGTATATTGCCAGTACTTAAGCTGTCACAAAGGTTGTTTAGGTCTAAATAAAGAAACCATGGTATCTTCTCCTCAAGCTTATCTTCCAGCTTAACTTTCTCAAGAATGCCACATTTAGATGTAATGTCAACTATTCTAGTAATGCTGGAGTGCCTCCATGACTCCAAGAGTCCACTATTCTGTCCCTATGGAAACAACTCCTGATTCAAAAATGAGGTGAAGTGCAATCTGGGCGGGAACAGTCCCCCCCCCCCAGCATCCTAAACACTTAGAATGGAGGTTAGGAATTGATTCTGATTGGTCAATTCATGTCTTGATTGCTTCTTGTTCCAGACTGCCTCTACTCCACTGACCTGGGATAAGTATGTTCTGATTGGATTATGATCCAGTCCAGTGGATTCTCCATTCTCAACATTTTGAGGACATTAGATAACATGATGTAGTAGATCTTCACATTAGGGAAGGCCATTCCTCCCTGGTTTGTTGGTCTGCACAAGGTGTTAAAGGCTGTATGTGATTTTTTATTATCCTACATGAAATTATGTAAAGCCTTTTGCCAATTTTTTAAAGTTGTAGAGGGAATTTCCACTGGTATTGCCCTGAAGAAGAAGCTAAATTTAGGAAGCAAAAAGGACTTGTTGAGTTTTACCTAACAATCCAGGAGAGACCTACATTTTCCCATTTTTTAATTTGCTGTATCAAGTCTTGGAAAAGCGTAGTATGGTTGAATTTCAATAAGTCATCCAAACAAAGTGGAATCCTAATTCCAAGGTAATGTAAGGATGCCATGGTCCATTGAAAGGAATACCTTCCTTTAATTGTGGTGGTCAATTCTGAATTTATATTCATTGGGTATAATTGAGATTTTGAGTGGTTAACTTTTAGACCAGCTGTTCTACTAAAATCCTCTAAAGTTCCTTGTAGAGCGGGAGAGATTTTAAGGGATTGGTTACATATAGCAAGAGATCATCCACAAAAAGACTAATCTTAAATATTTTTTTACCTATCTCTACACCTGATGTGTTCATATTATTTCTGATTGTTGAAGCTAATGGCTCAACAGCTAAAGCAAATAGTAGGGGAGATAGTGGGCATCCCTGACACATTCCTCTCTGTAGTGTGACATGTTCTGAGTACAAATTTTCAGTCTTGCACATGGAGTTGCATAGATTGCTGCTATTGTTCTTAAGAAGGAGCTACCAGAATTCATGTGAATCAGCCATGTCTTCAGAAAAGAAATATCTAAGGTGTCGAAAGCCTTCTCAATGTCTAATGAAAGCAATACAGCTGTAGTTTTCTTATAGTTGCAATATTTGATACTGTTTCGTAAGTATTATCAGTAATGTCTCTACCTGGCATAAAACCAACCTGGTCTGATGAGATGTGTGATGTTATTAATGAATGCAGTTGTCTAGCAAGGTTGAGTGTAAATATTTTGAAGTCCTGATTCAGTAATGGTATCGGCCTATAGGATGCCACTGAAGTCAAGTCCTTTCCTGTTTTAGGGATGACAGTATATTAGCATGGGACCATGATGGAGGCAAAATACCTGTTCTTATAATTTGGTTGCATGCAATTGTGAGGGGGCCTGCTAGAAGTGGGCAAAATTTTTTATAAAATTCTGCAGGGTATCCATCTGGGTCATGGGTTTTATTGTTCTTCAGTTATTTCCTGAGTTGTAAAGGGCATGTCAAGGAGAAGTTTGTGTTCTTCTGTCAGCTGGTGCATGAAAGGGTGTAGCTTGAAGAAATCCTTCGTCAGCTTTGTATTACGCAATAAAGATAATTTAAAGACCAGTCCGGTTTTCTGCCATTTCTTTCATCTTTAAACAGGAGACAGTTTACGTAAGAGTGACCAGACCATATATGCATGCCTATGTTTATTGAGTGGAACTCTGTTCAACAGAGAGGGGGAGACCAGTACATAATCTATTCTAGTGTAAATCTGGTGTCTGGCTGAATAATACGTGTAGTCTTTTTCTAAGGGATGGAGGTGTCTCCATATGTCCACTAGATGAATTTGAGCCATTTCCAAGCCTCTGCATTTAGGCTTTTTAGTTTGCTTTTCTGGGTGAGATCTATCAAGGTTATGATCTATTATACAGTTCAGGTGACCTGCTAAAATCACTTCCCCTTCTTGGAATAGACTTAACTTGTGTAGAACCTCCTCCAAGAATTTGAGCTGGTTATTGTTGGGAGCATAGAGCGATCCCAAACTTACCATGTGATTATCTAACTGTCTCTTTGCAAATAAATAGAGGCTTGTATATCTATTAATTTGTCTTTGAGGCTGAAGCGCACTCCTTTGGACAAGAGAATTGCAACACCTCTGGCTTGAAACTGTTGTGGGTATCTGTGTGATTTAATAATCGTAATGGATGGGTTTTTCAAATGTGTTTCCTGCAGGAATAGTACATCAGGACGATGCCTGTACAGACTGGAGAATACTGTTCTGTGTTTTATTCTGTTGTTCAAACCACTTGTATTCAGGAAGAGTATTTTAATAGTGTCAAGCTTTACTACCAAATGGAATGACAGAGTTCATGTCCAATCTAGTGGTGTTGTGGTCTATGGCTGCATTCTGAGATTCTGGTTATGGTAGGCTTTTTCTAATATCAAACAATTATAAAATTATTTTAAAAATTAAAAATGAAACTTATTAAAGATAAGACAGAGAAAAAGAAAAGAGAACAGCTGAAGTCTGGAGTCTCAAAGCAGCTTACAAACTCCTTTCCCTTCCCCTCCCCACAACAGACAGCCTGTGAGGTAGGTGGGGGCTGAGAGAGCTCTTTCAAGAACTGCCCTTTCAAGGACAGCTCTTGTCAGAACTATGGCTTGCCTAAGGTCATCCAGCAGCTGCAAGTGGATGAGTAGGAAATCAAACCTGGTTCTCCCAGATTAGAGTCCGCACACTTAACTACTACACCAAACTTCATCTACATCACAATCCCCCCACCCCAAAGAGATGGTATAACTGCCATGAAAATAAAAAGGTTTAGGTTTAGGAGGTTTAAATTTGTTAGAGTAGTTAATAGGTAATTCAGTAATAAAATTCTTGTATAAAAGGCTGTAGCTAGGTAGTCTTAGGCTGCAATCATATGCACAATTAGACCTGCCATAGGCACAAATGCTGGGTGGTTTTAAAGGGCACGATCAGACAACAGAAGTGCCCTGCAGCCATCGGCTGTGCCGCAGAAGTGGAATTAAAAGACACCAAGGAAAATCCAGTAGACAATGGGTTGAGATGGGCCATAGATGGACTCCAGCATGCTCTCATGGTGTCGGGATGGTCTGATCAGGCCATCCTAATTCTGTGCAAACTCCATAGGGAGCCCTCATTGTGGAGATGTGATTCACTGATTCCTCGCTTAAGCGCACTGGAAACAAATGGCAAAAAAAAAAAAACACAACCCGACTTACCCATGGTTGCATCAGATCATGCAGTGGCAGGCTGTACCCACAGCTTCCAAAGACTGTGTGATCATGCAACTGTCGGTCAAAGTCCTCCAGAGGGAATAGCTTTGGCCCCCCCCATTTTTTATGGTGCGTTGTGATCCTTTAAAAGTATCTAAATGATGTGTGGTTTAAAAAAACAATACTATATTGCATTTTCAAAGGTATAGAGTAAATATAGGGATCAGAGTGATTTTATATACCTCTGCATACACAATTAATTGTACAACTGAAATTTGATTACAAATAATTAATTATTAACGTTGCATTTTACTATTGTCTGAAATTCATTAATAGATTAATTTAGCATAATAAACAGGTGAACATAACCAATAAATAAGTACCAAAGTGTTGTATTGCTTTTCAAAAGGTGTATGAGTGATATGAAAATTATAATGGTTCTATATAGCTGTATATCAACATACCCCATGTTTATTATTAACTATATAACTATGTAATAACTATGTAACATTTACAGTATTTAAACTAAGATTTATATACGTAAGTGGTTTATAACACCTCATGAATAAAGAGTTTGCTATTACCAGATGTTTTAAAAATAATAGTGTGCACCTGCAATAAAAAGGCTTCCAATCGCCATAATATGATGGCTGTCATAATGTTGTTCATGCGTGTGTCCTGTATGGTATGAGAGTTGCCGTGGAAATCCTTCCTAGTTTCGATGCCTCTTTAAATGGAGGGGTCCATGTCCTGTCATG
The DNA here is from genome assembly GCA_029375565.1 of Gekko gecko. Lineage (NCBI taxonomy): Eukaryota > Metazoa > Chordata > Lepidosauria > Squamata > Gekkonidae > Gekko > Gekko gecko. The sequence goes on from JAPDNY010000003.1 coordinate 84,428,156, forward strand.
AGTTGAGCCTCCTTTGTTCATTCCACCTATTTTCATCTGGAGGCAGACCGATCCTTAAAACCTGAAGCAAATCGAGACCTGAAGAAAACCGAGACTGCCAGTATCAGATGCATAGTAATTCCTCCCATTGAGCAATGCTTGTAGTTCTGAAGTGCCTATCCATCTATATTGGATGTGCAAGGCAGTTAGCTTTTCAGCGGTGGCTTTTAGATCTCTCCTTCTTTGTAATGGCTCAGACAGCAAGTCTTGTAAAGCGATCACCTTCCTACCCTGACATTATACCAATCCTCTCTCTCTTGCCAGTCACTGCAACTTTTGTTTGTATCAGAGATCCTGGAATGTAACCACTGTATCTCTGGGGTCTTTGAACTGTGAAGTGTTAAATGATCCTCTTCGATAGGCTTTAACAATCATGGGAGTTTCTTCATTCCTCAAGTCAAGCTCTGAAGCCAGCCATGGCGACATGAAAGTAACCAGATCTCTTGGCTCTTCTGTCATCATGGGTCCTGGCGCCACTGATGCTGACTATTCCTCAGATGAGGAAGAGACACAGAGCAACCCACCTCCTCTGGAGTCAGCCCAGAAGAGGAACCTTTACCAACACCTGAGGGAGAAGAGGCCCCAGCATCTGCGCAGGAGGGGCAGCAAGGCGAAGAGACTGAGGTGCAGTCAGAGAGAGAGTCTGCTCCAGAGCCTGGCCCAGCACCCCCAGGTGGAGACACCTCGAGGCCAGAGTCCCCACCGAGCTCACCTGAATGTCCCAGACGCAGGGCACGCCAGTGTCTGAATGTGCAAGAGGAGGAGGAGTGCCAGACTTCAGCTGTTGCAAAGGCAATGTGAGGGGCTGTGAGTCTTTGCAGATTGCCTCCCAGGGAAGGGAGGATCTGGTCATAAGCAACCATGCTCACTTGCCTCGGTGCAGATGCAACCATGCAATCTTGGACCTTGTCCCAGCTGCCAGTCTCTGCTCCTTGCTCCTGGAAACTCTGACTTATTTCCCAGCATTCTGACCCTTGGCTTGCTTTTGGACTGTATATCTAGCTTTCAGTGAAGTGTATCCATGGCGACCAGCCAGATCCAGCACATCCTCTTTAGTTTCCACTACCCCTCTAAATTACAGATTCTTCTCAAGCAGAGTCATTTCCAGGAATATGAGTTTTTCTCCATGCTTTTGCTGTATTTGCTGTTGTTCTCTGTTCTCAGTTTGCAAAGTCAGGGCTAATTCCATCACACAGTCAGCCATTTGGTAACCTCCAACAGAGATCTGGTGATTTCTTCTGGCTGTTTTCCCATTGGTCATAGTGGCCAGTCATAGTGGCCAATATCTCAGTTTTCATTGCTGTCGGTGCCTCAAGCAAATATTTTTAAACTGTCACCTGCCCCCGACTTGAGATATTGATCAAGCTCCCTAAGTATTGCAAAGATAATCCCGATTTGGTTGTAGTTTTATCCCTCTCAGTTGGCTGCTTGAGTAGGCGGGTAGATCTGTTTTATGCTGCATTGTTACAGTGTTGGGAAGAAACAGTAAGTGGGGTGGGAGAGACTAGCACCTAAGTGTCCGCCATTGATAGTGTCCTGCTGCGCGCCCCCTCCCATTTTTTTAAAATTAGATAACAATATAAAACATTTAGTCTGAAGTCCCCTTTCCCCACTTGTTATGTCTGGACATAAGGAGGCATGCCTGGACTTGTCTGGCAGGCCACCTAGATGGAGAGAGGGGAGGCATGTCTGGGCAGACCACCTAGTTGGAGCCTGAAGCCCTAGAACAAAGGCAGGCAGGATCCTGGAACCTGCCTGCGGATTGGCCCCTGAGGGCAGCCAGCCAATCTGGAGCCTGGAGGCCATTTGAACTCACCAATTGCACGGGGGCTGGGAATGGCTTAGGTGTATATAGTTAGGGCAGTTGCCCCATGTAGAGCATCCCTGTTGAGATGCAATAAACTGCTGCTTGCTGAAATCACTCTGCCTTCACCACTGCCATGTTAAACCCACTGTTTAACATTAGTATCCTTCTATCTCCACACATGGCTTTCCAAATGGAAGCTGTCCCTTCTGTGGAGTGTTCTGTTGTAGTGCTTTGTTCTGTGTGTGATGGTGCATTTGCTGCACAGGGATGTCCTTGCTTCACATTCCGTGACAATCAATGGAAAAGATGCTTGACAGAGAAATCCTTTTTGCACTGACCTCTGCCAGCGTGGACAAGGAGCCTGGATCCCTTTGGAAAAATGTTGGACTTTGGGGGAAATAAGCACCTGGGCTCCTCTTCCAACACCTCTCCTCACATTCCAAATCACTGGGGAGGGAGGAATGGGGAAGCCCAGGGTGGTTCCTGCCTTCCAGAACAGCCTGCCAGAACCTGACGAGATGAGCAGAAATTGCTCCTCAGTTCCCTGCTGAGGAACTGCTACCTTTCAGTAGTCAAGCAAGGCAAAGCCCTCCTGAGTTCCTGCCAGTCTGGCCAGGCCTCTGCCAGACCTCCCCACCCCGAAACAAGAACCCCTCTAGGCCATGGCCTGAGCTCCTTCCTCATCCTCGGCTTCTCCGCTCTCCTGCTTTCCTAGAGCTGCACAGGAGGTGTAGGGCGAGGCTCAACCCTTGGTAGAGATGGGCCTGGGGAGTATTACCCGCCTCAAGGGCTCTTCTGAAGGCTGTGGGGATGGAAGGGGAGAATGATCCAGTCAGAAAGAGGGAAGAAGAAGAAGAAGATGACAATGCCGAGGACTCTAGTCTAAATTCTACATGTCTTTGTTAAAGTTCCTTCATTATTTTGCACTTCTGAGCTTTGTTTTATTTTTGAGGGAATGTATACTTAGGACAGCAACAATGTGCTGAAGTGCTAGCATAATCAACAGGCTCTGAGTAATTTATTGAAATAGTTGTGTAACTCATGCCTTTACATAAATTTCACTCTCTTTCCCCCCTCTGTATTTATATGTAGACAATGAAAATCAACTTCAAATATCGAAAGCAACAGTAGAGTACAACCAGAATCTGAAGGCCTGGGGAGTATTACCCAATTCCAGGGCTCTTCTGAAGGCTGTGGGGATGGAAGGGAAGAATGATCCAGTCAGAAAGAGGAAGAAGAAGAAGAAGAAGAAGAAGAAGAAGAAGAAGAAGAAGAAGAAGAAGAAGAAGAAGAAGAAGAAGAAGAAGAAGAAGAAGAAGAAGAAGACAGTGCTGAGGACTTCAGCCTGCATGGCCCTGGGAAATACTCCTCAATTGCTTCATTAAGGCTTTCTCATCAAGAGCGAGTATAATAAAGTAGCCCCTTTAAAAATATGAGAAAGGTTAAACATATTAAGTTGCATTATGTTTTCATGTAGTTTAAATACCATTTGCCCCTGGAAGAAGTGAATTGGGATATTCATTTTCAAATTCCAGTGAATTTAGATTGAGTTCAGTTTGGCCTCTTAAAAACTGAATAGAATCATAACACTATCATTTTGGAAGATTGGAGGAGAGAAAGCAGTCTGTGGGTGAGGTGGGGGTGGGAAAGTTGCACTAGCCTCAGGACCAAAACCTACCCCATCCTGCTGCACCCTTGAGCAAAGTTTATTTATTCATTCATTTATGAAAATATATTCCAAACCTACAAATGATTTTTCGTAAGGACTTTACATAGAGATTGAATAGCATGGGGGAATAAGACTGCATCAAGCGGAATGCCAGAGGACAAGTCCCACACTGATGATAACGTCTCCAAGGGCATCCGTAAGGAACAATTTCAGCCAAGCCAAAGCACTGTGCCACCAGACATTTCAAGAAGATAAGATGCTCTACGGTATTGAAAAGTACTGAGACTGATCAGTGATTTCAGCTCTCACATACTTTATTAGTTGAAGAACAAGACAAGACTACTAAGCTGGCTCACAGGCCGGCTTTTTATCCCCCGTGAGCCCACACTCCAAAACACACAACACCCAGTGATTCGCTATTTAAAGGTAAATGGTAAAGGCTGCTCTTGACTAGTGTGTCAGGAATGCCCTGGGCACTGAATATCTGCCACATGGCTCGGATAGCAGCTTTGGAAGAGGTGGAGGGTACTGGGACCACCTCTAACCACTTGCTGTATACATCCACTAGGATGAAGAACAGCTGTCCCTGGAATGGGCCTACAAAGTCCAAGTGCAGCTGGGACCAGGGGCGGTGTGAGGATTCCCAGGCATGCTCAGGGGCCCTGGGTGGTTCCGGGCGGGATGACTGGCATGGTTGGCATCTCCGGACCATGTCTTCTATGTCTTTGTCCAGCCCCAGCCACCATACGTAACTCCTAGCCAGGGCTTTCATCCGAACCACCCCCGGGTGTGCCTCGTGGAGGGCGGCTAGGACCCGTTCCCTCAGTGGTGCGGGAATGACCACCCGGCTTCCCCACATCACGCAGCCTTTGTGAGTGGACAACTCTTCCTTCCTGGAGGTGAAAGCTGTGAAGTCTGGGCCTGCCTGGCCTGCGGGCCACCCCCTTACCACCCAGTCGCAAATGCAGCTGAGGACCTTGTCCTTTGCGGTGAGGCACGCCACCTCCCCGACATGCACCAGCTGGTCCGGGAGCACCTCCAGGAGGGCGACTTGGTAGGCCGGGGCTGGGTCGGGGTCTGTGTCAGGCAGTGGAAGGCGGCTCATGGCATCCGCAGGACCCATCGCCTTGCCTGGCCGGTGAACGAGGGAGTACGAATAACCAGACAAAAACACAGACCACCGGATGACTCGTGGCGACGTCATTTGGGGAGTCTGGCGGTCTGGGGCCAGGAGACCGAGAAGAGGCTTATGGTCGGTCAGGATTGTGAAAGGCCGGCCATACAGGTAATGGTGAAATTTTCTCACCCTGGCCACTATTGCGAGCGCCTCCTTGTCCATTTGCGAATAGTTTCGCTCCGCCAGCGACAAGTTCCTGGAATAATAGGCCACCGGGACCTCCCGGCCGTCCGGCAGTTGGTGGCCCAGAACTGCCCCAACCCCATATGGTGAGGCGTCACATGCCAATACCACGGGAAGCTGTTCATTAAAATGCGAGAGCACTGTGTTAGAGGTTAACAAGTCCTTGACTGCTTGGAACATGGTGGCGTGTGTCGGCCCCCAAACCCAAGGAGCCTTCTTGTCAAGCAGGCGGTGGAGCGGCTCCGCCACTGCAGCCTTGAGAGGGAGAAAAGAAAGATAAAAGTTCAAGAGGCCCAGGAAGGCCTGTAGCTCCTGTTTGGATGAGGGCGGGGGGGCATGTGTGATTGCCTTGACTTTGTCCTCCGTGGGATGGAGGCCATGTGCGTCAACCGCGAAGCCCAGAAATTCTATGCGCGGCACCCCTAGGAGGCATTTCTCCCTCTTCACCTTGAGCCCTGCCGAGTCAAACCTTCGCAGCACCGCCTGGAGCCGGTCTGCGAATGAGGATGAGTCTGGAGCCGCAATGATCACGTCGTCCAGGAATGGTTGGACCCCGGGAATCCCCTTCAGGAGGGAGTCCATGAAGGACTGGAAAATCCCTGGCGCGACGGACACCCCGAACTGGAGCCGGTGGACTTTAAAAGCTCCTTTATGAGTGGCTATCGTTTGGGCTTCGGCAGTGACGGCATCAACGGGTAGCTGTTGATACGCCTGGGCGAGGTCTAGTTTGCCAAAGACCCGGGCCCCTGCTAGTGCTGCCAAAACATGGCCGACCACGGGTACTGGGTACGCGTGGTCCTGGAGGGCTTTATTTAAAGTGCATTTGTAGTCTGCACAAATGCAAACGTCACCGTTTGGCTTTACGGGGGTGACTATGGGGGTTTCCCAGCGTGCTGACGCAACCGGTTCCAGCACCCCCTGTTCCACAAGGCGGTCGAGCTCGGCCTCAATCTTAGGCTTCATCGCAATCAGGGGGTGGTGGGCCTTGATGTGTATGGGCCGGACACTGGGGTCGAGATCCAGTGAAATGGGGTCCCCAGTGTACCGCCCCAGTGTGCCGTCAAAAACCCGGGGAAATTCGTCACAGACCTTTGCAAAGTCCGGCGCCCGCACATGATTCACCCCTGTAACCGTGAGTCCTAGGGGCCTGAACCATGAAAGTCCCAGCAGACTCGAAAGATGTCCCTCCACCACCAGTAGATCCAGAATCCCGTCAAAGTCCTTAAACTGTACCCGGAACTTGCCCCAGCCCCGGACCGCCACGGGGTTCTTGTTAAAGTCCCGTAAGGTCAAACCCCATGGCTTTTGCAGGGGGAGTCCCCCCTGTGGACAAATCTTGCGGAGTGTGTCCACGGAAATTATGGAGAATGACGAACCCGTATCGATCTCCATTGAACAGGGGAACCCCTCAATAAGAACTGTCACGTGTAATTTGTTGGGGCCGTCCGGGGGCAAGTTACATACCAGGTGCGGCTGCTGGGTGGATGCGAGGGTGTGGAGGCTTGATGGTCGATCCATTTCGGTCGGGCGGGGTGGAGAAGACCTCAGGCGCTTACCCCGGGAGCGGCAGGCCCGGGCGATGTGGCCCATCTTTTTGCAAACTCGGCAGACGGCAGTCCTGAAGTGGCACGACCGTCGATCATGTGGGTCACCACAGCTAGCGCAAGGGGCTGGTGAAGCGGCACGATGCTGGCGAGGCATGTTGCTTACGGAGATCGATGCTTGCGAAGAGGGCTGCTTTCGAGGGGCGGCTGCCATTGCGGGGTGGTCGAAACACGGAGCGGTGGCGGCAGATGAGTGTGGCATGTGGCGGTGCTGCGCCGGGAGTCCATGAGGCGATGCACAGTGCGAGGCAGGTGGCCCTTGGGGATGCGGCGCGTAGTGGGGACGTGTGGTGAGTGGTGGGAGATGTGGCGCGAGGCTGGGTGGCGTGCGGTGATCACGGCGCTGTGGAAGAAACGGCTGCGGTGGTGGTGAGCGGTGCGGTGCTGCTCTCGGGGTCAGCGATGCGATGCTCTGGTTGTGGTGAGCGGTGCGGTGCTGCTCTCGGGGTCAGCGATGCGATGCTCAGGAGCGTTGGCAGCTTCGGTTACGGTGAGCGGTGCGGTGCTGCTCTCGGGGTCAGCGATGCAAGGCTCAGGAGCGTTGGCGGCTTCGGTTGCGGTGAGCGGTGTGTTGCTGCTCTTGGGGTCAGCGGTGCGATGCTCGGGAGTGGTGCGATGAGCAGCTGGGCTCGATGCGATGCTCTTCGTCGTGGTCATTGTTCAGGGAGGGAGTTGGCATCCCACCTTCGTCGCCAGTGAAAAGTACTGAGACTGACCAGTGGTTTCATCTCTCACATACTTTATTAGTTGAAGAACAAGACAAGACAACTAAGCCGGCTCATAGGCCGGCTTTTTATCCCCCGTGAGCCCACACCCCAAAACACACAACACCCAGTGATTCGCTATTTACATTGATTGAGTTAACTCCTGCTCCTCAATTGGAGGGGAGCCAGGATCCTCTAGTCCATTGTCTTTCGGGGCGAAGCTCAGGCCCTTTGCCTGGCCACATGGTGGTCCTAAGCCCATGTCCTCAAGTGGATACATTACAGGTATCAAGAGCAGCAGATAAATCCAGTAGGAGCAATTAAAAGGCACGCCTTTTGTCTACATTCTGATGGAGATCATGGCTCAGCCTGAAGCCAGACTGAAAAGTCCTAGAGCTCACGAGTTATCCAAGAAGACCTGAAGTTGGTTTGCCACTGCTCTCTCAACTACTTTGCCCAGAAAGTGCAAATTAGAGACTGGGTGATAGTTGGTCACATAACCTTTTTGTAGGGATGGTTTTTAAAGTAGTGGAAGGATGACCGCCTCTTTGAATGGTCAAGAGAAGGTGCCCTGAATCAGTGAATGATTTCTGATAGGCATCAACAGCTCATTAATGTGGCCCTTAAGTGATTTCAGCACAGATGGACGAGGATCCCAAATATGTGGGAGCCTTCACAGATCCTAGGACCTTGTACCTGGGTCAGACAGATCCATAAACAGAGCAGAAGATGTCTTAGATATTCCTTCTGTCTGATCTATGCTCCAACCAGCGTCCAAGACAAAACGTGTTTTATTCTGTCAGCAAAAAACTTTGTAAAAGCTTCACAACTGATTTCTGGTTGCTGAGACAGCAAAGGCTTAGATATAGGAGTCAGTACCCGTCAATTCCTAAATGGCAGTGAACTGACTGATACACTGAGAGCAGAGAAGTAACATATAGATTATAGGTAAAGGTCTCCCTAGCTTGAGAGCTAGTCGAATCCAACTCTAGGGTGCGGTACTCATCTCCATTTCCAAGCCGAAGAGCCAGCACTGTCCAAACACTTCTCCGTGGTCATGTGGCTGGCATGACTAAACGCTGAGGCACATGGAACGCTGTTACCTTCCCACCGAAGTGGAACCTATTTATCTACTTGTGATTTCATGCTTTTGAACTGCTAGGTTGGCAGGAGCTAGGGCCAGAGATGGGAGTTCACTCTGTCACATGGCACTAGGGTCTCGAATTACCAAACTACAGACCTTCTGGGCTGCAGCTCAGCATCTTAACCTCTGAGCCACCACGGCCCCTTTATATATATTATATATTATAACAGTTTAGCAAATTCTATTTATACTCTGCATGACTCACTGAATTATTAATCGGGATATTCTTTATAATCTGTGAGTCTCACTGAATCAGTGTTTAGATATGTATTACTCAGACATAGAGATCTGTGTTTTGTATATGTTTCTATGCAATGAACATGAAATTGAGCAAACTCTGGAGGATGGCAGAAGACAGGAGGGCCTGGTGTGATGTGGTCCATGGGGTTGCGAAGAGTTGGACTCGATTGTGTGACTGAACAACAACATAAATAAATAAAAGAAAAAATATTTGGGCATTAACTTGAAGAAATACAGCTGAACACTATGTCTGTGCAAATGTGGATAGTTTATTGGATCACCACAAATAAATTGCCATTGAATACTCTGGTCTCTAGTACTGCCATTTTGCTTACATTCTTCCTATTCTATATCTGGCTAGCTACCTGCTGGTTGTTAAGCATCTGTCTCTCTTCAGTCTTTTCTCTTTTCCTGTGCAGACTGGGAACTGCCTACACAACAGACAAACTGGGAATCGTTTATACAACAGGCTTAATCCCTTCTACTAGAACTCATTCTCTACTCTTCAGGTGTAGAGAATGCTCTTCATGAGTCTGCTCTGGCACAGGCACTGATTTGGGTGACACTTGGGAAAACAGAATGCTGAGCCATCCCAGCAGCTGGCATTCTGATTCTACCTCCGAAGCCTCTTGCTAAGTCCCGCAGAGACCCCAGAAAGCAGTTTCCCCAGGGCAGGTGCCCAGGGCACATCCCACTGGGTCCCTGCCAGGATACAAGAATAACCACACAAAAATAGAAATACAGTGATATATTGGAAGCGGCATACAGCAAAATGAAAAAGAAGAACAGAGACATGTATTTACAGGACAAGCAGGAAGTTGAAAACACTTGTGCCTTTGAGTTTTCATCTATGTCCCAATACATCAAAAGAGCCATCTTTAAACACTGGCATATTGTTAAGGACCTCCCAGGATGTGAGTCCTTTCCTTTGATTGGATGGAAGAAGGACAACTCCATTGGAAATATGATTATAAAGTCAGATATTAGAGCACCCAGTCTTAAGTAATAATTTACCATCTGGTTTCTTTAAATATGGGAGGTGCCTAGCTTGTGAGTTGGCCATAGGGGGACCCACATTTGATTGTCCTGAACAATATATATTGGAATATCAAGCTTTTCAATAATTGCAACTCAGTTTATTCCATATATTTAGCATTATGTCCATGCAAAAAGGCCTATATTTGGTCTACTATCAGGCCAATAAAGTCTAGAATGTTGGAACATAAAAATAGAATGAAGAACAAAATTAAAGAGGCACCCATGGTGAATCACTACACTGAGGCAAATCACAAACCAGAGGATATGAAGTTCACTATTCTATATAGAATCCCCACTGACCAGTACAGCAGACAGGATGTGGAAAAGATTCTATTGAGGAAGGAAAGTTCGGAACCATGCAACCATCTGGTTTGAATTTGTCCATAGATTTGTCTGTGTTCCTGTAAATACTTATTGCTTGTATGTATTCTATGTATTAAGATTTTCTACAGCTGGTTGAAATTTTGGGAGTGTTGGGCCACTTTTAAGCTAGCCAACATGGGCTGGTGATCAGAGCCCAGTTCCTAGCTATTTGGAATATATTTCTAGGCTTCATGTCATTTTGAATCTTACCAGAGCTGGGTGGGGTAAGTCCTAGAAGTCCATCATTCTGCTTCCTCTATTAGTATGGAATGCATTTTACAGCAAGCTCAATGTTTGCAGCTTCATCACTAAGAAAAGTGGCCTGATGAAGCCCTAAGGAATGACAAAGCAACCTAGGCATGCCGCCACTACTCCTTTGGTTCACGCTACAGCTAGTCTTGAGCCCATGCCCATGCCCTCTACTACGTGTTTTCTTTTGAAAACTCTTCTCTGCATCATGAGCCAGTGACTGCATCATTCTAAAGAGAGACTTGTACTTTCAGGGACTATTAGGTCACTATTCAACTGGTGCAGATGTCATTTATGCATGGTGGCAAAACCATTTGTTATGTGTCTCATTTACAGTTGTAAGTAGAACTGTTTAAGAAGACAGAAGTCTCAAGTGTGATTTGTACAGCGTGACAGATTATTCAGGATACAACAATAAGCTTATGGGAGGCAGAATCAGCACATAAAATTCTGATCCTGCTCCCATATTTCTCTGTTGCATCCCAGTGGGTTATGTTTTGGCCGCAAGCCCCTGGGATGCAAAATAAAAATGGGCAATGGAGATACTTATTGCATCCCAAGGACTTCCATCTCAGTTGATTGAAATGCAGGCCCATGGGGTGCAGCACAGAAATTTTTCATCCAGGGTGGGGTGGGGGGCAGAGAGGCAGTGTTCTGATGCCTGTCTCACCAGGATGGAAAGATCCTCAGGAAACAGCAGAGGATCCAGGGATGTGTAAAATGATATGGCATAATGCAGCTAACCTCTGGTAGCCCCAATGTTCATTTAAATTCTGCATACGCATGTTATCAAGGGCTACATTCCCATATATAGGGAAGCCAGATGCATAGACATGCATGGCCAGTACTTTATTGATTATACTCAAATAGCCACGACCGCGATACTCTGGAAGAGTATAGCCATGTGCCAGTGCACCAAAAGGATCAAAGATGCTCCAGCTGGTCAGGCGGCCATTGCTGTCCAGAATGCAGCGGCTGGGGAAGGAGCGCACCAAAGTGGCCAGGTACCCACGACTGTGTCCACTGCCCCCGTAGGCCCATGTTTCATTTAGCAGGTCAACATGGGAGCTATTCAAAGTGGAAAGCCTCAGGCTGGGATCTAGCCTGGAAGAAAAGAGAGCCAAAAAAGAAAAAATACTGTTAATGCAACGGGAGGAGAGTTAAATATAATAATGTGTCCTTGTGGATCAGTCTAAATGTCTATTTAGTCCAGCCCAGTCTGCTACACCTCAGAAGCTCACAAACAGGGCATGGTGGTGAAGACCATCCTCTGTCACTTTCCCCCAACATCCAGTAATTAGAGATATTCTGCATGTGTTTGTGAACATTCCATTCCTAGTTCTTAAGGGGTTGAGAGATCAAATTGCCAACATTCGCTGGATTATGGAGAAAGCAAGAGAGTACCAGAAAAACATCTACTTCTGCTTCATTGACTATGCTAAAGCCTTTGATTGTGTGGATCACAATAAATTATGGCAGGTTCTTAAAGAGATGGGAGTACCGGACCACCTCACATGTCTCCTGAGAAACCTGTATAAGGGTCAAGAAGCAACAGTTAGAACCGGATATGAAACAACTGATTGGTTTAGCATAGGAAAAGGAGTACGACAAGGATGTATATTGTCACCTTGCTTATTTAATTTATATGCAGAGTACATCATGTGAAATGCTGGCCTGGATGAATCACAAGCTGGAGTTAAGATTGCTGGGGAAAAGATCAATAACCTCAGATATGCAGACGATACCACTCTGATGGCAGAAAGTGCAGAGGACCTAAAGAGCCTCTTGCTCAGGGTGAAAGAGAAGAGCGCAAAAGTGGGCTTGAAGCTCAACATCAAAAAAACTAAGATCATGGCATCTGGCCCCACCATTCCTTGGCAAATAGAAGGGGAAGTCGTAGAAATAGTGACAGACTTCACGTTCCTAGGATCCCAGATCACTGCAGATGGTGACTGCAGCCATGAAATTAAAAGACGCCTGTTCCTTGGGAGGAAAGCGATGGCAAACCTAAAGTAAAGGTAAAGGTAAAGGTTCCCTTGCTCGAAAGCCAGTCGAATCCGACTCTAGGGTTACGGTGCTCATCTCCGTTTCAAAGCCGAAGAGCCAGCACTGTCTGAAGACGTTTCCATGGTCATGTGGCCGGCATGACTAAACACCAAGGTTGAATGCTGTTACCTTCCCACCGAAGTGGTCCCTATTTATCTACTTGCAATTTCTTGCTTTCGAACTGCTAGGTTGGCAGGAGCTGGAACTAGAGACAGGAGCTCACCCTGTCATGCGGCACCCGGGTCTCGAACTGCTGAACTACTGACCTTCCACAGCCTGCAGTTCAGTGTCTTAACCACTTGAGCCACCGCAGCTGACACCGCAGCAAACCTAAACGGCATGATAAAAAGCAGAGACATCAGCTTGCCAACAAAAGTCTGCATGGTCAAAGCAATGGTATTCCCCGTAGTAATGTATGGCTGCGAGAGTTGGACTATAAGGAAGGCCGAGCGCCGAAGAATAGATTCTTTTGAACTATGGTGCTGGAGAGGACTCTTGAGAGTCCCTTGGACTGCAAGGAGATCAAACCATTCAATCCTAAAAGAAATCAACCCTGATTGTTCCCTGGAAGGTCAGATCCTGAAGCTGAAGCTCAAATACTTTGGCCACCAAATGAGAAGGGAGCATTCACTGGAGAAGACCCTGATGCTGGGAAAGATTGAAGGTCAAAGAAGAAGGGGACAGCAAAAGACGAGATGGTTAGACAGTGTCACAGCCCCGTAGCTAGGGATTTTTTTGGGAGGGGGCCTGGGAGGATGCAGCTAATTAAGTAATAGTTAATTACATTAATTCAATTTGGGGCCAGCCAGGGAGGGAGAGGGCACGGAAGAAACATTAGGGGGCTAGGCCACGTGGGCCCCACATTAGCTACGGGCCTGCAGTGTCATTGATGCAACGAACATGAAATTGAGCAAACTTCAGCGGACAGCGGAAGACAGGAGGGCCTGGCGTAATCTGGTCCATGGGGTCACAAAGAGTCGGACTCGACTGTGCGACTGAACAACAACAAGGGGTTGAGGGAAAAAAATCTAATAATAAACTGATGGGCCCCAGGGTGGATGATGAAAGCAAAAAACACAGGAGCTATTGTGAATGTTGTGGTGTTCCCTATCTTAAACTGTAAGCCCTGCATCCCAGGAAAACATCTTTATATTATGGCTTCTGCCTCGAATCCTACTGTAAACCCTGTATGGGGTTGGATTAATGCTTTGATCTGAAGAAAAATATTTAGAAAAGAGGAGAATAAGAAATCTGTAAACCTCTTTAGCAACATGGCTTTATTTGAATAAATTCACCACCTCTACTCTTCATTTTTTCCTTTGGGTCCAGTCTTCCTTTTGTGGATCCTCTTACATGGGCTTATACTGTGTGGACACTATACTGTCTGAGCTGTTTCTTGTTTCTTGATTATGTATTTAGATTGAGGAGCTTTGCTCTCATACTTAATTGGGTCCTCTCACGGATGTTTTTTCCTTTCCTTATTCTGTTCCTGTTCAACATCAGCCACCGTATGAAAGGTCAGAGCTTCAGAGTAGGGTTTGCGAGACCCAGGTTTAGATCCCCCTCTTGCTGTGGGTGATTTTCGACCAATCACATTCTTTCAACCTAACCTACCTCATAGGGTTGTTGTGTGGATAAAAAGGAGGAGATAATAATGTAAACTGCTTTAGTCCCCACTGTGAAGAAAGACCATAGTTTTCCTCAGTAGAGGCTGCAGGGGGAAAGGAGACAGAAACCTGAAGACAGAAGGGTAGATAAAGGTACCCTGGCTGTTGGGGTGGGAAGGAAATAGGGATGCCAGCTCCATGTTGGGAAATCCCTGGATATTTGAGGGGTGGAGCTTGGGGATGGTGGGGACTGACGTAGAGAGGGACTTCAGACAGATATCATGCCATAAACTCCACCCTCCAAGGCAGTCATTTCCTTCAGGGGAACTAATGTTGCCAACCTCCTGGTGAGGGCTGGAGATCTCCTGGAATTACAACCAATCTCCAGTTAACAGAGATCAGTTCCCCCAGAGAAAATGGCAGCTTTGAAGGGTGGAGTTTATGCTATTATAAGGTCACTTCCCAACTCAAACCTCATCCTCCTAAGGCTCCACCCCCAAATCTCCAGGGATTTCCCAACATGGAGCTGGCAACCCTAAGAGGATTGTATTTGGGCAATCCATTGTGATTCCTGGAGAGCGGCTGCTGCCACTGCTGCTGTGGGGAGGAGGAAGTAGGTGGGAGGCCAGGAGAGTGACAGGGGCAGAAAGAAGTGTTGGGGGCAGAAATGAAGTGACAGGCATGGAGGAGAGAGAGAGAGAGAGAGAGAGAGAGAGAGAGAGAGAGAGAGGGAGAAGTGGTGGCAGGAAGGAGAAAGAGTGTGAGAGAAGTAGGGGGAGAGAAGAAGAAGCAGAGGTGGGGGGAATGGGGTAGCTGCTCCCACAAGTTTCTTTTGGTTCCCCACTTCTTAAGAGATATTCTGCAAGCATTTGTGAACATTCCATTCTTAGTTCTTAGGGGGTTAACACTGACAGAGAGAAAAATCACTATATCTAATAATAAACTGGTTGGTCCCAGTGAAGAAGAAGAGATTGGATTTATACCCCGTCCTTCACTTGGAGTCTCAGAGCAGCTTACAAACTCCTTTCCCTTCCCTTCCCCACAACAGACACCCTGTGAGGTAGATGGGGCTAAGAGAGCTCTGACAGAAACTGCTCTTTTTTCAAGAACAGCTGTGCCAGAACTTGTGACTGATCCAAAGTCACATCAGCAGGTGCAAGTGGAGGAGTGGGGAGTCAAACCCGGTTCTCCCAGATTAGTGTCTATGCACTTAACCACTACACCAAACTGGCTCTCTTTGTAAGCAACTAAAACAGGCCACCGAAAAACAGAGTAAGGATTTCTATAGACTCAGGGAATTCCTCAAATATTCAGGAAAATATAATTTCAAAAAAAAGAAAGTCAGAGAAGAAATCTGAAAGAACATGATGAGAACAGGCTTCACAGCACTGCAGCAGGAGTAGGAATGGAGGGAAGATGGCTGCAAGCTTGAACAACTGGACTGAGTGTTTTTTCTTTCTCCTGCTGCAGTTACATATCATCTGGATGTAGTCAGGGGTAAACAGGCAAGAGACTAAGGGCTCTTCGTGTTATGTATGGGGACTGCCTCCAGGGGTCCGCGGCTAAAGTAAGGCAATCCTCGAATGCACGTACAAGGAGATTATCAACACCCTGACCAGGTACCTCACGCCCAAGCCCATGACGCTGGCAAAGTGGATGGAATTCCAGGGGTGCATCCAGAAGCCCAATGAGATGGCCACAGCCTTCATGGCTGTGCTGCACCAACATGCAATGGAGTTCACCAAGGTGGAGGAGAATATCTTGACCCAGTTTGTCTGGGGAATCAGCGATGTGAAGCTCCGCCGAAAGATGATCGGCACCACTGACCTCAAACTCGACGAGGCCCTTCAGCTCTCCATCGCTCACAAGGCCTCTCACTCCGGGTCAGTGGCTTCCATCATATCGGTGGAAACGCTGGACAGCCTTAGCCCAAATGGCGGGCCTCACCTGCGCCCCTCGCCTTTGAGCCTGGTGGAGTTCCAGAAAAACCCAGTTCCAATACAGGGCATGGGGACCTTCCGGGTGAAGTACCGGGGGTTTGAGGGTTTCCTGGACTTGATAGTCGTGGAGAGAAATTTAGTTAGTCTGTTTGGCCAGGCGTGGTTTGCGCCATTGGGCATCACTATAAGGGGGTGAATAAATGTGCGCCACGGGACTATGCAGAAGTTTGCGGGGAATTCCCTGAGGTCTTTGATGGGGCTCTGGGATGCTACAAAGGACCCCTGGTTTCATTACAGCTTGACCCTCAGGTTTCCCCCATCTGCATGCGGTTCCACAGTGCCCCGATCGCGTTACGGCCAAAAACAGACGCGGAACTAGACCGCTTGGTGGTGCAAGGGGTCCTAGAACCTGTCTCGCACGTGCTGTGGGAGACTCCTATAGTGACCCCCATGAAGCCAAACGGAGACGTCCACATCTGTGCAGACTATAAGTGCACTTTAAACAAGGCCCTCCATGACCACTCTTACCCGGTTCCAGTCTTTAGCCATGTGTTGGCCACACTGGCAGGGGCTAAATTTTTCAGCAAGCTGGATCCTGCACAAGCATATCAGCAGCTGCTGGTGGACGATGCCACCGCCACTGTGCAGACCATTGTCACGCACCGTTTAAGGTGAAGCGCCTGCAGTTTGGATTCTCTCTTAAAAGGGATCCCTGGAGTGACACCTTTTTTTGACGATGTCCTTATCGCTGCGGCCACCCCAGACATCTTTGCCTCCCGCCTCCGCGCCGTCCTCCATTGGTTCGACGAAGTGGGCCTTAATATCAAGAGGGAAAAATGCCTCCTCGGCATCCCAGAGGTGGACTTCTTGGGGTTCTGGGTTGATGCTTCCAGCATCCACCTGGCGAGGGACAAAGTGAAGGCCATTGTGGAGGCCCCTCTGCCCAATTCCAAGGCAGAACTCCAGGCGTTTCTGGGTCTCCTGAACTTCTATCATGCCTTCCTGCCCCACAGGGCGACGGTGGCAGAGGCCTTGCACTGACTCTTGGACAAGTCGGCACAGTGGTCTTGAGGCCCTAGGGAGTCCATGGTGTTCCGGGGGGGTCAAGGTGCTCCTGATATCGAACGAGGTGCTGGCCCAGTTTGACGAGTCACTGCCAGTCATCCTCGCTTGCGACACCTCCCCTATGGCATGGGCGCTGTTTTGGGTCACCTTCTTCCCAATGGCCGCAAGATCCCGGTCATCTACTACTCCTGGACCTTGTCAGCCGCCGAGCACAACTATGCCCAAATCAACTGGGAGGGCTTTGTGATAGTGGCGGAGGTAAAAAAATTTCACAACTTTGTGTATGGGCACCCCTTCACTATTGTGATGGACCATAAGCCACTCCTCAGCCTGTTTGCAGCAGACAGGCAAACCCCCCAGGTACTCTCGCCCCGGGATCTCCGTTGGTCCCTCTTCCTGGCCTGGGTAATGCGATGGGGCACACTGACACCCTCAGCTGCCTACCGCTTCTGTCTGTGGACACCGACCCTGCTCCTGCCCCCAGGGTACTCCTCCTAGAGGGCTTCCTGGAAACTCCCCTGCAGGCAACTGACGTCGCTGCCCACTTGGCCTGCGACCCCGTCATCTCCCTGGTCTTGGGCTGGGTGCTGAGGGGGTGGCCTGCGGCAGCCGCTGACCCTGAATTCACTGCCTTCACCTCCTGCAAGGACAAGCTCTCGGCCCTTAAGGGGTGTCACTTGTGGGGGGATAGGGTGGTCGTTCCCAACACCCTGAGACAGCAGATCCTCAACGCACTCCATGAGGCACACCCAGGGATAGTCAGGATGAAGGCTATGGCCAGGAGCTATGTCTGGTAGCCAGGGATCGATGCTGAGATCGAGTCCTGGGTGCAGGAGTGCCAGACCTGCCAAGCGGTCCACCCGAACCTGCCAAACGCACCCACACAATCCTGGGAGTCCACACACAAGCTGTGGCCCCAGCTACATATAGACTTTGCTGGCCCCTTCCAAGGACTTTGCCGGCCCCTTCATGGTAACCGTGGGCTCTTACTCCAAATGGCTGGAGATAAGCCCCATGAAAGCCGTCATCCGTGCGCTCTGTAGGATCTTCACCACCCATGGCCTACCGGACATGATTGTCTCCGACAACGGGGCAGCCTTCATGTCGGTGGAATTCCAGGACTCCCTCTAGTGGAACCTGATCCAGCATATTCGATCCGCACCCTTCCACCCTGCGACCAACAGGAAAGCGGAGTGCATGGTGCATACCGAAGGAGGATGGAGACTGGGAGTTATGGCTAGTCCGCTTCCTCCTGATGCAGCAGACAATACCAAGCCCCGTCACTGGCCGCTGCCCCGCAGAACTTTTGATGGGCCACCGCCCCACCATCCTGTTGGACCACCTGCATCACGATTGGGCACTGGACTTGAGGAAGCTGATGGAGCAGAGGGATGCTCCCCGAGGGTTCTTTCCGGGCGACCCGGTGTACATAAGAAACTTTGGGAAGGGTCCCACGTGGCTGGCAGGCAGAGTCATCTGAGCAACCGGCCCAGTGTCATATGAATTGTCTACAGAGGATGGCCAGCTCCTCAAGAAACATGTGGACCAACTTCGGCAGTGACAACTCCCAGTGGAAGAAGAACCTCCTCCGCAGGAAGTAGGAGCTGGGCCTTCCATCCCAGAGACTACCATGCGGCCCAACCCCCCACGTGCAGTAGATGCCCAGGCAGGTGAGCCAGCGCACACCCCCGAGTCCAGCTGAGGAGCCGCTGCTGCTACCTCAGCAACCAGACCCAGCCAGGCAGCCAGAGCCAGTAGTAAGCACCCCCGTGCCTGTGCCTTGGCACTCTCTACAAGAGCACAGACCCCCTGCCTATTTGCAGGACTACATCACATAGGCAGGGATGAAACTATGGGGGGAGGGGTGTTATGTACGCAGACCGCCTCCAGGGGTCTGCGACTAAAGTAAGGAGCTTGGTCCCTGAACACAAAGGGACCTAGGATCCTAGACCACCTAGTGTCCACCAATAGCACGTCTGGCAGGAAATTGAAACTCTCCAATGGGATTGTGGGTGTGCCGGGTGGGATGCATATAGGTGGCCCTTGTGGGACCGTTTTGCCAGTTCATGTGTGAAGTACAATAAACGTGTCTAAATGCATGTCGTAGTACGAGTCCTCCATGCGGTGAACCCAGTACTTTACACTTAGCAATTGACTTTTGCCATGTGGCCTTGGCTGGTTGGATTGATCTGGCAGACAGCAGCCCAGAATGTTTTGTTTACTTTTTGTTTTTGGCTTTTTAAAATACACTATGCTTTTATACAGTTTGAAAATTTGGTTCTGATATATTTTTGTAAGCCTCCATCAGGGAGGAAGCCAGGATACAAATATAGTAACTACAAATAATAATAAAATCTAATTGAACAAGTAAGGAACAAAAGTCAGATGTTTGTTTTTTTATATTTGTGTGTGTGCGCACTTGCATGCCTGGAAGTCATGGTGATCCCTAGTGGGGCTAGGATGTTTCAGAGAGGTGGCTTGATATTTGCCTGCCTCTGGGTCCTGGCCCTGGTATTCCTTAGAGGTCTCCCATCCAGGTACTTGCCAGGGTCAACCCTGCTTAGCTTCTGAGATCTGATGAGATCAGGCTTGCTTAGGTACCCGGGTTAGGGCAACAAACAGATGTTTTCATGTTTATAGGACGATTACTCCAATTCAGCCTGAAATAGCCTCAACAGAAATAATAATAATAGGGTTTGGGTGAAGATGTACTTCCTTTCATCTGCGGTTGCCCTTTTCTGCATCTTCATAGGGAAAGTGTCCTCCTCTTATCATTACAGTTGCCCCTTTCTGCATTTTTCCCAGTGCTATAAATATTCTTTTTGAGGTGCGTGTGGTGTGAGTGGTCCAGTGAGGTTGCACCATCTATTTACACATGTATAAATGTTGTTCCTGTTGGTCTTTTAGGGTTTCTGTGTGGCACTGTGGCATGCTTGCACTGCCACAGTGCCACTTGTTCTGGAGTGTGCCACTTGTTCTCATGGCAAACAACCAGCTCCCAAGACAGTTCACTTTCCCTGAGATTCTCTGGGAGAGTCCGACGGCTGGTGCTGCCTGCTTGCCTGCCTTACTGCTGCTGGCTGGGTTTCCCCATTGGAAACAATGAAGGTAAAGGGGGTAAGCTGTTTGGGTGCCCATAGAATTGGGCCCATTGGTCCAGTTGCTTTGGAACATGGGGGTGTATGTGGGAAGAGGCTCCCAAAGCTACCCTGAAAATTTGGAGCCTCTCCCTCAAATCCCCTCCCCCCCAGAGTCACTAACAGCACCGTGAGAAAAAAGTAACTTTTCCCCCCACCATAGAGAACAATGGGGGATGGGGGCAACCTATTTTGGGGCCCATAGAATTGGACCCCCTGGTCCAATGTTCTTGAAACTTTGTAGGTATCTTGGGGAGAGGCTCCATCAGCTACCCTGTAAGTTTGGTTGTTGTTTTTTTATTGCCCCCCGAAGGGGATTTTATTGGTTTTACTTTACTACGGGATATGGGGAAAGGTTACTAAATCTCTACCTCTAAAAAATTATAGGACGTGGGTAAGGGAAGCTAATACAAAAAACTCTACCAGGATGGGGGAAGGAAACTAAACCCTACTTCTAAATAACCCTACTGGACATGGGAAAGGGAAGACTAACAAGGTGCCACGATCTGGTTACATTTGTATCTTTGTCACCTGGTGTTACAGAGTCTTGTTGCTTACAAAAAGGTTAACAAAAAATTATAAAAGTAAAAAGCTGTAAAAACCGATTAGTTAATCAAAAACTGCATCTTCCACGATTATCTTGGTCTTAGGGTCTCTTCTTCTTGCGTTTCTTCTTTTCTCGGGGTTTGGGAGCGGCTGCTCCTTTCTCTGATTCCGATGTACCTGAAGAACTAAAGAGTATTGGACTACTGCTTTCTGAATCCTGTGAGTAGGATTCCTCTTCTTCCTCTTCTTCCTCCTCATCTTTTCTCGGCTTCTTATCCTAGTTGTACTGCTTTGAATTCAGGTGTTGCTCCAAAAATTTTTTAGCCTTAGGAACAGAGTCAATATTATATTTTCTGTCTTCATATTTAAAACTCAGTCCTTCAGGAAACAGGCATTTGTACGGGACTCCTTTCTTCTGTAGAGAGAGAGTAAGAGCCAGTTTGGTGTAGTGGTTAAGTGTGCGGACTCTTATCTGGGAGAACCGGGTTTGATTCCCCACTTCTCCACTTGCACCTACTGATGTGACCTTGGGTCGGTCACAAGCTCTGGCGCAGCTGTTCTCTCAAGGACAGTTTCTGTCAGAAGTTCTCTCAGCCCCACCTACCTCACAGGGTGTCTGTTGTGGGGAGGGGAAGGGAAAGGAGTTTGTAAGCCACTCTGAGACGCCTTTGGGCAGTGAAGGGCGGGGTATAAATCCAAACTCTTCTTCTTCTTCTTGTAGAGTTTCCTCCTCTTTCTAACTTCGAAGGGGATATCCTTCAGGATTCTTATTTCTTCATTCTTAATTTTTAAAGGGTTCCCCTGTGTGGCTTTTAATACCCGATCTCTGGTAGATCTTTTCGTGAATTTCAGACATATTTCTCCAGGGAGTTTATTCTTTTTGATGAAATCTGGGTAAGCCCTATAGACCCAGTCCATCTCCTTCAGTAGGTCTTCCTGCTTGTAATCCATTATTGGAGACAAAGTCTCTGATAAAATGTTCTTCAAATCCTCGTTCTTTTCTTCTGGAACCCCTTGGAATCGTAGAATGTGCATGGATCTTTCCAGCTATAGCTGTATTAGTTGGTTTTTGTTGGAGAGTCTCTCGTTTTCTGCTTCATCCGGTCTTTTATTGATACTCTCAGTTTGTTTTTCCATTTTTTTAAAGTCTTTTCCGTTGTTGAGGTCCTTCTATCCATTTGAGTCATCTGCTTTTGCAAGTTATCCATTTTCACATTGAGATTGGTCATCTGCTCCATTAGAGGGCGCAGTGCATTTGCCAGCAATGTGGACATCTCCGCAGCTACTTCCTGGTTGTGGGAGGGAGTCGTTGGTATACCATTTCCGGTTGACGTTTTTTTCTCCAGACCCAGCTTCCGCCCTCTCCCAGCCATAATATCAACAAGAAGTAAGTTTCCCAAAACAAAGTAAAAGTTAGCAGAAATTAATCTGCTTTTCTTTATTATGCAGCTTTTGTTTTCGCTAATCCTCTTATGCGCATAGCTTGATTCAAAGTTGTTCTTAAACTTCGCTTTAAAACCGCGTTGTTTCAAGCAGGGGGGGTGAACTCTTGAGCGTCTCCCTCCCCCCTGCCGCTTTGCCCTGAGGCGCTTCTAATTACTACCAAGGCTTTATTCGCTTAATCGCCTGAGCAATGCTTGACTCACGCTTTGCCACCTTGGAGATCTTTTAGAAGCTTTTCAGCAGCTGTTGATCATGTCCGCTGGTCCGGTAGTCGTCTCTCGGCGCCATACTGGCTCTTCAGCGACGGAACCTTCCGGAGACGAAGGTGAGCCTCAATTCCTCAGCCGTCGCCTTGGAAGAGGCTCTCCTCAACTCTCCAGGCTGGGGGTCTCCTGCTCAGACCCTTCCCGTCAGCCGAGTCTCGGCGCAACCCCATCGGAGCGAGACGGGGATGCGACCAAGCAGCGAAATGCTTAAACCGGAAGTCCCTGCTACCCTGTAAGTTTGGAGCCTCTCCCTCAGACCCCCTCCCCTCCACCCCCCAGAATATACCCTATGTGTTCGCCATTGACTTCAATGGCCCATAGGATATAATGGGGCTGAAATGCTGCTGAATTTCGGCTGCAATTTGGCAACAAGCCGATTCAGATCAGAGAATCTGAATCAGCGCTCAGAAGCCTGAAAGTTTGGTGGAAGAGCTTCGTCTTGCAGGCCCTGAGGAACTGCACAAGGTCCCACAAGGCCCGAATCTCCTCCAGAAGTTCATTCCACTAGGCAGGAGCTGCCACCGAAAAGGCCCTGGCCCTGATCACTGCAAATTTAACATCTCTGGGGCCTGGGGTTACCAAAAGATGTTGAGCCCCTGACCGTAGTGCCCTTGGGGGAACATATGGGGAAAGGCGGTTCCTTAGGTATGCCGGACCCTGACCATATAGGGCTTTAAAGGTAAGAACCAGCACTCTGAAGTGGATCCAGTACGCTATTGGCAGCTAGTGCAGCGCTTTCAGCACAGGCTGGATATGGTTCCGCCTAGAGAGATCCATCAGCAGCCTGGCTGCCGCATTCTGCACTAGCTGCAGCTTCCAGATGTGCGACAGGCAGCCCCACATAGAGAGTGTTACAGTAGTCCAAGCTCGAGGTGACTGTCACATGGATCACTGTGGCCAGGTTTTCACGGTCGAGGAAGGGAACCAACTGCCGTACCAGCCGAAGATGGCAGAAGGCCGACTTGGCAGTGGCTGCTGCCTGGGCCTCCATCATTAAAGAGGAGTCCAGGAGCACACCCAAACTCCTAGCCCCCGAGGCTGGCACCAGAGGTGCCCCATCGAAGGTTGGGAGAGGGAGTCCCAATCCCAAACTGACCCAACCCAAGCCCAGGACTTCCGTCTTCGCCGGGTTTAGTTTCAGCCGACTCAGTCTGAGCCAACCAGCCACAGCTTGCAACACCCAATGAAGGTCATCTGGGTCGGAGTTTGATCGGCTGCCCAACGTCAAATAGAGCTGGGTGTCATATGGGCTTGGGCATATTGATGACACCCAAGCCCATAACTCCGGGCAATCTTGGCAAGGGAGCACATGTAGATGTTAAACAACATCAGGGACAACAACATCCCCTGAGGCACCCCACAACCAAGAAGGCACCTCCGAGACCGCTGCTCCCCTATCGCCATCCTTGGTCCCTGACCTTGAAGAAAAGAGGCAAACTATTGAAGGGCAAGCCCCAGAATCCCCGCATCGGTGAGGTGGTGGGCCAGCAACTGGTGGTCGACCGTATCAAATGCGGATGATAGATCTAACAACAACAGTGCTGCCACACCACATAATAATAGTTTTAAGTTTAGATTATGATGATGATACTTCTAACTTGAAAGATTTCTAAAAAGAAAACAATGATTTACAGAATAGTCCCAAAGCTGGTGTGGTTTAAAAAAAATGTATTTTTAGCCTTGGCCAAGACTCTAGAATAGGTCTTTATAAGAAAAAGTCCCTGCAAAGTTACTGTTGGTCTGGTTGCACTTATAGGTATCTTATGTTTAAGAGTTCTGGGAACCAGCAATGAGAGCTTCATTAAGAACTGGATGGGGAAGGGTCCCACAACAAAATGTGGCAGCTCTTCTATAGGCTCTCTTCTTTTCAAGACAACTGTAAGTATCTCCAGATGGAAGGCAGAACCTCTTCAGGAACCACCTTTCTCCTCAGGCAGAACCTCCTCAGGCACCTTTTCCCCCTTTTACAAAAGGCTTACCCCTTTCTGGGCTGTTCCATAGGTGAGAAATTAGGATAGGCCCTGGCCTTCCTTCGGTTACGTTTAGAGGAGGTGGCACCTCTGTCTCCCTTGGCCAAACAGTCTTCTGTGGTGCTGAATCCTCTTTCATAGGGAATGGTCACCCTGTCATTGGCTGCCTTTCTGAAAGAGCACTGCAGGCCATTCCCACATTTTTTCCCTCTGGGAGAAGGTAAAGCCATCACAAGGCAGACCAAGAGGAAATGTCAGCATTGACCATGATTGTCTTGACAACAAAGTTTCTGGGTTCCCAAAAGTTATGTTGTGCTGCAGTTGCACCACAAGCACAGGGGAGGGGGAAACGATGGACACTTACTGACGTGTGTGTATTTTATTTGGGTCAGGGTGCAAGTAAGTGAAGAAGGAAGATGGTGAGATCTGCACTTGCTTGGTAGCAGCAGCATCTCGGGAAGCCTCATAAATCCCATCCTGGTGCCCTGTAGGGAGCAGTAAAATATCCAGTCACAGAGAGAAGGGTGTGCATGTTGTGGGGTCAATCCTGAAGTGTATTTATCTATTTATTAAAAACATTTCTATGCTGTCTCTCCACCCAAATAGGGTCCCTGAGGTTGCAAAGATCAAAACATTTCAACACTAAACCAGCATAAAATAATTATATAAAATAATTCAGTAAGAAACATAAACACACATACCATCACAACCAGGGAAGAGGGCCAATAACAGTTATTGGAGGTATTCCAAATGAAACAATAAAGTCTTCACTTGCTGACAGAGGACAATGATAGGAGGGGATGGAGTTCCAAACTTTGGTGCCACCACCAAGAAGGCCCATTTTCTGGGGTCCCATCCACCTAGTCTCAGATGGTGGGCCCAAAGATGACCAGAGTGGATGGGTTCATATGGGAGAAAATCCTTAAGGTGTTCCTTATGGAAATATTCAAAATGTCAAAGATTATTTACCCTATAATGTCCTCTTCGCCCCTATGGAACTTAGGGGGATGAAATGGGAGCTTAGATGACTAGAGTGGCATGCTTGCAACCAGGGGCCATTTCCTGCTGGAGCACCCCGAAACGGCGCTCCAGCAGTAAGGAGCCCAGGCCCTGCCCCCGCCTGCGGAGACACTCAGGGAGTGGGGGATTTAAAAGCCTGACTTCCTTGCCTGATCTTCTCCAGGTGCCCCAAACAGCGACATCCCCGTGCAATATCCCTGATGCACTGCCGTCACGTGGAACTGATATCATTGCATTGGGGACATCACATGGTGATGCTCTGATTTGTGAGCAAAACTTTATAGCTTGACCCTGCTTTTACCATAAAGTTTTGCCCAAAAACCAGAGTGTCCCCCCGCCATCACCAATATGATGACATCACTTCCAGATTAAGTCAGTGTGCTGGGGATGCCCTTGCCCACTCCTGGAATGCCTCCCAGATCCCCCTCCAGCAAGACAAGGGGACCTGGCAACCCTATCCCAAAGTCACCCAGGAAGCTTCTATGGCACAGTGGGGATTCGAACCTGGAACTCCCGTATCATAGTCCAGCACTCTAACCACTACATCACACTGGATGAATAACATGGGATACCAATGCTCCTGTCCCCTAACTATGTCTTCAAAGGGGGTTGTCAGTTACCATGGATACGGAAGGCTTGGGCCCAGTTGACAGCATCTGTGTCCTGCAAGATTGTTCGATACACATCACGATCATGGTAGAATGCTGCATACATGTTGGTATAGAAATCAGAGTCATCTGTGGCAACCTAAAACAGGCATATAGAGTTCCAACGTTATCTCTCTTAATTAACATAATATTTCTGCAGTTCTGCAGCTAGCTGTTTGTAACTTAGCTATGAGACTTGGATCCTCAGTAATTTTGTCATCAGAATATAGGCTTACTAGGTCAGCTGCCTTAGAGGGCAAGTTCCCATCCCTGCCAGCTCTCCCCGACAGTTAGATCAAATGGATGCTTTGGAGGGTGGGCTCTGGCATTCCACCTAGCTAGGGTCCCTGTCCTCCCCAGGATCCATCCCAAAACCTCCTGGAGTTTCCCAGCCTGGATCTGACAATTCTATTCCTTCACCCGGAGTGTGTGTGTGTGTGTGTGTGTGTGTGTGTGTGTGTGTGTGTGTGTGTGGACCACTCCAGCCATTTTCTTTGCTTCTCCAGAGAGTTGGGAAATAAATATCACAGAAAGGCACAATAGCAGGAGACCCAGAGTTAGGATGTAAAGGGCAGTTGGAATGTTTTTTAGGGGGAAGTTAACATTTCACACACATACATAAAATTCTCCACTACCATACCCTGAATTTCCTCCCAAATGTGGTCCTAGATGAGCCACTGAAATGTGAGAACTCAGCAGAATGGCCTGGTAGACAGAACTCCAGGTTCAAAAGATGACCTTAGTACAGCATGGCAGCTCAGAACCTGCGCTTTGAATTAGGAAGTCAATGGTCCAGATCTCACCTCTGCCGTGGCCTTAACAATACAGGGTCATTGTAAAGGATTATAACCAGATAATAGATGCAAAGCAATTTGCACATTTAAAGTGGTGTATGAATGCTAAGGATATATTGTAAACTGCCCAGAAGTTCACAGTTTGCAGGGGAAGTTGTCCTAGGAGTATTTTTAAATTATTATCGTAAGCTGCCTTGAACCATGAAGAAAGGCAGGTATCAGATCCCCACAGCAATCAGTTCCCAACAACTTTCGTTCAGAAGAGTAAAGTTTATTGAGTACAGTAAAGGCATGTCTCCTGTGCATACATTCTGTGTTAGAACTACTGGAAAGCGCACACAGCGAGGAGTTATGCTGCATAACTTATGCACAATTCAAAGGGGTCCCTTGATGGCCCACGTCCAATCAGGGCACAAACAAAAGCCCACCTAACCTAATGGGGCTACGTTCTCGGGGAAGCTGTAACAAGGTACCAAGCTTAGGCTACATAGATAAGAAGAGCATAAGAAGAAACGAAACTTAAGATTCCAGTACAGAGGCAGACCACCATCTTCTCCGCCACCCCCAGCCATGGCAACAATGCCAGAGGCTCAGCTGACAGCAGGTTATAAATGTTTTAATCAATAAGTAAATAAAATAGAAATGTTTTGATAAAAATAAATCAGTGATTTCATGGAGACAAAGTGAGCCCCACAATCTCTTTTGTGTGCTAGGGAAAATGTAATTACGGAAAAGCAGAATGGCCCTTTGCCTTTTTAGTGAGTAACCCCCATGCATGAATGTGGGGTTGGTGGGGAGGGGCTGGGGGCCAGGGGATGAAACTTCCATGCAGAAGTGAACCCCACACCTCTCCTTTTCCTTCAAAATCAGGCCCTGCTCAGGTTCATCTGCAATGGTCTTCCTTCTTGGCCTCAGGGTTCTCTGTCTGTACAATGGGAACAAAAAGGTTGCTGTAGCAACCCTAATGTCAATGTTGGAGCTGGTTGCCAGTTTAGATTACAGTTAAGATGCCTCCTGCAACAAGGTTTGAGACTTGCACTTAGTGAAATTGATGACTGGAGTTATAATATTATCTGAAGAAGATAGCAAAATGTGACTTGAAAATTCTGGAAAATCACGTCTTATTTTGGGAGCAATTTTGTTTTGCATATCTACTTCAGGAGCAACTTGGTTTTGCATACCTACAAGTAACTGTGTGTCTTGCATCTTTGATCTTGGGACTGTGGGAGAAATTGTTTACTTTGGGAGCAACTTCATTTCACCATCTATTTTGGGAGCAACTTCGTTTTGCGTTTCTACAAGTAACTTTACGTCTTACATCTTGGAACTGGGGAAGAAGTTGTATGCCTAGCATATTTATTTATTTTTATTTATTTATTTTCTTAGATCTCTAACCCGCCCTCCCGCCGAAGCGGCTCAGGGCGGCTTACATAAAGTCTTAAAATCAACATACACTATAAAACCAACAAGCAGGGTTTCGGTTTCCAGCGTTGTGGTTTCGGTTTCCGGCGTTGCGAGTGGCGGCCACCTTTCGGGAAGCTCCCGGAGGTGGTTAGCCCACACGCAGTTTGGGGGGGGGGTCTTTGCATGTTTGCAAGACCCTAGTGAGCCTTAGGCAAAGGCTCCAAACCGGGGGCGCTTGGGGAGTAGCCTCTTTGCCGGCAGTCAGCCGGGAAATTGAGGCTTTCTCCCCGCCCCAATCGGCCCCGCTGCGGCGTGCCCGTAATGGGACTTAGCAACGCCACCGATTTCCAACAGGAGTGAGGAACAGCGATGAATTAAAGCAAAAAGAAGAAACGGCAGGAACCGTGAGTTGGAGGTCTGAATTTGAAGCGAAACCCGAGCCCTTCCCCCGTAAGCAAATAAGCGGCTGGGAAGAGGGGGAATCCCCCCCCCCACTGAGAAGCGGGACTTGTATAAGAAAGCTAAGGGGGACGAAAGGGAAGAAGGGTTGGTGAAATTACCTTTGGGGTGCCATTGGAGTGAATGAGTTAGCGGGACTCCTGAGCGACGCGTCACGAACTTTTATAAAGTAAACAAATACAAGAAATGTCAGCCATGAAGAAGGTCCCTTTGAAAACGGAGAAGAAGGGAGACGGGACTTCTGGTCCGGGTAATCCCCCTCCAGAGCCGACTGTCAGTCAACAGACAAGTGAGCTACTGCACCCTCTGCTGGTCCAAATACAGAAAATCAGCGAAACCTTAACTAATATGGAAGGTGTTCTCAACAGTCAACAGAGGCAACTAACAGAGACGTCAAAGAAGATGGAGGAGATCGCACAGAAATGTTTGGTCTCGTCGGAAGACATCGGAAAAGTGAAGAAAAGGGTCAACAAGTTAGAAAAGCATCAGGATGTGCAAGAAAAAAGAATTTTGATGTTGCAAATGGAAAAATCGAATCTGACTCTTCGATTTCAGGGCATTAAAGAAGAAGAGAAGGAAGATCTCAGATCTATACTTGCGAATGCCTTTGCACCCATAACTGGCAGTGATCAGCGTGAGTTAAAAGAAGAAATGGATAAGGTCTATAGGGCCTACTCCACTTTCACAAAAAAAAATAATCTGCCAGCAGAAGTGGTTATCAAGTTTGTCAAGCAGAGTACCAGAGATCAAATCTTGCGTGCAGTTGCAGCGGTGCCCTTGAAAATTGGGGAGCAGACCATCAGAATATTGAAAGATGTGCCTTACGAAATCCGGATGAAAAGGAAAGCTTATAAAGGATTGACCACTTTTCTACAAAGAAGACAGGTCATATACAGATGGACCTTCCCTGAAGGCCTTTTGTTCAAGTACAAGGATAAAAGAGAGAAGATTGACTCCATCTTCAAGGCGCAGGAATTTCTGAAGAGACACGCCAGTCCAGAGGAAGAGGCAGCACTCGCAACGTGGACAGATTTGAGTAGTGAAGATGACAGCGGCCCAGAGGAGGGAGGTGCCGGAGCGGGAGAAGTGAAAACCAAAGGTGGCCCATCCTATAATTTGAGGGATACCAAAGGAAGACAACTTAAGAAATAACTGTTCGGGAAGCGTCAAAAAGGAGATGATTCACAACTAACCCCAAAGGACATTACTAACCTCATTAACAGAGTTATTTTGAATTTTTGTTAGATGAAAAGAAGACTCTCAAATCACGGAGATTGCCAAAAACTGTATCTATATTGATTTAAACTAACCTTTATTAACAGAATACTCACTCCGCTCTTTTCTTTATCCCTCTATATACCCTACCTTTTTCTATTTATAAAAAGAATAAATTCCTCTCCTTTTTAGGAGGGTTTTGATTAAAAAAACCCCAACAAGCAGCATAAAATAACGTTACATAGAAAATCCTATAAATACAATTAAACAGTTAAAACAATGACATCACATTATAACAGCAGGTGCTGCACGACCGATGGAATCAATTTGTCACTGGAACGCTCAACGGAACAGCTCCATTTTAACAGCTCTGAGGAATTGCTGAAGGTCCCGCAGAGCTCTGATCTCAGTAGGGAGCTCATTCCAGAGAATTGGCGCCACCAGGGAGAATGCCCTGGTCCTAGTTACCACCAGTCTGGCATCCCTAGGCCCAGGGGGGGCAGGCGATTTTGTGTTCTGGATCGCGGTGCCCTCTGGGGAAATTGTATGACTTTGATCTATTTGACTATAGTATTTTCATGCCTTTACAGTATATTGTTACTCTTCATGTCTGAATTTTGATAATGGAGTGTGAATACACAAAACAAGAAGGGAAAACTTTTGTATATGTAGTGTTTCAAGGCGAGCAAATTTTGTGTGATGAGTTTCTTGTTCCTACTCTCTATTCCGATTCTCATAGCATAGACCATGGTAAAGTAATGGGTGGACTGCCTGCTGCTGTGACTGTAATGGCAGGTCAGGGATGTACTAAAATTAAGGACAAGCGATTGCCCATAGGGAATACATGAGTGGACAGCAATTGCTCATAGGCAATACTTGAGTGCCAATAGAGAATGCATGATTGCCCTTAGGGAATCATGGAAAGTATGCTTGCCCATAGGGGATAATGGAGTACATAATTGCCAATAGAGAATCCATAATTGCCATAGAGAATCCATGACTGCCCATAGGGAATAATGGAGAGTATGCTTGCCCAGAAGAGATAATGGAGTACATAACTGCTAATAGAGAACCCATGACTGCCAATAGAGAATCCATGACTGCCCATAGGGAATAATGGAGAGGATGCTTGCCCATAGGGGATAAAGGAGTACATAATTGCCAATAGAGAATCCATGATTGCTCACAGGGACATAATTGCCAACAGAGAATCCATGACTGTCAATAGAGAATCCATGATTGCCCATAGGGAATAACAGAGAGCAGAGCACACCTGACCATAGGGTATAATGGAGTCCACGCTTCCCACAATGAATAAGGTAGACCACATGTGGACGTGGAGGGAATAAGGGAAACCACGCTTGTCCAGAGGGAATAAGGGAGACCACATGTGCCCATAGGGAATAAAGGAGACCACACTTCCCCACAGAGGATATTGGGATCCACACTTGCCCAAAGGGAATAATACAGACCACACTTCCCCATAGGGAAAATGGAGCCAACGCTTGCCATAGGGATTAAGAGAGAACACGACCATAGGAACTACTGGAGAGCATCCTTGCCCATAGGGAATAATAGAGACAATGCTAGCCCATGGGGAATAATGATGTCCTCGCTTGCCCACAAAGGACAATGGAGTTCACGCTTGCCCATAGAGAATAATGGAGACTACGCTTGCCCATAGGAAATAATGGAAACTATGCTTGCCCATTGGGAATAACGGAAACCATGCTTGCCCATAGGGAATAATGGAAAGCATGCTTGCCATAGGGAATAATGGACGCTTGTCCCTAGAGAATAATGGAAAGCACGCTTGCCCATAGGGAATGTTGGATCCCACTGTTGCCTCCCCCAAGCACCAAGAATACAGAGCATCACTTGCCACCAAGAATACAGAGCATCACTTGCCACAGGCCAAGAGTGCCTATCTGTACCTTGTGGCTAGCCACTGATGGATCTCTGCTCCATATGTTTATCCAGTTCCCTCTTGAAGTTCCCTCCTGTGGCAGTGAATTTTTTAGATCTCAAAGGAGCATTTTTAGATCTCAAAGGAGCATTCGATTCAATTCACAGAGAGCTATTATGGGTCAAACTGTCCCCATCAGGTATGGATTCCTTAAACTAATCATAATGTTACATACTTCTACCACCTGTCAAATTAAATGTTCAACTATAGGGAAATTAACATCTAAAATTCCTTTTAGTAAAGGAGTTAAACAAGGATGCATACTGGCTTTTTTCTATTTAATTTATTTCTCAGTGACCTTGCCCCCTTTTTAGTAGAAGAAGATTGTCATTTCCCTAAATTGGGTACAACACATGTTCCCATTTTACTTTATGCGGATGATACAGTACTACTTTCCTGTACAAGGGTGGGGCTCAGATGTCTGCTAAATAGATGTTTTAGCTTCTTTGTAAATAAATTACATCTGAATTATGAGAAATCTAAAATACTAATATTTGCTAAGCCTTGTAAAATCCAAAAATATTTGGGTCTTCATTTCAGTTATAATATGCCTTGGTCTACCCAGCACAAATCAGCAATTAATATAGCTACTAAATGCATCAGCCATTGTATGATTCTTTTTTAACAGAGGCAATCAGTTCGTTCCAGCCATACTAAAAGTCTTTAAGACTAAAGTTATTGCTCAACTATTCCAGTATGGATCAGTGCCTTTGAGGTTGGTACTGAAAGAGTTCAATCCAAGTTTGTGTGGAAAATCATGGCTCTGTCATGCTGTGCTCCATACACTGTTCTTTGGTTAGAAACAGGCCTAAACTTGGTAGAAACAAGAGCTTGGCCCTGGGAGATTTTTACATCAAATGCTGTCAGAATCTAATATCTCCAGCTGGACTGCCCGCATAGAGGAAAAAATAAACACAATGGGCTTATCTTTAGATTATTTTTGTTTCTATTTCTAAATGCATACCAGTCAATCAAATACAGAGTCCTAGATACTGAACTGCAAAAAAAAAAAAATCCTGTTCCATTCTGAATTTTGAAATTCCCTGAATTACCGGCCGACTGGCACCTATTTATCTGCCCCCTGTGCTCAGAGTATATGCACTTGTTAGATACAATGCTATTCCATCTGCAGTCACTTATGGCAGATGTAAAAAGATCACATACTCTGCAAGACTCTGTGCTTGTAATTTCAGTTGACTCAGTTTCTCATATCCTTTATTGTGCCCAGTATGATGATATATGTTCTAATCTTTTAGACTCAATTTTATTCAATTTGTGGGCCGTTTGGATGCCCTGATGGTGTACCATCTTCTTAACGACTCATTACAACTCATTAGCTGAAATAACCAAGAAAGTAGCCCTATTTTAAAGTCTGGTGATCAAGGACCGATTGAAAATTGTCTTACTGCTTATATTTAAATTATCCTTGTTACTTCTATATTTGCTTACTGTCTGTATGGATAACTTGATATATACCAATAAAGACTTTTTGTATTTGATTGTTCATTCAAAGCTCTCACTACACAACACCCCTCCTTCCTAAGACAGGGTTGCACCTAGTTGCAAACATAGTCCTGCAGGTAGTGGGGTGGAGCTGGCATGTGTTAAGAACATTCATTGCTTGTTGCCGGCAAGCTATAGTCCAGGGTGGCTGGCTGTGTGGCTGCTGGCACTATGGCATCTCTGTGCTGGGACCTGGGGGACTCACCATTGTGTCACTCACCTCTGGTCATGGAGGTGCAGGAGAATCTGGAGACTGCTGTGGAACTGTCTCCTGCACTCTAGGCATGGTTGTGGGCTCAGGAGTGCTTGCTGTGTGTTGCTTCCAGATGCTGGTGCCCTCTCAGGCCATCTGTGCCTAAGTTGATCCAGGTGACGCTGCAGGTTCCAGCCATTGGAGTGGCTACCTTGTAGGACACCGGCCCCATGGCCCTAGAAACTGTTGCGGCAATCCAGGCTGGGCCCTCACTGTAGTTCCATATACCATGTCTCCCTGCTGGAATGCTCTCACCTCTCTCGATGAGCTGGGTCACTGAGGATCCTCTGGAGACAGGTCTGGGTGCAACCTGTCAAGCTGTGTGGTGAGCCACCGGTTCATCAGAAGCTCCACTGGGCTGTACCCTGTTGCAGAGTGGAGTGTGACATGCTGCTGAAGCAAGAAAGCAGCCAGTCAGGTGTGCCAGACTCCCTGGGTTATCCAGCGGAGACTGTCCTTCATTGTTCACACCATCCTCTCAGCTTACCTGTGGTCGAGGGGTAGAATAGAGCAGATGTCACATGTCAAATGATATTGTCAGCCACAACATGATGTGATATGAACTGGGCCCTGTTGTCTGACACAATGGTGTCCAGGAGGTTGTGCATTGCGAAGAGGTGCTGGAGCATGCGGATGATGATGGCGGACAACATGGTGGACACTGGAATGTCCTCCAGCCATTTGGAGTAGGAGTCCACCACAATCAGGAATGTCTGTCCTTGGAATGGGCCAGCAAATCCATGTGGAGCCTAGACCACAGCATGCATGTTTCTTCCCACGGGTACACTGGAGCTTGTGGTAGGGATGGCCACAATTCTTGGCAGGGCTGGCAGGCATGGACCCACTCTTTTATTGCCTTGTCCATGGCAGACCACCAGACATAGCTGCGGGCGGGTGCCTTCATGCACACGATGCCCGGGTGACTGACGTGTAGTGCCTTGAGCACTTGCTGCCACAACTTGGGTGTAATGATGACTCAGTTCCCCCAGAGCAGGCAGCCCTTGTGCACTGAGAGTTCGTGCTGCTGGGAACTGTACAGCTGGCACTCCTCAGCCATGTGGCCCATTGGCCACCCCCTCCATACCCAGTACAGAATGCGAACCAGGGTGTGGTCATCGGAGGCCCAGAGTGGCAGCAGGAGGATGTGATGAGCTGGAGATGGATTGACAGCTGGATCCGGAAGTGGAAGGCGGCTGAGGGCATTGGCATTGGTGAAGGATGACCTGGAGGCACTTGGTGAGTTCTGCCTTGGAGCCCCCGGTGATAAGGACATCATCAAAATACAGAATGATGCCAGGCAGTCCATGGAGGAGACCTTCCATGAGGCTCTGGTGGCGTTGATGCTGAACTGTGCACTACGATCTTTTGTGCCTCGGCGGTGGTGTCATCTACTGGGAGCTGCTGGTATGCCTGGGCAAGGTCAAGCTTGGCAAAGACCATCCCACCATTCAGTGAAGCTAGAACGTGGCTCACAACAGGCACCGGATAGACATGCAGCTGCAGTGCCTTGTTGACTGTGCACTTGTAATGTGCACAGATCCTGACCACTCTGTTTGTCTTGAGTGGATGATGATGGGCATTTCCCACCACACATGGGGGACTGGCTCCAAGATTCCCTGGGTGATGAGCCAGTCCAGCTCCTCATCAGTTTTTGGCTTGAGGCTGAAGGGAACCCAGCAGGCTTTCAAGTGGGTGGGTGCCACAGCCGGGTTGAGGCTAAAAGAGACTGGCGGGCCAGTATACTACCTTAGGGATCCATTGAAGATGGTGGCGAAATCCTCACAGATGGCTGTGACATCAACTTGGCTGGTCTGGTGGACACCCGTCATGTGGATGCCCAGCGGCTTGAACCATTCCAGGCTGAGCAAGCTCAGTTGTTGGCCTTGCACTACCACCAATCACAATCCTTGTATGCAACTGGAACATTCCGATGCCTAAGAATGGCACATGGATCATGTCAAATGGCTTGAGGCATTGCCCATTTGACTTAGGGCAGATGCGCTGGAATGTCGTTGTGGAGATGATGGACAGTGTGAACCTGATGTCAACTTCCACCTCATAGGGCACATTCTGGACCTTGACCGTCACCTTGATCTTGGCACATGTTGAGGGCTGCAGTGTCAGGACAGGGATGCTGTTGGTCTTGGCAGGAGAGAAGCGGCATGCAGTGAGATGGTGTGGCAATCTTCATGGCAGACAGAGGCCTTTCTTGCGACTGGCAGTAACCTGCATCTCGACCATGGTGATGCGTCCTTGGGCTGGGCAGAGCGGCAGGCACATGCAATATGCCCCGATTTTCCACAGGTTTGACATTGTGCATCCCAGAACCAGCATGACTTTCACTGATGGGAACTGCCACAGCTGGCACAAGGAGCCCCATAGGAGGGTTGGATTCCCTTGTGCTTCCAGGTAGCAACTCATGTGCAAAGTATTTCCCCATCGTCGACAGTGGAGGAGAAGTCTGCGAGGCTTTCTGGGTGAACAGCCTTGGTCTTGCGGGCAAGAGGCTGACTCTGTGCCTGGTGGACTTCTTTTATTGACTGCTTGGCCTCCTCAGCTGCTATGGCCTCCTCGTAGGCCGTCTTACAGTCCAAGTCATGCTTTGCGATCAGCCATTGCTGCAGCTTCTCATCTGGGAGGCTGCACACCAAATGATCGCAGAGGGCCTCCTCTAAGTTGTGGAAGTCACAATGGCGTGATGCCTTTTGGAGGGTGGTCATGAAGGTGGCGATCGACTCTCCCAGGGCCTGGTCCCTTTTGAAGAAGGCATGGCTGGCAGGCAATTCTGGAAGGATGAGGCAAGAAGTGGTCTTTCATCTTGGCCTTGAGCATGGCGAAGGACACAGCATCGAGGTCCTGTGGTGCCATGAGAGCTCAGGTGGACTCAAATGTGGAGCACCCACAGAGGCTGAGGAATGTGGCCTGGACTATTTCAACATCAGTGATCTCAATGAGATAGAACTGGAACCGGGCAATGTATGCTTCCCAGTCTTTAGCATCCTCATTGAATGGTTCAACGTGACCCTTGACAGCCATGCTGAATGATCAAGTGGTCATTGTAGTGATTCAGCCGAAACTCTTCCTAGTTCCTTTGTGTGAATCCCACTTTCACCGCTAGTGTTAGATAGTGGGTTCAAGAGATTATAGTGATTTTAACACAGCTCTTTACTCAGGAACATAACAACAAATACATGCGGTGAGCTGCAACTATATACAGAACCCCCAGCCCAAAACACACCCACAAAATACAAATAGACCAATAGGAACATAGTTGTTTGGGGCCTTCATTTGCATGGCATCATTTACACTTCTGTTACTTGACTGGCCAGCTTGGCAAGAGCAGCCAATCTGAATATAGCTGCAAGGAGCATCTCTAACAATGATTTTTATTCAAAGCTCTCACTGCACTACACTACACTACATTACACATGCCCTAAATAGATGTTAAAATATAGGGCAAGCACTTAAAGCTTAAAAGGTTGCAAGTCTGTTCCCTTGTTGTCCCATTTACCTGAAAGGTCACATGGTCTGAAGAAAAATGGCCACCCTTGTTGAGTGTCCAGCACCAAGAGAGAAAGAGAGCCCTCCTCCCCTGAGAAAGAACTTTTATTAAATCTGTGTCTCCACTCTCCACTCACTTACTAGCATTCACTGCACCCCCTTTTGCCTGGTCTGCCCAGGTCACAGGTTGTCGTGGACCAGCCCCAACTTGAGGTACAGCCAGACTCTGACTTGCTGCCTGAGCCCAGCCTGGTTGAGGACCAGTCTGATTTGCAGCCTGACCAGTCTGATTGGCAAATGGAGCCCAGTGGGAGTAAGGACTCCTCAGAAGTCAAGCTTGAGTCCAGCATGGTGAAAGATGACTTCAGAGCAGAGGACACTCAGGAAAGACTAATTAGGGAAAAGCTACATAAAGCTGGGTGTGAGCTGTTGCCAACTTGTGGAAGCAACTTGTCACCTCACGGTGAATCCTGTGACCACAGCTCCTGACCACTGTGACCACTACTCCTGTGACTCTTGAACCAGTTTGACTCTGCTTTTGGACTCTCTGACCTTGGACAGTTTGGACTACACTGTGAACATTCATTTGACCTGCTTCTGTCTGTGTGACCTGGACTTGAACTTGGACCCTGTGAAACCAGCTGGGCTATGACACAGGTGCATCCTGGGACATCCAGGTGCATCCTGAGATCCTCCTGGAAGGCTTTCTGGGAAATCTCCCAGAAGGCTTCCTAGCATCAAATCTCACAGGTAGATTTCCTTCTAGGCCCCTTTGCATTTGTATAGCTGGAATTTGGCAGGCAATTGAGCTGGCTTCCTGACTTCCAGAGAAGAGAGAAGAAGAGACATGGGAGTGGGGGGGATCACTTCTAGATTCAGAGGGAAAAGAGGGGGAAGTTTCTGCTGCTTGCCAGCCTCCCAGGAGAAAAGGCATTTCTCCACATTCCACTTTTCACTACCCAAAGGAGTCTCAGAGCGGTTTACAATCTCCTTCCCTTCCTCTCCCCACAATATACACCGTGTGAGCAATGCTCCCTCTAAGCTGTGGGGTTTTGTGAGCAAAAATTCTACTTTATTTTTTTTTAAACCATTTATTATAGAGTATGTTTCACATATTTAAAATTACATCTTATAGATTTCGCATACCTTTTTCTTTCCTCCCCACCCTCCCCAGTACAAGGCTTCCCGCAATGCTCTTACCCCCTTATAAACTCTATTATCTAATTACCATTAACAAAATGTCTCACTTTCATTGTCAAATTAGGTAACATTTTAACAATCTTATCATTCTTTTTCTTGTTTTCTCCTTAATAACTATCGAAGCAAATCAATTTGTTTTTAACGTCCCAGTTTTTCTCAAGATAGTCTTTGAAATCTTTCCATTGTTCATAAAACGCTTCGTCTTCTTCATTATTAAGCTTTCCAAAAATTCTACTTTATGAGCTACCAACATTAAAGTTGTGACTGAGCAATTTGGCTACTGCATACATTAGTTTGCTCTCGAACCATCCTTCCTAAGCTAAGACAAAAATGTGTGAGCTGGAGGTTAAAAAGCTGTGAGGTAGCTCACACTAACTCAGCTTAGAGGAAACACTGCCTGTGAGGTAGGTGGAGCTGAGAGAGCTCTGAGAGAACTGGGACTGGCCCAAGGTCACCCACCTGGCTGCATGTGGAGGAGTGGGGAATCAAACCCGGTTCTCCACATTAGAGTCTGCCACTCTTAACCACTACCCTAAACTAGCAGCATGGTTTTAAAGGATTTAAGCGATTGACGTAATGTCAACATCAACATATATTAAATAATGGATTCATTTTGTCATAACCATATATATTTTTTGGTGTTCTAAGCAATGAATCAGACTAATGCTATAGGAATTTCTGTGTTGATTTCCTTCTGTTATTAATCTCAATGTACACACTCCAGTTAGATTCCAGTGCAGTGGCACTTTAGAGGCCAACAGCTGAGAAACTGGCAGGGGAGGGGATTCCTGTTATGTATTGGTATACATAATGCCTGAGCTTGAAATCTATCTCCTATTTAAGTCTGGTATCGTAACTCCTGCAAACTGATTGGATACTCTGCACAGCAGTCCAATCAGGATACAAGAAAAGTTCTGCAGGGAGATGACTTGATTGGTTGTTATGTTCATATTTTGATTGGTTCTTATCTCAACTAAGGGTGTGGCCTACCAAGCCCGGATAGTTTAAAAGAGAGCCTGTTGCTCTCCTGTTTTGTGTTCGATCCTACCTTGTAAATAAAGCTGAATCACTTGTTTCGAGCTGCTTCCTTAAGTCCCATATTTAACACTGGTGAGGAGGATGGGATTCCAGTGGGTAGGCAGCCCCGCTGAACCACGACTACCATGGCAGACGAAGCTGACCAATCCGGGGCTCTGGAGGAAGGATGACACCCTGCCATCCCACCGGCAGACCTGGCAAGGGTGATGGCAGCTAGCACGAAGTTCGAGGTGTTTGAACCTGAGCTGGAGGACTGGGACTCCTACAACACCTGGTTCGAGTTTCACTTACGTGCCCAGCAAATCAAGTAGGATGCCACAAAGATGGCCATGCTGCTCAGTTCCTGTGGTTGAGCCGTGTCCAACGTGGCCTTTTGGTTGCTCCGGCCGATATTCTGTCTCCCTAGCTGATATTGAGAGCAAGCTGAAAAAATCACTTTGCACCTAAGCCCTCACAGATCACCTGCAGTCATGCGTTCTATAAGCGAGATCGGGGGTGAGCGAGTCGATTGCCGAATACGTCACAGCTCTACAGAAGGCAGCCAGGACCTGCAAGTTCCCCGACCTAGAGGCAGTGTTGCTCGATTGGTTGGTGTGCATCCTGCGGAACGAAAAGCTCCAGCAGAGGCTTTTTGCTAAATCAGAGCTGACTTACACTACAGTTTATGTGAAAGCCATCGCTGCAGAAGCCATGGAGAGGTCAACCAAGGAGGTTAAACAGGCTGGCAGTCCACCCCCGTCAGTGCCTGGAGAAGTCAGTACATCATGACTCAGCCAGTGAATCCGAGGGTGAGGATGATGATGTCAACAAAACTTGTGTGACAAGGCTCAGCCTGTGAGGGTTGCAGCGGAGCACACAACCAGGACTGGTGTTGGGCACGTGACATCAGATACCGAACGTGCGACACACAGGGCCACTTGGCCAGAGTGTGCCGAGCCAAGGGGAAGAAGAAATCACCACTCCTTCATCGTGGCAAAACCTCAAGGCATGAGATGTCAGAACAGTGAGGCCAGCTGAGTGCAATGAGACCACCTGCTGCTCCTGCCCCACGACTGTCATGAGCACTGGACCAAGGGCCAGAAAAAAGATCCATGTGACCATGATGCTGGATGGGGAGCCATGCAAAATGGAGGTCGACTTGGGATTGGCAATGACCGTCATTTCCACGGAGATGCTGCAGCGCCTGTTTCCACGGAGGAGCCACTGCCACTTGGCACCCAGCCGGGTGCACTTTTCTGATTTCCAGGGGTGGAGTATTCCTGTGGCCGGGGAGGCTGAGTTTGAGGTACAGGTTAAGAGTCATGAGGAGACGCTGAGCCTTCTGGTTGCCGAAGGGTGTAGGGCCAGTCTGTTAGGCTTAGACTGGTTCGATGCCCTTGGTATTGCTGTGACCGGGGTAAATCAAGTTTCTCACAATAAATTGAGTTCAATCTACACAGAGTTCCCCGAGATGTTTGATGGGTCATTGGGACAGTATACGAGCCCACCAATAACTTTTGACTTGGA
Source organism: Gekko gecko (assembly GCA_029375565.1). Classification (NCBI taxonomy): domain Eukaryota; kingdom Metazoa; phylum Chordata; class Lepidosauria; order Squamata; family Gekkonidae; genus Gekko; species Gekko gecko. The sequence continues at coordinate 84,468,899 of JAPDNY010000003.1, forward strand.
CCCTTCTATGGCGCCCATCAGACTAAAATACCAGTGGGTACCCATCGTACTCAGACCATGAATCGAAGCAGAACTGGACAAACTGGTTGCTCAGGGTGTACTTGAACCGGTACCACATGCTAGGTGGAAGACCCCTATTGTGACACCAATTAAGCCTGACGGGTCTATTTGGATTTGTGCCAATTGTAAATGTACTATTAATAGGGCGTTACAACAACATTCGTACCCAGTGCCTATCATAAGCCATGTGTTAGCGTCTCTGGTGGGAGGGCGGATCTTTGCAAAATTAGATCTTGCCCAGGCCTACCAGCAATTGCCTGTCGATCAAAGTGTAGCTCAGGCACAAACTATTGTCACTCACAGGATTAACCGTCTGCAATTCAGTGTAAATGTGGCCCCGGGAATCTTCCAGGGATTAATGGAAGGGTTGTTGCAGGATCTGCCAGGAGTGGTACCATATTTTGATGATGTGCTAATTGCTGGGGCTAATGAGGCAGAGTTGGTTGATCGCATCACGGTGGTGTTGGGTCGGTTCCAAGCGGCCAAGCTTAAGGTCAAGAGAAACAAATGCCAATTTCTTAGGGTTCCTCATAGACGAACATGGGGTTCACCCTATGGAGGGGAAGGCTGCTGCAATTCAGAATGTACCTCGACCACAGAACAAAAAAGAGCAGCAATCATTCCTAGGCATATTGAATTTTTATCATGCCTTTTTGGTGAATTAAATTGTTGGTGAAGGGGGCGAAATGGGAATGGAGGTCACAGCACGACTGAGCATTTGAGGCTATTAAGACCTTGTTGGTATCGAATAATGTTCTGACACATTTTGCCGAGAACAAACTGTTGGTCCTTGCTGTGGATGCCTCCCCCTTTGGCATTGGCACTGTTCTTAGCCATGTAATGGCAGACAGGGGGGAAGCGCCAGTGGCGTATTATTCCCGGACATTGACTGCTGCTGAGAGGAACTACGCCCAAATTGATAAAGAGAGACTCGCCTTAGTTTCAGGCATTAAAAAAATTCATGACTTTTTATACAGACGCAAGTTCCTCATGGTCACAGACCATAAACTGCTTCTGGGTCTATTCACACCAAATCACCAAACCCCACAGGTCTTATCACCTCATATGCTGTGCTGGACTGTATTTCTGGCAGCATACGACTTCGACCTTATCCACCGGCCGGGAAAGGCTATAGGGCACGCGGATGCATTATGCCGGAGTCCTATTCTGGGACCGGCTCTGGACCCAGCTCCTGCGTGTGAAGTAATAGCCATTGAAGAACTCCCTCAGCTGCCCGTGCATGCCTCCGACACTGCGGCTGGATTGGCCAAGGACCCCACAATCGCCCGTGTATTTAACGGGGTGTGGGGGGGTGGCTGGAGGGTCGGTTCTCTGTTGAATTCCAACCGTATAGCTCACAGCAACAAGAACTGTTGGCACACAAAGGCTGTTTGTTATGGGGGAATCAGGTGGTGGTGCCTCCCAACCTAAGGAAACTGGTTCTGGAGGCTCTGCACAAGGGTCACCCAGGCATAGTTAGAATGAAGGCTCTAGCCCAGAGTTATGTTTGGTGGCCCCTCATAGACCATGAAATTGAAGAGTGGGTAAAAGTGTGTCACAACTCAACCATGCCAGGAATCTCAGCTAGAACCCCCTCAGGCTCCCATACATCACTGGGAAACACCACACAGGCCATGGTCAAGATTACATATTGACTTTGTGGGGCCATTTCAGGGGCAAATGTTCTTAATAATAGTCGATGCGTACTCTAAATGGTTAGAGGTGCTACAAATGTAAAAAATGACTTCAGCTGCAGTCATAAAAGCACTGCGCTGTATTTTTGCAACCCACGGATTACCTGACACAGTAGTCTCAGATAACGAGACACAATTTACCTCAGCTGAATTCCTGGAGTCTTTGGGGAACAACTTGATTAAACACATCACGTCCACACCATTCCACCCAGCCACAAATGGGCAGGCTTGAACGGATGGTGCAGAACACAAAAGAAGCCCTGTGGAGAATGATCCATGGGAACTGGGCTCAGAAGCTGGCGTCCTTTATGCTGTACCAACATATAATGCCGCACACCACAACTGGGAGGAGCCCAGCAGAGTTGCTGATGGGACACCGCCTGATGTCGCTACTGGATCAACTCTACCCTGACTTCACCACCGACAAACCACTGCAGAGTTAAGTCCTCATTCCTTTAAAGTCGGGGACACCGTTTTTGCCCGGAACTATGGGGAGGGGCACCTTTGGCTCCCAGCATTCGTCACTGAGGTAACTGGCACTCTGTTGTATGTGGTGCAAACTGCAGATGGCAGGCAGTTAAGGCACCACATAGACCAACTTAGGCAGAGATGGGCTAACTCAAGCATTGAGGACAGTACTAAGCCTAACGAGGTGCCAACCCCCACAGCTGAACAAGTAGAACCTTTGAATTCAGAGGTTGGTGTTGCAAATTGGGACGTTGAGCCAGTTGCCGGGGCAGGATCGGAACAGAACCCCATCCCTGACACTAGCCTTTTGAGCAGTAGTCCCACTGGGGAAAAGAGTGGCCTGAGAGACAGGGACACAGAGACAGTACCTCAAACTGAACCAGTAAGATGGTCGCAACGAACACGACGACCTCCCTTTTATTTAAAAGATTTTGTATGTTCCAGGATTGATTCATTTTAGGGGAGAGGGATGTTATGTATTGGTATACATAATGCCTGAGCTTGAAATCTATCTCCTGCTTAAGTCTGGTATCGTAACTCCTGCAAGCTGATTGGGTACTCTGTGCAGCAGTCCAACCAGGATACAAGAAAGGTTCTGGAGGGAGATGACTTGATTGGTTGTTATGTTCATATTTTGATTGGTTCTTATCTCAACTAAGGGTGTGGCCTACCAAGCCCGGATAGTTTAAAAGAGAGCCTCTTGCTCTCCTGTTTTGTGTTCGATCCTACCTTGTAAATAAAGCTGAATCACTTGTTACGAGCTGCTGCCTTAAGTCTCATATTTAACAATTCCCACGTCCTCCTACTGCTTCTTTCTACAACCCACCCTGCTGACTTTCTCCCCCTTGCTCCTCTGCTACTGCCCGCCACTTCTCCTCTGCTTTTCCTTATCTCTTCCCCACCGCCTCACTTTCTCCCCTGCCCATGCTGAGGGGAAATGGCATCTTTGCTTGCCCACTTTCCATCCCTCCTGCTGGTTCCTTCTGCCCTCACACCCACCGACTTGCTGCGCTCCCTATGCCACCTGCTGCCCCCTCACCACCACCACCACCACCTCCTCCTCCTCCTCCTTTTGGTGGTGGTAGCCACTAACTTAATAGTGGGTATCATTTTGGATCACAAGGGCAACACAAAGTGCTGCCTGAATGCCAGGTTTTTGTGTGATGTCTATGCATATGGAGATTTTGTTACTAGTATGGTTTTCATAAACACCCACTTAGTTTGTCTTTTACAGATTAGATTCTTCTGCAAAACTGGCAGTTTGTTTGTGTTTACAGAACCCAAAAGTGCAGTTGTTGCTGGTTCTATTGTGTGGCTTTTTTATCCACATGGGGGCCTTGTGTGGCTGATATAAGGAGGAGTCTGAGATACCATGTCGATGATATAACACATGGCTTTTAGGATTTGCTTTGCTTTCATTCACTAGCATGGGAGAGGAAACTGTTTATTCTGCCTGCCCTTGGGAGACCAAGAATCATACCAAACAAACACATACCTTTAGGATGAGGTGGTAGTACACCTATGAGAAGGTAATCCTAGATTTCCCTAACTTGGGGGTGAAGTGTTTGGGAAAGGGTCACCATTCTGAATACTTGCTCTCTTCCTAGCAACAATAGCTGACACTTCATCTCTTTCCATTCGAGCCTGGCTTGATAGGAAAAAATCTTCCATATCACATTCCTTGCTGGAATCCCAGGTAGTGTGACCCATAGAAACTCTGAAGGCTATTACCTCTCTGCATGGCCGGGTGAGGACAGCTTTGAACTTTGGCCATGAATCGACAAGCACTTCATGCCCAGCTGGGTTCCCACGGTTTATGTGCATTACTGCTCCATGGACCTGTCAAGAATCACAGGTGAGAGTTGGTACTGAAGTGCAGATTGAGGGGGGACTCTGGGTGGAGTGGTTCTGTCAAACTCTGATGTCCTAAGTCCACACCCACTGAATGGTGGTATAGTCCATGCCCATTCATGGAGCATTTTAATGCATATTTCCTACTTGGTATTTGCAGGAATTCGCAAATAGGAGTACTATCAATAATGCATTGCAGTGTCGTCCCTGCACTGTCGAATTTACAGTGTGCACCACCAATCATGGCTAGTCCCACGGGAGATATTGTGGCAACTTTTTTATAATTCTGGAAGTAGGTCTGGCTCCACTCAGTAGGAAAATCAAATGGTGAATGATGGATGGATTTCTGAAATGAAACAGAAAATCCAGCGGTACGTGCTACTCTAGAATTCCTTTCTCAAAGCACACTTCCACACTCTGCATTCAAACTCCATGCTGAACCTCCAAGTTGTCATTCATTGGTTGTAGTCAAGTCAACATGCATGGAAACTGGCACTTAGTCCTAAGGAATGACACATCCCATGATTTGTTTTTTGGCAGAAAGTTTTCTGGCGCACCACAAACTTAAGCACTCACCCTGTGCACATGACCATAGATGGGGCCACTTTACATATTACAAAGCATCAACCCCAGGTAAACTGTTCACTCTGGGAACATATTACAAAGCATCAAACCCAGGTTTACCTCAAGTTGGGCAGAGCTGGTTCTAAAATAGCAAGAGGTCACAGTTTAAGTTTACCGAAAGGGTCTGGGGAAGACATTTCCGCAAAATCCCTTCTAGCAGCTGCAACTTGGAAGGACAGGATAGGATCAGCATAGCTCAGGAGGTGGAGGCTGGTGAGAACCAACAGAACCAGGATGGGTGGTAAGTACCTATGAGAGAGGAAGATACACCATTTATCCTCATCCCAAAACCTTCTGCCTCATGGGAAAAACACTTTTTGAACCCTTGTGCCAACATACACATGCATGTGGGTGCAGCACCTGTGTCCCCAAAAGTAACAGTCAATCCCCTTCCAGATCAGTGCTTAAGATAGTCAAGATCATTTTGTTCTGGGTCAATGTCACCCGTCACACTATCACCTATGGCTCACCTGTGGCTACCTGAATCTTCCTGATGAGAAGAATAGATAAAGAACGATCAAAGCAGCAATATGTACCCACTCAGTCCACATCTGATCCAGCCAGGTTTCTTCAGGGGAGTGCGTTGCTTATGGGTATACTTTCATCCCAGAATAAATGAACCATTAACAGATTTGTTCCTTGGACTGCAGCCCAGGGCCTTGTGGGATGGGATCCAGATGACACAGTATAACTGGCCAAGCCCCTGAGTAAAGATGGGATGCATTTGCTCTTGCAAGTACTTGGTTTAGCTTGGAGCTGCTGAAAGGGAGAAGGGTGGTTGGAAGATATGGGGGAGGGGGGAGACCAGGCGTCTTCTGCTGTTGCTTGAGACCTTCTTCAAGCGAACGTGAGAAGGATCTGCAGTCAAACCCAGTGATCCGTGAAAACTGCAGTTCATTTACAGCATGTTCAAAGGCTGCTTACTGCACAGGCCTTTGCCTGAGCTATAGTGGGGTGGGATTAGTGAATCTCTTGGCTTAGGTGATGTGGAATCTGCATACATTTCAACTTTCACTGGGTAGCTTTAGCAGATGTCCCTGACATCTCATAGCTGAAACGTGCTACAGTTGGGGCTGCTGAAGTGAAAGTGTTCACTCTGGGAAACACTGGTCAGATGCTAGCTCATGTTATCAGCTGGGTGTGTGAGGCCTGGGGTTGGATCCTGTAACTCTCTTCCACTCGGTTGGATCTTGTGACTTCCCTCAGCCAACTTTTTGCCCAACAGAGAAAGACTTCCTCTGATGGAGAAGATCTTTCTCCATTGGGAAAAAGTAATTGTCCATTCAAGGAATCTTGCTAAATCATGCCCTTCTTTAGTACTTTTTATCCCACTGTTCCTCCAAGGAACTCAAGACTGCACACATAGTTCTCTTTTCCTTCATTTTGGTGTAGTGGTTAAGAGCGGTGGACTGATCTGGGAGAACCAGGTTTGATTCCCCACTCCTCCACATGCAGCCAGCTGGTGTGACCTTGGGTCAGTCACAGTTCTCTCAGAGCTGTTCACTCAAGAGCAGTTCACAAAAGAGCTCTCTCAGCCCCACCTACCTCACAGGGTGTCTGTTGAGCGGAGAGGAAGGGAAGGGGGTTGTAAGTCACTCTGAGACTCTGAGTGAAGGCTGAGGTAAAAATCCAGCTCTCCTCCTCCTCCTCCATCTTATCCTTACAAAAATTTTATGGGGTAGGGTAGGCTGAGAAAGAATGCCCCGTGGTCACCCTAACCCTCTATACCACATTGATGAGACCCGGAGGAAATCCTGAAGCCTGACCCACTATCCAGGGCAAGCGACTGCCCCCTCTGCCATAGTTCTTTGACATCCTAGGTCATGTAGAGACTTCATGCCGGATATTCATCACCCTTCGCTTCTATGCTGCTGCGCATCAGGCTTCTAATGATGGGCCAGGGCTAGTGCTGCAATTCACGGTATCACTATAAGTCACTCTCTAGAAACGTCTGTTTGTACCGGGTGTGCAGGTTTGCCTTTGAGCGTCCCCTCCTCTCCTCAGCGCCCCCTACCAGGTTAGCTAGGGGGAGTCCAGGGGAGTCGCTTATTTGACCTCTGTGTTTTGCTGTTTCTCCCTTCTAGGATGCTTGTTTGTTGGGAGCAGAGATCTTTCACCAGAGGAACTTGACGCTGGTCTCGTTGAATATGAAGTGCAAAGAAAGAATGGCCAGCAGATGGCCGGCAGATCCTTGCCAAACTATCCTTGCCACCCAACCTTTCCTGTCCCAATCTCTGACCAAAAACCACATGCACTTCTGTGAGCAATCTCAACCACCTACTCTTTGGTATTCAGAATCAATGGTTATGTTTCGTACACTTGTTTTTTCATAAAGTGTGGACATGTTGCTATTTTTCAGAGCACAGAAAGAAGTGTCTTGGACTTCCCTCCCTCCAGATGCTGAACTGCACCAACAATTCAGTGGCAACATCACCCACCCACCCCACCCCGGTTTCTCCTATTGACTTGAGTGCTGGACAGCAGCTTCTGTACCCGCGACTCTTCCAAGGGCTGGGCAAACGCTGGAGGAAGGCAGCCACTTCTGTGGCTTAGGCAGGGGCCATGAGCAATGTTTTCAGTGGCTTCCTTTCTCTCAAATACTTTTATGTGTGATGTGCTGCTACAATCTGAGAGGGATGTGATGTAAACAAATGTGGTCCTTTCCAGGTTTGGCATGTCTGGGTATTGCCGGAGCTGTGTTCAGAGCGTTCAGATCTGCTTGCGACACGACCCTAGAAACACTGGAAGTCTAGAAAATCAGCAAGTGGTCTGCACATCTGTATGTTTGTTCTTTTAAAACTTGGTACTTTGAACAGTTGTGGTGCTTCTCTTGACTATAAATGCATAACTAAGCAGGGCAGAGGCCAGATATGCAACGGTGGTGACTTCCTTCTTGCTTCTGCAGTAAGACTTTTCTTCAGCCAGAATTCCAGGGTCTGATGAGCCAGTCATGCTGCATTGTGCAACCAATCCACTACTGCGCAGGATATTTGTTTCCTTTTGGACCCAGCATTTTGGCCCCTGCACGGAAGCCCCTCTAGCAATGCTGGTCAGACTGATCCCAATGCAGGGCTCTGTCATGCTGTACTTTCCTATTTCTACTGAAGTAACTTCTCTCTGTCCCAGTTTTGCCAACTAAAGCTAGGGCAGGAATGGAAAATAATACCAAGCTTTGTTATTGGCATGATGTTGTGGTGATCATTCGTACATGCAGGCATGCAAGTGAGTTATGATTTGTATATCCACAAACCTGGTTTGTGTCTTACCCTTTTATCTATGGAACAAGAGCAAGATCTGACAACATTCTTTCCCAAGCTGGGGCCAGGAAAATGCACTTCAAAAAAGGTGTAGATCAATTCAGAAAGAATTGAGAGGAAAGCTTTAAAGCTGACAGGACAGTATAGGAAGCAACAGCCATAATGGCAGCATTTTGTTTTGAAGAAAGCCAAAGAAGGAATTTGGTTTGAACAAGGACATTTGCAATCATTTTTTGGGTACAAGGAATGAAGAGCAGCATGTAAGTTTCATTCCAAAAGGGACATATTTAGGTAAAAAAACTGAGGAAAATTTCATTTGAGAATCAAATTAGCCTTGGGACTGATTTCATAGTAAGAGTGAGGAGTCCTCATACCAAAACATTTAAAAAGATAATACATGGGATGGCTGGTGTTGAAGAAGAGACCAGGTGGGATTAGAGGAGTTATTTAGAGTCTTTGCAGGTGTGTTGGGCATCCATCTAATGCTCTTACAGTATATATGCCTGTACCATTGACAAAAGAAATCCAAAGATAGGTATAATTGCCACGTATGACTGTGTAAGATGCTCCATTTATTTTTACAAACAAATCCAGCTTTATAGGTTGTGGGGAGGCATTACTCCTAATTCATTTGTGTCTGTACTTAGAACAATACATTTATTTACAAAGCAATTTCTACAACTGTCAATTTTCATCTTTGCTCAATGAATCTTGTCTCTCCTTCTGAGTCACACTTTGGCCTCACTCAGTAGCTGCAAGCTGGTTGCCCTCCCCAGTGGCTTCTTGCCTTACTAAGCTAACAGCAACCTGTCCTTCCTCTAGCTTAGCATCATTTCCTCTTTTACTCAAGGAATCCAGCTCTGTCTTGCTCGCCGAACTTTGATCTTTCTGGCCAGCAGCAACCTGCAGTCCTTTTCTCACCCGACTCTGCCCTCTCATCTCAGTATCCTGTCCAAGAAACTTTCCTCCTCTGCTTACTACTTGAATATGGTTTTTGAACGTGGTGTTATAATAAATCAGGTAGCCCTCATTGAACATGTAAAGCTTCTCATCATTGGCATTGTAATTCAAACTCTGCACTGTAGGCATAACTTTCTCCATGAAAATTTGCATATTGCCTTCCCGGGCTGTGTTAGTGTCATAATAGTAAAATATTTCCTCGTGTGTTGAATTCACTCTCTTGGTGGCATACAAGACTCCACAGATCATAAAGGTATTTGTCAGCTTATTCTTTGACTGTGTGGTGATCCATGGTTTTCCTACTTTCAAGGTGTTAGGATTTACTTTTCTAATTATGACATTCCCATTGGCTAGTGTAGAGCCATGAATCATCCACAGGCCCTTTTCATCTCCTGCCATGTCCATATCCTGATATTTGGCATCCTTATAGGAGAACCAGTTATTGAAGGAAGCAGGGTCCTGGTCATCTAATTCCATCTTTGAGACTTTCATGGTAAATGGATCGGCCCTGCACAGGGCTCTGCTATCATAACAGTTGTAAAAAAAGGAACCATTGTAGAAGGCCACCCCACCCCCTTGGCCACAGCTCTCACATTTGTCTTTGGAAGTAACATTAAGGCTGTATTCCCGGATGGGAGAGTAAAGCAGCAGTTTTTTCAATGAAGAGTATAGACGGAAGGTCTCCAGTGTACGCTCATCTTTGTTCATTGGGAAAACCCAATAGTGATCTTTTAATTTGCTACCCAAGGCAAAGTCTCTCCCCCAGGATCCAGTTTTGAAATCTGCACCTTTCCAGTTCAATTTCACCAGAACTGGTGGACTAACACTTTGTAGTCCATCATGTTGACATGTACCTGTATAGGAATAAGAAGGTAATTTATTTCTACAATTGCATTCTGCTTCAGTTTGGTCACAGACATACAGTGGGTGAAGAATTACAGATCTCATCCTCTGACAGCTTTGAGAAGTTCCTGGGTGAAATTTCTTTGGCTCTGTTAGTTCTTGCCTATGCCATTCATAATGCAGTTGTCCTATTTCTTTTACAGTGGGAACTCATCCCTATCAGCATTTATTTTACAAGAGGGAGAACCACAGGGGGAACCACAGGAACTCAGAGGGCAGGAGGGACAGTCACATTTCCTCCTCAGCATGGGCTTCCCCCATCCCTTGTCTCTAGATCTAGTTGGTCTCCTCCCTGCTGCCCACTCTGACTCTCCACCACCACCCCTGCCTGCAGCTGCCCCTCCCCCCATTTCTGGCTCACCTCCGGGCTTCTTCCTTATTGTCTTCACTCTTGGCTGTCACTGCTGCCTTCTCATTCTTCTTGTCCTGGCTACCTCCTGCCTGCTGTTAACTTTTATGCAATATCTGCAGTTACTATGGGAAAATGCTGCCCAACATCTACTGTTTTTGTGTGTGTGTGTGTGTGTGTGTGAGTCTGTGCTTTGGCCACACATGGCTTTCCAAAGCCAATTAATGGAAGCTGACCCTTCTGTTCCCATGGCACTTGGAAGACTGTGGAGCGTTCTGTTGTAGTGCTTTGTTCTGTGTGTGATGGTGCATTTGCTGCACAGGGATGTCCTTGCTTCACATTCCATGACAATCAATGGAAAAGATGCTTGACAGAGAAATCCTTTTTGCACTGACCTCTGACAACATGGACAAGGAGCCTGGATCTCTTTGGAAAAATGTTGGACTTTGGGGAAAATAAGCACCTGGGCTCCTCTTCCAACACCTCTCCTCACATTCCAAATCACTGGGGAGGGAGGAATGGGGAAGCCCAGGGTGGTTCCTGCCTTCCAGAACAGCCTGCCAGAACCTGACGAGATGAGCAGAAATTGCTCCTCAGTTCCCTGCTGAAGAACTGCTACCTTTCAGTAGTCAAGCAAGGCAAAGCCCTCTTGAGTTCCTGCCAGTCTGGCCAGGCCTCCGTCAGACCTCCCCACCCTGAAACAAGAACCCCTCTAGGCCATGGCCTGAGCTCCTTCCTCATCCTCGGCTTCTCCGCTCTCCTGCTTTCCTAGAGCTGCACAGGAGGTGTAGGGCGAGGCTCAACCCTTGGTAGAGATGGGCCTGGGGAGCATTGCCCACCTCAAGGGCTCTTCTGAAGGCTGTGGGGATGGAAGGGGAGAATGATCCAGTCAGAAAGAGGGAAGAAGAAGAAGATGACAATGCCGAGGACTCTAGTCTAAATTCTACATGTCTTTGTTAAAGTTCCTTCATTATTTTGCACTTCTGAGCTTTGTTTTATTTTTGAGGGAATGTATACTTAGGACAGCAACAATGTGCTGAAGTGCTAGCATAATCAACAGGCTCTGAGTAATTTATTGAAATAGTTGTGTAACTCATGCCTTTACATAAATTTCACTCTCTTTCCCCCCTCTGTATTTATATATAGACAATGAAAATCAACTTCAAATATCGAAAGCAACAGTAGAGTACAACCAGAATCTGAAGGCAAGATAGAAATCTTCCTTTTTTTAAAAAAAGTGTTTGCATACATTCTAAATCTCTGTAACACTGGATACAGCTGGGCCTCCCTAGGCAGGCCATACCTTTAAAATAAAAGGCAATGCCCTGCTTCAAATCCAATTGAACATTTCTGTATGATGTAAGAACATGTCCTCCCTAGTGTGGGCTTCTGGTCGGAGTTAAAATGGCGAATTGACGCACTTTGCGATTTGGGCAAGATGGACGGCGGTATCTGACGACAGTCTGGGCTTTACCTGGCCCAGCGCAGCACTCCCCAGGCGGGGGGGTGGCAAGCAAGCAGCCAAGCCTGAGAGGGAGTTGAGATCAGTGTGGATAAGCTTCGGAGGAAGCTTGTTTACACCTTGATCTCCTTCCGCGAAGAGGGCAGTTGCAAGTCAGCTCTACAGATACCAGCCGGGCTGAGAATTCAGCATAAATCCGTCATCTACCGACCTCTTTAACATCAAGATTAACATCGTTTACAGAAGAAGCACTGCGAAACCCCGAGATTACAAGCAAGGTAACAATTGAACATTTGCTTACCGGTTTGAAGAAGAACGCAAAATCTAAACGTACGGATAAGCGTAAAATGCTTTAAGGAACTAATCCGCTTGATTTAAAAGTAAAAAGAAAGCTTTCCTTTAGAGAAAACGGCGGAAAAGTGACTTTGTTTTGCATTCCTGTGGTCAGCTAAGACTAAACTCTGCGTAGTAGAAACGAAACTGACTGTGATTCTATGGTACAGGAAGTAGGCTAGAGTGGATGTTTTCGAAGTTGTTTTGCCGGAAGTAGTCAGACGTTTTAGAGTGTGACACCGGAAGTTGGATTACCGTGACGGACAGCTAAACAGGAAGTTTCAAAAGAGCCTACTCTAGCCAGAAAATCATAGAGAAATTGCGCCCGCCATTTTGAGGAGGACTAAATTTTAAAAAGTCATTTTTAAGCCAAAAAAGCACTGGAAAAAGTTATAAAGGTGGCGATTTGGCTTTAAGATTGATAATATAAAGATTGCTTAGTCTTGAACTCGCCTCCAAGACGGATTTGAGGCCAAGACCAAGGGCTGCCTCATCACCTAGTCCAAGAATGACTGCAAAAGAAAAAAAAGAGTGGCAGGCTGCCATGGAAGCGATGGAGAAAAGGATGACAGAAGTGGTGCAGAGTTTGGGAAAGCAAATAGAATCACAGTTGCAACAACAGCTGCAAATACAACTGGAACAAATAGAACAAGTGCAAGTCCAAGTACAGAAAAAAATATGGAGGAGTTGAAAGAACTGGTACTAACAGAAGTGGCAGGGATAAAAAAAGATACAGAAGAAGTTAAAAAAGAGGTTCAAAGTCTGGTGACAAAATCAGAAGAAATGGAACAGAAAGTTAAAAGAACCCTACTAGAAAATACAAGACTGGAGTCCATGATGGAATATAGGGCTACTCAGAATCATCTGAGATTGAGAGGAATTGAAGAGGAGGAAGATCAGGACTTACGGGCTTTAGTAATCAATACATTGACAACTTATATAGGGGAGGATCAAGGAGATTTGGACCCAGACTTTGACCTAATCTACAGAGTAAATTCAGCTTATGCCAAGAGAAAGCAATTACCCAGAGATGTGATTGTTCAATTTGTGACCACAAAAATGAAGGAAGACATTTTCAAGAAGCAATTTACACAACCGTTGGAAATTAATGGAAAGAAAATAATAATTTTAAGAGAAATTCCGAGAGTGATTTTACAAGATAGAAAGAAATTCAAGAAATTAACAGATAGGTTAAAAGAAATGAGCATCAGGTTCAGATGGGAGATTCCATATGGATTATCATTCTCATACAACTCGGTGAGATTCACAATTAAAACGGAAGGAGACATGTACAGATTCAAAGAGAACAATTTTGATGACTTTAAAGACATTTAATTCAAAATAATTATGGATTACAAATTTTTATCTTGGAATGTGAATGGACTAAATTCACCAAACAAAAGAAGATTAGTGAATCATTGGCTAGAGAAACAAAAATGTAATATAATTTGTTTGCAAGAAACACATATCAGAAAACAAGACAGTAAATATCTGATTAATAAAAAACTGGGAGAAGAATTTCATTCATTAGCAGCTAACAAGAAGAAAGGAACAGTGATATATATTACTAAAGAATTGGAACCTAAACAAATCTTCTCAGATAAGGATGGCAGGTATGTTGGCGTGGAAATAATGATGAATAGAAAAAGAACATTGCTTGTAAATATATATGCACCCAATGGGGCAAAAGAGACTTTTTTTAATGACTTGACTAAAGAGTTGGACTGCTTAAATTATGATCAAATAGTTTTTGCAGGAGACTTTAATGGCATGGTGAACAACGTATTGGATAGAAAGTCTAATGCAATTGGAGAGGCGGTTGGAAAGCTGCCAAAAAATTTTTTCCAGCTAATGAAGCAAGAGAAACTAGAAGACGTTTGGAGGAAATGGAATCCTAAGACAAAGGACTATACATTTTATTCTAACAGACATAATTCCTTCTCTAGAATTGACATGATTTGGATGTCAGAGGAGATGGCGCAAAAAACTTATAAAATCGAAATTTTACCGAAAAATAACTCAGATCATAACCCTTTACTTTGGATATCCAAAGAAAAACCAAAACAACTATATTGGAGAATTAATGAGGACTTATTGGACCAAAAATTAATTAATGAAACATTAAAAAAAGAAACGAAATTTTTTTTTGAAATGAATTTAGATAAAGGTACTGATATACAGGTCGTATGGGATACGTACAAAGCGGTAATGAGAGGTTTGCTTATCTCTCTGAACTCTAAAGATAAAAAACAAAGGATGCAACAACAAGATGACCTCCATGAGAAAATTCGACAAAAAGAAAAGGAACTAAAGAAAAGAACAGGAAAGAAAAAGATTATTAAAGAGATTCACTTTTTACAGGATCAATTGAATGTTCTACTAAATAGAGAATTATACTGGAATCTGAAGAAACTACAGCAAAAAGCATTTGAGGGTGCAAATAAACCAGGAAAATTTTTAGCGTGGCAACTGAAAAATAGAAAAGAAAGGAATTATATAAGTAAGATTACTGAAGATGGACAAGATGTTGTGAATTTGAAAGGCATAAAAAGAGCTTTCTTCAAATACTACGCCAAACTGTTCAAAAAGAAAGGAATTGACCAACAGAAAATTAAGAGATATTTGGAGACTACTGAAGTTCCAGAGCTGGGAAAACAAATCAAAGAGTTATTAAATGGATTAGTAACAAAGGAAGAGGTAACAATGGCGATAGAAGATGCAAAGTTGGGAAAAGCTCCAGGTCCAGATGGTTTTACTGCAAAATTTTACAAGAAATTTAAGGAGGAGCTAACCCCTATTTTAGTACTTCTGTCAAACGAAATAAGAAAGACTAAACGGATCCCAGATTCATGGAAGGAAGCAAATATCTCACTGATACCTAAAGAAGGTTTGGACTTAACTAACGTAAAGAATTATAGACCAATATCGCTATTAAACAATGACTACAAACTATTTGCAAAAATAATTTCGGAAAGGTTGAAAAAATATTTTAAAGATGTTATAGCAGAAGAACAAGCTGGTTTCTTACCAAATAGACAAATTAGAGACAATCTAAGAGTGGTGATTGATGCAATTGAATATTACGATAAACATCCAGAAAAAGAAGTTGGATTCCTCTTTTTAGATGCGGAAAAAGCTTTCGACAATTTAAATTGGAAGTTTATGCTGCAAGTTATTGAAAAAATGGATATAGGACAGTCTTTTCTAAACATGATTGTGGCAATTTATTCAGAACAGAAAGCAGCTTTGAATATAAATAAAGAAAGAACAGATTTTTTCCAAGTTCAAAAGGGAACACGACAAGGCTGCCTGTTATCTCCGTTATTGTTTATCTGGATATTGGAAATATTATTGACAGTGATAAGAAAAGATAATAGCATTGAAGGACTTACAGTGAAAGGATTTGTTTATAAATATAGAGCATTTGCAGATGATGTAATGTTTATGATTCAAGATCCAATTGAGAATATACCACAATTGATGGAAAAAATTGAAGAATTTGGAACAGTCGCGGGATTCTACGTTAATAAAAGCAAAACGAAAGTGATGTGCAAAAATATGACGAAACAGAGACAAATTGAACTTCAAGAGAAAATCCAGTGTGAAGTAGTTACAAAGACTAAATATTTAGGAATTGAATTGACTATGAAAAATATTGATCTGTTCAAAAATAACTATGAAAAGGTTTGGCACAGGATTCAGCAAGACATGAAGAAATGGGATACCTTGAATCTATCGTTATTGGGAAGAATAGCAACTGTAAAAATGAATGTTTTGCCGCGTTTGATGTTTTTATTTCAGACTATTCCAATATTAAAACAAAGGAAAATACTGGATACGTGGCAGAAAGAACTATCGAAATTTGTATGGGCAGGAAGAAAGCCAAGGATTAAAATGAAAATTTTATGTGATGCAAAGGAAAGAGGAGGACTACAACTACCAAATTTAAGATTGTATTATGATGCCGTCTGCTTAACATGGCTGGAGCAGTGGATTAATCTTGAGAATAAAAAGTTATTGGCTTTAGAAGGACATGATAACAAGTTTGGATGGCATGCATATTTATGGTATGAAAACGTAAAAATTGACAAGTTTTTCAAACACCACTTCATAAGACGATCACTGTTCGAGACTTGGACGAGATATAGAAAATTCTTCTCGGAAGAAAGACCACTTTGGATAGTACCAGCAGAAGAGATTAATCCATATTCAAGAAGTCAGGGTTTAGATTGGCTACCTTACAAAAGTCTTTTAAAATTAAAAGGGAAAAACTTTATACTAAAAGATAGATCTGATGTGGAATTTGAATATGATTGGTTGAAGTATAGACAGATTTATGACTTATTTAAGACCGATAAAAGAGAACATGGTTTTAGAGAAAATAATACTGAAATTGAAACTGTATGGGTTGGTAAGAGTAAAAAAATGATTTCTAAACTGTACAAGGTTTTATTGAAATGGTATACTGAGGATGAAATAGTAAAAGAGCAAATGATAAAATGGGCAGTAAATGTTAATAATGAGATACTTATGACATCTTGGGAACATTTGTGGAAAAAGTCAATGAAAATTTCAACTTGTGTAAATGTTAAAGAGAATTGCTATAAAATGATGTACAGATGGTATATGACGCCTAAAAAAATTGCTATTATAAATGACAGTATGTCTAACAAATGTTGGAAATGTAAGAAAAATGAAGGGTCTTTTTACCAGGGGTCTTTTGGGGGGGGAGCGCACCGGAGCTCAGCTCCGGGAGCTCAGGAGCCAAGCCCCGCTCCCAGCCAGCGTCCCGGAGAGTCTTTCAGGCAGCCGAGTGTCAATTTCAGCTCCATTATATCCTATGGCCCATTGAAGTCAACAGTGAAAACATAGGGTATATTCTGGGGGCTGGAGGGAGGGGTTTGAGGGAGAGGCTCCAAACTCACAGGGTAGATGATGGAGCCTCTCCCCAAGATACCCACCAAGTTTCAAGAACATTGGATCAGGGGGTCCAATTCTATGGGCCCCTAAACAGGTTGCCCCTATTCCCTCCATTGTTCTTTATGGTGGGAAAAAATTAAC
Source organism: Gekko gecko (assembly GCA_029375565.1). Classification (NCBI taxonomy): domain Eukaryota; kingdom Metazoa; phylum Chordata; class Lepidosauria; order Squamata; family Gekkonidae; genus Gekko; species Gekko gecko. Next base: position 84,485,921 of record JAPDNY010000003.1, read on the forward strand.
TTTTATTCCCACCATAGAAAACAATGGAGGGAATGGGGGCAACCTGTTTGGGGGTCCATAGAATTGGACCCCCTGGTCCAATGTTCTTGAAACTTGGTGGGTATCTTTGGAAGAGGCTCCAACAGCTATCCTGTGAGTTTGGAGCCTCTCCCTCAAACCACCTCCCCTCTAGCCCCCAGAATATACCCTATGTTTTCACCATTGACTTCAATGGCCCATAGGATATAATGGGGCTGAATTGCCGCCAAATTTCTTTCATTCCCTCCTTTCCTTCTTTCTTTTTCCTCTTTCCCTCATTCTTCTCTTCTCTCTTTCTTTCTTTCCCACCTTCTTCTCTTCTCTTTTTTCCTCCTTTCCCTGTTTCCCTCCTTCTTCCTTCTCTTTCTTTCCCTCCCCTTTCCTTCTCTTTCTTTCCCTCTTTCTTTCACTCTTTCCTTCTCTCTACTCTCTCTCTCTCTTTCCTTCCCTCTTTCCTCCTTCTGTGGCCCAACTCTCATGAGAAGGAGTTTAAACTTTAAACCCCTTCTCTCTTAGCTCCCCCACCCAGGCCAACTGGGGAAGGGAAGGGGAGGCTTTTGAAGATGCCGCCCCCCCCCTTTTGCTTCCCCTTCTTACATCACTTCCGGTGATGTCAGGGGGCGTGGCATATGCTAATAGCCTAATAGCTCATTAGCATACCATATGCTAATGAGCTCCTGCAGCTGTTCTTCTATGAAAAGACCCCTGCTTTTTACCATATGTGGTGGACATGTGATAAAGCAGTAAATTACTGGACTGAGATCCACAATGAGATACAAAAAAATTTGAAATGTACTTTTAAGAAAGACCCACAGATGTTATTGCTAGGTCTTAAAATGGAAGAAATAAATGTAGCCAAGAGAACATTATTATGGTACTTGGTTACAGCAGCCAGACTGACTTTTGCTCAATGTTGGAAACAAGATAAAGTACCTGAAACATGGGAATGGATTAAAAAGATGTTGTTTATGGCAGAAATGGACAAATTAACAAGAAAATTAAACAACGAAGAAGACGAAACCTTTTTCGGAGATTGGAAAGACTTTCAAGAATACTTGTTGAAAAATTGGGATGTTAAACGTGGTTTGATTTGTTTTGATAGCTATTGAGGAGAAGTGGAAAGAGATCTAGATTTTTGAATTGTTACCATTAGTAAAAGAAAATAAGTTTAGTAGTAAATGTAATTGAATAAGAGAGATATCAATGGGGTTGGAGCACTGCGGGAAGCCTTGTTTGGGGGGGAGAGGGCGAAAGAAAAATGGGTATGTATTGGTTTGTTTAAATTGTATGAACATGAAAATATATCCAATAATAAATTGTATTTACCAAAAAAAGAACATGTCCTCCCTAGAAGAACTTCAAAGGTGGAGGAGATTCCAGTGCAGCGAACAGTTCCCTGACACAGCCTGGATACAAGCCATGTTCAATTTCAAAGTTAAATTCCATAGTGTTAAGTTGGGTCTGGATGTGATCATTAACCAGTGATGTGCTCTCATCCTATTGGCGCATTAAGAGGCAAGCTGCTGTATTCTGCAACACAGAATATACTGAATGCTTTATATTGACCAAATTTAGAAGAAACAAAACCATGGATGAAGATTGCCAGATCCCATTCCTTGGGATAAGTTTGTAGCCTTCAGAACAGATGAAGCTTGTCTCCCCCCCACACACACATATATAGATCTACATATTCTCATTTCTACTCGACAGTTATTAGGTTCCTGGTAATACTCACCAAAAACAGTTTTGTCTGCCTCTGTTGCTGGAGCAAGGGCAATTGCTTCCTCACATGCCTCGAGTCTTTTCCGGAGAATACTGACCTCACGTTGTGTGGTAATTATGTTATTTTTGTCACGTGTTTCCATCTTAATTACTGTACCAGCTATACCATTGATCTGAAACATAAGATAGTATGAGTGTGGTCTGTACTTCCCTGAAATAATGCATCCCAGAAACAGAACTATTATTGTTGGATAGAAAACTAGACCTAGGAACTGGAAAAAGAATTGCAGTCAGTTACAAAAGAAGTAAATTAATTACCAACAAGACTGATCCTTTGAGATGGCAGCATTGCCCTCAAAAAAAATCAAGGGAAAGAGGGAATATGCTGAAAATAGTCGTGAAGGCCCACACCTGTGCTGTGAGGCAGCACTAAGAGGTATTAAGGCAGACTGTACACCATTTGAAATAAAGTGTAATTAGCAGGAGCCAGTCGTTGGGAACTGATGACAGGGATACACTTATTCTCATTCTGAAACAGATGCTCCAGGGCTTGAGTGTTCACAAAGTCTCATTTTGGAACAAAAGGAAGGAAAGCATTTTGGAGCAGAGTGGGTGCTTGGAAACTGAAGGACAAGCCACATGTTACACTGGCAGATCTGTAACTGATTTCTTGACATTTTAACTAAATATAGCTTCAGGGAGGGAGGGTTGTCAATTTGAACAGGATTATGGGATACAATAGGAGAGGTTAACCCTTTTCTTCCTCACCAGTTTTCTGATCTAAATCCTACCTCACTTGCCTGTAACTTGAGAGTCCTGCCAGGGTCTTATTTTATTTTTCACCAAGAACAAGTAGGGCAATAATCAGTCTTTTAAAAATAAATAAATAAACATTCCTTATCAGATGTAATATATGAAAACAAAGTCAATGTAATAGGTTTTCATACAAGGGAACTTCCGTATCTTTCTACCACAAGCGTAGCTCACATAATATCCCCTCTCTACCTGTGGCTGTCTCTCATGTTTTTGAGGAAGAAACGGATGTTAACATTTGGAGTGATTTTGATGAAAGTGTTTTGACTACAAGATGCAGTTTCTGAGAAACCAGAGTAATACTCATCCACATATTTAACTGCCTCGGTTTTTGAAACATTTTGTTGTTGCTTAAGTGACTTTCTTTTAGCTTGGGCAGACCACGAGGACACTGATATCCCAAATTCTTTACACTTACCTCCTGAACCAACTTGTCAACCATTTCTTTAGTTTTTTCAGAGGTTGCGTTCTGGCTTATATTCTTGGCCAGAGATGCCAGTGTATAAATCTCCATTATGAGTGTATCAAATTTCAGGTCAATATGGGCACCATAGTCCTTTGCATATTTTACACGTTTATCCAGATCTGTCAGGTTTGCTCTTCCATCATTCACCACCCAATGGTAGGTATAAATCTAGAAGCCAAACAGACAAAAGCTATACTCAGATTGTATTAGTGAGAGAGTTCCTGTCACTTCTTTCTTGTCTTTAGTATTGGTGTTTCAAACAGACCATGATTTTGCTATGACTGCCAAAAAGAGAAATGAAACAAAAGTAAACTGGAACCAGAAAACTACAATGGACTGCTATGTTTATTTGAACCAGAATAGAATTTGATCTGTAATTTGACTTTATTGCTGCTGCTGATTTGCTGTTATAACTACAGCTACTACTGAGTAAATTTATGGATAGTGAAAAACACAGAAGTGAGACGATTTGTGGGCTAGATTACTATCAAGTTACTCCTAACACAGGAATGTCAGCCAGATCATGAAATGCAATTCTGTACCTATTGTGGAGACAAGGTTTAGAATGACGTTTGCTGCCTGAGCACAATGGTAGCTGTACATTTCAGCCTGTGCTGATTAGAGATGAAAAATTTCCAGAATTTTTGAAGCAACAAGGAAAAAGGGTTTTTCCCCAGAAAAAATGGAACTTTGGGGGGGAAATTGAAATATATCCTATTCTATCAAACCTATACTGCTTTAACAACATAAAATGCATCATGTGTAATTTCCTTAGCATATACAATTGCAATATTGATATATTTATGGAATTTAAAAGTTATAAATGCCCTCGTTTTCTACAAGCAAAATTGTAAATATACCCAATACTTGAAAGAAAACTGCAAGCTAATGCACCCTGTGCTATTTTAGCACATGTACCTTGACTTTTGCCATCTGTTTAGAGAGAGCTCAGTTCTCAATGAATCTTTCAGAGTTTTCCTCTGAGGCTTTGGTGCAGTTTCTGCCCCATATGTTTCTGATCTTTTCCCCCTTCAACAAGTTAGTGCAATAAACTACTTTTTATCAAATTGGTGAGTATCTCTTGGGTCACAGTAGTTTGAGGGGGAGGTGAAAAGGTCAACCACAAGTCAGGTCAAAGAACAGCAGAAGGAATTGGACAGAAGAAAAGTAATGGAAACCTTGCATGCTTCACTCATGAAGATTAGCGATCCTTCAAGCTGCAGAAATGTACCTTGGATTTAAGACCGTATATGCCTACAGCATACTCACATTGTCTTTGAAAGCGTATCACTCATTCTAAAAACAGAAAATATTTCAGAGGGGTTTTGCTAGTACTCCCCCCAAATTTCTGATTTTCCCGTTGTGAAAATTGGGGCAGGGGGAAAGACCGGGGAGGGGGAGGTCCCCCCCAATTTCCCCACTTGTTTTCCTGGGCCTTCACATCTCTGGTGCTGAGCCTGCTACTGTATCTAAGCTGGAGTAATTGGAACAAGGACTGGCACCCAGAATATGCAGCTTGTGCTTTGACTGAGATGATGGCTGTGGTCACACACACTAAATAATCCACTTTCAGTCCACTTTCAGTGCACTTTCCAACTGGATTTTACTTGTGTGAACTGGCAAAATCCAGTTGGAAAGTGGATTGAAAGTGGATTATTTAGTGTGTGTGACCGCAGCCGATCACTCTTAAAAAGGTATCCGTGAGATTTTATTTATTTATTTACTTCTGTTATAGTCTGCCTTTCTTGCAGAGATGCGAGATGGATTACAAAAATTTTAAAACAATGCTGTAAAATCAGCATATGACATGACATGCTGTGTAAATGGTGCAAAACTGGATTACAAAAATTAGAAAATAATGCAGGAAAAGCAAGATACTGGTTTGCATCCAGCCAGCATTGCTGTTATCATTTATCTGTAGTCTGTCTTTCTTGCTGAGATTCAAGGCAGAAAGTGGATCACAACATAAAGACAATGCAGTAAAAGCTGGTGATACCTACAATAATCAATGTAGTAGACAACAATCCCATTCCACTATAACTGTCCCCTCCTGGGCTGTTGAGTCTACTAGAGTTCTACTCTCTTTTTGAAAATGACCTATTGAACATTATGGTTTTGCACATTTTGTAGAATGACAGAAACGTGGGAGCCTTTCTGACCTCTTCGGGCAGAGGCTATTCCAAAAAGTGGGAGCCACCACTAAGAATGCATGTGAATGGGCAGGACAGCACCTTTAGAACACTTTGCTCAGATGAGTGAAGCTGTTGCAGCGCAGCAAGTGGGAGAAACAGTCCTGGAGTCATGTGGATTCAAGGTCATTCAAGGCTTTGTAGGTGATAACCAGAACTCTTTATTGAACCTGATAGCTGATCAATAACCAACTGAGTGGCTGCAGAACACATGCAACATGTGTGGCTCACTAGTGCCCCAACAGGAGTCAGGCTGCAGCATTCTGCACTAATTGGATTTTCTGAGTTGTCTATAAGGGCAGACTCACATAGAGTACATTACAGTAGTCTAGCCTGAGATAACCATATCATGGAAAGACATGACCAGATCAACAGAAAGAAGTTGTGGGCCATCTGTGGGCTAAAAGAAGTTGGTAGAATGCATAAGAACATAAGAGAAGCCAATGTTGGATCCGGCCAATGGCCCATCCAGTCCAACACTTTGTCACACAGTGGCCAAAAATACCAGATGCCACCAGGATGTCCACCAGTGGGGCCAGGACACTAGAAGCCCTCCCACTGTTGCACCCCCCAAGCACCAAGAATACAGAGCATCACCTGCCCTAGCCTTGAGAGTTCCTATCTATACCATGTGGCTAATAGCCATTGAGGGACTTCTGCTCCATATGTTTATCCAGTTCCCTCTTGAAGCCATCCATGCCTGTAGCCACCACCACCTCCTGTGGCAGTGAATTCCATGTGTTAATCACTCTTTGGGTGAAGAAGTGTTTCCTTTTATCTGTTCTAACCTGACTGCTCAGCAATTTCATGGAGTGCCCACGAGTTCTTGTCTTGTGAGAAAGGGAGAAAAGTACTTCTTTCTCAACCTGCTCTATCCCATGCATAATCTTATAAACCTCGATCATGTCACCCCTCATGATCAAGGTTTATAAGATTATGTATGGGCTAGAGCAGGTTGAGAAAGAAGTACTTTTCTCCCTTTTTTGCAGCTGCATTAACTTGCTTCTCCTGTAATAGTGTTGGATCTCCTGCAATAGTGCTGGATCCTAGGCTATTAACTGTCAGTGAATGTCATCTGGATATCATCAGTGGTGAAGAGCATAATGTCCCTCAAGACTCCAGCCTTCTCAGTCAGCGTTACCACCACCTTGTCAGGATTCATTTTCAGCTTCTCCACCCTTAACCATTTAACTAAGGCATTGGTTCAAAATCTCTGTAGCATTGTAGAAATATAAAGCTGGGTGTCACCAGCATATTGACAACAACCTACTCCAGATCCACAAATTATTTCCTTTAAGGGCTTTACATAGAAATTGAATAGCATGAGAGATAAGCTTGAGCCCTGAGAAACCCCACAAGGCAAGTCCCACACTGATGATAGTTGGTCTCCAACAGCAAACCTCTGAGACCTGCCCATAAGGAATGGTTTAAACCAATCCAAGGCAGAATGCCTAATCCCCATTTCTAATTCCAATTTCTTAACACCACCAGAGAGCTTTTGAAGGCATTTTACTACTAATAGACTACAGCGCAATTTCATAAAGATCTATTGCCACAGTTTACTAGTTCCTCTGACTTCCCAGCTTTCTTTTTTTTAAAGTAGGTCTTTATCCCTTTTTGTTTTAGAGATATAGGGAGAAAGGTACATCTTCACAATGAAAAGGGCTAATGATTCTTTTTCTTAATACAAGCTTAGAATTTAGAAGTACTAGCAGAGCATCTTAACTGATCATTGTACTGTTATTGTAGTATTGTGTAATAGCTATCATGAATTATTAAAGGCCCTCAAAAATCCTGGAAATGAGATGATGAGAGGATTGTGGATCCTCAAAAAAAATTGTGTGGGTGCTCCCCCAAAACAGATATCGTTTGGAAGCCAAGGCAGGGGGGAATAACCTCTGTGTGTATGCAGCTTAGGTTACACTATGCTTGTTGTTGTTGTTCAGTCGCACAGTCGAGTCCGACTCTTCGTGACCCCAGGGAACCACGTCACGCCAGGCCCTCCTGTCTTCCGTCGTGCTCCGGAGTTTGCTTAATTTCATATTCATTGCCTCAATAACACTGTCTAACCATCTCATACTATGCCAGCTACTGGCAATTCAAAAGCTTTCTTACAATTTCGTGATGTTACCAATGGAACTTATAAAAGTATTGCCCTGATTTAATAGTTTGTTATTGCAGGGGAGGGGGGAGCTACGTGTTGGATCCTATGAAGTGCAAGGCACTCATGGAAGCATAACTTCCCGATCAGGCCCCTAAATCTCCCCTCAAAAGTCATGCCAGAGGGTGATGAAGCCTCATGGTCAAAAGGTTTATTTATTTATTTTTAGACTTGTTATGAAGTTCAGGAGCAGCAGTAAGGAAGGGGATATGGGGTGAAATTGCCCCCACCTGCTGTTGGAATAAATGTGGTGGAGCAAGCTTTCTACTGACGCACCCCCCCCATCCATGTGAGGGGAAAGAGAAGTAGATAATTACTTGGAAGAAAACATAATCAGGGAGATCTGCTGGGACTGTATGTGGGATACAGGGGGAAATGTGATTAGCATTTTATTACTCCAGTTTCATGCACCAATAAAAAGAGGGGAGACAATAGACTAAAAGCCTGCAGAAAACTCAAATTCTTTGAAAATAAGACTCACTGGAAACAATGCAGCTAGGAAAAGCAAATTCTGAATTGTTAGGTGCACATTAAATTGAAAACCCTTAGATTTTATTGGAAAGGATAATTATTTAAACCAAATAGGTTATTGTCCTCTAGGGTTGCTGAAAAAGAACTAATCCTCCCCCCACTACTATGCAAGAAAAAAATAAAAGTTGACTCTTAAATATATTTTAAGAAATTTCATTACAACTTATTTTATTTAAAGGTTATCTCTCAGAGCAGAAAAACAACTATGGAATTTCTGAGGAGATTAAAAAAGCCAGAGCATAAATTTAAAAACCCAGTTGAATGAATCTGTTAAAGTAAGACAGGTCACAAGAAGAAGAAGAAGAAGAAGAGGAAGAGGAAGAGGAAGAGGAAGAGGAAGAGGAAGAGGAAGAGGAAGAGGAAGAAGAAGAAGAAGAAGAAGAAGAGGAGGAGGAGGAAGAGGAGGAGGAGATTGGATTTATACCCCACCCTTCACTACCCCAAAGACGTCTCAGAGCGGCTTACAAACTCCTTTCCCTTCCCCTCCCCACAACAGACACCCTGTGAGGTAGGTGGGGCTGAGAGAACTCTAACACAAACTGCTCTTTCAGGAATAGCTATGCCAGAGCTTGTGACTAATCCAAGGTCACATCAGCAGGTGCAAGTGGAGGAGTGGGGAATCAAACCTGGTTCTCCCAGATTAGAGCCCGCGCACTTAACGACTACACCAAACTGGCTCTTCAACTTCAACACATTTCCTATAATCTTTAAGAAGTTTAGGACATAGTTAGGAGGTGTGTTTGTGAGATTTCATCAGAACTGTTTTGTAACAAAGGAAAATTTTGATTGTTGGAAAGAGTTTCTGAACTCAAGTATTGCTGAGGAAGAGACAGATTCACCTTAACCTTCATTTTATGTGCTAGTTTTCCTTATGAACTGAGATTTCCAGATTCTGTCACCTACAGCTGGGATCAAATGGCCACTTTAAACAAGCTTACGGGCTTAGGGTCCCGGTCGCAGGTGCCAGATAACGTGTGTGGCGGGGAAGTGAGGCTATTTGCTCCATAGCAATTTGACTTCCATTTGCACAATCACACAGTCCGTGGGAGCTGCATGGCCAGCCTGCCACTTCGTGATCAGATGCAAACCACGGGTGAATGGGGGGGGGGGTTTGCCACATGTTTCCAATGCGCTTAAATGGGGGATCAATGAATCGCATCTCCCCATGGCAGTATGCAATGATGTGCCTATTGGGAAGGGCAGGGAAAAGGCATGGAGTCGGGATGGCCTGACCAGAGTATCCCAAGGCCATGAGAGCGTGCGGGCGCCATCACGCAGGGGAAAGGCCATCCCCCTTCGACAGTGGGCTTTCTCTGGTGTCTTTTAACTCCACTCTTGTGGTGGAGCAAAATGGGTTGCCGATGGGTGCGGTACACTGGCCAGATGTTCACATCTGATCGCGCTAGTTAAATCCACCTGGCATTTGCGCCTATGGCGCAGCTAATTGCACATGTGATCGCAGCCTAATATTATTTATTTAAAACATGTATACACTACTTCTTCTAGAGACCTGTTTGAGGCAGCAACAAGTAAAATAACACAAGGAAATAATAAAAACAGTATAAAATAGGGTTCTGGGTTTGGAAATATCTGGGGGGTGGAGCCTGGAAGAGGTGAGGTTTACAGAGGGTGGGACCTTGGTAGGGCATAATGCCAGGCACTCCACCTTCCAAATCAGCCATTTACTCCAGGAGAAGTAGAATAAATGTTTTAAATAAATAAATAAATAATGAGCAGTGTGCGTAGTCTGGAGATGAGTTTTCATTCCAGGAGTCTCCTCTCCAGCCCCCACCTCAGTGCTGGCAACTCTAGCATAAAAAATGATAAACTACCATAAACCAAGCCATAAAATCCAACCAGGACTGTAAAACAGCAAAAAACCTACCCAAGGCATAAAACATCATGAAACGCAGCCAAGAATAGATGCAGGATAAAAAACAACCAAATGCTTGGATTCACTGGAACTCTTCCATAGGCGGGAGGATTTCCACCCATGTAGCGTGATTTTCTTGACTCCCCTTTCCACTGTAGCTCCTGCTTGGACGCCCCAAGAGCAACATTTGGGGAGATACCTCAGCAGGAAAGTAATGTTCTGTGGGTAGAATTGTTCCACACATGGAACAGCTCACTCCAAAATGTAAAGACAGCATAAAACCCAGCTAAGGCATAAAAATAGTCTAAAGCAATAACAAACATTGTTAATTATCTTCATAAAATTGTCTTCAGGCTAGAAGCAGACCATATAACAATTGTAAAGATTTATTCAACAAGCAAGTCCCCATGAAATATCACAAACTGCTTTTGAAAGTCTGCTTATACTCAGCAATTATTTACTGTACAGCATGGGAGGTTATTTGATACTGAGCACACAACTAGTTGGGTAGTTATTTGTTTCTTGGTGTTAAATGAAAATATACAGATCTAGGCTTGAAAATCAAATGCCTTTAATTCCTGGAAGAAAAATGTTAGCTAGCTTTAAGAGTATAACTAATATAGCAAACATTGGTAAGTCCAAGAAGGAAAAATATTTTTGCTTGTAGACATTTGATATAATTGAGTGACAATGCACACTCTGTGCAAGAAGAGTAGGATACAGTGTGATTCACTATGGGTGCGTTCAGACGCGCCGTTTGAGCCGTTTTCAGCACGGCTCAGAAACGGCTTTCCCTGCGCGTTCACACGCCCAACATCTGCCCACCGTCCCCAGCCGTCGCTTTCTGGAGCAAACCCCCTTTGAAACGGAGTATTTTGGCACCACTTACCCAAGCGGTGTTTTCCATGATTCTCCGTTTCAAGCCGCACTTTTCCCTGTCTGATCGCTCCATCCAGCCACTTCCGGGTGCTTCAACCCCCCTCCCCTCTGGGAAGCTGCCTCCAGCTTCCGGTTTTAGTCCTCCATTTTTTTTTCCCCTTATCGGTGTGCGCTTGAGCGGAGCTCCGCACTTAGGTTAAAAAAAGAAAAGGTTTACTGGTGCCTAGTTTAGGCATTTAGAGGAGTCCGGGATCTCGGGGAGGCCATTTTAAAAAGGACTCTTCCTTTAAACTTTAAAGGGACCTGTTGAGCTCACTCTTCTTCGCACCGGCCAAACTTCCTGTTCGGGAGAGGGCTGCCTGTGCGCATGCTCAAAGGAGAGGGGAAACCCCTCCCACCTGCAGGAGGACGGCGGGGCGCTCGGAAGGAGGAGGTGAGTCTGAGCGCGATTCTCCAGTTTAAAAAAAGCGCATCGTGCCGGAGCAGTTTAAACCGCTCCAGCACGCTGTCTAAACGCACCCATAACTTCACAGTTCTCTCGCATCACATGTGTTAGCCCTGAGCCCCAATGGGCTGCAGATGTAATGCATTTTCAACACCCTCCCCCCAGAAAAAAGACATTCTCATAAGGTGGTATTCAGAAGTAGTTTCACTGATTTGGGGGGTCTGGGCAAAAGTCAGGAAAATCAATGGTGCGGGGCCAATCTGGGCAGTTCATTGCCACAGGGGAAGGCTGGGAAGAGAAAAGCTGCCCTAGAAAAAGTGGATCACAATGATCTCTTGTCTTTGTTGAAGACTTTTCAGGCCAACATGGGCTGAGCAAGTGGCATGCAACCTTAAGCAACTACTCAAAAGCAAGGCGTGATCGAGGGGGCCCCGGGGCCGAGTTACTTGGAGCTGGTGTACTTGGTGACGGCCTTGGTGCCCTCGGAGACGGCGTGCTTGGCCAGCTCCCCGGGCAGGAGGAGGCGGACGGCCGTCTGGATCTCGCGGGAGGTGATGGTGGAGCGCTTGTTGTAGTGGGCCAGGCGGGAGGCCTCGCCGTCTTTCACATATCTTTATAGATCAGTTAAACATCACAGTAAAAGAAAGGGATCTCTTATATTTCCCTGAACAGAGCAAATCAAGCATTAATTACTCCCAGGTGCGTGCACAGGATTGCACTGTAGGAGTGCAATCCTATGCACATATATGTTCGAGAAAGCCCTATGTAATAAAATGCAGATTATTCTCAGTAAACTTGCATAGCATTACAACTGTACAGGTGCAGTCCTATGCATACTTAACTGGGAGTAAGCCTCACTGAATACAGTGGGACTTCTTAGAAGGTATGCCTAGGATTGTAGTGTAAAACTACTCTACCTTTACAGGAAAGGGTGTGCAGCCTGCAAAACATCCCAGCAGTAGGGGAAGAAAGAGAAAGCCTGATCATTTTTACGCACACTGGGCTACCATCTATCAAATGTGTATATGCATACTCCTTCACCAAAGTGCTCATCAGTATTGCCAGTGCTACCATTCAGATATCTGCAAGTAGGTTTTCTGCAGAGCTTCCATTGTTTTTTTGTGGCCTAGGCTCTGTGGTGGAAGGGGAAATGGGGTGTACTTATGGTCTTGTGTCAGGAGATTAAATGAAGGAGGTACCTAGTCAGTTCCTGTGATGAGGAAAGGAGATAGATCTGTATCCTGCAGTAGTACTTGGAACCTGCCATGGTTACCTTTCAGTCAATTAGATTTCTGTGGTGGTTATCACAGTCTCCATTATTTTCATTACTACGGGATTGTAAGCATGTGATGATGACAGACATCATAGCAAGAGCTGCCCCTTACCTGGTTCAGTATATTCTGTAAATGATCAGTCATGTTGTAGTAGTCACCCTCCAATTGCTCCACTTTACGTACAGGGAAGGAAACATGTGACAGCTGCACGCTACAAATACATTGGCCACTCGCATCCTTCACTCCTACTACTTTCTGGATGTGGCCACCATGGACTATGACCTGGTAAAGTAGACAGAAAATTGGAAGTATGATTGGGGAAAAACTGTGTGTCATTCCTGTCCTCCTTGCAAGCTCATACATGGCATACAGATACTAAGGTTATCACAGAGATAACTTTGATGTGTTATATCTACTTAGTGATAGAACAAGTCTGATTATTTGATTTTTCTTGAGTCTTCTTGACTCAGCTTCTTGAGTTAGAGGTGGTAAACAGAAGGGCACTCTCACCCTCTGTGTACTTTCTTCCAAGACTGGTTGACCTTCTCAACTAAATGACAAAAAATGCCTTATTTCCAATTGTAATTTGCATAGTTTCAGCTTCAAAGACTGTAGTTTGCTTTCAGGAGCTCACAAAGCATTCACCATTTGTGAATGCCTGAGATGGCTCACTCCCAAATTGTTCCTTCTCCCAGTCCATGAAGGCTCCAAGAAAGAGCCAAGTGGTCATGTGCATTGGTACCTCCATACATACTCATTTTAGTAGAGGAGCAATCCATACTGGGAGTAATCAGTTCAACAAATGAAGGGAGCATGGGGAAAAAAGCCCCTATTTACTGCCAGCAGAATATGATATACCTCACTGTGCTTGAAAGCAGAATGCTTGAATTATAGAATCTTAAAACTACAGTCCCACCTGACTAAACATGCATGGTGTGACTGGACAGCATTGGTAAATTGTAACTTTACAGGAGTATTGTAATTCACTCTACTTGGGGCTGTCCTTGAAAATGACTTGGATGCTTTGTTCGTGGAAGCCTGTTCATTGTCCATTTTCTTTTAAAAGACTAAGAAGGGTCACACAGTCCCATCATTGTTGGGTCTACAGTTCTAGTTGTTCTTGAAGACCTTTTTGGAATATTTCTGTTATCTTTGTAAATTTCTAACATTCCATGCTAGCTGCAATTTACTTTGTGCTTCTGCCTTTTAGATAGTTAGGTAGTTTGTTAATACTGGACTTAATACTGGTCTATGTGCTGTATAATGCTTCTCAGCTTTGAAAGTGCACAAATTAATCCCTTCTGGATCCTTTCAGTTACTGAGCCAAAGGATATGGTAGATTAATGTAAAGCACCTTTCCAGTCCTTAGACAATTCTGTAGAATGATACCACCTCCACCACCCCAGGAATTTCAGCTTCTCTTTATTATCTATCTGTAGGAATTAGTTGCAGCATGATGTCATCCCGCTGCCGTATATACAAATACAGCATCCCTATAGCTCATTATTATTTCATTGTTAATCCATCTACAGGCCACCTGTGTACAATGTCCAAGCAAATGTCTCCTGAATAAAATTATATATGCATTTGAATCCTTGTAGTTTGATGAAAATTAACAGGAAATTCAGCTTATCCTCTACAATCTAATCCTGACATCCCTTCCTGGAATCAGATACTTACAAAGGAAGCCACAAAGAGCAGCAGCAGCAGCAAAAGCGTCTTCATTCTCACTAGAGTATGTGATGTTGCACTGTAGCTCGTACGTGCTTTATAGTGAGGAAGTTGATGGGAGAAAGGACAGTATGATCCAGACTGGAATTTTGCCAGAGTAGAATGGGACAAAATGTTACTATCTTTCACCTCACTTGCATATATATATGCACCTTCCTCTGTAAGTAATTAGGACTGATCAGATAAAGAACAAAAGCTTGTGGCTCTGTGGGCTGTAGTTGGGCCACTTCACACACTGAGTCTTCTATATTCTTAAACTGGTGGGGTGGAAAAGAACTTTGAAGAGCAAACTGTTTTATTTGTACACAAACTGACATCTTTGCCTTGAGATAAGAAGCAACAAAGCAGTTTTCTCTCACTGAGTTCTATGTGCTGATGCTAGATATATTATCTCTTCCAAATTCAAGCAGAATGCTTTTGGGCTTCTTCCCACATTAAAACAAGGCCAGTCTTTACTCCTGGCTTGCATCCCTGAATACTAATTCTCCTCTGCTCAGTTTCAGTCAGAACACAGACTGCAATTCATTACATGCAGATGTAATGAATTAAAGAAAAGCGAGAGCGATAATCACAGCTTAACCGTCACTGGAAGCAACCCCCAAATAAAAAGGGAGAAGCAGTATTGTCAGAGTTATGAGGAAGAAGATGCAGTGACAATCAGTGTTGTGTGGTGGATAAAGTTTTAGACTAGGATCAGGGAGACCAAACTTCGAATCCCTGCTGTGCCAGGGAAGCTTGCTGGCTAACTGTGGGCCACTCACACACTCTCAGTCTAACTTGACTCACAGGGTTATTGAGAGGAAAAAATGGAAGAGAACAGAATAGATGAAAACCACTTTGGAGTAAAAGGTGGGATGTAAATGAAAAAAAAATGAATATCTCCTCATTTCAGAATTCATAACAGGAAAGAAATTTTCATCATCCTTACTGAACAAACTTTTTAGCAAAGCAGATCTAAGGTGGAAAATATCTGTCACAAACTAGATAGGACTGAAAGTATTTTATCTTTCCTACACAGTTATCTACTTCATCAGAGGTCAAGCAGAACACATCTGTTGTTCAACTGCTGGTGTAGGTAGTCAAGCAGAAAGCTGATGTTCTTTCCATAATATCAGTCTTAAAATGCAACTGAGCACTTTTAAGTTAGTTTCTTAACAAAGATTAACTTAACTGCTTTTGGGTAATCATTCATTTCAGTGTCTGTTAATCTGTATGGGCTAAAATGATGCTGCAAGGAATAATGGAACAGTTTCAAAACAGCTAGGAAGATCTAGGAACACTGAGGGCTTACAGGATGTCCCCTTTGAGTCAAGTTTCCCAGTAGAACAGAAAGATTCAGAATTTATCAAATATATTTTATAACTGAGTGGGTGGTTATACAGGAAACGTGAGGCATGGGAAGGTGCTACAGCAAAACTTAATTGCTTGATTGCAGCAGCTAAAACAGATGAATTGTATTAGGCTGTTCACTAAATGTATTAGGAAAAAACTTAGCATCTGTAAGAGCTAGAACAAAATGAAGTACGCAGCCCTTTAGGGAAAGAAATAAGTTATTTGCAATGCGGTTTTGCATGCTAATTTGCCCACTGAACATTAGACTCAGATTCCCAGTACCTTCTGTGCAAAAGGCAGGAAATTAATACAGACTGTAAATTATTGCCACCTGGCTTGCAGATATGTGCTGAAGAATTATGGCCAAAACTGGAACTTGGGGAGAGAGAGTCTATGTGAAAGCACTCTTGGACTCAAGACTGCATAGCTGTGCTCTGGATTACACTGTAACTTTGGAAAGCAGTAAGCAGTGGCTAGGAATATATGATAGGTGAGAAAGGGAATAAAAGCATTTCAGATAATTATATACCTGTTAAACCAAGCTTCACTGACAGATTAAGGAGATCATATGCCAGGCAGCAGAGTTCCCAAAGGCTAATTTGATACCCCTTTTTATTTTCTTGCGATAATAGTTTGCTTTATAATCAATGGAAACTGATTTGGTCAGATCTCTTTATATTTTTCAAATAGTTTTATGCAGGAAGCAAGGAAATGGACTACAAATCAGGTTAGGTGTGTGTGTAAAAATTGCCCTGAGAAATACCAAGATGGTAACAGACAGGAGGAAAGGAGGAGTGGAAAAACTAAGTACTGCAAACTAAAAAAAAAAGAAATTACAAGCCCCCGGTCACACTGGGGGAAAAGGTGCGGCTGAAGTGCGGCTTTTTTGAGCCGCATCAAAAGAGAAGCACAGATCCCCTGAGCCGCCGCGCAGTTGCCACAGATTGGTGCGTGAGGCAAGCCCACTGTGCACGTGTGCGCACACGCAGTTCTATAGGGCCTCCGAATGCTGCAGGGAGATGGGCGCGTCGGACAATCAGACGCCGGCCCATGCTGCGCATCAGCTGTTAGGTAGTACCCTTTTGGTGCTACCTTTTTGCAGCGGGTTTTCGGCTGGAAGGGACAGATCGGGACGGGTGCGCGCTGCTTCCCAGATGTTGCGGTATGATCACGCCCGCTTGATGAGTCCCCGATCCATCCCTCCCGCGTGGCAAATCCTCTTGTGTGACCGGGGCCCAAAACAAGTATTTGGTGGTGAAGTTTGTCAGAAGTCTGTGTTTGGCTCTATTTTGTTAGTGATGGTGGACAGGGACAGGGGTCTCCTGTGAGGCCTGCCTCTTCATCACATTCTCTTTCCACTCATTGTATAAGACCCCAGCCAAGAGCATGCCTTTGTCCTTGTAATTCCCTTACCTTGATTATGCTGTTGCTCCTGTCTCTGTAATGACCCGGTTCCCTTATGAAAGAAGCAAAGTGAGAAATAAATGCATAAGTAAATAACAATTTATATGGCTCAAGGGCTTTGGTGCTTGAATGGGCTTGCATGGTTATAGATGGGACAACCCTACGTGCTGCAGAGGTACTGATTATAGGAGCACTGAAGACAGCCTTAATGGTAAATGTTTCTTTGATGAATAAGATAACTGCTGATGAACACATAACGTTCGCAATAATTGCTGACGTAGGATGGATTCACACTAGGACAGTCACCTGAAACCAAATGGAAATGCGATCATTTGTAGACACATGATTAAGACTAACATTACTATTTCTGCATGAAGTAGACATTACTAAGTGCCTGTAGATGGCTGCACTGTTAACAATGACATTAATGACACGTTTATAGGAATAACCACTTGCTCACATAGTTATAGATGCCATTCAGTAAACAGCCACCATATGTCTCCAGGTCATATAAGGCCACACAGTGGCATCTGCTGGGAAAAGGTCTCTTGCTGCAGGCTTCAAGTACCATGTGAAGCGCTGCCAGATTTCTAAAGGCCTCTCTGTCGTATAGATGTGGACTACTGGTCACAATTAGCCTATCCACCCTGTATAGGTTTAATATTTTCTGTGTCAGTGAGCAATGTTCTCATGGAGGTGGATGTTTCTAATTTTTTTTCCATACTGGGAGTGGAACAGCACCTGTTCTTCCCACAAAAGCTACCATTAGAAGAAAAAGTAGGGATTATTTATTTTTGAATAAAACAAGAACATAAGACAATAAATGAGAAAATGAAGGGTTTTATCACAGGTTTAATGCTTGAATGATTCAGCCAAATATTTGCAATAGGAAACTGTTTCTCAGACCCAGCAGAAAATAGGAATAAAGGGAACAATGTAAAATGCTGGATAGGTTCTGTAAGGTGCATACATGCTGCAAGGAAGAAATAGCTGGGTGTAGGTATGGCAGGGAATAGGAAGTAAGCAAACAAATGAGAAAACAGTTCTGAAAAAGAAGACGGGATGGCAAGAGGACATGGAAAGGATAACGACATGCAAAGACCAGAGGACAGAATGCCAAGGCAGATGTTATCAACAGTATCAAAGGTAGCAAACCAAATGAAGAGGGACCAAGATCTAGTCCATAGAGCATAACTGGAAATCCTGATGTGAGCAGCTTCTGTAGAGGACAGTGGGTGAAACAAGAGGGTCAAAGACAAATGCTGAAAGGCAAACAATAAGTACCCAAGGTACACAGCATTCCTCCCAGAAGTCTGAGATTTTAAAAAATGAAGAGAAGGAATGGTAGCAGGTAGAAGATAAGAGCTATGTTTTTCGGGGGGAAAAAGATTTTGGGAGACAGAGGGGAAAGGAGCCAGTGGGGAATACACTGGCAGAGGGACAGGAGTTGTAGTATCAAGGTAACTTGTGGGATTGAAGGTGGATCAAAATTTGCCCAGCTTGATCTCTAGGTGTGGGATAATTGAGATCACTTCCTCAGTGATAAGGATGGTCCTAATTACACTGAGGCCACAGCACACTCCAAGGAGGGCAAATAATGATTCAAGTGAGACAACTCCTTGTTGTGGCTTCCATGGTAAGTACTTCTTTTGGAAAGGTACCACTGGCTGCTTGTGGATTGATTTGGGCCTTAACAAGGACTCACATATACAAAGGTAAGATGCTAGTCTATCTGCCTTTCATGTAGATATGAGGGCCAAACTACAAGTAACTCTTGCATGTGAAATTTTCCTTCCTCTCAGGAGGAAATGTTTTTTGCCATGGCTCCTGGGAGGGGCATACAACAAGGGCATTTAGTGTGGATGAACAGACATCCAAGGAGTTTTCAGCCATCAGATTAACCATCCACCCCTCAGTCTCTTCCTAGACACAGCTGGAAGACAAAGATGAGTCTTCAATGGATTAACAAGGGTAGCAATGGAAATGTACCGGTGGCTCAGAAATACACCAAAAGTGTATTGTAACTAGCTCTTGCTTTGAACCAGAATTTTCACAGAAAATGTCATGCCAGAGATACTGATTTGCAGAATCATCATGGATAAGATGCCTGTAAGTTTAGTCAGGATCAGCACGTCCAATGAGTTAAGCAAATGGGAGACAGCTAATTAGTCTAGGACGGGGATTGGGGAAGTGAAAAATAAGAATCCAGTCCAAGAAGGCCAGAGGAACCCAGAAGAACCGAGGGACTTGCCTGAACACGCACACATCTACGCATTTGGAGGAAGCTGTGAGACCGGAGGTTCTCGACAACTTGACGAATGCCAGGAATGCTGCACGTGGCCTTGAAGAGCCAGGGACTGTGGCGGGAATCTTCCTGAACTGCTCACCGTGAGGTATAGTCCGGGTGCAGGAGCTGCTCAGAAGACAGCCAGTGTCTGCAAGCAAGTGAGTCTTGGCAGTTCTGTGTAAACCCTGAAGCAAGTGGCTAAGCCAGAGGGAGCCGGACGTTCAGGGAGAAAGGATCAACAAACCGTCTGTATATAGTAACTAGATAGTTAGGGTTAGTTTTGTCTATTGTCCGTTTTATTCCACAACTCCCCCTTTATCTGTTTTTACTTTTCTTGAATAAACCTTTATGTTTTATAAGCCGGGAGTCTGAACAAGTCTTTGGGCAGTAGAGACTGTTTATGTGCCCTCCTTGCTTCTCCTAAGCTGAGCCGGCTGGCTCTGTAAATGAAGGGGACTCAGGATAAGGGAAGCACGCTACCAGAGTTACCCTGAGCCCCAGTTTAAATTGAGGCCCAGACCCAAGGGGTTGCCTGAGAGATATTGGGTGCGTTCAGACGCGCCGTTTGAGCCGTTTTCAGCACGGCTCAGAAACGGCTTTTACCTGCGCGTTCACACACCCAACATCTGCCTACCGTCCCCAGCCGTCGCTTTCTGGAGCAAACCCCCTTTGAAACGGAGTATTTTGACACCACTTACCCAAGTGGTGTTTTCCATGATTCTCCGTTTCAAGCCGCACTTTTCCCTGTCTGATCGCTCCATCCAGCCACTTCCGGGTGCTTCAACCCCCCCTCCCCTCTGGGAAGCTGCCTCCAGCTTCCGGTTTTAGTCCGCCATTTTTTTTTCCCTTACCGGTGTGCGCTTGAGCGGAGCTCCGCACTTAGGTTAAAAAAGAAAAGGTTCACTGGTGCCTAGTTTAGGCATTTAGAGGAGTCCGGGATCTCGGGGAGGCCATTTTTAAAAGGACTCTTCATTTAAACTTTAAAGGGACCTGTTGAGCTCGCTCTTCTTCGCACCGGCCAAACTTCCTGTTCGGGAGAGGGCTGCCTGTGCGCATGCTCAAAGGAGAGGGGGAAACCCCCCCCACCTGCAGGAGGACGGCAGGGAGCTCGGAAGGAGGAGGTGAGTCTGAGCGCGATTCTCCAGTTTAAAAAACGCATCGTGCCGGAGCAGTTTAAACCACTCCAGCACGCTGTCTAAACGCACCCATTGTGGCCAAACACCCACCTGGCACCCCAGGGTCCTGATAGACAAAGCATTTACATCACGTGTATGTGATATGGTGGCAGTTATATGACAAACAGGTACACATCTGGATCTCAAATATGTCTTTGATTAAACTGATAAGATTAATTTTCTTCCCCCCACCTTCACTGGCATCCCCCCACCTTCAAAATGAACAGTGCAATGTTTTATTTAAAACAGAAAGACAAGCAGCAGGAAAAAAACACTAAATTACTGATTTTGGTAATAGTATGTGGCTTCTTAAACTTGACATATTTTAAGGCTTCAACATGTGTTAATCCAACCCTGCTTGAAGCACATGTGATTTCAAGTCCGGGTTTGTAAAGTTGTTAAATGTGGGAGACTGTTATCTTCAATGGGGAGAAGTGTGAGAGTTGGAAGGGTCAAAAGATTGGCACTGGTTTTAAACTGAGCAGGTCTTGTTCAACTCAAGCATCTGGTGGGACATCCAGGCAGAAAAGTCAGTAAGATGGTTTTAGGTACTGGATCCAGAAACCCAAGAATGATGTTACATTAATTGAATGGTGCTTTCTGATACCTGAAAAGTCTGGACTGAGAGACCCGTGGTAAAGGTGTTGGAAGAGATATGGGGGCTGGATGGTGGCAAAAAGAAGAAATCCACAGAAATCACAGAAGGGGAAACATGGATTTCATCCACAGATTTGTCTAAAATGTGAAGCCCAAAGTAAAAACAGACAAACAGACCTTGACAGAGAGAGTACTCCATCTTTTTATGTTATACCTCTGAGGATGCCAGTCACAGCTACTGGCAAAACGTCAGGTCCTAAAATGCCAAGACCATGGCCAGACAACCTGGAAAATCTACAACAACTAATGAACTCCAGTCATGAAAGCCCTCGACAACATATTAAAGAGACCAGGATTTGGGAATCACTGGTTTAAAGGCAATAGTTTTGGTTTTTTTAAAATTTAAAATTAAACATTTCAAAGGATAAAGGCAATAGTTAAATCTAGGGTTGCCAGCTTCCAAGAAAGACCTGGACATAGAGTTGCCAGGTCCCCCGTGGCCACCTGCAGAGGAGATCTCCCACAATACGTATCTCCAGTCTGCAAATATCAGTTGTGTTGCTGTGGTGATGCAACTCAGCGATTTAAACTTTAAATGCCTTCAGTTCACTGGCTGCGTCATGCCACCACCATAGCACGACTCAGTAAGCAAACTGAAGGCATTTAAATGCCTTCAGTTCATTCACTGAGTCATGTCACCATGACAGCCTGACTCAGCAAGCCAACTGAAGGCATTTAAACTTTAAATGTGTCCAGTTTGCCTGCTGAGTTGCGCTGCCACAGCAGCATGACTTGACCTGTGAACAGAAGGCATTTAGCCACACCAAATAAAAACAATAACAACAAAAATCATCTTTTATTCGGATGTGGCTATTTTGGTATTTTTGGGGTATTTTTATTTATTTTATTTTATTATATATTTTATTTATATTTATTCAGCTTGGTATATACAGAGTCCAGTCCAGTATACCCCTAGTCCAGACAATAAAAGTGTCATCAATGAATCTCAAGTAAAGGAGAGTTGCCAATAGGTGGGAGTTCAGAAAATGGTGTTCTAGATCTACCATGAAAATATTGATTTGGAGGTATAAGTTCTCACCAGTTCTGAAGTAGTTATGGGTGAGAACAAACATGCAGAGTTCAGTGGCAAGATCTGCCATGGTGTTGTCAGGCTGATATTTCTAATATCTTGTAGTCCGTCCTTATGGAGGATGTTGGAGTACAGAGATCTATGGTGGCTAGAAGGCTGTTTTCTGAGAGATGGTCAATGGACTGCAGTTTCCTCGAGAAGTCTGTGGTACCACAGACATAGCTGTTTATCCAGATGGTCTTAGCTGACTCCGCTAGATAAGCTTATCTCAGCTCTCAGTACAAGCTTGTTCTCTTTGTATTTCTGCTTTAGCTATCAGAGGCCCACTTGCAAGTTGCAAAGCAATTAAAAATGGTACTGGCTATGCTATAGGCTTGCCAAGCCCACGCTGGGGGTGGGTAAATTCCCGCCCAGGAGGTCCATTACCTGACAGTGGCGGATCAGACCCCAGGGGGAATTCCACCCTGCCGGAGGGCGTCCCCAGCATGATGATGTTACCCGGAGGTGACATCATTATGCTGGCCATGTTGTGGGGGGGACACTCTGTGAATTGAGGGAAAACTCTATGGTTTTCCCTCAAGTCATGGTTTCCCTGCCCCCAACGTGGGTGATGCGATGACATCACTTCCAGTGACGTCATCGTGGCACGCACACGCACGGGGAGACTCCCAATGGAGCCCGGAATCCCCCCGCTTTGCAGGTAAGTCGACTTGGCAACCCTACTATGCTAAATTGCATTTTTATACTTCAAGACTCAAGTCTGCAGAACGGGTGGCCTGTAGGTCTCAAAGAAGCCTCTCTTCCACAAAGACCTAAGTGAGGCCTTGTGTACATTTTGCAATAGGCCTACATTTCCCAGGCAGCTTCCAAGCTTAATGGTCTGGGGGAAAATGGAGGGAAATGGACATCAATTGCTGTGAAGGAGGCAGCACTTTAACAGAGCACATATGTCATGATCTGTGCAAGATGGAGGCAGGGCCTAGAGGCCTAAGCTCTAGGAGGGGCCTGTCTGAAAACAGACAGCCTACAATCCCCCTAATGCTTAGAGAGGGTTATAGCCAATCAGAGTACAGAGACCTCTGTGTAGGCCTCTGGAGATCTGTACATGACTGGGAGAAAAGCCTGAGGCCTAGGGCCCAGGAGAGGCCTGTGTGGTAGTAGAAAGCAAGCTGCCTACAATTCCCACAATGCCTCGAGCCAGCTGCAACCAATGGGGATACTAGGAGTCTGAGGTGATGTGTTCATATACTTGGTTTCAGTTCAACTGTCCTTTTTCTCTGTGGTCTGAGGAGACTGGTCTAGGGCAAAGTTCCCACACTTGGGAGAGTAAGTTAAGGCTGGTCTATTAAGGGCTGTGGAAAATGGTGTCCTTGCTCTCCGAGCTGAACTGAAGGGGACGGTGTTCTTTGTCTCATCTGCAGCCTGGTCTCACAGGGGACAAGCTGGTCTGGTGAGAGAAAGATTCCCCACTTGGCTCAGGGTGAGTGGTAAGCAGGAGGCCTGGTTAGAAGGCTTGTAGGCCTTAAGTAGTAACGGTTAAGGAGTAATAGGTAGCTGTGTTAGCTTTGTGTTCTTTTTGCCTGTCAATACTGTTATACCTTTTTGAAGCACCTTGCCTTATTTGCCTTGCCCCAGTATTGTTCTTAATAAACCATTGTTAAGTACTCTGCCTGGTCATCATGCCTGTGTTTTCTTGGCTGCAAAAGGGGCATTTTTGGATGGGCACCCTGGGCCTTCACAAGGGACTGTAAGTCCAGGGTGGTGGCAGCGGAAGGCGGTGACCCACTGGGCCCATGACATGGTTTCCCTTTACAGAGGAGGGTGTCCGCTGCCTGAAGCTGAGCAGTAGCCTGTACTGCTGTGGTCACCTTCCCCGCATCCTCCTCCCCTAGATGTGCCAAACGGACAAAATACTTCCATTACCAGTAAGCACAGGTGTGGAAATAGCAACATCTGGTTACACCAAGAGTATTTGTCATGCACTTGCTGAAATTCACTTAAATAGAAACTGTACTAGTCCCAAGTAATAATTTGTTATGGGGTAGAGGCACTGAAACCATGTCTACAATAGCAAGAAAGGTTGCTGCACACATAGTATGTCAAACGAAAAGTCATTTTCTGATAATTAAATGAGCTTCTTCTAAGTATTTGTTCTTTTGAAAAAGGTTCTTCACAGGGATCCTTTTGTTTTCCAAATCAGCCAAAATAGTGATATCAGAGGCATTATTAGATGTAATGGCCAATGCTATATTAGTTTGGTTACTGATAAACCTCCAGGTCAAAAGATTAACATTTTACCATTGCTGAAACAGGTGCAGGTCCAAAGTATCGCCCCATTCCTGAGATTCTCATTAAGGGAATAAGTATAACTAACTGATAGGAATATACTGCAGCTGAGTCTGGGTTACCTTTAAAAGTTGTTCAAAGACTAATTGAGCTTCTTAAGACCAAACTAGATATGATAGCAGCACATTTATAAAGAGCAAGGAATCCAATTTTAGATTTGTTCAACTTAACAACAGTGGGTAAGGAATGTAGAACCCTCTCTCCTTAGGACCTGTAGCCAGTCTCCATGAATGCTTTAGCCAGGTTTGTTATTAGATCCTGACTGAGAAAATAGCAGGGCAGGAAACCAGAAAAATAACAAATATTAACTGTGAACATTTTCTTGATCTATAAGATAACAGCAAGATATAATGAATTCAGACAACTAGATGCCAACTACATAATAGGAAGCAGTTGTATTTTATGTAGCCATATGATTAAGTCCAGAGTTATGACTCTGCTGCCCTAGATTTTGAAAGGACTACAAAAAAGTTTACTGGCCTCAATAACATCTTTGCAAAGGACAATCTCCTCATGCCATTACAAGTGTCATGCAACTGTCACAGGACTGTTGGCCATTTCAATCTACACAGTGATGTTGATTGACTCTTGTAGTGGGCTTCATGTCCTTCTAAGAAGCATTCTCAGATTCTAAGCACCTTTCAGCCTTTTTGGTGGGAATTATTGGTTGAAATCAGTCTCAGGAGGATTAAAACCGGACAGCAAACATGAAGATGGATGTTTCCAGTTCTTTTTATGATAGTCTGGGGCATAGAACTGTACCTGTTCTTCCTGTATGAGAGGCTTCCACTGTGATATTCCACAAGCTTCAAACTGATGCAGAATGCAGCTTCCTCTCTGCTACCAAAGCAGGAATTACCAATAGCATATGAATCTTGCACTCAAACAGAATCCTTTTCTTCTACTTGCACATGAAATCATAAATTGTTAGGCCAGACATAGTGTAGAATCCCAGCAATATCTTTACAAGAGACTAGGAGGTGATAGCGTGGTCCAGTTTAGTATGATGCAACACGGCAGCAAACAGGCTCTTTACCCAAGAAAGACACTCATACCCTGGTTTATTCAGATTACTTTTAATACTCTCAGGTTTTGTATCACATCACCACAGCCCTGTAAAGTAGATCAGTTTAATCCTTTCATTGTTAGAACTGCTCATCCTGGCATTTTTCTGTATGTCGCCCTCTAGATTTAAATGGCAGAAATCCATATATTACTATTTTCCCACAGTACTGTGTATGCAGGGCTGGTTCACTGCATGAGTAAGTGAAGTCGCTGGCATCATTTAAGGCAGGTGGCAGTACAGGAGGAGGCAAGAGGTGTTGTTGCCTCTTAGACTTGTTGTCCTACTACTGCTCAGGCCCAAGGGAAGTTCCAGCAATGCAAACAGAAGCATGGGAGGAGGTATAACCTTGCTTATTTCCTACCCAACTCACTGCCCTGGGACCAATTTGGGAGCAGCAAGATACTTGCAGTCAGATATGACTGCAAGATCTCATTACAGAACTAGTGCAAAAGGACAATTTTGAGGTCAAATGGTAAAGCATTAATTAGGAGAAAAATGTGCTTTTCCAGCTTAAAAAATGACTTTCCTATATCCTAGAGCAAAACTCCTGTGATTTGCATTTACCAAACATCTGGCAGAACAGCAAAAAGTAGGCAACAAGTGTGGCTGACAGGATTGGCACAGTGTCGGTATACGCACACAGCAGGTTCCGACAGGTCCTCTGAGCAAAGTGTACTCATGAGGGCAAGGCTGGGCTTCGTGTGGGAAGACCTGGTTACAAGGACTGTATAAGCTATTGGTACGAAGGTTATCTCCTACAAAATGGCGAGCTGAATATTTTTCACACCAGGTGTGTGCGCGTCCACACAAGTTACAAAAAATAAAAGAATATACATGGAGATACCTTACTTTTATCAAGACTGAACCATGTGCTGTGCTAAGACTACAGGAGTCCAAAATGGCTTGAGGCAGGGAATTAAAACTTAGAAGAAATAATCACTATTAGGGTATGACTGCTAATGTCAATCACTTTTGGGATGATCAGTGGAGCCTCATTTTTGTCTCTAGTTTCTTTTTTTGGCAGCTCAGGCATGCTGATATGTGGAACTAAGGGATTTGGTGTGAAGAATCTGCCTCTAAATCCAGCTTCTAAGATACTGGATAGCTCAGAATTTGCTTTTCCCTGAGAGACAATGGCTGTTAAAAATGGGTGTGCTCGCTCAGCATTCACTATTCAAAGCCAACTGCCACTGAGTTCCAACTCATTACTATGAGCCAATAGAGAACTCAATGTTCAGCAGCCTGTTCACAACTTTCTAGAACTGAACAAAGGTCATCCTGTTTTACAGTACACTTAACAGAACTTGAATTTTAATGGATCATCAAGCCTCAAGCTCACCCCTTTCAGAGACACCAGAGCAATCATCATACCACGTCAAGTACCAACAGCTGTTAGTGCACAGAAGTGAAGCAAGAGCTGTGAATGCATCTGATGCTGTTTATCCTGTGCTATAGTATAGCTCGTCTGTCAAAATAGTTATTTTAATTACATTTGTTTTTAAACAATGAACAGGACAGAGCTGAAAACTACACTTTTGAAGCTTCATGCCAAAGAATTTAAGGCTCCTCTCATCCCACCCAGACCACTACACCACAGCTGATTTGCTTCAGGATTCTACCACTTATCCATTAATGCCATCATTTACTGTTCACAATCATGCTTTATTACATTCCCTGGGCAGCATCAAGATCTCAGGAAAGCTCACTATTACTCCACAACATGAAGACCACCCATGAATCAGAGGAGAATTCCAAGCCAGCTGTGCTTTTTTCTCAGAGGCCAGTGGTTGACAAGACAACAGCAATCTCCTCCTCCTCCTCTAGAACTCTGCAAGCCTCAACCTCTTCCTGCTAGGAGCCTCCATTGGTCTGTTGAACCTGTGGTTCTGCAGTTGATTTGGGTTTCGTCCACCCACGACCTCTTGATATTCTAGAATAAGATCCATATTCTCTTCCTTTGGGCTTTCCCCACCGTCTGCAATCCTGAACTGCATGCTGACCCTGCCACCTGGTGGGCCTCCTGAGCTCATGCTGGCTAGTCTCTAGGCCATCCTTCCCTTTGTCTTGGGTTTCAAATTCCTGCTTTTGTGTCCATCTCTGTGCACCCATTTTCTCCTCTCTCAAGTAAGTTCCCTCTTTGGCTGGTGAGGTACCTCCAGCACATAGCTCTTTTTTAGCAGTGCACACAGATACTTGTTCTCTGGTACAAGGTTTCAGAATGCTTTGGTTGTACCTTCCACAGTTTCCTCTTTCCTTCTTACAGTGGGATCTCCGACTGAAGGTTTTGGATTCTCCCTCAACATTGATGAGACAGTGAGTTTCTGATGGCACCTCCAAAGGCTTGCAGTACAGTTGCTGGCCAGGGCCTCGGAAAGATGGCCTCTCCCCCCGAGTCCTCTCTCTTTTGTTATGGTGATGCAAAGGGAAAGATGGTCTCTCTGATTTTTCAGAATCATTCCTCTCTGGTGCAGTGTTAGCAGTTCCTAGAGTATGTTCTGAGGCTGTTAGAGGGCCCAGTTGCTTCTCAGCACATGTGACATCTTCTGAGATGTTTGCACGTTCATGTTCAATAGTAGCTAGGGGCTGAGAAGAGAGGCCAAGGTGAAAGACAAAAACACAAACCCAACAGTTTCATACTCAGTGTATGGATGGAGAAAGTTCCACAAAAGAAGCTGAAATAGGGATGGTGGCGTCATCAAAGCTGTATACCCACAACCCTGACTTCCAGGAACACATCCCTCCCACAGCAAGCTGCAAAACACCAACCAGCAATTATGGACATTTTCTAAATAAACTGCCAAAAAAGCAAGTACCAAAGTTTTTATCTTGTGCCATAATACAGGATATGTCACAAAGTAAAAGCAAGAGGAGCAACTGCTCCCCAGCCTTGAAAATGCTATTCCAATTCTGAATTCTGCCCCTAGTACTACTCTGTTTGTAGTATCCTCACAGCGGTCCTGCTGAGCTCACTAACCTTTTGCAGGCTGATAAAGTAGCGGTTTCTCTCTGTTTCAGGGTCAATGATGCCACCTTTCTCCTGCTGTTTCTGGTAGATGAGGCGCAGTTGTTCTCTATGCTGCAATGTCTTTGCATCAGGGCAGTATACCTCCTAAAGGAAAAAACCCCACACCTGATGATCAGATCTGAGCAAGAAGAAAATCTTTTGGTTCTGCCTTACAAGCTTGCAATCTGACTTTTGGGAAGGTACACCTTAATGAGGAAGTGCAAGATAAAAGCTACATTCACAGCAGGGCAAAGGATTTAGAATTTGCAGTGTGTAAGTGATAAGGCTGTACTAAATGTTTGTAAATCTTTCACTCCACCTGCTACATATTGTGTAATGGAAGGAAAGCTTTTCTGTGTCATGTCTGTGTACTATTTGTCACTCAGTTTCTTCACACAATGCTCAGCAGACTAACAGTGCTATATTACACAGACATACTCCAATCAAAACCCCTTTGAAGTCAGTGGGCTTAGACCAAACGCACTCAGCACAGGCTTGTATTGTGGGAGCAATAAACAAGAACAGGGACCATGGTGGAAATAACCCAAGATAAAAAAAACACAGTGTACTGAAAATATAACACCTGAATACTTATAAATTTATACAGATTTAATAAAATTATAGAATTTTATGATATACAAGAAGGGGGACCCGCAATACTTGTGTGGGGGGTTAGCTCCATGTGGAGGAGGAGGAAGCAGCCGCAGGTGAGCCTTCTCTGTTGAGATCCACATGTTCTGTAAGTCTGGCTAAATGTATTTGATCTGGTGACAGGTAGCTGTCAGCCAGGAATCTCTGTAAGAGCTGGCTATAACTGGTTCAGGGCAGTCTTGCCACTGTTATCACAGTGACTCAGCACTGAAGCCTGATTGGCTAGTGTTTGTATAAATGTACAGTGAGTGATGTACAGTTTCTCCTCCTCATTTGTATGATTGCAGCAGAGCACTTTGACACTCTGTATGATGGTGGCTGTGGTGTGTAAATAAATGTATATACGTTGCACCTAGCTGAAGCCTCCAGTATTTATTTGGATACCCGCACTCTCTTCTGGTCCCCTCCGTGCCTGCCACTTTCGCTGTTCGAACCCGCGACATTCTCCCCCGCCCCCCTGGCACCAACAGTGAGGCCCGTGTGGCTCCCAGCCACCGGGCCCACCAAGCCTTCTCTCTCCTCCCCCCTGGCACCAGCAGCGAGGCCTGAGCTCGGCCCACCAAGCCTTCTCCCTCCCCTCCCCGCGGCAGCGAGGCCTGAGCAGCTCACAGCCACCAGCCCATCAAGCCTTCTCCCTCCCCCCAGCACCGACAGCGAGGCCTGAGCTCGGCCCACCAAGCCTTCTTTCCCCCTGGCCCCCCCCCCGGCGGTGGCAAGGCCTGAGCGGCTCAGAGCCGCCACCACTCCAAGCCTTCTCCCACCCCATCTTGCCCCAGCGGTGGCGGCAGCGAGACAGTTGCCAGGGCATTCTCTTGCACCTGTTCAGGGAACACTCTTTTACTTTTGGGGGGATTTAAATATCCTCCATATACTTTTTTTCAACCTTTTTAAAAAAATTTTCTGCACACCTAGATACTGCTCCAAGTGCGCAGGAAAATCGCTCTGCCCCCCAAGTGCCCCCGAGCGGGCAACTTGACTATTAGATATATAGATTATATAAGTGCAACTCTATCCTAATACTAACAAAACTAAATATTGTTATATTACATTACAACATAGCATACTCAGAATTCAATTCAAAAAGGATCTGGTGTAAAACTAACCTTTTAACAGAAAAATTCACTCCCCCCTTTTCTTAGCCCATCTATATACCCTACCTCTTTCTTATTATAAAAAGCAATAAAATTCTCTCCTTTTTAGGAGGGTTTATTACAAAAAAAAAAAAGGATCTGGTGTACTCAGAGTTCATACAACAGGTAAAGTTCATAAATTTCTGAAATTTTACAATATGAAGATTCTCCTTTCTATGCGTCTTGCTGCTGTAAAGAAAGTAATCCAAGAACTTCTTCTTCCAAATATCTTGCTACTGCAAGAGAAGCGAGCCAAATATCTTGTTGCTTTAGAGGCTTTAGAGCTATTGATCTGATTCTATTGATGGGCTCTAAACCTATATAGAGCCATGAAACGTAATTCATCAGGTTTATGATTTTTTTCTTTATAATGCAAAACTAAAAGAGCCTGAACATTTAAATTTTTCAGACGTGATCTATGCTCCAAAATTCTGGTGCTTAAGGCTCTTGTACTCATCCCAATATACACCAAGGGCAAATCAAGGCATAGATCACCTTTTTTGTTTTACAATTAATGAAATCATTAATAATTAAAGTGCCCCAGTGGTGTGCGAAAAAATCAGATCAATAGCTCTAAAGCCTCATTACGGCTAGAAGCTCAATTTATTCATAGATTTAAATACAGTGGAACCCTATGGGCTCAACCAGTTGAATGATTTAACCTGTTTTCTTTAGCTTGCCTTCCTTAACTCAAGTATGATTTGTAACAGTGGATGATCTCCTTTAGAAATGTAAAGCAGCCTAATTGACTTGTTTACAATGTAACTGATTGTGACATTCAGCCTTGTGGATTACTTTTTTTTTTTTATAAGACTCTCCTAAAAAGGAGAGAATTTTATTGCTTTTTTATATAGAAAAAGGGTAGGGTATATAGATGGGTAAAGAAAAGAGGTGAGTGAATTCTCTGTTAAAATGTTAGGGTTTTTTTGTTAGTACAAATAAAGTTTTTGGCTTCTACCGTGGTTGAAGGATCTTCTTTTCATCTTACCGAAAGTCCAAAATACACCTGTTAGATAGATTAGTAAAGTCCTTTGGGGTTAATTGTTAATCAGCTCCATTCTGTCGTCTCACGAACATCTGTTATATCTTGGGATGTCTTCTTTTTAAGTCTCTCAGATTATACGATGGGCCCTCTTTTACTTTTTCGTCTTCCGCTCTTGCACCTCCCTCTTCTGGGCCGCTGTCCTCCTCGCTGCTTAACACTGTCCAATTAGCAAGTTCTGCATCTTCCTCTGAACTGGCATGTCTCTTCAGGAATTCTTGAGCTTTGAAAACGGAGTCAATCTTCTCTCTTTTGTCATTAAACTTAAACACCAGTTCCTCGGGAAACCACCATTTGTAGCTAATTTGATGTCTTTGTAGAAACAAGGACCAAGAGAAAACAAAAAATAACAACTGTGCACTGCAGAAACTCGCACCAAAGCTTACAATAAGAGACTTCAATACAATAAGTAATTCAACACACGTAATCAATCATAGGAAAATATACAAGTCCACTATATCCCAAAGGGAAAGAACAAAGTCCAGAATAGAAATCTCTCAAAAGGAAGCAATGAAGTCTGGAATAGATGTCCAACACTTTTCCTAGGTATTGATCAGTGTTTTGAACGTCAGGTCCTTCCTCAGGAACTAGAAGCCATTATAGGAAGTCTTATTGCAATTTCTTAACAAGGTCAACATTATTCAGTTTCAATATGGGCCAGGTCTCCTAAGCTCTAAAAAGCACCTGCAAAGGTTGCTACTATGTAAATTGGACCAAACATGCCTCAGCAAAAGTCAATCCTTTGTATGCTTTCCTTTTCATACGAATTTCATATGGAACATCTTTTAAAATTCTGATGGTCTGCTCACCAATCTTCAAGGGCATTGCTGATGTCGCTCGTAAAATTTGATCTCTGGTACGCTGCTTGGTAAACTTGACAACCACTTCTGCTGGCAAATTGTTTTTCTTTGTAAAGCTGGAGTAGGCTCTATAGGCCACATCCATCTCCTCATTTAATTTTTGCGCTTCTCTGCCAGTTAGTGGTGCCAAGGCATTCGCCAAAATGCTTCTGAGATCTTCTTTCTCTTCTTCCTTTATGCCCTGAAAACGGAGAGTTAAGTTTGATTTTTCCATCTGAAGCATTAAAATTCTTTTCTCTTGCATGTCTTGATGTTTTTCTAATTTGTTGACCTTTTTCTTGATTTTCTTGGTGTCCTCCGTCGAGATCAAACATTTCTGTGTAATCTCCTCCATTTTCTTAGCTGTATCTGTTAATTGCTTCTGTTGACTACTGAGCACACTTTCCATGTTACAAAGGTTTCGCTGATTTTCTGCATTTGATCCAGCAGAGGGCGCAGTGACTCACTTTTCTGCTGATTGACAGCTGGCTCCAGGGGGAGGCTGCTAGAACCGGAAGTCCCTCCCATCTTCTTTACCAACTTGTCTGGGACCTTCTTCTGCCCCAACATTTTTATTGTTTTATTTTTACAAAGTTCGTGCCGCGACACTCAGGAGACAGGCTAATTTCTTTAACTTCAGTAGAACCCCCAAAGGTATCTTTTCCAATCCGCTTTTTCGCTTCGCCCCCTTCTCTCCGGGGAGCCACTGGACTGCTACTCTTGCAGCAACAAGCTATTTGGCTCGCTTCTCTTGCAGTAGCAAGATATTTGGAAGAAGTAGTTCTTGGATTACTTTCTTTACAGCAACAAGACACATAGAAAGGAGAATCTTCATATTGTAAAATTTCAGAAATTTATGAACTTTACCTGTTATATGAACTCTGAGTATACCAGATCCTTTTTGAATTGAGTTCTGAGTATGCTATGTTGTAATGTAATATAGCAATACAGTTGTACTCATATATCATCAAATTCTATAATTTTATTAAATCTATACAAATTTATATATAAGTTTTCAAATGTTATATTTTCAGTACACGGTTTTGTATTGTTGGAGGTCAAGAAACGGAACAGAGTTAAAATCCACGTATCATGAATAAGGCAGACTATGAATGAAATAATAAATTATGTGATTTAGCTCTTACCAACCCCTTAGTCTGTGGTCATGCACAAGGTTACTGGGCAATCATAAATAGCAAAGCCTCTGTTAGTGAGATCTGGTGGCCAAAAGTATGATGAAAGAATGAGAACACTGAGGTGATAGGAATCCTGCCAGGCGCATCTTGTAGAAAGCAGAAGACTATAAACACCATGTATGCAAAATATAATAACATTCAATATTGAATGGAATGTATGGGCTACACATGGAAAAATTCAATGTGTCTGTAGTACTGAAAAGGGTTACAAAAGGATTATCAAAAGTAATTGCCAAAATCATTGTACAAATCACAAGAAATCAACACCAAGTCAGAAAGATAAATACACAACTCTCAAGGAGTCCAAGTAAGATCACGGACATCAGATGCTGTGGTGCAAGAAGATTGTAAGAGACTTGACAGCTGTTCCGGTAAATGCTATTTCCCCGTTCCTTCTTCAGAAGCCGCAATTAGTGAGTTCAAAATGCACAAACCAGCAGACCTGACATCTAAATGACATAATGCATAAGATCCCCACAGTTGCAAGCCAAACTAAAGTGTAAAACAAATGATAAGAAGGCATATTAAAAGCATATCTAAAAAAAGCAAGTCATTGGTATTTTCAGAGAACAACTCTCCAGCATTAAAAAACTCCTAGTAGCAATCCATGATTTTATGAAAGGGGGGGGGGGAGACTTCAAGCAAGTTTTAGCTTCAATATCAAGAAGAGGCTGTAAAACTATAAATGTAGTGAGTATATATCGCAATTTCTTATGATTGCTAAGCTTTACTCTTTTTAAAGAGACAGACTCATAATTATAATATACACTGAAATAAAGAAACAAAACTCATGTGTAAGCTGAAAAATCCAAATTTTGATTAAGACCAAAAGGAGCATATGTCTTTATATATGAAAAAAGTCTCCTGTTGTAATAATACTTTGTTTACATCTTGGTGATTATAAGGATGGGAATAAAACCTGTATAAAACACAAAATCTGATGTCTTCAGGAAAATGGCCTTTGTTCATAAAATGTTAAACTAGAGGAGTGTCTATCTTATTAGATATTCTAGATTTGTGCTCCAATATTCTTGCCCTATTAGCCCTGGTGGTCATTCCGACATACAAAATTTGACAAGGACATTGGACAAGGTACACAGATTTTTTGGTCCTGCAATTGGACATATGTTTAAACACAGTAATTCAGTGTGGGGTGTCTAAATTCTTTTAACTCCAAACAAAATACACATGCCAAACAGGTCCCACACTTGAAATGCCCCTTTCTAAAACTGAACAATATTATATCTTGCATACACAGTGTTTATAGTCTTCTGCTTTCTGTTGTTTGTACACCCTGGTCCCATTAGCTTGGTGCATTGTATAGACAGATTAACCAGTGTGAAAGTTCCCTGTACATTAACTCCTTACCATTGGCTGCTGAGGTGGTGCTGCTGCTTGCAGTGTTGCAAGGTCATACACCAGAGGCTCCCTGCACACCGGGCACTGCACTTCAACTTCCTGGAAAGAATATGGTAACAACAACATCATAGGCCTGGGCTTCAACTCAAACATAGTTTGACCCTGTCTCCCAGTTCTACCAATGTTTTATTTGGGGGAATACTAGTACTCAAGCTCAAGGCTATCAGCAAAAGCTCTGATACTTGGCCTGGGATTGTCAGACAACTTATCTTCCTCCCAAGCATTCCACTCAGGCATTTGGGGAGCGATGTTAATTTGATGAAGTGTGTTTCACCAATACAGCTGCCTCCTTTTTAGGAACTTTCCTAATGCTAATAATGACTTAGATACATCACAATGAATACAAAATCTATCCATAATAGAAATCAACATCAAATCCCCCCCCCCAACAAACATTCTCACTATGTTACCAAAAGGGGAGGGGGGAGAAGAATAATTTTATTTCCTGGCTACAGTGATCTTTTGCATATGTTAATGTCTGTATTTTTTTCTACCAGGAATTCTGACAAATGTGCTCAGTGTACACCTTCTCTGCTTGTATATCTGCAGTGAAGATGCAAAGATCAGTTCCATCGACTGAATCCTGAGGTTTTTAATAACTGGAATGTGCTATAGACATGGCATCTACTTCCCAAGACCGTTTAACCAGATTTCCTAGACTCAACATAATTCACACTGATCTCACAAAAACAACAACAGCAATGAAACATGCTAGGCATGGTAAAGCTGATTTAACACCTAGGCTGGGAAATCCTGTATACAGGTCATATTGGCAACTAAACAGATCAAAATAATCTGGAAGGATTTTTCTAGTCTTAGAAACTATTCTCTGACAAAAGTGTAGATGCTCAAAGGGACTGAAATGGATGGATGAGGGGCAGTTACCTCTTTTGGTAAAGATGTCAAACTTTGCTCTCTCTCTCTCCTCTGTGCACAGATCTCCTCTTCCATATGTGCTGTGTAACTGGCAAGGCAATGCGAGTGAAAGTAGTGGTAGCATGGAGTCTTGGTGAAAGCTTCATTCTCCTGCACATCAGAAGCCAAAAGAAATTTCTCTGAAAAGTTATGTCTAGTGTTGTGCATATTCAGCACACATGACACAGTGCACTGATACCTCAGCCTCAGTTCTGCATTTGTTGTACAAGAACCACTGCTTGGATTTAAAGAATTATGTGCAGCATCCTGCATGAATAAAGAAGCCCCTCAAAAATGTACCAAAAGTGTCAGGGACCTGCCAGAATAGTACATGATATGGAATGCAGAACTAAAGGCCAGGTATGGAGAATCAATTACACCCTTCCCAGGTGCAGAGAAGAGGCACTAGACAATATGGATTGAAATACTAGCATACTTAAATGGGCTGATATAAAGGCTACTGTGATCATGAATGTGAAAGGTTTTGGAGCTCAAAGTGCCATATAAAGCTCATTTATATCACCATTATTGGGATGCACAAGCTAGTATCTTTAGAATTGAGAAAACAGGGCTTCCGGTCGGGGTAACTGCTCAGGGTGGACGGCCGTCCTTTTTGACAGTTTGGGCGAATTCTGCGCCCAACGCAGCTTTCCCCAGGCAGGGGAAAGACCAGCAAGCACTGAAGACCCAAGAGAGAGTTGAGATTGGTGAGAGATAAGCCTCGGAGGAGACTTGTTTCTCGCTTTGATCCCCTCTCTCGAAGCGGGCATTGCAATCATCACTAGAGGACTGAACCGGGCTGGAAATCCAGCTTAAAACTGCCACCCCCCGACTTCTTGAGACAAGAAGAAAGAGTATAAAAGAAGAAGCATTGTGTACACCTTAGAAGAAGCAACAAAGGTAACGAAAACCATTTTGCTTACTGGGAACAGTAAGGAACGATTGGTAAAATCATCCGGAGAAGCACTTGCAGCATAATAAAAGTAACTGTGTATTTTCCCATGAAAAAAGTTGAGATTTCAAGCTAAAAGAACCAAAAAGGACTGATTGTTTACCATTCCTGCGGCTAGCAGAGAGATAAGGGGCTGGAAACTACGTATTTCAACGTGAGACTTTCTTGCTGGGCGGCCCCGATTGACTGATCATTTAACCGGATGTGACGACTGCTACCAGAGGAGACAAGAGGAATGCAACAGACAGGCTTGGGGAGGACTACTTTAAAAGAGGAAGGGACAATCCGGAAGCGTAAGGAGGACAAGAGAAGCAGATGGACAGGAAGAAGCAATAGGAAGTGGTGGACTGTGACCTTATACCATAGAGAAAAGATGCCCGCCATTTTGAGAAGGTCTAAATTTTAAAACTTTAATCTAAAATTGCCAAGTAATCTGTAAGTTTGGTGATGCGAAAAGCAGGCGATTTGGTTAAGCGCATAAAGGGCTAAAGAACAAGGACATTGATGTTAAGTTCCTCAAGCCTTAATATTTGATTAAAACTACAGCAAACAAAGCTTGTTAAACTGCTTGACTGAAACACTAAAAACGGATTTAAGACCAAGGCAGAGAGTGGACTCGTGGTCCTCACCAAGGATGACACAGAAAAAAGATAAAGACTGGCAAATAGCAATGAAGGCGATGGAAAAAAGAATGATGGAGGCGCTACAAGGGTTGGGGAAACAAATGGAGAAGATGGAAGAAGTCCAAACTCCGAATTTAGACAAAGTGGCTGCTGATCTTAAAAATGAGATTTCAGGAATTACAAAGGAACTACAGAATCTTACACAAAAATCTACTGATATGGAGAACAAGATGCAAGAAATGGAGAAGAATGTCCAAACAGTGACAAAAG
Organism: Gekko gecko; assembly: GCA_029375565.1. Classification (NCBI taxonomy): domain Eukaryota; kingdom Metazoa; phylum Chordata; class Lepidosauria; order Squamata; family Gekkonidae; genus Gekko; species Gekko gecko. The sequence goes on from JAPDNY010000003.1 coordinate 84,523,361, forward strand.
AAACCCACAGAATTGATACAATGATGGAATACAGGGGAATGGAGACACACCTTAGACTAAGAGGCATTGAAGAAAATTTGAATGAGGATATCTATAATGTGATTATTGAAGCATTGACAGATTATCTGAAAAGGGAAGAACAAGAAATAAAAGACAACATTGATCTGATTTATAGAGTCAACTCAGCTTATGCCCAGAAGAAAAATTTACCAAGGGATGTGATAGTTCAGTTCACGACTAAGAGAATTAAGGAAGAGATTTTTAGAAAACAGTTTAAGGAACCATTGGAAATATATGGGAAACAGATAATAACTATGAAAGAACTCCCAAGGGCAATCATCCAAGAAAGAAATTTAAACAGCTAACGGACAAGCTGAAACAAAAGAATATGAGATTCAGATGGGAGATCCCACAAGGTTTGAGTTTCAACTTCCAAGGTGCGAGACATACCATCAAAGATCGAGAGCAGATGTTGACATTTATATTGGACAATGGTAAATAATTACATACCACTATGGATTACAAATTTATTTCTTGGAATGTAAATGGACTAAATTCACCCAATAAGAGAAAAATTATAAGACATTGGTTGGAAAAACAAAAATGCAACCTAATTTGTTTGCAGGAAGTCCACATTAAAAAGCAAGACTACAAATTTTTAATCAACAAAAAATTGGGTGAAGAATTCTTTTCCTTGGCAGTCAACAAGAAGAAAGGAGTAGTAACATATATTAAAAAAGAATTGGAACCTAAAGAAATTTTTAAGGATAAAGAAGGAAGATATATTGCGGTAGAAATTGTCTTACATGAGAAGAAAACATTGGTTGTTAATATTTATGCACCAAATGAAACAAAAGAAAAATTTTTCAAGGACTTAATATCTGAGTTAGACTAAGTGACTTATGACCAAATCATTTTGATGGGAGATTTCAATGGAACGATCAGCAACAATTTAGACCGGAAATCAAAAAGATTCGACGAAAAAGTAGGGAAGCTACCAAAGGCTTTTTTTGAATTAACCAAACAGGAAAATCTGGAAGATGTATGGAGGAAATGGAATCCTACATGTAAAGATTATACTTTTTATTCCAACAGGCATGACTCATTCTCCAGAATAGATATGATATGGATCACAGGAGATCTTGCACTGAAAACCCATAAAATTGAAGTAATGCCAAAAATAAACTCAGACCATAATCCACTAATGTGGACATCCAAACAAGGGAAAAAACAATTCAGATGAAGGTTGAATGAAGATTTACTGGATAAGCAGATTACAGTTGAAAGTCTGCGTAAAGAAACAAAGCTTTTTTCAGGCAAATTTGAATCAAGATATACAGATCCAAACGGTATGGGATGCCTATAAAGCAGTGATGAGAGGAATATTAATTTCGTTAAATAACAAAGAAATAAAAGAAAGAAGGGCACAACAGAGTTACCTCGTGGAAGAGATCAGAACAAAAGAGAAAGAATTAAAGAAAAGACCAGGGAAAAAGAAAATACTGAAAGAGATACAAATTTTACAAGATCAACTGAATGTTATATTAAACCAAGAAATCTATCAACAAAAGTCTTTCAAAGGAGCTAACAAACCAGGAAGATATTTGGCATGGCAACTTAAGAAAAGAAGGGAAAAGAAGGTAATAAACAAAACTGTGACAGGGGATAAAGAAATTGTGGACTGTAAAGGGATAAAGAGAGAATTTTTTAAATATTATGCAAAGCTTTTCCATGAAAATCCAATGGATCAAGTAAAAGGTCAAAAATATCTGCAGAACTTAAAAATGTCAAGTCCTACAGGAAAAATAAAAGATATGCTTAACAGCCCTATTACCACAGAAGAGATTTATAAAGCTATTGATGACGTAAAACTGGGGAAAGCTCCAGGTCCAGATGGCTTTTCAGCTAAATTTTATAAAAAATTAAAAGAGGAGCTAGCCCCGATTTTTGAAGTTTTGACAAATGAGATCAGAGATACAAGGAAAATACCAGATTCTTGGAAAGAAGCAACCATTTTCCTTATCCCAAAAGAAGCACAAGACTTAACAAATGTGAAAAATTATACGCCAATCTCGCTTTTAAATAATGACTACAAGTTATTTGCCAAAATAATGGCCGAGAGACTAAAAATTTATTTGAAAGACTTAATTGAAGAAGAACAAGCTGGATTTTTGCCAGACAGACAAATAAAGGATAATATTAGGATGGTAGTAGACGCAATTGAATATTATGACAAACATCCAGAAAAGGAAGTTGGATTTTTCTTTGTTGATGCAGAAAAAGCTTTTGATAATTTGAATTGGGAATTTATGTTTAGAGTTATGGAAAAAATGGATATTGGAGAACCTTTTTAAAATATAATTAAAGCAATATATTCGGAACAAAAAGCAACAATAGTGATCAACAATGAAACAATGGAATACTTCAAAGTGCAAAAACGAACAAGACAAGGCTGCCCACTTTCTCCGTTATTGTTCATACGGATCTTAGAGGTTTTGCTCCGGAACATTAGAGAAGATAAAGAAATTAAAGGTTTGACAATTAAGGGATTTACATACAAGTATAGAGCCTTTGCTGATGATGTTATGTTTTTAGCAGAGGAACCATTGAAAACCCTACCGCTCTTACTACATAAAATAAAAGAATTTGGAGATTTGGCAGGCTTCTATGTGAACAGACAGAAACCTAAGGTGATGTGTAAAAATATGACAAGGTCTAAACAAATGGAGCTGCAGAAGTCTATAAGCTGCGAAGCAGTGAAAAAAACCAAATATCTAGGTATAGAGTTGACAATGAAGAATATTGACCTCTTCAAAAACAATTATGAAAAATTATGGTCACAAGTTCTAAATGACATTAAAAAATGGAATACACTAAATTTATCTTTGTTGGGCAGAATTTCGGTGGTCAAAATGAATATTTTGCCATGTTTTATGTTTTTATTCCAGACGATTCCCATTGTAAAAGACCCGAAAGCATTTAATTCTTGGCAAAAGGAAATCTCGAAATTTGTGTGGGCAGGGAAAAAACCGAGAACCAAAATGAAAATGTTGTGTGATGCAAAGGAAAGAGGAGGCTTTCAACTACCAAACTTGAAATTATATCATGATGCGGTCTGTCTGACATGGTTAGAACAGTGGATTACTCTTGATAATAGAAAATTGTTGGCATTAGAAGGACACGATTGCAGGTTTGGCTGGCATGCATATCTTTACTATGGTAAGTCGAAAATGGATAATTTCTTTAAGCACCACTATATCAGAAGAACACTCTTTGACTCATGGATTAAGTATAAAAAAAATTTTCCTGAAGAAAAACCAATGTGGATTGTACCGGCAGAAGTAATAAAACCCTTCTCAGAACATAAGGGACAGGACTGGTTGAAATACAGAGAACTGTTGAGACCTGAAGGGAAATCGTATACGATAAAAGAACGCCAATTAGATTTTAAATATGGTTGGTTGCGTTATAGACAGATCTATGATTTGTATAAAACTGATAAAAAAATGGTTGGGTTCAGGGGAAACCATAATGAAATAGAAAATCTATGGCTGGAGGGAGGGAAGAAAATGATATCAAAAATGTATAAAATTTTGTTAAAATGGTATACAGAAGATGAAGTAGTTAAAGAGCAAATGATTAAACGGGCAACTAATATGAATAAGGAAATATCTATGTCATCTTGGGAATTCTTATGGAAAAATACTATGAAAATATCTACATGTACCAACCTTAAAGAAAACTGTTTTAAAATGATGTATAGATGGTATATGACACCTAAAAAGATAGCTAATGTAGGGAAAAATCTATCTAACAAATGTTGGAAATGTAAACATGCCGAAGGATCCTTTTATCATATGTGGTGGACTTGTGACAAAGCAAAAATATTTTGGACTGCAATACATACAGAGATGGAAAAAATTTTGAAATGTACCTTCAAGAAAGAACCTGAAATGTTTCTTCTAGGTCTTAAACTAGAAGAAATAAACATGAGTAAAAGAACATTGATATGGTACATGGTAACAACTGCCAGAACGATCTATGCTCAAAGTTGAAAAAATGACAAAATCCTTGAACTCTGGGACTGGTTAAGAAAACTGCTATTTACGGCAGAAATGGATAAATGGACAAGAAAACTTAACAACTTAGAAGCAGAAACTTTTTTGGAAGATTGGAATGACTTTAAAGAATATATAGAGAAACATTGGGAAATGAAAGATAGCATATTTAGTTTGGAAAACTACTAGAGATGTAACAAACGTATACAATCAACAAGTACTAGTAGTAGTTGCAAATAAGTAAACTGCATTACCTGTAGAATTTATATGATAACAGTGAATCAATATGTATTAAGTATTGATAAAATGGTGGAAACAATGCTGGGAGCCAACGGGGGTGAAGGGAAGTTGAAGAAAAGGATATGATTTATATTATTTTAGCTAAATTGTGAAGTATGGTATATCCCAATAAAAAGTATGGTATATCCCAATAAAAAATAGATTATTTCTCCCTATTTCCTTGGATTTATAATTGGGGGGAAACTTGCAATTACTGTGGTGGGTCCAACCATCCTCCAAGTAGCCTTCCTACAGCCTAAACAGCCTTCCTTCAATAGAAAAACCACTTAGTTGGAGGAAGGCACCTTAGATTGGAGGAAAGTTTCAAACCTGAGCCAAAAGGAAAGAGAGGGTGTTTTTTAAAAAATAAACAAACTTTGCTAAGTAGAGTGCAGAACAGCAGTAGTATCCATTTAACTGTAACAGCTGCACAATCATCTATATACCGGAGATGCTTGTGTGTATCTATTGCTCACAGCCTCCTTGAAAAGAAATTTCCAATTTTGCAATGTCATTACGTCTTCCTTTAAGAAAAAGAGTGTGGTGAATTTGTTTAAATGACAAGATCTTTGATGAATACAGAATTTGGGCTTCCTCAAATAATTTAAAAAATTTTGGTGAGCTGCACAGCTGCATCACAAAGAATCTTTGCACAAAAGGCAAAGAAGAATTCAAAACAGAACTAATTTATTAGTTTAGCTAAAGATACATTTATAAAGTATGTAACTCTGGTGTTAATTCAGTCTTACAAGAGCCTGGACCATATCCCACCACTGCAGAGCTTAGGGCACTCCTGTCTCTGAGTTCTCGTGCCTTCAGCTATAAACTGCTTTCTGATCCCCTCTCCTTCTTACACACACATTGGCAACCTGCATTTTAACCTTTTCTTGTTCTCAAATAAGCCCCACCATTATATTATTCTTCCTCTTTCCACAATAATTTCTCTAACACCCAGAACATGAAAGCAAGATGCTACTGCAACATGTCCTTACCTGGAAGCCATACAGGCAAATCACACACTGCCCATGAGGGATGTTGTTGTCTGTGAGGATTTCCTTTCCCTTCTGTGAAGTCAGAAACAGCAAATTTTACCTGCTGAAGCCGGACCTAAGCCACACCTACAAGTGTAGACAGTTTCCCCAAACTAATTGGCCCCTCTGTCTCCTTATTCCACCTCTTCTTTCCCTTCTGTTCTTTTACCTCTATTAGCTCATAGAGAACAGCTGTACCCAGATGTTCCTCAGCAAGATGTTGCAGTGTCTGAGAAATCCTAGGAGAGAGGCAAAGAAAATACATACCAGGGAAGGAGATATTTATTTGATTTATATACCAACCTCCCCGTGGGTGGGCTCAAGGTGGTTTACAACAATTCTTAATATAGTACCATTAAAACAGCCATTAAAAACAATTTAAAACAATAAAACCCTAAAATATCATGCAACAGTTAATTCTGATGTCAGTCAGTTTATCTGAAATTTAGCAGTGCCCCAATATTGGGATCCAGGTCACTGGAAGGGGGATAGCCAGGAAGGAAGAGGCATGCCAGCCACCTCAACCAAAGGCCTGGTGGAAGAGCTCCGTCTTACAGTAATAGATCCCCACAGGGCCCTGATCTCAGACGGGAACTCATTCCACTAGGTGGGGCCAGGGACTGCTAGAAGATGTTGATTTGCGGACCTCAGTGTCCTCTGGGGCTCATATGATCATGGGCCTATAGTGGTGCGGCCTACAGGCTCTGCGGAGGCCTAGTGACTCCCCTTCACAGACAGCTTTCAAGAAGAGGCTGGACGAATATTTGTCAGAGATGCTTTAGGCTGGTCCTGCATTGGGCAGGGGGTTGGACTAGATAGTTTGTATGGCCCCTTCCAACTCTATGATTTTATGTATTGGCCCCTTCCAACTCTATGATTCTATGTATTGGAGTAATCATCAGGGCCTACATTTCCCAGGTTCCCTCTGGGCCCTGTGATTGGGTAACAGGAGATTGTGGAGGGAAAACTACACCAACGGGGGAACAGAGGGTGGTGCCGGGAGGAGGAGATGAAAGGCCTTACCCAGAGTGGGAGGGTGTTCTCTCTCAGTGATCAGGGCTGGTGGAAGCTGCTGCAGACAGAGGGAACCCTCATCCAAAAACGGGTGACTTAGACTGTGAACAGTTACCTAGGGAAGGCTAGGACTTTGTAGACAGACATGTTAGGATTTATAATTTACTGATTTCCCTGCCTTTACTTTGTTCATTTTTCCTACTTTTTATTGATCTAAAGTTGTTGTTAAATCTCTTAATAAAACTATTTGTTACTCTGCCAGGGTCCTCACACCTCATTTGGTCATGTACAAGAGGAGACCTGTTGTAAAGGTACTGTAACAAGGGGTAAGGTGGGTGCTCTGGGCCCTCCCAAGGGGACCCATACCAGGGTGGTGGCAGCCTTCCTAGCTCCTGCTTGCAACATGGGGAGAGGTGGTCTCGAAGGTATGCTGGTCTTTGGCCATATAGGGCTTTAAAGATAAGTACCAACACCTTGAAATGGATCCGGAATTCAATAGGCAGCCAGTGCACTTCACACAGCACTGGGTGGATGCAAGCCCACACAGGCGTCGCCGTCAACACCCTCGCTGCCACGTTTTGCACTAGCTGCAACTTCCGGAGCAGGGTCAAGGGTAGCCCCACGTAGAGAGAGTTACAATAGTCCAATCTGGAAGTGAACATTGCATGGGTCACTGTAGCCAGATCCCAGGGAGTGAGATATGGGGCCAACTGCCTGATCTGCCTCAGATGGAAATAGGCAGACCTGGCAGTGGCAGTGACCTGGGCCTCCATAGAAAGGGAGGCATCCAGGAACACACCCAGACTCTTCACCCTCAACGTTGGCACCAATGGAGCCCCACCGAAGGTTGGGAGCCTGATTCCCTGACTCAGTCCCCTGCGACTCAGGTGCAGGACCTCCGTCTTGGATGGATTTAGGTTCAGTCGGCTCTATCACAACCATCCAACCACAGCTTGCAATGCCTCATCAGATCTCCTGGGGCTGTGTCTGGGTGGCCATCCATCAGTAGACAGAGCTGGGTGTCATCCGTATACTGGTGGCAACCCAGCCCACACCTTTGAATAATCTGGGTGAGGGGGTGCATATAGATATTAAACAACATGGGGGAGAGAACTGCTCCCTGTGGCACACCACATTCCAGCTGGCGCCATTGGGATAACTCCCCTCCCCAGCACCACCCTCTGTCCCCGACCCTGGAGAAAGGAGATCAGCTGGTGTCAGCGAGGCGGTGGGTTAACACCTCATTATCAACCATATTGAATGCCACCAATAGATCAAGAAGAATCGGCAGTGCCGATCCACCTTGATCCAGATGTCTCTGAAGGTCACCCACTAAGGTGACCAACGCCGTCTTTGTCCCATAGGTAGGGCAAAAGCTGGACTGGAAGGGACCCAGGATCTTAGCCTTATCCAAGAAAGCCTGATGTTGTGTTGCCACTGCCCTCTCTACCACCTTACACAGGAACAGTAAGTTAGACACTGGGCGGTAGTAGTTAAGAACTGAGGGGTTCAACGAAGATTTTTTAAGGCGAGGGCGAACTATCGCTTCCTTCAATCCCCCTGGGAAAGTCTCTGTTGAGAGATGGATGAGAGAGCAACACCTAAGGAAGAAGCTAAGTTAGCTGAATGCATTGACAAGCAAAACAAACAAATACAGGCCACAGGCTGGCATGACAAGTGCCTACTTCAAGTGAACAATCTCCTGCCAAAGTTGGTCCTCTCACCTACCCTTTCCTCTGTGTGGGAAAAGGGGGAGGGGGGGAATGTTGGGTTAATGCCAATGAAACATCTAGGTGAAAACCCAAACACGATGTCAGTGTCAGACATCAGCTAATGCTCTAGAAACTCTATGGTACGTAGCCTCACGTCATTCCCGCTCCTTGCCCCACCCCTAAAGCTCCGAGCCACAGCTTCTAAACCAATTATCACATCTTCCACAGTAGCTACTTTAGAACAAATTAAAAGGAAGTAGTATCACAACAGTGGTAGGAATTGGAATGCCTCCTTCCAGGCATGATGTGACACAGTTAGGCCACAGCTGCTGTGGAGCAAGAGCGCAGCAAAAGGGTCCTGCACTGTCAGACTGACAACGGCACGTGATGAGTTTGCCTGGGGCAGTGGCTTGGTAGTGCAAGGCCCCTCTTTAATCACTTTGCAGGAATACAATTCCTCCCTCGTCTGTTCAGCAGCAGCCTGGAATTGCCCCGCTTTTCAGAGAACACCACAGGGGGCTATTAGTCCATCGAGGTCAGTATTATCTACTCAGACTGGCAACAGGTCTCCAGGGTCTCAGGCAGAGATCTTTCACATCATATACTGCCTGGTCCTTTTAACTGAAGATGCCAGGGATTGAACCAGGGACCTTCTGCATGCCAAGCAGATGCTCTGAGCCACAGACCCTCCCCATCTGCATAAGGCAGATGTGAAGGGACAGGGACCTTACTTCAGATGAAAACAATGCATTTACTTTGCTGGGTGTGCTAAGATACATTGCTTTTCTTGCATCTTGATTGATTTCACCAAGGTACAAGAAAAACAATCATTTTTTCTACAAAGGCCTCTTATCTTACCTTCCCTGACTTTATACATTAATGTCATAACTGCCAGAATGCAGATCCTGTTCATGGAAACTACAACTTGCACTCTTGCTATGTAATTTCCTTTCTTCATCAGCGTACCAGTTATATCAGGGGTGTCAAACATGTGGCCTGGGGGCCGGATTGGGCCCCCAGAGGGCTTCTATCAGGCCTGCAGTGGAACTGGCTGTCTTCTGCTTCTTCTCCCGGTTCTGCTGCTGCATCATTGTAGGTTTGCAGCTTACAGATACACACCTGAACAGCATACTCAAGATTGCAACAGCCCAGACATTTTGATGCAATAATTCAGAGCAAGAGGTGTCAGTTATCAGACACTGTTAAATAAACACAATATTGCAAGAGTGCTGATGTTTTAAGCATGTTTTTATTTTAAGTAAAAAAACCAACCTTTGTGTTTGTGTCCTTTATAAACCTTATATCTCCGTTACCTGGCATTACATTGTATGACACACATGGTCTGGCCCAACAAGGTCTCCTTTATGTCAGATCCAGCCCTCATAACAAATGAGTTCAACACCCCTGAGTTATATTACAGCAGTTTTGCCCTTTGCCTTCACAGCCCTATTCCAGGTCAAAAGAAGAGCAGGGGTGTGTAGAAAAGTCACTTGGGAATGACCAGTCACACTTCAAGCAATTGAAAGTTGTTCTCCAGTGCTGCTTGAACCACTTTCTTACCCTTCCTTTTAACACTGCCACAGCATCTCCCCTCTTTTTCTTTCATGAAAAGGCACGTAAACGCACCTTTGCTCTGGATGGGGAAATGACAGCACCAGACCCTTGCCCATCCTCCTCCCCCTTCCTCCATGACTGTACACACATCCTCACTCTAGACAGAAAAAGAATATCAGAAAGATTATTTGACTCTTCCAAGGAAAATACAGAGGCAACTATATATTTTCCACCAAAGGGCAAGTTACAATTTGGGGGTGGGGGTGGTTTGTATTGGGAAAATAGCAAAGAAATTGTTCTTCAGCATTGTAGAACACCTCAAATGCTATTTTTGTACAAGCCCCCATATGAGGCCTGGCTCTGCCCACTGAGTCAACATTCTGTAACTGGTACCTCCCACAACTCTTGAAAAAATTTAAGTACCTCCAAGCAACGTAAGATCTGCTGTTCCTGAACACAAACACATTTCACATAAAATCATAAGAAACAAGATAAAATGGGATCCTATTTCTACCAGAAATATGAAACAGATTAAAAATTACCTCACTAGTGGTGAGTTTATTAACACACACTTACTTCTGGATTTGCTCATCTGATAGTCCTCGAGGATTCCGGATATCTATCTTTGGCACTTCATTGGGATACTAAAACAATACAAAGCAAAGTTGAAATGAAGAGTCCAGCAATGTTCCATTACAAAACAGCGACCCAGGAAAGAAGGAGTCTTACCTGAGTGGGCACAGTGAGCACAAGAGTGAAGCAGACATACTGTGAGTCTGGATCTTCAGCAGTTGCTGGATACAGGGTGATTAAGATTTCCCAGGGCACGACCCTAAGTTAAAAGGAAGTTTCAGGTGAGGGTCAGCCATCAATTAGAAAAAGAGCAACAATCAAGGAGAAATGAAGCAGAGTTTGTGCGTTTTCTTCTTTTCTGGACTGAGGTACACAAACAGCAAACTTCTCACCCACATGCACTTCTATCAAGATGGGAATTTGATACAGTAGACAGCAACACTTGACTTTAAAAAAGCCAGTAACACACTCAGCAATGCTTCAAATACCTGCCATTTCCTTTAGACACCTGCAGCTCATCCAAGTAGATGGATTCTAAGACTTCCACCTCTGAAGGCAGCACCCTGAAGAGAAAGATACCACATTACACAATGACCCTTTTCTCAGATTTTTCTGCGTGGCTAGCAGACACGACTTTAGAGCCTGCCTTCTGACCCCACTGCAACAGGCAAGTTTTCTTCAAACACTGACGAAGTTACCTTGCATCCTGCTCCTTGGGGGAATGGTCACTATTTGCCTGCTTTGCCTCCCGCTGACTGGAATGACAAGATATGATGCAGCATAGCAGCTAATAGGCTGCGGTACAAATCAGGAAACCCCTACTCGGAATCTCATCTCCACCACGAATTCACAAGTCAGGCAAGCCACGCCCTCCTTCACCATTCTACAAACGGGTAACAATATCCGACCAATTCACAGGGCTGTTGCAGGGATTACAACAGCGCACGCGAAGCTCCCTGAACACTGGAAAGTAACAAACAAAGGCTAGGAGCGATCAGAAGGGTTGCAAAGATTTCTGGAGACCACCAGTTATGACACAAGAAATCCGCAGTGGCGCGACTCAAAAGGAAACGACGATGCGGGTATACCGGAATATACCGGAAAAGGAGAACTAAAGCAGCTCGCTAGACCGTTACCCCGATACACCAGCGACAGAAACGACAAATCGCTCCCGCCCCTTACCAGTCTGCCTCCCCCGCTGTCTCCGGGTCTCCATCACGGGCCGCCGCCGCCATCTTGCCAGGGCTGATGCGGAAACGCGGACAAAAGTCCGGGCGGGCTCTCTTCCGGCGCCGGGAGTTGCTAGGCAACCCTGGGGACGCCGCGGGTGGGCGCCTGCGCCAATAACTGCCGAAGCCGCTGGGCAGGGTCCGCTTCCTCGCCCCCCTCCGCTCTGCGCATCCTCCTGCGGCGCGGCTTGCAGCTTCTCCCACCAGCACTGAAGTCTCGACGCGTTTGGTTGTGAGCCGGCCGGTGGTCTCGAGGTAGGCTGTGAGTCCCGGGTTTCAGATCGGGTGTGCGGCTGGATGGACGCTGGAGTGAAAGAGCCCCGATGCGTTTGTTTAGGAGTCCGAGGGAGTCAGTCCTCCTCCGCAAAGGCCCCTTGGATTGCAGCCAGGCGCGCGGGTAGGTGACGACCCTCTGCTTTGTCGGACGGAGGGCGTGAACAGGAGACGGTAGAGAGAAGGGCGGGGAGAAGCGGGCGGTGGGGCCTTTGCACTTCCAGCCCTTGCCTTCGGAGCCAATTCCTACCAAGTCAGCGGAGCTTGCTGTTGTTGTTGTTCAGTCGCACAGTCGACTCCGAGACTCTTCGGGACCCTGTGGGCCACGTCACGCCAGGCCCTCCCGCAGTGCCGGATTTACGCATAAACTAAACAAGCTGCAGTTTAGGGCCTCGCAATCTGTTGGGGCCTCAAATAAAAAAAAATATAAAAAATGATTTTTAAAATCTCATAGAAAAATCACTCAAATGAAGTCAGACATATCACGGTGATAAATTCTAAATCATTTTAAATATACAAATTATAGGTAAAGGTTTCCCTTGCTCAAAGGCCAGTTCCAGGGAGGGCCCGGAGGAGTATCACTCACTGGGTCGAATGGGGCTTCCACATCTCTATGCATGTTTGTTTTCCCCCAAGTTCCAAATCCCCCCCAGCAGATAAAAAGGAGCTTGAAGGCTTACTGAGAGCCAGTTTGGTGTCGTGGTTAAGTGCACGGACTCTAATCTGGGAGAACCGGGTTTGATTCCCCACTCCTCCACTTACACCTGCTGATGTGACCTTGGGTCAGTCACAAGCTCTGGCACAGCTGTTCTCTCAAGGACAGTTTCTGTCAGAAGCTCTCTCAGCCCCACCTACCTCACAGGGTGTCTGCTGTGGGGAGAGGAAGGGAAAGGAGTTTGTAAGCCGCTCTGAGATGCCTTTGGGCAGTGAAGGGCGGGGTATAAATCCAAACTCTTCTTCTTCTTCTTCTTCTCTGTGGGGGCGGGGAGAGAACAGCCCATCAGTGTATTTTCTGTTGCTCTTTCACTCCCCCACCCCAAAAAGGGTCTTGCTCTTGTAATCTTGTGGTATATTCATTGTATACATGTAGTGGAATTGTCTGCGCTTCCCCTAATATCTGTGTGATTTGGTTTGGTCCTGTTGGATGGAGCTCTTGTTTCAGTTTCGTTTTGTATATGCTGAATGGACCTGAGAACAGGTGGCTCCCTGAGTACTCTAGCCTGGGAACCCACAGCCAAAGGGAAACATTACAGTGTAAGATGATGAGATGAGATGAGCTTGGATTTATACCCCACCCTTCACTACCCAAAGGAGTCTCAGAGCGGCTTACAAACTCCTTTCCCTTCCCTTCCCCTCCCCTCCCCACAACAGACTCCCTGTGAGGTAGGTGGGGCTGAGAGAGCTCTGACAGAAACTGCTCTTTTTCAAGAACAGCTCTTATCAGAACTACAGCTTGCCCAAGGTCATCCAGTCAGGTGCAAGTGGAGGAGTGGGGAATCAAATCTGGTTCTCCCAAATTAGAGTCCATGCACTTAACCACTACACCAAACTGGCTCTCAGTAAGCCTTCAAGGCTCCTTTTTAACTGCTGGGGGGATTTGGAACTTGGGGGAAAACAAACATGCATAGAGGCTTTCATTTTCTTTCCCTTTCCTTTCTTCCATTTCTTTCTTTGTTTCCTTCTCTTTCTTTGTTTCCCTTTCCCTCATTTCTTTCTTTCCCTTTTTTCAATATATTTCCATAAGAACATAAGAGAAGCCAATGTTGAATCAGGCCAATGGCCCATCCAGTCCAACACTCTGTCACATGGCGGCCAAAATATACCAGGTGCCATCAGGAGGTCCAGCAGTGGGGCCAGGACACCAGAAGCCCTCCCACTGCTGCCCCCTCCAGCACCAAGAATAGAGTGCATCACCTGCCCCAGACTGAGAGTTCCCATCTATACCCTGTGGCTAATAGCCACTGATGGACTTCTGCTCCATATGTTTATCTAATTCCCTCTTGAAACTGTCCATGCTTGTAGCTGCCACCACCTCCTGTGGCAGTGAATTCCATATGTTAATCACTCTTTGGGTGAAGAAGGACTTCCTTTTATCTGTTCTAACCCGACTGCTCAGCAATTTCATGGAGTGCCCACGAGTTCTTGTATTGTGAGAAAGGGAGAAAAGTACTTCTTTCTCAACCTGCTCAATCCCATTCATAATCTTATAAACCTCGATCATGTCACCCCTCAGCCGTCGTTTCTCCAAGCTAAGGAGCCCCAAGGATTTTAACCTTTCTTCATAGGGAAGGTGTTCCACCCCTTTTATCATTCTAGTTGCCCTTCTCTGCACTTTTTCCAATGCTATAATATCCTTTTTGAGATGTGGTGACCAGAACTGTACACAGTATTCCAAATGAGGTCGCACCAGTGATTTATACAGGGGCATGATGATACTGGCTGATTTGTTTTCAATTCCCTTCCTAATAATCCCCAGCATAGTGTTAGCCTTCTTTATTGCAGCTACACACTGTCTAGACATTTTCATTGAGTTATCTACTACGACTCGAAGATCTCTTTCTTGGTCCGTCTCTGCCAATTCAGACCCCATCAACGTGTATTTATATTTAGGATTTTTGGCTCCAATGTGCATCACTTTGCACTTGGCCACATTGAACCCCATTTGCCACGTTGACGCCCACTCACCCATCCTTGACAGATCCCTTTAGAGTGCCTCACACTCCTCCCTGGTTTTCACCACCCGGAACAACTTCGTATCATCTGCAAATTTAGCCACTTCACTGTTTACTCCCAATTCCAAATCATTAATAAACAAGTTAAAAAGCATCGGACCGAGTACTGATCCCTGTGGAACCCCACTGCTTACCACACTCCACTGAGAAAGTTTCCCATTTATACTCACTCTCTGTTTTCTATTTATAAGCCAGTTTTTGATCCACAAGAGGACTTGTCCTTTTATCCCATGACTATTGAGCTTACTTAGGAGCCTTTGATGAGGAACTGTATCAAAAGCTTTCTGGAAGTCAAGGTAAATAATATCTATTGGGTCCCCCTTGTCCACATGTTTGTTCACTCCTCAAAAAACACTAACAGGTTAGTGAGACAAGATCTTCCCTTACAGAACCCATGCTGAGTCTGCCTCAATAGTTTTTGTTCATCAATGTGCCTGCTAATTCTTTCCTTAATAACAGTTTCCACCAACTTACCCGGTATCGATGTCAGACTGACTGGCCTGTAATTTCCTGGATCTCCCCTGGAGCCCTTTTTAAAGATGGGAGTGAAAGATGGGAGGGCTCCCTTCCTGGGAGCCCTCTGTCCATGCCTTGGCTAGGTATCAGGGAGGGAGAGGGGGGTGCATCTCAGTGCTGAGCATATTTTATTTTTATTTGATTTGTTATTTGTTGGGATGTCAGTGCACTTTTTGTGATGTCAGTGCACATGCGTGGGGCTTTTGGGGGCCCCACTTTCCCCAGGGGGCCCCCCACTAAAAATGTCCTAGCTACGGGCCTGGGTGGGGCACCATCAATATAGACTCCAGCCCATCCAGGGAGGATTGTGTTTAACCCCTGTTGATTTATGCCCTATTGGTTGGTAAGTGTATGCTTACTCCTACAGTTGTGCCTTATTCATTTAGTGTGTGTTTGTGCTCCATAATTGTGTAAATAGTAAAATAAATTATTCTGCTTGGGCCAATAATCTGTGTTGTGCTCTGACCCCATAGTCTCCCCCGCTCTGCACAATACCAAAGGGAGGGGGTAGCCCAGGGAAGCAAGGAAAGGCCAGACCCTTGGGATGCCAACTTTCCAGGGATCCCCAAAGATTGGGGATTCCATCTCCAAACAGGGAGATTTGACCACAGGGGTCTCACTGTCCCTCTAAAAAGGCAGTGACAATTCAGTAAGTGGTGGCAGGGAACTTAAGGAGTGAGATACGCCCACAGGACGAGGGTGGAAGGTGAAAAGCTGAATTGTAAACTGGACTGCAAAGTTGATTTCAGCAAATGCCGAGGACAGTCATATGATAATGCAGCGAATACGGCTGGCAAATACAAGGGAATGCAACAAAAAATCCTTGAGTTAAACAAGCATGCTATATATATTCCGTATGCTGGTCATTCACTAAATCTTGTTGGCCGTGCTGCTTTAGATTGCTGTTTAGATGCAGTAAACTTTTTTGCTGTTGTTCAAGAAATGTACACTTTCTTTTCATCTTCCACAAAGAGATGGTCTGTGATGTTATCTTTCTTGAAAACAGACTCAGGTACCAGAGTACTAAAAAGACTGACACTAGATGGGAAGCAAATGTCAAAGCAGGGTCTGCCATAAATGTGAGTTATAAGCCAATTATAGATGCTCTAAGTCACATTTATGATGATGAGAATGAAAAGGGAGCTACAAGATTAGAAGCCGATACTCTTCTGGAAAAAATGGAGGAACTAGAGTTTGTTTTATACTACATTTATGGAATATATTGCTGCCAGAGTTTCACAAAACCAGTATGGCTTGCCAGGATCCAAAGATTGCACTTAGCACATGTGCAAATCTGTACAAATCACTTTCTCACTATGTTAAAAACATTCGAGAAAATTTTGATGATTTTGAAGAAGTTAAATCTAGATTGCCTGGTGTAGAATATAAGTCTACAGTAAAAAGAAAGAGGATGAGAAAAAAACAAGCCAATGATGGAGCTGCACCTGATGCTGATGAACAGCTTTCTCCAAAAGACAAATTTCAAGTGAAATCCTTCATTCACATCATAGACATCCTTGAGGCAAATTTAACGAGAAGAGCAACAGTCTACAATTATGGTGGAAATAAATTTTCATTTTTAGTTGATTTAGAAACTTCAGAGGTACAGCTACGAAAAGCAGTAGATACGTTAATAAAAGAGTATCCACACGATGTTGATATTAATTTCATGAGTGAACTGAGGCACTTCCATGAGTATGTCAATCAGAATTATCCTGAAAAAGAACATTTTCAACACAAAGATTTGTATCAAATCATCTTTCAAGACAAGATTGAGTTAGTTTTACCTATTGTGGTAGCAATATTATGACTATTCCTGTGTTTAATGGTAACAAATAGTTCAGGAGAAAGATAATTTTCACAGCTGAAGAGAATAAAAAAACTGAGAGCAACTATGTCTCAAGAAAAATTGTCTGCACTTAGCATCATGTGATGTGTATAGAAAGCAATAAGTTATGTAGCATATCTTTTGATGACATAATTAATGATTTTGCTTTTGAGAAATCAAGAAAGAAAATGTTTTAAGCTATAACTTAGAGCCTTTTATATTATTATATAATATAATTATTTCTATTAAATAGTGTTGTATCATAACAATTTATCCACTCCATGTTTTCAATATTAATTAATTTTTTAATATATATATGTGTGTGTGTGTGTGTGTGTACCTGTATTATTTGGAATTTTGGGTACCCAATTTTATGTGATGTCTACTGTCAATTTTTTTACCTGAATAAAAGATTAATTTTTTATACACTAACAATTATGTTATATTAATTTAATTTTTACCTTTTATTTTCCTATTTTAATTTAAAACGTTCTGTTCTATGAGGCTTATTTGTCATTTTAAAACCTTTTAATTATGTAATTATTTCTGTGATTTTGTAACATCCTTTATTTTTAAAAAAATAATTAAAAGACAATATATTTTCAAATATTAAAAAGGTATATATATTTTAAATTTTTCTGAGAGCAGCTGCTGTAATTTAAAACAGTAGGGGGCCTCTGGGTTATGTATAGCTTAGGGCCTCAGCAAGTCTAAATCCGGCCCTGCCCTCCTGTCTTCCGTCGTCCTCCGGAGTTTGCTCAGTTTCATGTTCGGTGCCTCGAATACGCTGTCTAACCATCTCATCCCCTTGGCCGTCCCCGTCTTCTTTGACCTTCAGAGTTTCCCAGCATCAGGGTCTTCTCCGGTGAGTGCTTCGTTCTCATTGGGTGGCCAAAGTCTTTGAGCTTCAGCTTCAGGATCTGGCCTTCCAGGGAACAGTTAGGGTTGATTTCCTTTAGGACTGACTGATTCGATCTCTTTGCAGTCCAAGAGACACTCCAGAGTCTTCCCCAGCACCATTATTCCAATGCCTCTATTCTTCGACGCTTGGCCTTCCTTATAGTCCAACTCTCACAGCCATACATTACTATTGGGAATACGATCGCTTTGACTAAATGGGTTTTTGTTGGCAGGGTGATGTCACTACTTTTTATTATGCTGTCTAGGTTAGTCATAGCTTTCCTTCCAAGGAGCAGGCCATCTGCAGTGATCTTGGATCCCAGGAATGTGAAGTCTGTCACGGCTTCTATAACTTCCCCTTCTATTTGCCAAGGCGTGATGGGGCCGGATGCCATGATCTTAGTTTTTTTGATGTTGAGCCAACTTTTGTGCTCTCCTCTGTCACTCTTTGCAAGAGGCTCTTGAAGTCCTCTTCACTTTCTGCCATGAGAGTGGTATCATCTGCATATCTGAGGTTGTTGATGTTTTTCCTTGCAATCTTAATTCCAGCTTGTGGTTCATCTAGCCGGCATTTCGCATGATGTACTCTGCATATAAATTAAATAAACAGGGTAACAATATACATCCTTGCCGTACTCCTTTTCCTATTTTAAACCAATCAGTTGTTCCATGTCCGGTTCTGACTGTTGCTTCTTGACCCTTATACAGGTTTCTCAGGAGACATGTGAGGTGGTTTGGTACCCCCATCTCTTTAAGGACTTGCCACAGTTTGTTGTGATCGACACAATCAAAGGCTTTAGTGTAGTCAAGCAGAAGTAGATGTTTTTCTGGTACTCCCTTGCTTTCTCCATAATCCAGCAAAACTTTTAGGACTTTGGGTAGGGATACTGTCATCTCTGCTAGCTTTGTTGTTAGTAATGCTTTCTAAGGCCCATTTGATTTCGCACTCCAGGATGTCTTGCTTGAGGTCTATGACACACGCCCCTTTTATACAGACAGTACTGTGAGGGTCTGCGTGTGGTGCCTGGTCAGAGCTGCTGCTGATTTTTCTGACCAGTCCACTATGCAAATCTACAATAGTCTCTTCAGGGTAATTGTTTTACTTCTTGGTCAGGGATATTTATAAGGACCACTGCTAAGTGTATTTACCATGAAACAGATAGGCACCACAGCTTGCTAACATTAAAACTGGACAGGCTTTATTTACAAACAACACAACAGGGGGATGGAAGTTGTACAGAGGATATTTTGTTTCCTTTCAGGCTTTAGCTCTTGCCTTTACGTTCACTTAGGCTGTATGTTTATTTCTTTCAGTACAGTACCTAGATGTTTCTTAGTTCACAACACAGACCTCAGATCTCACTCACCAGTCACTCCTTTAGTGGTTTTCCTTGGGCTTTTACTAACAGGTCCCTCTGAGTCTCCCCAGTCACCAAACCAGCTTTCCAGACTCCTGCCAGACCGTTCTTTAGTCCTTTCTAAACCACCTCCAGTTCCTTTTTAAGGAGAGATATCTCAGTGGTGTGGGACTCTATTGCGTTTAGTTTTTAACTTTCTGGTCACTGTCCCCTTCCTTCTGAGGAACTCAGTAAACCAGGTTCTTCCGCACAGAGCTACAGAGCTTCTTCAGTTCGCTGACAGACTCCTGTTAGCTCTCCGTCCAACAATGAACTAAACTGCTGCTTCTCAACTGCCAATTCCAAACGGACCATTTGGTCTGTTAAACACCAATCACTGAGGTTCCAAGCTAAATGGCCCCCTCCTCACTCTATCATGTGACTCAGCAGTGTTCTATGTTTTCTTTCTGCTGGTCCCAGATCTTTAAGTCCGTCACAAGGTCAGTGATCACACCATTGTGGTTGTCAAGACATTGAGATCCTTCTGTGTATTCTTCCACCTCTTCCTAATCTCTTCTGCTTCTGTTGGGTCCCTACCATTTTTGTCCTTTATCATGGCCAGCTTTGCATGAAATGTTCCCTTGATTTCTTCCATTTTCTTGAAGAGATCTCTAGTCCTTCCCATTCTACTGTTTTCCTCTATTACTTTGCAGTGTTCATTCAGGAAGGCCTCCTTATCTCTCCTTGCTGTTCTCTGGAAATTGACATTCAGTTGTGTAAATCTTTCCTTTTCACCTTTGCCTTTCACTTTCTTTCTTTCCTCTGCTATTTGTAAAGCCTCATCAGACAGCCACTTTGCTTTCTTGCATTTCTGTTTCTTTGGGATAGTGCTGATTGCTGCCTCCTGTACAATGTCATGAACCTCCATCTGTAGTTCTTCAGGCACTCTGTCTATCAAATCTAGTCCCTTAAACCTATTCTTCACCTCCACTGTATATTCATCAGAGATGTGATCTACATCAAACCTGAAT
Source organism: Gekko gecko (assembly GCA_029375565.1). Taxonomy (NCBI): domain Eukaryota; kingdom Metazoa; phylum Chordata; class Lepidosauria; order Squamata; family Gekkonidae; genus Gekko; species Gekko gecko. Next base: position 84,543,428 of record JAPDNY010000003.1, read on the forward strand.
GGCCTAGTGGTTTTCCCCAACTTTCTTCAGTTTAAGCCTGAATTTTGCAATGAGTAGCTCATGATCTGAACCACAGTCAGCTCCAGGTCTTGTTTTACTGACTGTACAGAGCTTCTCCATCCCTGACTGCAAATTATATAATCAATCTGATTTCAAAGAGAATAAATAATAGAAAGATACGAATATGTTAATGAATGGGTCTTGCTGATGTGGAAAAGGCCTGCCTCCTCGTGGAGCTGCAAAGTACCAGTTATCCAACAAATTCTAGTTGTTGGATAATCAATGGCTTCTTAAAGACAGGCTGCTCCTTGATCATTTATAGCACAAAATCTATTTATATGCCATCTTTGTCACATTTTATTGTTCGAAATAACTACCTAAAATATAACACACACAATAAGGATGAGGAAAACCAACAAACTCAAGTGCCAACCTTAGATAAAGTATAACTGACTGATCCATAACATTCTGGAAGGGAAAGAGCCAAACAGTGGTTGTTCCAGACAGGCCTATAGAGAAAGGGCATTGCTGTCTCAACTTTCCCTCTGATGTAGCCCGATAGGGCCAAGAGACTCTTTGTTGTTCTTTAAGAAAAACTGTGTAAATGATGTTGTATCCACAAATCGTATCAGGCTTTTCAAAGATAGGGAGGTAAACTGACAAGGGAAAGTGTATTAAAGTGTATAAGCTTAGTGACTGTTTATTACACAAGGGCAAGTTTGTTATAAACATTCTCTTTAAATGTGTGATCTCTGTTTTGCCACCTGTTAGTAATTAAGAAAGTGTTTCTATGTAAAGGGAGTAACTAGCTTGGATAACATGAACATGAAAATAATTTGTCTTTATGGAGCAGTAAGAATGTTATGTGTTAACTCATGGATTAGTATTGTGTAAGTATTAACATTATGGTAGGCATTATAGAGTTTTTATGCAAGAATGAGTGTTAATACAAATTGGCAATTTTACTGTTTACTGTTTTCCTCTCTTTCTAGTGATATGTAAGCACGTGTCATTCACACAGCACACTCTGAACATAACATAAGAACATAAGAGAAGCCAATGTTGAATCAGGCCAACGGCCCATCTAGTCCAACACTCTGTCACACAGCGGCCAAAATATACCAGGTGCCATCAGGAGGTCCAGCAGTGGGGCCAGGACACCAGAAGCCCTCCCACTGCTGCCCCCTCCAGCACCAAGAATAGAGTGCATCACCTGCCCCAGACTGAGAATTCCCATCTATACCCTGTGGCTAATAGCCACTGATGGACTTCTGCTCCATATGTTTATCTAATTCCCTCTTGAAACTGTCCATGCTTGTAGCTGCCACCACCTCCTGTGGCAGTGAATTCCATATGTTAATCACTCTTTGGGTGAAGAAGGACTTCCTTTTATCTGTTCTAACCCGACTGCTCAGCAATTTCATGGAGTGCCCACGAGTTCTTGTATTGTGAGAAAGGGAGAAAAGTAGTTCTTTCTCAACCTACTCAATCCCATTCATAATCTTATAAACCTCAATCATGTCACCCCTCAGCCGTCGTTTCTCCAAGCTAAGGAGCCCCAAGCATTTTAACCTTTCTTCATAGGGAGGGTGTTCCACCCCTTTTCATTCTAGTTGCCCTTCTCTGCACTTTTTCCAATGCTATAATATCCTTTTTGAGATGTGATGACCAGAACTGTACACACTCTGAAAAAGCTGTTATGTGAAATGGTTTATATGCATTTTCCATTGTGTGTGCGCATATGTTTTTATAATGTGATGAAGAGATATATTCTCTATTTTCATAATACAACATCATGGTTGTTTTTGTTATTTTTTTTAGCCCCCTGAAGGGGATTTTTTATTGCTTTTTCTATTCACTACAAAACTACAACAGAAAATTCCAGGGTGGGGAACTACAATCTACAGGAGAAAGGAAAGATAACCTCTAAAAACCAAAGAGTTGGTGATCATAGAATCGATTTAAATAGAAACCTGCCTTGTAAATGTGAATTGACTTCCACTGAAAATAATCATCACACTAAAATATTATTCGTTTTTCACTCGCTAATACAGATATAGTTTCATGTATATACTTCTTGCTAACATCTTCCAGAGAGCATTAACAAACTACTTTCCCCCCTTTTCCCCCTTAAGTGATAGCTTGATTTAGGGGCTACAGCCCCCAATTCAGATTCTGAGCCCTCTGAGGAAGATCCAGTCTCTCCTTCTTCGCTCTCCTTGGTGCTGTCTGGAGTACCTTCTTCCTCTCCTGGTGGACGTCCATGTTGATGCAAAAATTCACAAGCCTTATCCGTTGAATCAATCCTTCCTTTCCCATTTGCATACCGAAAGATTAGTCCCTCGGGAACCAACCGTCTGTACGCAACCTTCTGGGTTTGTAGAAATATCACCAAGTCTCTGTATTTCCTCCTCTTTTGTCTTATCTCAAATGGAATGTCCTTCATAACTTTAATTTTCTTGTCTCTCCACTTCAAGGTAATCCCATTAGTCACTTTCAAGAGTTCATCTCTTGTTCTTCTTCGGGAGAATCTAGTAGTAATTTCCTCTGGCAGATTATTCTTCCAAATATATTCTGAATATGATCGAAAAACCGTATCTACTTCACTTTGAAATTGGTCCGATGTCATATCTGCCAAAGGGACCAACAAGTCACCAATGATTTGATATAGATTCTCCCCGTTCTCCTCTTTAATCCCTTGAAGTCTCAAGATGTAGCTTGCCTTTTCCATTTGCAGCTGTAGTACATGAGACTCTTCGATCTGGCACTTTTTATCAAGCGCCTTTAGCTTTTTATCCATTTTTTTCGAATTGGAACCAGTCTTTTTAAGTTCCTGTTCTGCTTTTTCGATTTTCTTTGCATTGGCTGCCATCTGTGCTTGTTGAGCATCAAGCTTATTATCTATAGCTGTGATTTTCTCCAGAAGAGGGCAAAGCGCCTCCTCCAGCAACCTTTGGAGTTCCACAGTTTGGTCCTGTCTATGCACCGACGTTAGAGAGCTGGAGCTTCCAGAAGAAGGTTTAACTTTCGGTATTTTGTCTCTCGCATCTTTCAGCAGCGCCATGTTTGGGGATTGTTTACAGTTAGCAAAAGTTCATCAAAGTCTCTGGAAGTTTTTTTTTTTAAGATCACTTGCAAGCAGTCCTTATCAGCGGGAAGTTCCTCCCCCCCCCCGTTTTCGCTAGGGGGGACGCAACTGCGCGGGTGCTTCTCGTTTAAACTCGACTCACACTTTCAGTCGTTGTCTCTCCGCATTCATACTCGCTGGATCACCGTGTGCTTGCTCCGGTGTGCTGATCTTGTTCCCATTTGGGACACTCTACAACGGGCCTGTTGGGGCAAGGAGGAGCCCTCCTTCTCTGGCTGAGTGCACTGGGGGGGCTCTCTAGTGCCCCTTGGCTGGGAGTCCCACCCTGGGACTCCTGGGGTGACGTGGTCATACACGCCCCCACCCAGCCATAGACGCTGGCAGACTTCTCCCGGAACCCTGGGAGAAGATGACTGCCATGGCGATTGCCAAGACCGGAAATCTGTTTGTTTTTGTTAGTGACAGCTTCTAGGTGGGCCTGGAGATCTCCCGCTTTTGCAATTGATCTCCAGCTGACAGAGATCAGCTCCCCTGGAGAAAACGGCTGCTTGGAAGGGTGGGCTCTATGGCATTGGGCCATGTTGAGGCCCCTCCCCAAACCCCACCCTCTCCTGGCTCCACCCCCAAAGGTGTTTTCCAACCCAGACCTGGCAACCCTAAGCAGAGTTGAAGTGGTGTAGTGATTAGATCACTACATTGGGGCACTGAAAACTTGGATTCAAATTCCTGCTCAGCTGTGAAGCCCAGTAGGTAAACTTGGGCCAGTTGCACTCTCTCCCCTCCCCCAGCCCATCCTACATCACAGGATTGTTGTGAAGATCAAATGGAGGAAAGGAGAGCTATGTATGCTACCACAGCAACTTTGAGAAAGGGAAGGGTAAAAAAATAGAGAGCATGATTTGGGATGAATAGGGAATCTGAAACTTGAGGCAATCAGGGATGCAAATGGGTAGACTCGAGAGGGACAGATGTGCGGTGACTGAGAAGAGAACTTAAAGGGGGGATGGTATCACAGGGGATATGAAATCTGCAGATGCCAGCAAGGCAATGTCATTTGAGAACTCCCCAAACTGGCAATACCTTTATCTTTGCACTTCAGGCTTCCTTTCCCCACATTCCCATCATGGATAAATACCATGTTTTGGAGGTGATTGGAGAAGGCTCCTTTGGAAGGGTATATAAGGGACGTCGCAAACACAGTGCCCAGGTAAGACCAAACGTTGAATGGGAATAAGCTCACTGGGCATTTAGGGAGAGGAGTTTTTGAAGAGAGCGGTTTAAGAAATGTGCCCTGAGCCTGCAGTGCTGATAGCCCTACAATTAGTTTCTTGGGGGCAGAAACAGAGGAAATGTGAGAAAGGAGTATGTGGCATGTTTCCAGGTTGTAATTGTTTTCTGGCAGGTGGTGGCCTTGAAGTTTATCCCCAAAGTCGGTCGATCACAGAAAGAGCTAAAGAATTTGCAGCGAGAGATTGAGATCATGAGGGGGCTTCATCATCCCAACATTGTGCAAATGCTGGACAGTTTTGAGACTGACAAAGAGGTGAGAGGTGATACTGTGTAGGATGAGAAAAAGTGTTTGTGTGAAAGGTCCACAAGTAAGACCAAAAACCTGAGAGCTTTGGCATCTTACTCCACAAACTAGGTGGTGTAATATTCTCATAAGAATGCAGTACGTACTTGGGCAGTGCAATCCTAAACAGAATTATACTCTTTTAAATCCACTGACAAATGCACTTAGAAGGATGTAACTCTGCGTAGGATTGCATGCTAAGTAGAGTGAATCAGGACCCAGGGAGGATGACAGCTACCTGTCTATGAATGGCTGGATTTCCAGGTCAAGCCGTAAGACCGCATTAGCTAACTTTCTGAGATCTGTCAACAGATTGGCCTTTTGCAACAGCTATTTGTACATGCTGCTCACATCCACTTCTCAGTGCGCTGAGAATGTGGTCATGGCTTCCCCTCACAGTGGGTGGCCTTCTGTTTCTTCCAAACAGAGCAGGTTCTTCAGTGATAGTATTATTCCCCTTCCCCCCAGAACTCATGAGAATGTTGTGATCTTGTTTTTTTCCCTCCAGGTGGTGGTAGTGACAGATTATGCTGAAGGGGAGCTTTTCCAGATCCTTGAAGATGATGGGAACCTGCCTGAGGAACAGGTAATTGTGACCTGAGGTAAGAGTGAAAAATGGGCACTTAAGCAAGTGGAGGAATGACTATTGGAAGGAAGGGTTACAGGACCTCATGGTCCATGGAATTCAGACCCTGCTAGGCCATGAGCCGTGCATTTGTGTAAATGGCATATTGGATCTCATGCTACTGCCTTTATGTGTAAATTATGAAAATGTTAACAGTGTAGCTGGAGAGCAGTTGTCTCATTAACAGGAGACCATAGCTGGGCCAGAAGAGGCCAATACAGGTAGAATTCGGGGGGGTGTCTTGGGATGGGGCTGCAAGTCTGCTATTGAGGGCCATCAGCCAGGATAAGGAAAGGAACAGAAGCTTTGTGCTGAAGCTGAGGAGCTTTGTCACAGCCAGTAACTGGCTTGGTTATGTGTCAGGCTTGTCATTTATCTCTCAGGTGCGGGGCATTGCATCTCAGCTAGTTTCAGCCCTCTATTATCTGCATTCCCATCGCATCCTACACCGGGACATGAAACCTCAGAATATCCTGCTGGGGAAAGCGGGTGTGATCAAGCTGTGTGACTTTGGGTAAGTGCCTTAAGATCTTTATCCCTTCCCTCCCAGTCACTGGAGTTAGCACTAAAATATCTGATGTGTTCCTTCTTTTCTGGGAAGGTTTGCCCGTGCAATGAGCATCCACACCATGGTGCTGACATCTATTAAGGGAACTCCATTGTATATGTCCCCCGAGCTAGTGGAGGAGAAGCCCTATGACCACACAGCCGACCTCTGGTCAGTAGGCTGCATCCTGTACGAACTATATGTCGGGACACCACCCTTCTACACCAACAGCATCTTTCAGTTGGTCAGCCTGATTATCAAGGACCCCATCAAATGGCCTAAAAACATGAGCCCCCACTTCAAGGTAACTGTCTTTAGTTTTATTTCCCATTCTTGCCAGTGAATTCACGGCAGGTTTATAAATACTGTTATTGTCATGTTCTGATATTGTTATTTGTGGTAGGTGTGACGAATAGGAGGCTGTCCTGTCCCTGGAGGGAAAAACAGCCATTCAGCTGTGCCGATAGGAGGGCTGCTTCATCATCCAGTTACCTTTCAGAGAGGGGATGGAATGTCAGTGGGAGTTAGGGAGAGGGCAGTGATAGTTTTGGGGTCTGTCTCAAGAACAGAGCAGACAGTTTGAACAGTAGCTTTGCCTGGCAACGTGGCAGAAAGGTTTAAGTCTAAATCTGGGAGATCATTGAGTACCTGACCATCAAGCATGTCTCTGATGATGAGAAGACCTTGTAATATTTTGTCTGACTTTTGAGAAAGAGCAGTCTGATGTGGGTGGAATCTTGTATGTATGAGAAGATCCAACCTAATGGCTAGTCAGTAAAAGCCTCTTTGTACCTGAAAGCATTAAAGAAAATTCAGATCACAGTCTGAAGCCATAACCAGCTTAAACTTCTGTGTGTCAGCCAGGTTGCCCCTCTGACTATCTGGAGACCTGTGCTGCTGATCTGTTCTTTGAGACCAGCCTGTAAATAAATAATCCATCTTTTTTATTTATATGTTCAGCTCCTTTCTTAGTGATCTCTGTGTTCTACTTGCTCACTGCAAAACTTATTTCATGGCAGTGAACCCTTAAGAACTTCTGGTACCTGAGGGAATGTTTACAGTTTAGGAAAACATGGTTCCCCAAAATCATAGGAGGCATGTTGAAAGCAGAGAAAACATGCATAATTCTGCCCCCACCTGCCCCTATCGCTACTACAGCAATTTCATATAAATCTCTTCCTTTCTGCTAATTGTCTTGCCCCAATTCTTTTGGGGATTAGACTTGGAAGAGTGTGATTGTTGAAGGATGTCCTTTGGTACAAAAACATGCTCTAGCAGTATCATTGGAGTACTCACCAGATTCGTTAAGGCACATCATGGATTCAAGACTCTCTCTACATGCCTGAGTACCCTTCAGATAAAATACAATATGTTCAGAATGTGAACAGTTAGTATAATTGGCTAGATCAAATCAATTGGCTAGTCTTCCAGTAGAGACCAGAAAATTTCATTGAATCTGAGGTTCTTATGGTTAACCTAGCAGTTCGGATTATAGGAAAGATGTAGGTAGTCTGGATGTGCTGATGACCATTTCCTATTTGTGTGCAGAACTTCTTGCAAGGTCTGCTGATGAAGGATCCTCGTCAGCGCCTGTCCTGGCCAGAGCTGCTCTACCATCCTTTCATTGCTGGGCTGGTCACTGGTGAGTACTGGCTTTCCCTGTTTCCTGCCATTTCTACTAGCCTGACATTGGCATCTGCTTTTTCTTGCTGGCCTCAGACCAAGTAAGCCCATTTACTGACTGGGGCCATCTTTTGCAGTGATTGATGACACAGCAGAGCAAGGCATTGCCAATCCTTTCACCAGCAAGCTACCTCCTGAACTGCAGGCCTTGAAAGAACAGCAGACACATTCCTTGGCCCCTCACAGTGGCCAGTTAAAAATCTTGAGGAAAGCACGGCAGAAGATGGCCCAGGAAGCTCAGAAAAAAGTGAGGAGCCCCATCCTTCACGAGGTTCCTTAAGGGATGCTAAATTCATAACTTTAGTACCTGATCACATGCTGCTTGACCTCTTCCAGGAACTGGTGAAAAACAAAACTCTGTCTAAGGGAGAAAGCACCAAAGGATCCCAGGGCCATCCACACAAAAGCCACCTTAGTCAGACATCCACCAAGGAAGGGAAAACAGCTGCCAGCACCAGAGAACAGAGGCACCCTTCTCTGGATGAAAAGGGAACAGAGTGGGAGCAAAAAGAACCTTCCCCCACACCTCGGTGAGAAGCTGGAGTTGAGGGTGAAGACAGCATACTGTTTTCTAGTCTCAGGAGGAGGTGTAACTCAATGATAGAGCATCTGCTTTGATTGCAAAAGGTTCCAGGTTCAGTCCTTGGCATCTCCAGATCAGTAAGTGGTTAAATGTTGAAGCGTTTGGAGCTCTTTAGCTTGGAGAAATGACGGCTGAGGGGTGACATGATCGAGGTTTATAAGATTATGCATGAGATAGAACAGGTCGAGAAAGAAGTTCTTCCTTTCTCACAATACAAGAACTTGTGGGCAGTCAATGAAATTGCTGAGCAGTTGGATTAGAATGGATAAAAGGAACTAATTCTTCACCCAAAGAATGATTAACACATGGAATTTACTGCCACAGTAGGTGGTGGCACCTACAAGCTTGGATGGCTTCAAGAGGGAATTAGATAAACATATGGAGCAGAAGTCCATCAGTGGCTGTTAGTCACAAGGTATAGATAGGAACTCTCAGTCTGGGGCAGGTGATGCACTCTATTCATGGTGCTGGGGGGAGTAATGGGAGTGCTTCTGGTGTCTTGGCCCCACTGCTGGACCTCCTGATGGAACCTGATATTTTTGGCCACTGTGGGACACAGAGTGTTGGACTGGATGAGCCATTGGCCTGATCCAGCATTGACTTTTCTTATGTTCTTATGTTAAGTGATGTGAAAGATCTCCACCTGAGACCCTGGATAGCTAGTGGTGGTCAGAGTAGACACTTCTGACCTTGATGTATCAACAGTCTGGCTATAAGGCAGCTTCATGTGTATCAGCTTCTCATCCCTCTTCATGAACAGAGAGAACTGGATCACACAAGATTATGAAAAGGAGTTTCTGGATGTAAGACCTGAAAGCGGCAAAGTAGAGACACAAGGCAACCGTAGCATTGATACAGTAGATTTAGAGACAGAGGTGAGTGCATAGCCAGGTGGTATCATCCTGTGCTTCGGCAGGAAGGAGGTGCTTTCCTAGCTTCTTAATTGTGATCTTCACTGACTCACTCTTCTTTCTTAGGAGTTGGATAGTGATGAAGAGTGGCAAAACCTGATGGATGCTACAGATCCTGCGCATGTGGAGCTTAATGCCCCACTGAGTCTTCTGGGGGACACCACCTTTGTGCAGCGCATCCATGCCCAGCTCAGGGATTCTGGTCAGCAAGTGAGTTGTGATGCCTAAGGGGAACTTAGAGATAGTTCTGTAGGCAGGGCTGGCTCCAGGGTTTTTGCACCCTAGGCGAGGCTGCCTTCTGGCGCCCCCCCCCCCAATTTTCACACATAAAAGCCTGGCCGGGGGCTTTCTCTGACAAGCCTTTTCAAGTAGGGAGAGGGAGGGGAGAGGCATCCGGGCTGCAAAGTACCTCTTTTTTCACCTGCCATTCCCGGTGTCTCAGAATCCTTTCGCGAAGGGGTTATCTATTTTTTGACAGCAACCCCCCCCCAAGCCCCCCAGCCTCGGAGCCGGTATGCCTACTTCCCAGCAGAGCACGGGCAGGGGGCCTGGCTGGATGTGTGCCCCCAGACCTGAAGACATATCCAGGGGGGTCGCCCTGTTGGTCTGAAGCCACAGAACAAAGCTGGAGTCTGGGGGGGCACCTTGGAGACCCACAAAGTAAAGTTCTGGACCTAAGTTTCCTGTGGGCAGACGCACCCTTCGGAGAAAGCTTCAAGGAAACTGAAGGGGGGGGGGAGATGGGGGCATGTCTTCCTGTCAGTAATGGCTCTTTGTTTAATGTTTCATACTGAGTCCATTGTTCTGTGTTCCCTATCTTGTCCCGGCTTTTGCGCTTGCGTAGGTATGCTAGCTGTAACGTGGGAGCTTCTCTGCTGCTGCTCGGTGTTATCACGGTGGCCTTGAATGCAGGCTTTGGGCTATTTTTAAGTCTATGAGAATTTTCCAGTCCTGTGAAGCCGAGGGGTGAAGAGAGCAATCTCCCGCGTATTAAGTAACCCTCCCACCGGGAGTTCCCCGCGCGTGCGCTTGAAGATCATTTGCTAGTCGCATTTTGCATCACACTATAACCATGCTTGAGCAGCCTGTCCCGCCATTCCTGACAATAACCATTTTGCTGTGGGTTTTAGCACTGTATTCCAATAAAGCCTTTCTTATCCACAAGAATGCTTGGATCTACTTGCTTTTGAATCTGACAATTCCTTCCAGTCCGTCTTTGGGGACCCTCCGCAAAGCCTGTCTGCCCCCTCCCCTTCCGTGGAGCCGAAAGCAGCACGAAGCCTGGTTTAAATCGGATCCCAAAAACACACCCAATCCTCCTCTTATAGCAGCGTCTGGCTGCTGCTGCTGCGCAGCTCTTCCACGCGGCTGGTGGCTTCTCAGCTTAATCCCTTCAGACCTGCAGAGGAAGGGGAAAAGGTGCTCGTTCCCCCCTCCCCCCAGGAGGAGCTTCACCCAGGCTGCCCTCCGCCGCGCCCTCTGCATCTCCCAATGGGGCTACTCGGGAGGAACGCGGTGGGTGGGCATGGGGGGGAGGATCCGGCGCGTCTCTGAAGTAGGAGGCTGGAGCTGCTGCTGGGTCCCTTCTTCACCTCCCTCCCCTGAGGCAGCAGCAGCCCAGCCCGGGTAGGCCTGGAAGTGGGGACCACCACCAGCCTGGAGGCTCCCCCTTGCTGTCCTCTGTCACCTCCTCCTCTGCTTCTGCCTCGCATTATGGGAGACCTGATTCCCCGCATAAGCTCCCTCCGTCCCCCAGCCACACAGGGTGCTTCACAGACCTTGGGAGGGGAGGGGTGGGCGGCGAATCGGTGATGGGCGCATGCAGGGAAGTCCAGGCCCCGCGTGCGGGGTGGGGGTGGCAGTGCACTTCCTCCTCACTGGCTAAGGAGCTGCCAGCCCTCAGTTCCCTCCCTCCAGTTCAGAGGCGTGCCGCAGCGGCCAGGGGCTGCGTGGGGTCAGGCACCAGCAACATGCTCCTCCTCCTCTGGAGAGCAGGGGCGGCAGCAAGCTCTTGGGGCTGAGCAGCGGCTTTAGGCGGGGCAGGGGCTTTTGATGGGGGGGCAAGTCGGGCAGTTTGGCGCCCTCCTCGGAGGCCTGCGCTAGGCAAAAAGTCTAGTTTGCCTAGTGAGTGAGCCGACCCTGTCTGTAGGGCAGTTGTTCAGAATGTGAATAAGATGATCTTGCAGGGAGGAGGAGGAAAGAATTGGTGGAAATATTAGCAGAACCCTTTAACTGCCAAATTCCCTCTATCAGTTCTAGGCTATTCAGGTAGTATCTGTAGGAATAAGGTGATTCATAGGCAGTGTCGTAGGGGACAGGTTTGAAGAAATTGTGGGGAGTTTTAGGGATGGAAAACACTAAGGAAAGCTGAAGCATGCCACTGAATAAGATGTGGGAGCTATAGGGGAAGGATATTTGCTCAAAATACATACTTTGGATTCATAAGGGCCTTGATTCAGTTTTTAGTATCTCCAATTAAAAGGTTCTAAAGTAGCAGGGCTGGGAAGGACCTTTGCCTAAGACCTTCTAAGAGCTATTGTCAGTTAGAACAGACAATAGTGGGCGAGATAGTCTCAGTATAAGATGGTTTCCTAAGGTCATAGTAATATTTACTTTGTGAATTTTAGGATGTTCTGACTGTGCCAGGATGCTATAGAGAATAACCACGAGGCTGTGTATTACTTCTAGTGTATCTTAGGGACTGAGGTGAGGATATGTTGGGAATATAGTTGCCTGTGGCACAGCTTGACTCATGTAGACAAAAACAAGTTGGTACCCGCAAGAAATGTGTGGGAGTGGCTATCCCATTCCCACCACCTCTGCTTCTTCCCCTCTCCCCCTACTTCTCTCACACTCTTTCTCCTTCTTACCACCCCTTTTCTTACTCTCTCTCTCCATGCCTATCACTTCCTTTCTGCCCCCACCCCATCACTTTTTCTGCCCCGTCACTCTCCCAGCCTCCCACCTACTTCCTCCTCCCCACAGCAGCAATGGCAGCAGCCGTTCTCCAGGAATCACAATGGATTTTGCCCAGATACAGAGATCAGTTCCTCTTAGGTTTGCAAGCTCCATGTTGGGAAATGTTGGAGCCTTGGGAGGATGGGGTTTGAGCTTGGAAATGACCTCAGCAGGGTATAATACCATAAACCATAAAATACCATGCAAAGCAGCCATTTTCTCTGGGAGAACTGATCTCTGTCATCTGGAGATGAGTTGTAATTCCAGGAAATCTCCAGGAATTCCTCAACCTGGAGCAGGCAATCCTAGTCCCAGGCCTGGCTCCAAAACCCCCCTGCTATTTAGCCATTCATACTGCAGGGGAAATCCTTCCCAATCTGAAATCTAGTTCTGCTTTTGTTTCCTCCCCTCTCTGTCTCTCTGGCTTTCTCTCACTTTGGATGCGGTGGGGCCTGGAGTAGATCCCTGTGGCGGCCATTTCAAAAGGTATGGGGTGGGGAATTCAACCCTCCTTGAGGGTTTTTTCAACTTTTTGTATTTTTCTGTAGATCAAGGGAGTCTTCTAAGTCTGTAGAAAACCCTGTTGGGGGAGAGTGTGCCCCCTATCTGCAGAAATAAGTATCCACACATAGAGGGGACTGTTGGGAATTAGATATATAGACTGTATGCTTATGTATGTTGTTGACCTTTACTTGTTGCCCAGGTCCTGGAGGGGATGCTGGAAGGAACTTCTCATCTTCGTCCTGCTCTCCGTGTCATTGGCAATTTGCTAGGTACCCGCTGTGACTCAGAGCTGTTGTACAACTTCTGCAGTGACATAGGACTGCCCCACTTCCTCATGCAATTAGTGGAAAGCATCTTGGAGAGCTTCAATATTAAGCAGGTAGGGCAGCAAAGCTCCCTATAAGGTGAATTTGCATGAAATCTTCCATGTGCTTTTTAGTTTACCTGTGGAACTATAATGCATGCAAAATATATTCAGTTCTGGTTACTGAGAAGACTGTTTTCATTACATAAGTTATACAATGTGCTTAATTTTAATTGCATTATTAAGATGTTTGCAGAGTTCAGGATATTTTGCCAAGAACTGCAGTTCTACAAAACTACAAAGAGGTGGAGGGGTTGAATAAAGATCTTCATATCCTGACCACTGGAAAGCTTCATGGTGTCTGGGCTTTCCATAGATGCTGTTTGTGGCACTGCTGAACTGTTGTGTTGAGGGAGAGCTAGAAACGTAAAAGTGTGATTATTAGGAGACCAAATTCTTCATTAAATTCTACATTCTTCATTAGATTCTACATTTAGTAATTTTATATGGTCATGCTGATTGCTGTAGCAGGCTATTATAGTTTTATGCATCTTTACAAAATATAATACAGAATTCAGCCTATTACATTCAGAACTAGTTTCTCTTCCTCCTTTTTCCAGGACAAATGATGATCCCAGCAGATAGTATTTCTGCTTGATTCTTGTTTTTTTTTTTTCTTATGCTGCAAGCCAATTGAAATCTCCCCCCCCCCCATTATGTTTCTTTATTTGTCTCTTAGCAGCCCTGGTATGTTGCACTGCTAACAGACCTAATTGCTGTGATGTCAGCCTACTTTGTTAGTGATTTCAACCAAGAACAGGGTGGGAAAAAGCAAAGGTAAGTTACAGGGTATAGAGGGGAATTATGTTAGCGTGCTGTGTTTGCAGCAGTTTGGGGCAGGAGGAATTAAGGCCGATTGACACAGATGATGTAGTTCCAGTCTCCTGGCTATGCCTGATGCTGCTTTTTTAGTCTGAGGATTAGGCATGCAAAATTCTGTCTCTAAGGACTGATTCACACATTATGAAGTCTGTGCAGCAGACATATGGACTGTTGTCAGGCATGGATGTGGAGTTCTTGGCTGGGCACTTAATTCCCAGGTAGGTATGGGCCTCATTTGGATTGGGACTATGGCAAGAAAGAGTAGTAGTAGGAGATTGGATTTATACCCCTCCCTTCACTCGAGTCTCAGAGCAGCTTACAAACCCCTTTCTCTTCCCCTCCCCACAACAATTACCCTGTGAGGTAGGTGGGGCTGAGAGAGCTCTTTCCAGAGCTGTTGCTGTCCTTGAGAGAACAGCTTGCCCAAGGTCATCCAGCAGCTGCAAATGGAGGTGTGAGGAATCAAACCCGCTTCTCCCAGATTAGAGTCCATGCACTTAACCACTAACATCAGACTGGCTTAAGCCTTCCTCCTGTGCTGTTTTACTAACCTTAAATGACTATGGGGAGCTGCTGTTTGTAGACCTCAATAAGTTTCCCCTTGTAGGACAAATAGTGGCTCAATGGGGACTTTCCAGGTTATGAAAACTGTGTTGGGGAGGAGGCAGAAGCTTGCCTCACCATGGACCACAATTCTGATCTGAATTGGGCCTGGGCATGTATGAGAATTCAGTTACAAGCACAGATCTTCCAGTGCATGTCTAGTTTGACCGTTCATGTGTCTGCCATGTGTTAATCAACCCTCGGTCATTGTCTGCTATTATATAAGGACTGAGCCAGTCAAAGCATAGGGGAGTTTGCATTGCTGTCTTAAGCTAGTTGCCAAGTAAAAAAGCTAATCCTCAGTGTCTAATACACATCTTTCTGTAGTTTTCAGGCATTCCACAGGTCTGCTGGTCAGTTTTTAACCTTGCTTCCCACACTGATGGCTCTGCCCACAGATCAAGAGTTCACCCTGCAAGAGCAAAGTCTCATGGTAAGGGGGCAGGTCTCACCTCCTTTTTTCTGATCAATCCAGCGCCGTCCTGCCTTAAGATCATCTCTTTCCCCCCTTCCTTAACCTTTACTTTTTATTGCTTGACTCCATCTGCATGAACAAGTGGCCCTGGGGAACCTTCTGCATATGTGAAACATTTGATTTTGTAAGTTAATCAGAAGGGAGGGGAATCCAAATATAGCCTGATGAAAACTGACGCTGGGATTTCTGTATTGCCTTCTCCCTGCAATTTGCTGTGGGCCCCACCTGCAGCCAGCCGGGTGACCTTGGGCCAGTCACAGTTCTTTCACTCAGCCCCACCCACCTCACAGGGTCTCTGTTGTGGGGGAGGGAAGGGAAGGGAAAGGCGGTTTTAAGCCGCCCTGAGACTCCGAGTGAAGGGTGTGGTGTAAATCCAACTTTGCTGCTGCTTCTGTTTGCAATAGTGTAAGAGCCAAACAAGACTTTGGAGAGCAGCACAGAATCATGGTGACGGGGTAATGACATCGGCATTGGTTTAGAAACCTTTGCTAAGGAGATAATCTTTAATAACATGCTAGGCTATTGGAGGGCATAAAATCTATATGGGGAACCAGGGAGAGGTTGGAGGTACTTTAAACTTCTCACTGCAATGTTTTTATTTTTCTACACTCTTCAAAAGTGGTTATCAGAGCTGCATAGTGCAACTGAGCACAGTAGTAAATGCCAGTTCTTACTTCTCCTTATTACTTCTTTGTTAATCTAGCCAAGGGTCGTGTTGTCACACATATTTAATGGTTGTGCTTAAAATATTTTACTGTTGTTCCTATCAGTTGCTCACTTGCTCAGATCTCTGTGCCCATTAAAATAACTCTGATTTCAGTAACACAGCCTCAGTGTTTGGATCTGGGTAGTATCTCCTCTGCTTCTTCCCAGTCATAAAAACATAAGAGAAGCCAAATGTTGGATCAGGCCAACAGCCCATCCAGCCCAACACTCTATGTCACACAGTGGCCAAAAACAGCAGGTGCCATCAGGAGGTCCATCAGTGGGGCCAGGAGACTAGGAGCCCTCCCACGGTTGGCCCCCACCCCCGGCACCAAGAATACAGAGCATCCCTTGCCCCAGCCTGAGAGTAGCCACTGATGGACTTCTGCTCCATGTTTATTTAATTCCCTCTTGATGCTGTCCATGCCTGTAGCCGCCACCACCTCCTGTGGCAGTGAATTCCATATGTTAATCACTCTTTGGATGAAGAAGTACTTCCTTTTATCTGTTCTAACCTGACTGCTCAGAGACTTCACTGAGTGCCCACGAGTCCTACCCCCTCTGCATTTTAACAATGTACCTCTTGCCCTCATAGTGCTTTACTTGCTTATGTGAAAGCATGGACGTTGCCTGTCCCTCCGTCTCCATCCCTTTCTACAACAGTTTGTTTGAGGACCATTGGCTTCTGTTGGATGCCCTCTGCCATGGTGCCAGCTGTGAACAACCAGCCTTAAGAGGTAATAAATGCTGTAGAGGGAGCTGCATATTTTAAGGCTGTGCAAAACGCCCACATCTCCAAGAACTCCAAACATGTGTGTCTCCATGCTTCTTTGTGGCTCTTAGCAGTCACTGCCTCCCGACCTTTTGCAGCTCATTTGCTCTTTCAGTTGTCCTTAATTATGTGATCTCTGCCCATAAGGGATCACACAGAGAATGGAAGGATATCATAGCACCATACAGTCATTTTATTTTTATTTGTTTAAAAACATTTATAGCACACTTCTATCTTTGCTCAAAGAGGCCTGCAAGCAGCTTGAGATACAACCATGATCCAATTCTAACCACCCATCGTATGACTTCCCGCGCACTCTATTGGTGCCCCTCAGTCTGAAGCCCTGAAAAGCCCTGGTCAAGATCTCATGGTAGGGCGGCAAGCCCAGCCACAGTGGAAGAGAAAGGGGCGGTGGCAGCATGAGGGCAGCTGGAAGCTGCCACCTCAAATGTCCCCACTGTTATACTGGGGGCGGGGCCCCAACTGGGGCAGGCCCAACCGAGGGAGGGGGAGGTATAAGGGGGAGGTGATGCTGGGACCTAGCAGAGAGACCAGAGAGAGAGAGGCGTCTGAATGCTGGGCCCAGAGAACTAGTGGAGGTCAGGTGGCATAACCCCCTCCCAGCTCAGAGCTGAGGCTACTCCTGTCCTCCCCACCACCCTCCTCTGACCCAGCGGGACCCCCCCAAGAAGGGATACCCCCAACATTGCCCGGGAGCTCAGAGGCGTCAGGCAGGAATTCAACGGGTGGCTGGGGAACTCGTGACACTTAGCATCAGTTTTTTGCACCTTCTGATTACTTGTTATTTACAGTCACAAGAGTAAGGATTGATCTGAGCTGAGGATAACCACATGTTTGTATTTGATGCTGGGACTGAGCCATAGATACTATGAAAACAATACCCTTGATCATATGCAGAACTGTGGACTCTACCATTGAGGATTGGCCACCAACTCCGGTGTGGTGTAAGTCTTCCAAACAAGAGGATGTGACTTCTAGGCAGTGTGAAGCTCTTTGCAATTCCTTAAAAATCTGCCAACTTTGCACTGTTCTATACTAGATAACTTTTCCCCCCACATCTGCTTTATATATTAAACCTTACCTTTAAAACAATACTCTCCCTCCACTGCCAACAGGGCCACCAAAGGAGGCAAAGTCAGTGCAGGATCGGAACGAATGCCTGGCAGCAGCATATACAACAGCTGTAGCTGCATCCTGTTGCATCCCAGGAGGGCATGACACGTGTCATAAGGCCAAAAAGCAGGTGGGAGTTCTTTTGGCACTTGCAGTCCCAAGCAACCAACAACTCAGCCCCATCAAGCGGTGGCTGCTGGTTACTGGTCACAACGCAGTGTTCCCTCTAAGCTGAGTTAGAGTGAGCTAGCTCACATTTTTTTAGCCTCTGGCTCACACATTTTTGTCTTAGCTCAGGAAGGATTGCTTCAGAGCAAACCAGTTTATGCAGTAGCCAAATCATTCGCTCACAACTTTAATGCCAGTAGCTCACAGAATTTTTGCTCACAAGACTCCACAGCCTAGAGTATCCAGTATTGGTCCTAGCACTGGGGACGATGAGGAGGCCTCTTGTAGCTATTGCCTGGTATTTTTTGACCTGCAGTTTATCAGAGGCAATTTTGTAATTCCTCCCCCCCCGAGTTTTTCAGTCCTCCACCAGTCCCGGACTGATGGTCGGGGGCGTGCGCGTGGCGCTACTCATCCGGGAGGCTTTCTCCTTCAGGCCACTCCCTGAGGTAAAGATTACCGGCACTGAATGTGTGGGTCTCATGTGGGAGGCCGAGGAGAGTTTGGCCATTTGGTTGGTGTACCAACTGTCTAATGCAATGGCAAATGCCCTGTCAGGCCTGTTGGAGGCCGTATCTAGCTGGGCCCTGGAGCACCCTGGACTTCTGGTCTTGGGGGACTTCAATGTCCATGCAGATGATGCGGCCTCCTCTCAGGCCATGGACCTGGTGTCGTCCATGGTGGCACTGAGACGCTTCCAGTTTGTATCGACCCCCACACATCAAGCAGACCACATGCTGGATCTTATCTTTGCATCAGGGATTAAGGTGGACCGGATTACTGCAGATGCAGTACCATGGTCAGACCACCTGGCCTTGAAGGCCCGCCTGGGTATCCCTAAACCTCCCTGTTTAGGTGGCGGGTGGATTTATACTCACCCGCGGAGTCAGATGGACCTAAATAGGTTCCAGGAGGCTCTGTGGGATCCCATTCCCTCTGGAAACTCATTGGATGTGCTGGTGGAAGACTGGCAATCCCGTCTTTCAGAAGCCATCGACGAAGTTGCTCCCTGGCATCCTCTCCACCCCCGTACCAAACTAGCTCTGTGGTATACTCTGGACCTGCAGTGGATGAAACGGGAGCTAAGACAGCTAGAGAGAGGGTGGCGATGAGTTCATGACGAAGTTACAAGAGCATCCTATAGGTTGTTTATGAGAACCTATAAGATGGCAGTGAAGGCCACGAAGGATTTCTATGCAATCTTCCTTTTCATGGAGGCCCAGGTCACTGCCACTGCCAGGTCTGTCTTCTTCCATCTGAGGCGGATCGGGCAATTGGCCCCATATCTCTCCTCCCAAGACTTGGCTACAGTGTTCCATGCAATGGTCACTTCCAGACTGGATTATTGTAACTCTCTCTATGTGGGGCTGCCCTTGATTCTGCTCCAGAAGTTGCAGCTAGTGCAGAATGCAGCGGTGTGGATGTTGACAATGACACCTGTGCGGGCGCACATCCACCCAGTGCTGTGCAACCTGCACTGGCTGCCTATCGAATTCTGGATCCATTTCAAGGTGCTGGTTTTGACCTTCAAAGCCCTATATGGCCAGGGGCCAGCATACTGTCGAGACCGTCTCTCCCCATATGAGCCCCGTAGAGCTCTGAGGTCCACCAGCCAACCTTTTGGCGGTCCCAGGGACGTCCGACTTGCCCCTGCCTGGTGGAATGAGCTCCTGAAGGATATCAGGGCCCTAAGGGGTTTATTACAATTCCGCAGGGCCTGCAGGACAGAGCTCTTCCACCAGGCTTTCGGTTGAGGCAGTGGGCATCCCGTCC
This sequence comes from Gekko gecko, assembly GCA_029375565.1. Taxonomy (NCBI): domain Eukaryota; kingdom Metazoa; phylum Chordata; class Lepidosauria; order Squamata; family Gekkonidae; genus Gekko; species Gekko gecko. Next base: position 84,562,716 of record JAPDNY010000003.1, read on the forward strand.
CCCCCTTTGGGTTGGCTCCATTTACAGCATGGCCCTATTTTATAGCCTGGGTCTGAGACTCTAAACTGTGTAGTCTCAGGGAAACTGTTCCCAGTTCTATCACCCACTGAGGCATCTGGCCTTTTATAAGAGTTGTATGTATGTTTTGTATGTTTTAATGTGGTTTTAAATTGTATTGTATTTATATGGTTGTATTATATTTACATTGTTGGAACCCTCCCTGAGCCCGTCAAGGGGAGGGCGGGATATAAATCCAAATAAAATGAAATAAATTTAATTATGTCCTTGATACAAATCAGATCTGAGCCCCCTGAGGTGCTAAGGAATTTAACACTCATAATTCAAAGTCCGTTGTTTTCTGCGTGTCACTGGAAAGATTATTAAAATGTATTGCTGTACGAGACTTCCCAGATCAGCTCATGCAGTTGAGGTTTGCAAGATACTGCTGTAGGAGAAGAACCCTCTTCTCTCCCCTTCCCCTCACAGCTAGACAGCTGCAATTCTTTCAGCTCTTGACGGTATTGAAGTCTGTTTTGGGGTTTCCTTCCAGATCTCCCAGAAAATAGCTGAGAAGCTCACTGAGGAAGGTAACCAGTTGCTGCCCAGACTCTTTGCAAGACTTGAACATCCAGCCTTTTATTTGACTGGTCTAAAGGTAACATATTTGCCTCTGTTTCTTTTACTTCTGTGTGGGCTAAAGAAGAAGTGGCCAGGCCACCTGAGCTTCTGATGCAACAGGCCTCCTTCCCCCTGGCTGAGGATGAGAGAAATGATGTTTTGGTGATTCATTCTTCCTCTGTCCTTCCATTGCCCAGCTCCTGTATGCCTGTTGCCATGTAAGTCCGCATCTGTGCTGTCTTGTAGCAACTGAAGAAGTGCTGAGTTCCCTGACCAATCATCTGCAAGGAAAGGTGGGTGCTGTTTGGTGTGGCGATGAGTGTGTTGGATGGGGCCTGGCTTCATGTCCTTTCTTTCTTCTGTGAAAGGCACTGGGCAATCTCGGGCGAGTCATTCTCACCCTAACTTACCTCACAGGATTGTTGTGAGGATAAAACGGAGGAGGGGAGAACCACATATCGTGTTCAAAGCACCTTGGAGGAAGGGCAGGATAAAAATTCCACAAATTAAATGATTGTCTTGTTGCTTGGAGAGTGTGGACAGGTTTCAGCTAGAATTCTTACTATTCATCATATATTGAGGGGAATGTAGGCAGAGTTTGAGGGTCAGATAGGGCATGGAGGAGAAGAAAGTGGGGGAGTGGTAGAGCTGATAAAAGGAGTGGGTCTGGTTTGAAAAAGGGCAGTGGAATATCCTTTTCGTAGTGGATTGAAGCATTGTGGGAGACCCATTTGAACAGCCTCCATTTGGACAGCCTATGGGATGAAAAGGGGATGGATTGTGAGCACAATGTTCTTATGTCTTTGGAAGGTCCCGCTGGCTAAGCAGGCACAAGTGCAGGCAGCCGAAGCCTCCCTAAGACTTCTCTCTGTGCTGCTTCTCCAGTTACAGAGTCTCCCACCACAGTAAGTGTTCTGTCTACCATTCAGATTCTTTCCAGGAGGCGAGTGGATACTGGATTGTCAGGAAGGGAATGTCCTCCATTAAGTACCATACACATTAAGGGAGAAGGACCTATAAATCTCTGGAGAAGTTCAGAAGGTTCCTACACGTCTCTTGTTGTGAGGACTGTCATAAAACACGCCAGTTGTCCAGTGAGGACCATGCTGCCTTATTGTGTCGTCAAAGGGCAATGTGCTATGAAGTTTAAAGGAAAGATACGTTATGGTGTGCACTCCACTTGGGGTGTTGACATTTTTGTTCTTGTATAGTGCCTGAGTGGGGCTGACAAAAGAGTCCTTTCAGATTTTGGAACTGATCTCCCAAACAGATGTTAAAAACTTGTTTGAATTTGGTTTTTAAAATGCACATCGAACATAATGCTTTATTTTCCAGAAAGTGGATTATTTTTATCTAATTTTTTTCATGGATTTGAGAAGAATAGGTGGGCCTTTACCCCTTCAGCCCGCTGGAGGTTTGGGCGACATTGTATAATAACAACTTTTGAAGCACTGCAGTAGTAATAGATAGAAATGTGGATGGATGACAGGAACTGGGACCATAAGAATGAAGGAAGCTGCCTTATATTTATTTATTTTAACTTCTACCCCACCCTCCCAGCCAAAGCCAGCTCAGGGTGGCTTACAAAAACAGATAATTATATTAAAAGCATAAGTTACGATTAAAACAATTCTAAAGCCATGATAAAGTGCTAGTGATCATTGTTATATTATTTATTTTGTAGTGAATCAGATCAGTGAATCAGATCAGTATTGTCTACACAGACTGGCAGCGGTTGTTCCAGTGTCTTTGTTGTGGTCTTTCAAATAACATGTTTCTGGATCCTTTTTACTGGAGAAGTTGGGCATTGAACATGGGACTTTCTGCATGCAAAGCAGATGCTGTACAACTAAGTCTTAGCCCCTTCCCAGCCACATTTTGAAAATCTGTTCCATCCCTCTAATGCTATTGCTTCTTGTTATTTTAGGTCAGATACTGTGCTGAAAGAGACCACAGAGCTTTTCAACCACGTAACAGCTGCCTCTGTTTTAGTGAGTTATCCTGCCTATAGAATATCCTGCCACCTGACTCCTGGGAAAAGTGTAGAATTCTCTATATCAGGGGGGCTCAGAAGCCACCTGTGGCTCTTCGGCGCACCTATCCCATGTACCAGGGAGGTGGGCAATTCATTTAGATTAGAAAGTGGGGTTATTTCATTATCACTATGGGTCCAATATAAAACAACTATCCGTGATGACTATATCAGTGTTGTGCAGAGGAATGGGGTTTGTGTATGTGGCCAGATCAACGTATGCAGCTGAATGAGGTGGTGGAATGGGCTGTACCACTGTCAGATGCTAGCCCATAAAACGAAACTCTTTGCAAATAGAAAATTTGGCACAGTGAATGGTTCTAGCCATTTTTTATCCTGTAGAACTAGAGTTAAACTGAAAAAGAACTTTTTGCAAAGAGAAGCAAATTTAGCAAAGAGAAGCATTTTTAACATCTATAATAAAATAAAACCTAAAATAATTCTGGAAAACTCAAAAGCTTGCACACTGTTTTGCATCATAAGTCTTGACTTGCAAGCCCTTCTCACTCTGAGTACAAATGAGCTGGCTAAAGTTAAATAGTAGTTAGGAGAGGCAATCCTACATTTTCAGAGGTACGCTGGTAATTCAAAGGGTTATGTTATGATTATACATTATTGTTTGTTTGCGCTTGGGGTGGTACACAGGACACAAAGTAGTGATGTGACTCTTTTGGATGGTGGGAATTACAAACATGGTTCTTCGTAGTTCACACTGTAAGTATTACTTCCCTGTATGAAGTCATATCTCTAGGCCTGAGGGACATGGTCTGTTATCACCTAGCTGCAGGCATTCTGCTTTGGGGCAATTTACCTTATACTTGGTAGTAGCTTCCTCCTCTGTGCTGCTGAAGCATTTCTTTTCCACAATTATATTCCACATAGAATCATAGAGTTAGAAGGGACCTCTGGGTCATCTAGTCCAATCCCTCCTGCACAATGCAGGAAAATTCACAAATAACTCCCACCTCACCCTCAGTGATCAGTGTTTCCTCTAAGCTGAGTTAGTGTGAGCTAGTTCACAGTTTTTTAGCCTCTGGCTCAGACATTTCCGTCTTAGCTCAGGAAGCATGACTCCAGAGCAAACTAATCTATGCAGTAGCCAAATTGCTCGCTCACAACTTTAATGCCAGTAGCTCACAAAGTAGGATTTTTGCTCACAAAACTCCACAGCTTAGTGGGAGCGTTGCCAGTGACCCCTGCTCTATGCCCGGGGGAAGGGGGACGACCCTTCAGGATCTCTGGTCAAACTGGCCTGGAGAACAATTCTTCCTGACCCCAAGGTGACAATCAGGATTTCCCTGTGTGTGTAAGAACTAAGCACTGAGGCAACCCTTCCTGCCCTCCTTCTCGTTATCTGCCTAAGTTCACATAATCGGCATTGCCATCTAACCTCTGTTTGAAAACCTCCAAAGAAGTAGAGCCCACCACCTCCCAAGGAAGCCTGTTCCACTGAGGAACCACTCTAACTGTCAGGAGGGTCTTCGTAATGTTTAACCGAAAACTCTCCTGATTTAATTTCAACCCGTTGGTTCTGGTCTGACCTTCTGAGGCAACAGAAAACAACTCCGCACCATCCTCTATACAACAGCCCTTCAAGTACTTAAAGATGGTTATCATATCACCTCTCAGTCATCTCTTTTCCAGGCTAAACATAGTCAGCTCCTTCAGCCTTTCCTCACAGGACTTGGTCTCCAGGCCCCTCACCATCTTCATTGCCCTTCTCCGGACACATACCAGCTTGTCCATCTGGTCACTATACTTCTGTTGATACAGCCCAAAATGGCAGTTGCCTTTTTAGCTACCGCATCACACTGCTGATTCATGTTCAGTGAATGGTCTACTTAAGACTCCTAGATCCTTTTCGCATATACTACTGCCCAGACAAGTTGTCCCCATCCTATAATTATACATTTGATTTTTCCTATCTAAATGTAGAACTTTACATTTATCCCCATTGAAATTCATTTTATTTATTTTAGCCCAGTTTTCTAGCCTGTCAAGATGATCCTGTATCCTGACTCTGTCTTCTATTGTATTTACTACCCCTCCCAATTTAGCGTCATCTGCAAATTTAATAAGCATTCCCTCTATTCCTTCATCCAAATCATTGATAAAAATGTTGAATAAAACAGGTCCTAGGACAGATTCCTGAAGCACTCCATTTGTTACTTCTCTCCAAGAGGATGAGGAACCATTAACAAGCACTCTTTGGGTGCGATCTGTCAACCAGTTACAGATCCACCTAACAGTAATAGGATCCAAACCACATTTTACCAACTTGTTAACAAGAATATTATCTGAAGCTTTATCAAAAGCCTTACTGAAATCAAGATAAACTATGTCTACAGCATTCCCCGATCCAGCAAGGTAGTAACTTAATCAAAAAAAGAGATAAAGTTAGTCTGACATGACTTCGTGATCACAGCTATCCTTTCTAAATGCTCAAGGACCGATTTTGATGATTTGTTCTAAAACTCTTCCAGGTGTAGACGTCAAGCTGACAGGTTGGTAGTTACCCAGATCCTCCTTTTTCCCCTTCTTGAAGATGGGGACAACATTTGCCCGCCTCCAATCTTCTGGCACCTCACCCATTCTCCAAGAATTCTCAAAAATAATGGACAGAGGTTCAGAAATTATGTCTGCGAGTTCTTTTAGTACCCTTTGATGCAGTTCATCTGGCCCTGAGGACTTAAGTTTCATTTAAAGAAACTAGGTGTTTATGTACTACCCCTATACCGATTCTAGGCCACAACTCCCTTCCCTCATCATGTTTTTGCCATGTTGAGCACCATTTCCCTCACAAGAGAAGACTGAGGAAAAGTAGGAATTGAGCAGTTCTGCCCTCTCTTGCTCATTTGTTACAATTTCACTTTCCTGACCCCGCAATGGGCCTACCGTGTCCTTTCTCTTTTTCTTACTTTAAACATAAGAAAAGAACCTTTTTTTGTTGTTTTTAGCATCTCTTGCCAGCCAAAGCTCATACAGAGCTTTAGCTTTCCCAGCTCCCTCTCTACAATCCCCAGTTATTTGTTTATATTCACCCTTGGTTATAAGGCCTTCCTTCCATTTCCTAAATGAGTCTTTTTTATTTCTCAAATCTTTAGAAAGCTGTTTATGGAGCCACCTTGGCTTCTTTAGGCTCTTCCCATTTTTTCCTTCTCATAGAAAGGATTGTGATTGAGCCTTCAATATTTCACTTTTAAAAAACTCCCACCCCTTTTGAACTCCCTTCTCCTTAAGTATTTCTGACTATGGGATTCTACCCAGCATAAAAACAGGTTGCTTACCTGTAACTGATAATCTTCAAGTGGTCATCTGTGCAGTACCACACATGGGTTGGGTGCCTGTGCACGACCTCGACTGGAGAAATTTCTAGAGCTTTGCCTCAGAAAACTTTTGGCAGGCTCTTTCCCCACTCTCGGGGAGCAGGCATGCACTGTGCATGCCCAGAGCAGTGGAGAGAGCCACCTCCCACTACAGGTAAGTCCCATCAAACCAAAGAAAGGAGACCAGGAGATGCCAGCAGCAGGGAAAGCTTGGTGGGATTGTGGTACTGCACAGATGACCACTCGAAGATCATCAGTTACAGGTAAGCAACCTGTTTATCTTTGTCGTGGTCTCTGTGCAGTCCCATGTGTGGGTGATTACAAGAGCTGAAGCAGTTGGAGGAGGGAGCTGGCAGCTGTAAAAGACACAAGCATACTGGTTAAGACACAGCATCATCAGTGAAAAATCACCCAACGGCCCTACCTGAGGGTGCAGCAGGGTCAAGTGAAGAGAGATTGCAGCACTGACTGACCAAAGGCAGCATCCCATTGAGCTCAGACATCGAGTGCGTAGTGGGTCATGAAGGTCTATGCTGAGGACCACGTAGCAGCCACACAGATGTGTTCCAATGGGACACCAGCCAGGAAAGCGGTGGACATCGATACCGCTCGTGTGGAATGGGCAGCGACAGAGGTAGGGACAGAGTGATGTGCAAGCTCGTAGCAAAGGGCTATGGTGGAAGTCACCCATTTAGACAATTGTTGAGAAGAAATCTGCTCCCCCTCACAAGGGGGGCCATAAGCTAGGAACAGCCGAGGAGACTTATGGATAGGCTGAGTCCTATGTAAATAAAAAAGGGAGCGCTCTGCGCACATTGAGACAGTGCAAGGCTCTCTGAAGGTCATCAGCCGGGTTCAGAAAGAAAGTAGGCAAGACAGACGACTGAGAGAGGTGAAAGGCAGAAATGACTTTAGGCAGGGAAGAAGGGTCTGGTCTAAGGACAACCTTTTCCCTATGAAAAATTGTATAGGGGGGATCAGCCCAAAAGGCAGCTAGTTCCCCTATTCTGTGAGCAGTAGTGATTGCTATGAGGAAGGCCGTCTTCCAGGAGAGTAAGCAAAGGTCAGCCGTAGCCATGGGCTTGAAGGGCTTGGACATAAGTATAAGTGACACAAGTAGAAGGCTTCCTGGCATTCAGGAGGACATCAGACACCTCAGGCGGGAAGTCTAATGTAGGATCCTCCAAGCCATCAACTGGAAGAATCTGGGATTGGGGTGCAGGATCTTCCCTGAGGCCCAAGAGAGGAGATCAGGGATGACAGGCAGTGGCTGGAACGTTCGATTGGAAAGACGGAGGTGCGGAAACCAGACTTGGCGCAAGCACCAGGGAGTGACAAGAATGCAGAAGGTGGCATCGACCACAATCTTCTGAACGACATGGGAGATGAGAGGAAACGGAGGAAAGAAGTAGAGGAGGGTCCCATTCCAGGCGTGGAGAAAGGCATCTCCCAGCGACCGAGCTGACGGCAGACCCCTGCTGAAGAAGAGGCGACACTGGGCATTGTCTGGAGTTGCAAAGCTGTTGACGACAGGGCGACTGAATTTGACAAAGACAGGTCTCAGATATCGAAGGTGGATGGACCATTTGTTGTCTGATGAATGGGAACAGCTCAATTGATTGACATCGATGTTTTGAACACCCGGGATGTGCATTGCAGACAGCGTGATGGAATGGCAGAGGCACCAACTTGCAGAGACAAAGGGAGGCAGACCCACCCTGCTTGTTTACGTAGTAAACCGTGGTGGTATTGTCGGAAGGAACCTGAACGACTGAGGCCTGAAGTACCGGGAGAAAAGAGCGGAGAGCGAGGTGAACTGCACGCAGCTCTAGGAGATTGATGTGAAGGGTGGCATTGCGACGAGACCAGATCCCTTGTACTGAGAGCATCCCGCACTGGGCTCCCCAACCCCAGAGAGATGCATCGGTGGACAGGAATACTTGTGGTGGAGAATGCTGGAAGGGCATGCTGGAGAGAAAGTGATGAGGATGAGACCACCACTGGAGAGAGTCGACGACACAGGGTGTGATCGACAGGGTTTTGTGCCACGGACTGCGGAGAGCGTCCAAGGCACAGAGAAGCCACAGTTGAAGAGGACACATCCTCAACATGGCATGAGGGATGATGAAGACTGTAGATGCAAAAAGCCCTAGAAGCCACATGACGGACCTCGCGGAGAGGCCCGGAACTGGGACACCAACGAGAGTATGTCAACAGCCCTGGAGTTTGGAAGGAAGGCGGTCTTGAGGTTGGTATTGAGCCAGGCACCGAGAAATTGAAGGACCTGGACAGGCTGGAGAGACGACTTGGATAGGTTGACACAGAGGCTGAGGGCACGAAGAAGGGAGAGCATGGTGTGGATCTCGAGGAGGAGCTGATTCTGCGTCGGAGCCACGAGAAACCAGTTCTCGATATAGGGATACAGAGCAATCCCCTGACAATGAAGATGCGCAGCCACCACTGCCATCAACTTGGTAAAAACCCTCGGGGCAGTGCAAAGTCCGAACGAGAGGACTTGGTATTGGTAGTGTGCATTTCCGACAGTGAAACGAAGGAACTTTTGGTGTTGCGGACGAATGGTGACGTGGAAATATGCGTCCTGAAGGTCAACCGACGCTAACCATGCCTCTTTTGGAATCAGCGGAAGAATGGACTGCAAAGTGACCATTCGGAACTTGTGGCATTGGACATACTGATTCAGATCCCAAAGATCCATAATGGCTCTGAAGCCACTGTCCCTCTTCGGTACGAGGAAATACTTGGAGTAGAAGCCTAGGGTTTGTTGTGCCTCTGGGACCTCCTCGATGGCACCCTTGGCGAGAATGCTGGAGATCTCGAGATCAAGGAGAGGGTCTGGAGGTGTGACAACAAAGTGAGGTAGAGCTGCGTTCATCGGGAGACCAACAACGGTAATCAGAAGACGCCGGATGCTGACTGAGACGTCTCCGATCGTATCGTGAACGAGATCGAGAACGTTGGTTCACAGAACGCTCCCTACCGTCCAAAGTGTGGATTGGATTATGGGAGTGTCGAGAGGGAGATCGAGAGTCTTGATGAGAAGACAATCCGGGAGGACATCTTGCAATCTGACCCAGTGGGATAAGGCCCAATGCAGAAGACTGAGTAGGCAGTGGCATCGGAGGCTGTAAAGCAGACTTCTGAGGAAGAATTACTGCAGGAGCTGAGGTCGTTAAGCCAGTAATGATGACTGGATCGAAAGTCGAAGCCGATGTCGAGGACTTGACTTTTGATTTGGAAGCGGCTTTATCCTCAGGCCATTTGGACTTAAGCTCTGGTGCCTTCGAAGTCCCATCAGGTTTTTGAGGGAGAGAAGAGTGAGAAGCGTCCGAGGACATTGTAGGGCACAATGCAGCCTCTAAGAGGACAGCTCTAAGCCTAGCCTCCCTATTACATCTAGCCTGTCGAGTAAAACTGGCGCAATGGGTGCAGCTGTTGACACGATGGGACTTGCCCAGACAAAGGAAGCAAAAATTGTGGCCGTCATTGGAAGGTATTTTAGCTGGACAACCACAACAAACCTTAAAAAAACATGTTTTGCCCATACAATCACCGCCTCACCCACCAAACAGGAAAGTGGGGCGGGGGGGGGGGTGAGGAAAGGAAGAAAAACAGTTTGAGGAAAATATTTTTTTATTTTTTTTATAGTCCAGAAAAATGAAGAAGGAAAGAAGAAAAGACGAACAAAGAATACTCAGCTGAGGCAAGTGCAGAGCAACCAGGACAAGGTGTGAACACGAAGTGGCCGAAGAAGAACTGAGTGGGAGGCGGCTCTCTCCCCTGCCTGCCAAAAGTTTTCTGAGGCAAACCTCTAGAAGTTTCTCCAGTCGAGGTCGTGTGCAGGCACCCAAACCATGTGTGGGACCGCACAGAGACCACAATGAAGATCTTTAAGTTTGTCAATTTGCTTTCCTAAAGTCCAGCCTGTATGTCTGACTATGTGCAGCTTTTCCCTTCCCCAAAACTAAATTCCAAAATTATGTGGTCACTACTACCCAAGGTGCCCACTACTTTCACCTCATCAACCAGTTCTTTCCTGTTGGTGAGAATCAAGTCCAAGATAGCAGATCCCCTTGTTTCCTTATCCATTTTCTGGAAAATGAAGTTGTCAGCAAGACAAGTCAGGAATTTATTTGACCTTTCATTTTTAGCAGAGTTGGACTTCCAACAGATATCTGGGTAATTGAAATCTCCCATGACCAGCGTGTCCCATATCTTTGAGAACTTTGTAATCTGTTCCAGGAGCTTCTCATCCAAGTCCTCTGCCTGGCTTGGTGGTCTATAGCAAATCCCCTCCATAATACCACTATTATTTCTTACTAAAACATGGCACGTAAGGTATTTATTTAGCTTCTTTATTTCTTATCCTATTCTCAGTCAGATTCCTGAAGCAGCTTGCAATTAGAGACAGTAAGTCCCACTTAATAGAGTGCTGTATTCTCCTTAAAAATCAAGTAAAACCTGTTCTTCTAGGCAAGAGTATGTTTACTCAAAAACAAGTCCTGTTTATAAAGGTCCTGTTTCTCCATGCAACTATCCCTTTAATTTCCTCTTGCATCTTTTTTTAAGACTTCTGCTTTATAGCTTAATTAACTGATGGTTCTTTACTCAGTGTGGTTGTGAAATTCTTGAATCAATTGTTAAATGTTGGTCCCTGTTCCCTTATTTTTGCTTGGGTGGGGGCTTCGTATTTGTAGCCAAGGCAATTAGGAGGAAAAAAGAGCCCTTTCTTTGGCTACAAACTGTCAATTAAGCCCCACAGACACAGGAAACAAGAACTGATTACTTAAGAGTGGATTCATAAATGACACAGTCATGCCAAATTAACAGGAAACAAGACAAGAAGAAGAAGCCTGAAGGGGGAGGGAGCATTTAAAGGGAGAGAAGCCATAGGCAGCTTCAGTGGCTCTTTGTCAGTCCACATAGAGAGGCTTGCACTGTGATTGCATTTTCAGTCATAACAGTTGCCACAAATGTGATAAAATTGGGGGGGGGACACAGAAAACCAACAGGTTGTCAACATTTTTGTCTGGTTTCCCCATAGAACTGTGAATGAATGATGTCCATTCTAAATTAAATGGCTAGTGTGGAAGACTGATTTTCTATAACTGCCAGAAAAGTGATATACAACTCTTTCTGCACCCAGTTGGAGACATCACAGATCAGATGTCTCTTTCCTAACCATCACATCCACAACAAAGAAGAGTGCCATCTGACTTTTACATAATACCAAGTTCTCCCTTTTCATGCAGAGTGCTGCAGGACTGCTACTGACCCACCTCAGCCGGTATGGTGCTGCTGTGAAACTCAGGCGAGACAAGGCCTTTGCAGGAATAGTTACTGCACTCACAGAACCTGCACAGGTAAGGCACCAGCTCTAACAGAGAAAGATATACCAGGACACAGAGCTGGTTATCTTATGCTCACTGTCTAGAATTTTGGCTGCTTAACCCTTTTTTAAAATGTCTTGCAGCTGTGCCTGCCACCTCCCATGGAAGCTGGTTTCTATGATGGGCTCATACTGTTGTTACTGCAGCTCTTAAGCCAGGTATGGGCTTCCTTCAATGTCACAAGAAACAGCTTCTTTGCATTCTTTCAAGGATATACAGAAGTGATATAGGAGGTCTACATATGGAATGTATGGAAATGCTTTTGTTGCCAGGTCTTCCCCAAATAGTATGAGGCAAGACAAGAAAGATACTCAGCACTGCAACTTGGTGACGATAATAAGCCAGGCTGTAGCCTTCTTGATTAAGGATTTTCTCAGAAACAGCCCTGTCCACCAATGGAGACACAAAGGCATCATGAAATGGAGAAGGGGGAGAAAATATGGGGTCTACAACTTGATCTAAAATCCCACAGTTTGCTGCTGATTCAGTTCCAGGGTTTCTGGGCACATCAGGTACCTCAGCTAAGAGTACTTGGCTACATTCAGCAATCTGGCCTTGAACCTCCTCATTCCTGGTTTTTAGTTAGTCACAAACACCCAGCCTAAAAGAAAGGCTTCTGGGGGAGAGACAAGATGATGGGGCTTGTATGGCTGAAGAGGATGTATCTGTGGGACAAAGCATCCATACTAGGCCAGATCACAGGCTGCCACGCAAGGTGTTACTTGTCTGGTCTATCACTCCTCTTTTGACAGGAGGATGCCGCAGTGGTACGGGAATTCACTGGGTCAGACCTTTGGAACATTGTGTGGCATCGCTTTGCCATGGTGCTCCGCTTGACCAATGGGGCACCATTAATGGAAAGTGAGACCCCAAGAGTTGACCAGCATTTACCAGAGCCAGAGTGGAACCTCATCTCACCACAAGGTACAAAGTTGTCTTTCTTTTTTTCCTGGTAGAAGATCCCTGAATCACCTAAGTAACTTTGTTCTGTGCCTGGCCTCCAAGGTGTCCTTATCCTCTTGTTTTGTTAGACAATGGAACCTGAGGGTTTCCAGTCTTTACAAAGCTATATTAAGAAAGCCCACTATTTCTCCAAGCCTGATTATGACAGTCAGGTTTGTGTGTCAGGGGTGGTGGTTAATGAATGAATTAATCAAAGATATTCTCCATTCTGTCCCATAGGAACCTTGCTGTTCCTCAGCCTTGTTCTCCACATCTTCCAACATGAACCTCATCAGTGTCTTCTCCAGCTGGCTCAGCCCAATGGAGTTATCATGGCAACCCTCAACAAACTGCTTAGCCTTGACTACCTGGAGAATTTGGCACAGACGTGAGTTCTGGACAGTCCAAAGTAGAGCTATGGAAAGAACAGAATGAGCACAGTAGTTGAAATGCTACAGGCTGATATTTGTGGACTAGGAAAGAACGGGAACTGCAAGAAATATGCTTCACAGTCCCTCCTCCTCAATAGAGTTAATGACATTTAACACAACTATTTCTAGAGCTTCCCTGTGGTGGTTTTAAACACTGAAACTGATGTGGTGTGTCTTAGAAAAATCACTTCACTGCACTCCAGTTTCTTTAGACGTCTAGAAGTAATTAGTGCAGTCCTGCCTATGATCTTCTTTGAATGTAGACATCTGACCTTTACTCACCACTAATTTCCTCTCCCAACCCCAGGCAGATGCGAGATGATGGTGATCCAGAGCTGGTATCTGCTGTTGTGCTCCAAGTATGCCAGCTCTTCTGTTTCCCCTTCGCACTGGATATACATCCTGAAACCTTAGAGCTGATCATGACAGGTTTGAGGGATTCTGAGATCCCTGCTCAGTTGCTCCTGGTAAAGCTCCCTTTATTCATATCATTTATTGGGACCCTGGAAAAGTGAAGGCAGGGAAGAGGATCTTACCTTTCCTCCTCGTGTTTCCCCAGGGATGCAACCTCTGCATGGGCCAGGCCCACTGCTTTGTTCAAAATAAAAGAATGTATTTCACTCAGATTCACGAAGGCTGCATTAATGAAAGAGGTTGGGGAAGGATGGAATGCTACTCTTATAAAAGTGCACTGATATTTAAACCTTTTGTGGCATCCTCCACAATGATAATGCTTCCCACAGTTCATTCACTAATCTGTACTTTCTCCCCTTTTAGGTATGCATTCACTGTCTTCCCTTCTTGGACACTGAGCTGCCATTGAGTCTTTTGTGTCACTTAGTGCTGACTGATGAGAGACTCATTGAGCAAGTGATGAGGATGGCTGCCTCTGAGCATGCTATTGCCTTCTTGTCAGCCATTTTGCTATCTGACCAGGTAGCCCTCATTGTAGACCTGCTCTCGTTGCTCACACATGTAGCCCGTGCTGGTGCAACTCACTTGCCTTTCCTACAGCAATTCCTGTGTGGCTCCAACACAGCCCCTCAACCACTAAGCCGTCTTTTATGTCACCGGGAGCACATAGTCCGTGCCAGAGCATGTAGCCTTGTGGGCAACCTGTTGCGTCATGGACAGGACTTTCCTCAGGCACTGCAGGGCCAGGTTGGGCTGTTGGAATGTCTGTTGCAACGTCTTTCAGATGAGGATGAACATGTGCGCCGCTCAGCTAGCTTTGCAGTTGGGAATGCAGCCTATCATGCTGGACTCTTCATGCAGGCCCTTAGCAAAGCTGTTCCCCGGGTTGTCTGGCTCCTGGGCGATCCTGTAGCTAAGACTCGTTGCAATGCTGCTTCAGCACTGGGAAACTTGGGCCGGCAGTCAGTGGAGCTGGGCAACTTGCTGATCCAGAGCAGAGCCCCTGATCTTCTGTTGGATGTGGCCTGCCATGACTCCCAACCAGCTGTGCAGGAGGCAGCACTCATTGCCCTCCGATCCATTGGCCAGCAGCCCAGGATCCACGAGGTACTGGCTATTTGCAGGGGTGGGAGCACTATGGACTGTCAGCCAGCTGGGAAATGGACCTGTTAACCCACCAGTCAAGTAATCTTGTTGTGGTTTTTAATTAACTAGTTCCAATGGTCCAGTGCATATCGTGGGGCATATCACATGACTTCCTACAATGTCTGTTAGGGACTGTGAATCATATGGATCTGGAGAACCAGCTTTTGGGATGGGACTGAAAGGAAAAATTACATTGATAGAACTAAATCCACCAAAAGAGTGGATTTTTCTCTACTATTTATCCTGAAACTCCTAAGGATTGGGAGAGCCTCCCATGCAAAATGCAGGGTGGAGGTGCAGCGAAATGAGGGAATACAGTAGTAGAAGAAGAAGAGTTGGATTTTGTACCCCACCCTTCACTCAAGAGTCTCAGAACAGCTTACAGTCTTTTCCCCTTCCTCTCCCCACAACAGATACTCTGTGAGGTAGGTGGGGTTGAGAGAGCTCTGAGAGAATTGCGCTTGAGATAACAGCTCTGAGAGAACTGTGACTGATGCAAGGTCACCCAACTGGCTGCATGTGGAGGACTGGGGAATCAAACCTGGTTCTCTAGATTAGAATCCACCACTCTTAACCACTACAACCAAACTGATGTAGTCTCTTTTTCCTTCTTACACAATCACAAGCCATGAGCAGAAGAGGGGAAAAGAGAATTTTTGCTTGATTCCACCTTGATACTGCAGCTTTCCCATTGTGGGTTTTGCTTGGCAGGCTTCTTTAATCCTCAGAGAGAAGTTTCAGGAAAAATTGTGGGCTGCTTGGAAAAGGCAGGATTCAGTCCTGTAACACCTTCTCTAAACTCTTCCGAAGGATTCACACATTGGTTTTTGATAAAAATCTGAGGAACTTCCTGCTGCCTTTGGTAACTATTGTATGATTTTATTGAAGGAAGAAAACATCAGGGGAATTAACTCCCCAACAGAAGCTATATGGGTGGAAATACTGGGCCCTAAGGGTTACTTAAAAGTGGGGGTGTACTATCACCTACCTGGCCAAACCCTTGAGGCTGATCTTGAGATGGAAATAAGGGAGGTGACTCAAACAGATGATGTTATTATAATGGGAGACTTCAACTACCCTCACATTGACTGGGTAAACATGTGCTTTAGTCATGCTGTAGAAATGAGATTCCTAGACATCCTAAATGACTGCACTGGAACACAGAGCCAAACAAAGGTGTAGTGATCTTGGGCTTGGTTCTGAGAGGGTCTCAAGACCTGGTGAGAGATGTAGAGGTTCTTACGCCAATTGGGAACAATGACCACAATGCTATTCAGTTCAGCCTTTAGGTCAATGGAAAGTTACCCCTAAAATCCAAAACTATGGCATTTGATTTCAAAAGTGGGAAATAAATGGAATAGTAAAAAAGAAGCTGAAGGGAAAACACAAGAGAATCAATATGCAAATTTGCTTTTAAAATTAAATTAGAGTGTACGAAAGAGCCACATATGGTTCCCAAGCTGCAGTTTGGCCACCTCTGGTCTTGAGGATGCTTGGAAGCTATTTAAAACCACAGTAATTTGAAGGCCAAATAGAATGCATTTTGCAGGTTAGGAAAGGCACTGCCAAGTCTAAAAGAATGCCTGCATGGATTACAACACAAGTCAAAGAAGCAATAAAAAGTAAAGAGGCTTCTTTTAAAAAGTGGGAGATCTGCCCTAATGAGTTGAACAGGAGAGACCTAGGCTCCGGCAAAAGAAACATAAGCCAATAATTAGGCATGCAAAGAGAAATTTTGAGGAGGGGCTTGCTAAAAGCATAAAGATAAACAATAAACATTTTTTAAAATATATCTGGAGCAGGAAACCAGCCAGAGAAGTGGTGGGACCTTTGGATGACAAAAGAATAAAGGGATTGCTAAAGGAAGATGGGGAGATGGCAGAGCAGCTCAGTGACATTTTTGTTTCTTTGTTCACTGTGGAAAGTATGTTGCATGTACCTATGCCACAAGAAGAAGAGATTGGCTTTATACCCCATCCTTCACTACCCAAAGGTGTCTCAGAGCAGCTTACAAACTCCTTTCCCTTCCCCTCCCCACAACAGACACCCTGTGAGGTAGGTGAGGCTAGGAGAGCTCTTGACAGAAACTGCTTTTATCAGAATTACGGCTTGCCCAAGGTCATCCAGCCAGGTGCAAGTGGAGGAATGGGGAATCAAATCTGGTTCTTCCAGATTAGAGTCCACGCACTTAACCACTACACTCAAGAAGGAGTCTGAAGAATTGTGCCAAACTGAAGTGACCTATTGGGGAAATGAAAAACTGACAAGTTTCCAGGTCCTGACAGCATACACCTGAGAGTTCTTAAGGAACTCAGATGTGAGATAGGTTACATATACAGGTTACTAAGTCAACTATCACTAAATTCAGCTGCTATATCAGAAGACTAGAGAGTAGCAAATGTTATACCAATTTCTAAAAACGGATCCAGAGGGGAGCAAGGAAATTACAGGCCAATTAGCCTAACGTCTGTCCCAGGCAAATTAGTACAAACTGTAATCAAAGATAGTATTGTTAGGCATACAGAGGAACAAAGCCTGCTGAGGGAAAATCAGTGTGGTTTCTGCAAAGGGAAGTCTTGCCTCACCAATCTTTTTGGAGTTCTTTGAGAAAGTGAACAAGTATGTAGACAATGGTGAGCCTACAGACATTATATAGTGGCCAAGTTTGTGGATGACACCAAATTATTCAGGATGCTGAAAACCAAGGCTGACTGTGAAGAGGCCCCTCCATAAACTGGGTATTGGGGATAGTGTGGCAAATGAAGTTCAGTGTTGGTAAGTGTAAGGTGATGCACATTGGGACAAAAAAAATCCCAACTTGGAAGTCTGAATGGGGGTCTGAACTTGCTGAGAATGAAAGGGGAAAAGATCTTGAGGTCATAGTGGATAGCTCAATGAAAGTGTCAACCCATTGTGCTGCAGTGGACTAGATGGATGACTGGTCTGATCCACAAGGGCTCTTCTTATGTTCGACCCTGGAGAACAGTTGGAGGAGCCACATCTCTCATCCTGCCCCCTATTAAACACCATAAGTGTGAGTATAGGAGCCACCCCCCCTCCAACTTGCCTGCAGTCCCATAATGGGCTTCCAATCAGCATGGAGTGCCACAGGGCAGGCGTGCGTCGCATAAGATATAACTGAACTTGTTATAGGACATCTAATGTCATTTTCCTTTCTAGTTATAAGATTGATACAAAGAAGAGTGCCAATTGTCAAGGAACTGGGTTACAGTAAATAAAGTCCACAAACAGCCAGGCTACTATAAAGCTTTCAAGTATTCAACTTGTATTTTCTAGTTATTAAGTGGTTTTGGTGAGCATATTGACTGCATGAAGGTGCAAAATTGGTCCACTATGTAATCTTCAGAATCTGCTTTCCAGGTGCTGGTATCACTCAGAGCAAGTGAGAAGCTGGAAGTGCTGTCCCCTAATGAGTCTCAAGCTACTGCTTTCAGCAGCTGTCTTCCTTCATCATCAAAGCACTGCAAAAAATTGATCCACCTCCTGCAGCCCACATATAGTGCCTGAGAACTGAAATGGCCTTTTATGTGCTTGAATGCAATGGGAGTGTACTTTCTAACTGGTGTCAGAAGAAGCCATCATAGAGATATTTGCAAACTGTACCACTGCTTCTAAACGGAGGTACTCCAGTTCTTCATTGAGAATAAGGAACACATCCTAGAAGCCTTCTCAGATCAACAGGCCATGTGTGAATCCTACCCTGTGTCTTCTCCCCACTGTGAATCAGCCAGAAGCATGGGAAGTTAGATTCTTACCTAAGGTAGGGAGGGCAAAGCTTTCATCCCTCTCTGTGACTCTTCTTCTCCTGGCTTTGGTGAGTTTGCTTCTTGGAATATGAGAATGCCATCCTTTCACCTTGACTAAGGCAGGTGGGCAACTAGCAAACATCTCTGCTCCAAAGTGGGGGAAGAGAAATGAGGGCAGTCTTCCTTTGTGTCATTGCACTTATTACCTGCTGTGTGCTCCCATGCTATCTCTGTCATTTGTGGATCAAAGGTTTCAGCTGCTTATTTATGACAATGACCCTTCTAGGACTCCAACCTGGCTTGTTTGCCTTTATATTTACTATTTCACATTTGTATTAAAAGCAGATTTTTCAGAAATGTGCCTGCTTGTCTGTGTACCCTAAAAGGTGTTTGAGACAGCCAGAATGCTGATTTCTGATCTATAATAAAATATTGTATAGAAAGAAACAGTAGATTAATTTAAATACTTTGTTCCAAAGATGAAAATATCAGAGTCAGAGCAAAAGGTGTTAAGAGGCTTTTCCCATAAACAGGATAGTGGTTGGGGCTGTCCCAGACAAAGAACAGGACTAGTGCTCTGTTTACAAGCTTTACCAAATCCCTTTCTGATTTGAAAGTGATAAATTGTAATTTCCCATCCACTTTCCTCTCCACCAGTAATGTTTTGCTTGTTGAACCAAAAGCCAATACCATCAGGTTTCTCTTTCAGCTGTGCTATATCAATCTAGTCTGTTATCTTAGGTTACTTGGGCAATCCAAAAGCATCTGCTGATTCAGACACATGATGCATAATATTGCTTTACTCATTCTGAATGCAGAGCAATATCAATATGGATGAACAACATCATGTGTATCTCATGGAAGATACAAGGTAGTAATATATAAACATTCAGACTGCTGCCCCACAATTCACAGGGCTGATTTTCTGGAATATTAGGTGTAAGGACAAACAGAGAGGAGGTTCTCTTTTGTGCTGACTCCATCTAGGAAGAAGGTTGTCTACCTGAGCTGCGACTAAAGGCAGCAATTGCCATGTGGGGGTTGCAGGTAATGGGACTGCAAGGCACTTGGAACCTTTTGGAACTATTGTAATTTTTGACTCCATGAAAGCTGTAAGCTGTCCCCATAATAACCAGGTGATGGGTAGTGGGAGACACAGGCACAAGGACAAGACCTTAGAATGGCAAATAGAAGGGAAGCTGAGAACCATGATGGTGGCAATAGGTGAACTGAGAGAGAGTAAAGGCCCTCGGAGGGTAAGATGGAACAAGGCCTGTGGGTCAGTTGGGCCATTCCACCACAAGATGTAAAGGAAACAGCAATGGGCTTGGCACGTTGGGCTGCATGGCACAGACATTCCTTGCATCACTATTGGCCCTCAACATACTGCCTGAACCATTTCCCTTCCACCCACTCTGCTCAATCCCCACTCTGCTCAATCCAAGGCGGTAACTATGTGCCTTTAGTAAAAACAGGTTGCTTATCTGTAATTGATGATCTTCGAGTGGTCATCTGTGCAGTACCACACATGGGGTTGGGCGCCTGCGCATGACCTCGATCGGAGAATCTTCTAGAGCTTTACCTCAAAAGAGCTTTTGGCGGGCTCTCTTCCCGCCCTGGGGGAGGAGACATGCACTGCGCATGCCCAGAGCGGGAGAGAGAGCCGCCTCCCACTCAGTTCCTTTGACCGCCACTGTCAAGGCCAAACAATCCAAAGAAGGAAATCTGGAGATGCCAGCAGCGGGGAAAGCTGGGTGGGATTGTGGTACTGCACAGATGACCACTCGAAGATCATCAGTTAGAGGTAAGCAACCTGTTTATCTTCGTCATGGTCTCTGTGCAGTCCCACACATGGGTGATTACAAGAGCTGAACCAGTTGGAGGAGGGAGCTGGCAGCTGCAAAGGACACAAAAATACTGGTTAAGACACAGCAGCAGCATCAAAACAAATCACCCACGGATCCTACCTGAGGGTGCAGCAGGATCAAGCAAAGAGAGATCGCAGCACCGTCTGACCGAAGGCAGCATCCCGTCGGGCTCGGACGTTGAGTGCGTAGTGGTTCACAAAGGTCGATGCCAAGGACCACGTAGCAGCCGCACAGACGTCTTCCAACGGGACACCGGCCAGGAAAGCGGTGGACGTCGACACCGCCCGTGTGGAATGGGCAGTGACACAGGTAGGAACGGGTTGACGTGCCAGCTCATAGCAAAGGGCTATGGCGGAAGTCACCCACTTAGAGAGACGTTGAGAAAAAATGGGTTCCCCTGCATGAGGGGGGCTATAAGCTAGGAACAGCCAAGGAGATGTACGCACGGGCTGTGTCCTGTGTAGATAGAAAGAGAGCGCTCTGCGCACATCTAGACAGTGCAGGGCTCTCTGAGAGGCATCAGTCGGGTTCGGAAAGAAAGTAGGCAGAACAGACGACAGAGATGAAAGGCAGAGATGACTTTAGGGAGGAAGGAAGGATCTGTTCTAAGGACCACCTCCCTATGAAAAACAGTATAGGGGGGATCGGCCCTGAAGGCAGCTAGCTCCCCTACTCTGCGTGCAGTGGTAATGGCTATGAGAAAAGCCGTCTTCCAGGAAACTAACCTGAGGTCAGCGGTAGCCATCGGCTCAAATGCTTTAGCCATGAGTTGAGAAAGGACTAGAGACAAGCTCCAAGAAGGCACCAACAGTTTCCTAGGCGGGCACAGCCGAAGAAGACCCTTGAGGAACGTCTTGGTGAGATGGTGGGAAAACACTGAAGATCCTTCTATGAGGGGGTGGTTGGCGGAGATTGCCGCCAAATGAACCCGCAAGGACGAGTACGCCAGGCCCATATCCTTCAAGTGCACGATGTAGGCGAAGATCTCACGGAGAGATGATCGAATCGGATCGAAGGAGTGATCAGCAGCATAGGATTGGAATCTGTTCCACTTGAACTGATAGGAATGCTTCCTAGCATTCAGGAGGATTTCAGAGACCTGAGGCGGGAAGCCTAGGGCTGGATCTTCCAGGCCGTCAATTTGAAAAATCCCGGATTGGGATGGAGGATTCTTCCTCGGGCCCGAGAGAGGAGATCTGGGATGACGGGGAGGGGACGTAAGGAATGACAGGAGAGCTGGAGCAGGTGCGGGAACCAGACCTGGCGAGGCCACCACGGAGTGATCAAAATGCAGGAGGTGCCGTCTGCACGAATCTTCTGCACGACCCGAGAGATGAGAGGGAACGGAGGAAATAGGTAAAACAGGGCTCCGGTCCACTTGTGGAGAAAGGCATCCCCGAGTGACCGAGCAGACGGGGGACCCCTGCTGAAAAACAGGCGACATCGAGCATTGTCGACGGACACGAAGACGTCGACAGATGGGTGACCGAACTCTCGAAACAGAGGTCGAAGATACCGGAGGGGAATGGACCATTCGTTGTCCGATGAGGCAGAACGACTCAACCGGTCTGCATCGATATTCTGATTCCCGGGAATATGGATCGCCGAGAGCGTGATG
Source organism: Gekko gecko (assembly GCA_029375565.1). Classification (NCBI taxonomy): domain Eukaryota; kingdom Metazoa; phylum Chordata; class Lepidosauria; order Squamata; family Gekkonidae; genus Gekko; species Gekko gecko. The sequence goes on from JAPDNY010000003.1 coordinate 84,584,286, forward strand.
GAGTGATCAAGGCACCAGGACCAGAGGTCTATAGCTAAGTTGCAGAGACGAACAGAGGCAGTGCCGCTCTGTTTGTTGACATAATAAACAGCCGTGGTGCTGTCGGAAGCCACGTGGACGACACGGCCTCAAAGGGTCGGAAGAAAGGACCGCAGGGCCAGATAAATTGCTTGCAACTCAAGGTAATTTATGTGGCGAGTTGCATCTCGAGCAGACCAAGCCTCTTGAACAGCAAGCGTTCCGCACTGGGCTCCCCAACCCCAGAGGAAGCGTCTGTGGTCAACAGCAGCTCGGGAGGAGGAGGTCGAAAGGGCATCCCGGAAAGGAGGTGGACGGGTTGAGACCACCACTCGAGGGAGTCGAGGACAGTTTATGGGATCAACAGAATCGTGTGCCAAGGTCTCCAGAGAGGATCGAAGGTACGAAGGAGCCAGAGCTGAAGCGGCTGCATTCTCAGCCGGGCGTTGCGGACAACGAACACCATGGAGGCAAAGTGACCGAGGAGCCTCATGACAGAACGGGCGGATTGTCGGGGACACGCCCGAAAGGAGGACACCATCGCCGAATGTCGGAAGCCCTCGATTCCGGGAGGAAAGCCACTTCGAGGTTGGTGTCGAGTCGAGCCCCGAGGAATCGAAGGGTTTGAAGGGGCTGGAGGGAGGACTTGGCGCCGTTGACGCAGAGTCCGAGGGCACGGAGGAGGGAGAGAGTCTCCCGAGTGTCGTGGAGCAACTGAGCTGGCATTGGAGCTACGAGAAGCCAGTCGTCAATGTAAGGATAAAGAGTGACTCCCCGTCGGTGGAGCTCGGCCACCACCACAGCCATCAGCTTGGTGAACACCCACGGAGCTGTAGAAAGGCCGAAGGGAAGCACCCTGTACTGGTAGTGGGCATCTCCAATGGCGAACCGGAGAAACTGCCGGTGTTGGGGACGGATCGTGACATGGAAATATGCGTCTTGGAGGTCGACTGACGTGAACCACGCTGCCCGTGGAATGAGAGGAAGGATCGAATGTAGAGTGACCATTCTGAACTTCTGATACCGAATGTAATGGTTGAGATCTCGAAGATCCATAATTGGTCTGAATCCGCCGTCTCTCTTGGGTACCAGGAAATACTTCGAGTAGAAGCCGAGAGTTTATTGCGCCTCCGGGACGACCTCGATGGCCCCCTTGGCAAGGAGAGTGGAGACCTCGAGATCGAGGAGGGGGTCTGGAGGCGTGACGATAAAGTGTGGGAGGATCGGAGGCGAAACGAACTCTATGGTGTACCCAACCCGTAGAATGGTGAGGACCCAGGAGTCAGTTGAAATTTCTTCCCAGGCTGGTCGAAAGGGGAAGAGACGGGTTCGGACGGAAGGAGTATACGACATCAGGGAAGGGAGACGGTGGGGACAGCCAAACAGACTGTTTAGGCTGTGGCGGCTTTTTGGCAGGGTGGGAACGGTGTTTGGAAGGAGGATGAGAATCATATGGTTTTCTTCTCCATTGGGAGTGAGGTGCCGGAGACAGGTATCACCTGGAGCCGGAAGGCTTCCAGGAACGGTTTCTGGAACGATAAGGTGCAGCCGAGACTCCAAGGTTTCGGGCCTGCTTACGACTATCATCGACAGCCTTCAACACTTTGTCGGTGGTGGAGTGGAAGAGGCCGTTTCCGTCAAAGGGAAGGTCTTCAACACGGAACTTGACGTCCGGTTGTAGAGAGGTGCCCCGCAGCCAGGCATGACGCCGGAGAGCGACAGAAGACACCAGGAGTTTAGATGAGCAATTAACGGCATGACGAACCAAATTGATCTGTTGCTTCGATATAGCACAAACCTCAGACAAGGCAGCCGAGAGTGGGGCGGTGCTCCTCTGGAACGAATTCCAGGACAGGACGAATTGCATTGGCAACGTTGAAGGTGTACGCCGACAAGTAGAACAAATAAGTATCGACACGGAGATTCATGGAGGCCAGAGAGTACATCTTCTTGGCCAGAAGATCCAGTTTACGACCCTCACGGTCAGGAGGCGTGGACTGACGAACAGGCTGCTTCGATCTCGAAGAAGAGTGAACAACCATCGAGTTCGGTGGTGGCTGACAAACAAGGAACTTGCCAGGAGCGTCCTGGATCCTGTATAACCCATCATAGCGCCTCGAAACCGGAGGGATCGAAGCCGGGTGCTCCCATGACTCTTTCAGGATAGAAAGGTGGACAGGCAGCAAAGACAAGATGGCAGACGGAGGAAGGTCAGCCTGGACCAATCGGTGAACGACGTCGGTCACAGCTGGAGATTCTGTAAAGCCCTGCACTTGAAGGGCAGTCGCCATCCTGGTAACGAGCTCTAAAAATGCTTTAGGGCCCTCAGTAGGTGAAATCGACCCCAAGCGTCGAGGCTCGTCCTCGATCCGAGAGACCTTGGGATCGAACTCCGCCGAATCCGACCTGTCCGAGATGGACATGGGAGAGGAGGATCGTGGTTGGACGAGATCGATGACCGGGTGATCGATGGCAGGACGGTGTCGAGGTTCCATTGAGGAACTCTTCAGGGCATCCCGATTTCTGGGAAGATCAGAAGGCTGTTCCCTAGGAGGGGAACGGGCCAAGGCAACAGACGCTGAGCGCCGAGGGCGGTCAGAGGCATGGGTCCAATCCACTCGTTCCATATGCCGGATAAGGTCATAATGGTGTCTCTCCGGTGTCGGAGACCTAGAGTAATAATAGGTCGCATCCGTACGTTCCCGGCAGTCTTCGCAAGACCAGCATTGGTCGTCAGAGGGGGAACCAGACGACGATGGAGACTGCCTATGGACTCGGCATCGGTGATCATACCGGGATCGGGACGGCGAATGGCGGTGCACAACCACAGAGCCCTCGTCCAAAGTGTGGACCGGGGTAGTAGAACACCTCGCTGGAGACTGGGAACCTCTTCGTGGAGATAGCTGCGGAGGCGATCTCGTCAACTGGCCCAAAGGAATCAGCCCCGAAGGCGACGAGTAGGAGTTCTGCGGAGTCTGTTGTCGAGCCGCAGACTTCTGAGATGTCGAGGCCAGAGCCAGCATCAACGTCGAGAGCCCAGTCACGACAATGGGGTCCACCCTCGAAACCGAAGCAGACGGCGGGGCCTTCAACTTCGAAGGGGTCTTATCTTTAGCCCACTTAGGTTTCTGTTTTGGTGCCTTCGAGGAGGTGTCCGATTTTTTGGCTTCCGAGGCCTGGGAAGCCCCTGAAGACATTGTAGGGCGTAGGGTGGATTCCAAAAGGAGAGCCCGGAGTCTAGCCTCTCGATTACGGCGAGCCTGACAAGTGAAACTCGTGCAATGAGGACAAGTATCCGCTCTATGGGCCTCACCCAAACAGATTAGGCAAAGGTCGTGCCCGTCATTGGATGGAATCTTGGCGGGGCAATAACAACAGACCTTGAAAAATTGAGTTTTTCCCATACAAAAATCCCCACCCACCCTCCAAAGAAAGGGGGAGGGGAAGAGAGATAGACAAAGATTTCTTTTTATATATATATATATATTTAAGACAGAAGAGTCAGAGAAAGAAAGAAATGGAAAAACAAAGGCGAAAGCGAAGAAAAGATATACTCAGCTGAGGTAAATGAAGGAACAACAGGAACGAGGTGTGAACGCGAAGGCGGTCAAAGAAGAACTGAGCGGGAGGCGGCTCTCTCTCCCACTCTGGGCATGCGCAGTGCATGTCTCCTCCCCCAGGGCGGGAAGAGATCCTGCCAAAAGCTCTTCTGAGGTAAAGCTCTAGAAGATTCTCCGATTGAGGTCGTGCGCAGGCGCCCAACCCCATGTGTGGGACTGCACAGAGACCACGATGAAGATTCTCACTCTATATTAATGTCACCATCAGTACTACTGCTACTTCCCATTTTTGTGCGGGAAATGTGTCACCCCTCTTGTTGGAGCTGCACTCAGCTTTGAGAGAAAGCACAGTTCAACCAATTTAGGAGGCTGACATACAAGACATAAGGCACAGAATAACTGTAGTGAGTTGTTTTTGTTTCATGTAAGGCAAACAGTGTTCAAACTGTCATGAAAGGGATTCCTGGTTATAATCATCTAAGAACATAAGAGAAGCCAATGTTGAATCAGGCCAATGATCCATCTAGTCCAACACTCTGTCACACAGTGGCCAAAATATACCAGGTGCCATCAGGAGGTCCAGCAGTGGGGCCAGGTCACTAGAAGCCCTCCCACTGTTGCGCCCTCCAGCACCAAGAATAGAGTGCATCACCTGCCCCAGACTGAGAGTTCCTATCTATACCTTGTGGCTAATAGCCACTGTTGGACCTCTGCTCCATATGTATCCAATTCCCTCTTGAAACTGTCCATGCTTGTAGCTGCCACCACCTCCTGTGGCAGTGAATTCCATATGTTAATCACTCTTTGGGTGAAGAAGTACTTCCTTTTATCTGTTCTAACCCGACTGCTCAGCAATTTCATAGAGTGTCCACGAGTTCTTGTCTTGTGAGAAAGGGAGAAAAGTACTTCTTTCTCAACCTGCTCTATCCCATGCATAATCTTATAAACCTCGATCATGTCACCCCTCAGCCGTCGTTTCTCCAAGCTAAAGAGCCCCAAGCGTTTTAACCTTTCTTCATAGGGAAGGTGTTCCAACCCTTTTATCATTCTAGTTGCCCTTCTCTGCACTTTTTCCAATGCTATAATATCCTTTTTGAGCTGTGGCGACCAGAACTGTACACAGTATTCCAAATGAGGTTGCACCAATGATTTATACAGGGGCATGATGATACTGGCTGATTTGTTTTCAATTCCCTTCCTAATAATCCCCAGTATAGCATTGGCCTTCTTTATTGCAGTTACACACTGTCTAGACATTTCATTATCTACTACGACTCCAAGATCTCTCTCTTGGTCAGTCTCTGCCAGTTCAGACCTCATCAATGTGTATTTATATTTAGGATGTTTGGCTCCAATGTGCATCACTTTGCACTTGGCCACATTGAACCTCATTTGCCACGTTGATGCCTACTCACTCATCCTTGACTCCCTTTGGAGTGCCTCACAATCCTCCCTGGTTTTCACCAACTGAACAACTTTGTGTCATCTGCAAATTTAGCCACTTCACTGCTTACTCCCAATTCCAAATCATTAATAAACAAGTTAAAAAGCATCGGACCGAGTACCGATCCCTGTGGTACCCCACTGCTTACCACCCTCCATTGAGAATTTTTCCGATTTATACTCACTCTCTGTTTCCTATTTATAAGCCAGTTTTTGATCCACAAGAGGACTTGTCCTTTTATCCCATGACTATTGAGCTTACTTACGAGCCTTTGATGAAGAACTTTATCAAAAGCTTTCTGGAAGTCAAGGTAAACAACATCTATTGGGTCCCCCTTGTCCACATGTTTGTTCACTCCCTCAAAAACACTAACAGGTTAGTGAGACAAGATCTTCCCTTACAGAACCCATGCTGAGTTTGCCTCAATAGTTTTTATTCATCAATGTGTACTAATTCTTTCCTTAATAACAGTTTCCACCAACTTACCCGGTATTGACGTCAGACTGACTGGCCTGTAATTTCCCAGATCTCCCCTGCAGCCTTTTTTAAAGATGGGAGTCCTCAGGAATGGAGGCAGATTTTAAAGAAAGATTACATATTTTTGTCAGGAGATCCACTAGTTCACATTTGAGTTCTTTCAGAACTCTCGGATGAATGCCATCCGGGCCTAGTGATTTATTAGTTTTTAAATTGTCCATCAGTCGTAGGACTTCCTCTCTTGTCAGCTCAATCTGATTCAGGTCTTTCAACCCCCCTCTCGAAATCGGTGGTTCTGGAGTGGGCAAGCACTTCTCGTCTTCCTTCTGAAGATCTAAACCTTTTTCCTATTTGAAGTAGGATACTATACCTAAAACCTGGAATATCACACAATGGAAAACAAGAACATAAGCAAACAACAGCACTGATAAGAGCTAGAATGCTCCTCTTCTACTACCTTCAGTCATTCAACAGGGTTGGGAAGAAAAACAGGTTGCTTACCTGTAACTGATGATCTTTTTTTTTGGACCCCCGAAGGGGATTTTTTATCGCTTTTTTAATATACAAATAAAACTACAAAGAAAAAAGGGGAAGGGGAACAACAATTAAAAAGAAAGAAAAGAATACCCACACTAAACTAAAAACCCAAGAGTAGGAGATCATACCCCAGTTAGAATAAACAGGTTGCCTACCTGTAACTGCTGATCTTCAAGTGGTCATCTGTGCATTCACACCTATGGGATCCAGTGCGCCTGCGCTGACCTGGTCGGTGTCTGTACAAAGCTCACAACGGGATTTTCGCGCCCTCCGCTCTGGGCCTGCGTGGGAACCCCCACTGCGCATGCCCAAGGGGCGTGGGCACGGACATCCCGCCAGTTCCTTCTGACCGCTATCAACCCAAGTCAAGTATGAGAACTACTGAGGATGACAGCAGTGGGGAAGGACAGGAGGGTGGTGTGAATGCACAGATGACCACTCGAAGATCATCAGTTACAGGTAGGCACCTGTTTATCTTCGTGGTCTCTGTGCATCACACCTATGGGAGATTAAAAAGCAGTGGCTCACCTGGAGGTGGGTGCTGGCAGACTCAGTGAGCCGCAGAAGACAGGACCAGACGACCCAAGTGACCCTTCTGTTGCGCACGAACGTCCAGAGCATAGTGTTTGATGAACGTGGTAGGCGTGGACCACGTAGCTGCTTCACAAATGGACGAGAAAGATGCGCCCTTCAGAAAGGCCGTAGATGTCGCCATAGACCTGGTAGAATGTGCCCTCAGGAGAGGAGGGGGCAGCTGCTTCACTAGGGAGTAGCAGAGTCTGATTGTTTCAACAATCCACTTAGAGAAACGTTGAGACGAGATGCGCAACCCCAAAGAAGGTGAGGCGTACGACAAAAACAATGAGTTGTCACGTCTGATGGAACGAGTCCGATTCAAGTAAAAAAGAAGCGCCCTCTTGACATCAAGACTATGGAGTAAGCGCTGTTCTTCACCATTCGGACATGGGGAAAAATCCGGTAGAAGTATTTCAGTATTAAGATGGAACTCTGAAACAACCTTCGGAACGAAGGACAGGTCTGGTACCAGACACACACCATTTGGAAGGAAAACCAAGTAGGGCGGGTCATGCCGCAGTGCCATGAGTTCGCTGACCCTCCTGGCCGAGGTGATAGCTACTAGGAAGGCTGTCTTCCAGGTTGCGTATTGGAAATCACAAGTAGCCATTGGTTCAAATGGTCTAGTAAGTTGACGCAGTACTAGTGGTAAGTCCCACAGTTCTGTAGGCGCAGCTACAGGAGGGTGCAGCCTAATGAGGCCTTTCAGGAACCGTTTTGAGGTCAGATGGGAAAAGACTGTGTAACCATCCAGGCCCTGGTGGTATGCGGAGATAGCTGCTAGGTAGACTCTAATGGACAAGTGGGAGAGACCCTGGTCCTTGAGGGAGATAAGAAAGTCCAGAATTCTGTCAAGGCCGACAGAAGTTGGGGCCCCAGCAGGCACGCGGAGATATGAGAGGAACTTATGCCACTTTCTCTGATAAGATAAGCGGGTAGATTCTTTTCTTGCATTGCAGAGAACCTCGGAGATTCTGGCAGAGAATCTCAAGGTTGAAGCTTCCAGGCTGTCAGTTTCAGCTTTTCCACTTCTGGATGGAACACTGTACCCCCTCCGGTGGTGAGGAGATTCGGAACTCTGGGGATGTGATAGTATCTGCCCTTTGCTAAACACAGTAGGGTGGGGAACCAGGGTTGCCTGGGCCACCACGGTGTTACGAGGATGCAATCCAGTCGAAATTTGGCCAACTTGTGCACCACTCTTAAGAGCAGGGGTAGAGGAGGAAACGTAAAGAAATGACCTGTCCCACAGCATCAGAAGGCTGTCCCCTAAGGAGAGGGGATCTCTGCCTCCTTGGGTGCAGAAGTGCTTGCATTTCCTGTTTTCCCGAGAGGCGAACATGTCAATGGTCGGAGTGCCCCATAGCTTGAAGAGGGGCTGAAGATAGGCCCAATTCAGTTCCCACTCATGGTGGTGAGTGTGGCCCCTGCTGAGAAGATCCGCCTTGACGTTTTGGACGCCGGGGATGTGGGTGGCTATGGGGACAATTTGGTTGGTTACGCACCAGTCCCAAAGATCGATTGCCAGCTGACAAAGGCTCCTGGATACCGTCCCTCCCTGACGGTTCAGGTAACTGAGGGCCGTTGTGTTGTCCGTGAGGATAGCAATGTAGTGTCCTCGTAGGAGAGGCTGAAATGCCCGAAGAGCTAATGTAATTGCCTGCAGTTCTAAGTAATTGATGTGACGAGTTGCGGTGACAGCATCCCACCGATACCCGACGCTGATGCCATTGAGATGGGCTCCCCAATCCCATAAAGAGGCATCCGTTGTCAGAGTGTAACGAGGCGAGGGGGGCTGAAGGGAGCACCCTCAGTGATATTTGGGATGACAGTCCACCAAGTCAAAGAGTCCCGTACATTCTGAGGAGGAGCCAGGGACCTGGATTGAGGCATGCAGGCTGGATGAAAGCTTTTTAGAAACCAGACTTGAAGAGGCCTCATGTGATGTTTCACTAGGGGGAGGACCGAAGTCGTGGCCGACATGTGCCCCAAGAGGCGTTGGATCTGATATGCTGTTGAGGTTGCGGAGTCGCGAATGGAGGTTGCGAAGGTGGACAAGGTTTGAGCCCTGACCATCGGCAGGAAGGCTTTGCTGGCGACAGTGTTTAGTAGAGCCCTGATAAATTGCTCCCTTTGGGACGGCTCCAGATGAGATTTCGAGAGGTTCGCCTGAAGTCCCAGAGATGACAGTAGGTGCAGCATCAGCACAATATCGTTGCGTAGAAGAGTTGGGGACTTGGCCACCAGAAGCCAGTCGTCGATACAGGGGAAAATAGTAATCCCCTGAAGACGGAGGTGGGCCACCACCACCACCATGGTCTTGGTGAAAACCCTCGGTGCGGTGGAAAGACCAAACGGGAGGCATTTGTATTGGTAGTGACCTTCTCCTACAGCAAAACGGAGGTACTTCTTGTGGGATGGATGAATGTTGAGGTGGAAATAGGCGTCCTGGAGGTCGATGGTAGCCATCCAGGCGCCCTGAGAAATTAAAGGAAGGATAACTTGCAATGTCGTCATTTTGAATTTTCGGTATCGGATGTAAACATTGAGATCCCGAAGATCCAAGATGGGACGTAGTCCCCCGTCGCGTTTCGGCACAGCAAAGTACCCGGAATAGAACCCCATGCATTCCGAAACCTTCGGTACAGGTTCTATCACTCCCTTCCCCAGTAAGGAGTAGACTTCCTGAAGAAGGATGGTGGAAGGAGGGGTGGAGCAGAAGATAGGTAGTGTTGGGAGGTCGAGAAATTCGATAAGATAGCCTTCGGTCACAATGGATAAGACCCAGGCATCTGTAGTGATCGTTCCCCATACAGGGAGGAAAGGATGGAGGCGAGTTGGTTCCCCCGACATCGAGAAAGCGGAGTCAAAGACCCTGCTTCGGTCCACGGTTGGATTTGGCCCTTGCTTGCTGGTGCTGCAATCCTGACCTCGATTTGGGCTGGTACTGGTGACGGTTCTGATTTGGAGATTGGCAAGGTCTCCAGGTGTTGTCCGAAGAGGGTTTGGTGGGATACGGACACCGTGGAGTGTACTGGAACCACGACTGTTGCCGGTAAGACCTCTGCGGTGCAGAAACTCCCAGAGACTTCGATGCCTTGATGTTCTTATCTAACTCCTGCAAGGCAGCGTCGGTGGAGGAGTGGAAGAGACCATCGCCATCAAATGGGAGATCTTCAATATAAGACCTGGTGTCCTGTGGCAGAGATGTTGTACGAAGCCATGCATGGCAACAATTCGATACCGAGGAGGCCATCGATGTCAAAAATGCGTTGAGGGAGTGTTTTGTCGTGTTCAGAAGCTGATTAGCCACCAGAAGTTCCTCCTTTTGAATGGATCTGGCTTCGGCAAGCTTGTAGTCTGGCATTGAGGGGAGGAGTGCAGACATTCGCTGCCATAGGGCGTATTGATATCTACCAAAGCAGGCTAGATAATTGGAAGATTTTATCCCAAGGGCTGCAGAGGAATAGATTCTGCGTCCATAGGCATCGATCTTCTTACTCTCCTTATCCGACGGGGTGGAATTAGAGCTTTTATTTTTAGATAAAGTAGAGACGACCAACGAGTTTGGGCGAGGGTGTAGGTAAAGGAAAGAAGCCCCATCTTCCTGTACCCGATACATGTGGTCGAGCCGTTTGGTGGAGACTGGCGCCGAGGATGGCTTAACCCACGGAGACTTAACTGCCTTAAGAAGATGATTGGACATAGGTAAAGCTATTGGTGTTGAGGCATCAATCTCGATGATGTCGTACACCTCATCTGCGGCAGACAGCTGGGGTTGTACAATAGGCAGGCCGAGAGAATGTGCCATGCGTTTTACCAGGTCCCCGTAGGAAGACATATACTCCGAGGGAGAAATTGGGCTGTCTCTAGAAATTGGTTGTTTAGGAGGTGGGTCGACTGGGGAGAAGGTATCCTCGACGTCCTCAACATCGGAATCTTCCTGGGAGGAAGCAGAACCCGAGTCTAGATCCTGAGGCATCGATAGCGGTGGTTGAGCTATCTGCGATGGTGGATGTTCTGTAGGTGCAGCTATTTGTGGTGACCTTACAGGAAGGTGAGACGGAGATGGTGGAGGTTTTGATATGGATGCCGAGGGAGGAGGGTGGCGCGGCGAGCGCAACCTATAACGTTGTGATTCCCAAGAACCGGGGCCCCCATGATGGTGCCATGGGCCGGAAGAAAACCAATATGGCATGTCATGCCTTTGGTCGTAAGGGAAGGGAGGTGGACCACATGGATAAGATGGATGGTACCTGTCGTAGCATAAGTCATAATCCTCCCGTCCGCGTCGATCCAGACGACAAGGAGATCTGGAGCGGGGCCGAGGATGATGTCGGGAACTATCTGAGTGGTCACTAGCCCAAGAGGCCAATGAAGGCGAGCGAGAGCCCACCGCCCGGGTATTAGAGATCAGATCGAGATCGGTCGGTGGAGGCGAGATCGACTGAGGGACCTTCTGATGATGGTGAACTTCTAACACCAGGGGTTCAAGCTGATGCAGTGGGGAGTCCAAAACCTGTATTGGAGGCTCCACGAGAACCTTCGGCAGCTCAGGTGTTGGGTGAGGCAGCTGCAGGGGTTGCTGTGGTGCATCCGCACGTAATGCAGAGCCCCTCAGAGATACAGCACTGCTCACACCGTGAGACTTACGTGTGTCTCCTACCGTCTTCGAACCCAGGCTCTTAGTTTTGTCCTTCTTGGACTTCTTCACCGGGGTGGAAACCGACGAGACCATCTTCGATCCACTCTTTTTCTTAGGGCCCCTCCCCCGTATTGGAGGAAGATCTCCCCATCTTAGGAGGCTTTGGCATTGGAGGTTCTCTCTGTACCGAGGCCGAAGATGCAGATGGCTTCGATACCGACTGATCGGTCTCCATGGTGGTAGTTGGGGGAGCAAGAGCCGACTCCCACAGTGGAACCTTCAGCCTAGCGGCCCTGTTCTTCCTCGTTTGGTTGGAGAAATGAGCACAGATGGCACAGGCGTCAGGTCGGTGGCTTTCTCCCAAACAAAAAATACAAAGAAAGTGCTCATCCTTCAAGGCTAATTTGCTGCCGCAGGAAGAGCACCATTTAAAGCACCCCCACTTTCGGCTTTCCATAAACCGATAGGAAGAGGCCTCGCAATAAACAAAAGGCTGGGGGGGAGAGGGAGAAAGTCCGAGGGCTGGGAGAGATTCAAAGGAAAAAAGTTGGTTTCTGCTCCGTTGGTGAAACAAAGGAAAAAGATAAGAAAAACTGAAGAAAAGGCTGAGGAAAAAATCCCTGCCATGAGGCAGAAAAGTTCTTCAAGAATGCTCTCAGAGACACCAACACAGGCTGTTAACAACGAGGCAGTCAGAAGAGAACTGGCGGGATGTCCGTGCCCCCACCCCTTGGGCATGCGCAGTGGGGGTTCCCACGCAGGCCCAGAGCGGAGGGCGCGAAAATCCCATTGTGAGCTTTGTACAGACACCGACCAGGTCAGCGCAGGCACACTAGATCCCATAGGTGTGATGCACAGAGACCATGAAGATCTGTTAGTAAACAATGCAGACTGTGAGTTCCTGTCTATTTCTGCTAAATCATTAATTAATTACTTGTTATGAGAGAATTCTACAGCATCTCCTGTAGCTCACTTCATAAAGGCAATTTACAGAGTCCTTCTGCCTTTACTTAGGCTTTCTATCTCTAAGACCATAGGTTGGTTTACGGGCAGCAGCGCCTTCTTCCACAGCCAAGTCTTCGTCCATCTTCAAGGGTATGGAGCCACTTGAACCAGTTTCACCATCTTCTTTGTCTCCCAGTTGGCATTTCAAAAAACTCTTTGGCTTTATACACAGAGTCAATCTTCTCTCTTTTTTTGTGAAGTTTAAAGATGACCCCTTCCGGAACCACCCATTTGTATGCTATTTGATTAGTTTGAAGAAAGAGAATTAAGTCCTTGTAGCTCTTTCTTTTTTGGTGAATTTCAAATGGAATGTCTTTTAAAGTTTTGATAGTTGTATTCCTCAGTTTCAGTGGAGTTACTGATGTTGCTTTTAGTATTGCATCCCTCGTTTGTCTTCTTGAGAATCTGACTGAAATCTCTCCAGGCAGGCTATTTTTTTTTGGTGTAATTGGAGTACACCCTGTACACTGTTTCCATATCACTCATAATTTCTTCCGCTTTCAAGCCTGTTACTGGTGCAATAAGATCACTGAGTAGCTTCTTCAAATCCTCATTCGGTGATTCAGGCACTTCCTGGAATCTGAGGATCATATTTGCTTTTTCCATCTGTAGAAACAATAGTCTGTTTTCCTGATGATTTTGCTTATTCACTAATTCATCCATCTGTTTCTTTAAAACCTTGCTCTCGGCGTGCATCTCTTTCACTACTTCCACCATTTGCTCTGTCTTTTTAATCATTTCCGCCAGTTGGAGCTGGTGCACTGCGAAGTTTTGGTTGAGTGTGGTTAACTGCTGGTTAATACCAGTAAGTTGATCCATCACCAGCTTGAGCGTATCCACTAGGAGTCTCATGACATCCATTCCCTCTTCTTCCAGTCTCGGACTTAGACCGCCTGTAAGTTTCGGTTTCTCTCCTTTCCTCCCTACGCCTGACATCTTTGCCGATTGTTTACAAAAGCCAACTGCTGACTTGCAACCTCTGAAAACTGCTTTCAATTTGAATCCGCTCTGGTAAGTCTCTCAAAACAAAACAAACGCTTGATTTTTCCCTTCCCCCCTTTCTTTTTCCGCTTATCTGATGCGCTCGCAGGAGGGGTCCCTCCTCTCTCCGTTTACTGGTATGGGGGGGGAATAGGGAATTCTTCGGTTATTTCAAAATTTGTTTACATCAAACTCACTTTCATTTTCGGACACTTTTGACCGCGCTTATATCTTCGTCAATTGCTCGATCTCCAGCACTTGATCTGGTCAACCCAGCTAGTGCCATGCAGCCACACAGCAGTGGAACCATCGGGGCGGAGGACTGCCTCAATTCTCTGGCACTGAGCCATCAAGGAGGCTATCCCTCGAAAGCCCTATGGCTCGGAACCCTACCTTAGGGTTCTGTGGGAAAACCGCATCAGCGGCTTCCCTCCTCACTGCTGGTGTGTGAATCGCTCCCCTGAGCATTGGGGAGAGCGACCATCACCGCTGCACCAAGAACCGGAAGTCTCTGTAACTGATGATCTTTGAGTGGTCATCTGTGCATTCACACCCATGGGATCTAGTGCGCCTGTGCTGATCTGATCGGTATTGTACAAAGCTCACAACGGGATTTTTGTGCCTCCACCCTGGGCCTGCACGGGAACCCTCACCATGCATGCCCAAGGGGGTGGGGCACGGACATCCTGCCAGTTCCTTCTGGCCACTATCAACCAAGGTATAAGAGATAACTGCAGATGACAGCAGTGGGGAAGGGTGGGTGGTGTGAATGCACAGATGACCACTTGAAGATCATCAGTTACAGGTAAGCAACCTGTTTATCTTCTTTGTGGTCTCTGTGCATCACACCCATGGGAGATTAAAAAGCAGTGGCTCACCTGGAGGTGGGCACTGTCAAACTCAGTGAGCTGCAGCGGACAGGTCCAAATGACCCAAGTCACCCTTCTGTTGCGCACGAACATCCAGAGCGTAGTGCTTGATGAACGCTGTTGGCGTGGACCACGTAGCAGCTCTGCAGAAGGAGGACGGCGACGCACCCCTCAGAAAGGCCATTGAAGTCACCATGGACCTGGTGGAGTGTGCCCTCAAGTGAGGAGGGAAAGGGTGCTTTGATAAGGAATAGCACAGCCTGATTGTCCCAACAATCCACTTGGACAGGCGATGACTTGAGATTCATGACCCTAAGGAAGTGGTGGAGTAAGACAGGAACAGATTGTTGTCCCGTCTGGTGGACTGAGTCCAGTTCAGGTAGAAGTGGAGTGCCCTCTTGACATTCAGAGCGTGAAGCAAACATTGCTCTTCTCCTTCAGGATGTGGAAAGAAGTCAGGTAGAAATATGTCTGAGTTGAGATGGAACTCTGATATGATTTTTGGTAAAAATTAGATGTCTGGCACTAGACGGACCCCGTTTGGCAGAAATACTAAGTATGGAGGATCATGACGCAGTGCCATGATTTCGCTGACCCTCCTAGCCGACGTAATCACTACTAGGAAGGCTGTCTTTCAAGCAGCATACTGCAATTCGCAGGTCACCATGGATTCAAACGGCTTCCTGGTGAGATGGCGGAGTGCCAATGGCAAGTCCCATAGCTCTGTTGGGACGCATACCAGGGGATGCAATCTGACGAGCCCTCTAAGGAACTTCTTCGAAGTCGGATGGGAGAAAATGGAGTAGCCCTCCAGCCCTCCATGATGTGTGGAGATAGCCACCAAGTAGACCTTGATGGAAGAATGGGAGAGACCCTGATCCTTGAGTGACAAAGGGAAGTCCAAGACTTTGTCCAGGCCTACAGACATAGGCGAATCCATCAAAGTTTGAAGAAAAGAGAGGAACCTATGCCACTTCCTCTGATACAAGAGACATGTAGATGCCTTCCTGGCATTGAGCAGAACCTCAGAGACCCAGTCAGAAAAGGTCATTGCCATATTTGCCAGGCTGTCAACTTCAGGGCGTCCACCCCTATGTGGAGAAGCATTCTGTCTTCCGCAAGGAGGAGATCCGGAACCTTGGGGAAATGGAGGTACCTGCCCCGTGCAAGACGAAGTAGAATGGTGAACCAGGGTTGCCTGGGCCACCATGGGGTTATGAGGATGCAGTCCGGCAGGACCTTGGCCAGTTTGTAAACAACCTGTAACATGAGAGGTAGCGGAGAAAACATGTACAGGAATGTTTGTCCCCATGGATGGAGTAGGCCGTCTCCTAGGGAGAGAGGATCTGCTCCTCCCTGACTGCAGAAGAAAGGGCATTTCACGTTCTTCCTTGAAGTGAAAACATCTATTTCCGGCGTGTCCCATTTTTGAAAGAGGGGACGAAGGTAGGACCAATTCAGTTCCCAGTCACGATGATGCGCGAGACCCCTGCTGAGGAGGTCAGCTTTCATGTTTTGGGTCCCCGGAATGTGGGTGGCCACAGGGAAGACAGCATGTGCTACACACCAGTCCCATAGCTCGATTGCCAGGTGGCAGAGGCTCTGGGACACCGTCCCTCCTTGACGGTTGATGTAGCTGAGTGCTGTGGTATTGTCCGTCAACACAGCTATGCAGTG
The DNA here is from genome assembly GCA_029375565.1 of Gekko gecko. Taxonomy (NCBI): domain Eukaryota; kingdom Metazoa; phylum Chordata; class Lepidosauria; order Squamata; family Gekkonidae; genus Gekko; species Gekko gecko. The sequence goes on from JAPDNY010000003.1 coordinate 84,600,075, forward strand.
CCCCCGAAGAATGGGCTGAAAGAATCTCAATGCTAGTTTTATCGCAAGCAACTCTAGGAAATTGATGTGCTTGGTTGCATTGAGAGAGTCCCACTGGCACCTCACACTGACACTGCTGAGATGGGCTCCCCATCCCCAAAGGGAGGCATCAGTGGTCAGTGTGAAACTGGGGCTTGGCAAATGGAAGGGGGCCCCTTTGGTAATATTGGGCCGCTTTGTCCACCACAGGAGAGAGTCCCACACATTTGGTGGAGGATTGAGACATTTGGATTGTGGCATCTTGGACGGCTTGAAGCGACTCAAGAACCAAATTTGAAGAGGTCTCACGTGCAATTTTGCCAGTGGCAGGATGGCGGTGGTGGCTGACGTGTCCCAAGAGACCTTAAATCTGAAAGGCTGTGGATGAAACCCGAGTCCGGACCCCCGTAGCCAGAGATGACAGGATTGCAGCTCTGTCCGCGGGCAGGTAAGCTCTGCAGGTCACCATGTCTAGGAGCGCACCGATAAATTACACTGTCTGGGAAGGTTGCAGATGCGACTTCCGGTGATTGACTTGAAGGCCGAGGGAGGACAGAAGGTGCAGCGTCTGGGAGATGTGGTTGTCCAGGAGCGTTGGCGTGTCTGCCACGAAGAGCCAATCGTCTATGTAGGGAAAGATGGCAATTCCCTGTAGATGAAGGTAGGCAACCACCACCACCATCGTCTTGGTGAAGACTCTTGGCACGGTACACAGACCAAATGGGAGGCACCGATACTGGAAGTGGAGGTCCCCTATAGCGAAGCGGAGGTACCTCCGGTGGGATGGATGGATGTTTAGATGAAAGTAGGCATCCTGGAGGTCGATGGTTGTCATCCAGGAGCCCCGGGATAGAAGAGGGAGGATAACCTTTAAGGACGTCATTTTGAATTTGCGGTACTGAAGATGTTTAGTAGGTCTAAGATCGGGCGTAAACCACCATCTCATTTCTGAACTGCAAAATAATGGCAGTAGAAGCCTATCCCTTTGAATGCCTTCGGTACAGGTTCTATCGCATCTTTCTCCAGTAAAGATTTGATCTCCTGGAGGAAGATGGGAGAGGGAGGGGTGGTTCGGAAAACTGGGAACATTGGTAAGTCCACAAACTCTATGATGTATCCTTCGGTCAGGATGGATAGGACCCAAGTGTCTGTGGTAATATTCTGCCAGGCAGACAGGAACGGGCAAAGATGGGTTGGTTCTCCTGAAACAAGGTGGGAGAAGTCAAAGTCCCTGTTTGGGCCCCCATTGGGGCTTGGCAGTCTAGAAACAAGGTGGGAGAAGTCAAAGTCCCTGTTTGGGCCCCCATTGGGGCTTGGCAGTCTAGAGACTTCCGCTGCTGAGACCCATATCTCGACTTCCCTTAGTACTGATACTGCTGGCGCTGTGCCACAGGGGATTGGCGAGGTCTCCAAGTACTCTCTGGGGACAGCTTGTTGGAATAGTGGTGCTGGGGTCCATAGCGGGACCAAGAATGGTGACGGTATGACTTTCATGGGGCATAAACACCCAACGACTTGGAAGCTTTAATGCTCTTGTCCATTTCTTTTAATGCTGAGTCAGTTGAAGAATAGAACAGGCCTTCCCCATCGAACGGTAGATCCTTGATGGTTGATCCTCTATGTATGCCCTGGTATTGGGGGGCAAAGAGGTTGTTCGCAGCCAGGTGTGCCTGCGAAGGGCCAGCAATGAGGCCATTGTGGTAGAAAAAGTATCAAGGATGTGCTTTGCAGAATTTAGCTGCTTTGCCATAAGTAAACCTTCCTTCTGGAGGGCGCGAGCCTCTTTGATCTTATCATCTGGCACAGAGGGAAGAAATTCTGCCATCCTCTGCCAAAGGGAGTATTGATATCTACCAGGATATGCAATGTAATTTGAGGTCTTTATACCAAGGGCACCAGCAGAGTAAAAGCACCTCCCAAAGGCATCAATCTTTTTACTCTCCTTATCCGAAAGAGCGATGTTGGAACACTTGTTTTTGGACGACGAAGAGACTACCATTGAGTTTGGCTTTGGATGGATAAAGAGGAAACCTGCCCCTTCCTCTTGCACATGGTACATATGATCTAGTCGTTTCGTTGATAGCGGTACAAATGAAGGTTTCTCCCAGGGAGTTTTAACTGTTTGGAGGATCTTCGACATCGGTAAGGAGATCAGCGTCGATGTGTCCATCTGGACCACGTCGTAGATCTCATCCAACACTGATGGTTGTGACTGAACGACAGGCAAGCGTAAGGAGTAAGTCATCCTCTTAATGAGATCGCCACAGAATGACATGTTCTCAGACGCAGAGAATGGAACGTCCTCAGTGAGATTTTGTTTTGGAGAGGCATCTCTTGAAGAAGACTAATCCTCAGACTGGTCGCCGTCGGACATGCTGAGAGGTTTTCAAATGCGACCCAGGACCCTGGACTGGGGTCAGTATCGACAGGTTTTTAGGAGGTGATGGGTGGGGGACATCCGATGGTGGTGGGGAAGGTGGTGGTTTGGACAGCATCGCAGATGGTGGTGGACGACGTGGGGAACGGGATCGCTGATGTCAGGCGTTCCAGTCAGTATACTCTGTAGGCGGCAGCCATGGCATCGAGGAAAACCAGTAAGGCATGTGATGTTGATGGTCATAGGTAGGGTACATTGGTGGTCCAGGTCGATATTGAGATGGGGAATCACGATATGGATGATATCAGTCATGACGAGACCCATAGTCATCCCATCGATCTCGATCGTCAGGATGAGGAGAGCGGGATCGGCCCCTAGGTCGGGATCGGTTGTTGCGATCAGAATCGCCGCTGGCCCAGGAGGCAGTCGATGGAGAGGGAGGACCTACTGCCTGAGTCTCCGATATCAGGTCGACCTCGGCCTCGGAAGCCGACATAGATGGAGGTTTGTGAGCCGGCCTCATCTCCAACACCAGAGGGTTCAGCTGCCTGAATGGTGAGTCCATTATTTTGATTGGAGGTTCCATTTGGATTTTAGGCAGCTCTGGTGTGGAACGGTGCACCGGTAGGGAATGCGACTGCGTATCAATATGCAGTGCAGAGCCCTTGGGAAGTACTACGCCGCTCAACTCGTGAGTTCCCAGAAGTCGACTTATGAGTGGTATGCCTCTGCGACTTGTCCTTCTTGGCCTTCTTCACCGGTGTAGATACCGAAGAGACAGACTTCGAAGGTCATTTCTTCCTGGAGGCAGGCCCCGTATCGAAAGCCGATTTGCCAGATTGAGGTGGCTTTAGCATCGGAGGCACCACTGTCTCCCTCGGCACTGACATTGACGGCTGAGATGTAGTCGATGTAGAAGGAACAGAGAGCAGGTCTGCCGCCATCACCGGTGCAGGAGGGGCAAGGGCTGATTCCCAGAGAACGACCTTAAGTCTCACAGCCCTGGTTTTGTGCGTCTGGGCAGAGGTGCGAAAATCCCGTTGTGAGCTTTGTACGGCACTAGATCCCATGGGTGTGATGCACAGAGACCACGAAGAAGATCTTAGCTTTCATATATTTCTAAGAGTCTAAAGCTTTATGTCAGCAAAAAGCTTAAAAGCATGTAAACAACATCTAATGTCATATCAGATGCCATAGTCAAGGCATCAGTGCCTCCACATGGCTCCTTAGCCCTACCAGAGGGAGAATAGATTATGCAGCATATGCACAAATATGTAGAACTGCTCAACATGCATAATTTATATGTATCACCAAATTCAGTTTCTCTGGGCACAGAAACTGGGTTACTGTGCTGCAAGATTTTATTTTGGAGCGCAGAATACAATCCCCCAAACATCCTTCTTTTCCTTACAGGAAGGAAGAGTGCTGCCAGCAACCATGGTTCACTCCAAATTTCCTTTTAGATTTAAGGCAAGAAATTAATAGCTCCACCTCCCCGACACACCCAGGACAATTAGCACTGAGGCACGTGGAGGAACTGCTGACTCAAGAGAGCCTTTGGGGTGCTGTGATCACCACTACCAGATGTACAGAGACTGCAGTAGGCATGGCAAGCTTCAACATCAGGCAAGCTCTCCGCCCTTAGCAGTTCTTGAATTCACATGCTCACCAGAAAGGCGGGGGTCTAAGCTGTATGCTCCCAACTTAGTGGCAGCTGGGCAAAAAAGTGGCAAGGCAAAGTTGTTGAATTCAGTGATGGGCCATCAATGCCTCCAGGGACCCTAGCCAGCATCTAATTGTGCTGAGCCAAGTTAGAGCAGATGGAGGCATGGCTGCTAGTAGAGCGTAGTTTTCCCAGGTAACTAGTTCATCTAGTTAGTATTCCTTCACACACAAAGATGCACAGGAAACTCACTGTCATGGAGGATTCCACCCTAGCATCCTTTACATGTGAATTCTATCATGCAAGGTCCTCCATATTTCAGTCTTGTACTACAAACCACTGCTGTGTGTGTGAGAGAGAGAACTAGGTCCGAGAATAGGCAGAAGGTACAACCAGACACTCATATGGTACCTCTTGTCTTCTGCTCAAGTCTGTTGTTCACTGCTGGCAATTATAGTCAGCAACATTCACCCCCCCAGGAACAGCTTTTGTGTATTTAAATGAAATGTAGCCCAGGAGAAAGAATAAGGAGGGAAAAAACTCTAAGGCTGCAGATACGAACTGCCAGATTTTGACATATTGCAACATCATTTGGGGAAGCAAAGGAGCCAGCTGGGGCTTCTGGGAGTCAGACTAAGAAGTGAAGAGTTATTACATTTCACCCATTGGTCACATCTTTAAACTTTATTATTAAAAAGACTACAGTTTGTTTTTAAATATATAGCCATAGAATAAACACTGCTACACAGTTCCAAGCCCTCCACCTTTCCTGGGTGGCATCAGCAACTTCCCATCCTTTCACGGCAGCAAGCTGCTTTCATGGAACACCATGGCACCACCGCCAAAGAAAGAAAGGAGGCTTGGAGCTCCAGTGAGAAACACCAACATACAACATGCCTCCTGCACCAGAAAGGGAGAGCAAGGGCTTCCAGTTATTGGGGGGGGGGCAGTGTGTGAAATTTGTGCTTAGGACACATCACAAAGGCAGGCAAGCTCCATGTTGTGTCATGAAGCTGCCTGTTCCCAAAGTGCAGACACTAAGAGAAAGCTGTTTTTACCAGCTACGCCCCCCCCCATCATTTGAAGGGGGAAAGGGCAGGAGATACAACAGAGAAAGAGAACACTGGCCAGCAGAACTGCCTTGTTAATAGACTTCCAGAAATGTATTGCCCATTGAACAGATACAAAGCAGGACGACACTGAATGTCTCAGCAATCAATGCATCCCTGAAGCAGATGAAAGGCTGGAACTGGAGTCTCCCAAATGTGTCTGGAATCATTTCAGCAGCCCTCATGCTGAGAGGCAACACCTTCACCTTGGTGAATGAACTGGAAGGGCAGGAAATCAGTAAACCTAAGCTGCAGTCACTTTTAGGAGAATGTGTAGAACACCATGGATGATATCAGCTCTGTGACGTGACTCTTACATGCTTTAAACCATGCTGCCATCTTCCACTATACTCTGAAGTCTCTGGAAAACTAATAAAAAGGTGACTGGTTTCAAAGAACCTCACAGCACCTAGCCAGATGGGAATACCACTGTTAGAGGCCGATCTTGCCTTTGCACTGCACCTATTAAGATGCACACTGAGGAGAAGAGGAAATTATGCTTCTACAATAAACAGCACTAATTTTGTCATTCAAAGTCACTCTTTGAAAAGTACACTTTGAAATGTACACTGTAAAGCTGCGGCAACAGCCCGTCTCAACAAGCACTTCATGAGGCGGTGAACACCTGGCAGGGCAGTGCATAATCCAGCTCTTTCCCCCACCACCACACAATGTGTATGCTACTCCAATTAGCAAAAGTGATCCTTGGATTTTGCCAGTTAAAATGCTGAGAGAAATGAAGCTCCTTAGAGTTTCAAAATGAAAGCTAGCAGGACAAACCAAGCTGAAGAATTTTCTCTAGTTGCAGGGAGACAAGGGTTCTTCCCAAACTGCTCCGCTCCTTGAGGCAAGACTGACTGCTGGGCCAAGGCCAGAAGATACTCCTCTGGCCAGGACACAGCACCGGGTAGGACTGGCTCAGCCAGGTGTTTAAAATGTGAAAACAAAGACAGATAGTATAGAGCCATTTTACAATTAAAGTGCAGCAGTGAGGTGGGGGAAGGGGGCACTTCCAGACTAAAGTAATCTGTATTTTCCAGATCGCATCAAGAGACTTGGCCAGACTGACTCAAAGCTCATGAAAGGCAGGAACAGACCACACAATCCAGCTTGTGTCACAGCCCAACTACTACATGGAGGAAATGAAGTTGGGGAGCATAAAATGATTAAATGAAGCTGGGATTAGTGCTTGGAGTCTGCAGAAGCAGCATGTTGCTTTGTTGAGGGCAGGGAGAGGGAGCCCAGTTGTGTCCCCTTCATAAACTCCGACAAAAGTGCTCTACGTGGCATCGGCTGCTTCCGCTCCTCTACAAAATTTCTGACTCTGAGAAACATCCCACACCTGTTTCTCCACACCACCTAGTCTCTATCCATGTTCAACAAACACAGTCCCCCCCCCAAAAGTTCTTTACATTTTAAAAACTTCCCAACCCCCATAACTATCCAATAAAACTGCTTTACTTCCTACTGGTTGTGCAGGGATGTGCAGTGGGTACATTTAGTTGAGAATGCAGCGTGCAGAGGGGAAAAACCAGAGGACCAAGAGACAAAGACAATTGCAGCAAACCAAAAGACTGCATCATCACTAGGAAGCTTGGGCTGGACGTAGAGCCCTGATGGGAAGGCCAACATAAGGAGGAGGACTCATTGTTCCAGACATAACACTGTGGATGTGGATGGTTCACCATCCCCAGTCAGCACTGATTAAACTCTTCTGGGTTCCATCCATCCTTCCAGCGACAGAAAACCAGTAATGCGGCAGGACCTAGGAGCTGGACAAGGATTCCTCTTCAGGAGGGCTAGAGGACTGAACTGGAGCATCTGCCTCTTCAGCAAGGCCTAGCTCTGCATCCATCTGCTCCAGCTCCCTCTGATCAAGCAGCTCGAAGTCGTCAGCTTCTTCCTCTTCCTCTGGCAGAGAGGCTGCCCCCACCTCCTCGCTTTCAGACAACTGGGCCTGGAAGCTCAGTCTCTCTTCTGGCTCAGTGGGCAGGAACTCAGACAGAGAGGGCCCCTCGCTGTCCTCAGAGGAGCGGAGCAGAGCTGACAAGGTGTTCTGCACCACTGTGCTGATGGCGGTGGTAACTATCTCTTGGCTCAGCGAATCAATGTGTAGCCCCAGGTCCTGTGCAGAGACAGTCTGGGGCTCTGTAGCTCCTCCCACCATCGCCTGCCTATTTCCATTGAAGTGTGTATTTACAAAGTGCAGGGGTGAGGCCAGGCACAGGATAGAGGTGTCCGAACTCCCAACTGCTGCCACTTCTTCCTCGGCAGAGTCCAACTGATCGGCAGCTTGGGCAGGCACTGCAAAGCTGTCTTCCTCACTAGGTGGCTGCAAGTCTCTGGAATGGAATTCTTCCACAGAAGGGAACTCTGCCAGATCCTTGGAGAAGGACTCTTCTGGCTCACTGGGCAGGCTCTGCTGATCCAGATCTGGAAAGCACACCAGAAGTTAGTAGGAAAACAACCTTCAATACCCAGGAAGGTCCTCTTCTGATGCCCCCCGTGCACACACACCATAATCTCATTGTGGTTTACCTCTGTCTTTCATTATACTTTAACATAAGGAATTTGGGCTTCTTACTTTTCCTTACCCTCTTCTGAAGACCCTGCAAGATGAAGCTTTCCCCAAAACCAATCATTGTATGCTACAAACCACACTCCCAGACTGAAATCACTAAGCACACTGGTGACCCTCCTGCAGCCTGGTTTACTAGCTCTGCCACCCTTAGCAGGACACAGCTACCAACTCTATTTCATGTGTCATCATGTGGTGTAGCAGCAAAGCAATGAATCAGGAGTGGGGAGACCTGGGTTCTCTACTGCCATGAAGCTCACCGGGTTGTTAGGAAGATAAAATGAGAAGGGAAGGGCAACATACATTATTCTGAGCTCCTAGGAGGAAGGGAGGGATAAAAATGAGATAAATTATTCTCACCTACACCAATTTGGTATCACAGTGGCAGAAACTGCACTACAAATCAAAACACCCTTGATGTGAATGTTGCCCTTGCCCAGAATTCACTAGATGGTCTTCGACATACTACTGCCTCTCAGCCTGAGCACTGACTCCTCACTGTAACATGGGAATAATAATACTATCTTACAAAACAGAATGGTAACAAGATAATGTATGTTAATGTCCTAAAGAGCTATAATAATAATACTTCAGCATTACATGCAGAAATTCCCTATATTTATTCCACCAGCTCCTTCACTGAGGCTCTGCTTGACAGTCTGTTGCTACCCCTGGCCTATCTGACACCACATTACTACTACCCACTGAACATCTGTCTGGTACTGGTGCACTAGCTGCTGTATAGAATACAACACTTTTCCTCTTAAAGTGTTTACAATTTATTTCTGTGTTAGGGGTCCTAAGACATTAGATACTTAAAGAAGGGCGGGGGGGTGGCTGGAGGAAGGAAGACATGCAGCTTGACAAATTAACAGATGTACAGTAGGTCAGGTAGTAACAAGCTTGTATATAATAATAAGACTAAAGTGATTCAGGAAAGACTTTGCTAAAAAATTGGTCTTCTTGGCTCAGTGTGTGCAGGCAGCTACCTCACCTTGAGTTGTTACAACACATGAAGCATTACCTGAAGATGTCAATGTGACAGAAATGCAAATAGCCACTTTTTCTTAGACAACTGTGGCAACAACTTCCCCAACTGAATTTCCATTCTCTCTTCCAGCCTAAGAAGTAGTGGAATCTTAATGCTAGAAGGCTACACCTTTCGTGCCCTGGTTCCAAACTTTTCAGTGCCCAACAAGATAAAACCAAAACTCTACCATGCAATGACTCCAGACTGATAAGGGACATTTATTCCTTTCACAATAAGAAAAAAGGCACCTTCAGACACATCTGTCAGTTGTGGAGTGGTTGCTCTGGAGACAGTGAAGCCTCCGCTCTCCAGGATGGATGCTTCCTCATCTGAAAGCTCAGAGTCTGTAATTGCCAGTGCCAGTGCCGTCTTCTTCACATCTACCTGCATGAGAGACAGTGAGGTTATTCTTCCAAGGCTTACTTGGCTCACTGGTACTTGTGGCTAAAAATGCCAAGGCTGTGAGTTCAAGCAAGAAGAAAAAGCACTCCTGAACAACAACTTGCCACAGCCTACCCAACAACACTGTGAGACCACACATGTCAAAGATTTTTTGCTTATTATGTTTTTGTAAAAACAGCACCACAGTGGTTGGGGGCAGTATTCCACTGAAGCAGGGTAGAATAAAAATTAAGAGGGCAATGTCACCTATGATTCCAAATTGCAGCTATCCACTTAAATTCAGAGAATTTGTATTTCTGGTATCAAGTATGGAGGATTACATCAATGTCATCCATCTCAAGAGGAAAAAGATTTGTTTGAACCAGTTTTATCTTAAATTTCAAACCGGGAAATGCACTTTATAAACCCAGTTTCTTACTGAATATAAAATACATATATGAATCATATATGAATCATCAAAAGGAAGCCTTATTTATGGTTGGTGCCACAGAGATTATCCAAAGAAACATGACCTGTTGTGAAAGACTTAATAGCTTTGGAGGGGTGTTTATCTTTCTGAGATTTAAAATTGTACTGAGCCTGTATTTTTCTGGTCCAAAGCATCTTAAAAAACCTCCCTCTTTCCAACAGAGTAGGAATTGATCCCTGGCCTCTTCTTCCAGTTCCCAGGGAAAACAGGTGGGATATACATCCAATCAATACTGGTAACTCAGGGGAGAGCAATATTCTTCCTAAGTCATCCTGGTCACTCTGTCCTTCCAGAATATGAAAACCTGGAACTCAAATTTGACTCTCCAGGTTTGTTGGAAAAAAGTAGCCACAGCAACATAGTCCCTCTGTAACGCCAACACACACCTGGCCCTGCAAGCAAGCCCTTCACCTTGGGATCACCTGGGGGAAGACATAGTTCATGGGACTAAAGTCCCAGTTCGTCATGTACTCCTTCTGTTGGCCTTACCACCGGGGAATAACCAGACAATTCTGCTTCACTCTCACTTTCTGTCTCTGCCATTGGCTCACTGCCAGCTTCTGGCTCATGCTTTCCTTGACGCTCTGCAAAAGGAAAAAGAAGAAATGTTTTAAGGGGCAACAATGGAGCTAGCCCATTTGAGAGAGTGCACAGGGAAGGGTTTAATAGAAGATCCATGCGGCTTGCACTGTCTGATGGCAATTCTCAGGTGCATCCCAGTGTCCACCCATCCCCCTCACCACCAAGCCCTCTTTATGATATTCTTACTGGCCAGGTTCCTCCCCACAACTTATCAAAAATGAGGCATTTCAGGTAGGAGGAAGCCACCGTCTTACTTTTCTTTTCATGTTTAAGATGCAAAGTCTCCACCTTCATGCTGTAGTCCAGTTTCATCAGGATGGGCTCCAAACGCGTGTACATTCTCTGAATAAGCTCATGATACACTACCAGTGGCCACAACAAGATGCTGAGCACTGGAGATAAGGAAAAAGCCCAGAGAATATTAGGTGGATATAGTCCCTGTCCTGTGGCAAAAGGCAGCCAGTACAGTTTTTAATTTCAAGGCTGTATCAGCACACAAAGAGGTTCCCAGTTGCCCCACTCAAATTGTCAAACAGCATTCTAGAAATGGCAGCAACCAGAAAATGCTCATCAGCCTGGTCAGCCTAAAGCTCAATATCATGAACAACCCAGAGTTTGTTTGCCACAGGCATGAATGTGTTAGGCTCATGCCCGCCCGCCCATACTCTTCACCCCTTCTATAGTACAGCAAGACTGAAGAAAAATCATTAGCTAGTCCTTAGTTAGCCAAGCAAGAACCTTAAATAGAGGTTAGTATCTTTCTTCTTAACCACAGTTTAGCACTTATTTTAAAATTTTAACTCCTTCACTACCAAATTCAAAGCAGGGTTGTACAGCACTAGGGACGAGGATGAACCAGAAAAATGCAGTTCATGGCTGAATCACAAACTGAACCGGGAGGTTCATCTGTGAACCAAACCAGTTTGTGGCGCCACAAACCCTGTTGACAGGGACCACAGTCCCTTTAAATGGGGTGTGCAAAAAACCTGAAAAACAGCTGAGCAGTGGGGAGCAGCCTACTCCCTGCCACTCAGCTGTTTTGGGCTGTCCTGTGCAGACCCTTTAAACTTTAAAGGGACTGCACAAGACAGCCCGAAACTGCTGAGTGGCAGGAGCTGGCTGCTCCCCACTACTCAGCTGTTTTTGCAACTTTCAGGGGGAACAGAAAGCAGGGGTTTAAAGGGACTCGGAGTCCATTTAAACCCTTGCTTTCTGCTCTGTCCACGAACCTCCACAGACTACTTTAAAGGTTCGTAATGGTAGACCCATCACAAACTTCAGTTATTGAACCACAAACAGGGCAAAGTTCATGACGAATTTGGCTTCATGGTTTGGTTCGTGCCCATCCCTACACAGCACCACTTATACATTTATGGATATATGCGCCATTTCACAGAGAAGCAAATAGGAATTCAGTACACGTTTTTATTTCTTTTATACAAATCTGATACAGAAGATTCTTGGACACAATCCTAGCAGCATATAAAAGAACTTTGTTAAAACAAATATCTAGTTTCCAGGGACACAAAAGGTCCAGTAATACTCACAGACAATGTAGGAGATCATGATTCCTGGAACATAGTGTCCTACCAAAGCCAAGATTAAGCATCCTGAGCAGACCCAGGCACAGAACTGGAAGAATAAGACAAGAGGGACAGAAGAAATACTCTGTGAGGAGATGAAGCATTCTTAGGACACTTAATGCAGCAAACTCTCCACAATGGTTTACATCGGAAATGTCTTCACAACACTAGAACTGATGCCAGTTTAAACAGTAACTGTGCATTAATCCCCACAGTTGCTTTAAATGCTTTATAGGTATACTGCACCCAAGTGGTTGACTACTTTACAGTGTGATGCTGCTGGGCAACAGATAAAACAGAACTGAAGCCTCGGGGGGACTTCCGGTATGGTGCAGTGAGCGAGTGGGCGCTCTGCAGATCTCCCGAATCGCCCGCTCCCCCTTTGCTCTTTTGGTGCTTTCCTGGTTCACCGGGGGCAATACCCAGCCTCCTGGAGGGAGGTGGGGTAGCATGGAGCTTCACTCGGCCACCCCCCTTGCACCTGGCAAGTGCAGGGATGAGCCGTTTTTTGCCTCGAAGCAGGAGCGACTGAGGGAAAGAAACGTGGCTCCCATGTTTTCCATTAGCTGCGACCAACCTTTTTAAGGACTGTTTTGTTTATGAGTTTTTCTCATTCTGTTTCATCTTGCAACAAAGGAAATTTGTGAGTACGCAATTGCTCTCTTTATTATTCAGGATGACCCTCATTAAATGACCCCCACAGGATTATCTCAAATTTTTGAGACGTATAGATGGCCATGGAAAGGAACAGATTAAAAGACAGGAAAATGGCATTAAATGGGAAAAAGGAAGAAGGCTCAGCAGGAGAAATAGTGTTAATAAACTTAGAAAACACTGAATTTGGACATATAACCTTGGAACAATTCAAAAAAATTCTTTTTAACGAGGTGCGGCAGGCAGCTGAGGATGCTTGCAAAAACATTATTAAGAACCTTCTAAATAAAGACCTGGAATTGGAAAGCAAACAAAAACCGAAGCAGGAAGAGAAGGAGGGGCCCCCGCAATGTCAGCATTCTGTGATCTCAGAGAAGGAACAAGGTGACTGCCAAGACAAAACGTTCAAGATCTACCCTTTACGGAGATGGAAAAGAAACACTTCCAGATAAAAAGTTGTGTAAAGTACTGTGTAAAGTGAATCAAGACAGTAGGATTTACAGAAGGAAGTGCCCGAAAGCAACTTAACGCAGATGTGAAGAAATGGATTAAAAGGAAAACGAGGTAATATCCAAAGAAAAAGATTAATGACTGCAAAGCACGTGTGACAGAATTGATTAAACAGGAAAAACAAAACGGAGCAGAAATACATGGGTTTAAAGAGGAGAGGCATCAAGAAATGATCACTAAGAAGAGGGCGCTTCAGAAAACAGGGTTGCCATTTGTATTATGTGATAGCACAATTCTCTTTCTTTTTAATATATTGAATGGAATGTGGGTGGTGTTAAAGGATGGAAATGAATGTATTGGACTAATTGCATTTTGACTTATTTTGGAATGATAATAAAGAATTTTAGATAGATAACCTCTGTGCAGTTTAATGGCTAAGTAATTTTGTGTTATATTTAGAATTTTGTTTCTGTGGTTGCTTAAAGGGATTATTTTTGTTTGCATAATATAAAGAAATTAAGTACTGAAAGAAAGAAAGTGAGTGGTAAAAAGTTAAATTATATCTGACTTTAGATTATTAATTTTGGCTTTTGATTTTTGGGCTAATTATATGCTTGGACACCCCCCAGTAAATGGTTATATGCACCTAAGTTACCTTTAAAATCTTATTTCTAATGTTGTTTACAGGGGTTATTTCTGTTATTATAATGCAAAGAAATGAAATAGGCCTCAAGATTTGAGTATTAATTTGCTGTTAGAACATAATCTATAAAATATACGGTTAAGAATATAAGGTCATAGATCTGTTTGGGTCTGGTTAAACATTTGAAAAACTTTGGTTGGGAAGATTGATGGAAAGCTCAGCTGCTGTTGATATCCATTTAATTAATTAAAAGAAGGAAATTGTGATAGGTAGTTACTGCAGAAATACAATGTAAGTCTGAGAATCTCTAATTTTTGGGTTGAAACGTAGGTGGATGAATTATGAGAATTATGAGAAATATGCGTTGATGTATAATGAAAAAGATAAATAAGATGTGAAGAAATATTTCTAGGTTAATTTTTGTTTGTTGCAATGATGTTGTAAAATGTAATCCTGGGTTGGGCATTTGTTTGGTTGTTTATTTGTTTCGCCTTTAAAAATCAATAAAGAAATTATTTAAAAAAACAGAACTGAAGCCTCAAGAAAGGTCATTAAAGTTAAGACGTTAAGAAAAGAGGGATGAGAGGGGGAAGAAACAGCAGGCTCTCTTTGATGTGCCAGAGGCTTGTCACCTTAATGGGGCCAAATGTTCTGGCTTCTCAAATGTCTGTTATTCTGTTTTTCTTGCTAAGTGTCTGGGAGAGGTAGGCAACTGTTAGTTTTGGTGGGAGGGATGCTCTGGGAGAGGTTCGTGCTTAGTGGGGAGGCAGATGACTGTTAATTCTGGCGGGCAAATACCGCGGGGTGATTGGGTCCTGATCTTTAGTGCCTTTACTTGAACTCACTATAGCTGTAACCTTCATGCGTTCAACTTCAGTCCTAACAATAGCTCGTGTCCAGTATGGTATCTATCAAAGTCTCAATGAAGTTAGCTTTCTTCAAAGTGACTGGTGCTGAGAACTGATTTAACCAGGACCCTGACACTCATTTGTTACAAGGGCTGGATCTGATATAAATGTGACTTTGTCAGGCCGGGCCTTATGTGCCATAGAACTTAATGCCAGGTACTAGAGATATAAACTTTATAAAGGACCCAGGCAAACCCAAATAACGACATTATTTTTCACTCAAAATATAGACATGCTTAAAACATTAACATTTTTACAGTATTTCCTTACAGTACCTCCCTGCTGCTCACTCTCCCACTTCCACTGCTTGTTAAAAATTAGCACTGGGACGGTATACAGGGACATAATGCACATCCTCTGTCATCTGGCAATAAATGTAATAGTTGTTCGTGGGCCAGATAAGAGCCCTGGATGGGCTGGTTCCAGCCCGTAGGCTGTATGCTTGACACCCCTGCCTTAATGCTTACGGCAAGTACATATTATCTAACTCTTTATTTTTTGCTACACCCCCAAAAATGAACACAGGAAATACGTTCCCTGAGTAGTCACACACTTTTCCTGTATGAAGCTGTGAGGAATCCTTCTCACTCTGCTAAAGGGGACCTATATGACTTCTGTTATCCCCTTACCTTTTACCTCAGGAGCCTAAACCTTTCCTGACAGATATAAAAGAATGGCACCGATAGCGTGGTTTTAAATAAAATAAGAAGATTTATTCTTTATAAAAGGGTAGGGAAATAGGGAAATGGTTTTAAAGGTTTGATCTGAACTAAACAGTTGGCAACTAGCCAGTTCTTACTATGAACACTATTAACCCTGTTGAAGGCTTCTTAAAAGTCAGGCAGAGATAATAAACAATAAACCCTATAAGATATTTCTTTACAATAGGCAGGTAGTTGTAATGTTAGAGATCATATACAATTAATCAATCAAGGTTCCCCTGATTGGACAACCTGTCTAAATACTGGGAGAGACCTTATGATGTTGTTGGGCTGGGTCAAAATTATTTCTTCCACGCACACACACTCTCTCAGTGAAGTCTGACTGGACCCTGAATCCCAGCTAGTCACTCCTTAGACTCTTTCTCCCTTAAGCACCCTGAGGAAACTATGAATCACATACTCCTGAGGGTCCTTTCACTGACCACTCACGCTCAAGTACCCAGTTTCCCCTCTGTGCTGGAGATCTGTCTGTTTCTTGGACTTTCCCCCAGATAACAGAACTACAGACCTTCCCTGTGTGTGTTGGTGTTTTTCTTTTAAACAGGGCTCTGTCCTTTGACTCTGGCAAAACCTTTCAGCAGAGTTTTATCTACCCCTCTGCTCTGTGACACCCTGTCCCTGTGCCACAGACTCAGAGGGTTCCCTCAGAAGGAAGCCACCAAAAGCCCCTTCTCAATAAGAACCCTCTCTCAGAGCAGAGCTCTTCCAACTGTCACCTCTCTCTCTCTCTCAGCTTCCAGACCTCAACCCCCCCCCCGATCTTTTCCCCTTGGAGCCCCCTCCTCCATGCATTCTGTTGTCATTGAGGTGGCTCACCAATCAGAGTGAGCCTCTGTCACTGCCTACACTCAGACTGTTTTTATTTAGTTCACCACAGAAGCCCTTTAGATTTCCAGCATACCTTGGCAGGATTTTGCCTCTTGTACTGTAACAGCTCCTGCAGGTACAGCCTGAATGTAATCCAGCTCTCAGCCAGGCAATGACAGAGCTCTGGGACACTCAGCAAGTGAGGTTGTGCTCCTGCGATCTCGCTGTAACTATGGAAACAAAAAACAGTGTTAATGGAACATGCTTGGAAGGGGCTCTGCTACACCAGGGTTAGAAAGGCTATAAGCAAAGAGACCAGAGTTCCCCTCTAAGCTGAGTTAGTGTGAGCTAGCTCACAGTTTTTTAGCCTCCACAGGCTTTTGTCTTCGCTCAGGAAAGGATGGCTCCAGAGCAAACTAATTTATGCAGCAGCCAAATCACTTGCTTACAACGTTAATGTCAATAGCTCACAAAGTCGAATTTTTGCTCACATGACTCCCCAGCTTAGAGGGAACATTGAAAGAGGCTCCAGCTCCATAACACGCAGAGGACTCACAGAGCGATATCTAAGCAGCAATGTGTTATTTCATTGCTGCATTGTACTCTACCTTTGTAATCCACTTTCTGCATTATGGTATGCCATGCCTTAGACAGGGTTCTTTTTTACTTGTCTGCATTAATTCTGTGATCCTAGTTCCACTAGGATTCTGTATTGGATGTAACAATTGGATGACAATTTTTTAAATATTTGGAAATCCACCTTGAGTCTCAGCAAAAAGATGAACTATAAATGAAGTAAAATTTTAAAAATATTATGCAGAAGAGCTATACCCGTGCTCCAGCTGATGACGCTGTATTCTTTTCTTGGCTCTCACGTCTGGGATATATATTTATGATTAAACGGGTAATTCACCACATACCCAGCAGCAACTAATACTAGCATTTTAGAGGCTGGAAACAGAGCTTTGTTTGCCAGTTAACATGGGGCAATAGTGAAGGAGCTCCTTGAGCCCCAGCTTCCAGAGGATGAATTCCAAAAACAGCCTCTCAGGTTACAGTCAGATCAAAGAGCCTCCGTGGTCTAGTGGTGGCAGAATGGGACTAGGAGCCAAGAGACCTAAGTTTGGATCCCCATTCTCCTGTAAAGCTTGCTTGGTGGCCTTGGGTCAGTCACTGTCAGCATAATCGACCTCACAGGATTTTTGTCGTGTGGATAAAATGGAGGAGGGGTACATGATGGTGTAAGCTGTTCTTTGCCCCCACTAGGAAGTAACGCATGGTATAAAGATCTAAAATATCAAAGCACTGAGCAACTCTAGGTGAGGTAGGGGGAACAAGGTAGCAGGAGAGATCTGCTCCCAACATTATAGCAGGAACAAGCCTACCTGTCTCCTCCAGGCTCCTCCAAGGGCTGAGCTGTAGGGGGAAAAGGAAGATCATAATTCAGCTAACTGATGAATGAAACATGGTAGTTTTAATGCCATGTATTGCTAAAAGTGCCCTGCTTCAGCAGTCTGAGCTGGCAATTGTTCTGTGTGCACACAGCAGAAAGAGCAACAGAATCCTGGTTTTGTTGCTGTATATAGCACGAGGGCTAAGGGAAAAGGAGGGCTGTTCTTTGAAAAATGTCTGAAGTATTACCCCAGCGTCAAGAAAAGCCCACACAGTTATTATGTGCATTAAATAGGAGATTCAATACTTTCAGACAGTTCCCAAATAGAGCAAAGCCCAATCTGGCTGATGCTCAGCTATCTGCTTGCTCTGGCCCAGGAGGGTCACATGCTAAGTGCCAAGGCAAAATCTCCACTGGCTTTTCCATAAGCAATTGATAAGCAGTGAGGTGCTAGCGAATCCACAAGTAAAAGCAGGGCTTTGGGCAGGGGCCATTTTTGATACATTTGTCTGAGTTTGTTTTTTAAAGACATGTCACCAGTTCTCATAGTAGACACCTTTTCACCTCACACCTGAAGTGAGAATTCAGAGCTCTTCAGATCTGATTATCTAATGCTGCTAACAGGGTATGCATGACATAGTCAACGACGTTTTATTGGCCGCACACAGTACCTATGAACTACAGGGCAAAACAAATTAATGCTCTCCCCTTGGCTACAGACACAGACCTGACAGGCTGGTAAATAGTGCAGTGGGGCAGGGAACAGAAATCTTGTTAAGTCCATGACCCAGATTCCAGGCAATAAGGCCTAACGTAGGCAGCCACCACTGATCTCTCTCTACCAACATGAACTATGGTGGGCATTCAGGAATTTCAGCAACCACTGCCCATGCAAGGAACACAACTCTGAGGTCATTGTGACAATATGAAAAGCTAAAACTGTTACTGTAGCAGCTTAGCTGTGGTGGCCATTTGCTGCACCAGTAACTCATTGACTCAATGCTTCCCTGGAGTAAAGGGTGTTGTATTATGCACTGGGACATCAGGAGTACAACTGTCTTGCACCAGCCTATTTTGTACTACCTGATGCACTAACAAAGAACCTAATGAAACCAAAGTCTTCCAGCTCTGCAACTTTGGCAATGGCACTATCTTAAGGACCTGTAAGATCCCAGAGAAATGTCATTATTTTAGCAAAGCTTTTAATAGTAATCAACTTTGATTCCAAGGTGAAAGCTGTGATCTCTTTGTAAATCTACAACCAGCATGTTTAACATACCCGGCAGTACTGCAGAGCTGAGCTCTCTTTCACAGGCTGGAAGAAGAAACTCAGCAGGATAATGCAAGCATTCACCAAAAATAAACACTCTTTTGGCCCCTTCAAACATAAAGAGGTGACCCTTCCTATTTGATAGAACTACTAGTTTAAGATGACTCATGCAGGTCACATCACAGAATAGGGCTAGAATCTAACCCAGATGGTGAAGTTAAGAATAGAACACTGATTTTAGTTTAGTTTTTGAGCAGTCCAGTAGTCAGCCTTTCTGTTGCTTTTACATGTTTAATAAGATAAGAGAGTAGTTTTATTAAGCAGGTCTGTTAGTGGAGTTTGGAAAGAGACCTTGTACTAAATTCTCAAAGAAGTCCAGCATACCATCGTCAGGCCCACTTTGGCTGGCCAATTGTTTCATGTTCTGCAACATCACTGTAACCCTGTTTGCAACTGACAACTAGATAAAGCATCCTTGAGACAGGTAACTGTTAGCATGAATTCAAGGCCACTTGATCATATCAGGGACACAACTGCTCTAAAATGGAGGCCCTTTAATGTAGGCAGGCTGAAGCAAAGGTTTATTGTGAAGAACAGAAGAGTATTGTTCTGTGACACATGGAAAATACAATCCCTATGACAGCAGCCAAAAGTGTAGCTGGCAGTAGTCTCATTGGCTAAGGAGGAGGAGACAGAGCAAACAAAGCGTACCTAGAGTACTGCCAGTAAGAGATCAGATTATTTAGGCTGCATTGTTTCCTAAGTACTGCTTGACACAAGACATTTTATGTCTCTTCCCTTTTAGGTCATTCTCAGACAAAACAGTGTTCAGAGTGTCACAGCCATGCATGCCCACAATGCCAAGAAATCCAGTAAGATCTTGTGATCACCTTCTTCCTTGCACAACTGATTATCAGTAACACATTACAGTGTTGCATCATATGCACTGTTGAAAGTTCCTCCTCAACTTGCAATCCCATAAGCTTCTTACAGTCAGTCCCCTGCCATGACTGTCTGGGCCTCAACAAATACCCATAGACGTCAATAACAGCCATCCTATGACAACTGCTACAGCTGGCAACATACAGCCTCTGTATGATGAGCTCACCAGAAGCATATTTTGTGGAGGATACAAAAGAGAATGGGTAATAGGCCTAGATTATATAGCTGCTCAGTTCTCTGACATTCATAATAGCAGCCCTTCAATTAATCCAACAGTTTTTGTTGTCCTTATAAACTATAAGTGTTCACGCACACGAAAGCTCATACCTTAAATAAACCTTTGTTGGCCTTAAAGGTGCCACTGCACTCTAAATTTGTTCTATAAACCAAATGTCATTCTTTGTAAAGAAGAAGCTGCTACACTTCATTGTGCTTCAGTCACACAAGGTTTCCCACTCAACTGTCTTCAACTTGTATAAGCCAGCTCTAATATACCATCTTGTATGCCAATAGTGTTCTTTAATATCATCCTTCAAGTCACAACAAGACTATGCCAAAATTAAGAGCATGTGGAATGGACATACAAATTATTCCTAGTTTCCATTGCCTCTGCATGTAGGATTTGATAGTGTAGGTTTGCATAGAGTAAAGAAAGAAACCCTGAGAGCTTTACTGCAGAAGCAAAGATTAATTAAGTGCCTTTAATACAGAGTATTCTGGTTCTCAGAACTTTCCCGTATGAACTGACTATGGCAATGCAAACCAACAGAAATTCACTGGTTCTGTTTAATTAAAAATACCCCCCAAAGTGCATTACGCTCTGGGGAGAAGAACCTACTGATGATCCCTGGCCCGAAAGTCATCTGGCTGTCCTCAACCAGAGCCAGGTCTGTTTCAGCCCTGGCCCCAACCTGGTGGAACCCTCTGCCGAGTGACATCCGTGCTTTTCAGGACCTAATTCAGTTCCACAGGGCCTGGAAGGCAGGGATGTTCCGTAAGGCTTACAGCTGAGGACAGCAACAGTTTTTTATTTAGTCTGGCTCCTCCTTTGATTCTCCCCTCACAGGGAAGGATACTAATTATTGTAAGTGCTATCTGAAATTGTTTATTGTTTTAAGTCCTTTAATTGATTTACAAATGTATTTGTTGTTCATTGCCCTGAGCCCTATGCACGGGGGACGCCAGTCTAATTAACAAAAAAAAAATCAAATTTATAAATAAATAGGGACACTTTTGTCTACAAACCATCTTAAGGAGCCAATAGCTGTTACCCCACCAACAGTTCCACACCAACCGATGTGGCACTTCCTAGGTAGGGATCAGTATGCCATTTTTGTAACTGTCCAATGGCTTGATTAGCAGAAGCAGGCAGGAAGTTGTGGACTGTATTAGCGACAGCATGATGAGAACCAACAAGAATAGTTCTTGCTCAGATGTACAATACTTCCCTTACTTGCACAATGATCAGTATTCTCACTTACCTGAGAAATCCAACAAGAAATGAGGCTTCCATCTTTCCAACAGCAGAAAGCCAATAAGGGCAACACTGAGGAGGAATAGAGGACGCAGTGATGTAGAAGAAAATAACCTGGAATATCACAGGGATAGAGGCCTGCATTAGCTGGAGAATACTGGCAAGGGGTGGGCCGCGGTGGCTCAGAGATTAAGACATTGAGCTGCAGACCGGAAGGTCTGTAGTTCGGCAGTTTGAGACCCTAGTGCTGTGCGATGGAGTGAGCTCCCGTCTCCGGCCCCAGCTCCTGCCAACCTAGCAGTTCGAAAGCAAGAAATTGCAAGTAGATAAATAGGTATCGCATTGGTGGGAAGGTAACAGCGTTCTGTGCACATTGGTGTTTAGTCATGCTGGCCACATAACCACAGAAACGTCTTTGGACAATGCTGGCTCTTCAGCTAGGAAATGGAAATGAGCACCGCCCCCTAGAGTCAGATTCAACTAGCTTTTGAGCAAGGGAAACCTTTACTTACTGAAAAGGGACTGTTACTCGAACATGTTTTTTACCTGTTCTCGATATTGTACACTGCACAGCTTCTTCCCTTTCCTCATTAAAAATAAATTCTGCAAAGTAAGCATCATGCCTAATATATACATTTTACAGGATCCAGTATTTCTTGCTGTAGCATTTGGTTTGATTTTTGAAAGTGCATAGTATACACTACCCTAACAGATGCCTACTAGACATATCAGCCACATTTAGAATGTGTTGAATAAAAACTCCGTATTTTTATATGCCAATATTTTTCTATATCATTTACACCTTAGTACAATCCCAGCTGAATTCCAAACCTTATCACTACTGGTTATAAAAGTTCCTGTATAATATAACACCTATCCATTCACCTTAAATGCCTACTGGGTAAGTTCCCTGAGAGGCAACATAGAAATTTTCCAAATAAATAAAGGTTACCATTATTCCTATCTTGGGGGAAAAAACTAAGCTAAGAAATAGCAATTTTCCAAAGTCACATGCAATTCTAAGACAGTGGAAAGGTCTGAACTTGGTTCTTGGAGGTCCAAGCTTAGCTAAATTGGTGGTATTACACCAAATCCTATAGGATATTTCAAGCAGTTATCTTTATATTTTCAAGGTCTAAGCACAACATAATCCATAGAAACAACACTTTAAAGAGCATAGTTTAAAGATCTGCACTTTGTGCAGTGATTCTTAAAAGAATTCCTGGTGCCCAGTAATCACAGAAGCCTTGTCACGAGGGACACCAAACATGCCAAGCTGCCAGCCCCTACCATCTTAACCTCCCCCCATCCCCCAGGTACATTAGACCAGGTTGGGGGTACTTTATTTTTAAATATGCACAAATCTTTCTAGCAGTGTTATATTGGCACCTATAGTATTGGAACGCTCTTTTGTTAGGTATTAATAATCAGAAACCGACACTGCAGCAGGATGATCAAAGAGGGCACAACAACACTGCATTCAAAAGTATACTGAGCATTCCATCCTTATTATAGATTTGAGTTTCTAAAACTGTACCCTCTGAACATGTACTACTAATCCATGTATGGCTCCAGCATCTGAATCTGCTTTGCTGATAGTTAGTTCATTGTCTGCAAGAGTAAACAGGATGTTTTCTCTTTCCAACATAACTACTGGATTCTACCACCTAGATTCATTAAATGCTGCTGTGTCTACAACAGCAGGGTAAGCAGAAAGGAAGGAATGTGCTAACACCACAATTCTCCACAACTGCAGGCTTAACAAAGGCTCAACTGGCAGAGGGCAACAGGAAATTTCTTCGGTTTACTTCTAGCCTGGTGCATTGCCAGAGTTACTAAGCTACCAAACCCAAACTGGAAATGTGTGTGAACCATGTGGCTCCTATGCAGTGAGTACACAATATCTAACTAGAAACACTCCTGGGCAAATCTCCAATTATCTGCAGCTGCTTGTAGCAGCTCTCGTTTATCACAGGCCAACTCCTGTAGGCACACTTGATACCACCCAAGCATCAGGGAGAGGTCTGTTTATACTTTGAGAGTAGAGCAGGAAGGTTACTTGAGGCCACACCAAGACCACTTTAAGTTTTACATCCTATTACACTCATTTTTAGATCAATCACAATTAATGCAGGACTCATCTTCCTCATTGTAAAGATCTCTTTGGTCCACATGGGTCTATTCACTCCATGGCTGCAAAGGAGATACAGATCTGCCACTGGGCTGAAAGATTTCAAGCAGGGGACACTACTAACTTCCCATGCAGTTTAGTCTACTTCCTTCTGATGGATGGGTGTGTGTGTGTGTGTGTGTGTGTGTGTGTGTGTGAGAGAGAGAGAGAGAGAGAGAGAGAGAGAGAGAGAGAGAGAGAGCGCTCTGCATTACAGCACATGTTTTGTATGCAGAATATCCTGTGTTCAATCATTGGCATCTCCTTCCAACATACTGTTGGACCCTACTATATAGATTTGTTAAATGCTGCCATGTCTACAACAGCAGGGTAAGCAGAAATGAAGGAATGTGCTTGCACCACAGCTCTTCACAACTACAGGCTTAAAAGGATTTCAGGGAGCAGGCCTCAGAAAGATCTCCACTTGCAATCTTGGAAAACTGCTGCCAATCACAACTCATAGCTAGTGACATAGGTCTTCCAGGAAAATTTCTGGGGTTTTCTGGAAAATCATCCAATTGAAATTTAAATAAAGAATTTAAATGCTATTAAAAGAAGGCAAATATACTATGGAGAAACCTGGATCATGTACAAGCATGGGGATTTGTCCAATATCCCACATTTGGTCCATCTAGCCTGACTGATTTGCAGAACAACAGCCCTGACAACCATAGATAAACAGAGATATTTGGGGCAGAAAAATGTGCACAGAAAATATAGCACTGGATAATTTCCTGGAACATTTTCTGCCCCACTGTACTGGGCTAGATGGACCAACAGTCTAATTCGGTGTAAGGAAGCTTATAAGGAAGTTAATTCAGTATAAGGAAACTTCACATTAACAAGGGGTGGGGATAAACATGATCTTTTCCACATATTTTTGGTGAATTTCAATGATCCCATAAGTAAGACTTTACAGTTGATTAAACATTAGGGAATTTCACATTACTGAGACTCTGCCGGATTGAAGCCGTTTCTGATTCGTCTTGAAGTAAACCGGTACAGGGCTGCCATTTCACACATGGCTTTCCCTGACCGGAAAAGAGCCAAATCAGAAGCGGTTTGGCAATTCAGATTGCACCGCTTTGTTTTCCTGCCGGTTCCCGCCACGCCTTTTTTTTTAAAAAAAATGTTCGCTTTAGAGCGCTATAGTGCTATAAAAACAACACTGCAGGCATTCCAATGGGGTTGCTATGATGCTATTGCGCTATGGCGCTATGGCGTTATAACGCTCTAAAGCGAACGTTAAAAAAAAAAAAAGCCGGAGATCGCCCGCGCGGGCGAAAAAGGCGGGGAAAAAGCGTATCCGATCCGGGAGAAGAAACTGACGACTACTTGGAAGCGGTTGACAGGTAAAACGCTTCAGCCCCGTTTCCTGAACGGGACAGAAGCGATTCTGTGTGAAATTACAAATATATTCCGGTAGGGAACCGGTTCTAAAACGGTTCTGTCTGAAATGCCAGACCAGAAACCGTTTGGGAACCGTTCCTCTTCCGGATTATATCATCTGTCTGAAATTCCCCATTGTTCCTGACCTACAGTTTGTTCTTGAGCTATAATGATACCTTTAGGCATTATCCTGAAACAGTTTACACAAGAGGCTGAAAACTGTGCTGAACTGTAATGGAAGCACATGCAACACTCGATCTGTCTGCAACCAAAATACTTGAAACTCATCGTTCTCTTCATGTGTTTTCAGATTTCTTGAATCATCTTGCAAGGACTTAGTATTCAGCCATGTCCATCAAAACTACACCAAGAAGCAAAGATGCTCACACTGTATTCTGCTGTTGCATTTAGGACTCATTTTTACAGATCCTTCTGATTCCAAACTTAATAGAGCTGCTGGGCCTCAGAAATCAATGTTTACAGTGATCTGTTCTAATCTGAAGATCTATGAAATAAGGTTTCACATGCCCCTTGTACTTTTATAACTTCTCAATAGGAGTGTCAGGTTTGCTAGGAGGAAAGCAATATGACAAATATGCACTATAATTGTTCACTTCCAAGAAACCCTTGCCTAGAGTTGGAACTGTCAATAATAAATATATACTGATTGTCAGAAAATCTAGCAGCTCGTTTCTGATGATTGAAAGGGAAGAACACAAATGACATAAAACCCATTTCTGTTGCATCTGCAGCTATGCAGCAAGTCATTCATACAACCCTACTCTACACACTAGGTGTGTAAAGTCTAACTATATCAAGCAGCAATTTGATTCAGCCTTTATAACCAATGAGTGTGCCATCCATCATAGTGTTCATAGCTGCAAGAGAGCTACTTTTACCAGACTGATTCCCAACTTGCTGTCTGGATTATGCCTCATGATTATGTATGCTTACTCAGTATGTTCTGTGTGGCCTTTCCTGTTCTGGATTGCCAGTGAGAAGATGTCTCTACACAAGGTACGCTAACACAGTCCTTGACCATTCAGGGAGCTCAAGCTAGCTGCATCATAATCAAAGCGTCTCATTATTGCTCTTTTCTGTATCAGATTGTCTAACTGCTTTATGTAACCTCTTCCCTTTCTCAAGTGCTCACTGATGTGTAACAGCTTTCTTGTTTTACACACACAGCATGGCTTCACTTGCAATAGTGCCTTACTTCCAGGGACTTCCATCACTCCTCCATAAACTTACCTCTTACCTGCCACTACTACGTTCAACTTCAAATGCCCCCAACTTTTTCACCAGGTAAGAAATCCTCCCCCACAGGTTTGATTCAGCCACTTTTTCTGCTGCTGAAAAGGGAGGAGGGATCTTCAGACTATGAAAAAAGGCTGTGCTGGGGATTTTTTCCAGCTTGGAAAAAAGTCTTGTGGGATAGGGGATTGTAATAAGGAGAACTGGATGGCACTGGGCAAAAAAGACTGGATCCAATACCCTCATTCCTTCACCTGCACAAGACATCACTCATTTTCTACAATACCCCCAAATCCAAGACATATTTCCAAAAATCCCACCTTGATGCATTCCCTACCCATCCAAATATTTACATAATGCACTACCCCACTCACTAAATTTCAATGAATTTAGATCTTAGCAACTCTATCAGACTGTACTGCAAGACTCAGTGTTTGACTTGGAACAGAGAGACCTGGGATCAAATCCTTGCTCAGACATGAAGCCCACTTGGCAGGATGGGAAAGTTATTATCACTCAAGTTTGACTCTCTCTTGGCATAGTTGTGAGGACAATGGAGGGTCACACACAACTCTTCAGATATGCTACCCCTGTTTATTTATCAAGGGTGATAAATAAACATTAATTACAGGACTACTACTTGCTCCAAAACAAGGCATAGCCAAGCCAGTACACAGAACAGATATTTCCTGTTTCAGATGCAACAGCTCCAGGGAACTTAAAGACTGCAAAGTCCCCCCTTTGGTATGTGTGGGGGAGCAGGGTTGCCAGTTCCAAGTTGGAAAACTCCTGGAGATTTGGGGGTGGAGCCTTGGGAGGACAGGGACCTCAGTAGGGTACAGTACCAGAGTCCACCTTCCAAAACATCCATTTTCTCCAGGGGAACCCCAGGTCCCACCTGGAAGCTGGCATCCCAAAGGGAGCTGCTATCTTTGGCATCTGGTTCAGCAATCCATTACTCCGAAGCACTGCCTGAAGTTCAATTTCACATCACTCGTTAGTACCTCCCCCCCCCAGACCTGCTTTCTATCTGGGGGGGGAATACATTTTACAGGATCACGGCTGTTTCTTCACAAGTCCAACCAATTCCAGTGATACTCAAGGCTGCATACCGAGCAATGTAATTTTAAATGCCTAGATAAGGTAAAAGTCGCATCAGTAAGTAAACAGACAAATAGGATACAGGATTGCATTTGCAGCAGCTTGGATAACGGGGGCTCCTGGATCCTTTACGACACGTTCCCTCCCATCACAGCAGAACCTGCTGGCTAACAAAAACCACACCAGGCATCCACACCACCGCCACTGACTCCTTGACAACCGCGACCCACGAGGCCGGGGCCTGCCACCGCCCGCCCCCTTCCTCCTCCTCCCCTCCCCCCGCCCCAGAAGCCGCGGGGCCGAGGCCTGCTTGCCCCCCGCCCCGCCCCGCCCCGCCCCGCCCCCCGCACAGGCTGCCGCAGACGCCTCCGTCTCACCACA
Source organism: Gekko gecko (assembly GCA_029375565.1). Taxonomy (NCBI): domain Eukaryota; kingdom Metazoa; phylum Chordata; class Lepidosauria; order Squamata; family Gekkonidae; genus Gekko; species Gekko gecko. Next base: position 84,627,444 of record JAPDNY010000003.1, read on the forward strand.
GGGCCGCTCCGAGCGCGGAGGCCCCGGCCAGGCTCTGCGGCGGCCTCTCCCAGACCAGCAGCCGCTGCACGGCGGCCAACGACGCCTCCCAGCCCCTCAGGCGGCGCCTCAGCTGGCCGGCCAACGCCAGCACCTCCTGCTCCGCCTCTGCTCCGACTTCGCCGCCGGGCCCGGGCGCCTCCTCCTCCGCCGCCGCCCCCTGGACTCCCGAGCCGCCGCCACTCGCCATCGCCTCCGCCAGCGATGGGGGCGGGGGGAGAAAGGCGCCCTGACAGCCGCAACCGGAAGAAGCGGCGCACTGACCTCAGCGTTAAGCCGAATCACGTGCCTCCCCCCGTCACGTGAGAAATGACGTAACCACTCGGCCTTTTGCCTCGGGAGTTCTTGGGGGGAGGGGGGCAGTAAGCGTCGAGGTCGGGCTGCAGAGTCCCGTGATGCTTGGCGGTGGCGATTCCATTAAGAGTCCCTCCCCTTGTATTCAGTGCTTTAAAAATCTTATTCCCAGGCACGCGTGCTTCAGAGTGAGCCCTGAAAGCATCTGGTATAATCAGATAATTCCGAGTACTGCGTGACGGCCCGCTCGTGTACCTCCCCCACCCTCCCCCGGCTCCACCTCCAAAATAGCTAGGCATTTCCCACGCGGGAGTTGGCAACCCTAAGTCCTCTGCTTAGTCGTGCACTCTTAGGGCAGAGGTATCAGTGGCAGGCCACAGAGCATTTTCCTCGGCGGTGTGGATGCCAATTCCCATTTGCGATTATCTGGGGGGGGGGGGTGGAGCCAGGGGAGGACAAGGTTTGGAGAGGGGAGGGGTCTCATCAGGGCACCAGGGCAGGGGTGGCCAAACTTGCTTAAGGTAAGAGCCATATAGAATAAATCTTGGATGTTTGAGAGGCACAACACATGGACTGTTATGTATTGAGCCCCAACTGTACTTGCAAAAGGGCTTAGCTTAGGATGTATAACAATGGCTTGCTAGGATCCTAGAGTGGACCAGTAGGGAGACAGGGATCCTAGAGGAAACCAACTGGGAGACAATGGAGTGTAAATAGCCTGTCGTTGGGAGTGGGGTGTGTTTTGGCTGTAACCTTTTCCAGGCATAAATACCAGGCTTTGGGCCAAGGATCCCAGTCTTCTTTCTCTTGCTGAATCACTAATAAACATTAATAAACTATGAGCTGATCACTTGAGCATGTCTGAACCCAGCATATTGCTTGGACGAATATAACCCACACATTTTTATATAAAAAAATGCAAATTTGCCTTTTCTTGACATTAAATGAGACTGCCAAAAATAAAAACAAAAGGAATAAAATAGATATTGATAATAATTAGATGGGGGGAGGGGAGAAAGAGAGTGAGAGAAAATGTAAAGAAAGCAAATAGATGGGAGGGAGAGGTGGAAAGAAAGCAACTAACTTTAAATGCATCTTCTAAGACCCCCACTCCAGCTGGACTGGCTTGGAGAAGGGGCTCAAAGAGACAAATGCCTTCTCCAAGCTGGCCAGGGGGGTGTCTTTAAGAACACATTTAAAGTAGTTTTCTTTCTCCCCCCCAGCTCAAGCCTACCCAGGGAAGAGAACACTGGCTGGGGAAGGGAAGACCAATCAGGGAGACATGCCTCTCCTTTGCTTCTCCAGCCACCCTGCTGGGAGCCACACTCTATGTATGACAGAGCTGCATGTGGCTCCGGAGCCACAGTTTGGCCACCCCTGCCAAAGAGTCTACCCTTCACAGCAGCTGGCTTCTCTTTTTACCTGGAGATCAGTTGTAATCCCAGGAGATCCCCAGCTACCACCTGGAGGTTATCTATGTTGTGTCCTGGGATCAGAAGGCAGAGCTAAGCGAAATACAGCCAAGCTTCGCTCTCTGAGAACAATAGGGACTAGGTTCCGGAGCTCGCCAGTAGTGAACCAATGGCAGCATTGGCGGGCGATTCAAACCCGCCAATAGGAATATAGGGCCGTCCCCCCTAACTGTATATAGTTGGCCTCCGGCCGTTACTGTGTGTTCTTGTCTTATGTGAAGTACGAATAAACGCGTCTTCTCTTATGTCGTCGTCCGAGTCATGAGGCCCGAAACCCAGTACTTTACAGTGGCGACGAAGGTGGGATTTCAACGCCTTCCATGACTCCATGAGCGACGTAAAGGACACCGCCGAGCATCGCATCGCTGACCCCGAGAGCAGCACCGCACCGCTCGCCGAGCATCGCATCGCTGACCCCGAGAGCAGCACCGCACCGCTCGCCCCGGCGCACGCCTTCCCAGACAGAACCATGGCCGCTTCTCATGTAACACTGGAGCACTTCGATCAGTCGCAGCCAGAAACCTGGGACGCATGGGTCGACCAGCTCATCAGCTATTTGGAGCTCAACGAAATCCGCCACCCCGACCAGAAACGAGCGATCCTGCTGAACGCCTGCGGCACCCAAACTGTCCGCCTCGCCAAGAGCCTCTTGGTGCCACGCACGGCCTTGGAGAGCTCGTTTGGGGAGATCCTGGATGTCCTCAACGCTTACTTCAGCCCCCGGCCGACCTTCCTGGCCTAGAGGATGGATTTCCAGAGGCGAGTCCAGGCCCAAGGGGAATCCATTGCCACCTTCCTGGCCGCGCTAAGGGCGCTCGCGGTGGACTGCGGATTCCCGAAGGTGGAGGACAACCTGTTGACGCAGTTCGTGTGGGGCCTGGCGGACTCCAAGCTGCGGCGCAAATTGGTTGGGCACCGGAAGCTCTCCTTGGACGAGGCCCTAGACGCCGCATCAGCCCACGAGGCCGCGGAAGGGGAACGCCCGGCCGCGGCCGCCCATGTGGTCGGAAGGAGTCCAAGCCCCGGGAATGTGGACACGGAAGAGGTCTTCGCCCTCAGACCTCAACAACGCCGGCCGGCGCCGTTCCAGCAGGCCAACAGAGAGCCAGCCAAGCCTTCCGGCAACCGGGTCGTCTGTGCCAGCTGCGGGGAAGGCCACGCAAGGAAATCCTGGAAGTTCCGGGATGCTGTCTGTCACGGGTGCGGAAAGCAGGGACACCTCGCACGGGTCTGCCGATCCAAGGGCCCCCGGAATTCGAGATCGTCGGCCCCACCGCATCGCGCATCGTCCACCGCCTACGAGACGACGGAAGAGGTCGCCGAGTTGAACCACCTCACCGACCAACCGCTGCAGGTACTTCGCCTCCCCAACTCCAACCTCTCCTCCACCCCGAAGATCCAAGTAACCGTGCGGATCGAGGGGTCCCCTTGCTGCATGGAGGTGGACTCGGGATCGGCGGCGTCCATCATTTCCATGGACACTTTAAAAAGACTTTGCCCGTCAGGGGACCCCCTCTACGTCCATCGCCACTAAGCTTGGTGGACTTTCAAAAGAACCCCGTCCCCATCCGGGGAGTCGGCACTTTCCGAGTGCAATACCGAGACTTTGAGGGGAACTTGGACTTGGTGGTGGTGGAGGGAAATCTCGTGAGTCTCCTGGGGCGGGCATGGTTCGAGGCCCTAGGCATCACAATTGGGGGAGTGAATAAGTGCGGAATGCGCGACTGGGGGCGGTGTGCAAGGAATTTCCCGAAGTCTTTGACGGGAAACTGGGGTGTTATAAAGGGCCCCTGGTGTCGCTCCACTTAGACCCCACAGTGACGCCCATCCGACGGCGCTTCCGCACCGTGCCCCTGGCCCTCCGCCCTAAAATAGAGGCCGAACTGGACCGGCTAGTGGCCCAGGGAGTCCTAGAGCCTGTCCCGAACGCTCGATGGGAGACCCCGATTGTGACACCCGTTAAGCCAAACGGGGAAATCCGCATCTGCGCGGATTATAAGTGCACCATTAACCAGGCACTTCAGGCGCACGCATACCCCGTACCCGTGGTCAGCCACGTCTTAGCAACACTGGCGGGGGCGCACATATTTGGAAAGCTGGATCTCGCGCAGGCGTACCAGCAACTCCCGGTGGATGCAGCCACGGCCGAGGCGCAAACCATTGTAACCCACCGGGGCGCCTTCAGGGTGAAGCGGCTGCAGTTCGGGGTCAGTGTGGCCCCAGGGATCTTCCAAAATCTCATGGACGACTTGTTAAAAGGGATCCCTGGAGTGACGCCGTTCTTCGACGACGTCCTCATCGCCGCGACCACCCCGGAAAGCTTCGCCGCCCGCCTCCGAACTGTACTGGGACGCTTCCAAGCCGCGGGGCTGAAAGTGAAGCGGGAAAAGTGCCTCCTCGGGGTGCCGGAGGTGGAGTTCTTGGGGTACCGGGTAGACGCAACAGGTCTGCATCCGGCGAGGGACAAGGTGAAGGCCATCGTGGAGGCCCCCGCCCCGAAGTCCAAGGCGGAGCTCCAGGCGTTCTTAGGCCTCCTGAACTTTTACCACGCCTTTCTCCCCCACAAAGCCGCCGTGGCCGAACCCCTGCACAGGCTGCTGGATAAGGCGACACCTTGGGCATGGGGAGCGAGGGAGGCGGCGGCGTTTCGGGGGGTTAAAGTACTCTTGATTTCTAACGCGGTGCTCGCCCACTTTGATGAAAAGCTCCCGGTAATCCTTGCGTGCGACGCATCACCGTATGGGGTCGGGGCAGTCTTGGCACACAAGCTACCGGATGGAAGGGAAGTCCCGGTGGCTTATTACTCCCGCACGCTGTCCCCCGCGGAGCGGAACTATGCACAAATCGACCGGGAGGGCTTGGCACTGGTGGCGGGGGTTAAAAAGTTTCACAACTTTGTGTACGGGCGGCCCTTCACGCTCGTAACCGATCATAAGCCGCTCCTGGGTCTGTTCGCGGCGGACAAACAAACGCCGCAGGTATTGTCGCCCCGGGTGTTGCGCTGGTCCTTGTTTTTAACGGGCTACCAGTACCAGTTGGAGCATCGGCCGGGCAAGGCGCTGGGTCATGCCGACGCCTTGAGCCGCCTGCCGCTGCCGCATACAGGGGAAGATCCGGCCCCGGCTCCCGCAGTCTTGCTAATGGAGGAGCTGCCCCCCTTCAGGCAGCTGACGTGGCCGCCCGCACGTCCCGAGATCCCATTCTCTCCCGGGTCCTAAACTGGGTGGTGAGGGGATGGCCAGCGGAACAGACAGGGCCAGAGTTCACGGCATACAAAGCCAGGCGGGAAGAGCTATCCGCCTTAAAAGGGTGCTTGTTATGGGGGGACAGGGTGGTCATCCCGGGGCCCATGAGACAAGGGGTTCTAGAAACGCTACATGAGGCCCACCCCGGCATTGTAAGAATGAAAGCTCTGGCACGGAGCTACGTGTGGTGGCCCGGGATGGACGCCGAAATTGAAACCTGGGTCCGAGGGTGCACACGGTGTCAGGAAGTCCGCCCCAATCCCCCGAGAGCGCCAACCCAAAGCTGGGAGTCTACCCACAAGCCGTGGTCACGCCTACACATAGACTTTGCGGGGCCGTTTCAGGGGCTCCAGTTCATGGTAACGGTAGACTCCTACTCGAAATGGGTGGAAATAAGCCCAGTGTCTACCACCTCTGCCAAAGCGGCAATACGGGCCCTGCGGAAAATATTCGCGACGCACGGGTTACCCGACACAATCATGTCGGACAACGGGGCAGCGTTCACATCTGCTGAGTTTCAAGCGTTCCTCGAAAGGAACCTCATCAGGCACATACGATCAGCGCCCTTCCACCCGGCAACCAATGGACAGGCGGAGAGGACGGTACGCACCGCCAAAGAGGCCCTGAGCCGCATAACGGAGGGGGACTGGGAGTTTCGGCTGGCCCGCTTCCTTCTCACATACCGCACCACCCCAAACCCCATTTCCGGGCATTGCCCCGCAGAACTATTAATGGGCCGCCGCCCTACCACCTTATTAGACAGACTCCACCCGGACCGAGCCCCAGAGAGAAAGCTGGTCGAGAACAGGGAGGCGCCCCGAAGCTTCCTACCGGGAGACCCCGTCTACTTCCGGAACTACGGGGCGGGGCCGCAGTGGGTGGCCGGGCGCATCCTAAAACCCACCGGGCCAGTGTCATACGAAGTCCTAACAGATGGGGACCGGGTCCTCCGTAAACACGTCGACCAGCTCCGGAGGCGGCAAGACCCCGACACAGAGATCCAGTTACCGGGAAATGCCGCCGCCGCCCCATCATCCGATCGACCGCAAGCACCGACAGCGGAGCCAGCGCCAGAAAGTCCACGGAATCCGGAGGGGGCCCCGGTGACAGCAGAACCGCCGCCGCCGCCGCCGTTACAGCCGCCACCGCCACCGCCTCAGCTACTACCAGAGGTCCAAGCTCCTTGTGCTGGCGGACCACCCGATAGGGGCCCCGCCAGCCCGGTACCGGCCCCCCGACGTTCGCTAAGAGAACGGAGGGCACCAACATACTTAAAGGACTACGTCACCTGATAGGAGACGAACTATGGGGGAGGGGTGTTGTGTCCTGGGATCAGAAGGCAGAGCTAGGCGAAATACAGCCAAGCTTCGCTCTCTGAGAACAATAGGGACTAGGTTCCGGAGCTTGCCAGTAGTGAACCAATGGCAGCATTGGCGGGCGATTCAAACCCGCCAATAGGAATATAGGGCCGTCCCCCTAACTGTATATAGTTGGCCTCCGGCCGTTACTGTGTGTTCTTGTCTTATGTGAAGTACGAATAAACGCGTCTTCTCTTATGTCGTCGTCCGAGTCATGAGGCCCGAAACCCAGTACTTTACAATCTAAGATATTAAAAGATATGTGTGAATAACTAATAATCCATAAATAACTGGATTTAATAATGATATATTAATATGATATGTAAGTAAGAGGGAATTCTATGTGGCCACGATTGCATCTGTGAGCTCACGCCCAGCCCAATTGTTTAGAATGATTCGGTTTTTAACAGCAGTGCCACAGGGCAGGGAAAACGTTAGGGAATTGGACATTGGCTGTGAGGCATTTGCGAGCTATTTCGCCGATAAAGTCTTGGCACTCCGCCGTGATCTCCCCGCCACAATTGAAACAGTGAGTGAACTCAAGGCCCCTTGCATGGCTTCAATAATGGGTTTGGATTGTTTTAGCCCACTCAGCCTGGAGGAAGTTGACAGACTGCTCGCATCTGTGTGCCCAACTACATGCAGCCTTGATCCGTGCCCTTCCTGGCTCATTGAAGTGGGCCACGAGGGGTTCCGAGGTGCCCTAAGGGAGATTATCAACAAGTCCCTCTCTGAGAGGTAGTTCCCGGAGGCACTCAAGGAAGCGATGGTCCACCCTCTCTTGAAAAAAACATCATTGGATCCGGCTGAATTGGCCAACTATCGGCCAGTTTCCAATTTGCCCTATTTGGGCAAATTAATTGAGAGGGCGGTGGTGATACAGATGCAGGGCTTTCTGGATGACGCTTCCGCCTTAGACCCCTTCCAGTCTGGCTTCCGCCCGGGGCATGGAACAGAGACAGTGCTGGTCGCCCTTACAGACAACCTCCGGAGACATCTGGATCAAGGCGGTGTGGCAGTATTGCTGTTGTTAGATCTGTCAGCCGCGTTTGATACGGTTGACCATCAGCTGCTGGCCCACCGCCTTGCTGACGTGGGAATACAGGGGCTTACCCTCCAATGGCTTGTCTCTTTTTTCCAGGGTCGGGGACAAAGGGTGGTGCTACAGGAACAGCAGTCCCGGAGACACCCACTTGAATGCGGTGTACCTCAGGGGGCTGTGCTTTCCCTGATGCTGTTTAACATCTATATGCGCCCCCTTGCCCAGATTGCCAGAGGTATGGGCTAGGGTGTCATCAATATGCAGATGACACCCAGCTCTATCTGATGTTGGGTGGCCGGTCAGACTCCAGCCCAGAAGATCTGAACTGGGCCTTGCAAGCATGGCCGGCTCGCCCACTAGGTGAGCTAGGTGCTCGCCTAGGGTGCCGGGCCTGCAGGGGCGCCAAATGGCCCCCCACCCCCCCATGAAAAGCCCCACCGCCACTGCTGCTGCCTCCCCACCACCGCTGCCAGTGAAGAGTGCCTGGTGGGGCTCAGGAGGCACCGGCAGAGCTTGCCCGCCCTCCTTCTCTCCCCTGGCGGGGGGAGAGAAGGCAGGGGCCGGCAGCGAAGAGTGCTCCAGCGGGTGCTCAAAGGCAAGCCGGTGCTTGGCTCAAAGGGAAGAGGCGGGGGTTTCAACCCACTGGGGCTCAAAGGGAAGGACTGGGAGGGAAAGCCGGCCCTGGGAGGGAAGGGGCGGGGATTAGAACCCCCGCCCCTTCCCTGGCTTTCCTGGGGGCCCCGCAGCTGCGGAGCCTCCAGGAAAGCCAGCGCTGGGAGGGAAAGCTTCCCTGGCTTTCCTGGGGGCCCCACAGCTGCGGAGCATCCAGGAAAGCCGGCGCTCCACTGCCCCCCCAGTCTTCAGGTCCCACCAGGAGGTTGGCATCCCCGGTGGGGTGGGTGCCCCAAGCTGTCCTGCCTAGGGCGCCCAGACACCTGGGGCCAGCCCTGCTTGCAAGCTGTGGCTGGTTGGCTTAGGCTGAGCCAGCTGAAACTAAACCCAGCGAAGACAGAGGTCCTGTGCCTGATTCGGCGTGGTCTGGGGATGGGGATCCCTCTCCCAATCTCCAATGGGACACCTTTGGTGCCTTCGTCAGAGGTTAGGAGTTTGGGGTACTCCTGGATTCCTCCCTAACTATGGAGGCCCAGGTGGTGGCCACTGCCGGCTTGGCCTTTTACCATCTTCGGCTGATTCGGCAGTTGGTCCCCTTCCTTGACCGTGACAACCTGGCTACAGTGATCCATGCAATGGTCACCCGGAGATTAGACTACTGTAAAGCTCTCTACATGGGGCTGCCTTTGTCGCAAGTTCGGAAGCTGCAGTTAGTGCAGAATGCTGCGGCCAGGCTTCTGAATGGGTCTCCCTAGATGGGAGCACATCCGACCTGTGCTGAAAGTGCTGCACTGGCTGCCAATAGCTTTCTGAATTTGCTTCAAAGTGCTGGTACTTACCTTTAAAACCCTATGTGGTCAGGGTCTGACATACCTCAGGGACCACCTTTCCCAGAGAGCACTGCGGTAGGGAGCTCAACACCGATTAGTGATCCCAGGCCCCAGGGAGGCCAGGCTTGTTGCAACCAGGGCCAGGGCCTTTTCAGTGGCGGCTCTTACCTGGTGGAATGAGCTCCCAGAGGAGATCAGGGCCCTGTGGGACCTCTCACAGTTCCTCAGGGCCTGCAAGACAGAGCTCTTCTGCCAGGCTTTTAATTAAGAGCTGCCACTACCACCTCCACCAACTATCTCGCGGGAATAATGGGGTGATTGGGATGGCCCATTACAAAGACTGTGCCATAGTATTCCAGTAGACTGGTTCCGTCGAAATGGGCTTGGGCAATATCTACAGGCCACCGTCTCGATTTGATTGTATGTTTACCATCTTTGAACACCTTATTTAGATAAAATTGTGAGTTTTATGTGTTTTTAATGTTTTATATCCGGCACATGGTGCCCTTGTTTCTAAGCTGCCCTGAACCCGCTTGCAGGGAGGGTGGGGTAGAAATGAAATAATAAATAAATAAAATAAAATAACCTATAATCACAACATAGTGCATAAATCAATATTTTATAAATATCCCATACAAAGTGTCTAAATCATGTACAAAGTTCTTTCCAAATTATTTATGCTTTATGAAAAGCACAATTCCCAAACTATAGTCTCTATGTTGCTGTTAGCCATTCAGTCATGTTCAACTCTTGGCGATTCTATGGGCCAACTCTCTCCACGTTTTCCGATCTTGTACTGTTTCTTTGAGTGGTTCCATGCTCAGGCTGGTGTCGACTTTTATGGTGTCTAGCCACTATAGTCTCTATAGTTGCTGTAAATAATACATGCGTGTTGGATTCCAAATGATGCATACAACTCCTTTAAACAGTCTTTGCCAAATTTCACAGCTAGCAATATAATGTAATCATGATTCCAAATAATGATTTTGGCTCCTTTAAGCAGTCCTTGCCAACTTCCAAAACTTGCAATGTAAAGGCCTCCTGTTGGATTCCAGATAATGCACACAGCTCCTATAAGCAGTCCTTGTAGTAGTATATAGTAGTATATAGTAAAGTATATAGTAGTATATAATAGTATATAGTAAAGTAAAGGTTCCCTTGCTTGAAAGCCAGTCGAATCCAACTCTAGGGTTGCGGTGCTCATCTCCATTTCCAAGCCGAAGATGTTTTTGTGGTAATGTGGCCAGCATGACTAAATGCCAAGGCACACAGAATGCTGTTACCTTCCCACCAAAGTGGTACCTATTTATCTACTTGCAATTTCTTGCTTTCAAACTGCTAGGTTGGCAGAAGCTGGAACCAGAGACAGGAGCTCACTCCGTTATGTGGCACTCGGGTCTCGAACTGCTGAACTACCGACCTTCCAGTTCAGTGTCTTAACCACTTGAGCCACCGCAGCTCTAGTAGTATATAGTATATAGCCAAACAGAAACACCAGCATAAATCTGTTTCAAAAATCTTCTTCAGAGGCTAATGGCTCACTGTCATGCGTATCACTAAGAGATAAAGAATACAATATAACAAAATCCTATATTGCATGCTGAATTCAAACAATGAAACAACCTCCAACAAAATCCAAATAACTTCAACAAAATCCAAACAACTTCACTTACCAACAGATCAAAGAATACTGGTACTAATGCATGGAGTCTGACGCATCATACGTCTTCTGGGAGAAAAAGGCAATAACTCTTTGTGCACGTCTCAGCTAATAAATCTTTTGTAAGCCAGCTGTTGCTGAGATGTGCTTAAAGGGGATAGCATAAATTTTAGCAAATGTGGCAAACAGCCAAACTACTATAATATCAACAGGTCTAGTTTTTAAATTAATACAATGAATTAAAGAATATAGCAGACAGCCATTCATACGTAAGAGAACAAATTGTAAAGGAACGGAAAGAGGCAAACAGACATATGTGTGTAGATAAATTTTATACAAGAAATAGAATGAATTTTAAGAGCTATTTTAAGAGCTATAACCTGGAGGTTGGCAGCCTTGAAACACATGTATTTTTCTCTTAGTGACACAAAGAAAGGAAGCTTTTGCAATATGCTCCCTATAATTATTTTGCTATGCAAGCATAGCCTGGTTTGTACAGATGCATGTAACTGTATGCATATTTGTGGCTCCATATATGTGTTTGTGACACTTCAGGACCCAAGTGTTTTACAGTGCAACCAAAGCAGTTACATCCGTATGAGCCCATTGAAGTAAATGGCAAAGAAGGATGTAACTGCAGCCCTCTTAGGCTGCAGTCACAGACACCAAATAATCCACTTTCAATCCACTTTCCAACTGGATTTTGCCAGTTCACACAGTAAAATCCAGTTGGAAAGTGCACTGAAAATGGATTGAAAGTGGATTATTTAGTGTGTGTGACTGCTGTAGGCGAGGACAGGAAGAGTCCTGAACAGTTTCTCCATGTGCAATGAGCTTTCATGTGTAAATTTAGTTCATCTGTACAAGGCTACAATTGCATAGTCCTATGTGGGCTTTTCACAGGTTCAAATGGAGAGTCACCTCCACAGGGTCGATCCAATTATTCTCTAAGCAGCCTTCCTCCAGCCTAAGAAGCCTTCCTCCAACTCAAGTGGCTCTTCCTCCAATGGAGGATTTGGAGGAAGGCTTCAGACTTGTGCCTAAAGGAAAGATGGGTATATTTTAATAAACAAACACATTTTGCCTTACTGCAAAACATCTTAATTGCTTACACTGAACCTAATGGCCGTAGGCTGTGGAAATGGCAGGACATTTTATTTATTTACTTACATTATTTAAAGTCTGCCTTTCCTATTGAGACTCATGGCAGATTACACAATGTGAATCAATTCAGTCAATAGGATAATACATCTAATAAGCAATGTAACAGGACTAAGAATTGCAGAAATTTGAAATGGAGCTGTCATCTAAACAAAGTGTAAGTATTAACTATTACATGTTAAACAATAAAAATGTCCTTCTGAACAATTCTTTTTTCAATAGTTTGCAAAATGCCAGGAAAATGTGAGTCCTCTTGATCTCATTAGCCAGGCCATTCCACATGGTGGGGACCACTACTGAGAAGGCACATGTATGGGCAGTTGTCCATATTGTCCATCTGCAGGGTGGCACCTGAAGGAGGCCTTGCTCAGATGAACAAAATTGTCATGGCAGGACATAAATGGACATAGGACATGTCTTAGATATGAGGGTCCAAGGCTATGCAGGGCTCAAGGTATAGATTAACCAATACCTTGAACTGAGCTCAGTGGGTGTAATACGCAAGCTCCAAGCTCCTGATAATATCCAGATTGTGGCATTCTGCACCATGTGGAGTCTCTAAGCTGACTTTGAGGGGAGACCTAAATAGAGTACATTACAGTCGTCTAGTCTTGATGTTATTGTGACACATATCCAGGTGGACAGATTGTTTGAATTAATACAGGAGGCCATCTTCCAGGCTAAATGTAGTTGGAAAAAAGTTTTTTTCTTCTGCAGCTGCATTCTGCTCCTTCCCCGGTGGTAATGCTGGGTCCAGTATAATCCTGAGGTTCTTAACCAAGTTAGCAAAGGTCAGCTAAATCCCATCAAAAGGTTTATTTTCCATCCTTTCAATGTGTGTATATATCAACCAAACTATTTCTGGGGTGGGGACTAGTCTATTGCTAGAGTGGAACTAGGTCTAATCAATGTGCATAATGTAATAAAATAATGATCTTGTACTTGTATGTTCTAGACAGGAAAACCCACTCTTCTCATGATTACACAAAGGGCTGGCTCACACATGCATGTTTTATCATTTGATACTTGCATGTGTAAATGGGCTATCATAAATGGAACTTCTGTATAACTTTGAACACACAGCTGTTTTCAGATGGAATCAGTTCACATATTCACGTCTAGAAATCAAGTGATGAGAAATCAGGTAATACATATATAAAGAAGACCAAAATTGCATTTCATCCTATTCTATCCAACTACAATCCTCCGATACAGGATATTTTAATAATAATAATAATAATCTTTCGATTTATTGATCGCTCACCCCACGCGCCTGCAGGCTCTGAGTGATTTACAGTTACACTTTGACACGTGGGACTAACAATGTTTATATAAGGGGTAGGGAGGACAACATATAATTCTTTAATTCCACACACACTTGCAGCTGACAGAGGGTTTGTCTCTGCCTTCGGACTAGTCATGTTCCGGACGGCGTTTCAGTTGGCCAGCTTGGTGACGTCAGGCTTTTCTTAAAGATTGAGGCAAGTACTGTTACTTCAAAGGCCTGATTTTAGCCCCTTTTCCAAGAACCTGTGATTTTTTTCTCCACTTATCTACCTGAAGAAGCAAGCTTATATTGAAATGTTATTAGTAGTGCCTCCAACTACAGATGGGGAAATTCCAGGCTCTTTGAGAGGGCTGCCTTGGGAGAGAGGTGTTTGGGGAGGGGAGGCATCTCAGCCTGGAAAACGGCACAGAGTCCCCCCTCCAAAGGAGCCATTTCATCCAGGGGAACTGATCTCTGTAGTCTAGAGAACGTGTGTAATTCCAGGAGATCTTCAGGCTCAGCCTGGAGATTGGTAACCCTAGCTAGTTTTTAAGGTGCCCACGGGACTTTTCCGTCCATTCCTGCCAGCCAAGCAATTGTTCCAATAAAAAAGGAGCTCACCAAAGAAAACCACTCTACTATAACTTTAACACACACTTAGTTATACTTGTTATAATGCAAATTTCCTATACTAGACAACATTCATCCTTGTGTGAAGTACATTTCACAAATATAGGCAAAGCCAGTAGATAATGGTATGAATACAATACAAAAGCTTGATGCAAATATTCTTGACACTGTTTTAGGGTTGCCAGCAGGGGCGGATGAAGGCTCCCTGGTGCCCTAAGCAGCACTGACCAATCTTGGTGCCCCCCTCCTTTCCACACTGACCCCGTCCATTTTAGTTGTCAACCTGTCTGACCAGATATACAATGCAGGCTGCAGCAATACAAAAATTTATTCATAGGATAACAAAATGTACTGTACAAACTAAGCCAAGTTTTGGCCACATAAAGTTCTACAAAAATGCAATACAACATCTATTTTAATATTTCACAAGTTAAATGTATCAAAGTTCCAATATTCATGACCTGAAAGGAGGCATTTTTTCCACCTTTTGTGGTGCCCCCTTTGGCCCTGGTGCCCTAAGCATGTGCTTAGTCTGCTTAATGGCTGATCTGCCACTGGTGGGGCCTGGGGATCGCCTGCGTTTACAACTGATCCCAGCTGACAGAGATCAGCTCCCCTGGAGAAAATGGCTGCTTTGAAGGGTGGACTCTATGGCATTGGGCCATGCCGAGGCCCCTCCCCTCCCCTCCCCAAACCCCGCCCTCTCCTGGATCCACCCCCAAAGTCTCCAGGTATCTTCCAACCTAGACCAGGCAACCCTGTACTGTTTTGGCTATGCTCCTGGAATGTTTACTCTTTAAAGCATCCTAAGGGAGCTATGAAGTGGACAAAAGCAGACTGAAAAGTCTTCATTTTTCAAGTTTCTAAACAATATTTATCACTTCTTTGTTTGAAAACATGTGGCTCCAAGGAATGCAAGAGATAAAGAGAACACACTTTCCTAGGATTAAACAGCGGTTTCGTATGTCTTTTTCAACTCTCTCTCTCTGTTGGCCACCAATTTTTTTTTTAGATAAGTCTTTTTTAAATTTCTTTTTAACTAACATATAATAGAAAACAGTACGTCCAAATATAGAAACATGATAGAGTTTCATACAAGGTGCCCCTTACACCTGTGACCTAAATACAATTAATAATATCTTGTATTATGCTTGGAATGAGGGAGTGGTGCTATCCTCCTTGGTTGGCAGAGAAATAGCCCTACAGAATTAGCCATTTAAGGTACAGCGGATTGGAGGTAAGAATGTCCAGAATCTGCAAACAGGAAACAACTAGGTACCACCAGGTTGAATTTGGAGAGGAGTGGTGTGGTTGTCTATGATCTGTGGAGCGAGTCCGAGATCTCACCCATGACGAAGTGATCCCATAGCTTGTCCTGCCAGGCCGTAATTAATCGTGCTGTTAGGGATTTCCAGCAAGATGCGATTGTTAAGCCGGCTATGGGGTGGTGGCAGGGTCGAGACAAGGTCTTTCCGGTGACTTTGGACCGAGTTGTCCCAATGATTCAATAAGCAGCTCTCAGGTGTGAAGGTGGCATTTTCTTGACGGAGCACTGCAGGAATGGCAATAATATGGATCAACGCAACATCTCTCTAACCGTCTTCCCCAAACTCTTCTTTATTGGATTCACACGGAAGCCTGTCTTGTTTTAAAGCAATCCCTGCAGGCCGCGAACGGAATGGCAGCGCCAGGAACGGCTCGACGTCGCCCGTTTTCTCTCCGTCCGGCTAGCTGGAAGGGGCGGTAGCAGAAAGACCCGCCTCCTTGCCCGTCCCAGGAAGGGGAAGCAGAGAAGCGGCGCTGGGCCTTCCGTTTTCCTCGGCGGCATCCAAGCCCGGGAAGGAGCGCTTCGCTCTCTGGGGCAGCGCCTACCACCCCAAGGCAGGGGCAGCCAGAGCCGCTCGAGGCGCATTCTCCGCGCCGAAGGTGGGACCGTTCGGGGGCAGCAGTCCTTGAAGCGCCTCTCGTGTGACCGGCAGGATGGACCTGGACGGGCTTCTGCTGGACGAGGAGGGCACTTTTTCCTTGAGCGGGTTCCAGGAGTTCACGGTGAGCTGCCTGCCTGCCTGCCTTCCGTCCTGGGTCAGAGGCGGGCGCCGCTTAGCCTCGCTAGCCGCCTTAGGGAGAGGGGGGCTGGAAGCCACTTCTCCTTTCTGCCTTGACAGCATCTACGCCCACTGCCTGCTTCGCTTCGCTTGGTCTTCCCGAGGCGCGCGATGATACAGGGCAGTAGTCTGCCTCTCTCTCTCTGACGCGCTCCGTCGACTCTCATGTAAACGCAGCCAGCTAAAGGAGAGAATCTTTCTAGTCGTTCGGTTTATATTCATGTATTTGGTGGCGAGATCTAATCTTCATTAGTGAAGGGGCTGGCATAGGAGCTTGATAGTTAACTCCAGAAGTCTGATTAAATTAAAAGGTGCCTGCTTGTATGTATATGCCAAGCAGGAAGGATCGTGGCGCCTGGAGGTACATCCACAAGGTCACATTCATGTACTCTAGAATGATGACTGAATGTGGCATACCTATTTGTTGAAGTGGGACCAGTCCTTTGTTAAGACAGCTTACAGTGGGGGCTCCCAGGGGGTTCAAAATATTTAACATCAGCATCTTGATATTTGACGGAGGCGGGTGGTTTAGAGATTGCACTGATGGGAAAGGGGCCGCCAGGTAACTAACAGTGCAGTCTTAAACCAACTTGCATCCTTTTAAGCTCTTTGACTTCAGTCAACTCTGTTTAGGATTACACTGTTGCTCATGCTGTAGATAGATTCTCCTCCCTATCCTACTCTGCAGCTTGTTGAAGATGTGTAAAAAACAAGAGAATAAAGAGCTTTTTATGAACTTCCTGACTCCACCACCATGAACCTGATTTCCTCTTTCCTCCCTGGGTCAGAAGTGGGCGCCTGCTAGCCTCCGGAGACAGTGGGAGCCTGAAGGCCACTTCTCCTTTCTGTGTTGTTAGCGTCTATGCCCACTGCCTGGTTTGCTTCACTTGGTTTTCCCTAGTCATACTATGTTCTTTGGTGTACCTTTACTTTGCCTTATAATTATTCAGAAACATCCTAGAACTCGGGTGGGTGCTGGCCCTGGAAATTCATATGTCAGGCAGAAAATATAAACCAGTTTCAGTGGCCTGCTTCCCCAGTGTGCAGAGATCTGTGGATGTGGGGAGTGTTGCTTTCTGTCAGACCTCAGTGCTTAGTGTGAATGCCTAACATATCTTGCCTAAAATGGGACCCTGTTATTGCTTTTTGATAGTTAAATACTGGTGAATTACAGAGTTACAGCTTTCCGCTCTCTGTGAGTTTTCTGGGGAAAAGGAAGGGGAGCCTTCACATCACCCCCTCATTTGCCAGTCCTCTCTGTCAGTTTCTTCCCAGGCATCAGCAGCTGAGTGATCGGGTACGCAAGCGGCTTTACTATGGTTGGGATAAGGAAAGTGCCCTCGATAATCTCTCAAGTCCAGTTGCAGGTGAGTCTGGCCTAGGATTGTTGCAGATCAATGAACAGAGAGGGCTGAAGGGACAAGAGCCCCATCTGCTTATAAATGTGAAAAGCTCCTTTCGCTTTGCCTTACTACCCTGAAACATTTTACATTTTAATTGGAGACCAACTGGCAAAATCCTTAAGAACTGCTTTTTTAAAGCTGGTACGGTTTGATTAGTGCTGAGATTCTCTTGCCCCTAACCGTCCCCTTCTCTTTTTCTTTGTTTCACATAGCCCTGACATGCTCTGCCTTTTAAAAAGTTCTTTACATTTGTTTATTTAATGTACTCCTGCTTGATTCCAGTAGGTTTAGCATTCATTTCCTGCTTTGTTCATTTGTCAGTATAGCTGACTGCTGAAGTGCCTCAGATCACTGCAGGGGTAGGATGTTGAGTCATGTGTGGGAAAGCATGTGTGTGGTGAGATTGGACAAAAAGGAGGAGGAGAGAAAAATGGGAGGAGGGGGAAGGAGTGAGCCTCCAAAGAGTGAATGGATGTCTTGTGTTGGATCAGGTGGTCCTTCAGATACTGTAGATGCATACTGTTTAAAGCTTTATAGCTCAAAGTTTGTTGGTTTTGGAGTTTGTCTTGCTGCAGAATTTTGGACAAACTGGAATTTCTGGAAGGTCTTCAGAGTCAGCCCCATTTAGGTTATATTGTTGAAATCTAATCTAGTGTATGAGTCAAGTACTGAGAGAGGCCATTATGAGCCTTTCCTTATGCTAGAGTATTGTCAACAATGCAGTCCTCGCAACTCTAGCTGTAATTTGTATTTAGTACATCTGCTTGTACCTGTCATGTGATTAGTTACCTGTAATGTTTTCAAGAGAGATGATCACTTCTATATAAATCAACCTGACAGTTTAAACATCAGCATTTGGCTATGCCATAAATTTAAAGCAACAGCCTATTTCCTGGTGTGCTATCCAAGTGTTAAAGAATAACATGGGGAGAGTTCTGCTGTTCCCAAGCCAAGAGAAAAAGCTTGAGATCCACCTTTGAATATCAGTGCAAACTGATTTAACTGCTGTCAGATGGGAGCAGGGAGTCTTGCTGTTCTTTGAGAAGCATCTTTTGGATCACATTCTTGATTGACTTATACTGGTCTGGGGTGGGGTGTGTGGGTCAGTGGTCCAGTTTCCTTCAATGTTAGTTTATAACCATCTGGCACAAGTTTTCCAAGCATGGCCTACTAATACCATTGGGACCTATAAAGGGCCAGGGACGATCTTACTGCATCTCCTACCTGCTGCTTTGTTACTTATACTGATCTGAAGATGTTGTAACCTGCTTGCCTTCACGTATGTATGTGCATGCAGGAAGATAGGTTTTATTATTTTATTGCACCTACTTATTCTTTCCTCTTGCCTAAACCACTTTTTAAAATCTTTTCAATATAGCCTGTTGCCTTTATTGGTGTGTTCTACTGTATATGTGGGAGTCCAAACCCAGTTTTAGTCAAACAATCAGAAGGGGGTTTGTTCCACGGTCCCAGGTCTAGGGATAGGGGAATCAAATCATCCTTGTAAGGATCTGGTGAGTTAGAAATCCCTGTCTTTGACAAATCTCCAGTTGTATTTCACAACATCCCTAACTCTATTTGAACTTACCTTTATTTAGATTAATGGGTATTACTTAGTTTGGGTATTACTTAATTTGCTCTGGATACTCCCAATTCATAGGCAGCTGTAGATCTTCACTGCACAGCCACACAGTGTTTCATATTGCATTCCAAATGGGCAGAGTATCTGTGGAAGAGTGATTGCCTCTCTGCCTTTCAAGGCCTCAAGTTTAACACCATGCTTTCTCTGCCAGGTGGACTATGCAGGGAAGCAAGACTTAAGTCACTTGGAGGGGGCACTGATTTCCATTGTACATGAGGGGTATTTGTCCTACAACAAAATTATGCCTTAGGGACAGGGGGATTTATGCATAATTGTGAACACTGTTACTTTATATTTTCTAGATATTGCTGTTGAATTGCTCCAGAAAGCTGCGCCTAGTCCCATTCGTAGGCTCCAGAAAAAATATGTATCTCATGTCTCCCGGTATGGTTTGGAATCTTTTTTTCTTCTTCTGTTACTCTTGTTTCTAGCCCTGGTCTTTGCACATTTTCTATACATATGTGCATACTTCTCTGGGGACTGGGGACGAATACATCCTTGAATGTATGCAGTTATACATCCATGCCAACTTTAGAACTGTTGGAGAAATAAGGGGGCATTCCAGTTACAAAGAAAGAGGTGTAGGATCCTGTGGGGAAGAGGGACACTGCAGGAAAGTTGTCTACACTAATTGTATAGAGTTTGATATTCTAATTTCTAGATTCTAATGTCTAATTGTGAGAGAATGTGACATTCTTATTTCTAGGTGAAAGAAATTGAATGCTAATCAAGAACAGTGATTGACAGGTCAGAGAGTGAAATGTGGACTATAGTGGCTTCCGTTAGTGTCATGGTGTGAATATGACCCTAAGATTTTTTTCCCAGTTGCACAGAGGATCTGTCTTCTTACAAAGTCCAGGGAGGCACAGTTTCCTGTCCATATCTGTTGTGAGCAGCACTTTGATGTTGATTTGCTGGCCCATTCTCATTAATACTTCCATATTTTTTTTTTACTTGTGTTCACTCCTTTTTGTGAGGTTGAAGGGAGCTTGACTGCAGATTTAGTTTAGAGACTGACTGTACAACTGCCAAGTTACAGTATAATGAGCACCTAACAGTCTAAAGATGGCCGATCTTGTACAAACAGAATAGTCCCAAGGAAGCTTTGAATCAGTCTTGCAGAATGATGTTTTTTTCAAGTCCAAGAATATGGGCCCTGCTTTAAATTATTTGCCTTATGGGCTGGTACAAATGAGGTACAACTGGAACTGATGTTTTTCGATTCTTTGTCCCAGGGAGGCTTGCATTTCTCCTTGCTCCATGATGTTGGCCCTGGTTTACATTGAGCGTCTTCGGCACCGTAATCCTGAATACCTGCAGCAGATCTCATCCTCTGACCTCTTCTTGATATCCATGGTGAGCAGCTAGGTTAGGATGGGCAGGCAAGTGGCTGAGACTCTTTGCTGAATATTTTATGCTTATACCAGTGCTATCAGTGGCGTGTCACAGCTGTAATGAACTGAGGACAGAAAGACCAAAGATTCCTTGTAATTTCTCAGATCTTTCACTGAATTTGCTTGAACTTCTATGGCCTCTTCTTGATGAAATGACTTTCTCGGGCACTCAAAGCACCCCTCCCTGGCATTTAAGACACCATTATGCAACCGTGTGCTTAATGGAGATTTCGGAAGAAAGGATAATCTTTCTCTTCCTGCCCTTAGTTTCCCAGGTAAAATCCAAGTCCCTGGACTGGCTCATGGCCAGACCAGCTGATCTGGTGTGTCCAGGTTCATGCAGAGGGACAGGACCTTTGGGAGAATCTATAAATCTCTTCTTCCAGGAATTTCCTTGGAATCTGCCAGCAGAACAGCTCTTGCTGTTGGGATGTGTGCCCTCATGCTAGGGAAACATGGACCATACCAGCCCCTTTTTTCCTCCTTTTGATTATGTGTCCCAGAATTTCCTGCTTTGAGTGCCTTGGTATCACTTCCTTCATCTTTGTAACTTTTGTTTGCTACTTGATTTCTTTAATAAGTTTGTGAATGGATGTCTCTTGTCTAATCTGTTCATATGAAGTTGTGGAATTCTCCACACTGGATATGCAGACATTATTATAGATCCTCTCCTTTATGGCTCCGATGCACAGGAGTGTTGATCTTGAGCATGGGGTTTTCCCTCCATTCTCCTTCAGTGGGGGGAAGTCATCCAGGAACTGGTTAGGTCACGCCTCTGCTCACTCAGATAGGCTATGCAAATTTCTTTTGTTGCATGGCTCCTGTTTGGAGTGGCCTAGGCTGACCTCTCCAGTTCCTGCATAGCCCTGCGCTCAGTAGGACGTCTGGTGCTCCTAATCCAAGCCAGAGCTACTACAGACTACCAAAAAAAGAAAAAGAAAAAGAAAGAAAAAAAGGATGAAAGAAGTAAAATAAACAGATCAAGAAGAAGGCATTGAAGGAAGAGCAGAGTTCCCAGGTGAAGCCCGATGGCTCAAACTGGGGTGAAGAAAGAACCTCCTCTTCCACTTCCCGGGGCCCTGGAGGGCAGGGAGAAGACAAAACCATCGGGACCAGTGGAGCTGCAGCCCATCTCTTCCGAGGACTCGGGAGTGGGGCCACAGGAACAACAGCGGCTGGAGATCGGGCCACTGCTTCAGGCATCAGGAAGGAGCTCCAGGGGCGCGGGGCCGGACGATCGCATTGTGCCGGCCGGTCCCTCCCCCCCCACCCTGCGGTCCAAGATGGCGACGCAGGCAGCACGTTGGGCAACGGAGACCCTAAATCCATGGGTTCCCTCCCCCTCCCAGTACCAAGAAAGCTAAAGCGAAGGCAAGCGGAACGGGAAAGGCAGCGAAGAAAGGCCGGCGCGGGAAACAACACGGGCCGGCGTGCCCTCCCGGTGAGCTCGTTCCGGCGGGGGGGGAGGTTCCGGCAGGTCCTACGCCCCGGGAAACAGCGCAGCGGCCCTTACCAGACCGGAGGATGGTCCCAGAACTGGGCCGGGGACAGGCCTTGGGCTGCGGGGAGGAGGCAGGGGTACTACGACCCAGGGGACAGCCACCAGCCTTCCAGCCCCTCCACCCCCCCGCCCGTTCAGACACAGCCGTGGCCGCTCAAACTGCCGCTCCAGGCACAGCCGCGGCTTATGGAGCTCCCGCTGCCCACCCAGCAACCACAGGAGCCGCAACCCTTCCACCAGGCCGCCCTGCTGCAGCAGACGCCGGCTCCCCAGCTCTCCTCCCAAAAGCTACTGCCTGCCCCACAACAGCCATCAGCTCCACAGTCCTTCCAGCCCCAACAGCTGCAGTTCTTGCAGCCGCAGCAGTCACAGGCCCCACAAGCGTCTCTCCTTTCAGGAGGCACGGTACCTGGCTACCCATTTCCACCAGGGTTCCCAACGGGCTCTCCCTGGATTTGGCCCTTCATGGGGGGATCCTGGCCGGCTGCACATTGGCCCCAGTCTCTAGGGGGCCAGGGGGGAGCCGCGGCAACTCTCTTCCCACCTCAATTAGGATCCCAGCAGCCCAGGGGCAGGGATCACACTAGAGGATCCAGACGCAGGGGGTGCCATCACTCCTCCTCCTCCACATCCTCCTCAGCTTCAAGGTCCCCTGCCAAAAGACCCAGGAGCCCTGGAATCCCCATTTCCCAAGGGGCCTCAACCTATCCGGAGGAACAGCAGGCCCAGGAGGGCTCCCAGACGTCCAGACGTCCAGAGCTCGGTGCTAGCGTGGGGAGAGCGCGCCTGAACAGCGTCTGCTCAGAACAGATGGATACAGCCTCCACCATTACATCTCTGACCAACACAGAGAAGGAGGAGTGGTCTGGGGACGAGACAGAAGTAAAACCGGTGTCCTCTCGCCTCTTCCAGGTGGAACATTTCCAGAGGCTTCTGTCTAAGGTCATTTCTACTCTTAATTACCAAATGGAAGAGCCAGAAAAGCCAAGGTCTTCAGCTTCCGCTAAACTGGATCCCAGAGGGTTCAAGAAGCCAGTCAAGGTCCAGACCTTTTCCCCTTTTCCAGACTACTTTGATGACGTCATTCGGGAGGAGTGGGCCAACCCTGGGGGGGGTCCTCCCTGTTGTCCATAGCAAAGCGTCTTTACTCCTTACCCGAGAGTACAATGGAAGACCTGAAGGTACCCCTAATTGACGCCCCGGTGGTTGCACTCCACTCGGGGGCGGTTCTGCCCAAGGACGGGGAAAATGCCCTGAAGGACGCCATGGATAGGAAGAACGAAACGGCACTGAAAAAAGCACATGAGGCCATATCCCTGGCTATTCGATCAGCAGCAGCGCTGTCAAACTTCACCAGGGCCACTGCTATTTGGGCCGACAATCTCCTGCAGAATCCAGAGGCCTCCCCACTGGTTCTGAAGAGAACCCTCTTGAAGATGAAGCGTGCAGCTGAGTTTGCAGCAGACGCGTCCCAAGACAGCATTCAATTCTGCGCCAGGGCACAAGCGGCCAACATCATCATCCGCAGGAATATCTGGCTAAAACATTGGAAAGTGGACACCTTGTCAAAAAGCAACTTGGCCACTGAAAAGTTTTCCGGCAGGCTCCTCTTCGGGGAGTCTAATCTGGACAAAGTGCTCATAGAAACCAGGGAAAAGAAGAAGGCTATGCCATCATTCTCTTATTGTCGTGAGAGAGACAACAAGCCCAGAACATCACATTCCTTTCGTGGCCACTACAATGTTGGCCGGGGACGAGACACCAGAGATCACAGGTCATTCAAAAACTTCAAGTATGGCGCGCGAAACGCTCCTAAGAATGCAGCGGCCTATCGAAACGACAAGGGAGCCCCAACAAAGAAGCAGGCATGACGGCCAGATTGGGGGACAGCTCCAGGCCTTCGCCCTTGTCTGGAGCCAGACCACCACGGACCGGTGGGTGCGGGCCATCATCTCCCACGGTTACAGGATAGAATTCATGGGCTCTCCACCTCACACCTTCAATCCATCCCCAGTCCCGAAACAGAAGGAACGACGGCGACAGCTACAGGAAGCAATCCTGCATCTCCAAAACATAGGCGCCATAGAGGAGGTGCCCACAGGAGAACGCTTCAAAGGAGTCTACTCCATCCTGTTTGTCGTTCCAAAGAAATCGAGACTGGAGAGCGATCTTGAACCTGAGAGGTCTGAACCGCTGGGTGGTTCAAAAGAAGTTCCGAATGGAATCTCTACGCCGCATTTTGCAAGTGCTACAACAGGGAGACTTTTTGACCTCCATGGACCTCAAGGAGGCGTACCTTCATATTCCCATCCACCCATCATCCCGGCAGTTCCTGCGCTTCTGCTTCCTGGACCACCATTTCCAATACAAGGCCTTACCGTTTGGCCTTTCTTCAGCCCCCAGAGTATTCACCAAGGTCATGGTGACTCTGGTGGCGGCCTTGCGGCTGCAGGGCATACATATGTACCCGTATTTAGACGACGTCCTGATCCAGGCGGGGGACTACCAGACAGCAGTACGCAACACCCAAAGGGTGAAGGAGTTCCTGTGCGCTCACAGCTTTATCATCAACGAGGAGAAGAGTCACCTGACACCAACAAGGGACTTGGTGCATCTGGGAGCCCGGCTCAACACCACTCAGGCCACGGTTTCCCTCCTGGAGGAGAAGCAGATCAAGATTCGGACCTTGGTGTCAGAGGTCAAATCCAAGGATTGAGTGGATCTCATGCAACTGGCAGCACTGCAAGGCTTGATGATATCAACAATAGACTTGATTCCCTGGGCTCGGTTCCATGCCAGGCCCCTGCAGTGGAAGCTACTTCCCTTCCAGCAGGACGTGGCCAAAAAACGCCACATCCAGATACCGATGTCAGAAGACCTCCGAGGGGAGCTGCAATGGTGGACACAACCCACAAATTTGTCCAAGACCGTCACCTTTCTCAGGCCTCAGCGTCTGGTGATAACCACGGACGCAAGCAAGAGAGGCTGGGGGGCACACTGCGGTCACCTGGTCACACAAGGCAGGTGGTCTCCAGCTCAAGCAGCCTGCAGCATAAACTGGCTGGAACTCCGAGCAGTCACGCTTGCGCTGAAGGCGTTCCAACGGCACGCCCAGAATCAACATGTACTGGTACGCACGGACAATATGTCCACGAAGGCACACATCAACCGACAAGGGGGAACCAGGTCCAGGTCCCTCTTCAAGGAAGCCGGGCAACTGCTTCATTGGGCGGAGAAACACACCAGGAGTCTCAAAGTGGAACATCTAAAGGGCCTAGCAAATCTGCAGGCAGACTGGCTGAGCAGAGAGGATCTGGATCCGGGCGAATGGGCACTGAACAAGGAGGTCTTCGCCCAGCTCACAAGACGGCTCGGTACCCCTGTAATGGACCTCCTGGCGAGCTCCAAGAACCACCAAGTGAAGCGGTTCCTCTCCCGATACCAAGACTCAGCCACAGAGGGAGTCGATGCACTATCTCACCCTTGGCCGGAAGGCCTCCTGTACGCCTTTCCCCCCACAGCCCTCATAGGGCCAATACTCTCCAGGATCAGACGAGAGGGGGCCACGGTGGTGTTTGTGGTGCCCCACTGGCCACAACGACCGTGGTTCTCGGACCTGGTCCAACTTGCTTCCCAGGAGGCATGGACACTGCCTCAGAGGCCGGACCTGCTACAGCAGGGCCCAGTGCTACACCCAGACCCAGCATGGCTTCAGCTGACTGCATGGAAATTGAACGCGCACGACTAGCGGACAAGGGGTTCCCCCATGAAGTGATTGAGGTCATGCTACCGGCCCGACGGCCCTCCACACGGCGCATCTATACTCACACATGGAAGACATTCATACGCTGGGCCACGGCACAGGGGATACATCCACACCAGGCCTCGGACAAGGAAGTAATCCTTTTTCTCTCACAGGGATGGAAAAAAGGACTCCGGCCAAACACATTGAGGAGACAGGTGGCAGCCATACAGGCATGCCTGGGACATGAGGCGAGAAGGCAGGTGTCCACAAGCCAGGACGTCCAGAAGTTCCTGAAAGGAGCGACGCAACTTGCTCCCCCGGTACGGCACAGGTTTCCAACATGGAACCTGCACACAGTGTTATGAGCCTTAACAAAGCCACCCTTCGAACCGATGAAGACGTCCGAACTTCGCGTCATGTCGTGGAAGGTCGCCTTCCTCATCGCAGTGACTACGGCCAGGAGAGTCTCAGAACTGGCTGCACTGTCGGCACGGAAGGAACTTTGCATATTCCAGAAGGACTCGGTCTCCTTGAGGATGGACCAGTCCTTCATTCCCAAGGTAAATTCAGCATTCCACATCAATCAACCTATTACACTGCCGTCCTTCTGCCCGAGACCAGCACACCCTAAAGAAAAAGCTTGGCACAAGCTGGATGTGCGTAGGGCCCTACGCATATACCTGGACAGGACGGAGACATTTCGCAGAACCGATGCATTGTTTGTGACATACGAAGTCCCAAATCAGGGGAAACAGGTGTCCAGGGCCACCCTGGCATTCTGGATAAAACAATGTATTACTAAAGCATATGAGGTGCAGGGGTTCGCACCACCGGCCCATCTGACAGCTCATTCCATGAGAGCAGCAGCGACATCAGCGGCATTCGCTACGCGAGCCAGTGTCGACGAGATCTGCAGAGCAGCCACCTGGAGGCCCTTCTCCACATTCGTGCGACACTACAGGCTGGACCAGGCAGCCTCGGCCGAGGCGGCCTTTGGCAGACGAGTGTTACAGCAGGTGGTGGAAACATAGAGGCAAATCCACTACGAAATAGGATCAGTCATCCACCCATGAGACTAGCTTGGGTACAGCTAACCAGTTCCTGGATGACTTCCCCCACTGAAGGAGAATGGTACATTGTACCTACCTGAAGGTTCTTTCTCTTCAGTGGGGGAGAAGTCATCCACATCCCACCCGGGGCGACTGCAAGGCAGTGACTAAGATCCGGAAAATATATCACAGCGCGACAAAGAAAACCGTGGTCACAAGACATGAGATACGATATAACGGCGATCCACGGACAGGGCTTGGACATGACTGGAGAGGTCAGCCTAGGCCACTCCAAACAGGAGCCATGCAACAAAAGAAATTTGCATAGCCTATCTGAGCGAGCAGAGGCGTGACCTAACCAGTTCCTGGATGACTTCTCCCCCACTGAAGAGAAAGAACCTTCAGGTAGGTACAATGTACCATTCTTACAGATTGAGTGGGCACTGCCTTCATCTTTATCCTTGTAAGAAAATGTACCCAGCCCCAAACCTTCCATCCATGCCACTTAAACCCAGCCTCTTATATGGCTTTCAGATGGTTGCCAGCAAGTATCTGTATGATGAAGGGGAAGAGGAGGAGGTCTTCAACGATGAGTGGAGTGCTGCAGGCAAGGTGGAAGTACAGACCATGAACACACTGGAGATGAATTTCCTTCATGCCATTGTAAGCCTCCTACTTTAAGTGCCATATGATGGGAACTGGGTAACTGTTATAGTTTAAGTTCAGATGAGCCCAGAGGGATTGGTGCATTTAGAGGGCCCTTGTTAAGAGAGTAGAGAGTTGCATGTTGTATATATAGTACAATTTTCAAGAATCTTAGCTGTTATGTTAAGAAGTGTTGATTATTATTGATATATCAAATTGGAGTGGTGGGGGTGGAAACCTGGAAGAGAAAGCTTGCTAGTTAGGGGGAGACTCCTTACCCCAGTGAATTCTCTTGAAAGTTGAGGAGGCTTCTTTTTGTAAGATATGAGCAGCATGGAGACATGGATGTTTTATCCTGCCTTCCCCAGTTTTCCAGTAGGGAATGTCTTGCAGTGCATGTGCCACTAAAATAGGATTAATTTAAGCCCTGCCTTCCTGTGAGTGAAGGGATAAGTAGATAAATCTGGCACTTGGGCTCAGTCAGTCAGTCAACAAGTTTATTGTATAAGCCCATTGGCCATAACAAAACAAAATACAAACATAAATCTTATACACAATGGGATAACCCTTCAGTAGCTTGCGTTGAATCCTAACCTTAATCTAATCTTCCTTGCCACCAGAGCAAACAGGGACATTTTGCTGGTGACGTTAGCATTGGCTTGGGCTCAGTCATTCCTTTCTGTTTTCTACAGGACTGGAGCCTCTACACTGATCCTAAGGAACTTTTTGAAGTGCTCAGCTGGCTGGAGGGGCGGTAGGTGCTCCTGTTTTTTTTTGTGTGGGTATTAGAATGTCATTCTGTAGCCTGACACATAAGGAATATTTTAACTTCCTGGCTCTGTGGGGCAGTTCGGTTCCCTCTTAGACTAGTTTAGGTTGGCCAGAGATTTCCAGGCAAGGGAATGTGGCTGGGCAGAATTGCCAGATCCTCAACTAGACTGTGTAGTAGATGTTGCTTCAGAGAGCAGCGTTCTGTCTCTATCCTTCTACTCTGTTCTTAAAAGAACGGAGAAGTTTTCAAGATCCAGAAGAAGCAGCCACATGAATTGAGTGGTTGAAAAAAATCAGAAGAACACATGAAGCCCTGACCTGGACAGCCCAGGCAAGCCCGATCTCTTCAGATCTCGGAAGCTAAGTCTCTGGAAAGTGCTTGGATGGGAGACCTCCTTGGAGTACCAGCAGCTGGGAGGTGGAGGCAGGCTTTATTCAGCCACCTTTATGAATATCCTCTAGGCCCCCAGGAGAGGTCAGTCACCAGAGGGCACCATGACTTCCAGGTGCACGGGCGCGTGCGCACACACCCCAAAAAAATACAAAAAAATACCAAAGAACACATGCAAACTTTTTTTTACCCATCCAAAAAATCTAACTGATGAGTTTAGTATCAATGTCTGTGTGTAAATAAATTTCAAGGGCTGGCACTCTGAATTAATAGTCATTCTAGTGGGGTGTCTGTGGAACAGTATTATTCCAAGTTCCTGGGACAAAGGAAGTGGGGTCAGGATGGATATTTCCGTCCTGTGGAAACAAATCTTGCTTGTGGTTGAGGGTTGCTGCTTGCATATATAGGCTGTGACGGGATGCTCCTGGGACACCTGAGCTTTAATACTTATTTCTCTTCCATCCTGTAGTGTGGCTGAGAAGCAGGGCATCCAGCGTGGCTGGTTCACCTACACTGACCTGTGTGTCTTAATGGAGCAAACACTGTGGCAGCAGGCATGGGGTCAGTTCTACCAGCACGTAGCCAAGGTGAGATGAGACGGGCTCTGCCCTGCATGAAGAAAGGGAAGCAGCCATGGGGGGGGGAGGAAATAGTAACGAAATGGATGCTCAGCAATGGGGACCGATCTGTCATATTTGGGGGGGGGAGGATATTGTATGTAGGCTAATTCCTATGAGATATGATATGCATCTGAGAGTTTGTGTGGATATTATTGCCTGATTAAAAGTCTGTCTATTAATTTGTTTCATTTCTAGACAGGGCCGGCCCGAGGTTTTTTTGCGCTCTAGGTGGGGCTAGCTTCTGGCGCGCCCCCCCCCGGGCGCGCACTCACCAATCAAGGGGTTGCCAACCTCCAGGCGGGGCCTGGAGAGAAGGAAGTTGCCCAGCCTCCATCCCCTCATGCCAGCCAGTAGCTCACAAAGCAGATTTTTTGCTCAAAAGACGCCACAGCTTACAGGAAGTATTGGAGCCACCCCCTCCTAATGGGCCGGGGGGGGTAGCGGAGGCACACCGCACGACGAGTCCCCCCCCTCCTCAGAGTCTCCTCCTCCTCCCCCCTTCTCAGAGTCTCTGCGGGGCCACCAGCTTCAGGGCGGAGTTGGCTCACTTGCGGGGAGCAAAGGGGAAGGGCGGGAGAGCTGCCGGCTGCCGCGGTCGCCCGCCTCGCCTCACTCCAAGCCTGTCCCTCGCCCGCTGAGGAGGTGCTCTCCCTTGCCTCGTACTGCCTTCGTCGCCGCGCAAATGAACTGGGTGGTGGTGGCGGAGAGAGGGGGGAAACGTCGGCCAGGGGCGGGGAGGGATTAGTTGGGATTTGCAAGAGGCGAAGCAGAGCAGCAGCGCCTCCAAGTTAAAGCCTGGAGAAATTCCTGCAGGTTTACAGCACAGATTGGCAGGCTGTCCAGCTAGCGGCCTCACCGCTGCTCTGCTTTGCCTCTTGCAAATCCCAACTAATCCCTCCCCGCCCCCAGCCCATGTTTCCTTCTCTCTCTCCCTCTCTCTGTCTTTGCCTCCAGCCAGCCCCCTTGAATGCCGCTTGTGGGAGCCGCGGGTGCCCTGAGCAGGACGACTCGGTGGGTTGTTCTGTGTAGGGCGGCTCGCTGTTCCCCCGCATGAACCCTTCTGCTTGCCTTCAATAAGGATGCAGACAGGCAGTAATACAGACAGGAATGCACAAAATCCAGGTAAGGGGGGGGGCATTCTTTGCTGGCGGCTGCAGCTGCGGCCCCCACCTCCTTTCCCCCCCAGGGGGAGGGGGAGGGCGGGCAAGCTCCGCTGCCTCTGGCTCACACCTTTTTTCTTAGCTCAGGAAGCAGGGCTCCAGAGCAAACTAATCTATGCAGTAGCCAAATCGCTTGCTCACAACTTTAATGCCAGTCGCTCATAAAGTAGGATTTTTGCTCACAAGACTCCACAGCTTAGAGGGAGCCATTGGTGACAATGTACAACCAGTTCTTTGCCACATTTTTTTAGCCTGCCCTAAGTATAAGGAGCTTAGGGATAGTTACATCGTTCCTCCCATTCTTGAAAACCACACATAACATGGTGAGAAAGGCACCCACAGTAACACAGAAGCCAACAAACAGCTGGTAGCATTTATCCACTTAGCCCCAAACAAAATGTTAACTAGCTTCCAGAAATTAAAAAGCAAGTCTGACAGACTTTCTCTTGGGAGGTCATTCCATAAATATCACGGCACTGTTAGGAAAGGTCCTTCTTCTTCCTGCTGCCAACCCGTCATCTGTAAGGTCCCAACTACACAATATGTCCTGCCACAAACTTGGATCAAGTTTTCACAACAGGGGAGATAATCCCCTCCCCCAAGAATTCTTTCAGGTGAAGAAAATACTGTGGGGGGGGGGGGGGCTCCCACCCTTGCTGCCGTCCTGATCTGAATCAGACTGTGATATGCTTCGGAATTTAGTTCCCAGCAGCTGCCTCCCTTTTGTGAGAGGAACAGAATCAGGTCCAGGAAACCCCACCCTGACTCATGGCAAACACATTGTCCAGTTTAGAGCTAATTAATGGGATCTGGGTGGAAATTAATTCCTTTGTTGTCTTCCACCCATATGTGCCAAGCAAACAACATGCCTGTGGATGTAAAGGGAGAGAAGTGTTTGAGTAGGGTTTTTAGCAGTGTGGGCACCTGCCTGATCTCAGCAGAAGGCGCAGTGTGTAATCACATGACTCTTTTCTTCACACAGCTGGCTTGCATTCTTGGCATGGTGTACCTGACAGGCATTGCAGCTGTCCTTGCCTCGGCTGCTGTGGTGCACCACACTGTACATGTGAAGAGGGCTGATCCTTCTGAACTGGCAAACAGTAGACCTGCCCTGGCACCTTACCTGCCTCTCCCATCTTCAGTTCAGCATCTGGATTGCAACATGGTGCTACCTAATGGCTCCCTGTGCCCCGGAACGGAGAATATGACCTTGCATGATGAACAGCAGCATGAAGGGAACAATGGCGTCATGGCTACAGCACTCTACGTGTGGGGCAGTGTCCTCACTGCTCTGTCTTCTGCATCACCGGCCCCCATCCATCGCTCATTTTGCCCACACTGCGGTCAGGTCAGCCTCACTTGTGTGGCAGCCAATCGCACAGCTTCCAACAACCCTTTTACTCGACCAACTCCTTCTGGACTTGCTGCTCACTGCACCAGCTACACATGCTGGGGCTGGTGTCTTCCTGTGTCCCACAGTTGCAAAGACTGGCCTGAACCACTGGCACTGCAGCAATGCCCCTCACAGGCAGCCTTGGAGCTTGGAAGGATCAAGGCCTTCATGTTCCCTAGTTAGGTTAGGTTTGGGGGAGCGGGATCCGGGGCACCTTGATAACAAATGCTACGAGTGTTTGAAGGGTATAAAAATGCAAGGTGGGGAAAGGCTATGAAATGGTAGGAGCCCGTCAGTCTTTCTCTTATTTGTTTGAGACCAGCTCTTGTTTTTAGGCCATAATTGTTTCTGCACCCACTCTCCTTCAGCAATTTGGTAGCTGTGCTCAAGAGCCGCCAACAGTTTGCTGAAAGGACGCATCCCATCTTGGGAACCTACAGTAGGAAAAGGGTGAAGACTGAAACAGTGAGGCCTGGGTCAGCCATAACCCTCCTTCACTTGAGCCAATAACTTGCCTTGGCAAGCCTGACTTCCCTCATTAGGTAAAGCATAGGGTGGGTTTAGACATTTGAGCTGATGTGGTAAGATGCAGGAGGAAATGGTTTATGATGGTAAATGCCAGCAATTCTGCACCTTCGGGGTATTAAGCAATAGCTGTATTTACTGCATAATTAACACAGCATTGGGCATCATGCATTGTCTCCTAGCTTGTATGATAGCTTTCTTGAGGCACTAGGAAGGAATTATCTGTGATGACTGCCTTCCACAGTGGCAAATGCCAGCAATTCTACATCTTCAAGCTATCAAGTGATACCTGTATTTATACCACACAATTAGCATAATGTGGAAACTCACTGTTAACTGTCCTCACACTGATCTAGTGTGTCCTATTTGGGCAACCATTCCTAAGAGCCATGCAAGATTAATCTGTGATTTTCCTCAACCACAGCACTGGGACAGAAAGGAGAAGACCCAGTTACATAAGGTTCATCTTGGTGCTTTGGTACCCCTGCCTGATGCTTTGCGAGTGATTGACTGCCCAGTCTAATTCTTTGGGTGGAAGGGGATGGAGGGGTGGCAGACAGTTTCTACTCCAATATCTTGCCAGCACTTTTTTGCTGTAGTTTTTCACTTACTTCTTGTAGTAATAAAAATAGTTCCTGATGATGTGTTCAGGTCTTGGGCTGTTGTTTTTTTAATTACTCTGACCCCAGGTCCCAGAGTCTTCCTGCTTGGCATTGGGGAGATCTGCAATATCACATATACTGATTCAACTTTTGTTGTTCACAAAACATGCATATTTACAGAATTGGAACACTTGGGCAAGGAGTGACATGGTTATATGGATGATCTGGGATTCTAGTAGTGGTATGGCTTGAAAACTACAGGAACAGATTAGAGCAATCCTGTCTTCTATACACTGTAACCTTAGCCCAAGGCAGTGTTTGGCCTCTGGCACCATATATGTATTTGAAACTTGTGCAGGTCTGAATTCTGCTCTGCTTTCATACAGTGTATGCAATAGCTGTAACTTAGCAACCCACCTCTGCAGAATCAAAAGTGCGTAATCATTGTTTCTGACTACAGTGCAGTTACCTATAACTGAGAATTGCTTCTTGCTACAATGCAGTTACCTATAGTTGAGAATTCTGCAACTAGCACCAAAATATATCTGTTAAGGATATGAGTGATTTACAATATTTATATTCAGTCTCTTCACCAAAGTGTTTGACAACAATACAAATCAATAATGCTGTACAATACAGCACTTTAAGAAAATACTTTCACCCAA
Organism: Gekko gecko; assembly: GCA_029375565.1. Lineage (NCBI taxonomy): Eukaryota > Metazoa > Chordata > Lepidosauria > Squamata > Gekkonidae > Gekko > Gekko gecko. The sequence continues at coordinate 84,660,665 of JAPDNY010000003.1, forward strand.
ATTATTAAAAATCCACATTCTCAAACAAATATAAGCCAGTTATGAAGCAGCAACTCACAAATGGCAATGGACTAAGAACTGAAATATAACCACCCAGGAGCAAAAAGAATATTTTGCCTTTCCTCTGCATCATGGTGTCCTCTGTCAGGCCCATATACTCTCCTACTCAATCCCATCTTTATCCACAAATATTGCTCCTTCATTCCCCTCTGCTGGGAGGAAATGGAGGTGAGTTCTAACTGAATCTTCATAAAAAGAGGCTTTGGAGATGTACCCTTAGTACAGAGTTCATGGCACTTCGTTACCCATTGCTTCTTGTGACAACAAACGGTCTCTCCCTTCAAACCATGCATGATGTACAGCTTTTGGGGCTAATACTGATGGATAGGTATCCTTTCCAGAGTCTCAGTGGCCCTCACTTCACAGTGCATTACCACCTAAGACTACCTGTGTTGGTGCTCACTGCAGGCTAAGACAGCCTTGTTTCCAATGCCAGTTTCAAGCTAAACCAGTGGTGCTAGTAGTAATATGAAATAAACAGAATCATTCCCTTCTGTTCTGTGGCTGTGCGTGGTGCACCTTTCCTTCTCTGGCCACAAAAGCTGCATCAGTACCACAAAGGCACCAAAGGGGAAAAGGTACTTTTTGTCACTCTGTATGGTCTGATGCAGTTATTGCTTGACACATGAGGTTTGAGCTAGAGAAGCTCTGTATATGTAACTAGTGCAGCTCTGGTTCCAGTCCTGCTCAGTCATGCTTTCTACCCCTCTGCACAGTGGGGTTGCTTACTGGCCAAGATGAGTTAATGGCTAACTGGCTGAGCAAATGTTTCCCAGAAGGGCCAAAGGTGGAAGTTCAGATCCAAATGGCCGGTGGAGGGAGAAGGCTACGGGAAAAGAGGAGCTGGAGTTGTTAGGCCATTTCCCAGGCAGAAAGCAATACAGAACAAAGGGGAAAAGAACCAGTGTGAATGAGGTCAACATGACTACCCAAAGCATCCTTCCCTGTGCTTACACTGGACCCAGCTCTCCTCCCTGGTTCCTGAGTGTCCTGTTGGCCTTGCAGGTAAGTTGGGAGATAGCATGATTGCTGAAACAGATCTTGTCCGGCTAAGAGGCATAAGGGGCAGAAACAAAGATGAGCATTTCTAGTGGTGTGGCATATACCAATCAAGGATGTAGTTCTTGAGTCTTGTCTAATCAGCAACAGTCCTGATCCGCAGGTAACAGGCCAAGGTTATAGGTGGGATGAGGATAGTTCCATGTTGAAACTGAGGGACTGCACCTAAGGAAAAGAGTGGAGCTGTGGGTCTGCCTGAGAGGCACTGACAGTGCATGAGTGTTGGGACTACTGCCTCTATATCAGGCTATCGTTCTGAAAGAGAGCTGTTAAGACTAGGGCTCATTCCACCTTGTTGCTCCTTCCCAGCATCTCCTGGTCCAGGCCTCCTTTCTCTGCATCTTTCACTTGCTCTTCCTAGCCACACTCCCTCCCAGTAAGCTGGATGGTTTTCAGTGTTGGAATGAACTTCTGGCGCGCAACTTCTTTGCCTGTGGCATCTCTACAGCATTACAATGTGGACTAGGTACTAGGTAAGCTGATTTTGGCTAATCTCTGATCATATTCTTAGAAGCTAAGCAAAATGAGGATGGGATGTTTTTGGTCCTGAGAAATGCCTATTTCTGTTTGGTTTCCAGCTAATAATTCTTAATATTTCTTAACCCCAAAAATCCCTCTAGCAGTTTGATCTGTTCATTGTCATCCCTGCAGATTGCCATTGGTTCAAGCGCCATCTTTTGAGTTCCTTATCCCAGCCATGGTTCTGACCCAACATACAGCTCCCATTCATCAGTCAAAAGGAAACAGTGAGTTATGGTTACAATACCCAACCTGCTTCCAGATACTTGGATTTTAAGGACAGGTCATTATTATTGGAAAAGGGTTGTCGAAGTTGTTGATGCCTCTGAGTTTTGGATTCAGCAGTGGTTTATATCACATTGAAGAAACAGCTTTCTGTGGTCACTGTTTTTGCACGTTTTGTTCTAAAACTAAGCATCTAACATGATCAGGCTAAGGTGTGTAACAGCATAACAACTGCCTTATTGGATCAATACAATGTATGTGTAGTTCAGCATTCTTTTTCCAACAGCAGCCAACCATGTGCCTTTAGAGAACTGAAAGCCATAGAGATCTTTATGCTTTGCTCCCAGTATATGAGAAAAACTGCTTTTTATTCACCTTTGCTGAACTTTTCCTACTTCCCTGACTAACTCCGGGTTTGGTTTTTTTTAACATAAGTGATCAATGGGATGCAATCACCATGTGCCACATGTGATTGGTTTTAACCCCTCCCTGGCAGCTCATATGCAGGCATGGATTCCCTGCTTTCTTTCTCTCCTCCATATCTTTCTCTAGGATCCCTGCAAGCTTCATATAGCTGCATTCCATCCTAGAGCCAGTTTGGTGTAGTGGTTAAGTGCGCGGACTCTAATCTGGGAGAACCGGGTTTGATTCCCCACTCCTCCACTTGCACGTGGCTGGATGACCTTGGGCAAGCCATAGTTCTGATAAGAGCTGTTCTTGAAAAAGAACAGTTTCTGTCAAGAGTTCTCTCAGCCCCACCTACCTCACAGGGTGTCTGTTGTGGGGAAGGGAAGGGAAAGGAGTTTGTAAGCCACTCTGAGACACCTTTGGGTAGTGAAGGGCGGGGTATAAATCCAATCTCCTCCTCCTCCTCCAACGTTCTACAGATCCCATTCTCAACATCTGTGATCTTAAGGCTAGCCTGATTTCTGGGTTCCTCCACCTTTGTGGCCTTCTTCATTTCCATCTCTCTCCAATTCATATATGTCTGTTCTTCTCACACTTCCAGGCACTGGTGCCCCTAATGAATACTTGGGTCTAAACAGCGAAAATACAAGACATTGGGATTGGTTACGCTGTGAGGTTCGTAGCTATGATGGGCAGATTGTGGGGAAAAGGAAAACACTGGGGAGACATGAAACCTTGGGTTCCTTTTGCGAATGAGGTGCCAATTTAGTGATAGTAATCAGAGTGTGGCATATTATATTGCTGCCGTCATAGAGTGGAGAAGGGATGAGGAAATTGCCAGTTTCTTCCCTTACCTGCTTTGTCAGTTTCTTCATCAGTTTCTCCCAGTTTGTCATAACTCCCCCTCCATTTGTCTTGCTTACTTAAAAACAAAGGAGATGGAGCTAACAGCCCTTGGAAGCAAATAAGAGGGCTGATAATTTTATCCTTGTCTGTCTCTTTCCCCCTAGGTCTCTGGTGCAGTATTGGTCTCAGCTGTGGTGCAAGTGGCATTTGGAGTGTCAGGTGCCTGTGGCTGGATTGCCAGGCATTGTGGGCCAATGGTTCTGGCACCAAGCCTTGCTGTCATTGGACTTTCAGCATACAGGCCTGCTGCTCTTCTCTGCTCTGAAAACTGGGGGATAGCCATGCTGTACGTTCCTCAAAGCTCTCTTATTTCTAGCTTTCTTCAAAAGATCCTCCAAGAGTGTAGGCATTTCCCAGATCTCCTTACAAGGACACTCAAGGGATTGAAGTATGAGCGTGGACAGGGTGAAGTTTTCCAGCCTTTTCTACTTCCTGCTTTTTCTAGCTGGGGGCATTCTAAAGCAACTGGGCATATTAGTGCCATACTACAAAATCAGATACACTCATAACAGAATAAACATCTAAGTTCTGAAACTAGCTTCTACTTCAAATGTAGACAAATGGTCTTGAACCCACAAGAACTACTATTGTGGGGATGAAACTTGGGTTTTGGCATTTCAAAAGTTGAGTTCTGTCCTGTGAAACTTAACCATAATTCAAAATGTTTGCCAATATTCATATGTCTTTTCAATATTCAAATTTTGAGACATGAAATTCATTTTCATTCAGTTTTTGCAAGACTTCAAATTTTGGCATTTTGCATTTTCAGATGTGCTAATTTTTCTACATTTGTGTTGGTGATTATATTAGTGCTAGAGTGGGATGTTCACGATACACTGGTCCTTTCTTGCCTCCTCCTAGCATGGAGCAGGGAATGATGTTGGCAGAGACTGACTGACATGAGGAAATCTATTCTGATTCTTAAGTCCAGCAAGGCAGATGTTAGAGTTTGCATATCTGTATACAATGCAATGCCCTGTACCCATGGCACTAGGGTGCTGAATATCACTCTCCATCTCTTTTAGACTTGTGTTGCTGACTATTTTGCTATCACAGCACCTGGCTTCCTGTCGATTGCCCGTCTGCCAGTGGAGCCAGGCAGGGGGCCTCTCTATAAGATCACATAGCCCAAACCTTCATATGTTCTCGGTATGGATTCATGAACCACTGTCCAATTTCCATCCTGTTCACTACTGCCCTGTCGTCTTGCTCTAATCTGTGCAACCTTGAGCTGAGAGGTATTCCAGACTTTTATACTAATTGAGAAGTTGGATATGTTTGCAGCTTACCCTAGTGATGACAGGAAGCTCCAAGTATGACTGGTCATATGACCTGAAGGAGCCATGAGCTGACTGGCTGCTCCTATGCTATGACACTCCATGGCATATTTATACCATAGACTTTGAGCTTTCCCACACAGTAATACTTTCCATTATAGCTGTGGCTTTCAATGCTGCACAGCAGCAATAGAACTTCCATATGGAGGGTTTCACTGCATTTCCCTGTCCTAGTCTCCATGGGGATCTTTTGGAGGATTTTTTTAACCAGTAATTGACGGCAATACACCATAATATTGGTATGTTGATATGTCAATTACATTTTTAAAAAATCTCAAAAAGCACCCAACAATGAATCCTCAGTATCCTCACCAAACTACACTTCTTTGAGGGAAACTATAACACAAGTGTGTGTAATGTAGCTAGATCAGAAGTCTAGAGTCCTTTCCCCTCAGAAGTCTGCATTGCACAAATTTACTTTAGACCTCACCTTTAGATTGTAGCTTAATTTCCAGATCCAGTCTACCTCTCCTCTTCTCCAAAGCCCACCAAGCATATACTGTTTGGTCATAAAGCACACCTAAATTTCGGTCCTAAATCATACCCATCTGTTTCCATATACAGTCCCATCCAAATCTCATAATGACAGCCTAAACACCTGTTAACATAAATGGTAATTTAAAAACAAAAATAAATTAATCATCATCTGGAGTGAGTAAATTTCTAAAGGATGGGGTGGGCCCAGTTTGGTGTAGTGGTTAAGTATGTGGACTCTAATCTGGGAGAACCGGGTTTGATTCCCCACTCCTCCACTTGCACCTGCTGATGTGACCTTGGGTCAGTCACAAGCTCTGGCACAGCTGTTCCTGAAAGAGCAGTTTGTGTTAGAGTTCTCTCAGCCCCACCTACCTCACAGGGTGCCTGTTGTGGGGAGGGGAAGGGAAAGGAGTTTGTAAGCCGCTCTGAGACTCCAAGTGAAGGGCGGGGTATAAATCCAATCTCTTCTTCTTCTTAAGAGTCTTGGTGGAAGGTCATGTTTCCTGACATCTTGTGGACAGGCCCAGGGGTAGCAAGACACAGGAAGGACAGGGGGCATCTCACTTGTACTTTGTATTCCGGCAGGTTCTGTTGCCAGTCTCTGGAATCTGGCTTGTCTACGGGATTCTGAATCCCATCCCAATTCCTTGGGATGTGTTGCATCCTTCCATGCATCATTTGACCCTCACCAACAGCACCCTGCAGTCCCCATGGCTCCAGGTGCCTTATCCAGGTAGTAGGAGGGCTGACCAAACTCTGCCCTTTCTTTGGGCTGCTGGTTGGACTTCACTTCTCATCTTTCCTTTTCTTTCTTCTGCAGGTGAACAGGGCTGGCCTCTACTTAGCACCCCTGCAGTAGCCGTAGGTGGTGCAATGGGTGTTGCTGCAAGTATTAATTCCATAGGCTGCTATTTGCTTTGTAGCAAAGCACTAATGGGACCGCCTGCACCCCAGCATGCGTGCAACAGAGGGCTCTGTGCTGAAGGCCTCGGCAGCCTCCTGTCTGCTGTGCTGGGGAGTGTGTCTGGAACAGCATCTAGTATGCCTAACGTTTGTGCCAGCCATCTGACTCAGGTATGTGCATGGGTGAGGGTCATGGACAGATATAAAGTGAACACAGATCTCTCACAGGATCCACTATGGTGCTCAATGGGTAACTTATCTGAGCCCCAGTTTCAGAGACTGCCATAGTCTAAGGCCTGATACTCCATGAAACTGCCTTATCCAGAATCAGACCATTACTGCATCTAGGCGAGGGTTGTCTACTCCAAACTGCTCAAGGTTTCTGATAAGTATGACACTTAAAGGCAGCGTTCCAACAAAGTGATTCAGCTTTAATAAGTGATTCAACAGCTCAGAACAGACAACACAATGTAGAGCAACAGGCTCTTATTTAAACAGTGCAGGCTAGCATAGCCACGCCCATATTCCTGGTAACAACCAATAGTATTACAGAGATAACATCCAATCAGTTTGCTTCCCTCCAGCACAATCCTTGTCTCCTGACTGGCCTGCTACACAGAGTAGCCAATCAGGCATTGCCATTCAGGACACCAGCATGTCAATGGGATTTATATCAAGCTCAAGACATAACAGTTTCAGACAGAGAGTTTTTTTCCTGATCTACTTGGAATCCAATTTAACTGAAGATACTAGAAACTGAATATGAAACTGTCTGCACATTCCCTGCAACCAAGCCCATTCCCTTTGTATCCACCTAGCCAAAGCTTTTGATGTTATTATCCAGTGGGGAGGTGGCCACAGCCTGTAACCACAGCTCTGGGTATCCCATTATCCTTGCAGCCTCCTCTCCACTTCTTTTGCTGACTGTTTTGGTCACTGGCAAAATGCCCCCCCCCCCCCGGATTATATAGTAAATGAAGACTAAGGCCCTGGTCACACAGGAGGATTTGCCCTGCGAAACAGACGGGTTGAGGGTGCATCAAACGGGTGTGATCATATGGCAACATCTGGGAAGCGTAGCGCACCCGTCACCAACCCGTACCGTTAGCCCGAAGAAGCGGATTTAAAAAGTATCAGCAAAAGGGTAGTAGCAACCGGAACAAATGGGTCGCAGACAAGTGTGGAAGCGGAGTTAATCCGACGCATCCGGCACACGCATGCGTCCCGTCGCACTGGATGTGTTTTTTTCAAGCCTCCACAGTATGCGAAGAAATGTAAGATTGTGCACGTGCAAGAATGCAAAAGCGAAACCCTTTGATGTGCTTCAACATCGCCGTGTGATTGCCGGCTACTGGCGTCTGTGCGGCATCTCCAGGACCCATCTGATCATGCTACCGCTCATCTTTTTGCTCCGGCGCTAATTTGCCTCCCTTCAGCGGTGCAGTATCCTGCTTGTGTGACCGGGACCAAAAAGAGGTATTGGAGTGTAGGTTGCATTGGGGAGGGATAACATCCCAGAGAAGGAGGAGGAGGAGGAGATTGGATTTATACTCCACCCTTCACTACCGAAGGAATCTCAGAGCGGTTTCCCTCCCCCTCCCCACAACAGACACCCTGTGAGGTAGGTGGGGCTGAGAGAGCTCTTTTGGGGACCTCCTTGTGAGAGAACAGCTCTGAAAGAACTTGTAACTGGCTAACGTCACACCAGCAGCTGCATGTGGGAGGAGTGGGAATCAAACCCAGTTCTCCCATATTAGAGTCCGTGTTCCTAACCACGACACCAAACTGCTTCTTGGACCATACCCATCCATAGGTAACCTTAAGTGTCATGGCCAGTGGGTTTGAGGAGAGGGGAAAAGCCAATCAGGTCAAAAGCAGGCCTGTCTTTAAAGTGACAGAACAAATGACTTCTCTTATATGCAATGCAATAAGACTTCTGTCCACCCACCCTCCGTTTTCTTCACCAGGGCAGTCCCTGTCTTGTCACCTTATGGAACCCGGAAGGATCTGTGGGATGGGAAATGTGTGTGGGGGAAATATAGCCCGCTCAGTAAGGCTGCATTACAGCAGAAGCAAGTTCTTGCACCCTGTTTTTTCAAAATTTCTTTTACCCATCAAGGTCATTTTTGTAGTGCCTTTTAGCCTGGCCAGGCCCCTCAAGATGGATAACAGCAATCATCATGACTATTCAACATTAAAACCTCATCATAAAATCATCCCTGGAATGCAATAAAAGAGGGCAAGATGTCATCTAATATTCAATTGGGCTGACATCTTGTATCTTCTCCAGAAGGCCTGTAGAACGGCACTAGCCTGCCTTCCTAGGGGAGGGAGATCCACAGCCTGAGAACCTCAATTTACCAGAAGGCCCTCCCACAGATCTCTGCCAGTCTCGTGTCAGGTTTATTTATTTACTAGGAATAAGGCCCGTTGTGGAAATAAATACAACGGGCTCTAGAAAGAGGCTCTGGGAGAGTGCCCCGGCTTTGGGCACTCAGTGACAATTTGCTGTGGCAATCTCAGCAGGGTATAATGACAGAGTCCACCATTTTCTCCAGAGGAACTGATCTTTGCTACCTGAAGAGCAGTAGTAATTTTGAGTGATCTCCAGCCCACCCCCAAGATTAGTAACAGTGGTTCCCCAGGAGGGAGTGGCTGGTTTGGAGGGTGGAGTCTATGGCATTGTACCTGTCTGAGGTCCCACCCCTCCTCAACACTCACCCTCTCCAGGTTCAACCCCTCAAATCTCCAGGAATTTCCCAACCTGGAGTTGACAACCCTATCTCCCTCCCAGCCAACCATGAACTTACCTTTAGTTTTCCATCTCCTTCCCCCTTCCTCCTAGAGAGCAGTTGTAATTTTGAGTGATCTCCAGCCACCACCTGGAGATTGGCAACAATGGTTCCCCATCAGGGAATGGCTGGATTGGAGGGTGGAGTTTATGGCATTGTACCTGTCTGAGGTGCCACCCCTCTTCAAACCTCACCCTCTCCAGGCTCCATCCCTCAAATCTCCAGGAATTGTCCACCTGGAGTTGGCAACTGATCAGGACTGGGCCCAATGAGTTTTCTCCCAAAGGCCAACACAGGTGTGGAAAGGGCCTTTTACTGACAGAGGAGAAAGTACAGGTGCCAACTTTGATTAGTGAAATACCTGGAGATTTGGGGGGGTGGATCCTGCGGAGGGCAGCATTTGGGGTGTGTGTGGAAGGACTCAGCAGGGTATAATGCCATAGAGTCTACCCTCCAAAGCAACCATTTTCTCCCGGGGAACTGATCTCTGTCATCTGGAGGTCAATTGTAACAGTGGGAGATCTCCAGGTCCCACCTGGAGATTGGCAGCCCTAGGGGAAAGTCAGCCGCACAGCGGGGAGTTGAAGAAAATGGTCTGATGGTTGCTGGTCCACCTCATTAGCCAGCCAGCCATGCTGAAGCTAAGCAGGAGAAAGAGCCTTATCCCATTTATTCTGACAGGAAAGTGGCCACTGGGGAGGGGGTTATGGGCGGGGGAGGGGGTTATGCTGAAAGTCCTTTGTTCTTTTACTCACAGAACCAAGCTTGGCTGCCTACCAACAGCCACTGAGGGGACAGTCCCTCACAGGAGTCAAGAGAACTGTCTTCCTCAGGAGAGAGAGCTGGTCTGCCAGGGGGAGTGGGTGGGGAAGAGGAGCAGACCCAGCACCCGGCCAATGGCACGCGAGTACTCTTGAGTGGCGGCTGATGGGCCAATGGCTGAGGGAGGGCATTTTACAGCCAATGGGAGCGCATGGAATCTTGCGAAACCAAAAGATAATTATTTATAAGGAGAGATTTACTATTTCAAAGTATATCTTGCCCTTCCCGCAAGCAGGCTCAGGGTGGGTCGCAATTATAGATTCCAATACTATCTTAAAATGATTCAGTTAATAGATATCAGACATTAAATTAAGACAATAAAACCAGTTGAAAACAGTTAAAGTGGGCAGTGCAGCAAATTTCAATTTTCAGTTTCTACCGCCAGGAATGAAGGGGCTGAAGCGGGGCCGTAAAGGTCTCGTTAATAGCAGCACACGACAAAAGCAGCAGGAAGGCCAGCTGGTAGATGACCGCTGCCTCAACCAAAGGCCTGGCAGATCAGCTCCCTTTCGCAGGCCCTGCAAAGATATAACAGGTCCTGCAGGGCCCTAATCTCAAACTGGAAACATGTTCTACCAGGCCAGGGCTGAAAAAGCCCTGGCTGAGTCTAAACAAACATCCTTTACGCTGGGACAACCAGTGGATGTTTGTTCATTTGTTTTTTATGGTCTTTAGACCAGCATACAGTTTAATCAGACATAAAATACAATTTAAAAGATTCCAATTTAAGAGCTTTTAAGGTGCAGTTCCTGTAATTTGAACATTAATGCATAAAATTATCTGCAGAGTGCAAGGCTGCCCGGGGCACACATGGGGAGAGGCGGTCCCTTAGATGCATCAGTCCTAAATTTCTAGCCCGCCCTCTCCTGCATGGTGAAGCTCAGGGCAGGTTACAACAATACAAGACCACAATATAATAATATAATACGAATATAATAAATTTCAGTAAAACAATCAGCAACATCAATAAATTATTAAAATCCAGTTATTCAATCATTTCATTTGTGGCGCCAATACAGCTATTTTTGAGGCCACTCCATAAATGTGCATAAGAGAGGGTAAACCAATGTTGTGGGAGGTGGGTGGATGAGAAGATATCATATAAAATGAAGAGGTGCTGGAAATCTGAATGGAAACATGCTGGGGAGGCCAATACTGGCAAAATTCCACTGCCTCAATCATAGGCCTGGTTGAGAAACATCACAATTTTACAGGCCTTCCAAAACCATAATAAGTTCTGCAGGACCTGGATCTCACCTGGGAGAGTGTTCCACCCAAGTTCTGGTCAATAGGGATGTGAGTCCCCAGGTGGGGGCAGGGGACCCCCCGATTTGGGATGCCCCCAGATGCTGGCCACCTGGCCGGCAGGGGGAGCCCCACTCCCAACAGTTGTCCGCTGCCCCACTTGATAAGAGTGGGGGTCGTGCATGCCCGCCCTGCAAGCTGTAAATTCACCACCTGTAGGGCAGGTTCTCACAGCACCTGCTCTTTTGAAGTGGGGGCCACCTGCACCTGCACCTGCCCTGCAAGCCGCGAGCTCGCCGCCTGCTCTTTTGAAGCAGAAGCTGCCTGTGCTTGCCCTGCAAACAGCGAACTCACCCCTTGTAGGGCAGGCGCACAAGATGCCTGCTCTTTGGAAGCGGGGGCTGCTTGTGTCTGCCCTACAAGTGGCAAACTCGTCACTTGCAGGGCAGGCATGGGCGGTCCTCGCTTTCCCCCAACCATTTGGGGGAGGGGGGGCATGCGCAAACAGCACTGCATCCCTGACACCATGATGGCACTTTATATGATGACATCGTGTCAGGGAGGGCCCCTGCCTCTCCTGGCATGCTCCTCAAATCCCCCCATGGGGGGGGGGGAACAGGACCTGGCAATCCTACTGGTCAAGGCTAAGTGAACCGCCTTCAGGCTGGGGACCACCAGCAGATGTTGATCCGTTGGGCGTAATGCTCTTTGAAGGACATACTGAGAGAGATGGCCCTGAAGGTATGTTGGCTTTGAATGTCAAGACCAAAACCTTGAATTTGATCCGGTACTCAACTGGAAGCCAGCGCAGCTGGCGGAGCACTGGTTGTATATGTGCTCTTAATGGTGTTCCTGTGAAAACGCGTGCTGCAGCATTCTGGGCAGCTGCAATTTCCAGGTCAGTCTCATGGGTAGCCTTGCATAGATCATATTATAGTAATCCAATCTGGAGGTGACCATTGCATGGATCACTGTGACTAAGTCATGGGCGGGCAGGTAGGGAGTCAGTTGCCTGACTTGCCAAAGATGAAAGTATGCAGACCAGGCAACATTTATGAACTGGGCCTCCACTGGTAATGAGGCCTCCAGAGTCACGCCCAAGCTCTTCACCATTGGCACCGGTAATAAAAACACCCCATCAAGAGCTGGGAGTTGGATCCCCAATCCCACCCCTCCCCCAGCAGAGGAGGAGGAAGAACTTGTAACTGACCCAAGGTCACACCAGCAGCTGTATGTGAAGGAGTGGGGTATCAAACACATTTCTCCCAGATTAGAGACTGCGCTTCTAACCACTACACCAAACTGGCTCTTAGGCACAGGACCTCTGTCTTCAATGGATTTAGTTTCAGCCAACTCCGTTTTAAACAATCTGCCACAGCTTCCAAGCCCTATTTGGGACGGTATCCGGTTGGCTGTCCATGGACATAGCTGGGTGTTATAAGCATACTGGTGACAACCCGGCTCGAAGCTCCACACCAGCTGGGTGAGGGGGTGCATATAGATGTTAAACAACATGGGTGAGAGGATCGCCCCTTCTGGGATGCCACATACCAGGGGGCAACATGGTGAAACCCTCTCCCCAAGCACCACCCTCTGTCCCTGACCATGCACACATGAGACAAGCCACTGCAAGTCTGTCCCAGAAAGGCCACAACCACTGATCTTTATTCTTTTTTTTAAAATTCAGGCTACCTCATTCCGCTCAGTGTGGGTTAGTGCGCTGGCGTGCATACTGTTGGGCTTATCTCCTCGGTTGACGGGACTCCTTGCCACCATTCCTCTGGCGGTTCATGGTAACAAACGCTTGCAATCCTCCCAATATTACGTCCTCCTGTTCACAGACTAAGGCAACTCACAGTACCAAGCTTCTTTTATGTATATGTTGGGGAAATGAACTCGTGTTACCAGCCCCAGATCAAAGAAACCAAACGCAAAAACTGGAATTATCCCTGCTCCCTCCGCCACTCCATGGCAGCCTCATATGCGGTGGTGCTTGCTGGCTGGACAGCCGTAGATGGCTTCACCTCCCCCTCCCCCTGCATGTCTTCTTCTGAAGTCAGTATTGCTGTTTTTCTCTTTTTCACCTCAGGAGGAATGCTGTGTGTGACATATAGCGTGGCTGTAGGCACTGGCATCTCATACTTCCAATACACGAATATTGACTCAGGAAGGAACATCTTCATTGTGGGCTTCACCATGTTCATGGGACTGTTGGTTCCGAAATGGCTTTTTGCTGCTCCAGAGTCCCTGGCTACAGGTGCTGAGGACGGGGGGCTTTACATTTTCAGAGCTGTGGGGACAACAAAAGCTTGAGAGGCCATGATCTGTGGTACAGTCAAGAAATCATTGTTAAGATCCTGAACGCTTTTGAAAAGGTGGTGAGGTTATCTTATGGGTTAAGGCTTGAATAAAGGGTTCCAAAAGTGACTTTTCTGAAAGAGTACTTCATGGACTGTGCCCTCACTTTGTTCCTTGCAACTGACTTCTTAGATGCTCAGTAAATTTATGCCAAATAGTTCATTCAGTGAGTCAATTCTGCTAGTACTGTGTCTGTCTCAGGGGGGTTGATGAAGTACCATTTCAGCCACTTTCTGAATGGTAATGTGTATTGGCCTTGATTTCATCCCTGTCCACTGTCTAAGCCCAGTGATTGCAGTGTTAGAGCTGAAGGTCTAAACTTCTCTTCTGAACTGCACTGATTTGGAAATAAAGCTGTGGTGTACTTTTTTTAGTTGATTCAGTGCCTTCACCTATAGGTAAGGTTGCCAACCACCAAGCAGTGGCTGGCAACTGATCTCCAAGAGACAGAGATAGGTTCACCTGGAGAAAATGGCCACTGTGGAAGGTGGACTCTATGATATTATACCCAATTGAAGTCCCTCCCCAAACCCAGCCCTCCTCAGGCTCCACCTCCAAAATCCCTAGGTATTTCCCAACTCAGAGTTAGTAACCCTACTTATAGGGTACTCCTTTATTTTTAAGATCAGCAAATTAAACTCAATTCTACATCCTGCCTCCGTGTATGGGGTAGATCTGGAATTATATGCAACAGTTTGGTGCAGTGGTTAAGAGAGCAGACTCTAATCTGGGAGAACCGGGTTTGACTCCCCTCTCCCACACACTTGGGTCCTTGGGTCAGTTACAAGTTCTTTCAGAGCTGTTCTCTCAAGGGCAGTTCTTGAGAGAGCTCTCTCAGCCCCACCTACCTCACAGGGTGTCTGTTGTGGGGAGGGGAGGGGAAGGAGATTGTAAGCTTCTCTGAGACTTCTTTGGGTATTTGAGGGCAGGGTATAAATCCAATCTCTTCTTCTTCTTCCAGGGTGATCAGTCATTATGGCAATAAGTTTTAGATACAGTCAGATGAAGACCAGGCTTAGCTTGTGTCCTCCAACATCAAACTGACAGAATTTTAAAATCATCTTGTTTGTGTTTTATTACCTAGATCCTTGAATTATTTTAATCTGGATCAATTTTTAATAACTTGTATTATTTGTGTTTGGTGCTCTACTAGGGTTGCCAGGTACCCCCTATCCTCCAGCGGGGGATGGGGGGTTGGGTTGCCAGTTTCAGGTTGGGAAACTCCTGGAGATTTGGGGCTGAAGGCTGGAGATGAGAGGGACCTCAGTGGGGTACCATGCCATAGAGTCCACCCTTCAAAGCATCCATTTTCTTCAGGGGAACTGATCTCTGCAGTCTGGAGATGAGGTGTAATTCTGGGAGATCCCCAGATCCCACCTGGAGGCTGGCATCCCTATGCTCTTCTTGTATTATATTTTATCTTTAATCTCTGCTTCTTTTATTTTTGCTGCTGCTATATAGAATGTTAATGTGATTTCTATTTTATAATTGTAAGAAGGCTTGAGTGTATTGTTAATAATAGTAGGGGAGAACTTCTAAGCACAAAAAAATTATATGTCCAGGAAGTCCTATATTTTGAAAATTTTGAAAAAATTACCTTGTGTATTCAACAGAAATATTTGGTCAATACCAGTTTCAATTAATTACCATCTGAAGTATTTACAGTGCAGTCCTATGCATTGAAATCAATGGGCCTAGACTGCAGTAACTGTGTATAGGATGGCATGGTTAGTGAAGTTTGAAGACTTTGAAAAATGCATGCAAGGCACTGGGCAAGAGCATTTCTGAGGTAATTGTGATGCTTTCTCTACAGGGTGTGTTCCTGTAGACCTCTTCCTCCTTTCTCTGCTGATGGTTCCTACGTTTATTACTGGAATCCTGTCTTTCTTTTTAGAGAATACAGTCTCAGGTGAGAAGAAAGCTACAGGTTCTGATGGTTTACAGTTTTAACCACTCTGTGCTCAGCTCTAGATGAGTGCTTCTTGGCATGAGTGAGGTTTCCATTGTTGATTGTTCTTAAGAAGCTTAATTCTCATAACTGCCTGACTGTAACAAGAAGAGACAGTGTCCTTTTTCAGAGCACAGTGACAGCTGATATCACATTGTGATGGGAAGCCCTTTTGTGATGGCCACTGAATGGGAATTCTTTAAGAATAGTCTGGTTGATTAGTAACAATTGTTACCATTGTGACTGAGGCAATTTTAGTACAGGGTACTGTTTTTAAAGTGTGTTGTGGGAGGGGAGGGGGAGATCAGGTCAGTCAGGATGTGATGAATGTTGCCCGCTTTTCTGGTGCATTTGTATATCTGCTTATTTAATCCTCACTGAGTTCAACCCAATGAGGTAGGAGAACCAAGGAAAAGCTCTTAGAGAAAGCAAAGTTGAAGAAACTGATGCATTTTAGTGACACAGATCCCAGTTTTTCAAACAGCAATATTAATATTTAGAAAAGGAGACAGGAGGAGAGAATGGAAACAGAATTGTACACCTATATTTGTTTTGAGTCTTCTAACCACCTTTCCTCCCATTAGTGATAGATCTTGTCATGTTTTACTCACTCTGGGGTTTATTTATTTTTTGTTTTGGTTTTTTCCCTGTGTGCTTATGTTTGTACATAAGTTTGTCAAGGCCTAATTTGCTCCTCTTTGATAAATGCTGATAGCATAATTTACCTAGCACTAGCTGAGGCCAGCACAGTGTGCGGACTTTAATCTGGGAGAAATGGGTTTGATTCCCCACTCCTCCACATGCAGCTGTAGATGTGACCTTGGGTTAGTCACAAACTCTGGCACAGCTGTTCTTGAAAAAGAGCAGTTTCTGTCAGAAGTTCTCTCAGCCCCGCCTACCTCACAGGATGTCTGTTGTGGGGAGCGGAAGAGAACGGAGTTTGTAAGCCGCTCTGAGACTCCAAGTGAAGGGCGGGAATCTCTTCTCTTCTTCTCTCTTCACAGTCATTTATTTGATTAGCTGGTAACTTTGCACACCTGCCTGGGAGTAAGCTCCACTGGATCCCATCAGAAATTGCCACTTTCTCCAGTGAAACAGCTCTGGAGATCAACTGTAATTCTGGGAGAACTCCAGGCCCCACCTGGAAGTTAGTAACGATATTCAGCCATCACTTCCTCCAAGACAGCTTCAAGCATTCCTGGCAACTAACTTATTCATAGCTCTGCTAACTCTTTTTGTTTCATTAACTTTTCCATCTTTTCCAGGACTGTAATACCTCTGTCAGGGCTATTTTTGGGCAGGAACGCACAGGAACGGAGCTCCAGCTGGCTCCCAAATTGGCCACGCCCATCAGCAATCTATTAGCATAACAAGCCACACCCAACAGCAGAAACTCATTAGGACTGGCTACATTAGGGGTGTGTGGCCTAACATGCAAAAGAATTCCTGCTACAAAAAAAGCCCTGGGTTTTGACAACGAACAAGGTAAACAGAATAAGAAGCAAAAGGTGGGTGTGGCTGGATGACCACACTTCTGGCAACATGGGGGTGTGGCCTAACATGCTAATGAGCTGTGCTGTCAGGGGTGTGACATAACATGCTAATGAGTTTCTGCTGTTGGGTGTGGCCTATTATGCTAATGAGTTCTTGCTGGGCTTTTTCTACAAAAGAGCCCTCTGTTCTTGTAAAATCTCCAGTCTTTTCAAAGGCAGAAGAATGCTGATTTTTAAAGGAAGTGAGAGTGCTGAAAACCTGAGTATGTGGCACAGTCTTTTCATTCAAAAGGAGTTAGACAAAATTATTCTTTGGCTAAAAGCAGTTTTGTTTGGATTGTTGAAATCAAGATACGTGGCATGTTAGGAAGGACCTGAATCTTTCTGAGACAAGGCAGATATAATGCTGGCAGAGCAGGGCAAGTTTTTGAAGCAAGAAGCTTCTTCATCACAATATGAAGCACTCCTTCATCAGTCAGCCTTAGCTACAAGAGTAGCCTTTTTTTGCCTGGTGATGGGGATTCTTCTGCAGCCGGAGTGGGATGCTCTATCTGCTACCCTGCTTCCAGAGTTCATAGGAACATGCCATCATAAGAGATGTTTGCTCATTACTCAGATCATGACTGCTTTCTCATAGCTCCCTGGGTGATAAAGGTATGTCTGTACCTGTAAATCTACTTAAGTAGTTGTTCTGGTTGGATAGGCTAGGCTGCTGCAAGATGCGGACACCTAGTAGCACCGAAAATAAATATTCCAAAGCTTACTGATCTTTTAAGTTGTTATGTGGTTACTTTTAGGTACCCTGCAAGAGCGTGGATTGCTCAGCCACTTCATATCATGCAAACCAGAAACAGCAGTGAATTTTCTGAAAGAACACAATATGAATTCTGCACAAAGATACAAGCTACCACTTGTCCTGAGAAAGCAACCGCTACCTTCATGGTGCAAGGGCTTCCCTTTCTGTTTTCTCTGTCCCCCAGAAGAAGCAAAAGAGGAGGCTGTGAACAGTTATCGTATGGAAGAATTGCACTGTTCAGCAGGGGAAAACACAGAGCTGCTACTGAAGCCTGAGACAATGGAGCTGGAGTCAGACAGTAAACAGGATAATTTGGGGAACCATAGGTGTGTAACAATATTAGCTAATGAGAGGACCCTTTGCTCAGATACAAGTATTATATGAGCATGGGTATTTTTTTCAAAGGAGTTTTGTTTCAAATAATCTGGAATCAGATTTGGAGAATACTTAAAAAGGCTGCTCAAAAACAGCTGAAATAGCACTCCTAGCACATGTCCAGTGTCTCTGCAAAGATAGATCTACAAAGGTGCAATTAACATCATATTTGGAGTTCATTTCCCCTGCCTCTCTGATACATTAATACTTCCCATGTAATTTTTGCCTATGTGAATTTACATACAATTTACTACTAGGTAGTACGCAGACCTGGTTTACAGAGCAGCTCAAATGTACCTGGGATGTGGCAGGGCAGCTGGGATGGGGAGGAATCTGGTTTATCTTCTCTACATGTCTGTCCTTTCTCTTTTATTCCATTAACTTCAGCTATGAAGGGAGGGCAGAACGTATCCAACTTACATTGTGGTCTCACAGTTCCAAACTATGTTTCCTGTTAATGGAAGGCACTTCTCTTAGTAGAATACAACTCTCCTGCCTCTTCCCCTGCTGCTGCAGCCCATTGAGCTCCCTCAAATGCGGGGTGCTGCAATGTATTTCAATGGAGCCCATGGAAGTCAATTGGCATTCCTGGCTCCCATTATTTCCAATGGGCCTTCAAGTCTTTCCCATTGTTTCCAATGGGCAATCCTGTCCTTCCTTTTAGTACATCCCCTAAAATGCTGCTACTGAAGGGTAGAGAACCCTCAGGGATGACATGAGAGGCAAACTGGGGGTCTGCAGCCAAACTAGCAAAACTTACACCCCTTAGCAGAAAATATTGCCTGGATCCAGCCCCTGGACTACACTTCCTGTTACATGTTAAATTTTACTTATGTGTGTGTACACTAGGGGAAGGCCAACTTCTTGATGCAGTGTCAATACAAAATCCAATCACACTCCATTTGCTAGTTTTATATGAACAGAGTTTGCTGCACTGCCTGTATTGCAGCTGTGATGTCTGCAGGAGGAAAGAGAGAACTGTGGCATGCACAAGCTTGTAACAATAAATGATATTGTCAAATTTATTTTTCTTAAATAAAAATTACATGTATGCAATTGTTCAATCTTGCACATTGTTCATGAAGAAAAAGCGGATTCAAAATATAAGTATTCCACTAGGGGAAAAATTAAAGGAGAAAATATGGAAGGGGAGGGAGGGAGCCAGTAACCCTTAAGATTAGCAGCAGTCGGGAGTGGTCCAAAGCCGGTTAGGCATGGCTTCTCCGTCCAGTGGAGCCTTCAGATTCCGTAAGAGAGGGAACTGTACTTAATCTCTCCCCATGAAGACCGTTGCTTTCAGTTGACCGCAACCCGGTTTCTCAAGAGAGAGCACGAGCCCATCTAGAACTAAAGGAACCCTGCGCAAGGAACGTGTCAGCTTGTTCCTGCGACGACTCTCTCAGCGTTAGACAACAAACGGCCACGGATATTTTAAAAACTAGACGCTGCATGTATCTTTGGCTCAACCTATGGCTTTATTAAAGGACTTACGGTCCACGCGGGACGCTTCTCAGCCAACGGATTTAACGTGACGAGGCTACAGCCAAGGGAACCAAACAACTTCAGCGAGGGTCTCTGGGAAGCGGAAGAGGGAGGAGTGTTTCTGGCAAACTGCTGAACCTCCTCCTCAGCTTCCCTCTTCTCGAGGCGGCGTCGAATCCCTTGCCGGGAGCCGGAATTTACGGTAAAGAAGGGTCGGGACAAAAGGAGAATGAAAACCCCCAGCGACAATCCCCATTTCTGCGGTTCCTTGGGAAACATGGGAATTCGTCCCTGGGCCTCAATTTATACCTTATAACCGATTACTACAACTCCCGGCATGCTGTAGAGGTGAGAATGGTATTCTGGGAGTTGTAGTGCCCTGGAATGAAAGGGTTCATTAGGCCTTGTGTGTGTACAATTCGAAGCCCGATTACTCTCACCCACCTTGGAAAAGCAGTTTAAACTTCTAAAAGCGATAGGACAGGTTCGGGTCTCCTTGTTCTTTCCCACCTCGGTGTGATGCAGCAGCTAGCGCGAAGCGAGATCGGAATTTGTGTCGAGTCTCTCTGTGGCGCTATCGGGTTCTCCGCCCTCTCGTACATGCCTTCATGTTCTGGTGGCTTCGCCTTGGGGGGGGGGGCGCACGGGGGGCAAATTGTGTTCAATGGAACGTGCTTCCAAATAGCGTTTGTGTTAGATTATAACACATATTGTTTATACAATACATATTATTTGTACACATTATTAATACATATTGTTTGCCCTAAGATGAAAGAAAGGTGAGTTGGTATCTCTTGTTTTACCGAAGGCAGGCTGTAGTATATCCGCTTACCTCGGATTAAATATGCGTAGCGTTAAATTGCAAGCATTCACGGGCTTAAACATTCTGTACGCTTGTGTTTCAGAAACCAGAGCAGGGCTGCAGTCAGATTGGCAAGTGTGTGCCGCTAATTACTCCATTGCATTTTGTGACAGATTTTCAGTCAGATTCCCATCCTCACTGTGCGCTGCTTTTGTGGCTGACCATTAGGTCAGAGCTGCGTGTCAGCCATGCTTGTGGTCTGGTCTTTTTAAAAAAGAAATAACAACTTTGACTTTTTAAAAGAACATTTGTTGGGTGCGCATGCGTGCACACATGTGCATGTGCTCTACCGTTAATTTTTTTTTTTTTTTTGGAACCAATTTGAGCGTGCAGTGGGGAAGTTCAGACATCTGGCAACATGGGATGAATGTGCAGGGATCCATTAGCAGCAGAATTCATCTATTGTCTATTTACTCTGTCTCCAATGCGTCTTATGAGGGGCTGAATATGACCGGGGAACAACTGCCAGATGTGGTTCTGTGAATCAGCTGGTTTAATCTGTTAGGGAAAAGCAACTATATCAGGCCAAACTGCTCATCTGATTGCAGCCCAGGTCAAGCTATTTCGACTTCCATCAAGAATGACCCCAACAGAAGCTATTGCCAAATCATCCTTTTTTAAAAAGAGACTCAAAATTCTCAGGTTTTGTTCAAACCCTTAAGGAAGATGGAGTCCAGCTCTAGCCTCTTTTTATTCTCCAGGCAGTTCACCAGCCATTTTCCTTCAGTGCAGATTCTGTGTTCCTCTGCAGTCCTGCTGGGCATGCCTACTGTTTCTCGAACCTAATTTAAGAGGCACCCTTTGCTTCCACCTCTTCTGACACTTTAGTCTCTTCGTTAGTGACATTTCCAGAAGAAGGGAGAAGCCCCTTTTCTACACACCTTTGTTTGGCAGAGAATACACTACTAGAACACTCCTCTCAAGATGTTTTATTTTCAGTCACTCTCCTTGCAATCTCTAGTATAGCATTTGCCATTTTCACTACTGTGTCACATTGAGGAGGTGTTTTTACTATAACCCCAAGTCTCTATGGCATTGTAGCCCTCTGAAATCTCTCTCCTCCCCAAACCCTGACCTCCTCAGGCTCCACGTCCAAAACTCCAGGTATTTCCAAATCTGGAGCTGGCAACTCTAACCTCATCAGTGTATATGTGTGGCTTGGGATGTGTATGCACCTTAATGCGGATTATTTTACACTGAATCTAATTTTCCTTTTACTCAGTTCAAGGAGATGCTTTTGGGACTCTTTTATCTGCTTTGTCTTTCACTGTCCTGAAGAATTTGGTTTTATGTGCAGACATAACCCTTTTATATATGATTCTAGATCACTTTTAAACAAATTAAGTAGTAGCAGTTCTAATAACAGTTTTCTGTGGGACCCCACAGTTTCAGTTTTGAACACTGCAACTTCTACAGCAGGGGTCCCAGTGTGGTGCCTGAGTGCCATGGCACCTGCTGACACCAATCCTGGTGCCCACCAAGTGTTTTCAGAAACTGGATAAAGGCAGGTGGGGCTCTGGTCCAGCACAGCTGGACATTGGAGATCTGATTGGCCGTGCAGTTGAAAACATTTTTGCTTCAGCAGCAGCTCTGATGAGCGTTGGTTTTAATGTCTCACTCTTCTTTTCCAATGTATTTTAAAAATTGCCCCTCTTCTCCCCATCACATGGACTTCCCCTGGGGGTGCGTAAGGCCCTGCCTCCTGTGGCAGCCTTTTTGTGGTTGCACCTGCCACCCTGTGTTAGAATTCCAAGGGTGCCCATAGACTCAAAAAAGTTAGGGACCCCTGTTCTACAGCCTGATCCTTATTTTTTTAAGCTAATTACTAATCCATGAGAGGATCTGTCTTCTGTTAAGCTTACTTAGGAGTTCTTGGAGAGAGAAGTAACACTATCTTAAGCTTTTTAGAAGTCCAAGTACACAGTGTCTACAGAATCCCCTTTTCCACATTCTTGTTTACATTCTCATAGATCTCCAAGATATTGGTGCGGGAAGGGCTTTCCTTTGCAAAAGTCGTGATTCTTTTTCCGTGTGGCTTGTTCTTCTCTATGCAGCAACAAGTTCTTCTTTTTAAAAAAAACAACAAAATTTTATTGGAGTATATTCAACATCGTTAAACATCGTTACCAATACAATTTAAACATTACATCCCATCCCCCCACCCCCCCAATAGGCTTCCAACACTGCTAATAACAAAAAAAAAAGAGTTAAAAGATAATCAAGTTTAAACTTATAACAGTCGACAAACCAGGTAACACAATTCTAATACATAAATGCCTGACTCTTTCAAACATAGTTTCCAATAAAGGTACAGTACAATCAAGTGTTCATTTCATTTCTCATTTGATTTCAATACGAGTCAAGATTGTACATTTTCCCTTTCATTCTATATTCAGTTTCCATATACAGTTTCAGGCCTTCCCAGTCTTTTAAGTATTGTTCTGCCATTTGTCCATTTAGTTTCTTCGTCATTTTGTCTATTTCGGCTAAAAACAGCAGTTTCCTTAACCAGTCTTGTATATCTGGCACCTTCTCCGCTTTCCACTGTTGCATAAAAGCCATTCTCGCCGATGTGATCATGTACCATAATAATGTCCTTTTTTCTTGTGGAATTTTTTCCATTGTCAAACCTAAGAGAAGAAGCTCCAGACTTTTCCTGATAGGAATTTTTAATATCTTCTGCATCTCACAATGTACATTTGACCAGTATACTTTTACTTTATCACATGACCACCACATATGATAGAAAGAACCCTCTATTTTTTTACATTTCCAACACTTATTACTCAAGTTCTTATCCATACTAATATTAGCAATCTTTTTTGGAGTCATATACCACCTGTACATCATCTTATAACAATTTTCTTTTATATTAACACAGGTTGACATTTTAAAGGCTTTTTTCCACAGAAATTCCCATGATTCCATAGAAATTTCCTTATTCATATTTATGGCCCATTTTATCATTTGCTCTTTAACAGTTTCATCCAGAGTATATACAGTCAACAAGGTTTTATACAACTTAGATATCATTTTTCACCCTTTTTTCAACCAGATATCTTCAAACTCATCATTCTT
Organism: Gekko gecko; assembly: GCA_029375565.1. Lineage (NCBI taxonomy): Eukaryota > Metazoa > Chordata > Lepidosauria > Squamata > Gekkonidae > Gekko > Gekko gecko. The sequence continues at coordinate 84,683,810 of JAPDNY010000003.1, forward strand.
AGCTCTAAAACCAACCTCTTTACAGTCTTTTTTGTAAATGTCCTGTATTTGGCAATATTGTAACCATCCATACTCAAATGCTAATTCATTATTTGGTTTTAAAACATATTTTTTCCCTTCCTTTTGAAGCAACTCTTGGTATTTCGACCAATCATTACCTTTATATTCTGAAAAAGGATGAATAACTGCCGCAGGAACAATCCATAAAGGCCTCTCATCGGGAACTGTATTCTTGTATCTGGTCCATGCATCAAACAACGTTCTTCTTATATAATGATGCTTAAACATTGAGTCTACTTTATTTTTCCCATACCAAAGATAGGCATGCCAGCCAAATCTGCAATCGTGACCCTCAAGGGCCAAAAGTTTTCTATTTTCCAAATTAACCCAGTCAGTTAACCAAGACATACATACAGCTTCATGATACAAATGCAAATTCGGAACTTGGAAGCCACCTCTGTCTTTAATGTCATACATTATTTTCATTTTAATTCTCGGCTTCTTTCCTGCCCAGATAAACTTAAAGATTTCTCTTTGCTATTTCACCAACACTTTCACATCTTTCACAATTGGTATTGTCTGAAACAAAAACATTAACCTGGGCAGTACATTCATTTTGACAACGGCAATTCTTCCAAGAAGAGATAGTCTGAGTTTTTCCCACTTTTCTAAATCATGTCTTATCGAAACCCACAATTTTTCATAATTATTCTTAAACAAATCGATATTTTTCATTGTAATATCAACTCCCAAGTATTTGACCTTTTTAACCACTTCACATTCTGTCACATTTTGTAAAGCTTGTTGCTTTATATCATTCATGTTTTTGCACAATATTTTCGATTTATTTTTATTTACATAGAACCCTGCGAGATCACCAAACTCTTTTACTTTTTCAAACACCAATGGAATATTATTGACAGGATCTTCAACAATAAACATAATATCGTCAGCAAATGCTCTTAATTTATATGAGAAACCTCTGATACTCAAACCTTTTATATTATTATAATCTCTAATCATTTGCAGCAATATTTCCAAAATCCAGATAAATAACAATGGCGATAAGGGACAGCCCTGTCTAGTTCCTTTTTTGACCCGGAACGCTTCTGTTGATTCTGCATTTACAATCACTGTGGCCTTTTGTTCTCTATATATAGATTTAATCATTTTTGTAAATTCTACGCCCATCTGTAATTTTTCAATCACTTTAAACATAAATTCCCAATTCAAATTATCAAATGCCTTCTCCGCATCTAAAAATAAAAAGCCGACCTCTTTTTCCGGGTGTTTATCATAATATTCTATTGCGTCCAAAACAACCCTCATGTTGTCTTTTATTTGCCTACCTGGCAAAAACCCAGCCTGATCTTCGGCAATAGTGTCTTTCGGATATTCTTTGAGGCGTTCTGCTAAAATTTTTGCAAAAATTTTGTAATCATTGTTCAAAAGTGAAATTGGACGATAATTTTTAACATTAGTTAAATCTTGGGTCTCTTTCGGTATCAAGGTGATTGCTGCTTCGTTCCAGGAATCTGGAACCTTTCCACTTTCTCTAATTTCATTTAAAAGGATCTCTAGAACCGGTACCAGGTCTTCTTGAAGTTTCTTATAAAATTTGGCTGAAAATCCGTCTGGTCCTGGAACTTTGGAGATTTTTGCTTCTCCTATTGCTTTGCTGATTTCTTCTTTAGTTATCACAGCATTTAACAATCCGTTTGTTTTTGAACTTGGTTGTGTCAAATTCACCTTAGATAAGTAATCTTGAATTTTTTGTTGATCCACCTGTTTTGCTTGAAAAAGAGTAGCATAGTATTTATAAAATTCTCTCCGGATCCCTCCTGGGTCCATAATTTCTCTGTTCCCGTCTTTCAGTTTAATTATTGTTTTGTTCTCTCTTCTTTTCTTCAATTGCCATGCCAAATATTTCCCAGGTTTATTCGCTCCTTCAAAGGACTTCTGTTGCAATTTTTTCAAGTTCCAATAAACTTCTTTATTTAACCTCGCATCATATTGTTCCCTTAGGATCCTCAGTTCTCTCACAATTTTCTTTTTGCCAGGTCTCTTCTTAAGTTCTGCTTCTTTCTTTTGGATATTTTCCAAAATTTCTTTATCTATTTTGAGATGTTGTTTTCTTTCGTTGTTATTAATTGCAATTAGATGTCCTCTCATCACAACCTTATATGCCTCCCATACCATTTGCATCTGAACTTCTTTGTTTAAATTTAGCTGAAAATATGTTTTGGTTTCCATCCTTATTTTATCCACAATGTTTTGTTTGTCCAGTAAATCCTCATTGAGTCTCCATCGAAATTTCTTTCTTTTAGCATAAGTTGACCACTTTATTGGGCTGTGGTCGGAGAGAATTCTGGGTAGTATTTCAATTTTACGTGTTTGCATAATCAAGTTCTCAGTCATCCACATCATATCAATTCTTGAGAAAGACTCATGTCTTGATGAGTAAAAAGAATAATCTTTGTCTTTAGGGTTTTTGACTCTCCATGCATCTTCCAGGTGTTCATGTTTTGCCATTTGAAAAAATACTTTCGGAAGCTTACCTATACCTCCATTTCCTTTTTTGGATTTTCTGTCAATTGTATTATTAACTGTACCATTAAAGTCACCCATCAATATCATTTGTTCATGGGTTAACTGTTGTAATTGCTCCCACAAATCTTGAAAGAATTTTTCCTTGGCTCCATTCGGGGCATAGAGATTTAAAATCAAGGTCTTTTTATTCTGAAGTATAACTTCCACTGCCAAGAATCTTCCTTCTTTGTCTTTAAAAATTTCTTTTGGTTCCAACTCTTTTTTTACATATGTAACAACTCCTTTTTTCTTTTGCGAGGAGAGGGAATAAAATTCCTCTCCTAGTCTATTTTGAATCAGAAATTTAGCATCAGTCTTTTTAATGTGTGTTCCTTGTAAGCAGACAATATCACATTTTTGTTTTTCCAACCACAGCAACAAGTTCTAATAAGGAACAATCAGCATGACTTCTGTATGAGACTTCTTGCTTACATTAGGAAAGGGTGTGGGGCAGACCAAGGTGGTGAAGAAGTTCTTTAATAACCTACAAAATCAGAGCAAGTTATATATCCATTTGCTACTGCTTTCAGATAGTTTTATATTATTCAGAGTGCACCTGTGTTGATTGGAAAAAAGAAGCATTTGTTTTGCTTGTACATTCCATGTTTTTCATAGGTGGTGAATGTTTGGGGCTGATTGTCAAGCTGGCCACTTAAGGAGACAGCAAGGATTCTAAGATGGTTTAGAAATAGCCCAGGGCATCTTTGTGGTTAGTAAGGGGATAGCAACCTTGTAACAGTGTTGTGATCTCTGAAAAGTACTCTTGATTCCCAGGGCTATATAACTGACATCACCTGTTCATTCAAAAAAGGAAACTGGTGCCTGACCTGGAGTAAGCATTTCAGTGCAGGGACTTAGCACTGAATGAGGATCATCAAAAATTAACAGCACATTTTGAGTGAGTTTTTTGGAGTGATAGTTCAGTGGTGCCAACTTCAGTGATTAAAATAAAGACTGTTACACAAACAATCCTGATCTCATTTCCAAAGATGCTTCCTTTGTTGGCTTTTGGGCTCTTTGCTTGCAGTTCACTGATCTGTAGGAATGAGCTCAGTTGGTTTACTATACAAATAAGAATGGTATATTTCAATCAATCATATGAAAGTGAATTTAATCATCATTACAGGATGGAGGACACTGAGGACATGGAAACCAGACTGTTTCTGCAGCCCTGGGCTTCTGTTTGCTTTGCTGAGTCCACACTGCTGGCCAAGGCTTATTTTGGAAATGCTGGCTATGCCTTGCTCCTCTGTGACCTCAGCTACATGTGGTATGAAAGGGCAGACACTCAGGTCATACAACAGAGGTCAAAGGTAAGTAAAGAATTGGTTGCAAAATACTCACGTGGTTATACCTACCTCAACAGCTGCCCTGTTAGTTCAGGCTTAAAATAAAATACTGACGGGACAGTTCTATAGAGAGAAGGAATTCTTTTTTTATATATATATATAATTTTTTATTTTGCTTTTGTAAAGAGAGAAGGAATTCTTGATTGGCAGCTCCCCTGTTCTGTAGGTGTTCTGCAAGTCTGTGACTTAGGCTGCGGTCACGCGCGCGAGATAATGTGGGGGGGGAAGTGAGGCTATTTGCTCCATAGCAATTTGACCTGCATTTGTGCGATCACACAGTCCGTGGGAGCAGTGGGGGCAGCCCGCCACTGCATGATCAGACGCAAACTGCGGGTGAATTGGAGTTTTTTTTTTGCCGCGTGTTTCCGATGCACTTAAACAGGGGATCGATGAATCACATCTCCACACTGAGGGCTTCCTATGGCAGTATGCGATGATGTGCATACTGGGAAGGAGGGGAAAAAACGGCACAGAGTTGAGATGACCTGATCAGACCATCCCGACACCATGAGAGTGCGCAGGCACGATCACACGGGAAAGTCTGTCCGTAGCCCGTAGCAACACGTTTGATAGTGGACTTTCCCTAGTGTCTTTTAACTCAACTCTTGTGGCGGAGCAAAATGGGTTGCCGATGGGTGCAGGGTGCTGGCCAGATGTTCATGTCTGATTGCGCCCATTAAATCCACCCGGCATTGTGCCTTTGGCGCAGCTAATTGTGCGTGTGATCGCAGCCATAGTTGCTCTCTTATTTTTCAGGGACAGCCTCCAACTATTAGTAAAAGCTTCCTTAACTCCTGCTAGCATTTTCTTTAAATCACATATTGACATAGAATGTGACCGGTGTCTGGGTTGAGGGAGCTGTATGGTTGATCAGCACTTGTTATAATCCATATTCATACTACCGCATTCCAATCAGTAATTATTAGAGAAATGATTGTGCTTGCCAAAGAATATTCCCAGGTACACACCATTGTATTTTGAGTATTCGGAAAATTTTTTCAACAAAAACATTCCATTTGAGAATATATACCATCTGTACATATATGATTATTATTTCTTTTTATAAACTGTTATTTATCCTTGGGATGTAAAGTTAAATAAATTAATTGGAAATGAACATATGTTAAATTAACACAAATGTGCAAAAATCTTGCCAGGATACCTTTAGTGTGGTTTCTAGGATCTTTGGACTGATGCACTTATGTTGCTCACTCTTTGGGGGCAATGGCCGTTATTTCTCTCTGCCATTCTTGTCTGATTTTTGCCTCTCCCAGGATCTAAATAAGCGACTGACTGCTCATGCATCCTCCTTCTTGAACCACCTGCGCAGTCTGATGTGTCCCCTTTTGGAAGGGCAGCCGACCGGTTCCACTTCTTTTTCCTGTCAGCTCAGCCCAAGCACACTGACTCTTCGTGTGAAGAGTGAGCTCTCAGGGTTGCCTTTCTACTGGGATTTCTACTGCTCAGTTGCACCTGTTGAGATGGTGAGTTGAGCAAAGATGCTGGACCAAGGAGGAGGGAAGTTTGATGCTTCATTGGCCTTACAGCTTATTTTCTGGATTTTCCAGGCCAGGGATAATCATTATATTTAGTTGGCAGAAGACAGGATGTTTGGTTGAGTCTACCAGGTACTGAGGGGCTTAGCTGCAGACCAGAAGGTTAGTAGCTCGGCAGTTCAAGACCCAAGTGCTACGTGACGGAGTGAGCTCCTGTCTCTGGTCCCAGCTCCTGCCAACTTAGCAGTTCGAAAGCAAGAAACTGCAAGTAGATAAATAGGTACCGCTTTGGTGGGAAGGTAACAGCATTCTGTGCACCTTGGCGTTTAATCGTGCCAGCCACATGACCACAGAAATGTCTTCAGACAGCGCTGGCTCTTCAGCTTGGAAACAGAGATGAGCACCACCGCTAGAGAAGGATTTGACTGGCATTCGAGCAAGGGAAACCTTTATCTTTTACCAAGTACTGATAGTGTTCTAAACGTAGGCCAGCCACACTCCTGGATAATGGAAGCAGCCCTAGTTATCAGCTAAGATCTGAAGGCTGACCATTCTGTTCATTCTGAAGGTTGACCATTCTCTTCATGTATTCTGTATTTTGTATTTTGTTTTTTATATTTTGTATTTGTAATGTATTGTTAATTGTTGTATTTTAAATATGTTTTATTTATGTATTTTATGTCAACTGGAAGCCGCCCTGAGCCTGCCTCGTGGGGAGGGTGGGGTATAAATCTCATAATAAATAAATAAATAGCCATTCTTTGAACCAATGTGTCAGCTGATTGGCAGATGCACCAGATCTGTTAACTCTCTGTGTACCAATTATGGGTGAGCTGAACACCTTGATACTTTGTTCAGACTTGGGAATTGCCTTTTAAAATGTTGCCTTGATCCTTCTTGATGCATGTGCTCTTTCCCTATTTCAGATTGCTTACCTTTTGTTCTGCATTAATTTTGCTTGCCTGGTTGTTTAATGTGACAATGAGAAGTGCATAACTGACATTCACCACAGTCAACAGAGAAAGTCCGGGACTTAATAAAGATCTCACCTTATACCCTTCAAAAAGTACTGCTTTTAAGATAGGATTATCCAAATGTAAATTTATTTTCACACAATAACTACCTGGGATAAATAATTCTGCAGATTTGCACTCAAGGCTCCCACTTTGGGAACCAGTGGTCTAGGTGAACTCTTCAATGTTTAAGGACAGACTTTGCCCAGATAAAAGGGTGAATATTCAACATGAAGTTTTGATTGATTAGTTCCAGTTTTGCCATGTATGCAGCAGGGGGCGCTGCATACCCGGCTGATGATCCTTCCTGGCTTGCATGCATTTGGTTATGTTACTGAGTTCAGTTATTGCTGGTGTCTCAGAAATATGTTTACTTTTAAAGTTACTGCTGTGCAAAGCCTGAAAGTCTTTTTTGTGATAAGGCAGTACTCTGGGGTTAGTGTCACTTTAGAAAGACACTAGCATTTTTGGAGTTTATGGGTTTATAATTTAGTTTTTACATGTGCATTATCTGGCATTTCCCCTCAGATGTCAGGTGCACTGAATAAAGCACTTTCAATGCAGTTTAGTGACCATTTGCAAATGGATTTTGCTGTTTCACACAGTAAAATCCAGTTGCAGAGTACATTGAAAGTGTATTGAAAGTGCATTATTGTGTGTGTGAAAGTACTAGATATGCTGGGCTTTTTGCTACTGCAGAGCAAATGGCACAGCATCTCCATCTATTGGTGTCATGGTTCATGGTAGAGGAATTTGCCTGGGAAAGTTGATTGATATATGTATAAGGTATATCCTATTGCTGTGTCTTATATGCAAGTAGCCCTTAATTTTAGCTATGAAAGTAGACAGACTTGCCCACTAGGCTGGTAAGTGGCTAGTCCTTATGCAAAACATGCAAGTTCACCTCAAGGAGCCCTGAGAACAGCTCTGAGTGAACTTGTGGTTTAAGAGATTAGCAATATGACTGCTGGCAAACAGGGTCCAATTAAACATCTGTGCAGCCCAGAGTTTGGCACTAGATGCATCAAGGGAATTGTACCAGTCACAGGTGTTATGCCATTTAGTGCTTGCTCCTACAAAAATACACATTTGGGAAAGCATTTTCTTCTTGCTTGTGATGATCTGGGTGGATATGGATGGGCAGATCATCACAAGCAAGATGAAAATGCTTTCCCAAGTGAATTTCCCAAGTGATTCACAAGTGAATTTTTTCTCACTTCCCAAGAAGGTAGATTTTCTTTTTTCTATTCAGGATAGAATAGGATTTGCCAGAACTTTTTCTGGAGCAGCTGTATCTTCCCAACACACTTAGCCAGGACTGAGCCTGAAATCTGGAGCACTGGAGCTGGATAAAGGCAGGTGTTGAGGGTAAAGATTAATTTTGTCTTTGAATATCTTTCTTTCCTTCAGGTGCAGTTCTGAAGATGTGGCAATTCCACAGTAGGCTATATAGATAAATACTATTAGTGCAGCCCTCTGGGAGACAGGAGGGAGCAGAAGGAGAGGTCTGTCACTACTAGCCATGGTGACTGGAGGGAACCTCCCATGTTCAGAAGCAGTCAGCCTCTGAATCCCAGTGCCAGGAGGCAACATCAGGGGAAGGACTCAGCCTCTATGCCCTGTTTTTGGATCGCCAGAGGAGCTGATTGGCCAGTGTATGAGACAGGATGCTGGCATATACACAGCACCTGTTGCCATCGCCATAGCACTCCTTATTTTTGAAATAGCTCATTGATCATCTTGCTAATGAGACCTCTGCTGGCAGACAACAGAAAGGCAGGCAGCTCCACCTGTAAATGGAGGACCAGTGTAGTCCGACTCCTGACCATGCTGCAGACTGGGATGATACATAACAGAAATGCTTTTTCCCACCTGCAGGATGCCTTTGCCAGGTTCTCAGACCTGCCCTCCCCCGCCCTCATGCCTTCAGTTGGGGATGTGTCTGGCTTTATTGGCCCGTCAAACATCCTTGAACCTGGTTCCAGATATTATTACTTGCCCCAGACTCACCACTGTCACTGCTTAATGATTGCTCTCACCTCTGTGCCCTGTACCAGATATCCCACCACCTTGTGCGACCCCTGATGGCGATGAGCCTGGCATTGCAGAGGCAGGTGCAGGAGTTGGCATCCTTGCTGCTCCAGAAGGATGCAGAGATTGAAGACTACCAGGAGAGTGGGGCTGCTCTAAGTCGAGGTGAGGAAGGTGCTACCTGCTCAGCATGGGCATTACCTAGCTGTACCTGTGCAGCTGCTGCAGACCAGGTACCAGAAACTTTGGGTCAGTGCCCTAAGGATGGAGAAAGCTGGACACTGGCCAGTCGCTGAAGACTTTGGAGGACAGCCAAAGTCCATCTTTTCATCTGAGTATGTGGCTGGGATCCAGGAAGCTGGCGCTGGTGTCAGTTAGGAAAGGAGCCTGAGTGGAGTCAGAGGAAGAACAAATGTGAGCTCCTTTGACTTCCCCCTCCCAGCACTGCAGCCAAGCCTGGATGTTTGCTGCTTGTGCATGTATGATAGTAGTGGTGGGTTTCACTTCTGGCTGCTATAGCCCAGAGAATGGAAGTGTCCAGGCCATTCAGGTAGGAACTGGCTATGCCATTGATGCTGAGATCAGGGTTCCTAGGAGTATCACAGCCACCCTGTCTTCACCAGTGCAACCACAAAGATTAGCCTATTATATGGTCCTATAGGATAGCCCCCTTCCCTAACCCATTAGTATGGAAAGTTTCCCAGGGCTTCTCAGCTGGTACGGCCTGTGTCCTGCCCAGCCTCCTTGAGCAGATGCTTGTCACTGTTCCTGTTTGTTGTCTGTATAGACCTGTAAGTAGCTGCTGACTGTCAAATGGAATTACATGATCATTGCCAGCTTCCATTTGAGGCGATCTGGTATTTTAAGGGATAAGAACCAATAAACTACCTTGTAAGCACAGGGCCTGTGTCAGGTTCCCTGCAATTTATACATAACCAGTGTTATACCCTTCTAGCTAAGTTGCCTTATTGGGGTATCTGCTGCTCTTTTTTTTGGCCAGGGAAAAATGGTTCAAGATTCTAGTTTCCTTTCTTAATAATTCTTGGGGAAAAAATCTGATATCCTTCCCTCCATAATCAAGAGGCTTGACCTGGTTTCTCCAGGCAAATCTATGTACATACTGATTTCTGTTATTGATTGTTGGAAGTATTAAAGTAATGATGCAAGTCTGTGTATGTCACTTCTCATAGTCCAGTTCTGTTTTGGTCTGAAGTGATAAACCCAAGTGGAGCCAGGTGTTCCCAAAGTATATCGACAGGGGATTGATATCCTTCACTGTCTGCACAGGAAGGAGCGTTCCTTTCTCAGAAGGGATCTATATGCCATGGTGATTCAGTTGTCCACAGTCCACCTGTATATAGTGCCAGTGCCTTTACAGTGCCAGTGCCCAGAAGCTGAGTGCAAAATTCTTTTCTTTTCTTGGAAGTTTAATAATAGTGATTTGTGTAACATGATAAGTTCTTTTAGCGGCTCTTACCTCCTCACAACAGTCCAGTGTGGTAGGTTGTCCAATAATGTAGCGTAGAGATTGGGCTGAGAGTGAGTTTCTCAGACCACTCAGGAAGTCAGTGATTGGAACTTGAACACTGGCCCCTTGGGAGCCAGGTCCAACACTGCGTGCATTGGATTTGTTATATGCAGTGAATTTTGTGTTGTGCCATGCCTTTGTGTTGACGTGGTTACTGACAGATTATAGCAACCCCAGACAATGCCTGTGACTGGGGAACTGCAATCTAGTACTTTATGGGCTTGAAGTAGGGTGAGTGGCTGGCTAATCTTTGGTGTTCATCAATCACGCCTTTGCTGGGAAGGTTCTTGGAGGTGGATAGGCTTTTTGTCATTTTGTCAAGTACTCAGCTATCAGTATGGCATGGGTAGGTCAGAACAAGAACCCTGGAAGGGAGCTTGTGTGTCTGACCAAATCAGAGCTCTGCTCACTTCATCTTGTTGCTTCCCTTCCAGAACGTCTGAAAACAGAACCTTTCAAGGAAGAATCATTTCTGCAGACATTTGAGGTCAAGGTAGGAGAACTTACTCTTTTTTTTTGTGTGTGTGTTGGACAAAAGGTCTGTCTCTCTGAGTCTGGCACAAAGTAATGCAGGCTATTGTGGATAGGGCCATTGTAAGACAGAGCTTGTTATTGACTGTCATCATTGAAATAAAAGGGTTTTCTGCTGAAGGATCAGGAGGCATGGTAAGCACCTGGGCTTTCCTTAGGTAGTATGTGGTTTCATTTCTCCTTCAGGCTTTCCTCCTTTCGAGGAGGTGTGAGGAGGGCAGTATTCCATTTGACTTTGCTGCCTGTGGAAGCCATTTTTGGGGGTGGGGCACACTACTCTCTCTCAAGATTCCAAATGTGCCCCCAGGCTCAGAAAGGTTGGGGGACCCCCCCCCCAGGCTAAGGAGCAGAAGGTTATAATGAAGCCAGTTAACATGCTGAAAGGGCTGGCAAGTTGAATTTCGTTATATCAGTGCTGGGGCTCAGACTCCTGTGCTGGTCAGACGGGTCTAGTGTAATCTGCATGTCAGATATGCAGTGTGCCACTGTGAAACTCACACCTTGGATTAGTACTATTGAGGATCAGTTTACACAATTTTATCCTGGGGGAAAGCCCCCTTGATTTGTTTATGTGTGCAAGTAAGAATCAGAGTTTAAGGCAAATAGGAAAAACATTAGTCCCTAGGCCCCCTTACAAGATCAGGAAAACGACAGTAGAGTGGATGTGTCTGATGGGTGGAATCCCGGGTTCCACAAGGAAATAGTGGCCTGTGAGTGACCCATGACAGTTAGCAGGAGCCTGAATCATCCTGAATTTTGAATGAATTAAGAGGTAATAGGGAAGAAAGTGAAAGACTACACTGATCTTTTAACAAGTGATTTTAGAGGGCACTGTGTGATATGCTAGATGAAATAAAAGGGGGCCTTGGCTCCCTGTTAGAGTTGCTACTTGGCAAGCAAAGAGCAGCCCTTCCACATTTCTGTGTGCTGGTTGCCCTGCCCCAGGGCAATAAAATGGCTGGTCTTGGTGCACTTGAGCATTAATTGTTCCCAGAAAACAATATAATATTGCTAGTGCTTCTGCTGGAGCAGGCTACCACAGTTTGTGGCAAATGACAATAAGCACAGTCTAGCAGCCATATATAATATCCATCCCATCAGCGTCTCACGACAGCTCCTGCTTTTGCTATATTTGGCTTGGTGGCTGACAAGTTGTGCAGGTCTGTCTAAAGTGTAGCTGACATAGGCAGGCTACAGGAAAGTACCTATGAACCAGTCATTCTAGCAATTAATTTGGTGACAGGGTAGCCTTCTTTCAATACAGAGGAAAAGCTTGTACACCTCTTCAGTGCTTGACTTGAGGTGTGCTTTCGTTGCAGTTAGACTTGACTTTTCCAAAAATAGATACAGGCTGAAATGATCTTCTGTATATGGTGTACATAACTGGATGGAAAACTGTACTGAGATCACAAGAATTAACATTTCAGTGCCAGTCTGTGCTGGCATTTATAATGGCATTGTTTTGTATCAAATTGACAAAGGGTACTGAGATTATTAGGAAGACAGATGAGAAGCATCTGAGAACCTGGAAAAGTAGCTGGCTTTCAGAAAAAGATTGTGTGAGCATGGTTGGGTTTTTCTCTAGATGAAAAGTTATCAGAAAGGAACAACTGTTTTCATCTGGCTTCTTACCTGGGACTAGAAGAAACAAGGAGTATATTTAGGGTTAGTTTTAGGACTACCTTTCAGATTTTCAGGGATTACAGCACAACAGGATAGTTTTTGATATAAGACATTTATTTTTATTTTTTTTAAGGTACAAATATTCACCTTTCTTTGGGGTAAGGTGATGCTCAAAGAGGTCTCTGCCAGTGTAAGAGCTGTAAGAGACGGTGATGTATCCACGCTAAGCAATGGCTATTCTTCCCTGTCCTCCATCCTTTTGCTGCCCTGTTCTGCTGGAGCTTTTCCTGGTCATTGTGTGCTGTTGCTTGCTTATCAGTGGTCCCAAATGTGGACTGTGGGGAATTATTGTGCCTATAACTGTACAGTTCTTTGAGTTTGAGGGCAAGCCTGGACCCTTGGTGCAGAGCCAAGTTTAATTTAACCACTCATTTGCAAATAACCCAGATACAGTTGATTCAAATATGGCTTCCCCCAAGAAATTTCCCTGTAATATTTTTACGCACCATGGTCTGTTTGCTGTGCTGCACATCTGTCTGCCTCTGCACAGTTAGCTCTAGCAAACAGGATGCAGAAGGTTCATGGGTCAATCTGGGCTGGGCCAGAAGGATGTGCCATCAAAATAAGCAATGTCAAAGAGGAAGATAAACAAACAGGCGGCTCCCCAGTATGTCCGTTACTGCAGTAGCAGGCTAGGGTAAGTGGACAACAGAGACAGGGAGCATCTGCAAGGGAACACCCACCCACTGACGTTCATAAATGCTGGGTCAAAGCTGCTGTTAGCACAACTGGGAGGGCTGCCTGGGAGAAGGAGTTTCCCTCCCTGTTGCTGGGGTTAAGATCTGGTCATGGGCTGCATGTGCGCACAACATGCACCTTGGTCTCATACAAATTATATAGGCATTGAGGTACAGGGGTTGGAAGACCCAAGTCAAGGAGCCATGTTGCAGAATGGAGTTGCCTTGGTCTTGCCATGCATTATGTAGGGGACGGGAATGGAGGACAGAAATGACAATAATGGTGGGGACTGGATTTACTTCAGGGCACATCTGTACCAGAATGAAACAGGCTGAAGTCTCGTTCCATTGCCAGAGGGGCTCTGAGAACTGCCATTTTGTGAGGGAAGGCTTAGCAACCTTGGGAGGCTATACTTCCCAGGCTTCTTTGGCAGAACCTGTGAGAGTTAATTGCGTACAAAATGAATACATGTAGTACTGATAGGCCACTGTGTGCCTGGGACTGTAGTAGACAGGATCTCACAGCAGAATGGGATTGCTCTGGCAGTTGCTTGTGTTGAGCAACTGTGTTGTGTTGAGTGGTACAGCCCCTTTTAGTGTGGGGTTGTCCCGCTCTACCCCAGGAGACACAGACTGGAAGCGCTGAGTGGGACAGTTCTGGGGAGAGCCTGGTCTGCCAGGTTTAATGAGGTGCTTGCTACAACCTAACCTCGCACAACACCTGCCTGCTCTCTGCTCAGCTCACCAACCTTTTTATTAGTGCTAAAAATATTCTCCTTGAGAGAGGCAGCTATTCTTTGGCAAGCAGTAGCAGTCCTCCTTATGCATTAGACACAGCCATGGCAGTGGTGTTCAGTCCCTTGCCAGCTCCATTTGCAGAGGGAGGGAGAGGAAGCTACTATTCCTGTTGCCTTCTTCCTTCAGGGAATTTTTTCATTAGCTAGCAAGAGGTGGCTGTGGTTTGCAGCTTGGAGAAGCATGGAAACTGACTTTGCTGGAAAGGTAGGGCAATTTCCAAGGTTACAGGCAGTGGCACCACCTGCAGCACTTGGCGAACAGAGAGCCTGCATAATTCCTCTCCGTTATCACCTGTATTGCTTGGTTTGATGTTAAAAAGTGGATGTTTAATGCTTTTGCCATCTTGATTTCCCCCTTCTTTTTTGTGATGATTAGTGACCATTGCTAGGAAACAACCCTTGTGACTACCTAAGGAGCTCTGAGTTCCTCATTCTGAGGCACTTTGATGTATTGACAGTATGATGTAGGAGCTAGAGTTTTGTAATTGGTTTGGGGAGACCCAGGTTCAGATCTGCCTTTGGCTGTGGACCTTAGTGGGTAACCCTGAGCCAGTCTCTACCGTTCAAATGACTTTGCCTTACAGGATTGTTGTGAGGACAAAAACAGGAAAATTGCTACCCCTTCTGACCCTCAGAAAGATCACTCCTGGGGTTGTGTGTTCAGTGCGGTGGAGCAGCCATGCTGGTTTGTGAGCTGGAGCATGGAGGGACAAGGAGATGTAATGATTCTTTTCCTTGATAGAGTTGTGCTTGTGGAAGAGGGAGGAGTGATTTCACCCCCTCGTCTTTCTTCACTGCAGTCTCCACAATGTGTATGCAGGGCTGGCCCACCCACTAGGCAAACTAGACTTTTGCCTAGGGTGGGCTGATCATGAAGGCGCCGAACTGTGCCCCCTGCCAAAAGCCCTCTGCCCCCGCCAAAAGCCCTGCATTGCCCTGATCCCAGCCACCACCGCTGCCTCTTTCTCTCCCCCAGCCATCTTCATCCCGACCACCACCGCCTCCTGCCAATGCCGCCCACAGCCTGCCGAACCTGCCCCCTGACTGCTCTCCCTCCTTCCGCCGGGCCATGATCCCCTGTGGCCAGGGGCTCTGCTGGGAAGGCAAAGGGGCCGTCCTTGGGAGGAGGAAGCTTGGGTGTGCGTCTTCGGCAACCGCCTGGCTGGGTCAGCCCAGTGGTCCAGTGAGTCCAGCATCCAGCTGCGGCTGGCCAGAAGGCCACAGGCAAGCTGGCGGTGGGGTGGTGGCCGGGGAGCGGTGCAGCCACAACACCCAGAGTGCCCACCTCATTCGGCAGCTGGACTGCGGCCAACCCCCCTCCCTCCCCCATGATCTGTGTCTCTGAGGCAGCGGCATCTTTATGTGCCCCGAGAGAAAATCCCAGCCAGAATCATGCTATGCAGGTAGCCTTGGGCTACAAGCAGAAGGCCTCGCGGATCTCTCGCTCACTCACAAGGGGTGAAGGCTGCTCTCCCTTCCTACCCCCCAAAAAAACCTTTGGTCTTCCAGTGGTTCCCAAAGGAAAGGGGGGAGGGGGGCGCTGGATTCAGCGCACCACTGGTGTTCTCTTCGGCTTCAGTGGGTGGGTGTGCACGTGTCAGGGGGAGGGGAATGCACCCGCCACACACAGCTAGATCATGCTTTGTAGAGATTCTTTTTGCTGTTGGGTTTCCCCGGGAGGGGTGAGGAAGGCCGGCCACAAATGACTGATGAGAGCGCAGTGCATTGCGCCATCATCACCCTCCCATCCGTGCGTGGAGGATCGCCCGCAACTGGGTTTGGATCTTCGCAAGGGATTTCCCCCCTCCCTGCACTCCCATGCTTCATGGAGCATTGCTAGTGCAATGCATCACCCACAACCACCTCCTCCAGACATGCGGGCTCCGCATCAATGTGTTTTTCGAGCCACCCACGTCTCTGTCTCTATCTCTCTCTCTCTGCAGCAAGGCCGAGGCCTTCCCCTGGTGCTGCCTTCTCTGGGCTCTGGGAGTCAGAGGGTCAGTGCCTCTGCACATGGAGGTTCCCCTCAGCCACTGTGGCTATGAGCCACTGAGAGACCTCTCCACCATGAACCGGTCTCATCCCCTTTGAGAGCTGTTTATTCCTGTGGCCACCATGGAAGGAAGGAAAAGGAAAAAAGGATGGGGGCGTCTTGTCCTGATGGTCCTGCGGAAGGCGCGGGGAGGACCGGCCTGGAGTCCTGGAGAAGCAGCAGGTGGGGGTGGGGGGTGGGCGCCAGTGACCTGTTGGAATGACGTCCATCACGTCCAAATGTCGACCTGTTGAGCTTTTCGCTCTTTGGAGCCAGGCAGATCCCCTCCACGCGCGCCCACAGGTGACCGTCATATCCCAGCCAAGGCTCCACAAGGCAGCCTCGCTGGGGGGGAGGGGGCCACAAACTAGCCTTGCCTAGTGCGCAAAAAAAACCCTTGAGCTGGCCCTGTGTGTATGACTGTTCTTTGCATGGCTCAAAACCCCCGAGAATAATCTTTCTGTGGCTATGGGAAATGGAAATGAATGTAGGAAGGCACTTGTGTTCCATGAATGCCTCTAAATAAGATATTTTAATATATTGTTAAAGAACCTGCATTCATATATTGCAATAGATTGCAGTTAGTTGGTAGTGGAAGGCAGTGTTCCCTCTAAGCTGATTTAGTGTGAGCTAGCTCACAGTTTTTTAGCCTCTGGCTCACACATTTTTATCTTAGCTCAGGAAAGAGGGCTCCGGAGCAAACTAGTGTATGCAGTAGCCAAATCGCTCGATCACAACTTTAATGCCAGTAGCTCACGAAGTAGAATTTTTGCTCAGAAGACTCCGCAGCTTAGAGGGAACATTCGTGGGGGGGCAGGAGCAAGTGTGATGATTAAACAGATTTATGGCTATCATGCCTCAGGCCCAACCTGTTTTCCAAAGATTCTTTGGGGCTTTGGAATCAATTTCTCCATGTTTTGACACATTCCTTTCTAGACTTTATCACTTCTGGCTGCAGTTGAGTTGGACTGCAAATTTGAAAGATTCCCCCATGTACAAAGATGCACACCAGACAAAAATTTGGTACCATGCATAGAAAGTTTTTAACTAAGGTAGCATGTGGTTCCCCATTTGCAGTTGGGAGTAGTACAGCTCACAAAGGGCAATTTCGCATACAATTTCTGCTCATTAGTTGTTGTAGATTTTCCGGGCTGTGTGGCCGTGGTCTTGGCATTGTAGTACCTAACATTTCGCCAGCAGCCATGACTGGCATCTTCAGAGGTATAGCACAGAAAGATGGAGTACTCTCTGTGTCAATGTGAGAAGGAGAATTTCTGCTCAATTGAATTGAGTTACTCAGAGTTCTTCTGTGTATGCCATGATTCCACACAAGCGTGGAACCAGCTAATAAGTACAAAGTTAACCAGCTTGAAAGTCTTGGAATTTATTTATTTGTTTGAAGTCAGTTTCTAGTAGTTCTTATGGCTATGAAGACAAGTTTGGGAAATGGGTGGGCCAGGCTTTTGAAATCTCAGAAAGGGAGACTTCAGTCGGAGTCATCAGGGCAAGCCTGGCATTGCTCCTTGCCCCTTCAGAAACAGAAGCCATTTGCATAACAGCTGAATTCAGCTTCTCTTGGTGTGGAATTTTGATCATTTTTATTTTAGGCACAAAATATACACAACCCTGCTGTGTTCTTTCCATAGATGGAACAGCCCAGAGCTGGTCCTAGCCACTAGAAACAAAACCTTGGTGAAAGGTTGTCTGCATGGAAGGACGCAGGTAAACTCATGAACGAGCTCAGCTCAGCTCCTGTGCTGCTGGTGAGAAATCAAGGAGAAAGGAAATCCTTGTTAGTGCATGATGCTGAGCATATTATGCAATAACAATTTTTACCTGCCTCAGTGACTCAGTTCGCGGGTGCCCAAATTAGAGTATTCAGGGGACTGTGTGTATTCATGCCTCTACTTGGAATGCATTTATGCCCCTCTTACTCCATCTGTTTGTCACTGAGGAGTCTGTCAGAGGATGAGCCGCTGTATTTATTTATTGATTTAGGCATAATCAGGTGAGGAGGGAGTTGGCTTGATGCAGTAACCACAGGACGTTTACCCTGGCTTGTGAGTCAGCTGGGCTGCATGCTGCTGAAACCAGACTGGGCACAGCAACCCCTGAAATAGAGGCCAGACCGCAAGTGGAGAGCAAACCCCAATGGCAGGAGCAGCAGGGCCCTTATTGGCTGCAGTCCCGGAATATGTGTCTGCCAAACCTTTCTGTATTCCTTTCTATGGGCTCCATTCTTGCAACAGAGTGAGTCACAGTGGTGAGTGTCTGAATGGATGTTCTGCTTATGTTCTGTTTTGTTTGAAAATATAGGGGCTGGCCTAGTTTCTGACTTGGGGCATTAGCTGTTCCTCATGCGTTCAGCACTTACATAATTTAATGTCAAAAGGTTTTCTGGCCAGAAAGAGCAGTGCCTAGTCACCTTAGTCCTTCTACTCTTAAGGCACAAATGTTCCCTGTTGGGCAAAGACTGGAGTCAATCTATTCTTAAATCCTCCATTCTCCACTTTCTTCTCTTAACAGCAGAGCTCACTAGTAAAAGCACACTGGTATAGTGTTTTGTCAGGGGGAAATGATGTACCAATCTGTGCTCTGATCTATTATGTCTTTTCGTCAGACATGCAGAAAAATTCTGGGATGATTTGATATCAGACCCTTGACAAATGGGCTAATGTAGGTTAAGCAGGCCAAGAGGAACAGGAGAATGTCTGCTCAACTGAAGTTTCTGGGAAGCACAGAGGTGGTGGAGGACGGGACTGGCAAGACAAAATTCTGTAGGCTGTAGCTCCTGCTTAGTGACAGTGAGATGGGGAGGCACAAAATACTTTGAGCCACTGCTGGGGTAGTCAGCATCTTCTGGAAGGCTCAGAAATCCAAAGGGATCCCTAATGTGTAACTTCCAGAGCTCAGACTTCTATGACTTCCTCCCTGTGTCTCCTAGTTATGGATGGTCCTTGTCCCATTCCTTCCCCCCACACACCTTTTTGCAGCTGTGCCAAAATATTTCAGTTTGATTGAAAACCCAAATATGTAAATTATGTATAGAATTTAGATCTGTGGAGGGGAGCAGCAGAGTGTGTTCAGTTCTGCTTTGATTGGAATATTTTGCAGGGGGTCTCAAGTGTGTGTGATCAACCAGAACCACAAAATAACAGGTCATGCAACATTTGGTGCTGATTTGTACTGGTCTCTCTGCTTGTGGCTGCTCACTGTCCTCACCCCTAAGTGTGCAATGGTGCTGCTTGTGGTATTTATCTTAATGTAATGTACAGCTTTTAATCCATGGAACAGGAAAACTAATGAGGGAAGCAGAGCCAGAAATCTGATTGCAAGTTAGTGGGGGTTTTGCAGAGGAGAATGTGTGCTGAATAAACTGGTCTGCAGAAGAGCAAATTCCAGAAGGGTAGAAATTTAGCCAAAAGGACATATAACCGTGGGTTCGCTTGACTGACGTCTGTCTTATGTGAAAGCTAATGTGGACATTAGACATAGTTTAGTGGAAACAGGTAGTGTTTTGATTTTGCCTTTGTTTTAGCATCATGACAGGTGTATTTGATGAAGATTGTTGCATTGATTTTTATTTGTCCATGCATGGTGCCATGTGAGTGCTGTGCTTAAGCATTAATTTTCAGACCTCTTATATGAAATATGAGGACATGATGTGAACATAAGAAAAGCGAATGTTGAATCAGGCCAATGGCCCATCTAGTCCAACACTCTGTCACATGGTGGCCAAAAATACCAGAGGCCATCAGGAGGTCCAGCAGTGGGGCCAGGACACTAGAAGCCCTCCCACTGCTGCCCCCTCCAGCACCAAGAATAGAGTGCATCACCTGCCCCAGACTGAGAGTTCCTATCTATGCCTTGTGGCTAATAGCCACTGATGGACCTCTGCTCCATATGTTTATCGAATTCCCTCTTGAAACTGTCCATGCTTGTAGCTGCCACCACCTCCTGTGGCAGTGAATTCCATATGTTAATCACTCTTTGGGTGAAGAAGTACTTCCTTTTATCTGTTCTAACCCGACTGCTCAGCAATTTCATAGAGTGTCCACGAGTTCTTGTCTTGTGAGAAAGGGAGAAAAGTACTTCTTTCTCAACCTGCTCTATCCCATGCATAATCTTATAAACCTCGATCATGTCACCCCTCAGCCATCGTTTCCCCAAGCTAAAGAGCCCCAAGCGTTTTAACCTTTCTTCATAGGGAAGGTGTTCCAACCCTTTTATCATTCCAGTTGCCCTTCTCTGCACTTTTTCCAATGCTATAATATCCTTTTTGAGGTGTGGCGACCAGAACTGTACACAGTATTCCAAATGAGGTTGCACCAATGATTTATACAGGGGCATGATGATACTGGCTGATTTGTTTTCAATTTCCTTCCTAATAATCCCCAGCATAGCGTTGCCCTTCTTTATTGCACACTGTCTAGACATTTTCATTGAGTTATCTACTATGACTCCAAGATTTCTCTCTTGGTCAGTCTCTGCCAGTTCAGACCCCATCAACATGTATTTATATTTAGGATTTTTGGCTCCAATGTGCATCACTTTGCACTTGGCCACACTGAACCCCATTTGCCACATTTCTGCCCACTCACTCATCCTTGACAGGTCCCTTTGGAGTGCCTCACAATCCTCCCTGGTTGTCACCACCCTGAACAACTTCATGTCATCTGCAAATTTAGCCACTTCACTGCTTACTCCCAGTTCTAAATCGTTAATAAACAAGTTAAAAAGCATCAGACCAAGTACCAATCCCTGTGGTACCCCACTGCTTACCATCCTCCACTGAGAATTTTTTCCATTTATACTCACACTCTGTTTCCTATTTATAAGCCAGTTTTTGATCCACAAGAGGACTTGTCCTTTTATCCCATGACTATTGAGCTTACTTAGGAGCCTTTGATGAGGAACTGTATCAAAAGCTTTCCGGAAGTCAAGGTAAACAGCATCTATCGGTTCCCCCTTGTCCACATGTTTGTTCACTCCCTCAAAAAACACTAACAGGTTAGTGAGACAAGATTTTCCCTTATAGAACCCATGCTGAGTCTGCCTCAATAGTTTTTGTTCATCAATGTGCCTACTAATTCTTTCCTTAATAACAGTTTCCACCAATTTACCCGTATCGACGTCAGACTAGCTGGCCTGTAATTTCCCGGATCTCCCCTGGAGCCCTTTTTAAAGATGGGAGTGACATTAGCTACCTTCCAGTCCTCAGGAATGGAGGCAGATTTTAAAGAAAGATTACATATTTTTGTAAGGAGATCCACTAGTTTGCATTTGAGTTCTTTCAGAACTCTCGGATGAATGCCATCCAGGCAAGGCTGTGTTGCAAACTGTGTCTAGACTTCTTCCTATCCTCTGGATCAGAGGCCCGTCAACATTTTCTGACTGTCCTGCTTTTCTGACATTCTCTCGTCCCAGCTTAATTTCTGACGTCTATGGATATGTAACACAGCACTTGTTTTGTGTGTGCGGGAAAAGTTTTTGCAAGGAAGATGCTTCTCTCTTGCTGCTTCCCATCTATAAGTGGACTGTCAGGCCTGCAAGTTCTATGCTGTCCTATGCACATGTATTCTTCAGTGGCAGGATTCTTGGCCATTTGTGGGTTTCTCTGTTTACAGCCCTCCCTTTCCCCATGTGGTGTGTCCACCAGCCAAGGAGCTGCTGTGTTAATGGTCTTGCCTGTGCTGCTGTTTTTTCCACCCCCCAGAATATCCATCGAACCCACTCAAACAAAACAAGTCAGTCTGTCTGTGCATGTGTATACAATGCATGATTTATATACAGCTTGTAGATATTTATTTAGAAGAAACAAACCTACACACATATGTGTCTCTAGCATTTAAGTAACTTTACTGCTGTGATCTGCGGGTGTAAATATGGTCAAGGGGTGGGTGTTGGAGTCAGTCTCACACCTCCATATCAAAGGGTGCTGTGGCTGGCCAAGCTGCCACTGGAGACAATTTGGTCTTCCACTCCCTCCAAACTCCTTTGGGGGATGAGAACATGTCTCCTTTCCTGGTTGGCCCAAGGATACTAACTCACTTGAGCCTGCTTTCAGACAGGAAGGGTACTGTAGGGCATTACTGGGATCCCTGAAATAAGGTCCCTGACATTAATGAAGCAACTGAAGCTTCTGATGTGTTCCATCAACCTGAAATTTCTTAGATTTTTTAAATTGTCATGTTATACCATATCACCCATCTCCTGCCTCCAGAAAAAGGTGACCAGTATGCTACTGACATTCTTGAATCCCATCAGCCACCTGTGTATGTGTGTGGGCGGGCATTTGAAAAATATTGGGCACAACACTAACCCTGTTTTTAATTGTTCATATTTGCTAAGTCCAGAGGAGCAGCCATGGGAATCTTTTGCAGCAAAACCAAAAAGGAGTGTGTTGTGACATCTTAAAGACTAACAGATTTACAGTACTATAAACTTTAATGGGCTACAGCCCATAGAACCTTAGGCTACAATAAATGTATTAGTCTTTAAAGGTGAATATTGCTGCTTTAAGGCAATACCTTTGTATTTCCTTTTTTTTAAGTTAATAAATTTTATTTTCCATTTTGTACATATATACTTACATAACAATCCAATTTTAACTCTTACATATATTTTCGAGTCTTATACATTCTTGAGATTCTCTATCCATGTATACACCTTTACCCATCTTTTAACATGTACCTTTTCATTTGTGTTTGACAATATTAAACTGAAATCATCCATTTACGCTACCTCTAATATCTTAACTATTAAGTCTTCTCTTGAGGGTATTACATCCGATTTCCAATTATAGGCCAATAATAACCACACAGCTGTAATTATATAAGATAAAAAATATACCTCTTGGGAATTATATTCACTCGGAATCATATTTAACAAATATATATCTGGTTTCAGTGCTAAATTTTTCTCCATAATCTCTTGAATTAACTTCCGCACCATTTTCCAGTAGCCTTGTATTCTACTACATGTCCACCACATATGGTAGAAGGTCCCAACATTCGCTTTACATTTCCAACATTGATTAGAAAACTCAGAATAACATTTAGCTACTTTGTCTGGGGACCAATACCACCTGTGGAACATTTTATAGACATTTTCTTTATAGGCAATGGCTCTCATATACTTAACGGATTTCCAAACCCTTGACCATTTATCATAATCTATAGCTTTTCCTATATCTCTCATACAAGTGACCATTACAACTTTAACTGACTCATCCTGTTCATAGTCCTCTAACAACCATCTATAGAGCTTCTGCAATAGTTTATCATTTGAGGACAACCGTATCTTGTCTAACTCATTGTTCTGGTCTTCAAAACCCCTTAGCATATCTTTCTTGTATCTATCTCACAACATTATCTGCTCCCACCAGGATAAATTGTTTTCACATTGTAACTTTTCTTCTGATTTTAATTTATTGTTTCTATTAAGCAGGTTTTGATAACTTTCTTTCTTATTTGTTGTTAGTAATACTGGGCTAATGAATGCTTCGAGGGGAGAAACCCATCTTGGGATTTTCCTATAGTGTTTCTCTTTTATGCTACTCCAAATTTTATTCAATGCTCCTCTTAACAAGTGTCTTCCAAAGTTGGAATGGATTTTACCTTTTCCATACTATATATGTGTGCCACCCCATATACAGATCATGTCCTTCTACTGTTAAAATCCTAACATTTTCCAATGTAAGCCATTCTTTTATCCAAACTAGGGCAGCCGCTTTGTATATATATATGTGTGTGTGTGTGTGTGTGTGTGTGTGTGTGTGTATATATATATATATATATATATATATATATATATATATATATACCTTCGTATTTCCTACAGTCAATATTATCTGGGTGTTTCTGAAGAGAGAATGGTAACAAGATGCTTAATATCAGAAGAGGTGTCCAGTCAATGGATGGTTTGCTCAGGAAAATCCCCATGCTCCCAGTTGATTAATGCACACACAGAGATGTGAGAAGCAGTCAGTAGAAAAAAAATCCATAATGTGAGGTTTCTTGCACCAACATCCTATTTCCCATCTGTGACACATGTTCACTAATCAGGACTGGCAGTATTTGCTGTGTCCACAGGTAGGAGAGGGCGTTCACTAAGCTATGCATGGGGATTGTGTTGCTTCTTGGTCTTCGGTACATCGAATGAATAAAACTGAATGAGTAAACTGGTAAAATTCATTATTGAAGCAGTCTTATGGTCTTGAACAATGCAGGAAATTAAAATTTGTAGTAATTACCTAATAGCTGCATCCACATGTATTCCTTGCACAGGAAATGCTCTTTTATTTTTGGAGGGATTTAAGTATCCCCCCTATGGTTTTTTCTACATTTCAGATTTTTCTGCACACCTGGGGAGTGCCCCAAGTGTGCAGGAAAATCTCTTTGCCCCCTAGGTGCCCCAGATGTGTGGATTTAGATATCCGCATGTAGAAGGGACCTTGGCTATTAGATATAAAGATGTTATGTATGTCAGGAGGGAATCATACCTTTTAGTTGGAGTTGTTTGGACTTATTCAGCCACTGTAATTTTGGGGTGTCGCTGAAGTGGCTAGGAATTTCTTCTCAGTTGTTGGTTGTTTGGGGAGTGAATAAACTAGTTAAGCTTAAGGCATGATGAGCCTCATCCTTACTACTACCTAGGGATGCCAGCCTCCAGGTGGCACCTGGGGATCTCCCAGAATTACAGCTTATCTCCAGGCTACAAAGATCAGTTCCCTGGGGAAAAAATGGATGGTTTGGAGAGTGGACTCTTTGCCATTGTGCCCCATGGAGATCTCTGCAGGCTCCATCCCCAAATCTCCAGGATTTTCGAGCTTGAATCTGTCAACCCTACTTCCCCTTCCTCTACTGGTGGCCAGTGGGGACTTGGCAACCCTGCGTTACCAGACATATCACATCTTGTGGCGATGAGGATGAAATTGATTGTTAAGAGCTTAATACAACAATAAATGTGACAATAAGTGTGACTCAGTTCTGAAGTGCTGAGAGCCTGTTTGGTTTAGTGGTTAAGAGTGGCAGACTCTAATCTGGAGAGCTGGGTTTGATTCCCCACTCCTCCACTTGAAGCCAACTGGGTGACCTTGGGTCAGTCCCGGTTCTCTCAGAGCTCTCTCAGCCCCACCTGCCTCACAGGGTGTCTGTTGTGAGGAGAGGAAGGGAAGGTGATTGTGAGCCACTCTTAGATTCTGAGTGAAGGGCAGGGTATAAATCCAACTCTTCTCCTCCTTCTCCAGCAGCAACAATGAAGATGGCAACGACGATGACGTAGATGTTGTGCTCAAAATGGCTGGTCTTCAAAATATTGAAGCGTTTGATGTTAGCAAACTTGCTTCTTGGGATTCATACTTGGAGAGACTTTCCTTTTATCTTGAATCAAATAATACAGACAACCAATGCTCCTTCTAAGCTGTGGTCTTGTGAGCAAAAGTTCTACTTTGTGAGCTACTGGCATTAAAGTTGTGAGTGAGCAATTTGGCTACTGCATTAATTAGTTTGCTCTGGAGCCATCCTACCTGGGCTAAGACAAAAATGTGTGAGCTGGAGGCTAAAAAACTATGAGCTAGCTCTCACTAACTCAGCTTAGAGGGAACACTGCAGACAACCCTGAACAGAAGTGAGCCATTCTCCTGTCTGTCTGTAGGGCTCAGACATTTGCCATAATAAGATAACTCACTGCAACTACTTTACTTAAGACTAAGTAATGTGATGCATTTGTGGGGTTATTAAAGGCCCATTTCTCACTAACGTTGTGTGTTATTGTGCAGAGATTTATCACAAAAGTGATCAACAGCTGGCTGAAAGCTTACATTGCTTACATTGAGGAGCTGTACCATCTCTCTTTATGCTGTGACTCTGGGGATTTCTTAGAATTTCTTTAAACTGTGACTCTGGGGATTTCTGGTGTGTGGGGTTTATGATGAGGTGCTCCAACAATGACTCTTATTTGAGCCAGGGTTCTCCTCGCGCCTGCACTTGTATTCCTCCCCTGCTTTCCCTTATTTCCACAGATTTTTTTTTGCAGTCCCAGGTGCAAAAACGTAGTTTGTCCCCTGTTGCTCTGCAGCATCAGACTTCCCTGTTTCTGGAAATTGCCATGCTGTACCATAAGAGGGGGCAAACTGTGTTTTTGCTCCTGGGAGGGAGAAATCATCTGCGGAAACCAGGGAAAACCATGGATGAATAGAAGAGCAGGCATGGGAAACTTCACACTGCAGAAAACGTCTCTGACATAAATGCTGTGTTAGCAAGCAGGCAGAATATTCTTGGCAACAGGATCAGAAGAGTTCAGGAAATATATCTTCTATGATATCTACAGTAAACCAGTCTCTGCTCAGGGTGCAGGGAAGTGCTTCATTAATCCATTTGCAGATTTGAGGATGCAGAATGTAGATTCTGCAAGACAAATGGCCACCTTAAGCAGGTGTGTCTTTCAAAAGCTGTCTATTTAAAACCAAGGAATCATAATAAAGAAACATATCACCTGGCACCACATGATTTCCCCAGTGAACCCCAGAAGGGTTCAGAAGATCAAGAAACCTTTAGAACCTTCACTGTTTACAATGGTATTCGTCAGTGGTCATGAATGTAAGATGGAGATAGACTGTAGCTCAGGAACATTTATAATAAATGAAGATGCATTTCTTTGCCTTTTCCCAAAGGAATTTTTTCTAAACGCTATCAGGTCCATCATGTATTGTCTGCAGTTACAATGAGCAGATGGTCAACCTGCTGGGAAGATGTGATGTACAGTTCCTTCCAAGGGAAGCTTCCGTTCATCATTGCAAGAAAGCACTGCAAAAGCCTGCCGGGAAGAAATTGGTTCATAAGAACATAACAGAAGCCAATGTTGGATCAGGCCAATGGCCCATCCAGTCCAACACTTTGTGTCACACAGTGGCCAAAAATACCAGGTGCTATCAGGAGGTCCAGCAGTGGGGCCAGGACACTAGAAGCCCTCCCACTGTTGACCCGCCCCACCCAAGCACCAAGAATACAGAGCATCACTTGCCCCAGAATCCCTATCTATACCTTACGGCAAATAGCCACTGATGGACCTCTGCTCCATATGCTTATCTAATTCTCTCTTGAAGCCGTCCATGCTTGTAGCTGCCACCGCCTCCTGTGGCAGTGAATTCCATGTATTAATCACTCTTTGGGTGAAGAAGTGCTTCCTTTTATCCGTTCTAACCTGACTGCTCAGCAATTTCATTGAGTGCCCATGAGTTCTTGTATTGTGAGAAAGGGAGAAAAGTACTTCTTTCTCAACCTGCTCTATCCCATGCATAATCTTATAAACCTCGATCAAGTCACCCCTCAGCTATCGTTTCTCCAAGCTAAAAAGCCCCAAGCGTTTTAACCTTTCTTCATAGGTAGGGCCAGCTTGCCTAGAGCACACCGGCCGCAGGGGCGCCAAATTGCGCCCCGCTCCCCTGCGAAAAGCCCACCGCCTCCGTCGCCTCTCTGCTGCCGCTGCCAGTAAAAACCACCCCGGCCGGGCTCAGGAGGCGGCTGCGGAGATCGCCCGCCCTCCCCCTTCCCCCTTGGGGGGGAGAGGAGAGGCGGCAGGGGTGGCAGCCAGCACTCCCAGTGAAGCAAGCTGGCATTCAAAGGGAAGAGGTGGGGGTTTAAACCCCCGTCCCTTCCCTGGCTTGCAAGCTGGTGGTGCTCAAGGAAGAGGTGGTGCCCCCTTGCCTATTATTTCCCGTTGCCCGAGAGCCAGGGCATATGCTGGTGGGTGAGAGGGAGTGGGAGGGGCAGAGCAGAAGCACCTCTCTTTTTGCTGCAGGAGGCGGCAGCAGCCAGCGGGGACTTGCTGCCGCCACTGGCCGCCACCATTAAAAGGGTGCCCGGCTGGCCAGGCCCCTCTTCGTCCCGTGGCCCCCGCAGCCAGGGTCTCCTTGCTAGCCTGGAGGTGGGCTGGAGGCTGCTCTGTGGTGGGCAGGGGCCCGGGAGGAGCTGCTGAGGGGCTTTGTTTGGGGGCAGTTTGGGGGCAGCCCGAGGGAAGGGCCCTTTAAAGGGCCCTTTAAAGGGCGGGGATGTGCTCGGATGTGGGTGAGGGCAGTGGGGTCCTCCTTCGGAGAAGACACAGCCTCCTTCCTCCCCGCGCAAAGCTGCTCCACGACTCGTCCCTCTATGGCACCCTGCACCTGGACAGCCAGCCGGAGCCCACCTTCAGCTTAGCCATCAACTGGACCTTCTCAGGTGGGCATCGCGGCACCAGGCTGCCTCGGGCCGGCCACTGTGTGTGTGTGGGGGGCAGGGCAGCCCCGTCCTTGCCCCCCCATCCCAGGACAGTGTTTCAAGGGCCACTGAATCTCATGCGGGGTGGGGGGAGGAACTAAGGCGGCGGAGGAGGAACCCCCCATGTAGCCTCTCTACAGGCTTGTTGCCTCTCTAGAGGCTCCTAGGGGTCAAGAATCACACAGACACAGTTCTCTGCTGCAAGCTCTCCCCACTGTCCAGTGGAGCAGCTTTTTATTTTCTCACCATTTCCCCGCCCTTGCATATATGAGATCATAGTAGAACAAACAAGATATCTCTCTACCAGCAAAGCTCACCCTCCCTATCCCTCCCGAAATATCCCACCTGCTTGCAATTAGCCAAGCTTCTGTTAACTTTGATATGTGATGTTGTTTATCAGTACCTGTGTGTGAGAACCACTTTCTTATCTCTGTGAGGACAGGCTGACCTTCTAGGGTGAGCCCTAGAAGGGGCCCATCTCTACACCCCTATTCCCGCCCAGTGGTGACAGTGCAGAGTGGTGGGGATGCAGAGCACCTGGCCGGGGCACAGCTCGCCTGCCCTCCCCATCCCAAGACAGTGTTTCAAGCGCCGCTGAGTCTCATGGAGGGTGGGGGGTAAGAGGAGCTAAGGTGGCGGAGGAGGAACCCCCATTCCCGCCCAGTGGTGACAGTGCAGAGTGGTGGGGATGCAGAGCACCTGGCCGGGGCACATCTCGCCCGCCCTCCCCCTCCTCCCTCAGGGGGAGGAGGCGGCGGCGGCATGGCTGTGTCTCCAGGCCCAACCAGGAGGTTGGGATCTGTGCCCGCCTAGAGCACAGAAATACCTGGAGCCAGCCCTGTTCATAGGGAAAGTGTTTCAACCCTTTTATCATTCTAGTTGCCTTTTCTGCACTTTTCTCAAAGCTATACTATCCTTTTTAAGGTGTGGTGACCAGAACTGTACACAGTATTCCAAATGAGGTCGTACCATTGATTTATATAGGGGCATTATGATATTGGCTGATCTGTTTTCAATACCCTTCCTAATAATCCCCAGCATAGCATTGGCCTTTTTTATTGCAGTCACACACTGTCTCAACATCTTCGGTGAGTTATCTACTACAACTCCAAGATCTCTCTCTTGGCCAGTCTCTGCCAATTTGGACCCCATCATCGTGTATTTATAGTTAGGATTTTTGGCTCCACTGTGCATTACCTTGCACTTGACCACATTGAACCCCATTTGCAACGTTGATGCCCACTCGCTCATCCTCAACAGATCCCTTTGGAGTGCCTCACAATCCTCCCTGGTTTTCACCACCCTGAACAACTTTGTGTCATCCGCAAATTTAGCCATTTTACTGCTTACTCCCCACTCCAAATCATTAATGAACAAGTTAAAAAACATTGGACTGAGTACTGATCCCTGCAGTACCCCACTGCTTACCACCCTCCATTTATACTCACTCTCTGTTTCCTATATCTCACCACTAGGAATCAGTATCCAGGGGCTCCATACAATCAGAGCAAGCTAGCTTCATGAAGTTATCACAAGGTGATTTCTGATGTTTTGGGTGCCTCTGTCATTCCATCTGAATCCAGCAGTCCTTGAATCAATTACAATAGTACAGTGGGCTACACCTGTTGTAGCCATACTAAAGCCTAATGGCAAGGTGAGAATTTGCAGTGATAACAATTGCATTGTTAATAAGGCACTGAAACACATCATACGCAGTGCCTGCAATAAATGAACTACTTGCTGTCCTTACTGGTGGAAAAGTCTTTGTTGAAACTTGATCTTACTCAAGTGTATCAGCAGTCGATTGCTGATGTTGATGCAGCAAGTGCCCAAACAGTCATCACACATCAAAGGGCATTCTGGGTGAAGTGCCTCCAATTTGGAATATCTGTTACCCCTGGAATTTCCCAGCAATTTATGGATAGCCTGCTGTCTGGAATTCCTGGAGTTATTCAATACTTTGATGATGTCCTTATTATGGGATCAACCAAATGATGGTAACAGTTGATAGACAATCCAAAAACAATCCAAAAACACTGGAAAACTGTGTAATATTTGGGCTAAAGAAATCTTTACATCAATAATATAGGTAAAATACAAAGGATGAATACAAAATACAGAAATAATAATTCAACAGTGATGGTTTCAAACTGTGGTTGTTAACGATGGTCTCTGGAATGGTCTACTGTTTTGATCATTCTCTTCTTCTGAATGAAGATGAAAAAAAGATGAAGAGCATGCAGCATCTCAAAAGATGAAGAGCCTTATAAAACACATAAAATAACAACACTATTGAAAAAACCTTTGGTATACTGTACCCTTAATAACCAATACTATAATACAGGTTTTTTTTACATGCAAGCATCTCTGGTCAGTTTTTCAACTATAAAGTGTCAACAATTTTCACTGATGTATCTATACAATACAACATATCAATTGCTATCTGCACTTATACAATTCATTTTGTGTTTAAAAATACCTCAAGTACAAACTCACCATGACATTATTGTAGCAAGATTCAGGTTATTCTCAACTGGCAAGATGCTGTAAATCGCCTTACCAAGTGTATGTCATTCCAACCTTATATACATACTTATCTAAATACAAGTGAGAGTACTGCAATAACTTACCACTATAAAAAACTAGAACCATTGCCAACTCGTACAGTTACAAAATAGTTATATCACATAAGATTTATACAAAGTGCAATAAATCATTCTAACAGTTGAACCTGCACTTTGTATAAATTTTATGTGATATAACTATTTTGTAACTGTATGAGTTATTGCAGTACTCTCACTTGTTTGAAACCATCACTGTTGAATTATTATTTCTGCATTTTGTATTCATCCTTTGTACTTTAGCTATATTATTGATGTAAAGATTTCTTTAGCGCAAATATTACACAGTTTTCCAGTGTTTTTGGATTGTTTTTGGACTGATTATGGGATCAACAGAAGTTGAACTTGCTGAAAGACTTCATGAAGCTCTACATCATTTTGACAAATTAGGTCTCCATATTAAAAAAAGAAAAATGTGAAATTGGAACTTCTAGTGCTACATCCTTGGGCTATTGCATTGATGCTTCAGGTATCCACCCCACTATAGATATGGTACATGCAAATGAGGATGCACCACTTCCAAAAACGAAGCAGGAGCTTCAAGCCTTCCAAGGGCTTTTTATTTTATACCATGTCTTCCATCCACAAAAGGCAACTGTTGCTGTGCCCCTACACTACATTGAAAAAAGGAGTTCATTGGTTTTGGATTAGCCAGCATGAAGATGCATTCCAAAATATTAAGAAATTATTGACTTCTGATACTGTCAGGGCTGGTTCACCTACTAGGCGAGCTAGGTGCTCGCCTAGGGCGCACCGGCCTGCAGTGGTGCCAAACTGCGCCCCGCCCCTCCCCCGCGAAAAGCCCACTGCCGCCACTGCCTCCCTGCCGCTGCCGCCACCAGTGAAGAGTGCCCTGGTGGGGCTCAGAAGGCGGCGGCGGAGCTCGCCCACCCTCCCCCTCCCCCATTGGGGGAGAGAGGAGGTGTGGGCGGCGGCCAGCGCCGCCAGCGAAGAGCACTCCGGCAGGCGCTCAAAGGCAAGCTGGCGCTCAAAGGGAAGAGATGGGGTTTAAATGCCCACCCCTTCCCTGGCATACAAGCCGGCACTCAAAGGGAAGAGGCAGGGGTTTAACCCCTGCCCTTCCCTGGCTGGCTGGCGGGTGTGCAAGCAAGCTGGCGCTCAAAGGGAAGAGGCCCCGCCCCTTCTCTGGCTTGTCGGTGCTGCCCCCCCATCTCCAGGCCCCACCGGGAGGTTGGCATCACTGGGGGGGCACGGGCACCACAAGCTCGGGCCGGCCCTGGATACTGTGCTTATACATTATGATGATAAAAAAATACTGATCCTCACCATTGATGCTTCACCTTATGGTGTTGGAGCTATGCTTAGTCATGAGGCTGGTGGCACCACTGGAGCTGGCCCAGGGAGTGGTGGCGGTCCCAGCAGGGGCTGTGCCGGTGGGACCAGTGGTTGTGGGGCTGGCTCACCTGGTGGCGGCCCCGGAGGAGGCAATACTGGAGGCTGCATGGGAACTGGAGGAGGCAATACCGGTGGTGGCGGGGGGGGTCTGGCAGGAACTGGTGCAGGGCCCCCCGGCTGACCAGCCATGTGCGTCTGTATCACCTGGGTCATCATGTTTGGCAGCATCTGCAACAAGTGTCCCAAATCCCGCATTATCATGCGGCTATCAGCTTCCAAGCTATCCAACCGGGTATCTACGTCCTTCCCTGGGCTGGGTCTCGGGGGGACTCTGATCGGCCGATTTGGTGTTGCCCCAAAGCTCCCCATACTATGGCGGGGATCAAACAGACTGTCCCGACTTTGGCTTCCCGGCAACAACCAAGTAGTCTGAGTAGAGTCACTTAAACGCCTCGCCCAATCTCGTGGCTTTCAGTAGGTAATTCCTACCGGAGTGATAAAAGGCATTGTCAAACGAGGAATGGCCCCACCATCCGTTGTTGTTGGCCGCGCCGGGCTGTAAAGGGGCGCTGCAGCCGTCGACACTGGGAGGGTTGAGAGATGCTGCTGTGGTCGTCGGGGGCGCCGTAGTAGAAGGGGTCGTAGTGGGTACCCCACCTCCGCTGGCTCTGCTCATCTTGGCAGGAGAGATACATCCCGGGGAGAAGATATGATTCCTAACAATTTCTGTCAGGTTCAACAGCAAGTAAGTCCAGGCACTCTTCATAAAAGATATGCTTTATTGGAATACAAGTATGTTGCCCATGTTAGCAGAGTTATTGTCAGGAATACCCCACCAAGTAAAAAGGCCTACAGATATAGTGTGATGCATAAGCTTGACTAGCGAATGAAAACTTAGCGCACGGGCAGGAATTCTCCTGGCAGGAGGTTACATAATAAATGGGAGAAGGCCCCCCCCCCTCCACTATCATAAGGCAAGAATATTTCCACCGGCTGGGAAGACATGCCTGTGCCTCTTGTTCAAGGACACTAAGATAGCAGTCAGCGGCAGAGCTTTCTCCCACAGGTTTCAGCAAAGCAATCTGTGTGCATGTGTGCAAGTTAATTAAAACAAACAAGGAAGACAGTGTCTGGAGCAAGACAAGAGAAATATGGCAGTTCATTTATTGCCCCAGGAATGAGAGGCAGCTCCTTTTGGTTTTCTCTTTTAGTGAAGCTGGTTTCTCTGAAGAATAAAGTAAATTGGAAGTATGTAATAATAAACAGTAAACTGAAGAATGTCTAGTATAAGTTAGTATGTAGATATATGTATAATAGTTAATTTGGACATGGAAGAAGAACTTCAGAAACTGAATGGAACTATATTTAACGGGTGGTTTAAGATAATAGGATTCAGAATAGGAAGTAGTTCTTGGTTAGTAATTAGTTACAACAGGAGTTAGTCAATTAGTTTGAGAACACTTCCTATTATAAATAAGTTTGGGGGTGAATAATATAATAGACTTTTGGAAAATAAGATTAATATTCTGTGTTATTGTTCACTACAGAAATTAATTGTGAATTTTTTAAAAAAATTAGCAGTATGTTTGAATAGGTATATCTTGTATGGGCCAGCAGGTGGCATAGCTATTGGGGCTTTATTAGCATTTTGAAATTCATTTGCAGTGGTTATGTCAGGTTCGGACCCCTACCAGGGGCTGCTTGTTTCTGTACCATGATGAATAACCGTGTATTGATGCCCTATGCTTTTAAGACCAATTTAAGACCTATTTTGTAACTCTTGCTTGCTTAGCCCCTTTGCCAGTTCTGTTTTTTTCTCTTATCTGGCCTCCCTGACATTCTTAAGGAGGAGAGTGTGTGAATGCATATATGGTGTGAGGTTGAGGCGCTGCTTATGACTTTCTCTAAGCCACTCCTACATGGGTCACAGGGCCCAGCTGGATCCGTGGCCTTGGGAGACAGGAGTTTTGAGATATAGTTAGTTGGGTCGTATATTTTTTCATGACCTTTAGTAGCCTGAATGTTAGTGACATATGATTGCTGGGCGGACCTGATGTTTCAAATTATGTGCGTGTATTATCGATCTCCAGTTCTGGCAAAGGTGTTCACCTGACCAGAAGCCATATCTTGCCAATAAACCTATTGTGTACAGAGTGGTTACTCCAGGACCTGACAGGTTATGAAAGCCTCAGTTAAAGAATATTATCCTGACACTTAAAAACAGAAACAAGCATTAGCTTGCCTTAGATATCATGATGCTTGGAAAACCATGAACAATTATTTCTTTCTTTATTTATTTAATTCAATTTCCTCACCTTTCTCCCCAGTGGGGACCTAAAGCAGCCTACATCATCCTTCTCTCCTCCATTTTATCCTCACAACAACCCTGTGAGGTAAGTTAGGCTGAGAGAGTGAGACTGGCCCAAGGTCACCCAGCCAGCTTCCATGGCAAATGTGGGGATTCTCCCAGATATTAGTCCAACTGCTACACAACACTTGTTTTTAACAGATTTGGTTTCCATGAAGTGTTATATTTTTCATGCCTAAGTATTCTGTCCTAATGCTAGAAGCTAACCATTTTGAGGATGGTGGTTGTTCCAGAATGCTTTGGGGCTTATCATATATCTCAGAGCCACACACTACATTCACCCCACCACTATGGAAAGAGGGGCTTAAATGTGAGGTGTCCTCCTAGTCTACTTGTTCCCCCTGTAGTCTTTAAGAGTCTCAATCACAGGGCTGTGGTTTGGGGGCCCCTGAGCTGTTCCTTAGGAAGGGGGAAGGGAATTCAGAGTTTACTGAACCACAATCTCTGAGGTTGCTCGGTGTTTTCTGGGACAAGGGTGGGCTCACTGGGGAGAGCGGTCTTCCAAATGTTAACCCCAGACAGGAGGATGGAGGGGGGGACACTGTTCCTCAGGGACCTTCCTCTCCGCTCCTTTGGCTGGATGAAATGGCCATTATTCTGCCAATGTGCGTGTGCTCAGACTGTCCCATTCCATGACTATACAGCACACATGGCTAAATATATATCCACATGTGGAGAGTTCAGAGAGTCTATTTCTATGGCCCCTTTTCATGGCTGGTACTAATGAGATTCGTGTCATTCCTAGGCTTCTGCTTTGTGGGCCGAGGTCTTTTCAACTGGATGGGCTTTGGCATAGTCATGGCAAATATTTACCAAAAAAGGGGGACATACCATATAAATTTAGAGTCCTGAAAATAGAGATTGAGTGAAAAAGAGAGAGAGAGAGACCAAACCAAAAAATATAGCCCTAGTCTGTTCAAGAGCAAAGGAGTAAAAATGGATCGATAAAATGAGCAAAACCTCGGCAGTAAAAACAGCATCTTGGTAAATAGACTATTAAAAACCCCTCGGCTGACCTGCTTTATGGCTTTCTTGGCTGCCATTCAGCAGGCACCGGGGGAAGGTAGCAGGAGCCGGCGGGCGGGTGCCGCACTCCCCCTTTGGAGTAGGGTGTTAAATTTAGCCACATAATGATGGCCCTGAGGAAGCAGCCTCTTGTCAGCCATGCAGTAATTACTGCCTCCCTTATGCATCTTATTTTTCTTATTACGGTGACTTCTCTCCCCAAATGGTGCAACAGTTGCTGACAGGCTGCTGTGCATGCTTCTAATCGAGGCTGGCTTCAGGAGGAATCTGGACAGGACCTGGGGCAGGCAGTGCAGGATTGCAGGGAGAATTCATTTGGGGGCAAGTCACAGGAACACAAGTGTTACTACTGTAAGGGATAAAGAGTGTCAGGCCCGTAACCAGGAATTTCTAAGTTGGGGGGCATTTGAATTTCTTGGGGGGCACTTCAGATAATTTAATTATTTCATTATTTCTCCCATGCACCCCCCTCCTTACACTACCAAGGGGAAAAAAACCAGGCCCCGCACAAGTCCTGCGCTCTCCCCTCTGCTGCAGCCGCCTCTCCTCCAGGCTCCTCTGCTCGCACCACCACAGCCTTGGCCAGTCGTCTGTCTCCCGTGGGCCCCACACTGGGGGCCTCCTCCTCATCTCTGCTGCCGGACCCGAAAGCAGCAGCTGTTGCTGGGTGCACAGCGTGCCTAGCTTTCCCGTGGCCTCCCCCCCACTGCTAGGCTCGGGAAGCAGCAGCTGCTGTTGGGCGCCCAGCGCACCTCGCTTTCCTCTAGCCTGCAGTGATCTGGGCTGCTATACCCCGTCAGCCACCTTTGTGCCGTGGGACCTGTGCCGTGGAGGCCTCCTTGTCTCCACCACTGGGCCCAGGAAGCAGCAGCCACTGCCAGGTACGCAGCATGCCTCGTTTTCCCCCAGCCTGCAGCAGCCTTGGTGGCTCTCCCCCGGCCTGCCATTTTTGTGTCATGGGCCTCGTGAGGGGGGCCTCCTCCTCCCCCCTACTGCTGGGAATGGGAAGCATCAGCTGCTGTCAGACGCAGAGCGCGCCTTGCTTTTCCCCAGCCTGCAGCGGCCTTAGCAGCTCTCCCATGGCCCACCACCACCCTGCCATGGGCCCCACATGGGGATCCTCCTCTTCCCCACTGCTGAGCCCAGGAAGCAGCTGCTGTCGGGCGCACAGTTCGCCTCGCTTTCCTCTAGCCTGCAGCATCCTCAGTGGCTCTCCCCCGGCCAGCAGCCCGCCGGCTGTGGGCCCCGTGTGGGGCCCTCCTCCTCCTTCTCTCTGCCACCGGGCCCAGGAAGCAGCCTCCGCCACTGCCATGCACGCTTCTTCCTCCCCCAGCCAGCTGGCTGCCCACCATGGCCTTGTGGGGAAGGCAAGGAGACTCCTGCAGGGCTGCTGACAGGCAGGTAAAGGGAAGGGGCGGCGGCAGGGAGTGCTCCAGGCAGCCAGAGAGTTGGGGGGCCTGGGCTGCCTAGGAAGTTGGGGGGCCGGGCCCCCAAGGGGGGGCCAATGTAGCTACAGGCTTGGTGTCAGTGCTGGGTTTCATAGTATGCTCTGTTGGCCCGACACTACATTCCCTTAGGACAAGGAGTCTGGGGTTCAGCAGGTCTGACAGCAGGGTGGATTGATTTAAATCCCCTCAGAAAATATTGATTTTAAATAATTAAGTTATCCCTTTAAAAAATACATTTTTGAGCAGA
Organism: Gekko gecko; assembly: GCA_029375565.1. Lineage (NCBI taxonomy): Eukaryota > Metazoa > Chordata > Lepidosauria > Squamata > Gekkonidae > Gekko > Gekko gecko. Next base: position 84,720,859 of record JAPDNY010000003.1, read on the forward strand.
CTTTTGCTTGCTGCAGTAATTAAAATAAATTTGTTTGCACTGTAGCCCTTATAGTGCCTAGGATCATATTTCAAAACCTTTCATCAGGTACTATAGAACTGTTTCTTTGTATCTGCCTAAAGATCATGGGGCATTTGTGAAAGTAATGGATTTCTCAAAGATCACTTAAGGTTAAACTGTGTACAGCCCCATTGCATGATAGTTGAGAGCTTACTTCTGTATAAACATGCCAAATGCTGGGTGAAAGGGTTGAATCTGCAGGTGCCTTTCTACATGTGGAAGCATTCGTGGAAGGGCTGTTTTATACCTTGCATTGGAGCTCTGATTTATAAAAGCGAAGCTAAGGCTTATGGTTGCACACAACTAGAAACACAAGAATGACCACAAATTCAAGGGCCCAAGAATCTTTTCTTTGGCACTAATGTCTAAATGCCTCCCATCCTAATTCCATACATAGAAATTCATGAGACATTAAAGAAAAATGTCTATTTACATCTGAAATGACATTGATACGTAATATCAACTTCTGGGTCCCACAGAGTGTTCCCCACAGACTTGGACTTTGATAGAATCTACCTATCGTAGGCCACACAATTGCACAAGCTTTTGCAGAAGCATATATGGAGCAGCACTAGTAACTGTATTGTTTTTGCTCATGCTTTATTAAAAAAATTGAATCCAACCAATTTTGTCCACAACATTAAAAGGTAAGAGCATATGATTAGTGGGCAGAGCAGTGTTTCATGATTAAAGTAGTAGAATATCACCCAACTGGGCTCAGTGGTTGTTCCTGGATTTTAGCGCCTGTGTTAATAAACCATCCCCTTGGTCCAGTGGCAGTCTCACAATATTTCTAACACGTTACCTCAGAAGACCGAAATGTTTGTTTGGTGTTCATTATCTTACATAAAAAGCAGTGTTTAAGTCTGTAGCTCAATTTGGACATAAAATTTGGTTGTGAGACATGAACCTAGTTAATTGCCAGGCTGGTGCAGTCCTCCCCTTGAGAAGTATGCCCAGATAAGTAGCTCCCATCAGTCATGAGGTTCCAAACATGGACACCTTGATAAACTGGAGGATTTCCTTTCAATTGAACAGGAAGTCAGCCTGGGGGGTGAGGCTGCTAACCTAAAACTAGCTTTGAAGGCTAGGTTGGACTCTGTGAGGAAAGTAGGATCTATAATAAGTAACATCTAGTTTGACCCTCTTGGCCTTTTTATTTATTTTATTTAAATTAGGCTTCTAGACCACCCTCCCCTATAAAACAGGGCTCGGGGCAGTGTACAACAATAAAAACACATTCATATATTAGTCAACAATTAAAAACAATAAAAAATACAACAGTGAACATAGCTGGATGGTGCTAAAAACTTCAGGTTGTGCCACTGCCGCGGGGGGGGGGGCCGGGCAGGCAAGAAAACAGGAAAAGAAAACAGGAGTGGCAGTCGAGGTGGAAACTGGCTGCCCTCCACCAAAAGCCTGGTGGAACATCTCTGCCTTACAGGCTCTGCAGAACTGCATCCGGTCCTGCAAGTCACAGGTGTTATTCAGCAGAGAGTTCCACCAGGCTGGAGCCAGGGCGTCTCTGGTTGAGGACAGCTGGATGTCTTTTTACTTCCCTCCATGCTTATTAAGTGAACTTTTAACCTAGAATTTCACATTTTGAACTGGTTACAGATAGGGTATAGTCTGAACTGTCAGCTTCTAGCCAAGGTAGCTTACATTTATACTGTTTATCAGCGTACTAGGCATAATCCAGGACTCTGTGACTACCAGAAGCATCCAGCCTGGGTTTACATACTCATTGTAACTGCTCATGGGCTAGACTAATGGGACATGTGTCATAAAAGTATATGTGACCCATCCACCTTATGCAAAAAGAGAAAATGCCCTCCATAGCTGTGGAAGGAAACCCAAAGGTTATCAAGTTCTGTCTTCTCTTTCAGAATTCCTTAGGCTGAACTAATCCTGGGTTAATGCTTTGCTGATCTCCTTTATAAAACCTACTGTGAAGGGTAATTTACAGGTATGTTTCATGATCCAGCTATTTGTTCCTGGTCTTTATCCATAGCTACTTTGGATGGCAGTAAATGAGGGATATAAATAGAGCTAACAGCATTAGAAAGGTTCTTCTAATATACCAAAGTTGAGCCCATTGCTGTTTGTTTTTTAGTAACACCAGTAAGGAGTTCTCCCTGCTCTTTAAAATATCATCATGGGCTTTTGAAAACTGCTATACTATCCCTCCTCCATATTTTCTTTCTTTGTATACCAGTTATTTCACTTATTTTATTTTCTTTGTTCTTTTCCTGTGAATTGCCAGTATGTAGATTGCCATAAATTCAGGACCCAGGTAGCGAGATATACAGGTAATACTCCCTTCCCTGTTTGTTGGTATGATAAGGCTTGCAAGTTACAGGGGACCCACTCAGTTAGCTAGAGTGATCAAACACTTCATTCAAATCATTTTGAAGAAGAAGAAGAGATTGGATTTATACCCCGCCCTTCACTCGGAGTCTCAGAGCGGCTTAGAATCTCCTTCTCTTCCACTCCCCACAACAGATACCCTGTGAGGTAGGTGGGGCTGAGAGAGCTCTTTTGAGGACTGCCCTTGAGAGAACAGCTCTGAGAGAACTTATGACTGACCCAAGGTCATCCAGCAGCTGCAAGTGGAGGAGTGGGGAATCTAACCCGGTTCTCCCAGATTAGAGTCCGTGCACTTAACCACTACACCAAACTGGCTCTTTTGGGGTACTCTGTGGCCTAAGCTGGACACAGTAGTCAGTACTGAATAAAACAGGATCTTTTATGCTTTTATTCCAGCCTAAATATGGCTGCGGTGGCTCAAGTGGTTAAGACGCTGAACTGCAGGCTGTGGAAGGTCAGTAGTTCAGCAGTTCGAGACCCGGGTGCTGCATGACGGGGTGAGCTCCTGTCTCTAGTTCCAGCTCCTGCCAACCTAGCAGTTCGAAAGCAAGAAATTGCAAGTAGATAAATAGGTACCACTTCGGTGGGAAGGTAACAGCGTTCCGTGCACTTTGGTGTTTAGTCATGCTGGCCACATGACCACGGAAATGTCTTCGGACAGCGCTGGCTCTTCGGCTTTGAAACGGAGATGAGCACCGCAACCCTAGAGTCGGATTCGACTGGCTTTCGAGCAAGGGAACCTTTACCTTTACTAAATATGGCTTATGAATTTTTTTGCATCAGCATCACATTACTGATATACACTTGTGTGTTTGTGTGTGCACGCGTTTGTTCAGTGTATTATATTTATTAAATGCCCCGTTTATTAGTTTCAGATCAGTGTTCCAATATGTCAGTCTGAGTTTTAAATTGTATCCCTTGAAGTATTTGCAAATTCTCAGGAGCAGGAGTGGTGTCTGGCGGCTGACTGTGCAGCAGGATGACAGATGCAACTTCTTTCAGCAGCAGCGCCCTCTTGCTGCTTTTGAATTCAGAAAGGAAAAATAAGTTTTGTGCTTTCCATCCTACCTCCTACCAATCATGACAAGCTTTCTTAATATTTGAGAGGGGGAGGGAATGGGGCTTCAGAGGAGAGTGACTTGTGCTCACACTGGTGTAATTGGGGGATACTTTTTAGGCAAGGCAACAACATTCCAGGAAAGGTCTTGTTCTGGTGGTTGTTTTCCCAAAACAAAGGAAATAGTCTTGCATTGCTGGAAGTCGCATGCTTGGGTTGTGCTGCCTTGTTATCATCCGATAACCTGGTGACCCCAGCACTGCCCTGCTCTTCACCGGGCAGCCTCAGGGTAGGGGATGTGAACAGCTTCCTTGCACTTGCCCTTGCGCAGAGATTCACCTTCCGTTCAGTAAAGCTTATATGTCTGCAAGTGTGCATGCATGCCAGAATAACCGTTGGGAGGGGACCCTGGACCTTCTCTCCCTTCTTTTATTGCACTCCCCCTACTAGCATGATGTAGTGTTCAAAGTGTTGTACTAGGATCTGGGAAACCCGGCTTTGAATTCCTACTCTGCCATGGAAGCTCACTGGATGACCTTGTTGGGTCAGTCATACTCTTAACCTAACCTACTTCACAGGGTTGTTGTGAGGATAAAATGGAGGAGTGGAGAGTGGTGTAAGCCATTTTGGGTCCCCATTGGGGAGAAAAGTGGGAAATAAATAAATATTCAGTTTACTTTCGCAAGAAGAAGAAGAGGAGGAGGAGGAGGAGGAGATTGGATTTATACCCTACCCTTCACTACCCAAAGGAGTCTCAGAGCGGCTTACAAACTCCTTTCCCTTCCCCCTCCCCACAACAGACACCCTGTGAGGTAGGTGGGGCTGAGAGAGCTCTGACAGAAACTGCTGTTTTTCTCAAACTTGCCCAAGGTCATCCAGCAGGTGCAAGTGGAGGAGTGGGGAATCAAACCCGGTTCTCCCAGATGAGAGTCCATGCACTTAACCACTACACCAAGCAGGCTTCCATGGGAAGATGGACTTCCCATCATTCACAGCCTTCCAGATCAAGCCTGGAAGTGTTTTGCTTAAAGGAGGTTGTTATCACTCTTGCTGCTGCTCAAGTCTCCTTGCTGTCTATAAAGGATGAAACACTTTGGCGGGTGATAACAATCATGGAGGGTTACATGTGACAGAATGAGTCCCGGATCCCATTTCACACATAGGGGTAGCCCTAAATATGTGGGCATGATAGACTGATTTATGTTTTTTCTGGCACTGAATATCCATGGATGTTGCAGTTTCCATTGAATGGAGGGGAGGATATTGAACTACGGAATGTTGAATGTAGTAGCCCTGTGTTATGCATGAAAATCTGGAATTAGATTTGCTGACATTTTCCCTTTTTACAAAATGCTACCACTTGTATTACAGTGTAAAGATGGAAAATAGTGTGTGTGTTTGTGGGGGGAGGAGGCTATTTAACTCTTTCCTTATTTTCATATTGGAAACTGATATTTTCCCCCCATGTCACAGAACATTTACACGTACTTGTTAGTTTTCCACAGCAGGATAAAAACAAATAGTAGATAGTGATTTCACTGGGAAAATGGCATACACCAGGGAGGGTTAGAAAGCCCTGCTTCCTACATGCTAGTCTCCCCCTTAGACTTGCAGCCACAGCTTCTGCATTCAGTAAGATAAAACAAGTTTGTTAAAAGGATCACAAAGCTACATGTAATCTGTAGTTCATCTCTGATACAGTACAGCTATTATTGATGGGAGGATGGCAGTGGGAAGTTTAACGTTATGATGCCCAAGACAATGGCATGGTTATGTTAAAAATGAACATTAATATTCTAAATTCTGACAAGAAAACCTGAGCTGTGGTGCATAAGTTATTCAGGTTACACCAGTTTACGTATGCTTATTTCACAGTGTGGAAAAAAGTGCTCTAAAGGATACTGAAGCTTAGCCTCTTGCTCAGTTCCCCTTTGGCTAGAGGAATTTCTCCAGATATTAACAGTATTTTCAAGCCTATGTTCACAGCTCTGTGGGCAGAATTTTACCTTTTTAAGATGAAAGCTGAGATCCTAAGGATGCTTGTACAATACAGTAACAAATTCACATACCTTTGCCAGTAGCAGAGGGGACAGATGTATACTGTTTCATATGCCATCAAAAATGCAGGATATAAATCAATAAATGCAGTCATAAAAATCAAGGTCAGAAGAACTTGTTTATTTATTAGATTTTTACCCCACCCTCCCAGCAAGGCCGGCTCAGGGCGGCTTACAACAATATAAAACAGTACAATTTAACAATAAAATCTAGTCAAAACATATTTAAAACCGTAACTATACAACTATTAAAGTGCTAGCATTTAATTCCTCAGCATAACAGTCAGCCTCTACATCTCCTCCAGATGTCCTTCAGATGAGGAGTAGAAGCCTCTTAAGTCTCCTTCAGATGACCCAGGCGTCTCTAAATCTCAGGGCTCCTTGGTGCTGCTTCACAAATGTTTTCATGCACATAGTTTTCTGTGATCAGACTTTGCTAGCACTCCAGATTGACTGTAAATACTGTTGGAGTCTGGAATGGTTGCTCTGAGCTATACTGGTAGGCCACCTTTCTGCACATGCATGGATTCCTCCAGCTCATTTTATGGGTCAGTAAATTTGAATTCCAACACACACGATTGCTGGGTCATACCTTAAACTGAAGCCCAGAATAATTGGAAATTTGGCAATATTGCTGATCTCTGAAGCTGATTAGTAGAACTAGAAATTTCTTCTTACCATGCTTAAAGGATGGGAACTGTAGTACATGGACCCAAGATGTAGTGTTTGAAATGTAGTGTTGAGATTGATATTGATTTATCTGATTGTAAAAATTAATTAATTGAGATTAATTATCCTATTACCATATTAATTAATTGGATTATTAATTGATTATGCAGTATTAGAATCTGACTATCCTATTGTTGTGGGACTATTCACCTGACTAATTAGGTAAGAATTTATTAGTTACTGGCCTTTATTTATTTAGTTACTGGCCAGGATCTAGAGTATCCATACTAAATTGTTAGGCAAGAAATCTGTTAGTTACTGGCCTTTATTTAATTATGCAAATTGTTATCATCCGATAACCTAGTGACCCCAGCACTGCCCTGCTTTTCTCCGGGCAGCCTCAGGGTAGGGGATGTGAACCGCTTCCTTGCACTTGCCCTTGCGCAGAGATTCACCTTCCGTTCAGTAAAGCTTGTATGTCTGCAAGTGTGCATGCATACCAGAATAACCATCGGGAGGGGACCCTGGACCTTCTCCCTAGACTCTCCCAACTGGTAATGGCCCCCACTCACTGGGCTGGGCACACGCTCGATTTGATCTTCATGGCAGGGATTACAGTGGACCGGATCACTGCCTTGGCAGTGCCATAGTCGGACCACTTTGCCTTGAAGGCTCACCTGAACATGCTGCTCCGACCCTATACGGCTTCAGATGGCTCTCCAGGATCCGAAGCCCCCTGGCGGCTCGCTGAATGAGCTTGTTGAGGATTAGCATAGCCAACTTTCAACAGCCATCAATGAGATCGCTCCCTGGCGCCCTCTGCGCCCCCGCTTTAAGCTTGCACCATGGTTTACCCAGGAGTTGTGGCTGATGAAATGGGGCTTAAGATGGCTAGAAAGGCAGTGGTGGCGTGCCCGCGACAAAGCTACAAGAACATCCTATAGGGCGTTTATGAGATCCTATGAGATGGCAGTCAAGGCTGCTAAGAGACAACAGTATGCGGCCACGATTGTGTCCGCAAGCTCATGCCCAGTACAATTGTTTAGAACGATTCGGCCTATCACAGCTCTGCCTTAAGACAGGTGAAATGGTAGGGAATTGGATATTGGCTGTGAGGCCTTTGCAAGCTATTTTGCGTATAAAGTCTTGTCACTCCGCCGTGATCTCCCCGCTACAGTTGATACAGTAAAGTAACTCGAGGCTCCAAGCACGTCTTCTTGTCACATCATGGATTATTTCGACTCAGTCTAGAGGAAGTCGACAAATTGCTCCTAACTGTACGCCCTACCACATGCCTCCTTGACCATCGTGGCTAATTAAAGCTGGCCATTAGGGGTTCCAGGGTGCCTTGAGGGAGATTATCAACAAGTCCCTCTCTGAGGGGCTGTTCCCTGAGGCACTTAAGGCGGCAGTGATGCGCCCTCTCTTGAAAAAGCCATCTCTGGATCCGGCTGAATTGGCCAACTATCGGCCGGTTTCCAACTTGCCCTATTTGGACAAGATAATAGAGAGGGCAGTGGCGATGCAGCTACAGGGCTTTTTGGATGACGCTTCCATTTTAGATCCCTTCCAGTCCGGCTTCTGCCCGGGCCACGGGACAGAGACAGCACTGGTCGCCCTCACAGACGACCTCCGGAGGCACCTGGATCAGGGCAGATCGGCAGTGCTGCTGTTGTCAGATCTGTCAGCCGCGTTCGATACAGTCGACCATCAGCTACTGACGCATCTCCTCACCAACATTGGAGTTCAGGGACTACCCTTGCAGTGGCTTGCCTCCTTTTCCCAAGATTGGGGACAGAGAGTGGCGCTGGGGGATCAGCTCTCCCGAAGGAACCCACTGGAATGTGGAGTGCCCCAAGGGGCAGTGCTGTCCCCAATGCTTTTTAGCATCTATATGCGCCCTCTTGCCCAGATTGCCCGGAGGCAAGTCACTAATATACAGATGACACCCAACTCTATCTGTTGTTGGATGGCTGGTCTGAATCCAAACTGGAAGACCTAGGTCCAGTGCTACAAGCCGTGGCTGGTTGGCTTAGGCTGAACCAGATGAAATTGAATCCAACGAAGATGGAGGTCCTGTGCCTGAGTTGGAGTGGTCCAAGGGTAGGGATCCCACTCCTGACCTTCGATGGGGTGCTACTCATGCCAGCGCTGGAGGTTAGGAGTCTGGGAGAGCTCCTGGATACCTCCTTAACAATAAAGGCCCGGGTAGCAGCTACTGCCAAGTTGGCCTTCTACCATCTTTGGCTGATTAGGCAGTAGGTTCCCTTTCTTGAACGCAATGACCTGGCAACAGTGATCCATGCGATGGTCACCTTGAGATTGGATTACTGTAATGCCCTTTACATGGGGCTGCCCTTGTCGCAAATCCGGAAGCTGCAGCTGGTGCAAAACGCTGCGGCCAGGTTGTTGATGGGAATCCCAATTTGGGAGCACATCCAACCTGTGCTAAAGACGTTGCACTGGCTGCCTATAGCATACTGGGTCCGCTTCAAGGTGCTGGTTTTGACCTTTAAAGCCCTTTATGGCCAGGGTCCTGCATACCTAAGGGACCACCTTTCCCCATACGTACCCCAAAGGACACTGTGATCGGGGACCCAGAACTGGCTGGCTCCCCCACATTTCAAGGAGGCCAGACTGGTGGCAACTAGGGCCAGGGCTTTCTCGGTGGTGGCTCCACTCTGGTGGAATGAGCTCCTGGGAGAGACTAGGGCCCTGCGGGACCTTTCACGATACCGCAGGGCCTGTAAAATGGAGCTCTTCTGCTAGGCCTTTGGAGCCACCACCACTAACACCTCTACCGCCAATAGTTAATATCTACTTTGGTGGAGCCCTGGCCCATAGGTCCCTCAAACACAGCCCATGCCAATGACCTGAGATAGCTGCAGAAGGCCGAAGAGCTAATTGGAATATGAGGAACGTTGCTAGCACTTTATCTCATTTGAATTTTAATGTTGTATTTATTAATGTATTTGATTTTATCATGACTGTATTATGGGAATTTTATTTGTCTGTAAGCCAATCTGAGCCGGCCTTGGCCAGGAGGGCAGGATAAAAATTTAATAAACAAATAAATAAATAAGAATCTCTCCTTTTTAAAGTGTTCTTCTACTATGTTTCACTGCAAAGAAAAGATTGCAAATTTGCAAAAGTTCCAACAATTGCAATCAGGAAAGATGTTGAAATTATGTGGAGATTTTATGCACAATTTAAATAATATACTCTGTATGTAGAATATAGTTTCCTTGGTGCAGAAGAGAACAGATGAGCCCAGTATGTGTAGTCAGTTCACTTGGGTTACAATTGGATCACACCAACTCATTGCTTGTGTCTGCCACTAGGAATCCTGTAAGAAACTAACCTGTTCTGGATCTGTTTTGAAACAGCTGTCCATCACACCATGGTTCGCGGAATTTGATGCAGAGGGGAAATAACAGAGAAAGTGGTGGCAGAACAGCTCTGAGAATTTCTGGATGATAGATCTTCCTTTGACATTTTTAGTCAGACTTAGGATAGTTTTGGGATAAAGACAGCTTTGGTATTCCTGCTGGACAGTTTGCATTTATAGCTTGAAAAGGGAAGTGCTTTCCTTTTATAATTACTAGACTTCACAGCCACTTTCAGCGCAGTGGATCGTTCAGTTCTGCTACATCTTTGGAGTATGGAGTTTTGACTAGTATGGCATTTTGGATAAGGTATATCTGTCATTTGAGGCAGTTAAGAGCCTGGGTGTTATGATGGGCAGTGCTGCAGGTAAATCTGGTGGCAAGAATACTTTTTATCACCTCCCTGTGACAGTTAGAACTGGATATGGAACAACTGACTGGTTTAGCATAGGAAAAGGAGTATGACAAGGATGTATATTGTCACCCAGTATTTAATTTATATGCAGAGTACATCATGCGAAATGCCAGCCTGAATGAATCACAAGCTGGAATTTAGATTGCTGGGAAAAACGTCAACAAGCTCATATATACAGACAATACCACTCTAATGGCAGAAAGTGAAGAGGACCTAAAGAGCCTGTTGCTGAGGGTGAAAGTTGGCTTGAAACTCAGCATCCAAAAAACTAAGATCATGGCATCTGGCCCCATCACTCCTTGGCAAATAGAAGGGGAAGTCATGGAAACAGTGAGAGTCTTCACATTCCTGGGATCCAAGATCACTGTCGATGGTGACTGCAGCCATGAAATTAAAAGACGCCTGCTCCTTGGGAAGAAAGTGATGGCAAACGTAGGCATCATAATAAAAAGTAGAGATATCACCTTGCCAACAAAAGTCCATATGGTTAAAACAGTGGTATTCCCAATAGTAATGTATGGCTGTGAGAGTTGGACCATAAGGAAGGCCAAGCACTGAAGAATAGATGTTTTCGAATTATGGTGCTGGAAAAGACTCTTGAGAGTCCCTTGGACTGCAAGGAGATCAAATCAGTCAATCCTAAAAGAAATTAACCCTGACTGTTCTCTGGAAGGTCAGATACTGAAGATACTACTTTGGCCACCAAATGAGAAGGGAGCATTCACTGGAGAAGACCCTGATGCTGGGAAAGATTAACAGTAAAAGAAGAAGGGGACGACAAAGGATGAGGTGGTTAAACAGTGTTATCAATGCAACAAACATGAAATTGAGCAAACTCTGGAGGATGATGGAGTACAGGAGGGCCTGGCGTGATGTGGTCAATGGGGTCACAAAGAGTCGGACTCGACTGTGTGACTGAACAACAACAACAAAAGTGGCACAGAAGTTGGTCTTCTATACAGCTCATCTAGCCACATTGATCTAGCAACTGTAATCTTATTGTAATGTGCTCTGTATGGGGTTGCCCTTGAAAATGACTTGGAATATCAGACACAAAATGCAGCTGTTCGGCCGCTCTTTGCAACAAGCCACTATGAACATAGCTGTGCCTGTATTGAGAGTATTGTTCTGGTTACCTGTTGGCTTCTGCATCCAGTTCAAAATGCTGCTTATTACTTTAAAGTGTTTTGTGTTCTGAGACCTGCATGCTAGAGGGACTGTTATGGTCAGTACAAATTTGTTCGACAACTGTGATCCTCAGACTGGTCTTTTTGCTGTCCCCTCCATTAGGCCAATGACATTGCCACTGATCATGCTTTTTCTGTACTGGCACCTGCATTACATAATTGCCTTTTAGAGCAAAGCCCTCCCTCTTTTGTTGAACTTTAGAAAACTTTGAAAAGAAAGCTTTTTAGTAGGGCATTTGGTTAGCATTTTGATCTAGTTTAAAGATTATTGTTGGGTTAGCTTTTAATGTATCTGTATTTGATGTTGTTTGCAGTTTCATGTCTTACCCGGGATGCTGAGGTTGACCAGCCTTGTACCTCAACCCCCCTGAAATGAACTTACACAACTAGTTTCTTTGGAAAATTAGGTGGATAAAATTGGCCACAACTTTTATTGGTTACAGCTGTAGAGCATTGGCACGGCATGGGTCCACCGAATCCGACCTATCGGCTGGCCTGTGTGCCAGCCAAGTTAACCGTTACCCAGCCAGCCGGCATGGGTAGAGAAGGCGGGAGGGCAGGTTATCGGAGTTCACACAGACGCTTGCCCCTTTGTGAGCTCCCCTGCCCTCTGGCTGTGAGGGCAAGCGCTGTTACTCCTTGAGCTAGCAAGCTCCGTTCAGCCCTCATGCCAAGACCATTAAAAGGGGTCCCCCAACTCCAGAATTGGCGTGCAGGCTGAATTCTGCCAACGGATCCGGCCCCATGCTGTTACCGCCACAAGAGCAGGACGCCCCCTTTTGTCCTGTTCCTGCCAACGCCCCTACAGCTGTACCCAAGAAAGTAGGTAATGACGGACTCCGTGCAACCAGATATCCATACCCCAGGGTGATAGATGCATGCCATCCGCCCGGAACAGGGCCTCCATCTTGTGGGAGATGTCTGGGTGGCGAATCCAGATGCTGCCTGCAGACTTGACTGCCCGGCCCAGCCTGCTGGACACCTTCCGCCTTGCCACCTCCACCTTCTTGAGGTGAGTTGCTCCTCGCCACGACCTCCGTTCCAACCAATCCAACCAGAATATGATTGTCCCGTGCAGGATCTCATGTACGAAGGCCAGGTCAGCCAATACCTGGTGCTCAAGGGACACCCCAGGGCACTCGGTCAAATCATTCTCCCCAAGCTGCAGCAGCAGCACGTCAGGAGGGTGGCTCCTCTTCCCGACGCGCCCCAACCAGGGCAACAGGGACCTCCACCGCATGCCTCGCTACGCCATCCATGTAATGTGCACTGCACCTACCAAGCCCAAGTCCTTGCCCCAGCCCGACAAGGATGCATAAAAACCTGCCCAATGGACGATGCTGTGCCCCAAAATCCAGACTGTCCTGTACACCCGGCCTGAAACTGAGGAGTCAGAGAGATGGTCACAGGCCGGACTCCAGCTGCAGCCTGATGTACGCCCTAAAGGCTGTAGATCGCCAGCGCCCTATGGCTCGTATGCTTGCCTCCGGCAGGCCGACACCCACAGCCGTGGTAGCTGCCCCGATCCTGAAGGAGTGAGGCCAAAATTCCTTGCCTGTTAAGCCAACGCCCCAGTGCCGCTCTGAAAACCCCGTGAACTGATATCTGGTCAATGGGGCCCCGTCTCTATGGATAAGCAAAGGACTGCTTCCTTTAGGCCACATTGCCAAAAAGGCACATGTGGACCGCACAGCGGCCCCAGTTGCAGACGTGCCCCTTTTCCCAATTGATCAGTCTTCGACCTCCTAATATATAATGAAATCCCCTTCGGTCTGAAGGAAACGTCCTGCATGCCCAGGGGTGGATTGGTGAATGAGATTCTGGAGCTCGCCACCAGTTCCCTGACCCTCAAGGCCCCCCAAAAGGCCAAGACAAATGTTGTCTCAAAGAGTGCGGCCTTGTACTGGGACCAACACAGCGCCGTAAGCTCCCGCAAAATCCCCCCCAATAACTCAAAGGTCACAGGCCATCTGCAATCTGGAGGCTGTGCGGCTTGCCTCCGCCAGCCCTCGACCGTTTTACGAGCTTGGAACGAGTGGCATGGGTTTTCGAACCCCTCAGCTTTGCTAAAGAATGTGATGGTGGCCATGTGAACCCAGATGGTGCTGTGGGAGAAGCCACTGTCCTGCAGGCATGCCATGTAGCGAAGCACCCAGTCCCCCTCCACTGGCAAGGTCTGTGTCCCCCCGAACCCTGCAGTAAAGTAAAAAAAGGCATCTATAGCCTTGGCATATGTGGCGAAAGTGGAGGGAGCAAGGGACCCATAGATGCCCCACCTTATTGTACCTTCCCAAGTTCCCACAGCTCCTCCGGGAATGGGTCTGAAATGCAGTTGGCTCCTGGCGCCAAGATGCAGAAATGCTCCTCCTGTAGGCGAGACAAAGCGTCCGCTATGCTGTTATCCATGCCTGGCACGTGACTTGCAGAAAATGTAATGTTATCGGCCAAGCAGGCCAAAACCAGGCAGCGAACCAACCGCATCACCCGTTCAGACTTGGAAGTCTGCTTGTTCACCACCCCGACGACTGCCTGGTTGTCGCACCAGAACCACACTCTCTTATCTCTAAAGAGGTCTTTCCAAATGATCACTGCCACCAATATCGGGAAGAGCTCCAAGAAGGTGAGATCTTTGAGCACCACGGAACCCTCCCACTCCTTGGGCCAGGACTGTGCGCACCACTTGCCATTGTAGTAGACTCCGAACCCAGCACTGTCTGCTGCGTCAGAGTAACACCGTTGTATCCTGCCAGGAACTGGAGCCAAATACCTAGATCCTCCCACATGCCTCTGGTCACCCGTACCCGGTGATGCGGTTGTTTGACCTCGGCCGTCGCTCTGGCCAGCCTCGTGCAGAATGCCCTGCCAGGCGAAATGACCCGGCAAGCGAAGTTCAAGTGTCCCACCAAGGACTGCAGTTCCCTCAACGTGCACTTCGGTCGAGCCCTAACCAACGAAATGAGAGCCTGGAGGGCCAAGAGTTTGTCCTCTGGCAACCTGGAGGCCTCCACCACCGAGTACAATTGAATAGCCAGATAGGTTAAACTAGTTGCCGGCCCTTCAGTCTTGTCCATCACCAATGGGACACCGAGCTCTTCAGCAAGGCCCTGAAGGGCTCGTAGAGACCCCGCGCAAGCCTCGTCATCCCCGGGGCCAATGAAAAAGAAGTCGTCTAGGTAATAAGTAATCCCCGTGGACCCAGTCCTCAACTTTGCCGCCCACTTGAGAAAGGTACTGAATGTTTCGAAGGCTGTGCAGGCCACCACACAACCCATTGGCATGGCCTTAGCAACTTACCAAGCCCCTTGGAACTTGAAACCCAGCAAGGAAAAGGCTTCCAGGCTTACTGGGAGCAGCCGGAAAGCTGACTGAATGTCACATTTGGCCATGAGCGCCCCCGCCCACACGCCCTAACTAGTCCCACCGCATGGTCGAATGACGCATATTTCGGGGGGGGATCCTCGGGGGGGATCATGTCATTCACTGAAGATCCCTTCGGATATGAGAGATAATGAATCAGGCGATACTTGCCCGGCGTTTTCTTTGGCACCACCCCCAAGGGGGATACCCACAGGTGGTCTATCGGGGGTGTGCTGAATGGGCCCATGATGTGCCCGGCCACTAATTCCTTCTGCAGCTTCGCGGTGACCACCTCAGGCATCTACCTGGCTGACTTTAGGTTGTTGGAATCGGTTGCAATGCGTGGGCTGCCAAAAGGAATGGGAAAACCCTTAGTGAACCCATCCAAGATGTAGCGTCCGGCCTCCTGCAAGGGGTATTGCGCCAGGAGTGGTCTCAAGGTGTCCACCCGAACTGGGGTGACCACCAAGGACCAAAAGTCCATTGGGGCGCTAGTGTCTGGAGGCAGAAGTGGCTGCGGTGCCTGAGGACCCCCCTCCCCCTTTTGTGTTGGCACCGCCAGGGGAGGACTTTCTGCCCCGAAAGGGCTGCTGGCCACTGGTGGACCGTGGGCAATAGACCCGCCCATGCCCCCCCATACTTCGCGACTATGGTTAAACTTGCACCGTGCACTGCGACACCGGCCCTGGTTGTACTCCCAGCAGACCCCACGTGACTGGTCCTTGTGCGTGGACCAGCGATCGCTCTTTACCTCACCTCGTCCCTTAATGCACGGGCCGACCTCCCTGAGCCAGACCTTGTCCTGTAGCAGGTCCCACCGTGCCCTATCATTGCACGAAGCCAGTTTACGGCAGGTCTCGTCATAATTGATGGCCGGCCCCTCGCCTGCCAAAAATCTGGCCTCGACCATGTTACTCATGTGGTTAAGCAAATGCCACCCCCCTCAGGGTATGTAGTAGCAACTACCCCCGCATATACCAAGTACCCAGAAACCCAGTTGAGGAAGGTGCGCTCTGCTTCCTCAGTCTTATCCTTCTTCTCTCTCTTGTCAGATTTCAGAGTGCGGGCCTCAGCTCCCCGTTTTTGAAGCAAAGTAGAAACATTAACGTAATACCCATCCAAAATGCTGTCCCTCAGTTCGTCGGATAAATGGAGCCCCGGTGGCTCCTCTCCATTCAAGTACGTGGAGAGGATGGCGGACGGATCAGAGATGTCGACATTGTCCCAGACCATCCTGGGATCCCACCCTGCCTGTGCATTCAGCGCCCTGCAGTGTATAGCCCAGGCAGGCAGCCCTGGCTCGTGGGTCGCTGCCGCCCAGTAATCGCTCGGGGGCTGCCCACTGCGCCCTGCAGTTGAATCCTCACCTGAGGAGGCCTCGGGCTCATCACGGGAGCACGTGGAGGAGCTCGAGCTACCCCTCTCCCATCTCCTATCTGTGGAGCGTGCTGCAGGCCGCGAAGCCCGACGACTGGACAAGCTGGTGGAGGCCCTCCTGCGCTGCTGGGCCAAACCCCCCTCAGGCTCAGCCTTCCGGGCTCGTTTGGCCGCTGAATCCTGGCTCATCTTGGCCACCTTCTCGGAGAGCTGATCGAAGGCCTGCTGCAGGCCCGCATGCTATCGGCCAGCTCTGCAACACCTTCCGACCCATCTGTGCTGCGTGGCACTGCCTTCCTCTTTGACGGATGGATTGACCTGGTCCCCACGGGGACTGGCGTTCTTCCTGCTGGTGTTCCGACTGCTGCGGGCCGTACTGCTGCGGGCCGACTGCTGCGGGCCATACTGCTGCGGGCTGACTGCTGCGGGCCGTACTTGCCCCCTGGGCAATGACTGTGGTATCGTCCCAGAAACTGCGCCCGTGTGCCGGGTGCTGCGTGATGAACAGGCAAAACAAAACAAAACACGTTAAGACCCCCACTCCCCTGTAACCTGCCACCGAATAGGCGAGTGTGTGTGGGGTGAACCGCCCGCGGACTGGCGGATGACTCGTCCCTGACCTAACTAATGATTACCTGCCTACCTATGCTCTTGCCATACCTGTCTAACTACCTGCTAGCTAGTGAAAGGAGGGGAGCCGTTGGTGATACTCCAGTCCACTCAGTGCTTATGGCTCCGCGGCCTGCTTGTTTCTCCGTGAGGAGATGCTGGCCTCCAGGTGGGACCAGGGGATCCCACGGAATTGTACCTCATATCTGGGCAATTGGACCCTATCCCGTGGATAAAATGGATGTCTTGGAGGATGGGCTCTCAGACCTTGTACTCCTCTGAGGTCCGTGTCTTCCCCCGGCTCCATCCCCAAACCTCCATGAGTTTCCCGGACGAGGTCTGGCAACGCCAGTCCCCTACCCAATTTCCTGCCAGCGACTGGGGAGTGACCTGGTGACCTGGTAATCTGCGCCACTATCTAAAAAAGATGGAATGTGATGTAGCAAGACTGGAGGAGCGGGGAATCGAACCGGGTTCTCCCAGATCAGAGTCTGCGTAGTTAACTACTACACTGAACTTGGGAGGCCCTGAAAAGAACTCCGATCTGTTGCCTGGGATTGGGCTCATGGGATGCTGGCCTCAGGATCTCCCAAAATTACCTGTCGTTCCCAGCGTCAGG
The DNA here is from genome assembly GCA_029375565.1 of Gekko gecko. NCBI lineage: Eukaryota > Metazoa > Chordata > Lepidosauria > Squamata > Gekkonidae > Gekko > Gekko gecko. Next base: position 84,738,019 of record JAPDNY010000003.1, read on the forward strand.
CAGTCAGCTCCCTGGGATCAAATGGATGCTTCGGAAGGTGGACTGTATGGTCCTGTGCCCGCTGGGGCCCCTGTCCCCCCCCAGTCCCCCTGCCTCTCCATAGTATTCTTGCTCCATCACCCGGCCCTAAGCGGAGGGTGGGGTGCCAAGCCTGCAGCCCGGTGGGGGTGAGGCCAAATGGAGGCGTGCAAAGGGATGGGGGGGGGAAGCCACGACCTGCGCGGCCTGGATAACCGATGCTGGTGGGGGTGGAGCAGCGGGGCAGCGGGGCAGAGCTGTTGCCGGCCGCTGCGGCCTGCCCAGGCCCCGAGTGGCCCGCCAGGGGGGGAGCAGCTTGAAAATCCTGAGGACGTGTAGATCTCCCCCCGGTAAGACCCCTTGAAATGCCCCACCAGAGCCGTCTGCCCGGCCTGGCTGCCGGGCAGGGTAGGGTCTGGCAACAAAGGTAGGCTGCCTCTCACCCCTCCCGCCCTCTGGTTGCAAGCGGTTGCCCAGGCAGGCCCGAGGGCCCAATGCGGAGCCGCTGCAGACCCCGCCGGGCTCCGATGGGGAGCCTCACTGCGGGTTGGCCCCGCTGAAGCGCTCATAGACTCCACATCCTGGCGTTGAGAGCTGTGCCCAGCAGCTGGGTGGGCTGGGGCCGATGCACTCGTCGGCTGGGCCGAGGCACGGGGTACCCGATGGGGGCCGCGCCAGCACTGCCGTGCACCCCTCGAGGTTGGGTGCGGGGAGGGAGAGCGGTGAGGCAAAAAAAGGGGGCCCACCTCCCATCCGCCCCCAGACCCTGCCATCCACCCCCCAGCCGCAGGCGATTGCCCGGGCGGGCCCCTGGCCTTATCTGCACACCAGGCTTGCCTCCTAAGGAACTCCAAACCGGGCTCGCCTTGTGGTCGAGCAGGGAGGGGGGAGCGGCTTCCCTGCCACTTTTAATGCCTCCCCTCCCCGACCACCCCACTGACCTTCCATTGGCCGGGGCAAGAGGGGGCGGCGCTTCTTTTCCCGCCACGCGTTAAGACCTTCCCCCACTTCAGGCCGGCTGGCCTCTCCGTCCCTGCCCGGCCCCACAAACGGCAGGCCCGGCCTACCCGGGCCCTTTCTGCTTTCAAATGTTTGGTGTCTTAAGGAGGATATTGTTAGCAGCCTTGAGTCCTGTTTTTGGAGGAAGCCAGCTTACAAATGCCACAAATAACCCAATACACATTGTTGGACAGTTTACCTGAATAGTATTGAATTATGCTAGTAGTTTATGGTTTTCAAATGAAATTTTTGTAATTTCAAGAATTGTTGGAAAAGAGCACCAAAAACGGAGGATTACCTAACACTGCCACACCCAGGTAGTGGAAAGGGAGACCAGTATGTTCCCTCAGCCACAGCCTGCACGTGTACCAGAAAGAGGGAAACTTGCGTTTGTATATATATTTGCTCACCATCACCTCTTACTCATTGTGGGTGTTTTTCTTTCCTTTCTCTTGGGTCTTCCCTCCCTACCCCTGCACTACTCTAGATCTATAATTTGTTTTTATGGCTTCCTTCCCCTCCCCCCAAATCTCTAGTTTTAGGAGCTGAAAACAGGCTATATTTTTAGCCATTCCATGCTGAAATTCATGCTTGGCACATTGTTGCTATTAGATTAAGCCTTTCCTTTCTCCTCCCTCTATCCCATACATGTGCATGAAGGAGAGCTGGGACATATGCTGGAGTGGTAAAGGAGCAGAACGCATCTCCAATCTGGCCTTTATTGAGGTCTGGCCTGGTGTGGCACAAGAGGGACGTGCCCTGGAATCAGTAAGCCACCAGTGTGGGCCAGCCTTGTAATAAAGGAACTCTAAATTTATTCTGTCTGTTTATTCTTTGCCCTGTAATAGTGCAGGGAGCCTCTCAAAAGGCCTTTCCCTTTTGGGGGCTGGAGGGCTTGGAAGGCAGCAAAGAATGTGTGGATGTTCTTCCAAGGATCACGTGTTTTTGCTCCCTTTAAATATCTGCAGTTGAAAGACAGCTCCCATCTGATTGTGGAGGAAAAGAGTGAAGAGCTCCTCCTACTATAAACCTCTCTTTGGGAGAGCTCCAGAGCAAAAGGCCCTGTGGGAAACCTTTTATTTTCTTCTAATTTACAAATATGAATCAAGACATTTGGAGTCTCTTAAATCTTCTAGTTTTCTTTTTCTCTGAAACACTATATTAAAACTGTGGTTCACAAACTTTTAAGAGCTGTACTGTAGAACAGAGGGAGATTCTTTTCTGACAGATGTTCCCCCATTTTGGTTTTACCCTTGAGGTATCCATCTCCCTCCCCAACACATGGGCATTCAGCAGTAACTCCACAAACCCTCTTTCACTAAATTGAACCAAGGATTTAAATAGACATACATGTTTATTCTAATGTGCATTTTTAATCACTGGGAGATTCCATAAGCTCTTTGAAAAGGACTTTGTGGGAAAAGAGATGCTTTAGGTGGTGTGGTTACATTTCTGGCCCAGGGGGCTCTTTTTGGGCTCCATAATATCTTGACGTATGGATTACCTGTTGTACCTGTTTTTCCCTGGGCAACTGATCTGCTGATTCAGTGCATGGGTATCTGGTCTTCCACAAAGAACATGGCAGATATAAACAGCCATGATCAAAGCTTGTGCATGAGGTACAATGGAAAGATTGCAAAGTCAGGTCAAATGAAACAGCCTGCATACAACTGTATATTGTTCTTCCGTACTTCTTTGTGCATTTCCAGATGTATACTAACACACTAAATAGAGGGGCTGGGAAGCTTGTGGATGAACATGTTGTTACAGTGAAGTTACATGTATATGTGGCAAGACTTGGCTGCCTCTTAGTGTGAAGGGGAGGTGCTCATGTCTAAACTTGCTGGGTGTATATGCAACATATATGACTTAAGGCTCCAAATATTTCTCAAATGTACACCAGTATTCAATATATGAAATACATGAACGGCAATAAATAGGCTGGAGATTTAAAGCAATATCTAACATTCACTATTTGACACTCCCAACAGAAAGACTTCACAGAGTCTCAGTTCACAATTTCAATGGACTGTATATACAAGGCAGCTGTGTAAATCACAGGTTCCTGGCACATGTTCCCAAAGAGTTCAGAAATGTACATTTCCCATTTACATGGCAATCCTGTGTTGTTACTTAGACATGTAAAGTATAACTTTGGTTGTTAATAAAATGTCAGGGCAATAAAAGGGGAAGGATGGGGAGAAACTTAACTATATGAATTGTTCATCTTCCAGCCATGAGGACTGAGTGACAAAAAGGCAGGGAATGGTAATCTCTAAATAAATGAAGATTTAAAGTGGATGTGGGGGGGGAGGATTGCTTTATACAGTATGTTACTCCTAAAGAAAGTACTTCCTTGTGAGAAATAGTGTGCAGCCTACATATAGATTGCTTCTTGGTGTGGTCTACATGCATGTATTTTGCTGTGCATATGCTTGCTGATCTGCACAATTAGCTGCAGCTTCCTAGCATTTGTATTCCACATCTCTACAAATACATGCGTACCATGGGTTGCACTTTACTTTCTATGTGGAAATGCTTTCCATGTAAGAACTTGTGATGAAGCCCTAATATTAGGATTCTGATATTAATGCTTAGTAAGTCATGAGGTCTTTGTTACATTTGAGGAATGTTCTGTAATTAAAGAGCCTGCAGTTAGATCACAAATATGCCACAGCACTATCTTTCACATGCTTTGTAGTTTCCAACTTTGTACAATAGCTGGCTGTGAATGAGACCACAATCATCTATTCCTTGTCCAGGTGCTCCTCTGCCTACTTCTTGCACAAACACTATCACCAATGTATATTCCTGTGTTGTCTCTTAGCCTTCCACTTTTCTTGGTCTCCCCTCACTTGCCTAACATTTCTTCCACTGCCTAAATCCGGACCCAGTCTTCAGTCTTGATTCTTAGCCCCATAACGCTATTATTTCCATAAAATAATAAAAAAAGAACTGAGCAAGAACTGACTTAATTAACCTGTGCAGGGCTGCCCTTTCCTCTGGAAGACTGAAACACTGTTGGCCTATTTCCCAGGGTGCCTGCAGGTCGTGTGCAATCTCTCAGTGAAAAGCAACAATGTGGAAAGACCAAATAATTCCTGAAGATACTGACGCCGAGGAGGAGTGTGACTCTGAGCAGCCCATTCACGCCTGGAATTCTATAAATACTTTTACTGTGTGGCACTAGGAAAACTTCAAGTCTTTTTATTAGTGCTGCATATAGTGTAGTAATTGTGTATGGTGTAAGTGTGATTCCTGGGCCTGGTCTGAAGTTCACGTTCTTGGGTGTGACCCCATGCCCTGATGACTGAAATTGAGTGGAGATGTATGAGAGAAGGAGACACCAGAGAGTTGGAAACTGAAGCTCCAGGCATTTAGAAAAGTGCTTTCAAGTTTAAGAGTCAGTCTCTCTAATAGTGGCACTCAAAGCCAACTGTGCAGTTCCTGAAGCTCATCTACTTTTCTCTTACATCTTACTATTTCATGAACATTCTCCAAACCTTGTTCTTTTCTGCAGTTGCTTGCCAGCTCCCCACTTATCCCTGAATTTGTTCTCTGTCACTTTTCTTCTGCATCAGCCTCTTACTGACTTTAAGCTACATTGATCTTGTCCACTTATGTATATAGAATCTAAGTCATAAGAACATAAGAGAAGTCGTCTTGGATCTGGCCAGTGGCCATCCAGTCCAACACTCTGTGTCACACAGTGGCCAAAATCCAGGTGCCATCAAGAGGTCCACCAGCAGGGCCAGAACTCCAAAAGCCCTCCCACTGTTGCCCAACAAGCATCAAGAATACAGAGCATCATTGCCCCAGACATAATAGTGTTCCATCTATACCTTGTGGCTAATAGCCACTGATGGACATCTGCTTCATATGTTTATCCAATCCTCTCCTGAAGCTGTCTGTGCTTGTAGCTGCCACCATTTTGTGTTGCAGTGAATTCCACATGCTAATTACTCTTTGGGTGAAGAAGTACTTTCTTTTATCTGTTCCAAGCCTACTGCTCATTAATTTCCTTCAATGCCCACAAGTACTCTGAAAAAGGGAGAAAAGTACTTCTTTCTCTACCTTCTCTATCCCATGCATAATTTTGTAAACCACTACTTTGTCACCCCTCAATCATTGTTTCTCCAAACTAAAGAGCCCTAAACCTCTTTAACCTTTCTTCATAGGGACGGTGTTCCATGCCCTTAACCATTTTAGTTGACCTTTTGTGCACCTTTTCCAATGCTATAATATCTTTTTTGAGGTGCAGTGACCAAAACTGTAAGCAGTATTCCAAATGAGGCTGCATCATAGATTTATACAGGGGCATTATGTTACTTGCTGATTTGTTTTCAATCCCCTTCTTAATAATCCCCAGCATAGCATTTGCTTTTTTTATTGCAGTTGCACACTGAGGCAATATCTTCAGTGAGTTATATACCATGACTCCAGGATCTCTCTCCTGGTCAGTTACTGCCAGTTCAGACACCTTCCCTTGAGCCTGACCCAGAAACTCCAGCTGATCCAGAATACAGCGGCACAAGTCCTGATGGGAATGCCACAGATGGCACATATACACTGCGCCAGCTACACTGGCTTCCACTGGAGTACCGAGTCAGATTCAAGGTGGTGGTATTGACCTTTAAGGCCCTGAGCGATCTGGAACCTTCGGGGCTGTCTCCTCTGGTATGTCCCTGGGAGAGCATTACGCTTTGCTGAGGGTAATCTGCTGGTTATTCCTGGCCCCAAAGACCTCCGGCTGTCCTCGACCTGGTGGAACTCTCTGCAGACTTTGATCGGGGCCTGTAAGACAGAGATGTTCCGCCAGGCTTTTGGTTGAGGACAGCGTCGATTTCCATCATAGCTCCTCTTTTTCTCTTTTTTTCTTTTTCCATCTTGCCCATTTTGGCCTCCTCCTTAACCTGCCCATGAGATGGAAGAACAGTCTGGAGCACGTTTTAGATTAAATTATAGACCCATCTGAAGACTGTGAAATTTTGGCATGAATTGATTGTTGATTTTAAACTGTATTTTTGTATATTAAGTACTCAGGTATGGGGCGATTCAGAAATGTAATAAATTTAATAAATAATAATAATATATTTATAATTAGGATTTTTGGCTCCAATGTACATTACTTTGCATTGGCCCATATTGAACCTCATTTGTCATGTTGTTGCCTACTCACCCAACCTTGATAGATTCCTCTGGAGCACCTCACAGTCCTCCCTGTTTCTCACCGCCCTAAACAATGTAGTGTCATCCACAAACTTAGCCACTTCACTGCTTATTTCCAACTCCAAATCATTAATGGACCATAAATAAAACACCAGACCTAGTACCGAGCCCTGAGGTACCCCACTGCTTACCACCTTTCCAATGAAAACTGCCAGTTTATACTCACTCTCTTTTTCCTGTTAGTTAACCAGTTTTTAATCCACAAGAGGACTTGTCCTCTTCTTCCATGACTGCTGAATTTACTTAGGAGCCTTTGATGAGGAACTTTATCAAAAGCTTTTTGAAAGTCTAGGTAAACAACATCTACTAGGTCACCCTTGTTTACATGTTTGTTCACCCCCTCAAAGAACTCTAAAAGATTAGTGAGACAAAATTTTCCCTTACAGAATCCATGTTGATTCTTCCTCTGTTGTTGAGCAGCCAGTCCAACTCTACCCCAGATGACCTGGAGTGGGCGCTTCAGGACATGGCAGGCTGGCTTAGACTGAGCCGACTGAAATTGAATCCAACGAAGACGGAGGTCCTGTGCCTGAGTCGGTGTGGGTCGGGGGTAGGGATCCCACTACCGACCTTCGATGGGGCACCTCTGGTGCCAGTGCCGAGGGTCAGGAGTTTGGGAGTACTCCTGGACGCTACATTAACAATGGAGGCCCAGGTAGCAGCCACTGCCAAGTCAGCCTTTTACCATCTACGGTTGATTAGGTAGTTGGTTCCCTTCCTTGAACGCAATGACCTGGCAACAGTGATCCATGCTATGGTCACCTTGAGATTAGACTACTGCAATGCTCTTTACATGGGGCTGCCCTTGTCTCAAATCCGGAAGCTGCAGCTGGTGCAAAATGCAGCAGCCAGGCTATTGACGGGTCTCTCTGTACAAGAGCACATCCGACCTGCGCTGAAGGCATAGCACTGGCTGCCAATAGCATACCGGATCCGTTTCAAGGTACTGTTTTTGACTTTTAAAGCCCTATATGGTCAGGGGCCTGCCTACCTGAGGGACCGCCTTTCCCCATATGTGCCCCAGAGAGCACTGAGGTCGGGGACCCAACATCACCTGACTGTCCTTGGCCTGAAAGATGCCAGGCTGGCCATTACGAGGGCCAGGTCTTTTTCAGTGGCTGCTCCACACTGGTGGAATGAGCTCCCGGAGGACATCAGGGCCCTGTAGGACCTTTTACAGTTCCGCAGGGCCTGTAAAATGGAGCTCTTCCACCAGGCCTTCAATTAGGAGCCTCCACTGACAAATGAATCAGCGTAAACTGAATGCGCCACGGCCCTTGTCATAACGCCGGATACGGCCTCTTTCCATCAGGCTGGGTATAGACATTGCTGCCATCTGTATATACTAGCACCTTATACAGCTGTTTTTATTATAAATTTTATTGTATTTATTGTATTTATTGCATTTTAACTTATGTACATCATCTTGAGCCAGTTTGCACCGGCAAGGCAGGATACAAATTGGAAGTAAATAAAAAATAAATATAGTTTTTGTTCATCAGTGTGCCTACTAATTCTGTCTTTAATAACGAGGCCCCCAATTTACCTGGGATCGATGTCAGACAGACCGGCCTGTAATTTCCCAGATCTTCTCTGGAACCTTTTAAAAAAGATTACATTAAAAAAGATTACAGGTCTTGGGAATGGAGGCAAATTTTAGTGATAGACTGCATGTTTTTTTCATACATCCACGAGTTCACATTTGAGTTCTTTTAGAACTCTTGGATGTATGCCATCTGGGCCTTGTCAATTTTTAATTTGTTCCTTAATTGCAGGACCTACTGTCTTGTCACCTCAATCCAGCTTAGGTCTTTTGACACCCTGCCTGAAATGGCAGTTCTGGAATGGGCAAGCATCTCCCATCTTCCATAGTGAAGACAAAGGCAAAAAAATGCATTCAGCTTCTCTGCCATTTCCCTGTCATCCTGTAGCAATCCTTTCACCCCTTGGTCATCCACGGGCCCCACTGCCTCTCTGGCTGGTTTTCTGCTTCTAATGAATTTGATGAAATTTTTATTGTTGCTCTTTATGTTTTTTGCAGTATGTTCCTCATAGTCCCTTTTTGCCTGTCTGATCACAGATTTGCATTTTGTTTGCCAAAGCCTGTGCTCCCTTTTATTTACCTCTCTTGGACTAGCCTTCCACTGCTTAAAGGAATCCTTCTTACCTTTTACTGCTTCCATTACTTTGTTCGTTAACCATGCCGGCCTTTTTTAATATCTATTCATACCTTTCCTAACTTGCAGTATACACTTTATCTGAGCTTCTGGTATTGTAGTTTTAAATAGTCTCCAAGCTTCCCAAAGGGATTTGACCTTCCTAACCTTTCCTTTCAGTTTCTTCTTCACAATCCTCCTCATTGGAGAGAAGTTACCCCTTCTAAAGTTAAATGTGGTTGTGTTGATCTTTTGGGGCAACTCCCTATTTACATAAATGCTAAACTTAATAGCATTATAGTCACTGTTCCCAACCGGTGCTATTACGTTTACATCTCTCACTGGGTCTTGAGCATTACATAGCATCAAGTCCAGAATCACCTCCCCCCTAGTAAGTTCTATTACCATCTAATCCAAAGCACAGTCATTAGGAGTATCTAGAAATGCAACTCTTTCTCCTGACATGAACACATATTGAGCCAATCAATGTGTGGGTAGTTAAAATCACCTCCACTGTTGATGGCTTTGATACAGCCGACGGTGATTCAGCCATGGAAATGGCACTGGGTTTCATCCTCAGCGTTATGCAAGCTGCTCCTCCATTCTCTGATATTGCTTTAGGTGTTATTTGGCTAGGTGATGAGAAGGACATGTGGTTCACTGTGATATGGTCTAAGAGGGTTTGGATGTCTTGATGTAGGTATTCACTGGTTTTAAGGTCTCTAGGTCATGCTGAGATTATGGCTTTGAGCACCTGGAGAAAATGTTTCTTGGATTCTGATTTTCAGGTGCTATTTGTCTAGTTGATTAACCACTGGATCTTTTTCAGAAGATGAAGTTGATTAGCTCTCCTTCTTGTCACAGTAAGTTTGCTGCACTATGGCCCCTATCATTGTACATCAGTACTGCCACCTCTTAACCTTTTTCTTCAAGGTAGCTGTGCTACAGGCCCAAGCTGAATTAGCTTCAGGGTGCATTCTTTAGGCCTGGCACTTGATACTAGCATCCCTCGCAATGGACAAGTTGGCTATTGTGGTGCCTCCTCATAGAAAGGTAAGCAGTGATCTTGTTCACTCTGTAGATTAGTTCTTTATGATTCTGTGCAGAAATAGGAAGGGAAAGCCAGGGGAGTTGGGACTTCCTTGTTCTACGCTCCCTGTGTTGTTATGGCGCTTTCTTGACTTCCTTGGAGTGGATATTGGTATCCAGGCTAGCCAAGAGTAATATTAGGTCTTCTTACTAGTCTTGTTGATGTTCCTGCTGCCTATAGCATCTCATCCATATTCATGAATCCACAGATCCTCATCCATATTTATAAGCCTTACATATATTTGTGGGTGTACACAAGCGTGTATTTTTTATATTTGTGTGCACGCGCACTTCTCACCTGTGAGGCACATAACAGCCTACAAAGTGACTCTGTCAGAGTGAGGCCAGGGTAGGAGAAGGAATTGTTACATGGGCAGTGAGGGGAAAAGCAGATTCCTTCCCTGTTTGTGCTGCTTTCATGTGAGAGAAGAAAAGCTCTCCTTAGTAGCAATCCTAGCTTTTGCTTTCCAGAGCCCATAGGGCATTTTGGTGATGGGGCTAGAATGGGATAACGCTTTCTAGGATTGAAAAGCGTGCATTCTATCTCCCTCTGAGCATCAGTTTTTCATTTTTCCCAGCCTTTCATTCTTTTTTCCAGATAGGTTCCATACAGTTTCTTCTCTGCAAATTTCCTTCCCCATCATGCAAAAGTCCTCTGACAACCCAGATGCGCGACAAAGTGGTATGTTCTAAATCCACATATTAGAGAGAGCACCATGGATGACAGAAATAATGGGACAGCAGTAGGCTAAGACATTTTGGTTTTGGGAGGACAGAAAAATTAGAGCTTCCTCTGTCAGTTATGCTGATTTTGCAGTTATTTTGGTTTTGGGAGGACAGAAAAATTAGAGCTTCCTTTGTCAGTTATGCTGGATGAAGTTCTTAGTATTGGTGAACTGCAGGTGTTTAAGGAGAACATGACCACTACCTCTGAAGTTGCAAGCCGGAAGTAATTCATGCTTCTTCTCTATGGTCCCTGCTGTTACCACAGCATTTAATCTTCCTTGACTAGATTTTCTGGTGGGATGGAAGTCTTCCTGCTGAGGTTTAAGGCCTGCTCTGACCTGTCTCTTTAGATGCTACTGAATCATTAAAAGTGTTGTTTTGAGAATCATTTTTACATGGGAAATTTAGTTGTTATGGAGGAGGGATCTTTGTTCAAAGGCAGTCATCTTTTCTTCATCCGTAGTTCTCAAGTGGGCAAGAGATCACAGCACTCAGCACCGTCACAAAACAAAGCCTGAAGCTTTTATATATATATATCCAGAAAAAGGTGCCAGCTTACAAGTACTATAACATGAATGGTTATGAGTATTCCACTCACATGGACATGCACATACACACAACCATGCTCTCTATCACTAACTATTTCATATTTAATACTTATGTTTTGTTTAGACATATTTCAAATTTCTGCAGACTTTGTCCTATCACATTGCTTATTAGATGTATTGATTGCCTTGATTTACATTGTCTAATCCTCCTTGAGTCTCAGTGAGAAAGGCAGACTACAGATAACAGTTTTTTAAAAAATGCGCAAGTGTTGAGTGGAGGCAGAGCAGAATTCATTTCTATATTAAACAGCAGCCTGTATTCGCTTAGAGAAGCCTATCCCATGTTTCTAGAACCTATGCTTTCAAGGTCACAGGAAAGGCTCTTTATTGGTTTAGAAGCAAGTGATACCACATTTTTTCAAGTATGACATAACAAACCCTTGTGGTATTTTTTTTTTTGATAACATACATTTGTATTAGTAGGGAAGTCTTTGGGGCACTTCATGGGTTCTTGGCCTTTTCCTCCCTTGCGGTAGGCTAGCACCCTTTGAGGTCATCCATAATACTTCTTTTCTTCTTTCTCACTCCTTTGAATGGTAGGAACTGTCAAGCTAGTGTGGACCTGTGGTCTCTTTTATACAGTCCACAACCCCTATAAAAACAGCTCTAGCATTTTTGCCACAAAGAGAAAAAGTAGGATTACCTACCAAATACTCTAATTCTCACTTTTGAAAATTTGGATTTAGCCCTGGAGGGTTTCTATCCTTTTCAGATGGACAGTTGTAAAAGTCTTGTTAGACATTATTTTTTGTGTAATATGGGCAACCAATCCCTCAATAAGCATCAGCATATTGCAACTGTTGATTTACTCTGCTTGCCTTACTTCTCAGTTCTTTATTGGTGTTGGGGCAAGAGGTGGGCACTGAAAGCTTAGAAGAGTCTGTCTGGAGCAGGGTGATGAACCAGATAGGTAAGAGGGCACTGGCTTTTATTCCCCCTTCCTTATTTACTTCTGTATTTCAAGTTTATGCTGCCCACAAGGCTTCTCCCACCAAAGTGCTGAATATTAGCCTTTCCCCCCTTCCTCCTCCCAATCCTTGGGAGCGCCTGGCTGTCTGGGCTGCTTGTTTCAGCTACTGGACTCAGTGGCTTTGCTTGGCCTCTTGTTCAGGGTGTTTACGGCCGAGGGAAGTGGCCTTGCTGAATTCCCTCTGTACTCTTAATTTCATAGTTCTATATATATATGTGTGTGTGTGTGTGTGTGTGTGTGTGTGTATATCCATCCATATCCGTATAGTTTTTGATACAGGTTTTATTGGCATTTCCATACGTTTTACAGACGCAGCTGTTACAGAGACACATTTCTCTCAAGGAACCCCAGGGGAGATGGAGCCTGAATCAGCTCAGTCTTGGCCTAAGAACAAGGCTCTCTTCTCTTTCTCCCCCTCTATCAGTGTCAAAACACACTTGGGGACGACACATTGGCTGGCTGGGCCAGGCCTCAAGGGAGCTGTCTTGCTGCCACGTGGCTGTATGAACTGGGATCTGGGGCCCTGCAGTAATGAGATGCTTTTCTTTTCTTCTTTCTTGAATATTTACCATTTTCATGGCAATGTCTAGAAGTTCCTGCTGGGCTGTGCACTGACAGAATGTGAGTCCCAGCTTCAGTGCACTAATGCTGGTCAAGAATGGCACTTGCCACATTTCAGATCACTTGGTGCTGTTGTTTAAGCAAGATGCCAAAAAGTTTTGAAACACTGCCTTCTCTTTTATCCTCCAAGATTTTGTTGCCACCTTCTTGGTACTACTATTCTATCTGCACTTTGTGTCTGGAGAATTAATGGCCTCTTTATAGGATCCCCTCAAAGTTCTAGAACTCATAGTGACAATCCAAACTCTTAGATGCATATACAATCCCTCCTTCATCTCTCTCTCTTCTATCTTCCTCTCCTATATACTCTCTTTATTTCCCAGGTTCCCATGTATCTACTGACTCAGGTGCAACCAAATGCTAAGGTAACTATTGCTACTATGACTCTCCCCCCCCCATACACACAGGTATATTTACAGTTCTTATTGTTGCAGAAAAAAATTGACAATGTAGAGAAGGCATTTTGTTCATGATTAGAAACTAGTGCAGGCCTCAGAAAGAACTTTCAGTGATCAGAGTGAGTCTTCTTTGCACTGTGAAACTATTGAATGTACCATTTCATGGCAAATAAACCTTGATCTCTTACTGTCCCTTATGCACCATCTTCCTCTGCAGCTGTTTCCTTGCCAAAACATTACTAGTGCAAACTATAAACACTGAATATGTGAAAACTGCGTCAAACCATTCTGGACATGTAATGTGGAGTTTCCTGATTCAAAATGTATTCTGAAGTAATCTGTGTCGTGCTTACTTTCTCATTTCCCCAACCCTTCCTCGTCACAGTTTTTTGTTTTTGTAGGCAAGGTTCATATCTAGATGGTATGATCAGAGCAGGTCTGGGCAATATGGATGGCATAGACAGATGATAGTCAACCACAGAAGTAGTTTCACATCCACTGTTCCTTCTGCTAAGAACAGCCAGCAGGAGGCCACGTGAGCTTATCCTTTGCTTAATACTAAGAAAATAGCCATTTCCAGAGGCAGTGTGCTGTGAAAGGAAAATACAGGGCCCTTGAATAAGGAACTGAGATTCTGAGGGCCGCTTGTTCTTGGCTAGAGCAGTGAGTTGGAATGCTGGGGTCAGAGGTTAGGCTTGGAATTCTGAATTAGCAGTGCCAGACCAGGAGCTCCATTGTCTTTTGACCACTGTGGGGACCTTGTGGTGATCTGAAATGGTACTCTCTTCTGAGGGGAAAATGAGAATTAAGGTCCCACTAGGTCTCAATGTTTGGTTCATTCCCAGTGATCATATTAAATGAAATGCAGAAACCCACCTTTTCCTTGGCAGCTCTGCTGTGCTGAGGCCCCTGTATACTCAGGACTCCCCCTCTTGAAACTTCCTCATTCCCTCACTTTTGTTCCATTGAGGCCTGAGGAGGTCCCTAAAGCCAGGATTTGACTGTGGCTTCCCAGGAGAGTGTGTCTGGCCTGTCATGTCCACCTCGTGCTATTCCCTGGGCTGTTTACTGTTCTTTTGTGGGCTGAGGGTTTCCATGGAGGGTGCCATGGGAGAAGGGGAGGTGAGTGGGCACATGGGGGCCTGGAGATCAAGCAGTACAAGCCTAGCCTTTATAGAAGCCCATAGGCTACACAGCTTATAAAGCAACCCCTGGCCAGAGAGGAGGATAAATCACTCGGGTGCTGGCATTGGTGGTTACCCACGGTAAGACACTGGCTTTGCATTGGACAGGCCCCAGACCATGAACTGTGAGAGAGCGGAAAGCCTGTGCAACCTCAGACAGCCTTTTCTCCGCACTTTCCGTTCTCCCTGCCTTGTCAATTGTCTCTCCACCAAATCCAGTCTTACCCCTGAAAGTTTTGCCCCCTGATTCTGATTATCTGGACTGGCCTTTTTATGCAGAAAGAGCAAACCTAGAGTAACCAAAGGGTCCCTTTAACACTTCACCTCCATCCCAGAATTGCTAATGACTGAGAGGTGGTGCTCCCTGCTGGTAATAGGAAGCATTTCCAGATTGATTGCATCCTTAGGGTACCAACTGGGTTTGGAAATGGTAAAATGGACTGTGAGGTAAATTTGGAAAAGGCAGGACTTCCAAAAAGGCAGCTTGGATATGAATGGGATACAATAATTCTCCTGTGGAACTTTGTTGCTTGGGGCGCCATAAACCACAAACATAAATCACTAGGCAAAGAGGAATGGATATGTTCTCTAAGTCTAACCTTGCCTTGTCTTGTACCTGTGGCTTCTGCTTTCCTTTTCAGTAACTAGCACACAGCTTGTCCTAAAGGGAAGTGACTAAAATGCATGGCAATTTGCTCTTCTGTGAATTGGTCCTGTCAGTACTAGATCCATCAGAAGAATCAGGTTTGTGGTGGGGTGGGTTTATTCCTCTAATCTCTGTTCTAAGTTGCTGTATTTATATAGCTTTCTCTTGGCCCCTGAGTGTTATACCATGCTGTGAACTCTTTAGAGAAATGGATTTATCATCCTTTCCCATCCACCCCTTGCTGAATATACACCTCCATTCAGATGACTGCCCTCTGTGTGCGTGCACGTGGTGTGTTTTAAGTGCTGTCAAGTGGCTTCTGACTCATGGCAACCGTATGAGTTAATGACCTCCAAAATGTCCTATCTTTAGCAGCCTTGCTCAGGTCTTGCAGACTGGGTGCCATGGCTTCCTTGATGGAGTCAATCCATCTCATGTATCTGAAGAAGTGAGCGGTGACTCACGAAAGCTCATACCCTGCCACATATTTGGTTAGTCTTTAAGGTGCTACTGGATTCTTGCTCTTTTCTACATCTCATGTTGGGTCTTCCCCTTTTCCTGCTGCCTTCAACTTTTCGTAACATTACTGTCTTTTCCAGTGACTCTTGTCTTCTCACAATGTGACCAAAGTACGATAGCTTCATTTGAGTCACTTTAGCTTCTAGGGAGAGTTCAGGATTGATTTGATCTACAGCCCACTTTTTAGCAGTCCACGGTATCTGTAAATCTCTCCTCCAACACCACATTTCAAAGGAATCAGCTTTCTACATAGGGCCCTATGGCAAAGGATAAATGGACACAAATCTGACATCAGGAATCACAAGACTGAGAAACCTGTAGGAGAACACTTCAGCCTTCCAGGACATTCAATGGGTGACCTCAGAGTAGCTGTTTTATTGCAAAGGAACTTCAGGAACAGACTAGTAAGGGAAATTGCTGAGTTGCAAGTTATTACAACTCTCTGGACAATGGAATCCCCAGCACTTAACAGGGATATTGCTTTTTAATCTCATTACACATGCTAACCTCATTCAGCCTTTACACTTGTATTCTCACCAATCCCCCATTAGGGCCATACATCCTCTTGATTTTATTCTATTTCTTATTTGGAGTAATAGATTAGTCAACAAACACTCCCTGTAACTCCCGAACTCTCCTTGCTCAATCTATGGGATTCATCATTTGGGAATGACTCCAAAAAGACCCTTACCTCCATTCTTCTTGCAGCAGCCAGACTCACAATTGCGGCAAACTGGAAATCTCCAACACCTCCTACTCTGACATCCTGGTATGACAAGATTTGGGATCAGTTTGTGATGAATAAAATCTCTAACATTGTGGATCGACTACAAAACAGTTCCAGCAGAACTTATGATAAATTTGTACTTACCTGGTATCCAGTACTTGACTTTATGGCAGAGCATAATGTGCTTCCATCTAGGATGAGCTATTACACATGGCTCCATTTCTAATTTCACCTTGACCTTCATCTTACTGCCAAGACTCCTCTTGTATATCAGAGCAATAAACTTGACTCAATTCATTGGAATATATGGTTTAAACAGCACTTTGGTATAGGTGAACGGAATTGATATCATCTTATTATGTTTATTTGTAGGTGTATGTTACTGTTTTGTTGGTGACTGATTGATGGGATTGTAATTTTGGATTTGCAAGACTTCTACATAATATTTTGCAGTTATTGTATGTTTTGATATGTTATACTCTTAATAAACACTTCAAAAGTTAAAAAAAATAGATTAGAATAGTAGATTGTAATGTAGCATAACGAATAGCAGAATGTAACATACTTTGGAATGGTAGACTGGAATGTATTTCTCTGGTCTGGGGACAGAGGAGATAACTCTACACAGCCAAATGCCCCACTGCAAAGAAAAAGGTGCTGTAAGGTTGCCTCCATGCTTAAGAGGAGATGGATGGAGCATAGTGGCAGGATCTCAGTTAGTTACTCTCAGCATTCCACAGTTAATGACATATCTGTCCATCAGTCTCCAAGTCTGAAATATTTATTTCCTCTGCTAGGTTTTCCCTTGGTATTAAACCCAAACAAGTGGTAACCATATAAACTAAGTTTATTATTCATGTTTGGTTCTTGAATCTGTTAAACATCATTATACTGTATGCTAATTTACTGCTCATCCTCTACCTATATGTATGGACTGGTAACTTCCATTTCACTGTATCTAAAGAAGTGTGCTTGCAGATGAAAGCTTATACCTTGAATAAAACTTTTTTGGTCTTAAAGGTGCCTCTGGACTCAAACTTTGTCCAGCCGTCTTCCTGCCAGCTTTCCTCATTGTCCAACTTTCACACCCAGACATAGTAGCTGGGAATGCTGTGGTAAGAATTATCTTGATGTTGGTCACCTATGACACATCCCTACACTTAAGAAACTTTTTCTAGCTCCTTCATGGCTGCCCTTCCACATCTCAGTTTCCTCCTCATTTCTTGGTTGCCATCTCCCTTTTGATTGACAATTGAGCCAAGGTACAGACAATCTTGAACAATTTTAATTTTTTCATTGTCAACCTTAAAGTTGTGTTATTCTCCAGAAGTTATTATTTTTGTCAAAAGCTTTGCTGTAATCTACGAAACACAAGCTGATTTTCTTCTGAAATTCTTGCATATGTAACTTTGCAATATGATCTCTAGGGCCTCTTCCTGTTCCAAGTCTAGGGCCTCTTCCAGTTTGAACATTTGGCATTTCTCCTTGTAAGTCTTTGTTGTAAGATTTTGAGCATCACTTTACTCACATGAGAAATTAATGCGATGGCCCGATAGTTGCTGCAGTCTTTGAAGTCTCCTTTTTTCGGAATTGGAATGTAAATTGAGCATTTCCAGTCTGTAGGCCATTCTTTTGTTTTCCATATTTGTCAACATATTCTTGTTAATATTATGATAGACTCTGTTTCTGTGGCTTGGAATAGCTCTATTGATATTCTGTCTACTCCTGTTGATTTGTTTCTCCCAATTGCTCTCAGTGTAGCTTTCATTTTTAGAATTTTGAATCTTCTTCAAAAGATTCTTCTTGGAAGGAATCTGTCATCCTTTTATCTCTTCTGTCTGGTTCTTGAGTGTATTGTTCTTATCTTTTCTTTATTTTGTCCTGGTCAGTTAGTGTATTTCTATGCTGATGTGTTTCAGCATGCCCAACTGTGCTTTAAGTTTCTCTTTGATTTCTTGGATCTTGTGGAACAGATCTCTTGTTCTTCCTTTTTTGTCATTCTCTTCTATTTCTTTACACTGGTTATTATAATAATTCTCCTTGACTCTAAGTAGAAGTTACTGAATGCTGCATTTAGACTTCTGATTCTATTTCTGTCACCTTTTACTGGTTCACGTTCACTTGAACTTAGTAATACAAATTTGGACTGCCTTCTGGAATAGTGTTTTTACTGGTATATCTTATTCTGGCATTCTGCCAAGGAGTTATGGGTTGTTTTTTTTGTATCATGTGTGTCTGCAAGCCTGGAAGTCATGGTTTACTTCTGGTGGAGTCTCATGTGGCTTGGATGTTTACTATTGCCTGCCTCTGCATACCAGTCCTGGTATTTCTTGGAGGTCTCCCTTTCAAGAACTTACCAGGGTCGGCTTAGGTTCTGAGATCTAACAAGGTAGGTTGTATGTGGCCCAGCAACATTTGGTGAGCTTTATGGCTGAATAGGGGTCTAAGCCCAGTGTCTCCATTTCATTCTTGACTCTCTGTCCACTACACCACACTTCCTCTTGCCTTTCTGCCTCAACTTTGGTGTATCAGTGTGGAGTGGCCTCAGAGCTGAGCTCTGAGAAGGAGCAAGGAGTTAGAGCTGCTAGAGGGGTGAGTGTTTTTTTTTTATTATTTACTTTCAGCTGAGATGCTTTAGCTGAGAAGGTACTGTGTGGGGGATTGTATTTGGGAGTGTGTGGGTGAGTTGTGAGTTGTTGCAGACTCCTGGCTGCTCGAGTTAGGGTGTGAAAGGGTCATTGTTCACCTGTAATTGAGTGCCTGGGTGAATTTGAAAGGGTCATTGTTTGCCTGTAATTGAGTGCCTGGGTGAATTTGAATAGCTGCTGGTCACATCCTCTCCAGGGGGAAGCTTCTATTTTAGCCTAGGGACTCTTAGACTAGGGGCTCTGTAAGATGTCCAGGAAGAGCCAGAAAGCCAGGGACCTAGGCTCCTTGGATTCCCAGTAAGGTAAGTAGACTTCTACAACAAGAACCACATAAATACAAAGGGTTTTAAAAGGGGGATTATATAAAAGTATTATTTTAAAAGCAATTATGAAGCCAGAATGCCGGCAGGGGGTTGGGGGCTATCCAGTGTTTTGCATGGAGTGTTGCATTGGTCAGAAGTCTTGGGTGTGTACTTGGTGCAAGGAGCTCCTGGTTCTCAGGGAGTGAGTTTGCTCCCTTGAGGCCAAGGTGGCTGACCTGGAGAAGCAGAGACAGTCAGTTAGGTGCACGGAGAAGACTCTTGGGGACTTGTTAGACATGTCCCACTCTGGATCTGGCAGCCCTGCTGCTGCCAGGGAGCATGAGGGTCAAGGGGGAATGGGGCATCATGCTGAGGATAAGGGGAATGCGCCCTCAGAAGGGACCTAGGTGAGAGGGTGAATGGGTATCCTTTCATACCAAGGAACCATCCCTGAGAAGGGTGGGAGGGGAGGCTCTTGGTAGTTGGTGATTCGATTCTTAGGCAGGTAGACAGATGGGTGGTGAACCTGCGTAGTGACTGTATGGTGACTTGCCTGCCTGGTGCGAAGGTAGTGGACAGTACGCATGTTTTAGATAGGCTGGTAGATAGTGCTGGGGAGGAGCCAGTGGTCGTGGTGCATGTCGGCACCAACGATGTGGGGAAATGTAGTCATGAGGTCCTGGAGGAGAAATTTAGGCTGCTGGGCAGGAAACTCAAGGCCTGGACCTCCAAGGTAGCCTTCTCAGAAGTAATACCTGTTCCACGCGCAGGGCCGGAGAGGCAGGCACAAATCAGGAGTCTCAATGCGTGGATGAGACAATGGTGTAGGGGGGAAGAGTTCAAGCTTGTTAGGCAGTGGGTTGCTTTTTGGGACAAGAGGGAGCTGTGCAAGAAGGAATCAGGCTGCTGGTGCTCAAAATCAAAAAGGTGGCAGAGCAGTTTTTAAACTTAATAATGGGGGAAAGCCAGCAGGAGATGAAAAGTGTCTGGTTTGGGATGGCTCATCTCAATTACTTTTGTACAAGGAAATGGATTACAATTGTCCACTGAGACTGTGGCTAACAATAGGGACTGCTTGGCAAGGTCTTGAGGCAGCAAGAGGAAGGTTGTGGGCTTAACAAGCATGGCAAACTATAAGTGTTTATATACAAATGCTAGAAGTCTCCAAGGTAAAATCGGGGAGTTGGAATGCTTGGCATTGGGGGGGGGAATAGACATTGTGGGTATTTCAGAAACTTGGTGGGATGAGAAAAATCAGTGGGATACGGTGATTCCTGGTTATAAATTATATCGGAAGGATGGGGGGAAGGGTTGGAGGTGGGGTGGCTCTGTATGTCAGAGAGGGTATACAGTCCAGTAAGACTGAAAGGGTAAGAGAATTGGATTTGCTTCTGGAAATGCTATGGGTTGAAATAATGGGTCCAAAAGGAGGCTTAACAGTGGGAGTTTGTTATCGCCCACCAGATCAAAAGATAGAGGAGGATTATAAAATGATGAATGAATTAAAGATAGTGGCTAGATGAAATAACTGTGTCGTAATAGGCGACTTTAACTACCCACACACTGATTAGGTTGATATGAGTTCTAGTCAGGTAGAAGAGATTGAGTTTTTAGACTCTCTCAATGACTGTGCTATGGAACAAATGGTCACTGAACCTACCAGGGGAGAGGCAATCCTGGATCTGGTCCTAAGTAACAACCAAGACCTGGTGAGAGATGTAAAAGTGATTGCACCGCTTGGGAACAGTGACCATAATGTCATTGAGTTTAACATTTGTACAAATAGGGAGTTGCCCAAAAAAACTGATGCAACCACTTTGAACTTTAAAAGGGGTAACTTCTCTGGTATGAGGGGACATGTGAGGAAGAAATTGAAAGGAAGAGTGGAGAAGGTCAAAACCATTGGGGAAGCTTGGAGACTATTTAAAACTACAGTCCTAGAAGCTCAGGAAAAATATATACCACAGGTTAGAAAAGGCACAAATAGGTATAGAAAAAAGCCTGCATGGTTAACAAATAAAGTAATGGAAGCTGTAAAAGGTAAGAAGGATTCCTTTAAGCAGTGGAAAGCTGGTCTCAGAGAGGTTGATAAAAGAGAACACAGGCTGTGGCAATTAAAATGCAAGTCTGTGATCAGGCAAGCAAAAAGGGAATATGAGGAGCATATTGCAAAAAACATAAAGGCCAACAATAAAACTTTCTTCAAATACATTAGAAGTAGGAAGCCAGCCAAGGAGGCAGTGGGGCCCTTGGATGACCAAGGGGTAAAAGGAGTAGTGAAGGATGATAGGGAAATGGCTGAGAAGCTGAATGCATTTTTTGCCTCTGTCTTCACTGTGGAAGAGGAGAAGTGCTTGCCCACTCCAGAAGCACCGATTTCAGGTGGGGGTTTGAAAGACCTGAATCAGAGGTGACTAGAGAGGAAGTCCTACAACTGATGGACAATTTGAAAACTAATAAATCACTAGGCCCAGATGGCATTCATCCAAGAGTTCTGAAAGAACTCAAATGTGAACTTGTGGATCTCCTTACATTAATATGTAATCTTTCTTTAAAATCTGCCTCCATTCCTGAGGACTCCCATCTTTAAAAAGGGCTCCAGGGGAGATCCGGGAAATTACAGGCTAGTCAGTGTGACATCGATACCAGGTAAGTTGGTGGAAACTGTTATTAAGGAAAGATGAAGCATTGATGAACAAAAACTATTGAGGCAGACTCAGCATGGGTTCTATAAGGGAAAATCTTGTCTCACTAACCTGTTAGTGTTTTTTGAGAGAGTGAACAAACATGTGGACAAGGGGGAACCGATAGATGCTGTTTACCTTGACTTCCAGAAAGCTTTTGATACAGTTCCTCATCAAAGGCTCCTAAGTAAGCTCAATAGTCATGGGATAAAAGGACAAGTCCTCTTGTGGATCAAAAACTGGCTTATAAATAGGAAACAGAGTGTGAGTATAAATGGAAAAATTTCTCAGTGGAGGATGGTAAGCAGTGGGGTACCACAGGGATTGGTACTTGGTCTGATGCTTTTTAACTTGTTTATTAACGCTTTAGAACTGGGAGTAAGCAGTGAAGTGGCTAAATTTGCAGATGACATGAAGCTGTTCAGGGTGGTGACAACCAGGGAGGATTGTGAGGCACTCCAAAGGGACCTGTTAAGGATGAGTGAGTGGCAGAAATGTGGCAAATGGGGTTCAATGTGGCCAAGTGCAAAGTGATGCACATTGGAGCTAAAAATCCTAAATATAAATACACGTTGATGGGGTCTGAACTGGCAGAGACTGACCAAGAGAGAAATCTTGGAATCATAGTAGATAACTCAATGAAAATGTCTAGACAGTGTGTAACTGCAATAAAGAAGGGCAATGCTATGCTGGGGATTATTAGGAAGGGAATTGAGAGAAAAAACAGAATATTTTAAAGTGCGAAAAGGGACCAGACAAGGCTGCCCCCTATCTCCACTATTGTTTATTTGGATATTGGAAGTATTATTGGGGAAAATAAAAGAAGACAAGAATATTAAAGGACTGACAACGAGAGGCTTTACATATAAATATAGAGCTTTTGTGGATGATGTAATGTTTATGATCCAAGATCCAATAGAGAATATACCACGACTGATGCAAAAAATTAAAGATTTTGGAGACTTGGCCGGCTTTTATGTCAACAAAAGTAAAACAAAGGTGATATGTAAAAATATGATGAAACAGAAGCAAATGGAACTTCAGGAGAAAGTCCAGTGTGAAGTGGTTACAAAGACAAAGTATTTAGGGATTGAATTGACTATGAAAAATATAGATTTATTCAAAAATAATTATGAAAAAATTTGGTATAAGATTCAACAAGATATGAAAAAATGGGACACCTTGAATTTATCACCAATGGGAAGGATTGCAACAGTCAAAATGAATATTTTGCCTCGGCTAATGTTTTTGTTTCAGACTATCCCAATACTACGACAAAGTAAGATACTGGATGGATGGCAGAAAGAAATATCAAAATTTGTGTGGGCAGGAAGGAAACCAAGAATTAAAATGAAAATTTTATGTGACGCTAAGGAAAGAGGAGGACTTCAACTACCAAATCTTAGACTTTACTACGATGCTATCTGCTTAACGTGGATAGAACAATGGATTAACCTTGAAAATATGAAGTTGTTGGCGTTAGAAGGTCATGATAACAAGTTTGGATGGCATGCGTATTTATGGTACGAAAAATCAAAAATCGACAAATTTTTTTAAACACCACTTTATTAGGCGATCACTGTTCGAGACTTGGATGAGATACAAAAAATTCTTTTATGAAGAACGACCACTTTGGATAGTACTGGCAGAAGTGATCAAACCATATTCGAGACATGAAGGATTAGATTGGTTACCGTATAGAAATCTTTTAAAATCTGATGGGAAAAGTTTTGTTATGAGAGACAGAGATGATGTGGAATTTGATTATGATTGGTTGAATTATAGACAGATCTATGATTTGTTTAAAACTGATAAGAGAAAATATGGCTTTAGGGCAAAGAATAATGAAATTGAGACTATATGGGTGGAAAAGGGGAAAAAAATGATTTCAAAAATATATAAGGTTTTACTGAAGTGGTATACAGAAGATGAAATTGTAAAAGAACAAATGATAAAATGGGCGGTAAATGTAAATAATGAAATAACTATGGCATCATGGGAATGTTTGTGGAAAAAGTCAATGAAAATTTCAACTTGTGTTAAAGTTAAAGAGAATTGTTATAAAATGATGTATAGATGGTATATGACTCCAAAGAAAATTGCTAATATAAATGAGAGTATGTCTAGCAAATGTTGGAAATGTAGAAAGAAAGAGGGCTCATTTTATATGTGGTGGACTTGTGATAAAGCCATGAGTTACTGGTCAGAGATTCATAATGAAATACAGAAGATTCTGAAATTTACTTTTAAGAAAGATCCACAAATCTTGTTGTTAGGTTTTAAACTGGAAGAATTAAATGTAACCAAGAGAGCATTGTTATGGTACTTGGTCACAACAGCTAGAATGACTTATGCACAATTTTGGAAACAAGAAAAGATTCCTGAAACATGGGAATGGATTAAGAAGATGCTTTTTATGGCTGAAATGGACAAAATGACAAGAAAGCTTAATAACGAAGAAGATGAAGCATTTTTTGAAGAATGGAAAGATTTTAAAGACTATCTTGAGAAAAATTGGGATGTTAAAAATAGATTGATTTGCTTTGACAGTTATTAAGGAGAAAATAAGAAAAAGAACGATAAAATTGCTAAAATGTTACCTAATTTGATAATGGAAATGACATATTTTGTGAATGGTAATTAGATAATAGAGTTTATAAGGGGGTAAGAGCATTGCGGGAAGCCTTGTACTGGGGGAGTGGGGAGAAAAGAAAATAGGTATGTGATATCTATAAGATGGAATTTTAACTATGTGAAACATATCTTATAATAAAATGTTTTTTTTAAAAAAAGGAAGGAAATTGAAAACAAATCAGCCAGTATCATCATGCCCCTGTATAAATCATTGGTGCGACTTCATTTGGAGTACCATGTACAGTTCTAGTCGCCACACCTCAAAAAGGATATTATAGCATTGGAAAAAGTGCAGAGAAGGGCAACTAGAATGATAAAAGGGTTGGAACACTTTCCCTATGAAGAAAGGTTAAAACATTTGGGGCTCTTTAGCTTGGAGAAACGACGGCTGAGGGTTTGACATGATCGAGGTTTATAAAATTATGCATGGGATAGAGCAGATAGAGAAAGAAGTACTTTTCTCCCTTTCTCACAAGACAAGAACTCGTGGGCATTCAATGAAATTGCTGAGCAGTCGGGTTAGAACAGATAAAAGGAAGTACTTCTTCACCCAAACAGTGTTTAACATATGGAATTCACTGCCACAGGAGGTGGTGGCAGCTACAAGCACGGTCAGTTTCAAGAGGAAATTAGATAAACATATGGAGCAGAAGTCCATCAGTGGCTATTAGCCACAAGATATAGATGGGAACTCTCAGTCTGAGGCAGGTGATGCACTCTGTTCTTGGTGCTGGGGGGGGCAGCAGTGGGAGGGCTTCTAGTGTATTGGCCCCACTGCTGGACCTCCTGATGGCCCTGGTATTTTTGGCCACTGTGTGACAGAGTGTTGGACTAGATGGGCCATTGGCCTGATTCAACATTGGCTTTTCTTATGTTGTTATGTTCTTATGTTCCTGCCCTGGCCCATATTGCTGAACTTGCACCTGGTTGCCCTGTATTCTGTAGCAAAGATGATAAGCTGTAAATGATCAGGGCCGGCCGGAGGTGTCTGGGTGCCCTAGGCTTGTGGTGCCCACGCCCCCCGGCGATGCCAACCTCCCAGCGGGGCCTGGAGATGGAGGGGGGCGTTGGCAGCAAGCCAGGGAAGGGGCGGGGGTTAAACCCCCTCCTCTTCCCTTTGAGCACCCACCGGGGCGCTCTTCGCTGGCGGTGCCGCTTGCCGCCCCCGCCTCCTCCCCCCAAGGGGGAGGGGGAGGGCAGGCAAGCTCCGCCGCCTCCTCCTGAGCCCTGCCAGGGCGCTCTTCACTAGTGGCGGCGAGGAGGTGGCGGTGGCGGGGGCTTTTCGCAGGGGGGGGGCACAGTTTGGTGGCCCTGTAAATGATGATCTTGCAGAGTAACCCAATGCTTGCATTCCTCTGTCTTCTCTTAAGTATGTCTTAACAAAGAAATTTATGGTTCTTAGGCTCATTTACCTTCAGCCCACATTCTGTCCCACAGTAGTCTAACAACAGACCAAGAGAATTTCAGAGGCTGCGCAAGTGAACTGCTTCACATGGTTGGAATTCTGCTTGAAACAGTAGCGTTTTGATCCTTTTCCCCTCATTTCTGTCATCGGCTGGAGAGTTCTAGAGGTGTGTTGTTGAAGGCTTTCACGGCCAGAGTTCATTAGTTGCTGTAGATTTTCTGGGTTGTGTGGCCGTGGTCGTGGCATTGTAGAACCTGACATTTCCCCAGTAGCTGTGACTGGCATCCTCAGAAGTATAACACAGACAGATGGAGTACTCTCTGTTTCAAGGTGAGAAGAGAAATCTACAGCCACTAACATTCTAGAGGTGCTCTGTTGACTTAGCCTAGGACAGCTAATGCAGTCTGGGTCTGCTGGCTAGTTTAGTTTATGGGCAGCAATATTTTCCCAGGTCCAGGTTCTGGAACAGAGGCAGGGGTAGAATTGAGTTAGGCCCCCTTCTCCCCAGCCCTGTGAAAAGAATTGTAAATGCTGTCCTTGCAATGTACAGACCAGCTTGTCCCTTGTCTGTGCTGCTGTATGCCTGCCTTTTGGCTCTGTAATAGCTGCTGGGCTTTACTTTGGGATTAGACTCTAATTGGAAGCCGATTTTGTTTCCCTTCTCCCCTTCACAAGGCTTGCCAGTCCCAGCGGGACAAAGCGATTAAGTTGAGGTTTTGGAGGGTTTTTTTTAATATGGCAGAATTATTTTGGAATGGCTGAGATCCTTACATGATGGACTTCTTGGAAAAAAAATCCTCAGGCTTTGCCTTTCCTGCGGGGCCCCTTTTCAAGTGGTTTGCACAGTACATGTCTCTGGGCAGCATACGTCTCAAACAGTTGCTGGTAATTATAGAAGTGTCTTTCCCAAACGCCCATTACTCAAAGGATTCTTGTGTGTTTTACAGAGTTTTGCTTTAGCCTGAATAAGACTTTATTCAGGATTTCCGAGGCTTGGGATAGCAAAGCATCCCCCTTCATGGACAGAAAGGAGTGGTTCAGAGTCTGGGACACATGTCATGGCAGGAATTCCTCTTGGTTGCAGTATGCTCAAACCAGTCATATGTGCAC
This sequence comes from Gekko gecko, assembly GCA_029375565.1. Lineage (NCBI taxonomy): Eukaryota > Metazoa > Chordata > Lepidosauria > Squamata > Gekkonidae > Gekko > Gekko gecko. The sequence goes on from JAPDNY010000003.1 coordinate 84,764,692, forward strand.
ACATATGCATGTAGCTCTGCAGGTCACATTACTATAGTGAGAAACCGCAGTAAATTGTAGGGGGAGGGTAGTAGCAAAGGTTGGCTCTTCCCCACCCCCCCAGGAATCTTGCAAAAAGGAATTGGGGGAGAGAGAAGCAAAATATTTTCTGTTTGATCATAGAAACTATTTCCATAGGAAGATCAGAAATGGAACTTCAGAGTAAAGTGCAAGTCCATAGCTATGGTGGGGCATTTCGGGGCTCTGCCCCCTCAAATGTGACACACGCCCCATGTCAGCTGCTGCCTCATCCAATGCTCCCTCTAAGCTATGGAGTCTTGTGAGCAAAAGTCCTACTTTGTGAGCTACTGGCATTAAAGTTGTGAGCGAGCGATCTGGCTGCTGCATAAATTCGTTTGCTCTGGAGCCCTCCTTCCTGAGCAGAGACAAAAATGTGTGAGCCAGAGGCTCAAAAACCGTGAGCTGGCTCATCCCCTCTCTCCCCTCCAGAGACATTAAAAGGACCCTCCAGCTGATCAGCAGGAGCACATGGCCGCTGATCAGCTGGAGGACCCTCTAAATCTTGCAGACGCCCCCTCCTGCCCCTCCTCCAAGATGTAAAGAGCCCTCCAGCTGATCAGGGCCCTTTAAATCTTGCAGGAGGTGAGGAAGAGGGGCAGCTGCTGGTTGCCCACCTTTCCTGAACCTCAAGCAGGAATTTCGCCACGTGGAGTTCAGGCACGGGCAGTCCCTGTTTGAAAAACACCTGTTAAAAGGAACCCTTTAAATGGAGTTTTTCAAGTGGGGACTGCCCACGCCTGAACTCCAAGGGGTGAAATCACCACTTGTCGTTCAGGGAAGGTGTGCAGCTGCCCCTCTCCCTCCCCCTCCTCCCTCCCTCCCTCCTCCCCCTCCCCTGTTGCCGCACAAAATTTCCCCAGGCCCCACCAACCCAAAATTACTGGCTACAGGGCTGGTAAAGTGGGGGAGTTTTGGGTACTGTATGAGGTGAGCTTCCTCCAGAATTCTTACCAGCCACAGAAGACCTTTTCAGATTCATAGAATAGAATCATAGAATCACAGACCTGGAAGGCCGTCTAGTCCAACAACCCCCTGCTCAATGCAGGTTCAGCCTACAGTATCCCTGAGAAATGTTTGTCCAGCCACTGCTTAAAGACTTCCAGTAAGGGGGAGCTCACCACCTTCCTCGGCAGAGTAAAAAAGTTTTCCCTGATATCCATCCGGCACCTTCCTGCCCTTAATTTAAACCCATTATTGTGAGTCCTATCCTCTGCTTGCCAGCAGGAACAGTTCCCTGTCCTCTTCTAAGAGACAGCCCTTCAAATACTTAAAGAGAGCAATCCTGTCCCCCCTCAACCTCCTCTTCTCCAGACTAAAAATTCCCAAGTCCCTCAGCCTTCCTCGTAGGACTTCTTGGTCTCCAGGCCCCCGATCATCCTCATTGCTCTCTTCTGCACCCACTCCATTCTGACCACATCCCTTTTGAAGTGAGGCCTCCAGTGTATAGCAGGACTATGACATTTTGCGATTTGGATGTTATACCTCTGTTGATACACCCCAAGGTTGTATTAGCCTTTTGTTGTTGTTGCATCACCCTGGCTGTTCATATTTAACTTTCAGTCCACCCATACCCCAAGATCTTGTTCACACACACTGCTACCTAGAAGTATATCCCCCATGCAGTATGTGTTCCTCAGGTTTTTTGACCTAGATGTAGAACTTGGCACTTATCCTTGTTAAATTGCATCTTGTTTACATCCACTCATTTTTCCAGTGTGTTCAGATCTTGTTGAATACTATCTTCTGGTGTGTTCACTGTTCTTCCCAATTTGGTGTCATCTGCAGATTTAATCAGTAGCCCCTCCACACCCTCATCCAGATCATTTATAAAAATATTGAGAAGTACTGGGTCCAAAACTGAGCCCTTTGTCACCCCACTGGACACCTCCCTCCATTCATATGAAGTGCCATTGACAACTACTCTTTGAGTGCGGTTCTCCAACCAGTTCCCCATCCACCTAACTATCCTAGAGTCCAGTCCACAGTCCTCTAGTTTACCCATCAGAACATCGTGGGGAACCCTGTCAAAAGCTTTATTGAAATCTCGGTAAACATCATCAACAGCATTCCGTCGATCCAGTAAGCTTGTCACTCAATCAAAGAAGGAAATGAGGTTGGTCTGTCAGGACCTGCTGGGGACAAATCCATGCTGACTTCTCCAGATCACCAAGTTGTCCTTTAGGTGCTCACAGATCAATCCCTTCAAAATCTGCTCCAGTATCTTCCCTGGGACAGAGGTCAGACTGACTGGCCTGTAGTTTCCTGGGTCATCCCTCCTCCCTTTTCTGAAAATTGGGATAACATCTGCCCTCCTCCAGTCTTGTGGCACGTCACCCGTCCTCCAAGAGGTGTGGAAGATGATGGACAAAGGCTCTGCAAGCTCTCTAGAAAGTTCTTTGAGCACTCTTGGGTGCATACCATCTGGCCCTGGGGATTTGTACTTATTCAATGCAGCCAGGTGCTTCTCAACTACCTCTCTATCCATGTCAACCAGCAGCCCAGATGCTATGACTTGCTTACTACCATCTCTAGATGAGCCTGTTGTTGTGGTTTTGTCTAGTTCTGAAAATGTGTGCTTCAGTCACATAAGTACTTGTGTGTGGGGGAAATTGTTGAAATTTAGGATTTAGGATGTTAAAACATAATAAAAACAGGCATTTTTCATATGTAGGTCATATAAGCAGGGCATTTTAAAGAGCAAACTGTTTTTATTTGGATGGGTGGGTATGTATATCTGTATGCTAAAGCCCTCAGTGTTCTTCTGGCCTAGGAAATATTCATCCATGTTGTCGGGATGTACATATATATCTTGGTCTCTTTAAATGTGCATTGTTTAAAGGAGCAGATGCTTCTGCCTTGTGCACACAGGAGAATATGGAACCTGCATTGCTGTTGTACATTTACTTTCTGATCTGTAATGCTGGCTGTACGTTGACTTGGTCTCTTATATATTTTGGCCCCAGTCCAGTTAATGTTTGTCATGCTGGCCACTGCATTTCTGTGGTTCAGCTAAGATAACTGCCACATTCTAGGACTTACACCAGTTTAAGTTTAGTTGAGATTTTGTCTTCTTCTAACTGTTCTGACTTCTTCTAACTCTGCTACCAGTGCTGCCTCACAGCTAATGTTAGTAAGATTGCTTACACCAGGGGGTTCGGATTCATTGGTTATGAGGGCAGGACCTGACATAAATGAGACCTTGTTGGGCTGGGCCATGTGTGTAGCTGGGCTGGGCCATAAAATGTAGTGCCAGGTAGCGGAGATATAAACTTAGTAAAGGACACAAACGGGTGTTTTTTACTTAAAATAAAAACATGCTTAAAACATTAGCACTCTTGCAATATTTTGTTTATTTAACAGTGTGTGATAACTGACACGTCTTGCTCTGAATTATTGCATCAAAATGTCTGTGCTGTTGCAATCTTGAGTATGCTGTTTAGGTGTATAGCTGTAAGCTGCAAATCTACGATGATGCAGCAGCAGCAGAACTGGAAGAAGAAGCAGAAGACAGCCAGTTCCACTGTGGGCCTGATAGAAGCTCTCCGGGGGCCTGACCCGTCCCCTGGGCCACATGTTTGACACCCCTGGCTTACACTGTGCATCTGTATTGCTGTCTGTGTGATGGATATTAGCAAGCAGAAGGAATGGAGACCATATTGATTGATAAGGAAGAATGGAAACTATAATGGCAAGGACACAGGAAGTAATGCAGTGATCTTGTTGGGAGCTCAAAAGAAACGCTCAGTACATAGGAAATGGAAGAGATTGTTCATAAATTCAGTGTATATAAAAACACTGCAAAACAGTAATATCCCTTAAAAATGTAAAATAAAACTGGACCACCAGTTGAATTCAATGGAACAAGTGAATTGTGACTGACTGAAAAGCCCCATTGCTTCTAATGGGCCTCAGTCATACTTCTGGATTAACTGGATTGAGGATTGCATTTTATTTCTAACTCATTTCTGATTAAACAAATCTACTGTTCATAGTACAAATTACATTCTGTCATAATGGAATATTTTCCTGAATAACTTTCCTTTGAGTTTTATATGACTGGAAGTATTGTTATCGCTGTTTACTGTATTTTATTGTATCAGAAGTTGAGGTTTGTTTCAGTTTTTTAATGTTGGGGAAGAAGACTAAGAAATTTTAAGTCCTTCACACATACCCCAGTTTAAAAATTCAAAGGTGAATTACGAACGGGGAAGAACACATGTTACCTATAATGTTTCTAGCCAAATCTTTATGGAGGCAGTCATTTAATTAACTTGTTCCATAGTCTATTTCTAAATAGATTGGTGCATGGCACTCACTGCCTACTTTTCCCAGAGATATCATTGTCTATCCACCACCCATGTTATATGAGAGTCAGAGTCTCTTTATATGCATTGTGGAGTATACAGGTTGAATCCCAAGTCCACACCCTCTGTACTGTATATCAGTCATGTTAGTTCTCAGTTCCCATGCTCATGGTGCCTGAGTCAGTTAACAACTGTGCTGTGTTTGGAGAATTGGCTTCTGCCTATCACCTGTACTAGTTCCACAAATCTGAAACAGTCCCAGGGGGCACAATTTGGCCCATTGAGCAGGTTCTGTGGAGAAGCAGTATAGACATTTTCTAAATGAATTATTAATGAATGGAGGAAACCCACATGTACTCTTGTGTTTTTCCTTGATGGGACAATTTAAAATCTATTTAAGGCAGCACCTTGCCAGAAGCAGAGATGACCCAGCTGAGCTCTGAGAAGGAGCAGGAGATAGAGCTGCTAGAGGGGTGTTTTTAATTTACTTTCAGCTGAGGTGTTTTATCTGAGAGGGTACAGTGTGGGAGGGACTGTGTTTGGGAGTGTGTGGGTGAGTTGTGAGTTGTTGCAGAGTCCTGGCTGCTTGTAATAGGGTGTCAACGAGTCATTGTTTGACTGTAATTGAGTGCCTGGGTGAATTTGAATAGTTGCTGGCCACACCCTCTGCTGGGGGAAGCTTTTATTTAAGGCAGCACCTTGCCAGAGGCATGAGCCAAAGGGCTCTTGGTTTGTGGCTCTTAGACTAGGGACTCTGTAAGTAGCCCAGGAAGAGCCAGAAAGCCAAGGCTCTAGTCTCCTTGGGTTCCCAGTAAGGTAAGTAGACTTCTACAAGGAGAACCACATAAATACAAAGGGTTTTAAAAGGGGGATTATATATAATTAGTATTTTAAAAAACAATTATGAAGCCAGAATGCCAGCAGGGGGTTGGGGACTCTCCAGTGTTTTGCATGGAGTGTCACATGTATGATTATCTGCCTTGGATGTGTGCCCAGTGCAAGGAGCTCCTAGTTCTCAGGGAATGAGTTTGCTCCCTTGAGGCCAAGGTGGCAGACCACACCTCAAAAAGGATATTATAGCATTAGGAAAAGTGCAGAAAAGGACAACTAGAGTGATAAAAGGGTTGAAACACTTTCCCTATGAAAAAAGGTTAAAATGCTTTGGGCTCTTTAGCTTGGAGAAACGACGGCTGAGGGGTGACATGATCAAGGTTTATAAGATTATGCATGGGATAGAGCAGATTGAAAAAGTACTTTTCTCCCTTTCTCACAATACAAGAACTCGTGGGCACTCAATGAAATTGTTGAGCAGTCGGGTTAGAACAGATAAAAGGAAGTACTTCTTCACCCAAAGAGTGATTAACACATGGAACTCACTGCCACAGGAGGTGGTGATGGTTACAAGCATGAATGGCTTCAAGAGGGAATTAGATAAGCATATGGAGCAGAGGTCCATCAGTGGCTATTAGCCACAAGGTATAGATAGGAACTTCTCAGGCTGGGGCAAGTGATGAACTGTATTCTTGGTACTTGGGGACAGTGGGAGGGCTTCTAGTGTCCTGGCCCCACTAGTGAATCGCCTGATGGCACCTGGTATTTTTTGACCACTGTGTGACAGCGTGTTGGACTAGATGGGCCACTGGCCTGATCCAACATTGGCTTCCCTTACGTTCTTATAGCCCTCCCCCCATTTCAGGTTGAGGAATTGATGCGTGGGGAAGACTGAAGCCCCTTCTCAATGCACAGCAGAGTTGTAGTTTGAATCAGGCACCATGAGTATGGGAATAGAGGAGAACCTGCAGCTCACATCTGACTGTCGCACAGAACACAGGGTGGTGACTCTGGCCCCAACCTGTGTACTTGGTAGTATATAAAGAGGCCTAATATGTATAGCAGATGCAGATCATCTTCTGAAACATAAATAAATTCAAGCAGTCATTTGTTTCAAGCACAAGGCAAGTAGTCATTAAGATAAGGTAACTCTGGCCTTGTCTTAACTAGGCACAGTGACTTGGTTGTAGCATGTACCTACCGGTCATTACCTGATGATGTTGATTTCAGGCCAGCTCACATCAATTTGGGGCTTCTTAAGGGCAGATTTCCTGGAGATTGGTTTGGAATCGTCACAAGGCAAATGGGCTGGAAAGGCAGATTTCACCAGGGAAAAGTGAACAATAATTGGGAGGATTTACTAGACAACCAGAAAGCCACAATTGCAAAAGATGGTCGCTTTGGTTAAAATCCCATCCTGGTTCAGAAGGGAAGTGGGTTGCTGCAATTAGAAATAAAAAAAGCCAGGCATGAAACAAATGCCTTCAGAAGAGGGCTGTCAGAGAATTAGGTTCAGTTAGAGATCTACAGTTTCTTTTGAATCAATAGATGAAATTCAGCCTCCTCACCATCTTGGTTCTTCCACAAATAGCACACATTCCTTCCTGTCCATATGCATTTTCTCTTTGTTCTGCCTCCTTGGCTCCCAAAACTCCTTGCAGAATACAGCTCCTTCTTTTCCTAGGCCCTGACTTGATTCATACATCATGGAAATCCATGGTTTAATTAAACTAATTGTGGTTAGTGTAATTATCTGAATGCAGGCTTTTCCATTATTTTTGGATATTTAGGGCTGTCAGCCCAAGCCAGACTGGTTTAATGTTGGTTTATTAACCACAGTTTGTCGTAACTGTGGTTTGTTACAGATGTAGACATCCTACAATCCTCATTTGTTCCCTGATACCTCCCTCATATAGTTCTTGACTACAGAGATGCCTGGTCAGAGCAAAGGTGATGAAACCAGCATAATCTGTCAAGGCAAACTAGGATGAGAATGATCATCTGCAAGTCATATCCTGGTTTCAAAAACTAACCATTGTTCAAATAAATGGAGTTTTTATTTTGTGTCTGAACCAAGCCCTTTGTAAAGCTTTTTCTCCCCCATCTTCCTTGTCCCTCCTTAGCTCCCATATCACTTTGAGCCCAGGCAGAACTCAGGGTAGCGCTCTCAGATGCTGAGATTCTCATGGAGATAAGATGTTGGACTAATATATCTCTAGTATGCTTTTTTTTATCCGTTCCTCCCATTGTAAACTAGATTAGGCTGGGAAAGAGCAGTGGCATACCTAGCATATTTGGTGCCCAGGGCAGATAATTTTTTAACAGCCCACTCCTCTTATTTATTTTTTTGCCATCAAGTCGCAGCTGACTTATGGTGACCCTGCAGAGTTTTCAAGGCAAAAGACATTCGGAGGTGGTTTGCCATTGCCTGCCTCCGCGTTAGCCCTACTTTGCTTCTGAGATCTGATGAGATCAGGCTAGGCTGGGGCTATCCAGGTCAGGGCCTTTCTCTATATGACAAAATTATTTCCAGTTATAATCATGAAATAAAACGAATAATAATAATGACCAGAAAATAGATTCAGGCAGGTAGCCATGTTGGTCTGATGAAGGAGAACAAAAGTTGGTCTTAAAGGCACTGTTTCAATGGCAAGAAAAGAAATGCAGACAGTGAAAAATCTCTTTTATTTAACTTTGTATATATAATCATGCCAGGAAAAGAGATTCAAATTCCAACATGCTATTTCATTATGAGAGTAAACATGGTGTAGGATCTGGGAAATCCAGTTGTGTCATGGAAGCTTGCTGGGTGACCTTGGGCTAGTCACATTACTCTCAGCCTAACCCTGACCTGGACAGCCCCAACATAGCCTGATCTCACCAGATCTCAGAAGCAAAGCAGGGCCGAGGTAGAGGCAGGCAATGGAAAACCTCCTCCAAATGTCTCTTCCTTGAAAACCCTACAGGGCCACCATAAGTCAGCTATGTCTTGATGGCAAAAAAAAAAAAAAAATCCATCACAGCACTGGTGTTCTGAGGAGGCACTTGGGAGGGCTTCTGTTCTCCATTTTGAAGCCCAAGAGCTGACCATCCCAAACATGTACAAGGTGTTTTTGAAAGCTAGGAGTCTTTGTACTTATTTTTATTAACTATCACTAGACAAAGCACCACAAATTAGTGATGGTAAGCTTCAACAGACTGGGTGTTAAGAAACACACTACCACCCAAAGAAGATGCTCCCACCCTCCATTGTTTCCAAAGGATCATAGTCAAATCAGAGAATCTCTGCAGTAGAAACTGAAGGGGGGGCATTTTTGCAAGTCCAGCAGAAACAGTGCAATGTACAGAGTACCCGGCAGTACCAGTGCAATCACAAAGTGCTCAGCAGAACCCAATGCCATTTTGGCAATGTTAGCTGATGTCAAGCACAGAATCACAATCCAAGAAAAGGAGGTAGGTTGGAAGCCCAGCAGAACCAGTGCAATGTTCATTGCCCAGTGAACCCAGTGCTATTGTGGCAATGCCAGCTGATATCAAGCACAGAGTCACAGTCCAAGCAAGGGGAGGGTTGGAAGCCCAGAAGAACCAGTGCAATGTACAGTGTCCAACACACCCAGTGTCTTCTGTTCATAATATTAATAAAAGTTTGCTGCTGTACAACTCTTAAACACAATTCTGTCTCCAAGCAGGACAGGGATGAGAAAGGTTTACCATATTTTGAAAAGCAAAAAAGAGGACATATTTCCTGACTGACTACTTCAGACAACTGATAACTATGACAAATCTCATTTTAAATACCCCTACTTTTTTAGCTGAAGCTTGCCTCCACTGAGGAAAAAGAGGACATTTGGTAACCCTAGATGAGAAGGTCTTGAGACCAAGAAGTGAAAATAAAAAGTGGGACATGGAAAAATTGGTGAAAGGAGACAGAAATGAATCAGAAATGTGTGGAAAGGAGGGAGAGAAATTAAGAGAGGGAAAATTTGTCTTGTCTTGCTGCAACACCCACTCATAAGAACATAAGAGAAGCCAATGTTGAATCAGGCCAATAGCCCATCTAGTCCAACACTCTGTCACACAGCGGCCAAAATATACCGCGTGCCATCAGGAAGTCCAGCAGTGGGGCCAGGACACTAGAAGCCCTCCCACTGCTGCCCCCTCCAGCACCAAGAATAGAGTGCATCACCTGCCCCAGACTGAGAGTTCCCACCTATACCCTGTGGCTAATAGCCACTGATGGACTTCTGCTCCATATGTTTATCTAATTCCCTCTTGAAACTGTCCATGCTTGTAGCTGCCACCACCTCCTGTGGCAGTGAATTCCATATGTTAATCACTCTTTGGATGAAGAAGTATTTCCTTTTATCTGTTCTTTTTTTAAAAACAATTTTTATTAGGATATACACAATTTAGCTAAAATAATATAAATCATATCCTTTTCTTCAAACTCCCCTTCCCCCCTGTTGGCTCCCAGCATTGTTTCCACCATTTTATCAATGCATAATACATATTAATTCACTGTTATCATATAAATTCTACAAGTAACACAGTTTACTTATTTGCAACTACTAGTAGTACTTATTGATTGTATACATTTGTTACATCACTAGTAGTTTTCCAAGCTAAATATGCTATCTTTCATTTCCCAATGTTTCTGTATATATTCTTTAAAGTCATTCCAGTCTACCAAAAAAGTTTCTGCTTCTAAGTTGTTAAGTTTTCTTGTCTATTTGTCCATTTCTGCCATAAATAGTAGTTTTCTTAACCAGTCCGAGAGATCAGTAATTTTTTCATTTTTCCAATTTTGAGCATAGATCATTCTTGCAGTTGTTACCCTGTACCATATCAGTGTTCTTTTATTCAAGTTTATTTCTTCTAGTTTAAGACCTAAAAGAAACATTTCAGGTTCTTTCTTGAAGGTACATTTCAAAATTTTTTCCATCTCTGTATGTATTGCAGTCCAAAATATTTTTGCTTTATCACAAGTCCATTACATATGATAAAAGGAACCTTCGGCATGTTTACATTTCCAACATTTGTTAGATAGATTTTTACCTATATCACCTATCTTTTTTGGTGTCATATACCATCTATACATCATTTCAAAACAGTTTTCTTTAAAGTTGGTACATGTAGATATTTTCATAGCATTTTTCCATAAGAATTCCCAAGATGACATAGATATTTCCTTATTCATATTAATTGCCCATTTAATCATTTGCTCTTTAACTACTCCATCTTCTGTATACCATTTTAACAAAATTTTATACATTTTCGATATCATTTTCTTCCATCCCTCCAGCCATATATTTTCAATTTCATTATGGTTTCTCCTGAACCCAACCGTTTTTAATCAGTTTTATACAAATCATAAATCTGTCTATAATGCAACCAATCATATTTAAAATCTAATTGGCTTTCTTCTTTTAACATATATGATTTCTCTTCCGGTCTCAACAGTTCACTGTATTTCAACCAGTCCTGTCCCTTGTGTTCTGAAAAAATTTTTTGTACTTAATCCATGAGTCAAAAAGAGTTCTTTTGATATAGTGATGCTTAAAAAAATTATCCATTTTCGACTTACCATAGTAAAGATATGCATGCCAGCCAAACCTGCAATCATGTCCTTCTAATGCCAACCATTTTCTATTTTCAAGAGTAATCCACTGTTCTAACCATGTCAAACAGACCGCATCATGATATAGTCTCAAGTTTGGTAGTTGAAAGCCTCCTCTTTCCTTTGCATCACACAAAATTTTCATTTTGATTCTCGGTTTTTTCCCTGCCCACACAAATTTAGAAATTTCCTTTTGTCAAGAATTAAATGCTTTCGAGTCTTTTACAATGGGAATCGTCTGGAATAGAAACATAAAACGTGGCAAAATATTCATTTTAACCACCGAAATTCTGCCCAACAAAGATAAATTTAGTGTATTCCATTTTTTAATGTCCTTTAGGACTTGTGACCATAATTTTTCATAGTTGTTTTTGAAAAGGTCAGTATTCTTAATTGTCAAATCTATACCTAGATGTTTGGTTTTTTTCACTACTTCGCAGCCTATAGACTTCTGCAGCTCCATTTTTTTAGACCTTGTCATATTTTTACACATCACCTTAGATTTCTGTCTGTTCACATAGAAGCCTGCTATATCTCCAAATTCTTTTATTTTATGTAGTAAGAGCAGTAGGCTTTTCAACGGTTCCTCTGCTAAAAACATAACGTCATCAGCAAAGGCTCTGTACTTATATGTAAATCCCTTAACTGTCAAATCTTTAATTTCCTTATGTTCTTTAATATTCCAAAGCAAAACCTCTAGAATCCATATGAACAATAACGGAGAAAGCAGGCAGCCTTGTCTTGTTCCTTTTTGCACTTTAAAATATTCCGTGGTTTCATTGTTGACCACTATTGTTGCTTTTTGTTCCAAGTATATTGCTTTAATTATATTTTAAAAAGGTTCTCCAATATCCTTTTTTCCCATAACTTTAAACATAAATTCCCAATTCAAATTATCAAAAGCTTTTTCTGCATCAACAAAGAAAAAGCCGACCTGCTTTTCTGGATGCTTGTCGTAATATTCAATTGCATCTACTACTATCCTGATATTATCCCTTATTTGTCTGTCTGGCAAAAATCCAGCTTGTTCTTCTTCAATTAAGTCTTTCAAATATATTTTAAGTCTCTCGGCCATAATTTTGGCAAATAACTTGTAGTCATTATTTAAAAGCGAGATTGGCGTATAATTTTTCACATTTGTTAAGTCTTGTGCTTCTTTTGGGATAAGAGAAATGGTTGCTTCTTTCCAAGAATCTGGTATTTTCCCTGTATCTCTGATCTCATTTGTCAAAACTTCAAAAGTCGAGGCTAGCTCCTCTTTTAGTTTTTTATAAAATTTAGCTGAGAAGCCATCTGGACCTGGAGCTTTCCCCAGTTTTGCGTCATCAATAGCTTTGTAAATCTCCTCTGTGGTAATAGGGTTGTTAAGCATATCTTTTATTTTTCCTATAGGACTTGACATTTTTAAGTTCTGCAAATATTTTTGGCCTTTTACTTGATCCATTGGATTTGCCTGGAAAAGCTTTGCATAATATTTAAAAAATTCTCTCTTTATCCCTTTACACAATTTCTTTATTTCCTGTCACAATTTTGTTTATTACCTTCTTTTCCCTTTTTTTCTTAAGTTGCCACGCCGAATATCTTCCTGGTTTGTTAGCTCCTTCAAAAAACTTTTGTTGACGTTTCTTTAAATTCCGATAGATTTCTTGATTTAATATAACATTCAATTGATCTTGTAGACTTTGTATCTCTTTCAGTATTTTCTTTTTCCCTGGTCTTTTCTTTAATTCTTTCTCTTTCATTCTGATCTTTCCCACGAGGTGGCTCTGTTGTGCCCTTCTTTCTTTTATTTCTTTGTTATTTAACGAAATTAATATTCCTCTCAACACTGCTTTATAAGCATCCCATACCGTTTGGATCTGTATATCTTGATTCAAATTTGCCTGAAAAAAAAGCTTTGTTTCTTTACGCAGATTTTCGACTATAATCTGCTTATCCAGTAAATTTTCATTCAACCTCCATCTGAATTGTTTTTTCCCTTGTTTGGATGTCCACTTTAGTGTATTATGATCAGAGTTTATTTTTGGCATTATTTCAATTTTATGGGTTTTAAATGCTAGATCTCCTGTCATCCATATCATATCTATTCTGGAAAATGAGTCATGCCTGTTAGAATAAAAAGTATAATCTTTACATGTAGGATTCCATTTCCTCCATACATCCTCCAGATTTTCCTGTTAGGCTAATTCAAAAAAAGCCTTTGGTAGCTTCCCTACTTTTTCGTCGAATCTTTTTGTTTTCCAGTCTAATTTGTTACTGATTGTTCCATTGAAATCTCCCATCAAAATGATTTGATCATAAGACACTTGGTCTAACTCAGATATTAAGTCTTTGAAATTTTTTTCTTTTGTTCTATTTGGTGCATAGATGTTAACAACTAATGTTTTTTTCCTCATGTAAGACAATTTCTACTGCAATATATCTTCCTTCTTTATCCTTAAAAAATTCTTTAGGTTCCAATTCTTCTTTAACATATGTTACTACTCCTTTCTTTTTGTTGACTGCCAAGGAAAAAAATCTTCACCCAATTTTTTGTTAATTAAACATTTATAATCTTGCTTTTTAATGTGGACTTCCTGCAAACAAAGTAGGTTGCACTTTTGTTTTTCCAACCAATGTCTTATTATTTTTCTTTTGTTGGGTGAATTTAGTCCATTTACGTTCCAAGAACTAAATTTGTAATCCATAGTGGTATGTAATTATTTGTATCCAAAATCTTTGTCATTGTCCAATATAAATGTCAACATCTGCTCTCGATCTTTGATGGTGTGTCTCGCACCTTGGAAGTTGAAGCTTAACCCTTGTGGGATCTCCCATCTGAATCTCATATTCTTTTGTTTCAACTTGTCCGTTAGTTGTTTAAATTTCTTTCTTTCTTGGATGATTGCCCTTGGGAGTTCTTTCATAATTATTATCTGTTTCCCATCTATTTCCAGTGGTTCCTTAAACTGTTTTCTAAAAGTCTCTTGTCTAATGTCATCGGGGTGGCTCTGTATGTCAGAGAGGGTATGCAGTCCAGTAAGATTGAGAGGGTAAGAAAATTGGATTCACTTCTGGAAATGCTATGGGTTGAAATAGTGGGTCCAAAAGGAGGCTTAACAGTGGGAGTTTGTTATCGCCCACCAGATCAAAAGGTAGAGGAGAATTATAAAATGACGAATGAATTAAAGAGAGCAGCTAGATGGAATAACTGTGTCGTAATAGGCAACTTTAACTACCCACACATTGATTGGGTCAACATGAGTTCTAGTCGGGAAAAAGAGATTGAAATTTTAGACACTCTCAATGACTGTACTATGGAACAGATGGTGCAGGCTGACAGCTTGGCGAGACACACGCACTTGAGCATGTGGTGATCTTCTGATCTTTAAAGGGTTCCTTTGATCATCAAAAGGATCCCCTGCTGTCCCGGGAAGGGACTGGCAGCTGCAAGGGGCTTTGATCTGAAACCCTGTGTGAGTTGTAACTCACGGGGTGGGCTGGATCGCCCCTGACGTGGGATCAAAGTTCGGGCTCAGTTCGTCTGAGCAAAGCCAAGTCTCCTGCATCAGATGGGGGGGAAGAGATACCTTACCGACAGCACTTCTGTGAGTATCCATGACAGAAACTGAATGGCTTGAAAGGGCGATTTAAAATAATTAGCCCTAAGAAGTAGCATAGTGGGGAGGGCTCTCCCCCTGAAGAACAAACGGCTAGAAACTGAAAGGGAGCGTGGCATGGTGAGGTTGGAGTGGAAGGGCGAGTGGGAAAGAGAACTCCATCAGAAAGCCATGGAGCTGAAGAGGGAAGCGATTGGACTTTAGAACGGTTTAACCTGGCTCTCAGTGGGTTTTGAGAAGGAACTTGGGTCTTCCTTTAAGCCTCTTTTAAAAACTGAAAATCAGGACGTGAAGCAGTTTGTGTGCAGTGAGAGCTGGAGGGGAATCCGTCCGGTGAGAGATAGGCTGAATGAAAATAAGACTCGAAACTATGTAGATGTTAAACACTATGTCTATATGTATAGTGGTGAAAATCTAAATAAACTATATTAAAAATAAAAGAAGCTCTAATTTGAAGACGGCTGGCTGGAGACCCCTTTGCAGCGTCCTCAAATTTTAACCCTAATAGGGGTAGGGTAGAAGAATCAGAGAAATAGAGAAGAAGAGGCCTGTTTCATCGCATGCTAATTTTTAACCCTTGAGGGCCAGTGTGGAAGAGTAAGAGAGTGAGGGAAGAGAGAGTCTTTGCTACATCCTCAATTTTTGCTGCGATTGTTATTGGTAAATGAGGTGTGAGAGAAGGATGGACTCTGTTTAAAGACCGCTGGATGAAAGAGCTTGGTTTGACAATAAGGAATATGATTGTTGATTGACAGTGTGTTGGCTGGTCACTTCATTTGGCTTTAGTGGGCTATAGGGGGAGAATAAAGGAGGGGGAAGGTGGGCAAGGCAGTCTTCCTGGGAAAATTGCCAACAGGAGGTTTGTTTTGGTAAATAGACGGGAGGATAGTGAAAATAATTTCTGGGGACTTTGCCAACAAATAAGACTGGTATCTGTTTTAATTTTCTCTGAGATAGAAGTTCTGGGAACGGGGCCAGAAGGCCTGTGCTGTTCCCAAACATTGGATAAGGATAAAGAGTAAATAAAAAATTGTGAATATTCTCTGTGCATGTTAAGAGTGGGATTGGGAAGTGGTGAAAAATAGACAAATATGGCCAGTGGAGGATCAAGGAAACAGTCTCTGGTTTCTCCAGGGGCTGCTAGCTCTGCTACAGGGAAGTTGGGGGGCACAGGCCAGAAAGAGCCCCAGAAAGAAATACCCCAGAAAGAAATACAAGCGATAGTGCAAGCCACTATCCTGAGCACAATTAATGATGTCGTAGAACCGCTCAAGGCCAGCATGGAAGAAATCCGGAACAGTGTCCCACAAGCTATTCAGGAAGTAAGAGATATGATCCCCCAAGTGGTGGTCCCGATCCAGAATGCGATGAAGAACATTACGGAGCAGTTCACCAAGAGTCTACAGCTGTTGCAGAAACAAATTGCCGATAATACTACAAAAATTGTGACACTAAGTAATACGGTGGAGGAAGTGGAGAAAAAAATGAGACAAGTGGAAAGGAAGGTTCAAGAAAATGAAGAAAAACAATCGCTATTGGAGCAAGATGTGATGAGATTACAGGTGGAGAGAGCGGCATTTGTTCTGAGATTCCAGAATATCCCAGACGAAAAAGAAGAAGATCTAAATTCAAAGATGTCCGAACTTCTGGCAAATCGTTTACATATTGAGGACGTAAGCGAAGTGGAAAAAGAAATTGACGTGGCCTTCAGAATGAATTCGGCTTATGCAAGAAGATTTAAGGTGCCCAGGGAGGTCCAGGTGCGGTTCCACAAGCGGGCAGTTAGAGATAAGATACTGAAAGAAGTAAACGCTGTACCGTGGAAGATGGGACAAGAAGAAATTAAAGTTTTAAAAGAGATACCCTGGAGAGTGAGGGAGAAGAGGAGGGCGTACTCAGACTTAACGGCACTGTTGAGAGCCAATAATATCACCTACAGGTGGATTTTGCCAGAGGGGATCTTCTTTAATTTTGAGGGAAAGAGATTCAGAATCACCTCTGTTTTCAAGGCTAAAGATTTCTTAGAGACGTATGGAGTGGAGATGTCGGATGACCAAGAAGAAAAAGACCACTTTAAACTTTAAAAGGGGTAACTTCTCTGGTATGAGGGGACATGTGAGGAAGAAATTGAAAGGAAGTGTGCTCACATTGAATCCCATTTGCCATGTTGATGCTCACTCACTCATCCTCAACAGATCCCTTTGGACTGCCTCACAATCCTCCCTGGTTTTCACCACCCTGAACAACTTCGTGTCATCTGCAAATTTAGCCACTTCACTGCTTACTCCCAATTCCAAATCGTTAATAAACAAGTTAAAAAGCATTGGACCGAGTACCGATCCCTGTGGTACCCCACTGCTTACCACCCTCCACTGAGAAAGTTTCCCATTTATACTCACTCTCTGTTTCCTATTTATAAGCCAGTTTTTGATCCACAAGAGGACTTGTCCTTTTATCCCATGACTATTGAGCTTGCTTAGGAGCCTTTGATGAGGAACTGTATCAAAAGCTTTCTGGAAGTCAAGGTAAATAATATCTATTGGATCCCCCTTGTCCACATGTTTGTTCACTCCCTCAAAAAACACTAACAGGTTGGTGAGACAAGATCTTCCCTTATAGAACCCATGCTGAGTCTGCCTCAATAGTTTTTGTTCATCAATGTGCCTACTAATTCTTTCCTTAATAACAGTTTCCACCAACTTACCCGGTATCGATGTCAGACTGACTGGCCTGTAATTTCCCGGATCTCCCCTGGAGCCCTTTTTAAAAATGGGAGTGACATTAGCTACCTTCCAGTCCTCAGGAATGGAGGCAGATTTTAAAGAAAGATTACATATTTTTGTCAGGAGATCCACAAGTTCACATTTGAGTTCTTTCAGAACTCTCGGATGAATGCCATCCGGGCCTGGTGATTTATTAGTTTTTAAATTGTCCATCAGTCGGAGGACTTCCTCTCTTGTCACCGCAATCTGATTCAGGTCATTCAAACCCCCTCCCGAAATCGGTGCTTCTGGAGTGGGCAAGCACTTCTCCTCTTCCACAGTGAAGACAGAGGCAAAAAATGCATTTAGCTTCTCAGCCATTTCCCTATCATCCTTCACTACTCCTTTTACCCCTTGGTCATTCAAGGGCTCCAGTGCCTCCCTGGCTGGCTTCCTACTTCTAATGTATTTGAAGAAAGTTTTATTGTTGGCCTTTGTGTTTTTTGCAATATGCTCCTCATATTCCCTTTTTGCTTGCCTGATCACAGACTTGCATTTTATTTGCCACAGTCTGTGTTCCCTTTTATCAACCTCACTGAGACTAGCTTTCCACCGCTTAAAGGAATCTTTCTTACCTTTTACAGCTTCCATTACTTTGTTATCTATGCAGGCTTTTTTCTATACCTATTTGTGCCTTTCCTAACCTGCGGTATATATTTTTTCTGAGCTTCTCGGATTGTATTTTTAAATAGTTTCCAAGCTTCCCCAATGGTTTTGACCTTTTCCTCTCTTCCTTTTAATTTCTTCCTCACATGTCCCCTCATACCAGAGAAGTTACCCCTTTTAAAGTTCAAAGTGGTTGCATAAGTCTTTTTGGGCAACTCCCTATCTGTACAAATGTTAAACTCAATGACATTATGGTCACTGTTCCCAAGCGGTGCAATCACTTTTACATCTCTCACCAGGTCTTGGGTGTTACTTAGGACCAAATCCAGGATCGCCTCTCCCCTGGTAGGATCTGTGACCATCTGTCCCATAGCACAGTCATTGAGAGTGTCTAAAAACTCAATCTCTTATTCCCGACTAGAACTCATATTGACCCAATCAATGTGTGGGTAGTTAAAGTTGCCTATTACGACACAGGTATTCCATCTAGCTGCTCTCTTTAATTCATTCATTATTTTATAATCCTCCTCTACCTTTTGATCTGGTGGGCGATAACAAACTCCCACTGTTAAGCCTCCTTTTGGACCCACTATTTCAACCCATAGCATTTCCAGAAGCGAATCCAATTCTCTTACCCTCTCAGTCTTACTGGACTGTATACCCTCTCTGACATACAGAGCCACCCCACCTCCAACCCTCCTCCCCCCCATCCTTCCGATATAATTTATAACCAGGAATCACCGTATCCCACTGATTTTCCTCATCCCACCAAGTTTCTGAAATACCCACAATGTCTATTCCCCCCCCCAACGCCAAGCATTCCAACTCCCCGATTTTACCTCGGAGACTTCTAGCATTTGTGTATAAACACTTATAGTTTTCCATTGTAAGCCCACAGCCTTCCTCTTGCTGCCTCGAGACCTTGTCAGGCAGTTCCTATCATTAGTCACAGTCTCAGTGGACAATTTTAATCCATTTCCTTGTAGAAAAGTAATAGCTACCCCTTCATCTCTTTGAGATGAGCCATACCGAACCAGAGACTTTTCATCTCCTTTCGGCTTTCCCCCATTAATCAGTTTAAAAACTGCTTTGCCACCTTTTTGATTTTGAGTGCCAGCAGCCTGGTTCCTTCTCGGGACAAGTGGAGACTGTCCCTTTCATACAGCTCCCTCTTGTCCCAAAAAGCATCCCGGTGCCTAACAAACTTGAACCCTTCTGCCCTACACCATCGTCTCATCCATGCATTGAGACTCTTGATCTGTGCCTGTCTCTCCGGCCCTGCGCATGGAACAGGTAGCACTTCTGAGAAGGCTCGACAGATCCCTTTAGAGTGCCTCAAAATCCTTGACAGATCCCTTTGGAGTGCCTCAAAATCCTTCCATGGTTCTCACCACTCTGAACAACTTTGGGTCATCTGCAAATTTAGCTACTTCACAACTTACTCCCAATTCCAAATCATTAATAAACAAGTTAAAAAGCATCCTCCCTTTCTTCTGATTGTAACAGTGTTATATCCTTAGGAGGGGACCCAGATTTGATTCAGAGCCCTTATAGACTCTGGGTGTTCCAGAGGTCTGATCAGCCCCACGTTAGTGACGGGACTGGGAACTAAAGCTCAGAAGTTAAATGAGCTGGTAGTATTCTCCCAAATAGATGGTACCACGATGCAAGTGTGTCAGTATGAGACTGTTAAGTTACCAATAGGGGTGTTGGAGCATTGGGATATGAGATCCTTTGTAATACACCCAACAGCCAGTTTCCCTATGATTTTAGGCAGTCCTTGGTTGCAGAACCACGAGCCGTATGTACAGTGGAGCATGAAAAACCCCACTTTCCTAGACCCCCAGGGCAGAGAGCATCAATGGAATCCTGAATGGGGGGTGAAGCCTTGCCCGGCACTTGAATGTGTGTGCCACCTGCTCACCTTGTGAGACTTCTGCGGGTCCCCAACAGACGACTTATGAGAGCCATGTCTCTCCAACTTACCTCTCTTCTGTTTCTTCGCCGGTGTTGAGGCAGAAGAGACAGATTTTGAAGAACGCTTCTTGGAAGGGGCTGGCCCCGTATCAGAAGCGGACTTAACTGGTCGAGGTGGTTTTGGCATCGATAGGGTAGCCGTCGACCTCGACATTGATGTGGATGATTCAGGTGGGGGTTCAGTCGATGTAGACAGCTTAGGAGGAGGTTCAGCTGACATGGTTGATGACCGGGGCGGGGGGGGACGGGGACAAGGGCCGATTTCCAAAGGGCAACTTTCAATCTTGCCGCTCTATTCTTGCGCGTTTGAGAACTTCGCACCGAGAGCGCAACCCTCCAGATTATGAGATTCACCCAAACAAAGTATACAGAGCGTATGTTTGTCCCGAGAAGCCAACCTACCCCCACACGAGACACACCTCTTGAAGTACCCCCACTTCTTATACATAAACGAGTTCCTCAGACTTGAGGAAAGGAGGGGGGGGGAGTGAAAGTCCGAAGACCACGGAAAGTTCTCACCCCGCTGCCTCCTCTAACAGTTCTTAACGAAACACTTCAACAGACTAAGAAAATATTCCAATGGATGAAGAAATGAAGAATTCCCGAAGTGAGGAGAAAACGAACAGCAATGACTGACGAAAATGCTGTTAACAGCGTGGCGGTCAGAAGAGAACTGTTGGGATGTCCACGCTCCACCCCCTTGGGCATGCGCAGTAGGGGTTCCCATGCACACTCAGGGTGGAGGTGCAAAAATCCTGTTGTGAGCTTTGTACAACACCAATCAGATCAGCGCAGGTGCACTAGAACCCATAGGTGTGATGCACAGAGATCACAAAGAAGATTAACAAAGTTTCTGTCAGGGTAGGCGCTTTCATGAGTTACTGCTCACTTCTTCCGATACAGCTAGAATGGGAGTCCATCTGTCCTTATATCTTGGAGAGTGAAGTGATTTCTGATGCCAAATGACAATAGCAGGTATTGTTAATGAGAGGAACAACCTGTTGGAAAAATTGGCAAAATAGTTCAGAGATTGCAATGGATCTTTGCTTCAATGGAGAGGAGGCATTTTCTTCTGTGTAAAAATCTTTATTTCTATCTTTTAAACAATTTTATTATTTTCAAACATATCAACTTTGTGTCTATTGAAATACCTCATACACACATATCTAATTATCTATCCTTCTACCATTTAGCCAACATAATTCTTGCAAGACTTATGTTTCAACAATATATATTTACTTCTATTGAAGCGTCGTTTAAACATTCTACTATATTAGTTGCTGTAGATTTTCCGGGTTGTGTGGCCATGGTCTTGGCCATTGTAGGACCTGACGTTGCACCAGTAGCTGTGACTGGCATCCTCAGAGGTATGTCACAGAAAGATGGAGTACTCTCTGTGTCAAGGTGAGCAGAAAAATGCTAGGCAGGTAATTTATATCTACCCTGGAAGGTGGGGTAGGGCTGAGTCATTATCTTGTAGTAGTTCTCCAGGCTATGAACATGCTAATGGAGGAGCTTTCCTGAGGAGGTCCTTTTGTCTAAGGATTGTTTCCTGAGGAGGTTTCCTGTTTCTTGAGGAGGTTCTTCTTTCTTCTTTCTTTTTCTTATAATATATTTATTGAATTTTATAAATGCAACACACCACATAAACACAAAGACAAACATACAAACAAACACGTATACATAAAGTACCATTTTTATCTATCTACAGCAACACAACCTTGATTCTTAAACATAGAATTAAATCTTTTTCCCCACTAAACACACATTTCCATAACATTAAACAGGAGTATGTCTATTCACTTATTATTCAGATTACATTTAAGAATTCCTCACCAACATTATTCCTTAAATAGGATTCTCACATTTCACACTATAACATAGCAGTATTATCCCATTACATTACTCTTCACTGCCCTATTCCAAAAGTTTCCTGCATCTGTATTTTCCAGTACATTTAACAATATCTCCTTATAATCAAAATTATATACTCATTCTTCCCATAATAATTTACATCAACAAAAATCAACAATTCCGCCCCCTTCATTATATTTTCTTCCATATAGCTATTTCATCCTTTTATATGTTATGCATAGATGACAGCTTACATATAACTTGAAATTTATCATAAATCTAAACCCATTTTTATCACCATTTTAAACTACACTTCCTATTCAAATTATTTCTGTTCATCTTAATCCAGATTTCCAAAACTTTTGAAACTTTTATTATGTTATATCCCCTTAAACAAAAACCAAAAAGCAATTTTTCTAGTTCAGTATAAATCAGCAGTAGCCCATCAGATATTTTCCAAATTTCCCCTAGAAACCAAAACCCAATGCCATATCTTACTAATTATTTCAACCAAATTAAATATGTATACCTCAGGAAAAAAACTTTCCTATACATTTGTCTCTAACATGTCTTAATCCTAATTAATCCTCTATCATTACTGTTACTGCTTATTTCAACATCTGCCTCTATAATTCACACTTATACAAAAACAATTTGAGAACGAGAAAAAAACAACAGACAGACCAAAAAAAGGAAGGGTGAACAAAAGAAAAACCTCTTAATGAATAGTAATCAATATCATATTAAAGCAGGAACCATGATTTCATTTTCCACTTAAAGAAGAATCAGCAAGAGTAATATTCATCCTTTAAATAGCTTAACCTTTTTCCTATGGATTCGTAGCCTGCTTTTTAGCCTCAATGAGTCCACATGTCTTCTTCCTTTATATGTGCACAAGTTGCTCCTGAACTTCCCTCTCTAGGTTTCAGCCTCACAGCGTCCCAAGTTTTATTTTCAGACTCAAATTTCCAAACATATCGTTTTGGTCTCTTTTCTTTCCTTTTTCTTCCTTCTCTACTGATGGTTCTTAACATTTTCTTTTTTTTAAGCTCTGTCTTTACGTAGAACTTTCTCGTTATTTTCTTTTCCATTTCTATACCTACTGCGGGCTGGTTTTCAACGAGTGTCTCTTTAAACTGACAAACCTGTTGCTCCATATCACTCTGTACATCCTGTTGCAATTCCTCCTCATTTTCCATATTTGGTTGTTCACTCTGTGGTCTTTCAAGTATTTTGGCACACGCTGCCTCAAAACCTTTTTGTATTCCATCTCTCAGCAACTTTAAAAATTGTTCCACAGTTAGTTCTCCCACTTGCATGTTATCATCAAACTCCTCTTCCTCTATTCCCTCTGCAGACACCATTTTAGCTACACAGTTAATCTCAATTCAAATAACTCAATTTTTCAACAGCCGACTAGGGTATCCTGTATAGTTGCAAGTTCTCAACCTCGCTAACAACAACAACAATGTTTTTCCCATTCCTTTTCTGGCTGCCAGTCCTCCCCACTCTTAAGCACAGGAATTCAGGGTGCATTTATAAAAAGGCGTCTCTTCTACTGAGTCTTAGAAATAGTCATACTCACAGACCTGTGGTATCATATGAACGTTAGTGCCTTGCTGTAGGTATCAGCAGAACTTAGTTGTAAATCAAAATAAGTTTAAAAAGGCAGACGGTCGCGGCTAAGGAGAACATGGCAGCCATGTTCTATCCCGCGAGTTGCTCCTGCTTCAGGGCAGAACTGGTCACACACACCCCCGCATTTGCCTGGTGCGTAGGGGGCCAAAACTGAGCCCCTCTCTCCTGGAGGTCTGGCGAAGCCTGCCCGGCAGCCGGGGGGCTCCAAAAAGAGCGAAAAGGGGGTGTGCGGCTTGGAGCAAGCCGACAAACTGCCTGTCGCCGCGCCATACCAACTGGAAGTCCTTCTTTCCTGTTTCTTGAGGAGGTTCTACAATCGGCAAAAGACAGACGAGACCCCCTCACTTCTGCAGGAGTATATCACATACCATGCAGTTGTGGACAAGTTTACAGTGAGACCACACAGCATAGCATTCAGACAAGAATAAAAGAACATGAAAGTCACTGCAGACTTGGCCAACCTGAAAAATCAGCAGTGGCTGAACATAGCCTAACCCAAACAGGACACAGCATTTTGTTCCAAGACACTGAAAGACTGGACAACACTTCCAATTATCATGTCAGATTACACAGGGAAGCCATTGAAATTCATAAACATAAACACAATTTCAACAGGAAAGAAGAGAGTTTAAAAATAAATAGGACATGGTTTCCTGTCCTGAAAACCACAAAATGCTCTACAGCTGACAATAACACTACAGATAAGATTAGAGTTTCAGTAGCCATTCCACACACAAAAGAACCTCCTCAAAAAGAGGAAACCTCCTCAGGAAACAATCCATAGACAAAAGGACCTCCTCAGGAAAGCTCCTCCATTAGCAAGTTCATAGCCTGGAGAACTACTACAAGATAATGACTCAGTCCTACCCCACCTTCCAGGGTAGATATAAATTACCTGCCTACCATTTGTCTGTTCACCTTGACACAGAGAGTACTCCATCTTTCTGTGACATACCTCTGAGGATACCAGTCACAGCTACTAGCGAAACATCAGGTCCTACAATGCCAAGACCACGGCCACACAACCTGGAAAATCTGCAGCAACTATTGAACTCCGGCCGTGAAAGCCTTCAACAACATATTCTACTATATCTATATATCTAATTCCCAAGTGGCTCCCTGTGTGTGGGTATCTAAATCCGCACATCGGGGGCACCTGGGGGCAGGGAGGTTTTCCTGCGCACGTGGGGCAGTCCCCACGTGTGCAGAAAAATCTAAAAAGTTTTTTAAAATGTAAGGGGAATATTTAAATCCCCAAAAAAGTAAGAGCGTTCCCTGCGCATGTGCAGGGAACGCTCTAGGGACACTGTGGTGGCCGTCGGTTGGAAGTCGCTCAGGCCTCGCCACAGGAGCGGTGGGGGAGGAGATCGGTGGGGACAACAGCAGCAGAGGAGATCGCTGGAGCGGGAGGGGAGACCGGCAGGTCTGGTGTAGGGGGAGACCACTGGAGCCGGGGGAGGAGGAGATCAGCGGGCCTCGCTGCTGGAGCCGGGGGTGGTGTGGTGGAGGGGGCGTGGAGGAGACCGGGGACAGGAGGGACTTGGCAGGCTTGGTGGCTGACAGCCACTCAGGCCGCGATGCTGGTGTCCAGGGACCGGGGGGGGAGGCTTACCTGCTGCTGCTGCTGCTTTCTCCTCCTCCTGCTGTGTGGCTTCGCTGCTGCCGCCGCCAGGGAAAGGGTGGGGGCAGGAGAACGCTTGGCCCGCCGGTAGCTGTAACTCACTCAGCCCTTTCTGTCGCCCGGGGAAGTGGGAGAAAGTTTGGCGGGCCAAGCTCAGGCCTCGCTGCAGCCGCTGCTGGGGGGGGAAAAGGGGGGGAGAAAGCTTGGCGGGCCTGCCAGGCCTCGCCGCCGGGGGGAGGTGAGGAAGTTTGGCGAGCAGGCCAAGCCTTGCCACCACAGCTAGGGAAGGGGGAGGGAGAAAACTTGGCGGGCCGAGTTCAGGCCTTGCGACTGGTGCTGGGGGGGAGAAGGCTTGGGCGGGCGCGGGCCTCGCTGTGGGTGCCAGGGCCAGGGGGAAGGAGAGAGGGCTTACCTACAGCTGCTTCCTTCTCCTGTGGAGTGTTCCCCCCCGCGAGTATCGCGGGTCCCCCTTCTTGTTCTTCTATAAATTGGATATAGGTTAGATATAGGTTAAAATTTCAAAAATACATATAGTGAAATAGGTTCTCTTATCATTTCTTACTGTTTTATCATCAGTTGTGAAGCTTAACCTAGAAATTTAGACTTACCCTTCCCTTAGATACCTTCAGTGTGGATTATGATTTTTCCATATGGTTCATTAAGCAGTCTTAATCAATTACACATGTGAAAATCCCCGGAATAAATGTTGTTTATACATTTACAATACATTTTTTTCATTTTGTTATCTAAATGTTTCAAATTGGTTTTCCTTTAAAAAGAAAAAAAAGATTCAGAAAATCCTAATCCATTGTTACATACATAAGTTTTCTCTACAGTTTTATAAGTACATCAAGCATAAATTTAGCTATTCCCTAACTCATTTTAGCCAGTTGCAGATACAGATAGGTTCCTTAACCCATTCTTATTTATAATAAAGCTTCATTCTCTTCTTCTTTATCTGGTTCCTTTTCTTCAGCAAAGTCATAATTTTGTGTCTTTTGCCCTTATAGGTAGAGAGATTTTCTCTTAGGACTCGCCGTCTGTGTTCCATTCTTGAAGTAGTTGAGGATTCCATAAAATCTGTTTCTCTTTGGGATGTTTTTTTCTTTACACCTTTGAAGGTACCAGCTTTTATCTGTCTTTTAGTAGCTGTATTGTGCTCTTCTGTATCAGTTTTGATTCTTTCCCCCCCTTTTTTTTTGGTGTATAGATCCTTCTGTAAGATGCATCTGTTTGCTTGCAGTCTTGATCTGCGTCAAGGCAAGTTTGGCTCTGAGATGTCTTCATCTTAGTTGTAGCTTGCACGGGCATAACATCTCTTTTATCTTGCATTGAAGCAAAAACCTTCTCAACTGCCAGATTGACTCTATCAACAATTATACAATTAAGCTCCTCCTGGAAAGTCTGTGTCCAGTTGGCAACAGCAGAGCTGTCTGTGTGTACGTCATCTGGCATTTTTTTGTTTGTCTTGTGAGCACATTTTAATGCAAATTGAAAGCCCCAACTCAGTCCAACAGACCAGAAATCTCTAGAGTTGTTTTTCAATAGTCTCTACAAGGCTGACCACATTTGTCAGATAGTAGCTGATGCAGACATATTAACAACTGAGAATCTTTCAAGATGAGTCAGGTATTTTATAATGGAGCCCGATCAGTGTAGATTTTTATAGTTACAGCAGTTGGTCTGATACTTTGAGGGATTGTTACAGAGTAGAAAGTTCAATTTTAAATGTCTCTCTTCCTTCCTTTCCTTTCCTTTCCTTTCCTTTCCTTTCCTTTCCTTTCCTTTCCTTTCCTTTCCTTTCCTTTCCTTTCCTTTCCTTTCCTTTCCTTTCCTTTCCTTTCCTTTCCTTTCCTTTCCTTTCCTTTCCTTTCCTTTCCTTTCCTTAGAAGATTTATAATCCTTTGGATGGGGTATATTCCCTGTTAAAATTATCTGAGCTTTTTTCTTTAGAAAGTCTATATATAGTTCTAATAGATCATTTAAATCCAAAAGAAACAGGGAAGAAAAGTCCAAAGAATAATGTAAAAAACTCAAAGCTTGTATATTACAGGAACAATATTAGGAGTTTAAAAAACAGCCTTTGTATCTTCTTTGCCCCAAAGAACGTTTGGCGCAGCTTCTCTGTACTGACTCGTAGTAGCCGCTTAAAAGAGGAAGGAGGGGGGATTTCACCTCTCCTTTCCTTGTCCTTTTAAAAATTTAAAGGGGCTTAATCAAAAGGTCATTGGATTCTTCAATGCTGCTTTTTACAGGTACTCACAGTGTAGATCTTCATCGGTGTTATGGATGAGGCTCAAATTTTCTCTCTTGTGGGGGTGTTCACAGCTGGTGCAGTCATGGCTGCCATGGCTGCGCTGCTTCATTCTTTGCTTTGGTGACGATCCAGGGCTTCCACCCACTCGCTGCCACTTGCGGGAGGACTAAATCAAGTCCCCTGCACCGGACCTCCCTCCAGGAGGTCCAGTGGAGTTCGGGATCCCCACCAAAACTCCCCTAAATAGAATGAAGCACCGGCAGTCCCCGAGAGTGAAGCCCAGTGCCATCTGTGCCGCTGCACCGCAGTCCCGCCTCCTCAAAAATCTTTATGTCTAAAGGAAGGGTTCACAGGAAATCTACAAAACAGCAAGGCTCCTAAGACTACATCTTTACTCTGACCACACGGTCTACAACAATGGAGATTCTTCTTCTTCTTGACCCCTAGACGGAAATCACCTGAACGCATTAACCAATGATTGTTAGTAAACAGGCTTCACTTTCCTGGCTTTCTTCCCATTGGCTCTGTGCCAGGTTCCCTTCCAGGTTGATCTAAACAATAGCACACAAAGGTAAACACACATTAACTCTATAATGACTGAATTTTAGACCTCACAACTGGAAGATTTGTATTCACTTATTGTGAAGCTTCCTTCTTGGTGGTCTGGGAGTGGGGAAGTCCTTACTCTTGGGAATAGGCTCCTCCTCTGGAACAGGGTCGGTTTCCTCAGATCTATCCAGGAAGGGGAGGGGCCTGTCCCCTGGGAACATCCCAGTCGTCTCCAAGCCACGCATCCCCTAACATCACACTAAGGAAAAGAAAAACACTTCTCCCCACCATAGTGAAACTCAGTTTTTGGGGCAACCAGCCTTGTAACTTTATGCTCCTCCAGCGGGTGTAGACCAAGGTTGAAAACCTCTGTCCCTCACCCAATTAACTCACAATTTCTTGTTTTAGCATCTCAGAGAAACTTTGTAAGTGTTCATCCAAAATAATCTCCGGAAGCTGCCCCCCAAAACTGGGTGGGTAGGACTGCCCCACTCCCAGACCACCGAGAAGGAAACTTCACGGTAAGTGAATACAAATCTTCCATTCTCCGATGGTTCTGGGAGTGGGGCAGTCCTTACTCTTGGGACATAAAATAGCAGTGTGCCCCAGGGTGGGAAATCCAGCTTCTGGTTTATAGAATGTGCTGCAGCACACCCCAATGAAAACCCGCCACAGCCCAAGTCAGCTTCTCTACTCTATAGCACTCTACTCTATAGAGTGCACCAACTTCCAGGTGGCCACCGTACCTACCGTCTCCAAGGATGGGAAATGATCTGCAAGCTGCTGACATAGCAGCCCCCCAAAGAGAATATGCTGCAGCACCTTCGGATGGATTCAGCCCCTCAGCCTTGCATGCAATAACGATGCCACCCCTAAAAACACCTACTCAAGGTAAAAGGCAATACCAGTTGACCTAAGGAAAAAATCCTAAAGGAAACAAATAGGTATCTGAGTCATGCCAATGCTTGGCCTGTCGACATAAAAAACTGAATACCCTATGGACTTCTAGGCAATGCCATTCCCTTTCCTTGTCATGTCTATGATTGGGGCAAAGGAAGGTAAGACAGTGATCTCCCACTTGTGAAAGAACTGGATTAACCATTGGAACAAAGGCTTGATCAGAGCGTAAGGTCACCCTATCATTATGGAAAACATGAAGCTCCCTGTCAGGTGGCAGGGTCTTCAGTTCCAACACCACCTAGTTGATATTATGCCTGCTAAAAAACAAGGTCTTGAATGTTAATTCCTTGAGACTCCGTGGGTTCAAAGGTTTTCTACACAATGCTCTCAGGACCCTATGTAGGTTCCAAACCAGAAACCTCTGCACTTGTGGCAGTTCTGACCATGTAGTAACCCCTTAGGAAGCTCTTAACGTGTGGATAGCAATTTAAGGGACTTCCCTTCCTAGCACCCATCATTGCCAATATGGCTGCCACCTGTCACTTTAATGCACTCACGCTTAGCTCTCTATCCAAACCGTCTTGCACAAAGCTAAGATGTCTCTAACTGATGTATTTAATGGTTCCAAATCATGTTCTGAACACCAAGAGTGAAGAACCCACCAGGCTGTGTTATACACCCTATTTGTGGAGCTCTTCCTAGAAAACTAATACAGTGTCTGTCACCCTGTCAGGGTAACTCAACTCTTCTAGCTGTTTCCACTCAACCTCCAGGCCGTTCGGTTTAGGAGGGTTGTGCGAGGATGTTGTGCCGATCCTAGTATCAATAAGTCCTTTCCCAGTGGTAGGCGCCATGGAATCAAGCTCTTTGTGGCCAAAAGGGTGCTAACAACACTGGTGAAGCAATTAAGTCAGTTGGAATATGTACAGTCATCCCTGCAGTCAGTCGCAGTTCAGAACATCGGTTCCTGCTGCCTGCTGGTTTTCAATTCGGGATATGAAATGCAGAATTGATGATTTTGGTCTGTGGTAAAGAAGTCCATTTCCATCATCCTGTACCTTTTGCAGACCTGTTGGAAAACCCAACTTGCAGAGCATCCATACGGACTGGTCTAATCCTACATATTCAGCCAGTCTGTCAATGCACTGTCATGGACGACCACATGGACCACCTCCAATGACTGTAGCTGGATCTCTGCCCATCTCATCAGGCTGCTCGCTTCTACATGTAAGCTCTAGAACCTGGTTCCTTATGCCTTTATCGTCATATTCTCTGTCTGGATGAGAACGTGATGTCCTGTTTGTATCTTGGAGAATTCCAAGAACCCCAGCCTGGTGGCTCTGAGTTCTAAAAATTTTATACTCAGTGAGGTCTCTTCCTGAGACCAAACCCCTTGTGTCATTGTCCCTTGAGAGTGAGTTCCCCACCCTGGCAGACTTGCGTCTGCGATCATCACCATCCTCTTTAGATCTCAGATCAGGGATCACCATTGGAAACCAAAGGGTTCCAGCCACCACTGCAGCTGATGCTGAAGTTGTTTTGGCAACTGTACCAGCTTGTAGCCCTAACTGGCCACCACATCCTGGTAAGGTAAGGGAAAATGTCTGTAAGGGTCCGGCATGGAAGCCTGACCATTGAAGTACTTCATGGCTTGACACCACCATGCTCAGAAGCTTGGCTACCATACCCTCTATCTTGCATTTTTTCCCCAGCCTGTCTATGGTCAGAAGTTGTATGCTGTGTTGTCTCTCCCAAGTACCTATCTGCACCCCCCAGGTGTACCCATGATTGAGCGGCGTTTAGAGTGCCCTTCTCCATGTTGACCACGAAGGCATGGTCCCTCAAAACCAAAACAAACAAACAAAAACACTACCATCTCTGATGCTTCCCCCCTCTGCTGGTAAGAAGGGGCCTTGACAAGGATGGACAACATCTACAGATGGTGACAGCAACACTCCCTGAAGTCTCAGATGTGTTACAATGGCCACCATAAACTTGTTGAACCCTCTTGGGAATGACTTCAGGCAGAAAGCCAACACTAGTACTGAAGTGCTTCCCATCATATGCAAAGCGTAGGCACCTGCAATGAGCCTCTTGAATTGGGATGTATAAATGGTCCTCCTATAGATCAATGGATGCCAGGAAATCCTTTGCTTGAACCTCTGCCAGAATGGAGTTCAGAGTTTTCATCCTGAATGTTCTAGTCCTGATGCAGTTGTTTAGCCATTTCAGGTCCAAGATTTTCCAGGCATCCTTATTCTTCTTTGGCTATGGGCATGATATCCTTTTGGAGTCACAATAGAACTGACAAGTTTGTTTGTTTGGGGGTTTTTATGATTTGTTTTGTTTTTAAACATAGAACACGTCTTTATGTTCAACAATATATCTGTTGAGTCCCTCTCCAAAAAGGTTTATGCCCTTGAAGGGAACTGCTTTAGCTTGTGCTGCAGAGTCCCCATCCCAATTCTGAGCCACATGTTCCTTCTGGCTCCTACCCTGCATGCCATGGCTCTAGCTAACTGCTGCAGGATGTCCAGTGAAGTACTTGCCACCATCACTGTCACTACAGCAACCTTCTTCAGTTTGTCTTTAAGCTCTTTGGGGACTCCACTATCAGCTGAGGCTAGTCCTGATGCCCAAGAATGTGCTGCCCTGGCAAACACCGAACCTGCTGTTGACATCCTGATGGAGCAGGCTGAGACTTCCAAGTCTTTGCATAAGTGCTGAAATCCCCTATCGCTGGGGTTTTGGTCAGCCTTTCTGCATCCACAGGTAAAACTGAGTTGGAGGTCAAGCTAGTCCCAGGTTCGTCCACCATTGGCACCTTGAGTCTCTTGGTAGCCTCTGGTATAAGAGAATAAAGTTTTTTGGGGGAAACATCTAATGGTGTGTTTTTTAGCTTGGAATGGGGTTCCCACTCTGCCTTCATCCTGTTATAAAAAGCTGCGGGCAGTTAGAGGCTTGCCCTTGCCTGCCTCAGCCTAGCAACCCTGGATTTCCTTGGTTGTCTCCCATCCAAGTACTAACCAGGACTGACCCTGCTTAACTTCTGAGATCTGACAAGCGTGGTCAAGCCTGGGCCATCCAGGTCAGGGCTGGCATCCCTGCTTATGGTACTGCCAGTCTGTACATCATCTGGCCAGATTCCACTAGAAGTTCTGGGTCAAAATCATTGTTTTCCTTAAGTCTGGAGGAATTCTAAGTACTTGGAAAGTAATCTCACGTACAGCTCCTGAGGGTATAGCCAGGACTGTACTGTTGGTACTACTCCCTCTCCTTCCTCCAACTATTCCCATTCTACCCTATCTGAGGATGGAACTGGGGAGTCTGAGTCCTTCCTGGCATTTTTACAGCCATCAAGTCACAGCCCACTTAAGGTGACCCCTTGCGGTTTTCAAGCAGATGTTCATAGATGGTTGGCCTTGCCTGCCTCTGTCTCATGCCTCTGGCATTGTTTGGTGGTTTCCCATCCAAACACTAACCAGGACTGACCGTACTTATTTGACAGGTCACAGAGTGGAATGGCAGGACAGCCCCTGGGAATAGGCTCAGTGCTCTGGGACTGGAATGGAGGTTGCAAAGTGGAATGATAGCCCCTGGGAATTGGCTCAGTGCTCTGGGACTTGCACTCACTTGTAGGATATGAGTTTGAAGTGAGAAGAAGATTGCTGCTACTCTGAACTCTGTACATTGCTCAGAAATTGAGTGCACAGCAACTGTTTGGCATTCTGGCTCAGAGACTCCAACCCTGCATTTACCAAACAAAGGCATCTGTGATGCCATAATTTAGTAAATTTCAGTACAAAGTCACCCTTATAAATAAGGCAGAAACAAGACTCCTGTAAATGAATGTCCAGGAAAACTTTTAAAATGTTCCCCTACAGGCTTTTCTGTGTTGCCCTCCTTATTTTCAAATTTGTGACCATTTGTTTGTCTTATGCACATGGTATGTATATTTGCAGATCTTAAAGTGACTATTCTAAAAGTGAATTGAAATAAAGGACACAGCAGGAGACCGCTGAGATACCACTATAACCACTGGCCAACTCCCACCTTTTCCTGGGTTTAGCCCAGACCAGGAGCATGGCTGAGGGGGTTCCCAAGGGTTCCCAGGACCCTGTAAATTTATGGGGAGCCCCTTCCTAAATCCCACATGGCTCCGCCTCTATAGATAGTGACAATAGCCTGTGATGGCTCCTCCCTATGATGTCACTGGGCCTCAGTTCTTTAAGGACCCAGCAAAGCAATGCCTCTGGCCCAGTCCCCCTTCCCCCCCTGGAAACTGGAAAGTCTACGCCCTTGGATAGAATGGCTGGTAAAGAAAAAAGGCACACACAAAATCACCCCTGGATGAAAAAGGAGCTTCCTGGGTTTCTGTATGGCTTTGCCATACATAGATCATAAGGAAACCTTTCAGACTGGTAATTGTGGCAGAGTGGACACCTTTCTAAGGGAACAGATTTTCTTGCAAGGAAGCTATGCAAACTCTTCTAACAAGCAAAAAGCAAAGCAAACTTAGCCGATCTACTCATGAATGTGAATGCTCAAGTGATCTTTCCCAGTCTCTGGTTACAGAAGGTTCACAAACATTTTAACAGCTAATGAATGAACATGTAAGTACAAAGTACCTTGGGATAAAAGGACCACTGAACTCTGAGTAGGAAGGAGTGAGGAAGCAATGATCGATTTCAGCACAAAGTCACCCTTATGGAGTGTGTGACTGAGTGTGTGACTGAGCCATAAGTGGTATTCTAACCAAACAAGCCTTTGCATTTAATTGTTAATATACAGTGGGTAAAGTCAGAGTAGTACAAGCAAGACTCATACATAACATTTGACAGGGCTCAGGTTTTTAATATTTAAAGTCTCCCTGTGTTAAAGTATTATTATACTTTAACTCCCACCTGGAGTACTGTGTCCAGTTTTGGGCACCACATTTTCGGAAGGATGTTGACAAACTCGAGCAGGTCCAGAGGAGGGCGATCAGGATGGTGAGAGGGTTGGAGTCCAAGTCTTATGAGGAAAGGCTGAGGGAGTTGGGTATGTTTAGCCTGGGAAAGAGAAGGTTTAGAGGGGACATGATTGCAGTCTTCAAGTATTTGAAGGGCTGTCATGTAGAAGATGGAGTGGATCTATTCTCTCTTGCTCCGGATTGCAAGACTAGATCTAATGGGTGGAAATTACAAGGGAGTCGTTACCGGCTTAATATTAGGAGAAACTTCCTGACTGTAAGAGTGGTTGAGCAGTGGAACAGACTGCCTCGGGAGGTGGTGGATGCTCCTTCGCTGGACGTTTTCCAGAGGAGACTGGACAACCATCTTTTGGGTATGTTGTAGGTATGTAGGGGTTTCGGCTGTGTTCCTGCAGAGTGCAGGTGGTTGGACGAGATGGCCTGCAAGGTCCCTTCCAACTCTATGATTCTATGATTCTATGATTCAGTATTCCAAATGAGGTCGCACCAATGATTTATACAGGGGCTGATTTGTTTTCAATTCCCTTCCTAATAATCCCCAGCATAGCGTTGGCCTTCTTTATTGCAGCTACACACTGTCTAGACATTTTCATTGAGTTATCCACTACAACTCCAAGATCTCTCTCTTGGTCCGTCTCTGCCAGTTCAGACCCCATCAACGTGTATTTATATTTAGGATTTTTGGCTCCAATGTGCATCACTTTGCACTTGGCCACATTGAACCCCATTTGCCACGTTGACGCCCACTCACCCATCCTCAACAGATCCCTTTGGAGTGCCTCACACTCCTCCCTGGTTTTCACCACCCTGAACAACTTCGTGTCATCTGCAAATTTAGCCACTTCACTGCTTACTCCCAATTCCAAATCATTAATAAACAAGTTAAAAAGCATCGTACCGAGTACTGATCCCTGTAGTACCCCAATGCTTACCAACCTCCACTGAGAAAGTTTCCCATTTATACTCACTCTCTGTTTTCTATTTATAAGCCAGTTTTTGATCCACAAGAGGACTTGTCCTTTTATCCCATGACTATTGAGCTTTCTTAGGAGCCTTTGATGAGGAACTGTATCAAAAGCTTTCTGGAAGTCAAGGTAAATAATATCTATTGGGTCCCCCTTGTCCACATGTTTCTTCACTCCCTCAAAAAACACTAACAGGTTAGTGAGACAAGATCATCCCTTACAGAACCCATGCTGAGTCTGCCTCAATAGTTTTTGTTCATCAATGTGCCTACTAATTCTTTCCTTAATAACAGTTTCCACCAACTTACCCGGTATCGATGTCAGACTGACTGGCCTGTAATTTCCCGGATCTCCCCTGGAGCCCTTTTTAAAATTGTGAGTGACATTAGCTACCTGCCAGTCCTCAGGAATGGAGGCAGATTTTAAAGAAAGATTACATATTTTTGTCAGGAGATCCACAAGTTCACATTTGAGTTATTTCAGAACTCTTGGATGAATGCCATCCGGGCCTGGTGATTTATTAGTTTTTAAATTGTCCATCAGTCGGAGTACTTCCTCTCTTGTCACCGCAATCTGATTCAGCTCTTTCAAACCCCCTCCCGAAATCGGTGCTTCTGGAGTGGGCAAACACTTCTCCTCTTCCACAGTGAAGACAGAGGCAAAAAATGCATTCAGCTTCTCAGCCATTTCCCTATCATCCTTCACTACTCCTTTTACCCCTTGGTCATCCAAGGGCCCCACTGCCTCCCTGGCTGGCTTCCTACTTCTAATGTATTTGCTTGCCTGATTAAAGACTTGCATTTTATTTGCCATAGTCTGTGTTCCCTTTTATCAGCCTCACTAAGACTAGCTTTCCACTGCTTAAAGGAATCCTTCTTACCTTTTACAGCTTCCATTACTTTATTTGTTAACCATGCAGGCTTTTTTCTATACCTATTTGTGCCTTTCCTAACCTGCGGTATATATTTTTTCTGAGCTTCTAGGATTGTCTTTTTAAATAGTCTCCAAGCTTCCCCAGTGGTTTTGACCTTCTCCACTCTTCCTTTCAATTTCTTCCTCACATGTCCCCTCATACCAGAGAAGTTACCCCTTTTAAAGTTAAAAGTGGTTGCGTCAGTCTTTTTGGGTAACTCCCTATCTGTACAAATGTTAAACTCAATGACATTATGGTCACTGTTCCCAAGTGGTGCAATCACTTTTACATCTCTCACCAGGTCTTGGGTGTTACTTAGGACCAAATCCAGGATCGCCTCTCCCCTGGTAGGATCTGTGACCATCTGTTCCACAGCACAGTCATTGAGAGTGTCTAAAAACTCAATCTCTTATTCCCGACTAGAACTCATATTGACCCAATCAATGTGTGGGTAGTTAAAATCGCCTATTACAACACAGTTATTTCGTCTAGCCGCTATCTTTAATTCATTCATCATTTTATAATCCTCTATCTTTTGATCTGGTGGGCAATAACAAACTCCCACTGTTAAGCTTCCTTTTGGACCCACTATTTCAACCCATAGCATTTCCAGAAGCGAATCCAATTCTCTTACCCTCTCAATCTTACTGGACGGTATACCCTCTCTGACATACAGAGCCACCCCACCTCCAACCCTTCCCCCCCTATCCTTCCGATATAATTTATAACCAGGAATCACCGTATCCCACTGATTTTCCTCATCCCACCAAGTTTCTGAAATACCCACAATGTCTATTCCCCCCCCCCAACACCAAGCATCCCAACTCCCCGATTTTACCTTGGAGACTTCTAGCATTTGTGTATAAACACTTATAGTTTCCCATGTTTGTTAAGCCCACAGCCTTCCTCTTGCTGCCTCGAGACCTTGCCAGGCAGTTCCTATCATTAGCCACAGTCTCAGTGGACAATAGTAATCCATTTCCTTGTACAAAAGTAATAGCTACCCCTTCATCTCTTTAAGATGAGCCATCTCGAACCAGAGACTTTTCATCTCCTGTCGGCTTTCCCCCATTATTCAGTTTAAAAACTGCTCTGCCACCTTTTTGATTTTGAGTGCCAGCAGCCTGGTTCCTTCTCGGGACAAGTGGAGACCGTCCCTTTTGTACAGCTCCCTCTTGTCCCAAAAAGCTGGAGTGTGTAAGAAACTAAAACAGACTAATACAAGAGAGCAGCTCAGCAAAAAGCTGCTTATTAAGTTAAAATTAAACTCTATACAAATATTGACCTTTGGAGGGGACACAAATGGGTTGCAATATATTTACTGTGTTTATAAATGGGGATGACCACATCTGCTATGTGCTTGGCCAACTGGATGGGCCAAGGCTGCAGAGCCACTAGAACATGTTGGGAGATTAATGCCCGGAGAAGGAAGAGGAAGAGCAGTTCAATCTGCTCCAGCACAGGTGCCGCCTGAGAGCAATGACAGATGGTCCCACATTTTTGCATGACTTTTACAGAAACTGAAGGGCTGAGCCAGCAAGGGAGGGATATGTACATCCTGGAAAACTTAGCATTATTGCATTGGTATGTATACCACTTGGGCCTTTAGGACTGCTACTCATTGTCTCTTGCTTCATCCCACATCTGACAGGACTGCCCAAGTATTTACAAGATGCCCTTTCCTTACCTAGTCCCAGACACCCTGAGCTATGAGTGTCTCACTCCCAACTGCCCCTGTGGTAGCTCAGCTCAGGCTCCACCATGGAGCACAAGTCCAGTCTAGCAAACAAGACACATTTTGGAAGCTGCTGTGGGAACTTTGGAACTGGACACATTGCCAAACATAAATATAACAAATTAATACATATAAAAAGTGAATTGCTTTCCTCATGTTGGCAATACCATAGAACCAGTCACAGCAGAACTTCAGCAAAAGACACTCAGGGTTGAATAACGTTAAACAAGAAAGCCATACTCAACTTCTGAATAACATTAAACATGTATGAAAATTACTTCCACCTGTTTTATGGTGCATCCCAAGGGATAGAATTTGGACACTGGTAAGAAGGACACAGCGGCGTGTATCAGTCTAGCCACATTTGGACTTCATGGAGTGGGACCTTCCTGCTTCCTGCTCCTGCTGCACCCCACTGAGCCCCCCTGAAACTTGGTTCCTGGGGGTCAGCAAACTTTCAGGAATTGCACAGGGACAAAGTAAGGGTTTGAAGAGGGAAATCAGCAGAAATCATTCTCTCCTCTACCACAAAAGGAAATGCTGTACCTTCAGAAGAACTGTGTGGTTTGGTACATGCCCCTGAGATAGTTTTAGGGTTTTGGGCCCATGAACAATTGGAGAAGGGGAAGGGGAGGGGGTCTTGGAGCTTTCCCTTGTATTCCTCGTGCCCTAGCATGTTAGAAACCTGCATCCCAGGAGAGGGAAAACTGATTTACACAACCACACTGGGGCATTATTTTCAAACTGTGACAGCAGTGGTTGTTGCAACAGTGGTTGTTAGGCTAGCCCAGAGTCTGCACAGTGAAGGACTCATATGAAATTTCCACCCTGTGCTTACAGCCAACCTTACCATGTCACCATAAATATGTTTTGGGAAGTATCTGCAAGTCCACTTACATCAGGCTGTGTGAACATGGAAGATCACCCAGAGACAGCTTTACAACACAGTAATGAGGGGAAGGGGATTGCAAATAAGCTCCAAACATGTTATCAAGAGCCAGTGTAGAGTTGTGATTAGACTGTAGACAAAGATCTAGAGAGACCTTGGTTCAAATGCCCGTCATGAAGCTCGCTAGGTGATCTTGGGCCAATCACTGTCTCCCAGTGGCATACCAAGGGAAGCAAGGAGGTGACAGGCCTGTAGCTATGGTAGGGCCTCCTGAGGCCCACCCCACAACTTCCTCCCAAGGCCCCACGACTTTTGGGAAGAAGCGGGGGGAGGCCCCGTGCGCCTGTACTCCGAGTACAGACGTGTGCAGGGCCTCCCCCACTTCTCTCTCAGAGCATTTAAAGGGACCGTTTAAATGCTTTGGGGGAGTGTCAAGCTTTGAGTTTTGCTTCTCTTTGCTTCGCTTCACTGCTTGCCATGTATTTGGGGGAGGGCATGTGGGGAGAGGATGTGTTGTTTGAGTGCCTGCTTATGCCTGCTTGTAGCCATAACCATCTTTTAACTCGTGCCCCTCAGCCGGCTCCCATGGCCTTGGAGATGCCATTCTTAGGCTAGCACAGATAAGCACCATATATCTGTCTGTGTGCCATGGTAATGCTAGGCCTGCATGCTGATGTATGTCTGGGGTGTTAGAGGGTATAGTATCTTTTACCTATAACCTCTGAATTTTGCACACTTTCCTCAGTCCTGACAAAAGATCTGAAACCTGTTGTAAGCATATCTCTAATAAGCATCAATGCCAAAAGTGTTGTGTAGAGTGTCATAACTGGGGATCTGACATATTGTCAGGACTCCCAAATTGCTCTTCACCTGAACCCCATTCTGGCCAAGGTTCAAGCAAAGGATTTCCTGCCATCCATTGATCTATAGGAGGACCATTTATACACCCCAATTCAAGAGGCTCACTGCAGGTGCCTACGCTTTGCATATGATGGGAAGCACTTCAGTACTAGTATTGGCTTTCTGCCTGAAGTCATTCCCAAGAGGGTTCAACAAGTTTATGGTGGCCATTGTAACACATCTGAGACTTCAGGGAGTGTTGCTGTCACCATCTGTAGATGTTGTCCATCCTTGTCAAGGCCCCTTCTTACCAGCAGAGGGGGGAAGCATCAGAGATGGTAGTGTTTTTGTTTGTTTGTTTTGGTTTTGAGGGACCATGCCTTCGTGGTCAACATGGAGAAGGGCACTCTAAACGCCGCTCAATCATGGGTACACCTGGGGGGTGCAGATAGGCACTTGGGAGAGACAACACAGCATACAACTTCTGACCATAGACAGGCTGGGGAAAAAATGCAAGATAGAGGGTATGGTAGCCAAGCTTCTGAGCATGGTGGTGTCAAGCCATGAAGTACTTCAATGGTCAGGCTTCCATGCCGGACCCTTACAGACATTTTCCCTTACCTTACCAGGATGTGGTGGCCAGTTAGGGCTACAAGCTGGTACAGTTGCCAAAACAACTTCAGCATCAGCTGCAGTGGTGGCTGGAACCCTTTGGTTTCCAATGGTGATCCTGATCTGAGATCTAAAGAGGATGGTGATGATCGCAGACGCAAGTCTGCCAGGGTGGGGAACTCACTCTCAAGGGACAATGACACAAGGGGTTTGGTCTCAGGAAGAGACCTCACTGAGTATAAAATTTTTAGAACTCAGAGCCACCAGGCTGGGGTTCTTGGAATTCTCCAAGATACAAACAGGTCATCACGTTCTCATCCAGACAGAGAATATGACGATAAAGGCATAAGGAACCAGGTTCTAGAGCTTACATGTAGAAGCGAGCAGCCTGATGAGATGGGCAGAGATCCAGCTACAGTCATTGGAGGTGGTCCATGTGGTCATCCAGGACAGTGCATTGACAGACTGGCTGAGTATGTAGGATTAGACCAGTCCGTATGGATGCTCTGCAAGTTGGGTTTTCCAACAGGTCTGCAAAAGGTACAGGATGATGGAAATGGACTTCTTTACCACAGACCAAAATCATCAATTCTGCATTTCATATCCCGAATTGAAAACCAGCAGGCAGCAGGAACCGATGTTCTGAACTGCGACTGACTGCAGGGATGACTGTACATATTCCAACTGACTTAATTGCTTCACCAGTGTTGTTAGCACCCTTTTGGCCACAAAGAGCTTGATTCCATGGCGCCTACCACTGGGAAAGGACTTATTGATACTAGGATCGGCACAACATCCTCGCACAGCCCTCCTAAACCGAACGGCCTGGAGGTTGAGTGGAAACAGCTAGAAGAGTTGAGTTACCCTGACAGGGTGACAGACACTGTATTAGTTTTCTAGGAAGAGCTCCACAAATAGGATGTATAACACAGCCTGGTGGGTTCTTCACTCTTGGTATTCAGAACGTGATTTGGAACCATTAAATGCATCAGTTAGAGACATCTTAGCTTTGTGCAAGATGGTTTGGATAGAGAGCTAAGCGTGAGTGCATTAAAGTGACAGGTGGCAGCCATATTGGCAATGATGGGTGCTAGGAAGGGAAGTCCCTTAAATTGCTATCCACATGTTAAGAGCTTCCTAAGGGGTTACTACATGGTCAGAACTGCCACAAGTGCAGAGGTTTCTGACTTGGAACCTACATAGGGTCCTGAGAGCATTGTGTAGAAAACCTTTGAACCCACGGAGTCTCAAGGAATTAACATTCAAGACCTTGTTTTTTAGCAGGCATAATATCAACTATGTGGTGTTGGAACTGAGGACCCTGCCAGCTGACAGGGAGCTTCATGTTTTCCATAATGATAGGGTGACCTTACGCTCTGATCAAGCCTTTGTTCCAATGGTTAATCCAGTTCTTTCACAAGTGGGAGATCACTGTCTTACCTTCCTTTGCCCCAATCATAGACATGACAAGGAAAGGGAATGGCATTGCCTAGAAGTCCATAGGGTATTCAGTTTTTTATGTCGGCAGGCCAAGCATTGGCATGACTCAGATACCTATTTGTTTCCTTTAGGATTTTTTCCTTAGGTCAACTGGTATTGCCTTTTACCTTGAGTAGGTGTTTTTAGGGGTGGCATCGTTATTGCATGCAAGGCTGAGGGGCTGAATCCACCCGAAGGTGCTGCAGCATATTCTCTTTGGGGGGGCTGCTACGTCAGCAGCTTGCAGATCGTTTCCCATCCTTGGAGACGGTAGGTACGGTGGCCACCTGGAAGTTGGTGCACTCTATAGAGTAGAGTGCTATAGAGTAGAGAAGCTGACTTGGGCTGTGGCGGGTTTTCATTGGGGTGTGCTGCAGCAC
This sequence comes from Gekko gecko, assembly GCA_029375565.1. Taxonomy (NCBI): domain Eukaryota; kingdom Metazoa; phylum Chordata; class Lepidosauria; order Squamata; family Gekkonidae; genus Gekko; species Gekko gecko. Next base: position 84,806,052 of record JAPDNY010000003.1, read on the forward strand.
ATTCTATAAACCAGAAGCTGGATTTCCCACCCTGGGGCACACTGCTATTTTATGTCCCAAGAGTAAGGACTGCCCCACTCCCAGAACCATCGGAGAATGGAAGATTTGTATTCACTTACCGTGAAGTTTCCTTCTCAGTGGTCTGGGAGTGGGGCAGTCCTACCCACCCAGTTTTGGGGGCCAGCTTCCGGAGATTATTTTGGATGAACACTTACAAAGTTTCTCTGAGATGCTAAAACAAGAAATTGTGAGTTAATTGGGTGAGGGACAGAGGTTTTCAACCTTGGTCTACACCCGCTGGAGGAGCATAAAGTTACAAGGCTGGTTGCCCCAAAAACTGAGTTTCACTATGGTGGGGAGAAGTGTTTTTCTTTTCCTTAGTGTGATGTTAGGGGATGCGTGGCTTGGAGACGACTGGGATGTTCCCAGGGGACAGGCCCCTCCCCTTCCTGGATGGATCTGAGGAAACCGACCCTGTTCCAGAGGAGGAGCCTATTCCCAAGAGTAAGGACTGCCCCACTCCCAGACCACCAAGAAGGAAGCTTCACAATAAGTGAATACAAATCTTCCAGTTGTGAGGTCTAAAATTCAGTCATTATAGAGTTAATGTGTGTTTACCTTTGTGTGCTATTGTTTAGATCAACCTGGAAGGGAACCTGGCACAGAGCCAATGGGAAGAAAGCCAGGAAAGTGAAGCTTGTTTACTAACAATCATTGGTTAATGCGTTCAGGTGATTTCCATCTAGGGGTCAAGAAGAAGAAGAATCTCCATTGTTGTAGACCGTGTGGTCAGAGTAAAGATGTAGTCTTAGGAGCCTTGCTGTTTTGTAGATTTCCTGTGAACCCTTCCTTTAGACATAAAGATTTTTGAGGAGGCGGGGCTGCGGTGCAGCGGCACGGATGGCACTGGGCTTCACTCCCGGGGACTGCCGGTGCTTCATTCTATTTAGGGGAGTTTTGGGGGGATCCCGAACTCCACTGGACCTCCTGGAGGGAGGTCCGGTGCAAGGGACTTGATTTAGTCCTCCCTCAAGTGGCAGCGAGTTGGTGGAAGCCCTGGATCATCACCAAAGCAAAGAATGAAGCAGCACAGCCATGGCAGGCATGACTGCACCAGCTGTGAACACCCCCACAAGAGAGAAAATTTGAGCCTCATCCATAACACCGATGAAGATCTACACTGTGAGTACCTGTAAAAAGCAGCATTGAAGAATCCAATGACCTTTTGATTAAGCCCCTTTAAATTTTTAAAAGGACAAGGAAAGGAGAGGTGAAATCCCCCCTCCTTCCTCTTTTAAGCGGCTACTACGAGTCAGTACAGAGAAGCTGCGCCAAACGTTCTTTGGGGCAAAGAAGATACAAAGGCTGTTTTTTAAACTCCTAATATTGTTCCTGTAATATACAAGCTTTGAGTTTTTTACATTATTCTTTGGACTTTTCTTCCCTGTTTCTTTTGGATTTAAATGATCTATTAGAACTATATATAGACTTTCTAAAGAAAAAAGCTCAGATAATTTTAACAGGGAATATACCCCATCCAAAGGATTATAAATCTTCTAAGGAAAGGAAAGGAAAGGAAAGGAAAGGAAAGGAAAGGAAAGGAAAGGAAAGGAAAGGAAAGGAAAGGAAAGGAAAGGAAAGGAAAGGAAAGGAAAGGAAAGGAAAGGAAGGAAGAGAGACATTTAAAATTGAACTTTCTACTCTGTAACAATCCCTCAAAGTATCAGACCAACTGCTGTAACTATAAAAATCTACACTGATCGGGCTCCATTATAAAATACCTGACTCATCTTGAAAGATTCTCAGTTGTTAATATGTCTGCATCAGCTACTATCTGACAAATGTGGTCAGCCTTGTAGAGACTATTGAAAAACAACTCTAGAGATTTCTGGTCTGTTGGACTGAGTTGGGGCTTTCAATTTGCATTAAAATGTGCTCACAAGACAAACAAAAAAATGCCAGATGACGTACACACAGACAGCTCTGCTGTTGCCAACTGGACACAGACTTTCCAGGAGGAGCTTAATTGTATAATTGTTGATAGAGTCAATCTGGCAGTTGAGAAGGTTTTTGCTTCAATGCAAGATAAAAGAGATGTTATGCCCGTGCAAGCTACAACTAAGATGAAGACATCTCAGAGCCAAACTTGCCTTGACGCAGATCAAGACTGCAAGCAAACAGATGCATCTTACAGAAGGATCTATACACCAAAAAAAAGGGGGGGGAGAATCAAAACTGATACAGAAGAGCACAATACAGCTACTAAAAGACAGATAAAAGCTGGTACCTTCAAAGGTGTAAAGAAAAAAACATCCCAAAGAGAAACAGATTTTATGGAATCCTCAACTACTTCAAGAATGGAACACAGATGGCGAGTCCTAAGAGAAAATCTCTCTACCTATAAGGGCAAAAGACACAAAATTATGACTTTGCTGAAGAAAAGGAACCAGATAAAGAAGAAGAGAATGAAGCTTTATTATAAATAAGAATGGGTTAAGGAACCTATCTGTATCTGCAACTGGCTAAAATGAGTTAGGGAATAGCTAGATTTATGCTTGATGTACTTATAAAACTGTAGGGAAAACTTATGTATGTAACAATGGATTAGGATTTTCTGAATCTTTTTTTTCTTTTTAAAGGAAGACCAATTTGAAACATTTAGATAACAAAATGAAAAAATGTATTGTAAATGTATAAACAACATTTATTCTCCAGTGGCTCTTTGTGGGACATTCCTTACATCCGGGATAAGCTCCTCCCTCCTTTTCAGGGTCGGCTCCGATCTTTGATCCAGGCAGGGAGGGGCTTATTCCCTTGCAGGCAAGCCAGTCATTACCAACCCCCAGTTCTTTAGCCGGCCCTGCTGAAGCAGGACGTGCTCCTACGGCACTGAATAGTTCCTCCTACAAAGAAGAAACGAAAGTGAAGAAACGAAAGTGAAGAATGACTGGGGGATTAGCAGACCGCGCCAGGATCCTCCGAGGCACTGACACTCTCCTTCAGTCCCACGCTTTCTCCCGCCGGCCTGACCCATCCCGGGGGCGGAGGGCCTGCTCCCGACTCAGGGAGCGCGACAGAAACGAGGCACGCCAACAGAGCAGGGCAGGAAACGTACGCTCCCTCTCTTTCTGATTTTTTTCCCCCCTGTTCCACGTCTGAAATGCGGTAAGGATGACGCCTCCACTAATCTCTACCCTCTTCAGTATTACTGAAGGAGGATGAGATGTGACTCAGGCTCCTAGAGGCTTATTTTAAAACGACTTGGCAAAGGTCTCTCCTGAGCCTCCTAGGTCTGATAAAATGGAGGGGGGAGAAAAATCACACCGGGTTCCCTTTGCATTGCACGGAATGGGGAAAGGTCTCCTGGCCCTGCATTGCCCATAGGCGGGTAAATTAAGAGGGAAAACCCTGGCGGCCGCCATTTTGGATATCAGTGGATGGTTGGCTCAGAAACTGATTCAGATTCATTTCCCCCCCCACACAGGTAACAAATAAAACATAAGGCTTCTCGAGATCAAAGCCCCCTCCTAGAAATGGAAGAGTCAGAGCCAGACTCTTCTTTCTCCTCTTCATGTAAAGAGGAAGGGGAATTCTCAGCCGAGGAGGAAGAGGTAGCTTTGCCCACTGTGCAATCTAGGCTTTTTCCTCAAGAATTATACTCTCGCCTTGTACCAAAAGTATTGAGGACCCTAGATCTTTCATCTAGGCCAAAGGAGGAGGACACTCATGACCCTGAATTTCAACAAGGTGCAGGAAAACTAATGCCTAAGGTCTCAGTCACTCAAACAGGCCTACCTCTACCAGCCTCCTTCTATAATAATATGAAGGCAGAGTGGGAGCAACCAGCTAAACCCAAGGCCAATCACCAAATTTTTTCCAAATTATATTCTCTAACGTCAGAAGCCAACAGGAAACTTAAACTTCCAGTGGTAGATGATCCAGTGACTAGCCTGTATTCTAACTCAGTGCTCCCGATGGACGCTGACGGAATGCCAAAAGATCACATGGATAGGAGGATAGAACAGGCTCTAAGAAAAAAATTTGAAGCCTCATCCTCGGCCATTAAGGCGTCTACGGCAGGGTCTCTCTTTGCCAGGGCAGCCTACGACTGGGCAGACAAATTGACCTCAGCAGATAGTGAAGTGCCAAAAGAATTCAAAGATGAATTAAAAAAGATAGCACTAGCAATAGCCTTTACGGCAGATGCCACCCTAGATGCCCTCTAATTGTCTGCGAGAGCAATTGCAAGTAGTGTAACAGCAAGGCGGAACAATTGGCTACGCCACTGGGACGTGGATTCATCCTCACAGGCAAAAGTGGCAGCAGTCCCCTTCAAGGGGTCTAATCTGTTTGGAGATGGGCTGGGCAGATATCTGGTTGAGGACAAGGACAAAAAGAAAGTCCTCCCCTCAAAGAAAAGAGTCCCTAAACCCAGAAAACGCTTTCAGCCCTTTCGAGATCAAAAAAGAGGGCAAAAACCCTCATACACAAGATCTTTCAAGGGAAAATGGCAAACTAGAAAAACGGGGGGAAACCATTCCCATCCACCAAAAGCAGCCCATCCTCAGCTAAGGGTCCTAAACTGGGATCCTCAGCATGACTATATGGCCCGCCCGGGAAAACTGGAGATAGGGGGAAGACTACAAGCCTTCTCGGGAAAGTGGCACCTAACCATTTCAGACCAATGGGCATTAGAGACAGTATCCCTGGGATACAAGCTGGAGTTTCAATCCTTTCCCCAACCAAGGTTTATAAGAATACCCAAATACCGGAATCAGGACAAACACATCCAAATCAAGGAGGCTATACTCCACCTTTTGGACATAGGAGCCATAGAGGAAGTTCCCTTGTCCCAACAGGGACAAGGCGTGTACTCCATATTCTTCGTGGTTCCAAAGAAAAATGGTTCCACGAAGGCCATCTTAGATCTAAAATGGCTCAACAGACACATCAGGAACAAAAAATTCAGGATGGAAACCTTGAAATCGATCCTCATTTCAATACAACAAGGGGACTTTCTAGCATCTCTGGATCTTTCGGAAGCTTATCTCCACATTCCCATTCACAGCAGGTATCGGAAGTTTCTCCGGTTCAGCTATGCAGAACATCATTTCCAATACAAAGCACTCCCCTTTGGCCTCAAATCCTCACCCAGGGTATTCACAAAGGTCTTGGTGACCCTAGTGGCTCACCTACGGCTAAAAGGGGTAGGGTTATTTCCTTATCTGGACGATATTTTGATCAAGGCCCCCAATGCTCTGGAATGTTCACAGGCCATGGACTTGACAATCCGGACACTGGAAGATCACGAATTCATCGTGAATCTGGGGAAAAGTCACCTGTTACCGACACAGAGATTACTACATCTGGGAGTGGTAATAGATACGAAACAAGACCGAGTGTTCCTATCGCAGGAAAGAGAGATAAAGATCAGGTCCCTACTGGATCAAGTCCTACAGACATCCAAATCCAAACTGATGACTCTAGTAAAACTATTAGGGATGTTGGTCTCATGCCAGGATGTAGTCTCCTGGGCTCGCTTTCATGTAAGGCCACTACAAATACTGTTACTTCCCCATTAAAAAGTGATAGCACTCAAAAAGTCCAGACTGATACCTTTATCAGAGGAGGTGAAAGATCAATTACGATGGTGGATAGCGCCAACACGGTTCCAAGCTGGAACCCACCTCTGAGAACCATCACGGTCTGTTATGACAACAGATGCCAGCTTGTTTGGCTGGGGGGCACATTCCGGGACCAGGATGGCCCAGGGAGAGTGGTCGGAGACGGAAACAATGGAAAGTATCAACCTGCTGGAGCTCAGGGCGATTCGACTGGTTCTCCTACAACTCAAGGATCTCTTATCAGGGAATCATGTTTTAGTCCAGACGGACAACACCACCACCAATGCCTACGTGAACCGCCAAGGCGGGACCAAGGTCCAGTCCCTTCATACGGAGGCATCACTACTAATATCATGGGCAGAGAAACACCTGTTGTCTCTAAAAGCCACCCATGTGGCAGGAAAAGACAACCAGTTAGCAGACTGGCTGTGTCGGAAACGCATAGACCAAGCGGAATGGATGCTAAACAGAACAGTCTTCCAACAAATTTGCAACAAGTTCGGAAGGATGGATCTGGATCTATTTGCCACGGAGAAAAATTGCCAGGTTCCAGACTTTGTGTCCCGACACAGAAATCCGCTAGCAAAAGGGACGGATGCCCTGAATCTTACTTGGCCTCCAGGTCTACACTATGCTTTTCCGCCTCTCCCAATAATACACAAGGTCTTGCAAAAGATATGCCTCCACAAAGCGGAAGTAGTGTTAATAGCACCATTCTGGCCTCGTCAAACATGGTTTCAGGAACTGATTTCTCTGTCAATAGCAAAACCATGGCATCTGCCAGTTCAGACGGACCTCCTAACGCAAGGTCCAACCAGACACCTGAAACCAGAGCTACTAAAATTAGCTGCTTGGAGGTTGAGTGGAAAATGCTAGAAGGAGCAGGGTTCCCTCACAAGGTAGTGAATACTATGTTGGCAGCTAAAAAGACCTCCACTAACAAAGCATATGACCATACATGGAAGGTTTTTCAGGCCTGGTGCTTACATACGGGACATGAACCGGTGAAGGCTTCCGTAGGCACAGTATTGGCTTTCCTACAGGCGGGACTTGATAAGGGACTCAGCACTAGTACCCTCCGTAGACAAACGGCCGCTATTTCGGCCATCCAAGGGGCTAAACATGGCAGATCTCTCCTTAGACACCCACACATTAAGAGATATTTGAAGGGAGCATTGGCCATTAATCCCCCTCAAGTACATCGGTTCCCTACATGGAATCTTAACACGGTGCTGAGGGCTTTATGCAAACACCCATTTGAACCTATGGCCTCATGCCCCTTAAAAGAACTAACCTTTAAAATGCTGTTTTTAGTAGGTATCACATCTGCAAGGAGGGTCTCGGAATTGCGAGCTTTATCCATTAACAAGGAGCTATGCATCTTTCATAGGGACAAGGTGGTGCTACGTATGGATCCGGCCTTTGTACCAAAGGTCAACTCGGTGTTTCACAGGGGGGAGGAAGTGGTTCTTCCATCCTTTTGTCCCAATCCTCAACAAGTCATGGAGGAGAAGGCACCTCAAAACTGGGACGGTCCCTACGAGGACACTTCACAGTCAGGACCATCCACCTCTCAGAACTTCCAGGACCATAGAGATACCTCGGGCTCAAAACCTAGGGAATCTATTTCTGCTGAAATGCTAAGTTGGTTCAGAGGAGAAATGAGGAGGGAATTTAAAGAGTTGATTAAAGAGACCCTCCAAGGCAATGCAACACAGGAGACTGCAACAGAAAGGGGAAGACCCCTTAAAAGACCTATAGCCCGGTCCTTCAGCAAATCTAGGTCTCCTGTAAGGGCAAAACATGAGAAAGAACGGGAGTGGCATTGCCTAGATGTTAGAAGAGCTCTTAGCTTCTACATAGATAGGTCCAAAGATTGGAGAAAATCTGAGACCCTTTTTGTGTCCTTTAGGAAATCATCTCTGGGAACACCAGTTTCTCCGTCCACTCTTAGCAGGTGGATCAAAGGATGCATCATACTGGCATATAAGGCTAAAGGGGTAGAGATTCTGGAGGGAATCGTGGCGCACTCTCTTCGAGGTGCAGCTACGTCTGCAGCATATAGGTCTTTCCCTTCCTTAGAAACCATTTGCAGGGCAGCTACCTGGAAATTGGTACATTCCTTTACTAAGCACTACAGAGTGGATACCTTAGCTTCGGCCGAGGCAGCCTTTGGTCATAGGGTGCTCCAACACACTCTGTAAGTTGGGGATGCAGTTACCCACCCCTTTTTTCTGAGTAGATCTTGTACATCCCGGACATAAGGAATGTCCCACGAAGAGCCACTGGAGAATGGAAGGTTTCTTTCACTTACTGTGAATCTTTCTTTCTCAGTGGTTCTGAAGTGGGACATTCCTGCCCGCCCTTCTGCATTGGGGGTGCATCTTGGACTTACAGAGTGTGTGAAGGGGTGGAACTTGGGGTGAATCCTCATTGTTAACCACGGGATTCTGTTTGGGTCCCTCTTAACTTGCTGGAACAGTTAGTCTCCCATGTTGGGGGAGGGGACGTGTTGTTTGTCTGTTTTCTCCTAGTTCCTTTTTCGGCGGGGTATAATACAGGGACTTGGTAACTACTGGCTTGCCTGCAAGGGAATAAGCCCCTCCCTGCCTGGATCAAAGATCGGAGCCGACCCTGAACAAGAGGGAGGAGCTTATCCCGGACGTAAGGAATGTCCCACTTCAGAACAACTGAGAAAGGAAGATTCACAGTAAGTGAAAGAAACCTTCCATTCCGGGGATTTTCACATGTGTAATTGATTAAGACTGCTTAATGAACCATATGGAAAAATCATAATCCACACTGAAGGTATCTAAGGGAAGGGCAAGTCTAAATTTCTAGGTTAAGCTTCACAACTGATGATAAAACAGTAAGAAATGATAAGAGAACCTATTTCACTATATGTATTTTTGAAATTTTAACCTATATCTAACCTATATCCAATTTATAGAAGAATATAGTAGAATATGTTGTCGAAGGCTTTCACGGCCAGAGTTCATTAGTTGCTGCAGATTTTCCAGGTTGTGTGGCCGTGGTCTTGGCATTGTAGGACCTGACGTTTCGCTAGTAGCTGTGACTGGTATCCTCAGAGGTATGTCACAGAGAGATGGAGTACTCTCTGTGTCAAGGTGAACAGAAAAATGGTAGGCAGGTAATTTATATCTACCCTGGAAGGTGGGGTAGGACTGAGTCATTATCTTGTAGTAGTTCTCCAGGCTATGAACTTGCTAATGGAGGAGCTTTCCTGAGGAGGTCCTTTTGTCTATGGATTGTTTCCTGAGGAGGTTTCCTGTTTCTTGAGGAGGTTCTTTTGTGTGTGGAATGGCTATTGAAACTCTAACCTTATCTGTAGTGTTATTGTCAGCTGTAGAGCATTTTGTGTTTTTCAGGACAGTAAACCATGTCCTATTTATTTTTAAACTCTCTTCTTTCCTGTTGAAATTGTGTTTATGTTTATGAATTTCAATGGCTTCCCTGTGTAATCTGACATGATAATTGGAAGTGTTGTCCAGTCTTTCAGTGTCTTGGAACAAAATGCTGTGTCCTGTTTGGGTTAGGCTATGTTCAGCCACTGCTGATTTTTCAGGTTGGCCAAGTCTGCAGTGACTTTCATGTTCTTTTATTCTTGTCTGAATGCTATGCTGTGTGGTCTCACTGTAAACTTGTCCACAACTGCATGGTATGTGATATACTCCTGCAGAAGTGAGGGGGTCTCGTCTGTCTTTTGCCGATTGTAGAACCTCCTCAAGAAACAGGAAAGAAGGACTTCCAGTTGGTATGACGCGGCGACAGGCAGTTTGTCGGCTTGCTCCAAGCCGCACACCCCTTTTCGCTCTTTTGGAGCCCCCGGCTGCCGGGCAGGCTTCGCCAGACCTCCAGGAGAGAGGGGCTCGGTTTTGGCCCCCTACGCACCAGGCAAATGCGGGGGTGTGTGTGACCAGTTCTGCCCTGAAGCAGGAGCAACTCGCGGGATAGAACATGGCTGCCATGTTCTCCTTAGCCGCGACCGTCTGCCTTTTTAAACTTATTTTGATTTACAACTAAGTTCTGCTGATACCTACAGCAAGGCACTAACGTTCATATGATACCACAGGTCTGTGAGTATGACTATTTCTAAGACTCAGTAGAAGAGACGCCTTTTTATAAATGCACCCTGAATTCCTGTGCTTAAGAGTGGGGAGGACTGGCAGCCAGAAAAGGAATGGGAAAAACATTGTTGTTGTTGTTAGCGAGGTTGAGAACTTGCAACTATACAGGATACCCTAGTCGGCTGTTGAAAAATTGAGTTATTTGAATTGAGATTAACTGTGTAGCTAAAATGGTGTCTGCAGAGGGAATAGAGGAAGAGGAGTTTGATGATAACATGCAAGTGGGAGAACTAACTGTGGAACAATTTTTAAAGTTGCTGAGAGATGGAATACAAAAAGGTTTTGAGGCAGCGTGTGCCAAAATACTTGAAAGACCACAGAGTGAACAACCAAATATGGAAAATGAGGAGGAATTGCAACAGGATGTACAGAGTGATATGGAGCAACAGGTTTGTCAGTTTAAAGAGACACTCGTTGAAAACCAGCCCGCAGTAGGTATAGAAATGGAAAAGAAAATAACGAGAAAGTTCTACGTAAAGACAGAGCTTAAAAAAAAGAAAATGTTAAGAACCATCAGTAGTGTCAGGTTAAAATCAAGTAGATCCAGTCATTCTTGCACAAAGAAAGGTTTATTGGATTATCTTGCTATAAACCCACAGTAGGAGGTCATTGTCAGGAATAGGGGGCAAAGTAAAGCAAGCTAACTTATAGTGTGATGCAATGAAGCGCCTAGCGAATAAAACTTGAGCACTCGCGCGGGAACTCCCGGCGGGAGAAATACTTGATGAGCGGGAGACTACTCCCCCCCTCCCCTTGCCTTCCCAGGACTGGAAAATTCTCAGCGAAACAAGAATAGTCCAAAGCCTACATTCAAGGCCACCGTGATAAGGAAAAGCGGCAGGGAAGAAGCTCCCACGTTTCTGCCTGCATACCTACGCAAGCGCATAGCGGGGTAGGAAAACATACAACAATGGATTCAGTGAGAAACATCGAATGCATTTTTCTGACATTCTGCCCTTCCCAAAATACCACCCACCCACCACTCAGGAAGGAGAGAACGTGGGCCCCCAGGCTTGTTAGGGTATCGAGCGTGAAAGCTTCTCAGGTGATCAGGTGCGTTGATATCTGAAACTTTCACCCATTCCCTATGTTGGGGCCCAAAGTGTACCCATTGAACCAGGTACAGGAGTTGTCCACGTAGAATCTTAGAGTCTAGAATATCCGCAATTTCATAGTGCTCCTCATCGTCAACCATCAGAGGGGGGAGGCTCCGGCATCGCAGGTTGCCATTTAGTCGGGGGTAACGCTGGTTTGAGGAGGCTGTAATGGAAAATTGGATGTATTGCTTTAAGAGATTTAGGCAGATCTAGCTGTACAGTCACTGGATTTATACATCTTAGCACCTTGAAAGGACCAATATATTTCCAAGCAAGTTTTTTGGACTGCTGCGTCAGCTTCAGATTCTTGGTTGACAGATAGACAGAGTCCCCTGGTTTCAGATTCCAGCCCCCTGCCCTTTTTTTATCTGCTTGTATTTTGTACTGTAACTTGGCATCATTCAACGTCTCAACAATTAGGGGCCAAGAATCGCGGAAAGTCTTACACCATGCCGAAGCTTTCCCCACGTTTTCACCAGGCTTCAAGAAGGGGAGAGGGGGCTATCATAACCCATGGCAGCTTTGAATGGTGACATCTTTGTTGAAGCGTGCCAAGAATTGTTGTATGCAAACTCCGCTAATGGCAATAAATCAACCCAATTGTCTTGTTGATAATTAGAAAAACATCTTAGATATTGCTCTAATGTCTGGTTTACTCTCTCTGTTTGCCCATCGGTTTCAGGGTGATAGGCAGTACTAAGAGCACGCTCAATACCCATTAGGGTCATTAGCTCCGACCACAACTTAGAAACAAATTGACTCCCCCTATCGGATATTATTTTGAGCGGCAAAGTATGTAGTCTGGCAATGTGTTGAAGGAATGCTTTGGCTAACGCCTTGGCGGTTGGCAACCCGGGGAACGGTATAAAGTGGGCTTGTTTTGAGAACAAGTCCACTACCACCCAAATGACCGTCATATGTTTAGAGGGGGAAGATCAGTGATAAAGTCCATCGAAATTACTTCCCAGGGTCTGCTCGGGGTGGGTAGAGGCTGCAAGAGCCCTGGAGGTTTCCCCGGCCTGGCTTTACACCGGTTGCATGTTGGGCATGATTGTATATAGAGTGATAAATCCTGTTTCATTCGGGGCCACCAAAACCCACGTTGCAGAAGTCTTAAGGATTTCACAAAGCCAAAATGTCCCGCAGATTTAGAGTCATGGACTGTCTGCAACATTTGGGACCGGGTAGCTTCAGGAACAAACATTTTATTTCCCTTAAACCAGCAGCCGTTTGGACCACATCTCACATCGTCCCTGACTTGTAACTCACTTGTTTCTTGTGAGGTGATGTCAGTGAGAAATTGTTTTTCCCAGGGGAATGTCTGGATAGGGTTCTTTGATGTTTGCTTGGCTTTACGGGTTACAACTGCACCAACCAGTTGTTCTGGGGTGAACATAGACTCTTGTACCTCCACTCTCTTAGAGACATGTTGGGGAAGGCGGGAAAGAGCATCTGCCAAATGATTAGCCTTCCCTGGGAAATGGTGAAGAGTGAATTGGAATTTGGAGAAAAACTCAGCCCACCTGAATTGTTTAGCATTTAGATTCCGGGGTTTTCGCAGTACCTCAAGGTTTTTATGATCAGTCCATATTTCAAAAGGTACTTGGGACCCCTCTAACCAGTGTCTCCAAGTGATTAATGCCAAACGTATAGACGCAGCTTCTTTGTCCCAAATGGGCCAGAATCTCTCGGTATCATTGAATTTTCGTGATACATAAGCTAGGGGTTGTAGTTGTCCCTGAGGGTTCTCTTGCAAAATCACCCCACCCATAGCAGTATCCGATGCGTCTACTTGGACCACGAATTTTTTTGTCTCATCGGGGTGTGCTAGTATCGGCTCCGACGTGAACAGCCGTTTCAATTGTTCAAACGCGAACTGACATTGCGGGGTCCAGTTCAAAGGAGCCCCTGGCACTGAAGCCTTGGATCCCTTCCCCTTAGTCTTTAGCAGTTCAGTGAGGGGTAGGGCTACTTGGGCAAAGTGTGGCAAGAATTGACGGTAAAAGTTGGCGAAACCGAGAAAACTTTGGAGCTGTCGTCTGGTTTTGGGGGGCTCCCACATTACAACATCCTGGACCTTTTTTGGGTCCATTTCCAACCCCTCAGAGGATATGCGGTACCCCAGAAAGTCAATACACTCCTGGTGAAATTCACATTTCGACAATTTAACAAACAGTTTGTGATCTAATAGCCTTTCCAATACTTTTCGCATGAGAATGGTGTGGGATTTTAGGTCCGGGGTATAGACCAAGATATCATCCAAGTAAACGACCACCCCCTTGAACAAGTAGGGGTGTAGGACCTCATTGATTAAGTTCATGAATACCCCTGGCGCCCCCTGCAAACCGAATGGCATAACCCGATATTCAAATTGCCCTAGCGGGGTATTAAATGCAGTTTTGTATTCATCCCCCTCTCTGATGCGAACTCGAAAATAGGCATCCCTCAAATCCAGTTTAGAGAACACTTTCCCTTTTGCCACCTCTGCTAATAAGTCTTTGATAAGAGGCATCGGGTAGGCATTGGTTGCAGACACTGCGTTGAGTCCCCGGTAATCCGTGCATAGTCTGAGCCCACCATCCTTCTTTTTACAAAACAATACAGGTGCTGCGAAAGGGGATGATGCTGGCCTAATAAATCCACGAGCCAGGTTTTTATCAATAAAGCGGCGCAGTTCTTCCTTCTCACTGGGACTCATGGCATAAATTTTCCCTTTTGGTAATTTCTGTCCCGAAAGAATCTCAATAGCGCAGTCAGAGTTACGGTGGGGAGGTAGTTCATCAGCCTCCTCCTCCTCAAAAACCCTACTCAAATACTGATAATCCTTAGGGATGCGGTTAAGGTCCTCCATTGCTAAACAAGCGCGTGGAGGTTCATTGCAGGGAGGATTTCCCCACTCTGGGTCCCATTTGTGTTCTGTACATTTAGGTGAGATAAATTGAACATTCCCTTCCTCCCATAGAATGTAAGGGTTATGTCCATGTAACCAAGGGCTACCCAACACTAAAGGAAATTGGGCTTGAGGCGCTATCACAAACGAACGTAGCTCCCAGTGATCACCAATGCCTATTCTTAAAGGGACAGTCTCAAATCGGCATGGCTCTTTCATTGGAGACCCATCCATTTGCGTGAAAGTTATTGGGTCTTTCAGGTGAACCACGGCTGCCTCCAACCCTACAACCATAGACGGGTTGATGAGGTCCCTCCCACACCCTGAGTCAATGAGGGCTCGAACCCGAATGTGTGTCATCATTGCTGGGTTCATTACTAGGACAGTCACAAAGAAAAGAGAGGGGTAATTGCTCACCAATTTAGGCGCCTCAGGTGTTGGGTCCTGATGTGTAGCGCCATTCACAAACAGGACCATTTCATTTCCCTGCATCTCATTCTCTTCCTCCAGCAACAAAGCATCCACTTGGTCAGGACCCGCGAAAAGAGCCCGTGTATTGCGTGGTTTTGCCGTGCCTTTCTTTGGGGTAGGGCTTATCCACCTTCTGGGCTCTTCTTGTGGTAGAGCCCGGTTGGGGTCTCCTTTCGGGCAGGCGGCGGCGAAATGTCCTTTCTCCCCACACCGCAGGCAGAGACCCTGTCGCATACGTTGATCTCTCATTCCACTTGGGGTAGATACCGGTTTGGGTCTGGCTTGGCCCGCCGCCGAACTTGGACGATTGTTACCGAACGATAAATCCAGTTTCATCATGCGTAGGCGGCTCTCAGCTTTCTCGGCTTCCTCCATCCAACCTTGGAGGGTGCGGGGTTGCTGAGAGCTGAGGATATTATTGCGAATGTCCACAGCTAGACCCATTCGATATTGCTGGGCCAAGCCTGCATCAGTCCAGTCCCGAATTTTCACAGCATGCCTTTGAAACTCCCTTGAGTACTCTCGCACTGAGAGTTTGCCTTGTCTAAAGGTACGAAGGAAGGCTTCTGCCTTTTCGGCCGCCCCGGGTCCTCGAAACGGTTTCTCAGAGCCCACATGAAGTCATCTACATTCCCCAACTCCGCAGCCTCCAGATCATGAAGAGCTACATACCAGCTGGTAGCACTCCCTCGAAATCTGGATGCGATAAACTCCACCTGTTGTTCTTCATCTGGGAAAACATAGCCCCATCTTTGCACAAATTTCCCGACTTGCAATATGAAAAAGGACACAGTCTCTGGATCTCCATCAAATGTGATTTCCAGCATGTCCTTAGGACGGATTACTGGGGGGCTGGCGCCATGACCGGGATCGGCTGCATGAGAGGTGCCGGGGCAGGGAGTTGAGGCGGAGGCACAGCGGGCGGCTGGAGTGGCCCTGGTTGGCCTGGCCCTGGTCCTGGTGCTGGAACGACCGGTGGAGGTGGGGCTGGTGCCGGCCGGCCTGGCCCTGGACCCGGAGGTGCTGGTTGGCCCGGCCTCGGGCCCGGAGGAGCAGGAGGTGGTCGTCCCGGTAGCAGTGGTGGTGCCGGGGCTGGTGCCGGTCTAGGCTGTGTCAGCGGATGAGCCCGAATAGCTTGGTCCATCATCTGTGGTAGGGATTGCATTAGCTTGCTCATGTCCCTTACCAGCCGTCGAGTATCCTCTTGAATAGAGTCCATGCGAGCATCTGTGTCTGGCCCAGACCCAGTTCTCGGAGATCCTCGAGGTACCCTCCCTTGGGGAAGCCCAAAACTACCTCTAGGATCCAACAAACTGTCTCGGCTTTGGCTTCCCGGCATGGTCCAAGTCGACTGGGTAGTATCCAACAAGTTCTTAGTCCAATCGCGTGACCTACGATAGGTCACCCCTTTATCCCATGGCGTTGGGACTCCTGGCACATAGGTTCGGGGAATCGCTCCTCCCTGACTCGGTAATTGCCCAGCCGGGCTATAGACTGGGAGAGCGTACTGAACCCCCAATGTGCTGATTAATGGCGGGGTCGCTAATCCGGTTCCCGATTGTAATGCTGGTGCGGCCAAAACCGTAGTAGTAGTCACTGGAACAATGGTGGTGGTCGGGAGGGTGACCACTGCAGCCGCCACAGTAGTAACAGGTACCGTGGCTCCTGAAGTAGCTGCCGCTGCACTCGTGGCTCCTGGAGTGGCCGTCGCCGCTGCTGCACCCGTGGCCCCTGGAGCAGTTGCTGCTGCCGCTGCGCCCGTGGCCCCTGGAGCAGTTGCTGCTGCCGCTGCGCCCGAAGGAGTAGTCGCTGGGGCTGCGCCCGTAGCTCCCGTACTCCGCTCCGCTCATCTTGGTAGACGGCGGAAACTGACGGTAGTGGGAATGAAGGATTCCTGACAATTTCTGTCAGGTTAAAATCAAGTAGATCCAGTCATTCTTGCACAAAGAAAGGTTTATTGGATTATCTTGCTATAAACCCACAGTAGGAGGTCATTGTCAGGAATAGGGGGCAAAGTAAAGCAAGCTAACTTATAGTGTGATGCAATGAAGCGCCTAGCGAATAAAACTTGAGCACTCGCGCGGGAACTCCCGGCGGGAGAAATACTTGATGAGCGGGAGACTACTCCCCCCCTCCCCTTGCCTTCCCAGGACTGGAAAATTCTCAGCGAAACAAGAATAGTCCAAAGCCTACATTCAAGGCCACCGTGATAAGGAAAAGCGGCAGGGAAGAAGCTCCCACGTTTCTGCCTGCATACCTACGCAAGCGCATAGCGGGGTAGGAAAACATACAACAATGGATTCAGTGAGAAACATCGAATGCATTTTTCTGACAAGTAGAGAAGGAAGAAAGAGGAAAGAAAAGAGACCAAAACGATATGTTTGGAAATTTGAGTCTGAAAATAAAACTTGGGACGCAGTGAGGCTGAAACCTAGAGAGGGAAGTTCAGGAGCAACTTGTGCACATATAAAGGAAGAAGACATGTGGACTCATTGAGGCTAAAAAGCAGGCTACGAATCCATAGGAAAAAGGTTAAGCTATTTAAAGGATGAATATTACTCTTGCTGATTCTTCTTTAAGTGGAAAATGAAATCATGGTTCCTGCTTTAATATGATATTGATTACTATTCATTAAGAGGTTTTTCTTTTGTTCACCCTTCCTTTTTTTGGTCTGTCTGTTGTTTTTTTCTCGTTCTCAAATTGTTTTTGTATAAGTGTGAATTATAGAGGCAGATGTTGAAATAAGCAGTAACAGTAATGATAGAGGATTAATTAGGATTAAGACATGTTAGAGACAAATGTATAGGAAAGTTTTTTTCCTGAGGTATACATATTTAATTTGGTTGAAATAATTAGTAAGATATGGCATTGGGTTTTGGTTTCTAGGGGAAATTTGGAAAATATCTGATGGGCTACTGCTGATTTATACTGAACTAGAAAAATTGCTTTTTGGTTTTTGTTTAAGGCAGGGGTCCTCAAACTTTTTAAACAGGGGGCCAGTTCACTGTCCCTCAGACCGTTGGAGGGCCGCCGCGTTCGCCCCTCCCCCCCATGACCAGCCTGTTCGCCCCGCCGCCGCGTTCGCTCCCCCCCACGACCAGCCTGCTCGCCCCGCCGCCGCATTCGCCCCCTCCCCCACGACCAGCCTGCTCGCCCCTTCCTCCTCCTCAGCTCCTGGGCGCTCTTGCCGCCCAGGGCTGCTGGAGGAAGAAAGAGGCCATGGGGGCACTGCTGCTGCACTCCTTGAGGAGGAGGCGGCTCCAGGCGGGGGCGGGCATAAACACTCGGCGGGCCGCATAAATGTCCTCGGCGGGCTGCATGTGGCCCGCGGGCCGTAGTTTGAGGACCCCTGGTTTAAGGGGATATAACGTAATAAAAGTTTCAAAAGTTTTGGAAATCTGGATTAAGATGAATAGAAATAATTTGAATAGGAAGTGTAGTTTAAAATGGTGATAATAATGGGTTTAGATTTATGATAAATTTCAAGTTATATGTAAGCTGTCATCTATGCATAACATATAAGAGGATGAAATAGCTATATGGAAGGAAATATAATGAAGGGGGCGGAATTGTTGATTTTTGTTGATGTAAATTATTATGGGAAGAATGAGTATATAATTTTGATTATAAGGAGATATTGTTAAATGTACTGGAAAATACAGATGCAGGAAACTTTTGGAATAGGGCAGTGAAGAGTAATGTAATGGGATAATACTGCTTTGTTATAGTGTGAAATGTGAGAATCCTATTTAAGGAATAATGTTGGTGAGGAATTGTTAAATGTAATCTGAATAATAAGTGAATAGACATACTCCAGTTTAGTGTTATGGAAATGTGTGTTTAGTGGGGAAAAAGATTTAATTCTATGTTTAAGAATCAAGGTTGTGTTGCTGTAGATAGATGAAAATGGTACTTTATGTATACGTGTTTGTTTGTATGTTTGTCTTTGTGTTTATGTGGTGTGTTGCATTTATAAAATTCAATAAATATATTATAAGAAAAAGAAAGAAGAAAGAAGAACCTCCTCAAGAAACAGGAAACCTCCTCAGGAAACAATCCTTAGACAAAAGGACCTCCTCAGGAAAGCTCCTCCATTAGCATGTTCATAGCCTGGAGAACTACTACAAGATAATGACTCAGTCCTACCCCACCTTCCAGGGTAGATATAAATTACCTGCCTACTATTTTTTTGCTCACCTTGACACAGAGAGTACTCCATCTTTCTGTGACATACCTCTGAGGATGCCAGTCACAGCTACTGGTGCAACGTCAGGTCCTACAATGGCCAAGACCATGGCCACACAACCCGGAAAATCTACAGCAACTAATATAGTAGAATGTTTAAACAACGCTTCAATAGAAGTAAATATATATTGTTGAAACATAAGTCTTGCAAGAATTATGTTGGCTAAATGGTAGAAGGATAGATAATTAGATATGTGTGTATGAGGTATTTCAATACACACAAAGTTGATATGTTTGAAAATAATAAAATTGTTTAAAAGATAGAAATAAAGATTTTTACACAGAAGAAAATGCCTCCTCTCCATTGAAGCAAAGATCCATTGCAACCTCTGAACTATTTTGCCAATTTTTCCAACAGGTTGTTCCTCTCATTAACAATACCTGCTATTGTCATTTGGCATCTGAAATCACTTCACTCTCCAAGATATAAGGACAGATGGACTCCCATTCTAGCTGTATCGGAAGAAGTGAGCAGTAACTCATGAAAGCGCCTACCCTGACAAAAACTTTGTTAATCTTCTTTGTGATCTCTGTGCATCACACCTATGGGTTCTAGTGCACCTGCGCTGATCTGATTGGTGTTGTACAAAGCTCACAACAGGATTTTTGCACCTCCACCCTGAGTGTGCATGGGAACCCCTACTGCGCATGCCCAAGGGGGTGGAGCGTGGACATCCCAACAGTTCTCTTCTGACCGCCACGCTGTTAACAGCATTTTCGTCAGTCATTGCTGTTCGTTTTCTCCTCACTTCGGGAATTCTTCATTTCTTCATCCATTGGAATATTTTCTTAGTCTGTTGAACTGTTTCGTTAAGAACTGTTAGAGGAGGCAGCGGGGTGAGAACTTTCCGTGGTCTTCGGACTTTCACTCCCCCCCCCTCCTTTCCTCAAGTCTGAGGAACTCGTTTATGTATAAGAAGTGGGGGTACTTCAAGAGGTGTGTCTCGTGTGGGGGTAGGTTGGCTTCTCGGGACAAACATACGCTCTGTATACTTTGTTTGGGTGAATCTCATAATCTGGAGGGTTGCGCTCTCGGTGCGAAGTTCTCAAATCAAACGCGCAAGAATAGAGCGGCAAGATTGAAAGTTGCCCTTTGGAAATCGGCCCTTGCCCCCCCCTCCCGGTCATCAACCATGTCGGCTGAACCTCCTCCTAAGCTGTCTACATCGACTGAACCCCCACCTGAATCATCCACATCAATGTCGAGGTCGACGGCTACCCTATCGATGCCAAAACCACCTCGACCAGTTAAGTCCGCTTCTGATACGGGGCCAGCCCCTTCCAAGAAGCGTTCTTCCAAATCTGTCTCTTCTGCCTCAACACCGGCGAAGAAACAGAAGAGAGGTAAGTTGGAGAGACATGACTCTCATAAGTCGTCTGTTGGCGACCCGCAGAAGTCTCACAAGGTGATCAGTGTGGTAATCCCTAAGGGCTCTGCACTACCTATGATACCGCAGTTGCATTCCATATTGGCTCATCAGTCCATACCGGAGCTGCCTAAAATATAATCGGCGCCCCCGATTGAAATTTTCAACTCTCCAGTTAGGCAGCTGAACCCTCTGGTACTGGACATGAATCTTGGATGA
Source organism: Gekko gecko (assembly GCA_029375565.1). NCBI lineage: Eukaryota > Metazoa > Chordata > Lepidosauria > Squamata > Gekkonidae > Gekko > Gekko gecko. Next base: position 84,826,113 of record JAPDNY010000003.1, read on the forward strand.
CACCCTCCATTAGTGTCGGCTTCCGAAGACGATGTGATCATGGAGGCTTCCAGTGTCAGCTACTGCTCTCCGTCTACTTCCTCCTGGACTAGTGGTCGCTCCGACCCTGGCCGTCGGTATTGACCCATAACCAATCCGGTATTGGACATGAATCTTGGATGACACCCTCCATCAGTATCGGCTTCCAAAGACTCTCCGTCCTCTCTCCGTCCACTTCCTCCATGACTAGTGGTCGCTCCAACTCTGGCCGTCGGTACTGACCCATAACCGATCCCGCTCTCCTGTCCACGTGGATGATCAAGGTGGATAGGATGAATATCCGGTCCATCCTGACTGACACCACTCATCTCATTCACCGAGGAGAGATTATTTGCCCAAGCTTCCTTCAGGTCCGTGCTCTCCTTCTCGATACCGATACCACCCATCAATGTTCCCTCCATGGGACCATTGTCATCACATGCTGTACTGGTTCTCCTCGTACCCTCTATTTGGCATCAATGCCCTGGCAGATGCCTATGCGGCCAGATGACTGGGACTACCGTTCGACCCTACCCCGCTCTCTCTACGTCGTCCACCCCCTTCTGCATCCCTCTCCAAACCACCAAAGTCTCCTCCTTTGAGGCAAGTCTTGCCTCGTCTTCCACCGTCTCCTCCACCACCATCCTCAGTTACTCCAAAGGAGCTTCATCCAATGCTGATTCCTACCCAGAGGTCTCCATCACATTCTGAAACCTCGCCAGTCACCTCTGATGTCGACCAATCCAAGGATGAGACCTCACCTGGAGATATCTCCCCGAAACATAAGGTCTCCAATGACCTCCCAATTTCCCCATCAGAAGACTTGTCTTCATATGGAGATCTCATCAAAAGAATGGCTCATTCATTAGGTCTATCGTCCAACTTCAACCATCGATATTGGATGGTTTACGATGTGGTCCAGATGGACACGTCGACAGCGATCTCCCTTCCAATGTTGAAGTTTCTACTGCACGCTGTGAAAGTCCCCTGGGAGAAGCCCTCATCTGCACCAGTGTCAACCAGGAGACTGGATCACGTGTACCGACTGCAAGAGGAGGGAGCAGAATTCCTGCATGTCCATCTGAAGCCCAACTCCATGGTTGTCTCTTCTTCTTCTTCCAGGAATAGATGTACTCACACAACTCCCTCTGACAAGGAAAGCAAGAAGCTTGATGCCTTTGGGAGGCATTTTTATTCAGCGGGTGCCCTGGGAATCAAAACATCCAATTATGTCGCATGCATGAGTAGGTACCAGTATGCATTATGGCAACAACTTACAGACATTCTGCCATCCCGTCTTGATAACACATGTCAAACAGCCCGGACTCTGCAAAAGGAGGGCATGGTTCTGGCGAAGCAGCTCCTGAATTCGTCAAAACATTCACTGGATACCTTCTCCAAAACTATGTCTTCAGCGGTCACTCTTCATAGGTACTCCTGGCTGTGCATGACCTCTTTGCCACCTGATACCAGGGCTTATGTAGAGGAACTGCCCTTCGATGGAGACGAGCTATTTCATTCCTCTACTGACTCTGCTCTTCAGGAAATGAACAAGAGCATAAAAGCCTCTAGATCCTTGGGTGTTTCCGCTCCTTCCAAGCCATACCACCAATGTTCCTGGTTCTGTTATGGTTCCAAACGCCCATATAATAAACCATCCCCAGAGGGTACTTGGAGGCCTTGTCAGTCACTCATGGGCCAACTCAAACAGTACCAATACCCTGTGAAGTCCAAATATGGCTTGCAACAACAATATTCCAGGGCAAAACCTCAGAAGACTCCCAGACAGGGTCTTTGACTTGCCCCAGATTACTTCCAAGGACTCTCCCTTCCTTTCCCCGTTCCTATCTGCCTAGCGGGTCATCACTATGGACCAATGGGTTTTATCTATACTAACCCACGGCTATTCAATAGAATTTGTGGACTTTCCAATACTGCCTGTTTTCCTAGCCACCCCTTCCCCTCTCCTCCTTCTCCAGGAGATCACTTCCCTCCTGACAAAAGATGCGATAGAACGAGTGCCAAAGGCATATGAGGGGACAGGTTTTTACTCTCATTACTTTGCCGTTCCTAAATGGGACAGGGGCCTCCGTCCAATCTTAGACCTACGTGGCCTCAACATCTTTGTGGAATACCGCAAATTCAAAATGACATCCTTACAAGTGATTCTCCCTCTCCTGGCTCGGGGCTCCTGAATGGCCACCATCAACCTCCAAGATGCTTGTTTCCACCTCAATATCCACCCATCTCATTGGAAGTACCTCTGCTTTGCCATAGGGGACCTCCTCTTCCAGTACAAGTGTCTCCTGTTTGGCCTCTGCACAGCGCCAAGAGTCTTCACCAAGACGGTGGTGGTGGTGGTGGTGACCTATCTTCATCTGCAGGGAATCAACATCTTTCCTTTCATAGTCAATTGGCTCTTAGTGGCAGATTCCTCGGTGCTCCTGGAGAACCAAATTTCCCAGACACTCCATATCCTATCCTCCCTGTGCCTACAGGTCAACCATCTGAAGTCCCATCTGCAGCCCACACAGAGGGTGCAGTTCATCAGGGCATTTCTCGACTCTACGACATGCATGGCTTATCTCCCTGCAGACAGAGTGGCAACCTTAGTGTCCCTTGTGATGGAGGTGCAGACAAACACCCAGTCCACGGTTTTCCAAGTCCAATGTCTGTTAGGCTACATGTCGGCCTCCACATCCAGACTGCTGTTCATCAAACTTCACATGAGGCCTTTACAGATGTGGTTCCTGCAGCACTTCAATCCATGTCGAATGAACAAATCCGTCCATCTCCAACCCCCACTGTATGTACGAGACTCCCTACTGTGGTGGTCAATGGAATCCAACCTAACCCAAGATGCACCTTTTCACCCACTGAACCCACATCTCACACTTACCACCAATTCCTTCTGTGGGGATGGGGAGCCCATCTCAACGGCCTATGTGTCAGGTACCAGTGGGATGCTCTCAATTCAGCCAAGCACATCAACTACCTGGAACTGCTGGCAATAAAACTGGCACTGAGCTCCTTCCAGCCCATTCTCCAGGGGCATTGTGTAGCTGTTCTGACAGATAGTACTGTGGTGCTCAGCTATGTCAACCATCAAGGTGGGATGGTGTCCTGGAGTCTATGCTGTCTGGCAGTCGACCTCTGGGAATGGTGTATAGGCAACAACATCATCCCTGTGGCCACTCACATTCCAGGGGCCTGCAATGTGAAGGCAGACCTTCTCAGCAAGGGTCACACTCATCATCATGAGTGGGAGCTGAACTGGACTTACCTTCGCCCACTCTTTCAAAAATGGGGCAGTCTGCAGATAGACCTCTTTGGCTCCAGAAAGAACATAAAGTGCCCCTTCTTCTGCAGTCAGGGGGGAGTGGACCCTCTTTCTCTAGGAGATGGTTTCCTCTACCCATGGGGACAGACACTCCTTTATATGTTTCTTTCTCTACCCCTCCTGTTACGGCTGGTTCAGAAACTAGCCAGGCTTGTGCCGGACTGTATCCTAGTGGCTCCATGGTGGCCCAGGCAACCCTGGTTCACCACTCTTCTTCACCTCGCGAGAGGCAGGTACTACCATTTTCCCAGGGTACTGGATCTCCTCCTTGTGGAGAACGGAATGCTGCTTTATGTCAGTGTCAACAGCCTGAAACTGACGGCCTGATGAATAAATTGATAACCTTCTCTGATCGTGTCTCAGAGGTCCTGCTGAATGCAAGAAAGGCTTCCAGTCATCTTTCTTATCAGAGGAAGTGCCTTAGGTTCCTATCCTTCTTACAGTCTTCAACCACTTCACCAACGTCTGTGGGCCTGGATAAAATCCTTGAGTTCCTCCTGTCACTTGCTGATCAGGGCCTTTCCCACTCGTCTGTTAAGGTCTACTTGGCAGCCATTTCTGCTTACCATGACAGACTGGATGGTTACTCTGTCTTTGCACATCCTGTCTCAAAGAAGTTCTCCCAGTTAGGACACTGTCCACAACACACTTAAGCAGTAGTAATTTATTGAGATATGCTTACTTCAATAAACAGGCTGTGTGTCAGAACTGACAAAAGGTGCACAAAAGTCTCTATTATAGTTAATACAAAATACACCCCACAGTTCTCACATACGTCATTATTCAGCCCCTACAGTCACTATAGCAGCCGTGACAGATATACGGTGCCTTAACTACATCCTAGCCTCTTAGAAAAGACTCCAAGCCCAGGGAACTAGCTTTGGGGCACAGCTTGAGGAAATTTATGGCTTCTGAAAGCATCCACTCCAAACACCCATGCAATCGCCTCATGAATTCCTTCCCCCCCATAGCTATGGCAAGCAGTGAAGTGGAACGAGGTGAAACGACACTAAAGCTTGACATCCTCTACAGGTTTTAGGGGGTGCTTAGACAAGATGTCCCTGATGGGTTCCCTCTTGGTGGGACCTTGTTATTCCCATTGCTGTTGCCTATGGGCTGTAGGAGCAAAGAGCAGCAAGAGGGTCAACAGGGGTGCCCTACTGAGGCCTTGACAACTGCTTGAGGATGCTGGGCCTAAGAGTCAAACAATGCATGATGGAGTTCTGTGATTGCAATTCCCAACATGTCATTAGGCCCCCAAAGGCATTCATGTGTAAGTCTCAGATCAGGGAAGAGGTAGCTAACTCCACCCCAGCCCCCACAGTGCACAGTTTCTCTAATTCAGGGGTGTCAAATGCAATTGTTATGAGAATCGGATCTGACATAAATGAGACTTTGTCAGGCCAGGTCATTTGTTATAACAGGGGTGTCAGTTTCCATTATTCCCAATGTCTTACCAAAGCACACACTTCCCAAGAAAATGCTGCAGTAGAAAGGGTGATAGTTTTTTACAAAAGGCTCATACAAATTCACAGCAGCCAGGCTATTTGGTTTTAGCCAGGGTTCATTTCCATCTGGAATGGGCAGGAATGCCGTTCCGGCAGTTAACAAGTCCAGGAGCTGCAAGCTGCGCCCCCACCTTCCAGCAGCTCTCAGTTGGGCCAGGGAGCGGGAAGCAGCATGTGCTGGCCACTGCCGCCACCAGCCATGGTAAGTTGGGGTGGCGGGGGCTTGATCAGGGGGTGAGAGAGTCTCCCTCCCTCCCCATCTCTTTGCCCTCTTTCTTTGTTTCCCTCTTTCCCTCCTTCTTTCCTTCTCTCTTTGATTCCCTTTTCCCTCCTTTTCTCCTTCTCTCTTTGTTTCCCTCGTTCCCTCCTTCTTTCCTTCTCTCTTTCTTTCCTTCTTTCCCTCCTCTCTCTCTTTTCCTCCTTTTTTCCTTCTCTCTTTCTTTTGTTCCTTCCTTCTTTCCCTCCTTCTCTCTCTCTCTTTCCCTCCTTTTTTCCTTCTCCCTTTTGTTCCCTCCTTCTTTCCCTCTTTCCCTCCTTCTTTCCTTCTCTCCCTTTCTTTCCCTCTTTCCCTCTTTCCTTTCCTTCTTTCCTTCTTTCCTTCCTTCTTTCCTTCTTTCCTTCCTTCTTTCCTTTCTTCCTTCCTTTCTTTCTTCCTTCCTTTCTTTCTTCCTTCCTTTCTTTCTTCCTTTCTTCCTTTCTTTCCTTTCTTCCTTTCTTCCTTCCTTTCTTCCTTCCTTCCTTTCTTCCTTCCTTTCTTCCTTCCTTTCTTCCTTCCTTCCTTCCTTCCTTCCTTCCTTTCTTTCTTTCTTTCTTTCTTTCTTTCTTTCTTTCTTTCTTTCTTTCTTTCTTTCTTTCTTTCTTTCTTTCTTTCTTTCTTTCTTTCTTTCTTTCTTTCTTTCTTTCTTTCTTTCTTTCTTTCTTTCTCTCCCAGACCTGTGCCTTACTCTCCTTCTTAGTTTCCCCCCAGGAACCTCCCTTTAAAGTCCAAACAATCCTGCCCCTTCCCTGAGTGTACTGGGGCTCTCCCTGAGGGAGGGTAGTGATTTGCTCCCCCTGTCTCTCCTACTGAGCTACTGGATGGCTCCTTCTCACAGCTACCCTCCCTCCTGCCCCATTGGCTATGCCAGGGGTTTAGCTGGGGTAGGTTGCCAGCCTTCAGTCCCTGGTCCTGCTTTCCCTGGCTCTCCCAAGTGGCCTGGACTGTTGTTGGGCTTACTTGCCCTTGTGCAGGCCTTTCTGGCAATGCCTTGGCTTTTGCCTCAGCTCACTGTTGCAGTTCTCTCTGGCCTCCTCCATGGTTTCTACCTTGGCTGTGGTGTCTGTTGCCTGTGTACCTGGCTGGCCGGCTGGCTGGCTGGGGAGGGGAAGGGGAGACAGGCAGACATGCCCCCTTTCCCCCTTTAGCCTCTCTGCTTTTGCGGAGAAACTCGGGGAAGTGAGGGGGATTAAAATGCCTTTCTTTCCCTTCCCAAATATGCCCTGCCCAATCTTCTCCAGATGCCCTGCAGCTATGCAAATGAGCTCCTGCACCTCTTTTTCTATGAAATGACCCCTGGTTTTAGCTATAATAGTGCTTTGTCTTTCACTTCAATTGCACTTGGCATTTTATTATTTGGGGAAGACTTCCCCTTTCAGTGGCTTCCCAAATTGCAATCAGGCAATGCCCAAGCACCAAGGAGGGCTGCAGTGCTTGTAAAGATACAAAGCAATCCTGGACTTAATGGGGCAATTATAATAAGTGCTGCTTCCTAACACTCCAGCAGCCAACCACAGAATCATATAATACAGTCTCACTGCAATATAAACAAGATCATTATTTTATTCAAAGGGGTTTTTTTGTTTGCTCACACTGATTTACAGATTCCAGCCTGCAGGTGGGACCTGGGGATCCCCTGGAGTTACAGCTCATCTCAAAATGACAGAGATCAGTTCCCCTGGAGAAAATGGCTGCTTTGGAGGGTGGACTCTGGGGCATTGTACCCCACGGAGGTCCTTCCTGTCTCCAGGGTCCATCCTCAGTTCCCCAGGAGTTTCCCAACCTGAAGTTGGCAACACTACAAAACTAAGAGAACCATAAATGCAGCTTGACTTGGCAAAAAATGACTCACCCCAGCCACAGACGATTGCAGCTGGTCAGGGGTGGGTGGGCTGCAGATCACACTGAACCTCGTTCAAATGTTCATAAACAAACAACACAGGCTCCAGTCCGGAAAGATGATTGCAACTGATCAGATTCAGGGGGGAAAGAACTGCAGATCACACTGAACCTCTTTCAGGTGTTTGTAAACAAATGACGCAGGCAAGAACCACAGATTGCAGTCTCTGGAAGGTTAGAGCAGAGAGGAAGCAGCTGACTGGAGCCAATGGGAAAAGTCCAGCATCAGGGGGAGCTACCAAGAGTCCTAATCCATACCCCCCACACTCTGTCTCTTTTCAAGGCTAAATTCCGTGCATGGAATGCCAGTCACAGAACTCGTTTAACCCTCAAGGACCAGACTTTGCAGTACATCCAGATGCTGGTTTTGTTTCCCTATCCCTTTAGGCAACACTGTTAAAACATATGCCTTACCACCATGGGTCACTAACTTGCTCATCCTCCAACATCATATATGCTATCTTCTTCCCACAATCCCTTCTGCTGTCTTTCTAGGACAAAATGGTCAATGTGTATGCAAAAGAATAAATAGGACCATATCTGACCCAACAAAGTCATTCAAAAGTTGGAGAACGTTTCCATCTTTTAGGGAATACTGCTGCTGTCCTCAAAGTATCTCAGCAACAATGCAATTCAAGAGGAGGCTCCATGGTGAAATTGCTGGACTAGAATTTATCTTCCCATTTGTTTGTATTAATGTAGACTTTAATTGTGACAGTGGGTTTCTCTCTTACTAGGGAGCAAAGCTAGAAAGATTGTGGTGTCCCCAATTTCTGCTCTGCTGAATGGCTGTTGTATTTATCCGGGTATCCATTTGAGATCTATGTGTAGACCTACTGGACCCCTTGCTTTTCATGGCCTTTTGGTTCCAAATGGTTTACAATTTCCGCCCTCTTTTGCTTTGTGTGTAATGTATAACTGGGAATAGTGCTTCACAGATCCAATGAAGTGGACTCACTTCTGCCACAATAAATCTGCTAGTCTATAAGGTGCCACAGGAGGAAGTGCTGTGTGTTACTGTAACAGTACTCCGGAATACCACAGTTAATATGTGTTGGTGTTTCTTTCATCCTTTTTCTGCTACTGTTGTGGACTGGGGGCTTCCCATTGCCCAAGATTTGGGTTTAAGTTCTTCTCTCTCTGTAGACACTTTTTTTCTAATCCATTCTGAGTCCTTGTTTCCCATGTATTCTGTCCAAGTAGGTGTTTCTTCCTTTACCTAGAATGTCAGCCTCTCTTGTGTTATTGCCCTAAGGGATTGTGTGTTTTCTACAACAGAAAATCTGTGGGAAGCCAGGCTTCCATCAGTCTCAGTGGCTTTGGATAATATCATTGTGATACTGCATTCATTTGTCAGGGAAAGGTATGGAAAGGTGATTATCCTGGAATAAGAAAAGTGTGCAAAGGAATATTGGTGTAGTGAGGACTGGGCTGGGCCCTGCTTAAGGCCGATCCATTGTTATAGTCCCCCCTCTCCTTCCCCAGTGCTCTGAGGCTGACCTGTGGGTGCTCTGTGGTTTGTGGGTTTGTGTTCAACTCTAGTATTCTTTGTTGTTTGTTTCTCGCTCTCCTTCGCCAAGTGCTGCCCTGCCAGCCCCAGGGAAACTGCTTTGGTCAGTGACAGCATGTGGGGGGGGGGAGCTTGGGTGAGTAAACAGAGGCTTCTTGATGGCTAGTGAACTCATCTCGTGACAGCCAGCCTGCGGCTGCTCCAAGGGAAAGCAGTGGTTAGCCAGTCCCAGAGGAGTGGCTCTGTTTTCCTGCAGTTGATGGTCTGTTCTCGATGCCCGTCTAACGTATAAACTTTAATGGCCAGTTTAAATGGTTCCTGCCATGAGCACTTCAGTGCCAGATTTAGTGCTTTAATTTGGAAACTTTCTCTCTTTGTGGTCATGAGAAGGAAAAGGTCTTGGGCCGTTTGGGGCCAGCCATGAGGATTTGTGGGTGCTGAGGAGACAGTGCTTCCGGCTGCTGATGACATCAGATGGGGGGGAGGTGGCTGGGCTAGATTGAGGGCCTGGTCAATGAATTCTTGGTCATTGTTATCCCCCTCCCCTTCTGCCCCTCTGCAGATTGAAGATGATCAGCCATATTACAGCAACATTCATTTGTACCCATGGGGCGGAGATACCATCAGAACATAGAAGCTGTGTACTGTCACACCTGGATCTTCATATCCAGGAATTCGTGCTAACATTCACCTACATACATACGTGGTCATCTGTTTTTGATGGGGCAGCTTTTTATATGCGTTGTAAGTTGCATGCTGTCTTATGATAGCAGGAAATCCAGCAAAAGAGCACTGGACACCCCCGTCCCTGCATTGTAGGCATAGGATCATAGAACTGTAATTCAAACCCTTGCACAGAAACAGGATGTTCCATAAGCAAAAATACCCCTATTAGACTAGGCCCAGATCATTCAAATTATAGTGTACTCCAGACCAGTGGTAGGAGTGAGCAAGGTATGCCAAGGACTTTTATATGGTAAGGCACAAGTTAGCAAAACAGACCCAGATGTTTTCAGCAGCTCATATTCCCCTAGAGGCAAACACCCACCCAAGTAATTTCTTTGGTAGAAGGGCTACAGGGGCGACCACTTATAAGCAGATTTCACAATTAATGTGCATATGCATATGTATTTTAGCATAACGCGTATATCTCTTGCAAACTGAGTATGTGGGAAATACAGTACTCTTCCTGCCCTGTTTCATTCCTATGCACTCGAATGAAATTTGCTAACGCTTTCTGTTCTAAAAATCAATTTCCTTTGTTCAAAGAAAAGTTGTTTCTCCACAAACAATATGCTGTCCCAAAACATGTATGTTTGTGTTACAGTGTTCTGCATTGTGTCCTTTAAGCTGTTGTAGGATCCTTCACCCCACTCTTGTGACCCAAGGTTTGGGGAAAGTTTTCTTCTCCAAAGGATCTGTGTGGAACCTTCTGAAATAGATTCTTATCAAAGTATCAGAGAAGGTCGATGCAGAGGCAGAATCAGTGGCAGGCCAGGATCTAAGCTGAAAAGTTTGATGGAAGGGAGTCACAATGATGATGTATGAGGGCAGCAGACAGGGCAACTAGGGGATGACAGTAACGGCAGAGTGCAGTTACACAGATGAGACCAGAGGCTGTTGTCAAACTAAAGACCCATGTCTGATCTGGAAGCTTTTTTAGTTTGGGCAGGTGAGGAGGATCAAATAAGCTGCCTGGATGGTGGGAGCCATACAGGGATTTCAAAAGCCAATACTGACTCCACTCTTTTCTCCACTCTGTAGACTTTAGTGGGAACAGAGGACACCATTTCACAAATGGAAGACTCCTAGTCTTAGATCAAGAGTATTGCCTACAAGTGTGTGTTCAAGTGTAGGAATTTAGTCTCTTTCAACTCTCCATAAAGATCCTTTCCAGAACTATTGTGACCCAGCTGCATGTATATGTGTGACTTATTCCCTTTTAGTACCCTGAGCTTGTCAAACAACAGCTGGCTATGGTGGGGTAGATCGCCAAGGGGTGAGGGAGATACTCTGGCAGAAAGCTGTGCCACAATGGCAGAAAGAAAACCCAGGGTGGGCACCAAGGTCTCTATTTATAGAGCTCCCATCTTGAGAGGCAGAGGAATGACCATACTTTCATACCATGTTCCTTTTAAGTGGTTGGCATATTCCTTCCACATCAACCATTTGTACAGCTGCTTCCCTTGCAGAAAGGGGGGGTGGAGTGGGTGTGGCTGGATGGGAAAATGGTTCTGTTCTTAGCCATGCCGAGGGATAGAGAGGCTTGGATGCTGTCTCCAAACCTTCTCCTCACATTCACACACTATCATGAGGTTGTGTCCACACACCCCACATAAACCCACAGCTTTGTAAAGTTGTTGGGAAAACTAGATGAGTTTACAGATAACTGTATTTGTAACCAAATAGTGTCTGAGTCTAAGAAATTCTAAGAGGGAATGAAGTATACTGGTGGGATTCTAGTTATAACAGCCAAAAATGCAACTAGTATGAACCTTTCTGCTCTCTTGAGTCCTGCTTGGCCCCAATGTTCCTTCAAACTAATATTAACAAGCCCTTACTTGGATTCCAGACTCTGGTCCTAACAGTTTCAAGGTAAAAGCAAGTTCCTCTCAGCTGTTTACCAGCAGTACCATTCTTCCTCAGGGAATCACAAAAGTATTTGTCCCAAGTGTTCAGGAGTCAAAATAATAACTGCCTCTGTAAGGCAGTAACGGTAACCTATAGTTAATCACCTTATCCAAAGTATACTGGTAAGGAGTTTGAAAGATCAGTCCATAGAAATATATAATTTGTTACAAGCTGGGGTCCAAAATATTTTTGTGCGATTTCTGTGTAAACTGATTCCTCTACAGCAGAGGTATCAAATTCATTTGTTACAACGGCCAGATCTGACATAAATGTCACTATGTCAGGCTGGACCATGTGTGCCATAAAATGTAACATGAGGTACCAGAGATATAAACTTTCTAAAAATGATTTCAGATGCTGAATGGCAATAGCAGGCTTGATTAGATTAGGTAGAGATATCAGCATTTGTAATGATACAGGAAACCCAGGTCTCAATTTGTTCCAGGAGTATTCAGTACAGGAGGATGCAAAGAATTAATGAATGTAAGTCTGAAGATCTGAGCAGTGACTCATAAGAGCTCATACCCTATCACAAATTTTGTTAGTCTTTAAGGTGCTACTGGACTTTTTACTCTTTCTTACTTGCTATTAGAAGCCACAATGTTCAAAAACCAGTGGGGGAACATTTTAACCTTCCAGTACATTCAGTTGCTGACCTAAGAATAGCGGTTCTTTTAGAAAGGAATTTCAAAGGAAGATTAGAAAGAGAAACCGCTGAGGCTCTCTTCCTCACACATGTTCTGTCTTTCCTTCCTCCTCCCTCCCTCCCCCCCAAAGGAGGAGGAGATCTCTGCCAATGGAGGGAAGAGAAGCTTGGAGGCACAGTAGCAGTAGCAGAAGACAAAGCAGGAGAAAGCGATTGAGGAAGCTGTTCTCTGGTGTATTCCTGCACACTCTCTTTTCCTTCCCCCTCCCTTCCTCCCCAAAAGCGGAATAGGAGATCTCAGCCACTGAAGGGAACACAGGCTTGGCAATGCAGCAGTAGCAGCAACCTAGGAGGACAAAGCAGGAGAGAGCCAGTTGCTCGTGGGACAGATACCATCCCTGCAGGGGCCACTTCTGGCCCAAAGGCTGCATTTTTGACACCCCTGCTCTATAGTGATGAATTTTCATGAGTTTTCTATAATCTACTTATGTTTGAGTGCAATGAAGGAAGCCTGTTCCTTTCACCCCTTCGTACTGACTTATGACAGTCCTTTCAGTATATCCTAAGGCCCAGCATTACATTTCTGATTAGGAGGCTGTCTGCAGATCTGTCTTAGCAAGCCACGACTGAGCTGGGGCCCAGCAAGTGAGTACATCTGGCACCCAGAGACCTGCCCCACTTGCTGCTTACCAGGAGCTGGGGGAGCACAGGGGAAGCCAAGGCAGGCAGCAGTGGGGTGGCAGCAAGGCGGCCGGGACAAGTGGTGCCTGTGGGAGAGGGCAGCTGAGGGTGGGCCCGAGCACAGCCACAGCATGAGCTATGGCAGGCTGGCTGGGGAGGGGGGGCAGGAGTTGTGGGCGGCAGAGACTTCTGGCAGGCCAACCAGCAGGCCAGTGAGATGATGAAGGTCATGAGGGCGGGCCCCATGGCACGAGGAGAGGGTGGGGACAGGCAGGTCTGAGCTGCATCTTCCCTCTTGAAGGGAGGTGGGGCCACCCACCAAGGGTGGCTCAGGAGCACAGGGGAGGATAAAAGGAGAGTGGGGAGGGCCGAGGAGGAGGACGGCTGCAGCTATACAGTAAAGAGAGAACGTGAAGAGCTGGACTGGAGGGGCGGCCAGAGAGTGATGTAACCTCTCCTGGCTTTCCCTGTACTGAGGCCCCTGAAGAACCTGCCCTCTTCAAGCTCCTCTCTTCAAGCTTACCCTGGAAGGCCCCTCACCCAGTCTGGTCCACCTGGGCCAGCCAGAAGGAAGAGGACAGATGTGGGACCAGCGACAGCAACCAAGGGGCAACCCATGGAGGGTTCAGGGAAGCGTGACAAAGTGGTGGAGGATGCGGGCAGGGTTGACCCACTAAGGAGGCCTATCCCCCACCTGCCCACCCCATTAGGGGTGACCCCTGCCACCGAAACGGGATCCATCTCGGCACACCAGTGATGCAAGCCCCAAGGCTGCCTCTACAGAACTGTCAGGTACAGATGACAGCCAGGAGTCCCTGAAGGCCCGACCCCTTTCATTGGCAGCAGACTCGCCTACCATGGATTTCACCCAGTTTGGCCAATGGCTGGTGGAACATCAGGCCCAGCTCTTGAGAGATGTGGCCCAGAAGCAGCAGCAGTTGCAGGCCACCATGATGAGAGATTTCCAGCAGGCCATCATCGTGGCTGGGCAGGCCCCACCAGGAGGGGGCAGAAACCACCAGCCGACCTGGGGGCCGTGGCCACTGTTGACCAAGTTGGGCCCTGTTGATGAGATCAAGGCATTCTTGGAAGCTTTCAAACAGGCTGCTGAAGTGACCCAGTGACCTGCAGACCAATTTTCGTTCATTCTGGGTCCATATATGACGGGGGAGGCCCAAGCGTCTATGAAGGCCCTTGAGAAGACAGAGGCTGCCAACTGAGAAGCTGAAAGCCACCATTTTGGATCGTTACGGTGTCACTACAGAAGCGTATCGTCAAAGGTTCAGGGCCTGACTCTCTCACCCTTTGGAAGACCTCAGGGCCACCATAGCGGCCCTGAGGGATCTGGCTACCCGATGACTGAACTCAACCACCAAGGATGGATGGTACATTGTGGAGCAGATAGTCATTGAGCAGTTACTTCAGATAATCCCTCCATGTATGCACCACTGGGTAGCTTGTTGGAAGCCCACCAGGCTGGCCAAGGCCCAAGAACTGTGGGAAATTTTTCAGGTGGCTGAAGGCCGAGAGATGGCACCTAGACCAGAAGGAGGCAGGGGAGGCAAGGGCCTGACACCCAAGGGATGGGGAGGCAACACCCCATCAGGAGGACATGTACCTGAGAACCCCAGGAAAGGAGGGCAATCTCGTTCCAATGCCACCCATGTGGGGCCAGGACTGCTGTCCCTCCATGGGATGATGGGAGACCCTGCAGCTGAGGGCCATGGCTCTCCAGCAACGTCCAAAAGCAGTCCCGACACCCAACCCTCAGGGGTGACAGCTAGCACTGACATAGGGCCTTGCTTCACCTGTGGGCAGTGGGGGCATCTGAAGAGGGAGTGCCCTTTCATGGAGTGTGACCACAGCGAGTACTCGATGCAGACCGCTGAGACACAAGCCCATCTGCTGGCCTGGACCATGCTGGTGGACCTAGGGGATGGAGAATCAAACCATTGCTGGATAGTGGAAGCTCTGTCTCTGTGATCCTTACCCAGTTGCTTGCCAGTTGTGCGAGTGGCCACAATCATGTGTTTCCATGGCCATGTGGAAGGATGCCTGTGGTGGCCGTCCCACTACGATACCTGGGCCAACTGCACAAGGTCCATCTGGCCCTCATGGAGAGGCTCTCCTTCTGACTACTGTTAGGAAGAGACACACCAAGGATCCTGGAAGCCATCAGGGAATACCACAGTGGAGTGTCACCGAGGGGCCCCCGTGGAGGAATAGATGAACATCCAGCGGGGTTGGCCAAAGAGGTATACATGGACCAGGAAGAGGAGGAGATGGAAGATCCCGGGGAGGGACTGTCAACCCAGGTCCCAGAGGAGAAAGACCCCCATCAGCAATGGGCAGCCAACCCTCAGTCTGTGCAGGCTCAGCAAGATGACAAGGGCCTATCCAAACTCTGAAGCCAGATCGCAGTGAGCAAGGGAGCAGTGGTTGACCCAAGCAAAGGCCTACCTCAGATAACGAAGGTAAACGGGGTGTGGTATAGGCAGGTGAGGGGCAGGCTGGGGCCCCTAGACCAATTGTTGTTGCCAGCCCAGTACAAGGGGGAGGTAATAGCCCAGGCCCATGAGCATTCATGGGTCGGCCATCAGGGTTCAAGAACACCATTACCAGAGTACTCGCCCATTTCTTTTGGCCCTCAGTGGCCTGAGATGTCCAGGCTTTTTGTTGTTCATGTGAGGTGTGCCAGGGCATGAATGGGTAGGTGGTCCCAAAGGCCCCCCTCTCCCCTATCTACAGCAAAGGAGCCCCATTTGACTGAATAGCCAGGACACTCTGAGGCACCCGCTATGTACTCATGATAATAGACTACGCAACCTTCTACCCTGAAAGCCCTTCCCCTACCAAGTCTGAAGAGTGTTGGGGTGGCGAAGGCCCTCCTACATTTCTTTGCCCATGTAGGGCTTCTGCGTGAGATCCTCACAGATCGGGGGTCCCTGTTCACAGCCCGTCTAATGAGACAGGTGTGAGACACCCTCCACATAAAACAACTTTTCATGTTGGTTCACCATCCTCAAACTGATGGACTTGTGGAGAGGATGAACCAAACTCTCAAGAACATGCTGCGGAAAGTCTCCTGCGACCAGCCAATGTCATGGGATCTGCTCATGGATCCCCTGTTGTTCGCAATCTGGGAGATCCCCCAGGGCATCTTGGAGATTGTGGAGGAGCAGTGGGTGAGGGAAGTCCCGAGCAGGGAGCGATTAGAAACGGTGAGGAAGGACAACTTCTAATGAGTACAGCAACAGCAGAAGCGATGCTATGATCAGGTCGTGTGACAGCAATCCTTCCATACGGGGGATAAGGTGCTAGTGTCCCATCAGGCCTTGGCCTGGCCACATGGGGATCCCTGGCAAGGCCCATTTGAAGTGTTGGGCTCACTATTGTATGAAGTCCAATGTGGGGTGCAACTGAAGAATAGGAAGCATCTTCATATAACATACATACACAGACCTTTTTTTTTAACTATTTATTATTAGATATGTTTCACACACTTAAAATTCCATCTTATAAAAATCACATACCTTTTTCTTTTCTCCTCTCCCCCCCAGTACAAGGCTTCCCGCAATGCTCTTACCCCCTTATAAACTCTATTATCTAATTACCATTAACCAAATATGTCATTTCCATTATCAAATTACGGTAACATTTTAACAATCTCATCATTCTTTTTCTTGTTTTCTCCTTAATAACTATCAAAGCAAATCAATCTGTTTTTAACATCCCAGTTTTTCTCAAGATAATCTTTGAAATCTTTCCATTCTTCAAAAAATGCTTCATCTTCTTCATTATTAAGCTTTCTTGTCAATTTGTCCATTTCTGCCATAAAAAGCATCTTCTTAATCCATTCCCATATTTCAGATATCTTTTCTTGTTTCCAGAATTGTGCATAAGTCATTCTAGCTGTTGTGACCAAGTACCATAACAATGTTCTCTTGGTTACATTTAACTCTTCCAATTTAAGGCCTAACAACAAGATTTGTGGATCCTTCTTAAAAGTGCATTTCAGAATCTTCTGTATTTCATTATGAATCTCTGACCAATAACTCATGGCTTTATCGCAAGTCCACCACATATGGTAAAATGAGCCTTCTTTCTTTCTACATTTCCAACATTTGCTAGACATACTCTCATTTATATTAGCAATTTTCTTTGGGGTCATATACCATCTATACATCATTTTATAACAATTCTCTTTGACATTAACACAAGTTGAGATTTTCATTGACTTTTTCCACAAACATTCCCATGATGCCATAGTTATTTCACTATTTACATTTACAGCCCATTTTATCATTTGTTCTTTTACGGTTTCATCCTCTGTATACCACTTCAATAACACCTTATATATTTTTGAAATCATTTTTTTCCCTTTTCCACCCATATAGTTTCAATTTCATTATTCTTTGCCCTAAAGCCATATTTTCTCTTATCAGTTTTAAACAAATCATAAATCTGTCTATAATTCAACCAATCATAATCAAATTCCACATCATCTCTATCTCTCATAACAAAGCTTTTCCCTTCAGATTTTAAAAGATTTCTATAAGGTAACCAATCTAATCCTTCATGTCTCGAATATGGTTTAATCACTTCTGCTGGTACTATCCAAAGTGGTCGTTCTTCATAAAAGAATTTTTTGTATCTCATCCAGGTCTTGAACAGTGATCGCCTAGTAAAGTGATGTTTAAAAAATTTGTCGATTTTTGATTTTTCATACCACAAATACGCATGCCATCCAAACTTGTTATCGTGACCTTCTAATGCCAACAGCTTCATATTTTCAAGATTAATCCATTGTTCTATCCATGTTAAACAGACAGCATCGTAATAAAGTCTGAGATTTGGTAGTTGAAGTCCTCCTCTTTCCTTAGCGTCACATAAAATTTTCATTTTAATTCTTGGTTTCCTTCCTGCCCACACAAATTTTGATATTTCTTTCTGCCATCCATCCAATATCTTACTTTGTCGTAGTATTGGGATAGTCTGAAACAAAAACATTAACCGAGGCAAAATATTCATTTTAACTGTTGCAATCCTTCCCATTAATGATAAATTCAAGGTGTCCCATTTTTTCATATCTTGTTGAATCTTATACCAAATTTTTTCATAATTATTTTTGAATAAATCTATATTTTTCATAGTCAATTCAATCCCTAAATACTTTGTCTTTGTGACCACTTCACATTGGATTTTCTCCTGAAGTTCCATTTGCTTCTGTTTCGTCATATTTTTACACATCACCTTTGTTTTGCTTTTATTAACATAAAAACCAGCCAAATCTCCGAAATCTTTAATTTTTTGCATCAGTCGTGGTATATTCTCTATTGGGTCTTGAATCATAAACATTACATCATCCGCCAAAGCTCTATATTTATATGTAAAGCCTCTCGTTGTCAATCCTTTAATGTTCTTGTCCTCTTTTATTTTTCCCAATAGTACTTCCAATATCCAAATAAACAATAGTGGAGATAGGGGGCAACCTTGTCTCATCCCTTTTCGCACTTTAAAGTATTCTGTTTTCTCTTTATTTACGTTCAATGCCGCTTTTTGGTCTGAATAAATTGCAGTAATCATGTTTTTAAAAGATTGACCTATTTCCATTTTCTCTATCACTTGCAGCATAAAGTCCCAGTTCAAATTATCAAAAGCTTTTTCCGCATCCAGAAAGAGGAATCCAACTTCCTTTTCAGGGTGTTTGTCACAATATTCAATTGCATCTATCACCACTCTTAAATTGTCTCTGATTTGCCTATTCGGTAAAAAGCCAGCTTGTTCTTCTGTTATAACCTCTTTCAAATAATTTTTCAACCTTTCAGAAATTACTTTAGCAAACAATTTGTAATCATTATTCAGGAGAGATATTGGTCTGTAGTTCTTCACATTAGTTAGGTCCAAACCTTCTTTGGGTATAAGTGAAATATTTGCTTCTTTCCATGACTCTGGAATCCGTTTTGTCTCTCTTATTTCATTTGACAAAAGTACAAAAATTGGGGTTAGCTCATCCTTTAATTTTTTATAAAATTTTGCAGTAAATCCATCTGGACCTGGAGCTTTCCCCAATTTTGCTTCTTCTACCGCACTAACAATTTCTTCATTTTTAATTGGACCATTAAGCACTTCTTTCATTTGTTGTCCCAATGTTGGTACTTCAATATTCTCCAAATATTTCTTAAGTTTCTGTGAATCAATGCCTTTCTTTTGAAACAATTTGGCATAAAAATTGAAAAAGACTCTCTTTAAACCATTCAAGTCCACAATATCCTTTCCATCTTCTATTATCTTATTTATAAAATTTCTTTCACGTCTATTTTTCAGTTGCCATGCTAAGAACTTTCCAGGTTTATTGGCACCCTCAAACGATTTCTGTTGCAGCTTCTTTAAATTCCAATACAATTCTCGATTTGACAGTACATTTAACTGGTCTTGTAGCATATGAATTTCTTTTATAATCTTTTTCTTCCCTGGCTTTTTCTTTAACTCTTTTTCTTTCTGTCGGATCTTTTCCTGTAAATCATTTTGTTGTTGCAATCTTTGCTTTCTATCTTTAGTGTTTAATGAAATAAGCAGTCCCCTCATGACCGCTTTATATGCGTCCCAGACAATTTGTAATTCCGTACCTTTGTTCAAGTTTGTTTCAAAAAAGTTCTGTGTTTCCCTACGCAATGTCTCATTAACTATTTTTCTGTCCAATAAGTCCTCATTAATTTTCCAATATAATTGTTTAGGTTTTTCTCTCGACATCCAAAGTAGAGGGTTGTGATCAGAATTATTTTTTGTTAAGATTTCAATTTTTTGAATCTTCGATGCCAACTCCTCCGACATCCAAATCATATCAATCCTGGAAAAAGAGTTATATCTATTGGAGTAAAAAGTAAAGTCTTTTGTTTTAGGATTCCATTTTCTCCAAACATCTTCAAGTTTCTCTTGTTTCATCAGTTTAAAGAAAAATTTTGGTAACTTCCCAGCCACATCTCCAGCTTTTTTTGAACGTCTGTCCATTAAGTTGTTCACTGTACCATTAAAATCTCCTGCAAAGATAACCTGATCATAAGTTAATTGTTCCATCTCTTTTGTCAAATCTTAAAAAAAAAATTCTTTAGCTCCATTGGGTGCATACAAATTTACAATCAAAGTCTTTTTCCTGTGCATCATTATTTCTACTCCAATATACCTCCCATCATTGTCCACGAAAATTTGCTTGGATTCCAATTCTTTTTTAATATAGATCACTGTTCCTTTATTCTTTTTAGTCGCTAGTGAAAAAAATTCTTCTCCCAATTTCTTATTTATCACATATTTATAGTCCTGTTTTCTGATATGAGTTTCCTGCAAACAAATTATATTGCTCTTTTGTTTTTCCAGCCAATGATTTACTAATTTTCTTTTGTTAGGTGAATTAAGTCCATTTACATTCCAAGATAGCAATTTGTATTCCATAGTGTCTTGATTTATATATCCAAAAACTCTTCAAAATTATTTTCTTTGAACCTATACAGGTCTCCTTCTGATTTGATCGTGAATCTCACAGAATTATATGTAAATGACAATCCTTGAGGTATTTCCCATCTGAATCTAATTCCCATTGTCTTTAATTTGTCGACCAATTTTTTATATTTTTTTCTATCTTGCAACATCACCCTTGGGATTTCTCTTAAGATTATTATCTTTTTGCCGTCAATTTCCAACGGTTGTGTGAATTGCTTCTTGAAAATATCCTCTTTCATTTTTCTTGTCACAAACTGCACAATGACATCTCTGGGTAATTTTTTCCTCTGAGCATACGTTGAGTTTACTCTGTAAATTAAGTCGAAGTCTGAGTCTAAATCTCCTTGATCCTCACCAATATATGCCGTCAATGTTGTTATTACCAACGCACGTATATCTTGGTCTTCTGCCTCCTCAATTCCTCTTAGCCTCAGGTGGTTTTGCGTAGCTCTGTACTCCATCATAGATTCCAACCTTATGTTCTCCTGGAGGGTATTTTTGATTTTTTGCTCTAGCTCCGTCGACTTAGCTGCTAAACCTTGGACTTCTTTTTTGACTTCTTCTGTATCTTTTTTGAACTCTGCCATTTCTGCTAGGACCAGTTCTTTCATGGCTGCCATATTCTTCTCTTGTACTTGCACTTGTACTTGTTCTATTTGCTCCAATTACTTTCCATTTGTTGTTTCATCTGTAATTCCATTTGTTTAGTCTGTAGTTCCATTTGTTTTCCAAGATTCTGCACTGCCTCCATCATCCTCTTCTCCATAGCCTCTATTGCTGCCTGCCATTCTTTTTTGTCCTTTGCTGCCATTCTAGGGCTTGATGTAGAGGCGGCCCTTTGTCTTGGCCTCAAATCCATCTTGGAAACTTTTAAATGTCACCAAATCTTTTTTCTTCTAAGTATTCCGTCAAATTGCCACCTTTATATGTTTCTTCTCTTTGATTTTATAGTTCAAATTCAATTTTAAAAAATTAGTCCTCCTCAAAATGGTGGGCACAATTTCTCTATGGTTTTTTGGCAAGAGTAGGCTATTTTGTAACTTCCAGTTTAGTGTCCGTCCCGAAAATCCAACTTCCTGTGCAGCGCGCTAAATCTTCCTACTCCTTCCGGTTACTCAGTCTTTTCAAATGCCTCTCTTGCCCCCAACTCGTCTTTCTCGGCTGGAACTTATTTTTGGTAGCACAGATTCACATCAGTTTCGTTTTTACAACTTGCCGTTAATCTCTAACTGACCACAGGAATGCAAAACAAAAGTTTCTTTTTCACTGTTTTCACGCTCTAGAAAGCTTCTTTCAGTTCCAAACAAAGCGGATTACATCAGAAAAGCTTTTATACGCTTAGCCGCTTGATTCAAATTTCGCTATGTCTTCAGACCGGTAAGCAAAAGTTCTTTGTTACCTTAAAGTTCGATCTCGGGGTTTCGCATTGCTTCTTCTTAACTTAATGTTGACTTTGATGGTAAAGAGGTCGGTAGATGACGGGTTTATGCTGAATTATCAGCCCGGTTAGCTCCTGTAGTGTTGTCTCACAACTGCCCGCTTCGTGGGAGGGGATCAAAGCGTAAACAGGCTTCCTCCGAAGCCTGCCCATGCCAATCTCAACTCCCGCTTGGACTTGGCTGCTTGCTTACCACCCCCCCACCTGGGGAGTGCTGCGTTGGACCAGAAAGAGGCCCAAACTGTCAAAAGGAGCTACCGTCCACCCTGCACAGTTCGCAGAGTGCGTCTGCTCGCCATTTTAACTCCAACCGGAAGCCATACATACACAGACCTTTATTGGTCTGCATCTTCATATAAACGATGTCAAGAAATGGCAGGAGAGGCCGAGGGCCAAGGTCAATCAGTTGGCCGCAGAGACAGAGGCGATACAGGAAGGGCCTTTGCCATGAACGATGACAGGAGGAGAGCTGGGTCTCCCAACTCTCGACCCCGGCCTGACAGAGGAGTAACAGGCCCAAGCTCAAGAGGTGTTGGACCAGGTCCTGGGTGTGTTCGCCATGACCACCAGATGCACTCACCTGGCCACACATTATATACCCATCTCACCAGGAAAGTTCGCTCATACTAGATGGCAACCCGTGCTTCAGAAGTGCTGGGAACTGATCGGGTGAGAGGTGAAAAACATGCTCGATATGGGGGTGATCAAATCCTTCCAAAGTGCCTGGCGAAGTCTGGTGGTGCTGGTGCCCAAGCCCAATGGAGCAGTCCTCTTTTGTGTAGCTTATCAGGAAGTGAACAAGTTGTCTCCCTTTGATGCATACCCCATGCCGTGGGTCGACATCTTGATAGACCAGCTAGGGCAGGTGTACTATCTGTCTGCCATTGACTTAACCAAGGGATATTGGCAGGTTCCCATGCACCCACCAGACTGTCAGAGTCCCACAGCAACGAGTCTCAACAACGTTCCTTCAAAAGGATCAAGTTTATTGAGTACAGTGAAGGCAGGTCATCTGTCTATACATTCCATGTTAGAGCTAACCCTAAAGGTGGGAGAGGGGGAAGATATACTGCATTCAAAGTGGGGTCCTCTGAGGGAGCCAAGCCAATCAGAGGTGCAAGCAGATCATGCCTAAACTAACGGGTTCACATTCCCAGGCAGAGCGAAGTGCGCGAAATACCAACATCGGGTTCTCAGGCTAATAGATAAGACTTCAGCGAGAAAGAGTGAAAGTTAACATTCCAGCAGATTAAGATGCTCACCCAGCAGCCTCCTGCCTCTCCCCACGTACAATGGCAGTGTAGCCCCTCCGAAGGCCTCCTCCCACCCAGTTTGTTTGGATACATTTTATGAAAACCACATAGCAATTTAGGAGCTTTGACATGGCACTCATCGACCCACTCCTTATGTGATGGGCTGAAGTCTTTCCATTACACCAAATAAAAAACATGCCCTCGTTTAACTTTTGAGTCCAAAATCTGGGCAACTTTGTGGTGCGGTTCACCATCAATGGAGGTGGGGCTGGAGGATGAGGCCTCCAAGTATTCAGTCCAGGGTCCCACTTCAGCAAACCGTAATGAAAGATAGGATGTATCCCTTTAAGTGCCTTAGGTAATTCCAGTTCAACAGTCACGTCATTGATTTTGCGTAACACCTTAAAGGGCCCCACATATTTGTAGGAAACTGGGCTGGAGTTCCTTCAAGTTTTTGGTGGACAAATACACAGAGTCACCAGGCTGCATGTCCCACCCAGGAGTTCTCCCTTTATCAGACTGAGCCTTATAATCTGCTTTAGCTTTTTCCAAAGTTTTTTTTAATGTTAGGCCAATGTTCCTTTAGTCCCTGCCACCAGGTATGAAAATCCCCTGGAGTGAGGTCAGGAGTCCCTGGCGTGAGGAGAGGGGCTCCCCCATACCCATACACCACTCTGAAGGGGGACAAACTAGTGGACAAATGGATGGAATTGTTATAACTGTATTCCGCATAAGATAACAGCTCAGCCCAATCATCTTGCTGGTAGTAAAGCATGTGAGAAACTGTTCAACCACCTGATTAACCTGTTTGGTTTGACCATCAGTCTCTGGGTAGTAGGCACTACTGGGGCCCTGTTCAATGCCCAGCACCTGCATAAGTTCATTCCAAAACTTGGCAACGAACTGGGTTCAATGGTCCGATATTATTTTAATTGGCACCAAATGCAGTTTCACGACATGAAGCATGAACATTTTGGCCAGGGTTTTGGGATTAGGTAGCTGTCCACCACCACCCAAATCACCATTTCCCCCTTGCTAGGAGGTAAGTCAGTAATAAAATCTATGGAAATCGCCTCCCAAAGGAGTTTCCAGTGACCAAAGTAACCCCAGTGGCTTCCCAGGGCATCTTATGCTTATTAAACAGGTTTGGCATGATCCTACATACTGTGAAACGTTAACCCACATATGAGGCCACCAAAACTGGCGTTGCAACAGGTGAAGAGTTTTCAAATAACCGAAATGACCAACCAGTTTTGATTCATGCCGAAAATGCATCACATCCCCTTGGAGGGTGTTTGGCACAGTCCGCCACCCTGGTACCAGCAACCGTTAGGTCCTTGTTGGACTGCAGGACTAGCAGCTATTTCAGTTTTATCGGTCTCGGAAAATGCCACCTTGAATTTGGTGGTCCACGGCTCATCCCCTCACCAGCCCCCACCTTCATCTGACTGCAGGTTAAGACAGCCCCTCTCAGTCGGGAAGGTGTGAACATAAAGTCTACCACCTCTTCCTGCTGACTGGCATGCTGTGGGAGGTGGGAGAAAGCATCCGCTAGGGAGTTCAATTTACCAGGAAAGTGCTGGAGGATTAAGTGGAACTTTGAGAAAAACTCCGCCCACTGGAGCTGCTTTGCATTGAGATTACGGGGAGTGCTTAGCTCTTCCAAGTTTTTATGATCAGTCCACACCTCGAATGGGACCCACGCCCCCTCCAACCAGTGTCTCCAGGTTGTTAATGCTAGCATATTGCAAAAAACATAAAGGCCAACAATAAAACTTTCTTCAAATACATTAGAAGTAGGAAGCCAGCCAGGAAGGCAGTGGGGCCCTTGGATGACCAAGGGGTAAAAGGAGTAGTGAAGGATGATAGGGAAATGGCTGAGAAGCTGAATGCATTTTTTGCCTCTGTCTTCACTGTGGAAGAGGAGAAGTGCTTGCCCACTCCAGAAGAACGGATTTCGGGAGGGGGTTTGAAAGACCTGAATCAGATTGTGGTGACAAGAGAGGAAGTCCTCCGACTGATGGACAATTTAAAAACTAATAAATCACCAGGCCCGGATGGCATTCATCCGAGAGTTCTGAAATAACTCAAATGTGAACTTGTGGATCTCCTGACAAAAATATGTAATCTTTCTTTAAAATCTGCCTCCATTCCTGAGGACTGGAAGGTAGTTAATGTCACTCCTATCTTTAAAAAGGGCTCCAGGGGAGATCCGGGAAATTACAGTCCAGTCAGTCTGACATCGATACCGGGTAAGTTGGTGGAAACTGTTATTAAGGAAAGAATTAGTAGGCACATTGATGAACAAAAACTATTGAGGCAGACTCAGCATGGGTTCTGTAAGGGAAGATCTTGTCTCACTAACCTGTTAGTGTTTTTTGAGGGAGTGAACAAACATGTGGACAAGGGGGACCCAATAGATATTATTTACCTTGACTTCCGGAAAGCTTTTGATACAGTTCCTCATCAAAGGCTCCTAAGTAAGCTCAATAGTCATGGGATAAAAGGACAAGTCCTCTTGTGGATCAAAAACTGGCTTATAAATAGGAAACAGAGAGTGAGTATAAATGGGAAACTTTCTCAGTGGAGGGTGGTAAGCAGTGGGGTACCACAGGGATCAGTACTCAGTCTGATGCTTTTTAACTTGTTTATTAACGATTTGGAATTGGGAGTAAGCAGTGATGTGGCTAAATTTGCAGATGACACGAAGTTGTTCAGGGTGGTGAAAACCAGGGAGGATTGTGAGGCACTCCAAAGGGATCTGTTGAGGATGGGTGAGTGGGCGTCAACGTGGCAAATGGGATTCAGTGTGGCCAAGTGCAAAGTGATGCACATTGGAGCCAAAAATCCTAAATATAAATACACGTTGATGGGGTCTGAACTGGCAGAGACGGACCAAGAGAGAGATCTTGTAGTCGTAGTAGATAACTCGATGAAAATGTCTAGACAGTGTGTAGCTGCAGTAAAGAAGGCCAACACTATGCTGGGGATTATTAGGAAGGGAATTGAAAACAAATCAGCCAGTATCATCATGCCCCTGTATAAATCATTGGTGCGACCTCATTTGGAATACTGTGTACAGTTCTGGTCGCCACATCTCAAAAAAGATATTATAGCATTGGAAAAAGTGCAGAGAAGGGCAACTGGAATGATAAAAGGATTGGAACACCTTCCCTATGAAGAAAGGTTAAAATGCTTGGGGCTCTTTAGCTTGGAGAAACGACAACTGAGGGGTGACATGATCGAGGTTTATAAGATTATGAATGGGATTGAGCAGGTTGAGGAAGAGGTACTTTTCTCCCTTTCTCACAAGACAAGAACTCTTGGGCACTCTATGAAATTGCTGAGCAGTCGGGTTAGAACAGATAAAAGGAAATACTTCTTCACCCAAAGAGTGATTAACGTATGGAATTCACTGCCAGAGGAGGTCGTGGCAGCTGCAAGCATGGACGATTTCAAGAGGAAATTAGATAAACATATGGAGCAGAAGTCTATCAGTGGCTATTAGCCACAGGGTATAGATGGGAACTCTCAGTCTGGGGCAGGTGATGCACTCTATTCTTGGTGCTGGAGGGGGCAGCAGTGGGAGGGCTTCTGGTGCCCTGGCCCCACTGCTGGACCTCCTGATGGCACCTGGTATATTTTGGCCGCTGTGTGACAGAGTGTTGGACTAGATGGGCCATTGGCCTGATTCAACATTGGCTTCTCTTATGTTCTTATGTTCTTATGTTCTTATTTTCTCTTATGTTCTTAAATGGAGAGAGCAAATATGGTACTCTGGTTCCAAGGGGTGACTGAGACTCCCAATGAGAATCTTAAGCAATTATTGAGCGATGCATTGGACCCAATGACAGATTTAAAAGCAGAAGATATATTAAGCGAAATGGATGTGGCCTATAGAGCCTACTCTACGTGTATAAAAAAGAATCTGCCAGGGGAAATTGTTGTGAGATTCTTGAAGAGACATTTAAGAGATCTAATCTTAAAAGCAACTACACCCCTGAAAATTGGGTGCAACAACATCAGGATATTAAAAGACGTCCCATTTGAGATAAGAAGAAAGAGAAAGAAGTATAAGGACTTAATCCTTTTCTTACAAACAAATAGCATTACGTACAGGTGGTTAATCCCTGAAGGTGTCATTTTCAAAAGAAAGGAGAAAAGGGAAAAAATTGACTCTGTTTTTAAAGCACATGAGTTCCTGAGGCTGCAACTGGGAGATCCAGAAGAGGATACGAAAGAAGAAGAAGACAGCAAATCCACTGGCGAATTGGACTCTGTGTCTTCCGATGAGGACTCTGATGCAGAAAAGGGGGCTACCAACTGAGAGAGCGCAAGGAGAAGCAAAATAAGAACGGAGACTTTGAAAGTTCACATAAAGCTTTTATTTTAGGAGATGATCTGGGGAGGGTTCTTGAACTGGGAAAATAGTTAAGCTGATGTAGAACTGGGATTATTAGATCATGCTCAATGCTTCTTAAGCTTTTTTACTGGACTAACACGGATATAAGTGTTATTGAAGATCTCCAACTCTTGGGGTTTTAGTTAGTTGTGGTTATCTTTTCTTTCTCCCTAGTTGTAGATGTTTTCCCTCCCCCTTTTCTGTTGTAGTTTGTAGTCTATAGAAAAATGCAAATAAAAAATCCCCTTCGGGGGGCCAAAAAAATAAAAAAAGAGGCACAAGCCAGCCCCTCCTGGGCTTTAGAAACAGCCCATCCCCCGAAAAACTTCCAACAGTTTCTTGCTTATTGTGGTGCTCATAAGAGTCCCTCCCGCAGTTGGGCATTCCCAGTGGCTGTACTCCACCCAGGGGACCATGTGTGCCAAAGAAGTAGAGGTGGAAACGCACAAAGCAGCCTCAGTTTGGTGTAGTGGTTCAGAGCGCAGACTCTAATGTGGGAGAACCGGGTTTGATTCCCCATTCCTTCACATGCAGCTGCTGGTGTTACCTTGGGTCAGTCACAAGTTCTCTCAGAGCTGTTCACTGAGCCCCACCTCTCTCACAGAGTGTCTGTTGTGGGGAGAGGAAGGGAAGGAGATTGTAAGCCACTCTGAAACACCGAGTGAAGGGTGGGGTGTTAATCCAATCTTCTCCTCCTCCCACCAGTAAGCAGAGCTCCTGGGGGGAACAGATGAAAGATTGGGAGGGGGGCTTGGAGACACATGCGTTTCTCCCCAATGGGGTCCTCTCCTCAATTTCATCCTCACAACATCCCTGTGAGGTAGGTTAGGCTCAGAGAGCATGTGACTAGCCAAGGTCAGCTTTCCTAAAGAGAGAGGGAAGAGGTGTCTCTGGAGAGGGGAGTTGTGTCATGGTCTCTATCCTGTTGTAGGGGAGGACTAGCCACTGTTTTGCCCCTTTTACTGTGGTTTCCCCCACTTCGGGTAAGCCTACCCCCTCTCTCTGTCACCTGAGTTGCCCAAAGACAGCCCGGCAGGCAATGCTCCCTCTAAGCTGTGGCGTCTTGTGAACAAAAATTCTACTTTGTCAGCTACTGGCATTAAAGTTGCGAATGAGCGATTTGGCTGCTGCACAAATTGGTTGGCTCTGGAGCCGTCCTTCCTGAGCGAAGACAAAAATGTGTGAGCCGGAGGCTAAAAAAACTGTGAGCTAGCTCACGCTAACTCAGCTTAGAGGGAGCACTGCTGGCAGGGGTGCCGCTCAGCAGCATAGCACGTGGCCAGGCAGGTGGGTAAGGACTTGTGCAGATTCTCTCAAGTTGAACAGACTTTATTTCCACAAGGCACAAATGCAGGGCACTAAAAAAGGTAAGATCTAGGTGCACTAAGTAAAATGAACAACAAGACAGTCACTAACTAAAGAACAAAGTGGGAGTCCAGTTGGACACCTTTAAAACCAACAGAGTCTTATTCTGGGTCGGAGCTTTTATGTGCACGCACACGTCTTCCGATACACTGAAACCGAGGCCACCAGGCATTACATCTGGATAAAGGGTGGGGGTGGGTGTTGCCAGGGGGGCTAATTATTTATTTATTTGATTTATAAACCACCCTCCCCCACATGGGCTCAGGGTGTTGAACAACAAATACCCTTATAATTAATTTATACCCAGAATAGTTAAAAGAGTCCAGATGCATTCGTGATTGAAAATTGGTTAGCAATGGGGCGGGGGCGCAAGTCGTTAGCCTTGCCTAGGGTGCAAAAAAACCTGGCACCGGCCCTGGGGATGGGCAGGATATAAGTGTGAAAAATAAAAATAAATAAATTAGATTGTTAGCTTTGTTCCAGGTGAGGAATTGTTCCCTGGTGGAGTGGCTGGTGAGGCATGCAGGGGCAGCAGGGATGGTTACAAGCAAGGTGTTCAGTGTTCTTTCCCAGTCTTGATTACTAAGCAAACTCCTTTGAGCCTGGGAATGGAATGCCAAGCAGCCCTCAGAGTTGGAGCCGGTAAGGGAATGTCTTCTAGCAGGTTAGAGGCAGCAGTCCTAGGGAGCTTCAGGGGCACCATTGGAGGGTGTCTTTATGGATGGTGGAGGGTGCCTTCTTCCTGCTGGTAGAGCTAAACTAAGCTGAAGGATGGAGGACTTTGCATAGCTACATATATCTTCCTCCCGCATGCCTACTAAGACTTGATGTCTATGTAGGAGATTGTTGTGTGGAAAGGTGGCCTTAACTGCGTTGGTCCATACTAATTGCAGAGAAAGCACATACAGGCCACTGTTGAATTTGGCCCTGGGAAGCTTGGATTCAAATGTCACCTTAGTAGATAGCCTTTGGCAAACTGTCATCTTTCAACCTTGCTTGCTCCACTGGTAAACTTAGCATAATAATGAGCAAACTAACTCACAAGGTTTGCTATGAAAATCGTTATGATAAAGACTCTGAAGTGCGTAATAATAAATGATGAATGCCTCTTATGTGGCTATTCCTCTGCAGCTTAGCCTATTTATTCACATTATTTATAGTTTGCCTTTCTCACTGAGACTCAAGGTGGATTACACAGTGTAGATCAAATACAATCAACAGGATGGGACATCCAGTAAATAAAGCAATCAGGTTGGGATTGCAGAAATCTGAAAATGAATCTGAAACAAAGCTTATACATGAACATGACACATTAAAAGAATGCAGGGCATATGAAGGGGGAACTGCCAGTTCAGAATAAGTAAGGAAATGGTTAGAGAACATCTAGCTGCCTTAAATACTTTCAAATCTCCAGGGCCGGATGGCTTGCATCCGAGGGTGCTAAAAGAAATTGCAGATGTTATTTCAGAGCCTCTGGCTATAATCTTTGAGCAGTCCTGGAGTACGGGTGTTGTGCCGGAAGACTGGAGAAGAGCGAATGTTGTCCCAATCTTCAAGAAGGGGAAAAAGATGGACCCGGGAAATTATAGGCCTGTCAGTTTGACATCAATACCTGGGAAAATTCTGGAGCAGATTATTAAGCGCTCTGTCTGTGAACACCTTGAACAAAATGAGTTAATTGGTAATAGCCAGCATGGGTTTATGAAGATTAAGTCATGCCAGACTAACCTTATCTCCTTTTTTGACAGAGTTACTAAAATGGTTGGCTCTGGCAATGCCGTGTATATAGTGTATCTAGATTTCAGTAAAGCATTTGACAAAGTTTCTCATGATATCCTTGAGGATAAGGTGGTTAAGTGTGGGCTGGATGGCACAACCGTTGGGTGGATTCATGGTTGGTCGAAAAATCGTGCCCAACGAGTGCTCGTAAATGGCTCTGCGTCTACGTGGAGGGAAGTCTCGAGTGGAGTACCACAGGGCTTGGTCCTGGGCCCGGTGTTATTCAATGTTTTTATAAATGACCTGGATGAAGACATAGAGGGGATGCTTATCAAATTTGCAGATGACACGAAGCTGGGTGGGATTGCTAATTCTGAAAAAGACAGAGTCAGGATTCAGAAGGATCTTGATAGGCTGGAACAGTGGGCTGAGACAAATAAAATGAATTTCAATAGAGATAAGTGCAAAGTCCTACACTTAGGTACAAAAAATCAAAGGCACAGATATAGAATGGGAGGGACTTGGCTTGACAGCAGCACATGTGGGAGGGACTTGGCTTGACAGCAGCACAGGGATCTAGGTGTTATGGTTGATCACAAGCTAAGCATGAGCCTGCAGTGTGATGCGGCTGTGAAGAAAGCTAATGCAATCTTAGGATGCATTAGCAGAAGCATTATGTCCAGATCACGGGAGGTGGTATTTCCACTGTATTCTGCTATGGTCAGGCCCCACCTGGAGTACTATGTCCAGTTTTGGGCACCACATTTTCGGAAGGATGTTGACAAACTCGAGTGGGTCCAGAGGAGGGCGACCAGGATGGTGAGAGGGTTGGAGTCCAAGTCTTATGAGGAAAGGCTGAGGGAGTTGGGTATGTTTAGCCTGGGAAAGAGAAGGTTTAGAGGGGACATGATTGCAGTCTTCAAGTATTTGAAGGGCTGTCATGTAGAAGATGGAGTGGATCTATTCTTTCTTGCTCCGGATTGCAAGACTAGATCTAATGGGTGGAAATTACAAGGGAGTCGTTACCGGCTTAATATCAGGAGAAACTTCCTGACTGTAAGAGTGGTTGAGCAGTGGAACAGCCTGCCTTGGGAGGTGGTGGATGCTCCTTCGCTGGACGTTTTCAAGAGGAGACTGGACAACCATCTTTTGGGTATGTTGTAGGTATGTAGGGGTTTCGGCTGTGTTCCTGCAGAGTGCAGGGGAGGACTAGATGGCCTGCAAGGTCCCTTCCAACTCTAACATTCTGTGATTCTATGATTCTAAAAGATACAGAAATTATATAGTAGGATCATATTTACAGAGCCAGAACATATTTTCGAAACATTTTGTTCTGGTATAGCCGTAGTTACTTGTGTAAGAAAGCCCTCAATATTTCAGTTTTGCATAGTTTGCATAAAGCCAGGATGATGGAAGCCTTCCTGATCTAATCAGGCAGCGCCATTCCATAAGATGGAGGCCACCACAAAGAATACATTTGTATGGGCAGTTGATTTTGCCCATTTGCAGGGTAGTACAGGGTAGGATTAGGAAAAGATGGCAAGAATACACAGAAGAACTATACAAGAAGGACCTCAATGTCCTTGACAACCACGATGGTATAATCACTGACCTCGAGCCAGACATCCTGGAAAGCGAAGTTAAATGGGCCTTAGAAAGCATTACTAACAACAAAGCTAGTGTAGGTGATGGTATCCCAGCTGAGTTATTCAAAGTCTTAAAAGAAGATGCTGTTAAAGTGCTGCACTCAATTTGCCAACAAATTTGGAAAACACAACAGTGGCCACAGGATTGGAAAAGGTCAGTGTACATTGCATTCCCAAAGAAGGGCAATGTCAAGGAATGTTCAAACTATCGCACAATTGCACTCATTTCACATGCTAGCAAGGTCATGCTCAAAATCCTACAAGCTAGGCTCCAACAGTACGTGGATAGAGAATTGCCAGAAGTACAAGCTGGGTTTCGAAGAGGTAGAGGAACTAGAGATCAAATTGCCAACATTCGCTGGATTATGGAGAAAGCAAGAGAGTACCAGAAAAACATCAACTTCTGCTTCATTGACTATGCTAAAGCCTTTGATTGTGTGGATCACAATAAATTATGGCAGGTTCTTAAAGAGATGGGAGTACCGGACCACCTCACATGTCTCCTGAGAAACCTGTATAAGGATCAAGAAGCAACAGTTAGAACCGGATATGGAACAACTGATTGGTTTAGCATAGGAAAAGGAGTACGACAAGGATGTATATTGTCACCTTGCTTATTTAATTTATATGCAGAGTACATCATGCGAAATGCTGGCCTGGATGAATCACAAGCTGGAGTTAAGATTGCTGGGGAAAAGATCAATAACCTCAGATATGCAGACGATACCACTCTGATGGCAGAAAGTGAAGAGGACCTAAAGAGCCTCTTGCTCAGAGTGAAAGAGGAGAGCACAAAAGTGGGCTTGAAGCTCAACATCAAAAAAACTAAAATCATGGCATCTGGCCCCATCTCTCCTTGGCAAATAGAAGGGGAAGTCATATAAGTAGTGACAGACTTCACGTTCCTAGGATCCCAGATCACTGCAGATGGTGACTGCAGCCATGAAATTAAAAGACGCCTGCTCCTTGGGAGGAAAGCGATGGCAAACCTAAGCAGTATGATAAAAAGCAGAGACATCACCTTGCCAACAAAAGTCCGCATGGTCAAAGCAATGGTATTCCCCGTAGTAATGTATGGCTGCAAGAGTTGGACTATAAGGAAGGCCAAGCGTCGAAGAATAGATTCTTTTGAACTATGGTGCTGGAGAAGACTCTTGAGAGTCCCTTGGACTGCAAGGAGATCAAATCAGTCAATCTTAAAAGAAATCAACCCTGACTGTTCCCTGGAAGGCCAGATCCTGAAGCTGAAGCTCAAATACTTTGGCCACCAAATGAGAAGGGAGCATTCACTGGAGAAGACCCTGATGCTGGGAAAGATTGAAGGTCAAAGAAGAAGGGGACGGCAAAGGATGAGATGGTTAGACAGTGTCATTGATGCAACGAACATGAAATTGAGCAAACTTCAGCGGACAGCGGAAGACAGGAGGGCCTGGCGTAATCTGGTCCATGGGGTCGCGAAGAGTCGGACTCGACTGTGTGAATGAACAACAACAACAACCTGCTGGAGGCCCTGGTGCAATGAACAGAAGTGTCATGGCAGAGCATAGCACAGATATCAGTGTCAAAGGCTTTGTATGAGATAGGCCCCGTCCACACGGAGCATTTGCCCCGCGGAAGGCACGGGAGCCCTGCGGAGTTTCCATGCGCGATCATACGAGAACATCTGGGAGGCGTAGCTCTCCCGTGGCCAACCCGCGGCTTCCCTCCGAAAATGCGGATTAAAAAACTAGTAGGTCCAAAGTACTAGTTTCCGGATGCCGCGGGGCAGGAGCGGGCGTCTGATCGCGGGCCAGCAGGAATCCCGTCGCATCCGGCGCCCGTCCCTGTTCCGCGGCAGCCCGGATGTTTTCGCAGGGAGACACGAGATGTGCATGGGCGAGAGAGCACGCACGCGCAGAGAAGCGAAAGTGAAACTACTGTTGCTTTGCGGCAGGGCGCATGCGTTCGAGCGCGAAACCAAATGTTCCACCGCTCCGCAGAACCACGCACGCGCACATCCGCCATCCGCCGCAGCAACCCGCCATGAAGCGGACAGCGAAAACACCGCGCGGCGATCCCAGACAGCGAGCAGGCAGCCCCCACGCAAGCGGCAGGAACCCCACGACCCACACAGTGGAAGGGTAAGGCACGTGGGGTGCGTGGCCCCTCATGGAAGCGGCCAGAGACCCTGGACCTCTTAGACCTCTGGGGGGACAAGGCGATCCAGACCGCCGTGAGGCAGTCCCACAGGAACATGGAGCTTTTCGAGGAGGTGGCCACCGGAATGGCCGCCCGAGGGCACGCACGTTCTGCAGAAGAGTGCTGCTCCAAAGCTAAGGACATGCGTCTGAGATACGAGAAGAGCGTGACACGGAATGCAGAGTCCGGCAGCCGCAAACACACATGCGCGTTCTACGAGGAGCTCGACAGAATCCTGTACACCGAGAAGCAGATATGGATGGAAGACCTGCTCCAAACAACAGCTCCGGCTCACGCTGGATACACCTCACGGGGCCCCTCCACCTCCTCGCAGCAACTGTCCCTGGAGCTCTTTGACAATGACTCGCAGGACACCCAGGAGCCATGGCCAGCCACCAGCAGCCAGGGAGCCACCCCCAGAGACACCTCCCGGGGTCCATCCGTCGGCTCCCAGCAGCCATCCCTGGAGCTCTTCGACGATGTCTCGCAGGACACCCAGGAGCCATGGCTGGCCACCAGCAGCCAGGGAGCCACTGCCAGAGACACCTCCCGGGGTCCCTCCGTCACCTCCCAGCAGCCATCCCTGGAGCTGTTCGACGACGACTCGCAGGGCAACCAGGAGCCATGGCCAGCCACCAGCAGCCAGGCAGGTAGGTGGGAGTGCGGCAGGCCAGGTGTTCGGGCCAAGAGGCAGGCAGCATCCCAGGGCCTCCGAGGTAGAAGCAGCGGCAAACACCATGTCCCACAAGTGCCACCACCCCACATGTCCCCCCATCAGACACGCGAAGCATCCCACCCAGCACACATTGGTGTCCTCAGGCGATCGGCACCAGGGGGCCCCCAGTGACCGCTGCCAGTGCTGGATGTCTTGGGAGTCCAGACGGCACAGAGAGCCCCTGGAGACAGCCACTGGGAGGGTTGGACAGTACAGTGGCCCCCGAGGCATGCCCCGGATATCCAGGGGTCCTGCACAGCACGGGAGCACACCAGGACAGGGGACAGGGGGAACCCCCTGGGACAGCATGCCAATACGTGCCCACCCCCCAGGGGGGAGCCACTGGGGCCCCACAGCTGTCCCCAGGAGGCCATGGGCCCCATTTGCG
Organism: Gekko gecko; assembly: GCA_029375565.1. Lineage (NCBI taxonomy): Eukaryota > Metazoa > Chordata > Lepidosauria > Squamata > Gekkonidae > Gekko > Gekko gecko. Next base: position 84,861,203 of record JAPDNY010000003.1, read on the forward strand.
GAAGGCACTGGAAGGTGCCTGACCAGCACCCACCATGGGAGCCGCCACCAGGGGCAGCCCCAGTAACCTGCGGCCCCTCCCATTCCCAGGCGCAGGCCTCCAGTGTTCAGACCAGGAAGTGGGCGGCTACGGAGAGCAGAGTGATGGCGAGGAGCCAGCGACAGATCAGCCACTGCACCACAGTGAGTACAAAGGGCAGGGCGGGACCCGCGGGACCCCCCCTAGGCCATCAGCATGGCAAACCCTGCCAAGGACATGCTGAGGGCTAAGGACCGTCCCCCGGGGTGCACGGCCCACACACGATAGCCAGCTGTCTTCCCCCCAGGCACAGGCAACGACCCCCCGGATGGGGATGAGGTGGTGCCACGGCCCAGAGAGTGCGCCCTGCGGGACCCAGACAGTGAATAGTGGCATGGTATGGGGTCAGGGGGCGGCCGCCCATGCCATGCAGGGGTCCTCACGGTGGATGCTCCACGACGTTGAGCCCCCTGTCGCCCCAACCCCCCAGGTCTGCCTCCAGATGTGAACATGGGTGACCTCACGGCCCCGGAAAAGGCAGCACTCATCACCGCCAGGAGGAAGCGGGTCTCTGCCCTTGAACGCGTTGGGGAACACCTAGCTGCCCAGGGCAGGGAGGAGTACAGAGCAGCCTTGAAGGCAGCACAGAGGCAGCATGAGGAGATCCTGGCAGAGCTGAGGGCTGGCCGTGCTCAGGACCGGGAGGACCGTGCGGCGATGAGGAGGTCTATGGACACATCTACCGATGCAATGGTCGAGCTGACATGTGCAGTCACCCTCCTCGTCGATACTGTACGTGCACACCCCCCCGTGGCCGAGGCAGTGCAGCCAGCTGGCCACGTGGTGGCTCCAGGGACCCCCGTGACCCAGGCTGTGCAGGCGACTGCCCATGGCACGGGCCCAGGGGCCCCTGCAGCCCAGCCAGTCGAACCAGCTGGCCTTATGGTGGCCCCAGGGGCGGCTGCGGTCCAGGACGTGCAGGCACATGGCTGCACACCGGACCCTGGGCCCCACACAGCCCCGTCTGTGCAGCCATCGGCGACCAACGAGATCCCCGAGGCATCCAGTGGCAGCAGGAGGCCTACGCGAAAGAGGAGGAAGCCGCAGCCCTACACCCCTCTACAGTAGACGGAACATCGTCCACTCTGACAGTGGGAGTTGCCACCCCTGACGTGGCATGGTGAGCCCCACCCAGTCACCACGTTTCCTCCACGTGTCAGGCCACATGCTGGGAGGTGGGCCTCCACAGATGGCGGTGGCTGTGACCTGAAGGCTGCCTTTGTGCCACCATGGGCCCCCCCCAGGGGTGGTCCGGAGCTGCGCCCATGGGTGGTGGCCTGCAGCATGGGCGGGACGGAGCCGTGAGGCGTCATCGTGCTCCCTGGGGACGCCGGGACGCCATAGACCTGTGGCCCAGGCGATGCCACCCCCCTCTTGTGTACTGGTACCCAGTGGAATAAAGGTGCTGTGGCACACGCACACATGCCTGTTGTAGACTCAGTCCATTTGGGGATGGAGGGGGGATGGTGGGCCCCCAGGGAACAGAGACACCGGCATTGAACAGAATCAAATTTATTAAACATTCAACAAACAGTGCCACACGGTGACCCATGCTCTAATTGGAGCTGTCCCCGTCCCCCTCCACCCCCATGTCGGCGCACTCCCTGGGGTCCTGAGGGACGGCCTGGTGTGGTCCCTCAGCCTCCTCCCCCTCGGTGTCATCCGAGGCGGACACCTCTGACCCCCCCCTCAGTGCTAGTCTCCTCCTCCCCTTCCCCCTCCGCCTCCCGACCATCCCCCGCCTGGACTGCTGGCAGGGGTCCCTGGGCCATCCGTCGCCGCTCCTGCTCCTCCCGGCGCTGGTCCTGCAGGGCGGTGTCCAGGCGCAGCTCAAAGAACAGGCGCCGTAGCTGGCTCAGACGTTGCTGGACCACCTCGAGGACCCGCCCATGCTGTTCCACTGTGGGCCACAGAAGACAGGGGCAGCAGATGAGAAGCGGGGGCGCTGCAAGGGGCATGCCCCGTCTCCAGCGTGCGTCACTGGGGCACCGGCCCGACCCCCATTCACCCCTGGTGACCATGCCAAGGTAAGTCTCGCCACCAGAGATTCGGGGTGTGGGGGGGTGCGGGGGGTGGCCCCCCTGCCATCAGCCACCCGACCACTGCTCTGATGGGCTGCAGTCGACCCACCTGCTGCCCGCATCTCAGCCACCGTGCCCTCCAGCACGTCCAGCCGCCGGCAGACTGTCCGTCCTGCGGGTCCTGGCGTCTCCGCAGGCCGTCGTCCCTCCCCTGCAGGAACATGGCAGGGGATAAGCACAGAACAGCGGGGCGACCACCAGGTCAAAGGGAGGTGGGCATACCTGCATCAGTCTCGGTGGCCGAGCTGATGACCACGGCGGACCCAGCCGTGGTCGCTGCTGCCTCCTCGTGTGCCTGGGCACCTGCACGGAACAATGGGGCCATTAGTGGGGCCTATGCCCTCAGTAGGCTGTCATGCCACTGTGGGCCACGGATGGGCGAGCTGCCTCGCAGGCAGGCCACAGGTGGGGGCCCAGGTCACTGTTCCGCATGGATGGCTTGGGGCCCAGGGCCCTGGGCCCTGACCACAGGCTGGGTCGCTGGCAGGGCCCCTGAGCCTGGCCTCCCCGGGGGGGGCCCTCAGCCACAGCCTACCTGGCTCTGATGCCTCGCTGGCCCCAGGAGACCCCTGCGGGGAGCTGATGACCACAGGTGCTGTGGGGGGAGGCAAGCGGCCACACATGAGGTGGGTGGGGGTTGTGGCCCAAGTCTGTTGCACACCAGGGGGCATGGGTGGCCGTCCCCTCACAGATGCAACCGCTAGCACCCATCCAGCGTGGCCTGGCCAGCCACCTCCCCCCATGCCGCCCTCGCCAGACGCTGGCCACCACTACCATGTGGTGGCAGGCGTGGGGGCACAGTGGGCATGCGCGCGTGGCAATGCCACCCTGATGACCATACCTTGGGCCTCGTCGTCCGGGTCCTGCCGGGCAGGGGGGCTGCTTCCTCGTCCCTGGCGGGGGACGCCGCCCTCATCCGGCGCGCACGTGGTCGCCCTGTGTGGGATAGAGCAGAGGGTTGGATGGCACAGTTGGAGACCGAGTAGCCATGGGTGGGGCAGGGGTTACTCACTGTTGGGGGTGTGATGGCGCCATCCTGGCCGGCCGCCCTGTTCCCAGAGTGCCCGGAGGAGCTGGAACCGGGGAGGGCACTCCCCACCTGCAGGATGATCGAGCAGTAGTTCTTCCGATTCATGTAGTACTGGGCAAGGCGGACCGGTACTCGCACGCGGATGTGGCATCCATCCATGGCCGCGACACACTGCGAGAGGCCCCTAGCGGCGAAGGCCCTCATGACCTGTGGGCGAAGCATTGGGGTTGACGGGTCTGGCAGGTGCCAGTCTTGCCCGGGGACACGCGTGGGGTGTGTCACCACCTGCTAGGGGGGCCGTCACGCCCACCGGATGCTCCGTCTGCCCCATCTCTATGGGCGCGGCCCGCTCTGCCCTCCCCTCCCGCAGCGCCACCTGGCCCCTCCCGTGCTCACCCTGTCTGGGTTCCGTAGGTACACCACTCGCCGGTGGAGCTCCTCTGTGATGGCTCGTGTGACCTCCATGACCATGCCAGCCACGGTGGACCGTGCAAGACCGAACTGCTGCCCGATGGTTCTGTAGGACATGGTGTTGCCCATCCACCACACGGCGACCGCAACACGTTCCTCCACTGACACGGGTTCCCGCATTACCGTCTGCTCTCGTTGCAGTCTATTCCGGAGGGCATCCACCAGCCACATGAATGTTGACCTGTGAAAACAGTGTTCGGTCGGGTGCCTTACTCAGGGCGCCGTGGTCATGGGGCCTGCCCTCCCAACCCCTCCACCCTCTGTGAGCTGTCCTGCCGTGGGCCCATGGGCCCCTTGGGCCCCGCGATTCGCGCTGTGGCCAGGGCTCCTGTGGCCAGGGCTCCTGGATGCCGGGCTCGCCATAGCGGAGGTACGGCGGAACCACTCTCTGTCCGCGGACCGGCTGCTAGGCTCGCTCTGTGGCCGGCTGGGTTACTGGCATCCCTGTGCCCCTGGCCATGGGTCCCTCCACTGGGGGTTGTGCATGCCGGGCCCTGGCATTGTGACCACGGCTCCCAGACTACCTCCACGTCTTACCTGGACATCCTGAAGTGCTCGAGCCACTGCTCGTCGCCCCAGACATGGGTGACGAAGGTTGCCCACCATTCCTGGCCCCTGGGATACACCCACCAGCGGCAGCCTGGGCACTGCGCGGTGAGGCGGCTTAGCTGCTGGGTGTGCCTCGACCTGTCTGCCTGGTGCCGCCTGATGCGGCGTTGGCGGCTGACTAGCTGTGTCGTGCCCATGGCATTCCTCCGTCTCCTGGCTGCAGTAGCCATCCCCTCCCCCTGTAGGCATGCCTGGCGCACCCGGAGGCTCCCTGCTGCCACGGCCGCACAGGCAGCGACGATGGCTATGAGCAGGACTTCCACCTCGTCCGCCATTAACTGTGGCTCGGTGCTCTGTCGCGGTCCGGGTCCGTGTATCCCCGTCGCCGGGATGTCCCTCTCTCGCTGGGATGCCCCTCTCGGCTGGTGTCCGGGTGTGCGCATGCTCCGTGCTCGACCAGTCCGCTCGCTCGATCATGCACATGCGGACGGCAGAATGTGGGGAAAAAAAGAAAACCCTTGGGAGCGGCGACGAACGACCGGCTATGTGATCACGCCACACCACTGTTTTGCCATGCTACGGCACCGCCGTGTGATCGACCGTTAGCAGGCTGCCCACGGGCTGCCCACAGAACATTGGTGGGCATCTGATCGGGCTACCGTGCCTTATTTAGCTCCGGGGCACATTGCAACGCCTCTCCCCCGCGTTTTCTGGCCCGTGTGACCGGGGCCCTAGTCAATACCTTGATTTGAGCCTGGGAACTGATGGGAAGCCAGTAGAGTGACTGCAGAATGGGAGTGATATGCATGCTTCACCTAACTCTTGATAATAACTGTGCTGCGACATTCTGCACCAACTGAAGTCTCCAAGTTGACTTTGAGGGGAGATCTATATAGAGTGTATTACAGTAGTCTCACTTCACTGTGACCATGGCATGGATCCAGGTGGCCATATTGGCCATATCAAGGTAGGGGCCCATCTCTCAGGCTACACAGAGCTGGAAGAAAGCATTGTTTTTTGGTATAATCCCTAGGCTCTTAACCAAGTCAGCAAGGATCAGACGAAACCCGCTGGGAAAGTGGGCAGCCCAGTGTCCTTTATGCTCTCTGCCTTTCCAACCAGCATCACTTCCATCTTGCCTGGGTTCAGTCCTAGTCAGCGCTAAGGCTATTCATATCTCTTGGAAGCCTGGGACCAGGGTGATTGGGTGATGCCATGCTAGTTGTGCCATGACAATAATCCAGGGGTCATTTAAAATCCTTTCCGGTTGCCAGCATATTCTTTTGCTCCTTCTTGCACTGTGGATAGATACTCTGCTTCCTTTGCCATGGGCCTGCAAGGGTGAGTTTATGACAGTGAGTGTTTTATGAGGAGCAGGTGTCTGAGGATCTCTTGTCATCTGAGCGTGGTCTGTTTCCTCACCTGACGATGAACCCAGGGACAGGGTACTCCTGCCCAGTGCCAGAGATCACTGCTGCCCTTAGCCTGACAAGATCATCCCACTGCTGGGGACAGGCATGTAATGTATAATTTCACAGTGGCATGGTTTTCTGTTTGTTTAGCACACTGATCTGTTGTGGCCTTCCCCATCCTTCAGGTTTGGGTGCTGTCAGTTTGGGATTAGGTCCACAATTTAGTGGCAGCCACTAATACCTTTTCAGGGACTGGATCACTGTTTGGCAGGAAGTGAAAGGGAAAACCACTCCAGGAATTTGAGTGAAATTGCCACTGGAGACCAAGAGGCCTCTCCAGTGTGAAAGGAGGGGTACTTTCTGTTAGATCAGCAGTGAGTTCTGAGTGAATAGACTCTGCCTAATATCAGTTTGCTCCTAGCCATGAACACTTAAGATTAGTTTAGTCACATGGGAAGGGACTGAAGTTGGACACTGGCCCTTGAAAGTCCCACCCATAATTAGTGAGGTGAGAGGGACCATATCAGGGTGTGGGGACAGAAGGAGGCTGCTGGCTAACAACTTTTGGAGTAGAAAGGCAGATGTGACCCTCCACTGCCAGCCTCCCCCACAAAACAAAACAACCCTGGAGGGCAGAAGCGCTCTCCCCACTTCGGTCTCCCATTTAGGAATGTGACCATAAAGCATCCCTTCATAATTTTGGAACGTTCCATAAGATGCTGAAATAATGGGTAAAAGAAGGACAGGATCAGAAGGCAGGATCTCATTAGGGGGTCTCTCTGTTCCTTGCCCTTTGCAGGGGTGAGAAGCAGGACAGGTTGTTTGATCAGGGGCGGGGCAGGATTGTTACAAACCTTGAATGCTGAAAACTGTTGATAACAACATCTGGCTAATCCCTGATGCAACATTCTCTGAAGTATTATGCTGTTTCTTGCATTAACGTTAGGAAGTTGTGTGCTTTTCCCTCAGGGGTGGGTGTGTGTGTGTGTGTGTGTGCGTGTGTGTGTGTGTGTGTGTGAGAGAGAGAGAGAGAGAGAGAGAGAGAGAGAGAGAGAGAGAGAGAGATACACACTAAAATGTTGCTTCCTTAAGCAAGTGTGTTTGTTTGTATGTACTGTTTTATATTAACCGGTAAAAAAGAATATTGCAGGGAGAGAGGGACAGCCATTCCCTGGATATCTTTTTCATTTCACAGCTCCCCCTACACAGGACATGGTGACTATCCAAGCTGCCTTGTCCTGTGTTGAAGCCCTCTGTGGCACCTACACACACCCACACATGACTGCTATATGGATGCTCCCTGCTTCGTTACATACCTGCATTTGTGTGTTCTAAGAACTGTGTGTGTGAGTGAGTGACATTATCGCTGTGCCTACTCTTTCAGGCATTATTCAGCCTGGAGCGTGCCCTCCCTCTTCCGCTTCTCTTGAAGTGTCACTTCCTCACTATTTCCCTGGGCCCAGCACCACCAGCTTTGTTGGTTGAGACCGTCTAACTTTGACTGGTTGTGCAGTGCCCTGGAATGCAGGGCCATGTTGGCCTCTTGCCAGCCCAAACATCCCCACCCTAGAGCACAACATAAGGTGATAAGAATGAGTGCTCTGAGCAGGCCAGGATCCCTCGTGGAGGGGCAGGTATCTTGTGCCCAGCCCATGACCTTCCCACCACATGACCTTAGAGGCCATCGTTAATCTTGTGTGTGTGTTTCTTTTCCTTCAGTATCCCTCTGAAATGTTCTCAGCGTCTCTGTGGGCCAAACCCACACTGCCCGAGACCGACTCCAAGCAGACTGCTTTGATGGGTAGGGGCTTGACTATATATTTGGCATTCCAGCTGCAGCACAAGGAGGGTGTGAAAGCCTTTGCTTGACAAATCCAGAGGGCTGTCGCCTCCCTGCCAGCCAGCCAGCCAGCCAGCCAGCCATGGATATTTTTAGGCTCCAAATGTCAAGGAATTTTTCGCCTTCTGTTTTTTGTTTTTGTGTTTTCAGTTTGTTTCGTTTCTTTTCCTTCTTAAAGGGAATTTTTAGCTCAAGCGGTGAAAGGTGCCCCTGACTGAGAGGCTCAGAGACTGAATCCTCTATTTATTGCCAGGCAGGTAACAGTTTCCACATGCCACCCACCCTGTCTCCATGGCCCATTCAGGCCTCGGTAGCTCCAGCAACCCTTTGCCTGCCTGTTGTACCCACATCCCTCCAAGAGATGTCCCTTGCTGGCAGAGACAGTCAGGGAACCAAGCAACTTCCCTCTCATTTAATTGAATCTGGAATCTTGGGGTCCAGATAGAGCCATAGGAGGTTGGGGTGACTGCCTACTGAAAGCACACATGCAGATATCCATCCAAAGTCTGTTTGTTTTTTCTCTTCTGAATCCCACCTTAAATTTGATATCTTTCAGTGCTCTTTGCACAATCTGTGACACTCTTTCTGTATAGTGGGTGACAGGAGCAAAAATTTGCAGTCTTCTCATAACAGCTTGAGAGAAATCTTTTAATAAGGGTGGCTCATTGATCCCTTGCAGCCTGGTGGCTTCCACCAGGGGGAGCCAGCAGCCTTCTCTTTGGTCACAAGTTGATGGTGTTTGATGGAGACCAGGCCCACCAGTTCCTTTTTGTTTGTATACGAAGTAACATGAAGTGCAGTTCGGTAGAGTTCATAGCAATAATACTTTTTATCTTCAAATAATTATCTTCATCTCTTTGATTGGGCCAAAGGAGGGGAGAAAATAATATCTTAGGTATGAGACATTCTAGAATCCATCATGCCACCTCTGTGACTGGCCACCTGAATAATTAGATATGACGTGCTAAGCCAAAGTAATTAGAGTTTAAGGACAGTGGGAAAGGGTAAAGCTAAAACAGCCAGTCCTCATCCTTCAATCTCAGTCATAGTCCATAATCAAGCTGCACAGCCTGAACACAGAATCATAGAGTTGGAAGGGACCTCCAGGGTCATCTAGACCAGTCCCCTGCACAACGCAGGAAATTCACAAATACCGCCCCCCCAATACCTGTCTGTTGAGGAATCCTTTACCATTGCTCCTACCAGATAGCTTGAGCCTTGCTATTAGCTCCTTTTCCTTGTGATTGCTAATATAGTATTGCCTGGTGTCTTATATCACCTTGTTGATGGGAACTTCCTGAGCCTATAGAAGTCAGATACCTCTGGAATAGCCTGTTCTGCCTGGGAGAAATGCAGGGCCGGCTCACCCACTAGGTGAGCTAGGTGCTCGCCTAGAGCACGCCGGCCGCAGGGGCACCAAAAGGCACACCCCCCCCATGAAAATTCCCCCCGCCTCTTCCCTGGCTTGCTTGGGCACCCCGCAGCCGCGGAGCCTCCAGGAAAGCCAGCGCTGGGAGGGAAGGGTCGGGATTAGAACCTCCGCCCCTTCCCTGACTTTCCTGAGGGCCCCGCAGCTGCACTCCAGTGGGGTAGGCACCTGGGGCTGGCCCTGGAGAAATGCATCACAACATGAAGATTTCTAGTTCACCCAGTTTGCATCTGCCCTTCTTCAGTTCATCTGCATATGGACAGTAGTGGCAGCATTTAAAGGACATCACATCTAAATTCTAGATTTGCATTTTTTCCCCAGAGGGGTTTTTGGAGGGGTTTCTTATCCTGATTAGCAGGGCTGATGAGGAGGAGGAGTAGGTGTCAGTGAAAACATTTTAAAACAACAGTCTCTTCTGACTCTGAGCAATGTCTTGAGGTATTAATTGCAGAGGAAAACACATTTTGCCTGGAGTACACTCCTGACCACTGTATAGAAGGGAGTCTGTGCCTGGGATATAGGAAGGACTTCATTGCTGGGGAGATATCCTTAGGAAACAATAGGAGGGGTTTGTGTTTGTGCCAGATGTTTGGCCACAAACAGAAGAGAGTGCTGTTTAAAGGCAGAGGGAGCAGCCACTTTTTCATGGGGCTGCTTGCAAGCTTTTGTTGGCATCACCAGGACATACCCAATGCATGGGCCATTCAGAATTTTTACATCACCTCTCCCGCCCTATGTTATGTATGTTTTGGCCAGGGGGAGAATCCCACTGCAACCTACTCAACAGAAAAGGCCATTCTGCCTGAGAGAATCCAGGCTGGAGCAGGAGTGGGTGCAGGTGTCTCAGACCTGAATAAATGGGGAGGGGGGAGGGAACAGAGCTAGGTCAAAGTCTGTTGGCTGTATGGGCTATGAATGAGTCAGCTGTGCACTCATAGGACTGCCTTCTGCCTCTGTTCCAAAAACACTGAACTGCAATTCAATGCAAGGGACCGGGCAGGTGGCCAGGTATGCCTGGATGCTGCCCTACACCTTAGCTTCTGGGACCCAAGTCCCTGAGCAGGTTCCATTTCAAAGGCAGATTTCCCAATAACTGCACAATGCACCCTCCAAAATGCTGGTTGCCAGATGATTTGGGTAGTGTTCCAGTTCTGAGGACTGGAGACCAGTTGCCCAATTGTGCTGTCGTCTCACCAGCCATTCCAAGGGCAGCTGGCTGGATGGGTAATGTCCTCTCACTCCTGTCCCAACATGCAAATAGTGCAGCTCTCCTGCTTCTCAGGCTGAGGAGCCATTTTGAGCACCCCTTGCGCACTCCAGTGGGAAATCAAAAAGGCAGACATAAGAAAGATGAATGTCATGTTCTGGGGTTCTCCTTGGAAGGCTCCACAGACACTTGTTGCTGTGTTCTTTTTTGTCCCTCCCCCATCTTGTCCTGTATGATTTTACTTGTGAAAATGCAAGTGTCCGTGGATATAAGTCTGTTATTTTCATAGTGGTCTTTTGGTTTATTTTTGTTTGTTGATGAATACACAGATGCATTCTAGTATTTGTCATTGGTTGTTGCTCTACAAGTACTTGGCAGTGATATTATGGGAAGCTTCCCCATCATCAGTGACACAAACATGGCCTCCCCATGCTGTGAATATTCTGCATGGCATGGCTTTTGCAAGAATAGCACACTGTATTTTTAAAAATTAAATTTACAAAAATGTACAGAAATCTATCACTAGCTACTTTTGTTGTTGTTCAGTCACACAGTTGATTCTGACTCTTCGCAACCCCATGGACCACATCAAACCAGGCCCTCCTGTCTTTTGCTGTCCTCCAGAGTTTGCTCAATTTCATGTTCATTGCATCAATGACATTGTCTAACCATCTCATCCTTTGCCGTCCCCTTCTTTTATCTTCAGTCTTTCCCAGCATCAGGGTCTTCTCCAGTGAGTGCTCCTTTCTCATTGGGTGGCCAAAGTATTTGAGCTTCAGTGACACCATCTTTTATATCCAGTAGTTTACGTTTTTTAAAGTATACGGTGTGTGCATACACACACAAGCTAATAAATCTCATAATTGCATACATGCATTTCTGTGTGATTCTCTGATATGCAGTGCCATCCAAGAGGCTATTTGGAAAAAGCTGCCTTTTTGTGACCCCTCAGCATATTCTCTCCCTTTGGAGAGAACTGATGCCCAAGTTTCTCCCTCCAAATCTAGGCCAGGTTCCCAATTAGAATCTCCACTCTGAAGACTAAAGTCCATATTTTTATGGTGCTGTTGGCTTGGATAATCTGGGAGAGAGAGGATGCCTACAAAGGTATATGCAGGGACTGTTTTAAGGGAGTTGCAGGCAAGTGTCTGTCTCTGTGAGTAAGGTTTCCCTCCCTGTTTTTGTGGTAGTGGCTGAGACTTTTGACTCAATGGCAGACTTGCCATTTCAGCTTGGGCATCCACCACTTCCTGCTGAATTTTCAGGTCAGGATGGGGCCTTCTTCCCACTTGTTTCTGACTTCCTGTACTGCTTCTGAGTTTATTTAATGCTGGTCTAGAGGTAGGGGGTGCTTTTGGCTTTACCACAAATCCCAGCCTTCTTGCCTGACAGTCAGCTGTGCCCACCTCATTCCCAAAACGCACCCAGATTCCCTCCCTAAACCCATAATCTGGGTGGATTCTGCTGCAAGCCTCTGCATTCTCTGTCTCTGTTGTTTTACCTAATCCTGGTGGGAGGTGAGGTAGCTGTTAGATGGCTCATCTCCATGGCCTCTGGTTGCTCTCTGCCTCTTAGGCTCTTGTCTCGCCAAACTAGGCTTTTGCAGCATTCGATGTTTGGGGAAGTTTCAAGGTTGGTGCAAGGCTACTACTTATCCCCCTTTCAGGAGAGATAGATACCATGCTGCAGTCTCCAACTCACCATTGTTGAGTCCAGTGCACAGAAGTCTATCATCTGGCTATGGAGAGAGCCCATCCTCTGTGTGACAGGGCTATGATTTCAGAAAAGTCCTGGACTGGGACACAGAATGGAAAATGGCAGCAGTCAAAGCGAGCAGTGTATGAAACTGGGTTTCCCGCATGGAGGACTCGTACTATGACATGTGTTCAGATGCGTTCATTGTACTTCACACACGACCTGGCAAAACGGCCTCGCTAGGGCCAACTATATACATCCCACCTGGCACACCCACAGTCCCATTGGAAGGTTTGAATTTCCCGCCAGAGGTGCTCTAGGTGGTCTAGGATCCTAGGTCCCTTTGTATTCAGGGACCAAGCTCCTTACATTAGCCGCGGACCCCTGGAGGTGGTCCGCGTACATAACACCCCTCCCCACATAGTTTTGTCCCTGCCTATGTGACGTAGTCCTGCAAATAGGCAGGGGGGTCTGGGCTCTCGTAGAGAGTGCTGAGGCACAGGCACAGGGGTGCTTACTACTGGCTCTGGCTGGCTGGCCGGGTCTGGTTGCTGGGGCAGCTGCGGCGGCTCCTTGGCTGGACTCGGGGTGGGTGGGTGCTGGCTCACCTGCCTGGGCCTCTCCTGCACTTGGGGGGTCGGGCCACATGGTAGTTTCCAGGATGGAGGGTCCGGCTCCTACTTTCTGTGGGGGAGGTTCTTCTTCCACTGGGAGTTGTCACCACCGAAGTTGGTCCACATGTTTCTCAAGGAGCTGGCCGTCCTCCGTAGACACCTCATATGACATTGGGTCAGATGCCCGGATGATTCTACCTGCCTGCCACGTGGGACCCTTCCCAAAGTTTCTTATGTACACTGGGTTGCCTGGAAAGAACCCTCGGGGGGCATTCCTCTGCTCCATCAGCTTCCGTGAGTCCGGTGCCCAGTCGGGATGCAGGCTGTCCAACAGGATGGTGGGGTGGTGGCCCATCAAAAGTTCTGTGGGGCACTGGGCAGTGATGGGGCTTTGCGTTGTCCGCTGCATCAGGAGAAAGCAGGCTAGCTGAAACTCCCAGTCTCCATCTGTGATCTGGCTGAGGGCTTCCTTTGCAGTGCGCACCATGCCCTCTGCTTGCCCGTTGGTCACGGGGTGAAAGAGCACGGAGCAAATGTGCCGGATCAGGTTCCTCTAGAGGAAGTCCTGGAATTCTGCCTACTTGAAGGGTGCCCCGCTGTTGGAGACAATCGTGTCCGGTAGGCCATGGGTGGCGAAGATCCTACGGAGTGCACGGATGATGGTTTTCATGGACGTAGTGGTCACAGGGCTTATCTTCAGCCATTTGGAGTCCACGGTTACCATGAATCGTAGTTCTTGGAAGGGGCCGGCAAAGTCTATATGTAGCCGGGACCATGGCTTGTGTGTGGACTCCCAGGGTTGTGTTGGTGTGCTTGGCGGGTTTGGGCAGACCGCCTCGGTCTGACTCACACCCAGGACTCAATCTCGGTGTCGATCCCTGGCCAGCAGACATAGCTGCAGGCCATGACCTTCATCCTGACTATCCCTGGGTGTGCCTCGTGGAGCACGTTGAGGACCCCCTGTCCCAGGGCATTGGGGATGACCACCCTACAAGAGATACCCCTTAAAGGCTGAGAGCTCATCCTTGCGGGTGGTGAAGGCAGTGAACTCAGGGCCTGCAGTGGCTGTGGGACATCCCCTCAACACCCAGCCCAAGACCCGGGAGAGGACAGGGTCATGAGCCGAGCGGGCGGCAACATCAGCTGCCTGCAGGGGAGTTTCTGGAAGGCCCTCTAGGAGGAGCACCCCAGGGGCAGGAGCAGGGGCGGCATCCACAAATGGAAGCAGTAGGCAGCTGAGGTCATTGGTGTGTCCCATCACCTTACCCGGGCGATGCTCCAGGCGGTACTTGTACCCTGCCAGGAAGAGGGACCAATGGAGAACCTGGGGTGAGAGTACCTGTGGGGTTTGCCTGTCTGCCACAAACAGGCCAAGGAGCAGCTTATGGTCTGTCACAATAGTGAAGGGGCACCCATACATAAAGTTGTGAATTTTTTTTACCCCCGCCACTATCTCCAAGCCCTCCCGGTCTATTTGGGCATAGTTGCGCTTGGCAGCCGACAAGGTCTGGGAGTAGTAGGCGACTGGGACCTCGCATCCATCAGGAAGAAGGTGACCCAAAACAGCGCCCATGCCCTAGGGGAAGGCGTCGCAAGTGAGGATGACTAGCAGTGACTTGTCAAAGTGGGCCAGCACCTCATTCGATATCAGGAGTGCCTTGACCCCCCGGAACGCTGTGGACTCTCTAGGGCCCCAAGACCACTGCGCCGACTTGTCCAAGAGTCTGTGCAAGGGTTCTGCCACCACCGCCTTGTGGGGCAGGAAGGCATGATAGAAGTTCAGGAGGCACAGAAATGCCTGGAGTTCTGCCTTGGAGTTGGGTGGAGGGGCCTCCACAATGGCCTTCACTTTGTCCCTTTCCGGGTAGAGGCCAGAAACATCAACCCAGAACTCCAAGAAGTCCACCTCCGGGATGCCAAGGAGACATTTTCCCCTCTTGATCTTAAGGACCGCGTCGTCAGACTGGCGGAGGACAGTGCGGAGTCGGAAGGCGTTTATTGTACTTCACACACGAACTGGCAAAACGGCCCTACAAGGGCCAACTATATACATCCCACCCGGCACACCCACAGTCCCATTGGAGGGTTTGAATTTCCCGCCAGAGGTGCTATTGGTGGACACTAGGTGGTCTAGGATCCTAGGTCCCTTTGTGTTCAGGGACCAAGCTCCTTACTTTAGCTGCAGACCCCTGGAGGCGGTCCACATACATAACAACTGGTACTCATCTCCCTCCAGAGCTCTTGTGGTTGAGCATTAGTCTTCAGCAGCATCTCAGTTCACAGCTGGGTTGCAGTTTGTGCAAAGCCGGGTTGCATCAACAGTAAAAGCTATTTTCCTTTTTTACAGCTTGAAACCCCCCCCCAAAACCCTCAGCTTCCTCATGCAGCCTACCAAGCCCTTTTGTGCCAGCTGCTGCCTGTTGTTGTTGTTGAGGGAGGGGGAGAGGAGGCAGGGGGAGGGGCAGAACTGGCATTGTTCTTGGCACTGACTTCTTTGAGCAGGAGGAAGCCTGAGCTGGGAGCGACCTTTAGGTGCTGCTACTGGTAGACCAGAGAATAGTTCTACCCACCCTTTTCCACTATATTGGTAGACCTGGCCTTGGACTGTCACCTTGCACTGAGCCTTAGAAAATATACCAGCACTTTGCAGGGGAGCTCTTGCAGTCTTTTTGTTGTTGTTTCTTGTTGTTCAGTCCGACTCTTTGCGACCCCATGGACCACATTACGCCAGGCCCTCCTGTCTTCCGTGGTGCTCTGGAGTTTGCTACTTTGGGCTTTTTTTTGGTGAAATATGTCAAATTACAGGTCAAGTGTAACAGAGGTGGAACAATCACAGAACGCTGCCTAACCTAACAAACCTAACAAACAGGAAGTTGCTTAACTGTTATCAACCTGCCCAAATGACTTATTTATTCAAATATTTATAATCCCACTTTTCCTGTGACTCAAGGCAGCTTACAAATCACACTGTAAAGCATAATGGGTGTGCAATGTGGACTCCGTTACAGGCAATGTGGACCATTATAGTCATTGAACCCCATAGGCTATAATTGAGAATTGATCCTAGAGTATCTGGGGCTCTGGGAGGGCTGGGTTTTTTTTGTTTTTGTTTTTTGGGGGGGGGGTTTGAAAAAAAATATTTTATTAAACATACGCAACATACAAACAAACCCAGATAATATTAAACACAAACAGAAAATGAGAGCATCCCTTCATACTTTGAGTAAAGAATTTGATATCCATACATCGCAATTAATAAAACTTATTTCTATGCCATATGATACTATCCAAACTTTGCTCAATATTTAATATAATGTTCTTATTAAGCTCTATTTTGGTTATATCATATTTCAGTAATTCAGTTCTTCGAACCAGTGAGAGAGTCTTGACCATGTTTCTTCAAACTTGTTCTCTCTATGTCCTTTCAAGATTAAAGTTAATTTGTCCATTTCAGCAACTTCCAGTATTATTAGTTCTTCTTTTGTTGGTACCTCCTCTCTTCTCCAATGACTCACATACAATATTCTAGCGGCCGTAATTATGTGTAGAATAAGATAAGAGTCCTGATTTTTACATTTTTCTGGAAGCATATTCAGTAAAAAAAAGTTCTGGTACAAACAGTACATTATTTTTAAATATTTTTTGCAATATTTCATGTATCTAGATCCAGATTTTTTTACTTTTATCACAAGTCCACATATGAAAAAGTACCAACATTTTTTTTGACATTTCCAACATACATTTGATGTATTGAGATAAAATTTAGATAATTTATCTGGTGCCATATACCATCTATAAAACATTTTGTAAATATTTTCTTTATATGATACAGCTTTAGTAATGTTTATATTTGTTTTCCATATCTTAAACCATTGATCTAGATCAATATTATGTCCCAGATTTTGTGCCCATTTATATAGAACCTTTTACCACTTCATCCTATGTTTTGGTTTCAAACATTATTGTATATAATTTCTTTATCAATTTATCTTCTGCATATAACAATATTTTATCTATTTAATTTATCTTATCGTAAAAACCTTCTTGTTTGTCTTTAACATATCTAGATTCTAATTTTACTCTTTCCCACCAATTCAAATCTATATCCTGTTTTTTAAGATTCTCTTTTGTTTTTAGTACATTTTTACTATCCAACCGGTCTTCATACCTATGAAGTAAACTTGTTTTTAAAAGGTTTGGATTCATAAAAGCTTCAAGTGGTGAGACCCATCTTAGTGTAATAAAGTCTTTTCATTTCTTCCCAAATTTTCAAAATTGCTCTTCTAAGAATATGTTGCTTAAAGTATTTATGTGTTTTGTCTTTGTCATACCATACAAAAGCATGCCATCCCAGTAGTAAGCCATGTCCTTCTAAATTTAAAAGTCTTGTATTTTCCAAAATAATCCATTCTCATAACCAAGTCAATGCAGCTGCTTTGTAGTATAAAGACCAATCTTGCTCTTTCTTTTGTATCGTGCAATGCTTTTAGTTTAATTCTTGGCTTCTTATTTTATCATATAAATTGTATTATCAATTTATCTAGGTCTTTAAAATATTTTTGGTTTTAGATTATTGGGATTGTTTGAAATAAAAAGATTAATCTTGGTAAAATATTCATTTTTATTTATTCTTTCCATTAAAGATAATTGAGAGAGGGCTGTTTTTGAGGCAGAGGCACCAAATTTGCAGCATAGCTGCTAGTGCCTCTCCTCAGTACCCCCCCAAGTTTCAAAAAGATTGGACCAGGGGGTCCAATTCTGTGGGTCCCAGAAGGAGGTGCCCCCATCCTCCATTGTTTCCAATGCCCTAGTGTGAGCAGAAGTTTAAAATCTCTGAGCTGGCATCTAAAATTTTGTGTGCCAGAGCTCCCTAGGGCAACTTAGAGGGAACTCTGGTCTAAAGTGGGTTGTGCTTCCATACAGTGCTTCTTGCATGCAGCAGCAGCAGTGCTGGAAGCCGTGCATGAGCCCAATCTTCTGCACTCTTGACTTCTGCAATCTTCTGCACTCTACAAAGCAAGCAGATAGAGAATTATACCCCAGTGTCCTTATTGCAAAGGACACTGGAGTATAATTCTTTACTTGCTTCCATGTGCAAAAGACACAGTCCTGAAAGACAAAGTCATCAAAGACTGGGTCAACGACTTCAAATGAGAGCTGCAAGTCAAGAAGCACAATGTTTAGCTGAATTATTCCCTTTGTCACATTAGATGGAGGTGCAGGGCCAAGGTATATGAGATGGTGGAAGATCTATAGTTGGATCTCCAGCATACTGTTCCTTTGCAAGCAGCCGCCAAAGGAGTCTCCACATGTTAAATACTGCCTCCCCCTGCACCCACCATTGCCCTGAATTATGTTTGGAAACTCCTGGATAATTTATAGGGAATCTGTAGTATCTTGAATTTGACAACTGAAGACACACACATGTCAAGAAAAAGGCAGAATGGAGAGCCAGAGAATTAAGTGGGCTTGAGGTCACGTGTAATGACGGTTGGTGCAGCCTGGCACAGTAACTGGTACCAGGATGTGTGTTGGCCACTGCCAACAGATCTAGGAGCTGTTATCAGTAATTCTGCACAGTTCCTGTAAGGTACCTCTGTAGTAGACCGGGGCTCCCTTTTCCAGGTGATCCTAGTTCCCTCTTTCTTCTGCAGTTCTTAGTGAAGGATGAGAGTAATGCTTTGGTAATGTGCTCTTGCATCTTCTGGGAGCTGCCTCTGGCTCCTGTTGATGCTCTGTGGTTTGCAGAGTGACTCAGGGTGGACAGCAGGATCAAAGGTGTCTCTCCTGGCTTGGGTGGGACAGATTCCACCGGCTGCTTTGCGATGTGTTTTCTTTCCACTGCCCCCTTGCCAGCCACTTATTTATCTTTTGCTTTCTCTTAGTGAAGCATGGAATAACCCACTCTCTGTCCTCCCCACTATACATGCACACTTCATCATCAGTGGCTTTGTAGGCTCTGCATGGTGCAATGCTGTCCATGAATGGCTCTTTCTTTAAAAGTACATTAGACTAGAAAAGAAGGGTACTGCTCTTCTCTATTATCAGTTTGCCACTCAGGTGGGGTGTTATATGCCTCCCCAGGACCAAGCCAGGCCCACTGGAACACTACTACCATGCATGAGAAGCTGCATTATCCTGAGACAGATCGCTGGTCCTGCTACACACTGTCTGCTACACTGTCTGCTATAACTGATGGCTCTCTAGCTGTCTTTTCTGAGCTCCACTGCCTGAGATCCTTCCAGCAGGAGGTGCTAGGCATTAACCACGCAGGGCAGGTTTCTGAATGTAAAGGATTTGCTCTTCTCTATGGCCCCAGTTGCTCTCTCATTGATTACAATTGTTCTGTTTTGCTAGTATGCTCTTATCAAAGAGGAGCCTTAATAGTGCCTTCCCTGAACCAAGGACCTTTCAAGGTGTATAAGAACAATTAGAAGACGCACCGCATGGAGCTTGTGGAAGAGAGAGAAGACAAACAGGGAAATTTCAGGAATGATGAGCAAATCCTGTTGTATCAAAGTTGTAGCTGTTGATTTTAAAAAGAATCAGAAAATCTCCGGACAATACCTTCATTTTAGAACCAATAACTTGCTGCAATTATGAGCTTGAGAGTTTCACAGTCACAGCTTCTGGCGAAACGTCAGGTCCTACAGTGCCAAGACCACGGCCACACAACCTGGAAAATCTATAGCAACTAACTTGAGAGTTTGTTTACTACTTTGTGACCACAACGCAACTGCTGTGTTTTGATGTTTTTCTAACTGAGCAAGTACCTCTGATCTTTTCATACAGATTTTTAAGGATCTCTGGACCGTCACAGCAGCTCCAGCAATGTTGCTTCAACCTCCTGCCCTATAAAACTCTATAGGTCTGCTTTCTTGGGCCCTAAAGGAAAGATCCCTTTAAGCATACATTGCCTAGGCCATGAAAATGTAAACTAGAAAGAGTCTGCAGCACATTGCTGTTTTGGATCTTTCTTTGTATGCTGCTGATGCAAGCCTACCTTATACCTACCTCTTGCTTGTTTAAAAGCAAAACAAGATCCAGAGTCCCTTGCTCAACTATTTGCAAGCTCTGTCCCAAGCTCCAATTACTCCAGTGACCAGTCTGCTTCAGAAGGGGGTCTCCTTGTAGCTGTACACCCAGTTTTACACTAAGGTGGGGGTATGACATGTTGCATGAGTGTGGAACACAGTCAGCCCTGTCAATACTCAACTGTTACTCTTGGTCCAGTAGGCCCCTTTATTTGATCGCAGCAGGCAGAGTCCCAAGCCCTTGGTGAATGCTGACCAGGCTTTTTGGCTACAACATACAGACAGCTCAGTACATCATCAGTCAGTCCTTGGCGATTCAATACTTTGTTCTCCTTGTTCTAAATCCAAGCCAGTTGCTTGGGCTTCACAAGGATATGACTTCAGGCCAAGCTGCTAGGGAAGTTGACAAGATCTCCAAACCCCTCCACTTATCCATTTTCAGTCCAAGCTTCCTGCAGCCTTCCCGTGAGAACAGGGCTGGCCCGAGGTCTTTTTGTGCCCCAAGCGGGGCTATCTTCTGGTGCCCCCCTGCCGCCGGGGCTCCCTAGGGTGAGGGAGGGCTCCCCTCCTCCTCCACCCTGCTCTCACCCACCCCAGGGTGTGCCAGCAAGCCGGGGAAGGGGCACACCGGCAAGCCACGGGAAGGGGCGGGGGTTTAAACCCCATCCCTTCCATCAGAGTGCCAGCTTACCAGTGCATCCAGCAGCTGCGGGGCGTGCCAGCAAGCCAGGGGAAGGGGCGGGGGTTAAAACCCCATCCCTTCCATCGGAACGCCGGCTTGCTGGCGCATCTGGCAGCTGTGGGGCGTGCCGGTAAGCCAGGGGAAGGGGCGGGGGGTTAAACCCCCCGTCCCTTCTGTTGGAGCGCCGGCTTGCCAACTGCGGGGTGCACTGGCAAGCCAGGGGAAGGGGCAAGGAGTTTTGGCGGGGCTTTTGGCAGGGGGCAGGGGCCTTTTGGTGCCCCTAAGGGCCGGTGCGCTCTAGGCGAATGCCTAGTTCACCTAGTGAGCGAACTGGCCCTGCCTGAGAAGAACCTTTCTCTGCCTCTGTATTCTCCAGGACAGGCTCTGGTTTGCATGTTTTCAGCAGCCTGACAGCACGACATCGCTTCCAGTCTCACTGTCTAGCACTTCTGGCACCTCAAGGTTTCATTCTTGCACCTAATTTCATCTAGGATCCATCTAGGATGTGTTTGGCTAAAACTGGGATCAGGGGCATCATGCTCCAGTATCCCTGGTCCAGTCTGACTTAGCAGACATACAGGGTGGTGGTGGGTGATGGAGTTTGGACTCCTGGGGATTCTGCAAGGTTTAATGTTATCCCTCATAAATGAAATTGCAGCCCCCCCCCAAAAAAAAAAATCTGGGGATTTTGAATAATGTACTATCAGCATGCTGATAACATTCAAATCTCATTCTCCTTTTCAGCAGAATCAGGTATGGCAGTGAATGCGTTGAATCGGCAGTAATGGAGTGGATAAAGGCCAATAAACCGAAGCTTAGACCTGATGATTCTGAACTAACCAGAGATTCAAGAGTCAGATTTTACTGCATTAGTTCCAAACTCTAATCACATCTGGATTGGATTATTACAGTGCACCATAAACCTTTGAAAATTGTCTGGAGGCTTCATTTGTCACAAAACTCAAACAGCAGGGTTGCTTGCAGGTACTAATGATTGTGGGACAATCTATGCAAGAACCTCTTTGCGCTTCTGACCATTCGCTTCCATGCAGTTATGTGAAACATGGCTTAGTGGAGTAATTTCACATCGTGGATAGTATTGCTTTGTATCTTTTGTTGACATCCCATATTTCCTGTTCATACAAATGCAATAGAGCATCATTAATTTTTGTTCACCCAAACTTTTAGTTAAGTTTGGTTGATCACAGATTCTGTTCCCTCACTACCAGCATCTTGGTTGTATACTGGATTCATTGATTTACGTGCCGTTTATTAGTTATATTAATTGACTCATTTTTTTAATGTTTTCTATTTGACTGTTTATTGAATTGCTTTTTATTTAATATTTATGCAATACATATTTCTGGCAAAGGGCAGACTTTGAAAAAAACAAAATAATTAATAGTGGCATTTTTAAAAATCTTTTTTGTAAAAAAGCAAGAATCTAGTCTTCATGAAAGAACAGAAAATCTTCAGAATGTTCAGGAAGCCTACTAAGGGTAAAAACCATGGAAATCTGACTTGGGAAAATGGTCAAACAAGATTTACGTAGGGTGTATTGCGCAATCCATAAACTTCCTCTCCTTTTCTATCACACTTGTGATAAAACCCGCATACTTATCACACTTGCCCTTACTATTTCACCTTTTGTAGTACCATTCAGAACATTTCTAATTCTGTAGAAATTCAGATTTTTCAGTGCTAATAGATTAAAAAGTTAGCTGCAATTGTGCAAAGTGGCATAATTTATTCTAATCACAGATCATGGAAATTTTGGTTACAAGGCAGGGGATCTCCCAGATGCATTAAACGTATTTCTAGTTCTTAGCATTTGCTGTTCCAATAAAGAGAATACCACAACCTCCCCCCTTCACTGAAGTTTATATTACTTGCCTTATGGCTCATTTCTGTGCATCTTAAAATATGCATCTCCCTAATCCAGAAATGTTCTAGCTGCTAGGGCAGCAGCACAATAATTGCTGAGGAGAGCAGATCCAGATCAGTGGCAGCTGGGCTTTCCCAGATCCATGTTTAGAGGAAGCACACTGGTAATCATCTAACCACAGTGAAATGTGCAGAACTGTGGCCGATGCTAATTAAAAAAATCCATGCAGATGGTATAAAGTGAGAAAGAAATCAGTGTGTCGATAGTATGGCCCTAAGATATAACTTGTATTCCAGGGTATTCATAGGACATTTTTTTTAACCTTGGTTAGCTGAAAGTATCAGATGATGGCTTGATAGTTGATCTATGGCATGGTTAATGTCTTTGATAGCTATCTCATTGTATGGAAGCTCCACCCAGCAATTGGACAGAATCTTGTAATATGTGTCTGGAGTTTTATCTCACTTCACTCCAAAGGCCATATTGAATGGGCAGTCAAGTCCATCCTTCAGCCATGCTTGCTTGCATCCTTTGGTGCAGTTCAGTACCAACAAGTTGGCAATATCAGGAATGGAATGATACCATACCAGTCACCAACAGGTGATCCCATACAAATGGCAGCAGTAAAGCCATGTCAATCTGATCTGCAAATTTGCACAGCTTCAGAAACCATACATTGTATGTTCAGCCACATGGATATCTGATCTCAGGCAACAAGGAGGTGTTGAATAACCAGTATTCTGCTGAGAAGGGACAATTTGGAATTATGCCAGACATCCAACTCAAGGGTGGAGAACGAAAGAAGGGGGTGAGGGAAAGTAAATGAGAGCAGCAGAGTGTAGGGAGAGAGTAGGGTCTTGGGTGAACTGAATGACCACTTGGCTTTCTTATTGCAAAGCTGATCATACTTGCTCCTGATAGGTAGGGAGTAGACTGGCAGAAGGCTTGTGTTTATATTTGGCATACTGTAGCTGAGCCATAGAGGCGTATGTGGTAGAATTGACCTGAATGTTTAAAGATGGGTGACTTGTTTTCCAAAGGTATGGTAGCCAATATTCCACTTTGCTTGTTCCACTTATCTTGTGGAGAGCTGATGAGCATCCGCTTTACCTCATTTCTTTGCCCTTATTCCAAGTTCCTTTGATATCCGGAGTTGGTTGGACCCACAGAACCAGCATGGTGTTAATAGTGTTGCACTAGGATCTGGGAGAACCAGGTTTGAGTCCCTGTGTAAGCTCACTGGATGATCTTAGGGAAGTTGCTCTGTCTCAGCCTAGCCTACCTCACAAGAGGTCATGTTGTGAGGATAAAATGGTGGAGGGGAAGCAACATAATAAGCAACTTTGGGTCCCCATTGAAGAGAAAAACAGGATATAAATAAATACAAACCTTAAGGTGGCACCAGTGTGACTAGAGCCTCTCAGAGACTCAAGTAAGCTTCTTTTAGGTCTCTGCCTGTCTTGACTTTCCCAGAATGTACAATCAGGGCTTTTCCTGTTCCGCCAGCCTCTTGGAATGTATAAGAATGAGAAAATGAACCGTGGTTCCAGAGACTAGCTCCAGTGTGAACAGTTCATATTCCCTTAGTAGTGCACAATAGTTCTTGTCCAATTGCAACTGAGCAGAAATCTAGCTTATAAAACTTTAAAGGTCAGAACAAGGTAAGGGAAAGATGAACAGGTTAACCAGTAAGCTGTAGTGAAAATACAAGCTTCTAGACTTCCAAGGTTAAATTTCTGGAAGGGGTTTTCCACACTCTGTAGCACCCACCTTGTGCTGAGCTCAGGCCTAGCAGTGCCATCCTAAATAGATTTATACCCTTCTAAACCCATTGAACTCAGTGGGCATAGAAGGGTAATAGCTCTGTTTAAGATTTCATGTAAACCTCCAAAACACATAGCAGTGGATTTTCCTGGCAAGTCTTTGTCTTCCTGAGGAATTTCTATTCGTAAACAGTCTGGCTGGTTCCGTCCAGTTATATCTTCTTTCACCCAAATACAAAGGCAGATTACATGCCCTGCGTCTTGCAGAGTGCTTGAGCAGTGGAGGGGCTCATGGGGGAGAGAGAGAAGAACATGTCAGATAAGGAGAAATACCAATTTAATTATGTTTAGACTAATTGGTGGGACGTAAATTTTAGTATGGGGCCACAGTGGCTCAGAGGTTAAGACGCTGAAGCTGCAGAATGGAAGGTCTGTAGCTCGGCAGTTTGAGACCCGAGTGCCACGTGATGGAGGGAGCTCCTGTCTCCAACCACCACTCCTGCCAACTTAGCAGTTGGAAAGCAAAAAATTGCAAGTAGATAAATAGGTACTGCTTCGGTGGGAAGGTAAACAGCATTCTGTGTGCCTTGGTGTTTAGTCATGCCGGCCACATGACCATGAAGAAGTCTTCGGACAGCGCTGGCTCTTCGGCTTCGAAACGGAGATGAGCACCACAACCCTAGAGTCAAAGCATAAGCATGTCCCAGCTTCTGCTCCATTTTATTAGCTACCATTTCTGGGCAGTGGGGAAATGCCATTTTGATGACATTTCAACTACTGGAGAGACTCAGGTTATTGACACCCAAAGTATCACCGGTAAGCTGTGTAGAATCAGGAGGAAAGGAGTATTGTCTGTTTTGAGTCTAAGTTCATGTCTTAAACCCCTGATGTTCTCTGGGATTCTGTGCTTGGAACGTAATTTCCAGGCACACGCAGACCCAACTTGGATCAGGACCGTGACATAAGCCTGCCCCCATGCCCCTCCCCCACACCATTTGCCAGACCTAAGGAGCTGCATGAAAATGTCCCCTATCAAATAGTGGCTGCCTCTCTAACTACACTTATGTTCTCAGAGTAAACAGTGGTATGACTTAGATGAAACAGTGGTACGAAAGGCAACTTCATAGGATAGCATCAGTTTGTGTGGGGTATCTAGCAGCCTTACAGGAGGCCAAGAAGGTGATCTGGGAAATTGTTAGAATACTTCAGCTATACGTGTTCAAAGTTAGTCCCTGACTGCCTCTGAAGTTCACAGGCAGAGAAAGATCTTTCTCACTGTCTTTTATCTGATATCTTTAGCTGGAGATGCCGGGGCTCGACTTATCCCTGTTTTGTATGTATGCAGCGTGTTACTGAATCGTGGTCCCAACCTGCATGGGCTGGTTGTGTCTCTTTCTTGGATTTGTGGCCTGTATCTTGAACGTATTGTCTGTCTGGGATATGGAGGATGAGAAGGACCTTCACCCTGGCACTCTACAGCTTCACATACCCCCAGCAAAGCAATTAAACACAAGCATTTCTGAGAAACTGTATTCCTCTGCTTGCAAAGGCTCCTTCACAGTTCACCATGTGGGCAGTTTCATGGGGACTGTTTGAGTTCATTTGGAGAAGATATTCATACTGAAATGAGTCACCATAATTATTGTACTATAATTCCTACACAATCAGTATGCAGAATGTTTTACAGTGTTTCTCTTTCCAGCAACCCTTTAAGGTAGGCTGGTAAGTTGCGCAACGCCATGCAGTGAACATCCTGGCTGGACAGGGGTTTAAAGCTGTCACCTACCCCTGAACCTTAACATGCCCTGTATTGTATAACACTACCCCATCCCTAACAAACCCATCCCTTCATGGAGTCAAAATAGTACCGATTTTTTGAGCCCCTCAATGAAGAGAGAGAGCATGATTCATACCTGTCCTGTCATGGTTTAGTTAGAAAGGGAATGAAGTTTCTCAAAGATTTACTCTTAAGTGCCCCACCTAAGGTTATGCAGAGTCTCTGTGGCAGAGTAGAAAGCTTAACCAATTTCTTCTCAACTCTAGGCCAGGGTTTGAGCAACAGGGTTGTTTCCTTTATCCTGATACGATTTCTCCCAAGTTTGTGCAACCTTATCCCCTTTCTTTGACTTTAATCCTAGGGTAGAAATATTTTCACCTTCCTTGTAAACAGACAGCTGAAAACTGTACAAAGGCAGGGCTTGGGGGCCAGGGGTCTGTGGGTCCAGGGGTGATGCCACGTGGGGCTTTCACAGTATTTCCCCACAAATGGAGAGCTGTGAGAAAGGCCTGTAACCCAAGCCAGGAAAACAGCAGCAAAAGAGGGAAAGAAAAGGTTATTGAGCAGCAGGCAGAGCTGCTGTGGTCTCAAAGCGAGCATAGACTGTCAGTTGTTAGGTGGGTGCCTCAGCGTGGAAAGACTGCCTTGATTATGTGTTATGCGGCAGTTACACAGGGACAGCGGCCCTGCATTCCCCGCTCCACAGTGCCGGCCTTTATGTGCCTGACATTTACTCTCCAAGCGTCGGGGCTACAGGGGAAAGGAAAACATTGTGTGCAGCACTCGGCCACGCTGGCCTGTCACGCTCCCCACTTCCGCCCTGCTGGCTTCTTCCTGTTCGCCCCACTGGCCGCCCTGCCAGCGACCCCTCAGTCCCCCTCAGCCATTGCTTGACCCTCCAGGACTTTCCTGTCTGCCGGGGCCCCTGGGATGACCTGGAAGCACAGAAATGCCTGCACATTGGCCTTCTGGGCAAAGCCATTCAGTCCCTTAGTGACATGCATGGCTGTGTTCAGATCCCTGGGTCCTCGGCCAGCATTCCCCCCTTTACTGCCCTCTTCTGATCCCAACTGGCTGTCTGCATGTGGGGACCTGGCATCCGCACAATCAGAGCTGCCTTACTGACTCCTGTTCTTTCCACCCAAGACTGTGGTAGTTAGGCGAGAAAGAAACTCAAGTTCTAGGGCCCCATAGTGGTTTGTGAAGACAGTAAACGATCCAGCTTCAGAGCTCTGCAGTTGCCAGCTCATGCCGTAGCATTGCTGTCTCAAAGGCCATGGTTCTTAATGTGCTCTCTCACAGAGATGGGAGAAATATGAGGTCCTCATGGCACACAGGCAGTGGATCCCATTCATGTGGCAATGAGCAGGAAACTTTTGACAATATGCTTATGATCTGTACTTTGCTTTCATATGGGGGCCAGATGGGTTCCAGGGACCAATTTCTGCTGTTTAGTGTCCCCTCCTTCCCCTGGCATACTGCTGGCAATTTCAAGGCATGTCTGGTTCGTAATTTATAAGTCTCAGTATCCCACTGGGCTCTAGTTAAGAGAAGCACTGCAGGTGGAAGTCCTCTGCAGTGATCTTGAATGTCTTACTGTCCCTTAGTTGATAAAAAGAGGCCGGCAAAGCATTATGTTCAGTAGGATGGCTTTGTCTTCAAACACTAGACTATCTTTCAGTACCTCTAGTTCACTACCTGTGGCTTGGCATCAGTGATACTAGTCCCATGTCTCATGTCCCACCCTGCTGTGCCACAATCCAGATCTCAATGCCCTGTTTCCCTACCTCCTTCCCCCTGCACCAACCTACACCCCTGCTCTCCTCTGGCCACAGGGTGATTTATTAAGCATGCCCTCCCTCAATGGAACATGTGCTGAGGTTGCCCACGGGAATGTGGGCAGATCTGACAGTCACACCGCCACAACCCAGGCTGTAATTTCAAAGCAGGCCCCAATCAGTTAAAAATATATTAAAAAATTGGAATGCTGGCTTTGCCAGGGAAAATGTTTGTAACCACTTGGCAGGCTCTGGTGTGATAATGAAAGGGTCCAGCTTGCTCCTGGGGAATGACCGATTTAGAGACTGTTCTCACACAGGGACTTGGTCATTTGGCTTTGCAACTAAGTTCTCTCTCCCAACACACAAACACAGCACTCCACTCCTAAGCCACAGCACAGTGCTGCTTGCTGCCTGTTGGAGCAAATGGGGAAAGAGGTAGAGAAGAGTACAAAATGAAAGGGAACGAGAGGGGATTTGGCTTGCGTTTGAGGCGATTGTGATCAGAGTTGCCTTTTTCTTGGACAGTATGGAGCTGCACGGTCTGGGCCTGAGCTCCCATCATGTTTAAGGGGATCGGAGGTCTGCTATGCAAGCATAATATGAAGCTCCATCTATGAAGTTTTGCAAGAAGGCTAGGAATGAGGGCACTCCTCATAAGAAGAATGTGGCTAATGGCCAAGGTAGGTGAGTGGTCACGCTATACCACAGCTCACAGTCTCCACCTATTGCTCAGAGTGGTCCTGGCTGGCACAGAATGGGGCCTTTTTTCTCTTAGAGGCCAGATGAGCAGCCAGTTTCTATCCCTTCTTTATGGCTGGCCTTTTATTTGAAGATAATATAGCAAGACAGGAAAACCCAGTGTGATGCTGCCCCAGGGAAACTATGAAGGAATGTACCTCTGAGTGGGACACGGTACTAACATGTAGTCACTCCCTATCATGGTTAATGTCTTACGTTCTTAAAGAGGGATCCAGCTGTGGCTTTGTACGTTTAAAGAATCACACAGAGGAGGCAATCTGTCTTTTCTCTGTCAGAAATGCAAGATGGATCTCTTCTTACTGTGTGTGTGTGTGTGTTATGTGCTGTCAAGTCACTTCCGACTTGTGGTGGCCTTATGGCTTAATGACTTCCAAAAACAGTCCTGTCGTTTAACAGCCTTGCTCAGGTCTTGCAAACTGAGAGCTGTGGCTTTCTTGATGGAGTCAGTCCTTCTCATGCTGCCTCCAACTTTTCCTAGCAGCGATTTTATCTTCTCATAATACAGCCAAAGTAGAATAGCCTCAATTTAGCCATTTTAGCCTTTCCCTAAAGGAGAGTTCCCTAAGGGAGAGTTCAAGCTGGATTTGATCTAGAACCCCCACACCTGTCTTTTTGGCGGTCCATGGTGTCTGTAAAACACTCCTCCACTACACTTCATATGAATCAACTTTCTTGCTGTTAGCTTTCTTCATTGTCCAAGTTTCACATCCATACATAGTTAACTGGGAATTTTTTGAATGAATTATCTTAATCTTGGTTATCAGTGATGCATCTTTACACTTAAGAATCTTTTCTAGGTCTTTCTTTACTGCCCTCCCGAATCTCAGTCTTCTTCTGATTTCTCAGCTGAAGTCTCCCTTTTGGTTGACAGTTGAGCCAAGGAATAGAAAATCTTTAACAATTTCAGTTCTTCTTACTACAGGCTAGCAAACCAGATGGAACAGGTCCTCAGGTCCTCAGACTTTGTCATAGTAAACTTCCCTAAGTTGAGCAACCTATAGTTTAAGACTAAGACTAAGTATAACAAAGACAAGCAGAAACAAGATGATGAAGAAAGTCTTGCTGTGCAAACCTATTCTATATTTTGTCTCTTATTTCTCTAATACAGCAATTTAAAATTTGCTGTTGACAGGAGATTCTTTGAATGCCAAATTGTGACCCTTTCCTCTGCAGAAGATTCTAGGTCATGTTCTAGGGTATATTATCAGGTCACAGAGGGCTCCAGGTGAGAATGATGCCCCCCCATCACTCCACATAAATGTAATGTGGACTAGGATAGACCCCCACCCCCAAGCCCTTCTACAGCTGTACATTTGCAAGGAAAAGGTTGGTTGTAGGCAAGTCATCTTTTCAGAGAATCTTCTCTGTCCTTCATATCCATCTTTACTGTCTCCATAAAGCCATTTGTTTCTTCTAACTGGTCTGCCCCTTACAGGCCTATTCTGTGCCAGGAAATAGAGATATAATTAGTTGTCTTTGATCATGCTTCCTGTTCAACAAAATAATGTATTTGCTTTACCTTTAAATATTCACTTTTGGCCAGATAAACCACTTTAATCCAGTGTAATAAATGATCTCCATATACAATGTAGGATGTGGTCCCTCCTAGATAATTTCCTGCAGAGTGAATGTCTATTGTCTGGTGGTCATTGTTAGTCTAAGTGCATATTTTAATTAAGTATTTGATTCAGAAGGAAATGAAGCTTGGTACCCATATGACCTGTCATATGCTCTCATCACCCACTGGCCCTTGGTTTTGTGCAATCTGACACCCAGAAGGAATGTTATTTTTATCTTCATGAATAACGTTGCTTGTGTGGATGTCATCTGGCAGAAGTCTGTGAAGCCCACACTATAGCATGACAGAGGTGTGGACAGATTAGTTTGATCTCTAGAGTCCAGGGAAAGTGTCTGATAGACTATAGACTAGGGCTTGGATCCTGTGAACAAGTTCTATGCATGCTAGGTAGTGTCTGCTATGGGCCTCTCTTCCTCTTGCCCTAGCACTTCTGTTTGCACAAGGGCTCATTGAAAACCATTTCATCTTGTGCAAACAGAAGTGGTTACTCAAGAGGAAGCATGCTATATAGTAGAGACTACCTACTGTGCATGGAATTTGTTTATAGGATCGAAACCATACAATTTTGAAGCTGCTAACTAAGCCAATCACCCTGCCTTTCAGATTTGTACTATTTTTAAAAAAGTGTGTGCTCACACAATACAAGTTTCCCCCTACACTAAGCCACTCCTACCATAGCCATGCCTTCCTTTGACTGCACTTGTCCAAAGCTCTTCCTCCTTGAGCCACTTCAGCTCTGCCTGTGGAAGCCCTTCCTGTCAGCCGTGGTAGCTAAATGAAACCTTTACATTCAGAGATGGTTTGTATCTGGATTCCAGGATGGAGAACCAGGGAGGGCTTTTGCCCTCATCCCATGATTATAAGCTTCCCAGAGGCATTTGCTTCTAAGAACAGAATACTGCACAGGAGAAGGCAGGTGGCTCACGCAAGGCAGAGGAGGGGTCTAATATTCTGTTCTTGTTTCAGGTTTCTGTAGTCCTAGTCTTTTTGCATTACTTATTATTCAGTGACTCATCCTATTGATTGCATCGATTTACACTCTTTCATCTGCCTTGAGTCTGTATGAGAAAGGTGGATTAAAAACATAGCTGAATAAATGCAAATAAACACAAGGTCACTCCTTTGACTCACAATTTTCTGTTATAATTGTCCTTTTAATTCTGTTATGTCCTTTTAATTCTGTTATTGTCCTTTTCTCTCTTATATCTTTAGTTAAGTAGAGCCTTGCTGTATCAGAGCAGTGGCCATTGAGTCCAGTGTCCCATTTCCCACAGTATCCAGACTTTTTGATATAGTAATATATTTTGATTCAAACTATGTGTGATTCTTTAATTGTAACCGTGGAATTCCAGACTTGCTGTTTGGCCTCAAAAAGCAGCCACTAGAGGGCTCAGTCAAGATCTGGGCTGCAGGTCTTACAAAAAGGCATCAACTTCTTCCTGCATGAACTTAAGATGGGTTTTACATGATCAGACCAGTGAGGGTCCATCTAGTCCAGGCCCATAGCCAGGATTTTGTAATTCGGGGGGCCTTAAAATAAGTCGGGGGGCAGGTATTCACCCCCATTCACTCCCATCTGGTAGCCCTGCAGCCCATTCACACCATGGCTTATCAACATTGTGTGGTCCACCATGGGAACCTGGGCACCCAAAGGTGGTGGCAGTGATCCGAACAGCAGCTTGCAACACAACAAAAGCATATGGTAGGAATGCAGACCTGTGTCAGTTTTGCTGGATGAAAGTTGGGGGGCCTTGGTAGGAAGTCAGGGGGCCAGGCCCCAAAATGCCTCACTGTAGCTACGGGCCTGATCTAGTCCAGTATCCTATTTCACACAGGGGCCAGCTAGTTGCCCTGGAGGGCCAGCAAGCTAGGGTATAGCGGCCAAGGCCTTCTTCCTAATTGTAAAAGCTAGAAGGACCTTGCAAAGTGTAGGGTGAAGTCTTCCCATACTCCAGAGTAGATTCCAGATCCTCAATCATCTTGTTTTGCTGTGACAATGGAACCCAGGTTTGGGAATCTGAGATCTCTCTTTTCTTTTTGCTGTATTTATTCTGTCTGAGCAAAATCTGGATATTAAATGAGAGGAATGTAGATATTTTTCTTGGAACAGATTGTTCCTACCCCACCCCCCTCTCCACAGTCTGTGACAATGCTTAGCCTAGAAAGGCTCACTCCCATCCTCTGTCTGGGATCAAGAAGGTCAAAACAAAGGAAATAGATGGGGAAATAAAGGCACTTGAGCTCACAGCATGCTTTAAGATCCATTTGCCGAAGGAAGTGAAAAGCTTGCAAATAATAAGAAGTTGCTCCACAGTCTTCGAGCTCTAGGAATGAGTAAAAGTGGGGTTTTTTAACAGTGGGTGGGAACGGGGATGAAAAGAAGAATATAGGCTACTTCAGATGTGTGTGACAAGGGATAGGATGGGAGGTTAGGCTTCTGTTCCTCAACATCTTTCTGAATTTCCCTAAGGAAGCCTGATTTATTCTCCCCACCTATGTTTAAACTTGTAAAAGGAATACAGGCTCCACCTCTTTATAACGCCACCCTGCTTCTGTATGTGGAAGTTCCTTTAGCACAGATCCAGCCTGGCTTTGATCCAGGATTCAGCTTTAGAACTTGCCCAAGTGTTGGGTCACAGCCCCTAAAACATGTGCAATAATAATAAAGAGGAAGGAGCCTCTGGTTTTTTTGCAGCATTCCTGTCTCTCACCAAAGAGTATCCACTGCGTGCCCACAGACATCTGGGATTAGAAGGCAGGGAGGGACTCAGGTCAGACGGAATGATTTCCAGGTAGACTTGAGCCCTGGTTCCTTGGGTGTCAGAAACTGACCACCTGCACAGATCTATTATGGAACAAGCTAGAATGATGCCCGATGCATCTAGCATTTGCTCCACTGTCTTACCAAACCCACACTGGAACAGAAATCCCCATCTACATTGCAGGCCACTTTCGCTTTGATTGAGTGTCGCATTTTATGGCAGTGTCCAGACTGCATGCTGCTTTCACTTCATTTGATCTCTGGTTTTATTGTGGTTGTCTGCATAGATTTATGGCCGTTTTATGGCCGTGGGGCGGGGGGTGACTCTGCAGTCAGTACGGTGTTGGCCTGGTGTAGTTGAATGTGGTTTTGAACTGCATCTTATTCTGTTCCAGTGTGGGTTTGATAAAACAACTGAGCAAATGCTAAATGCAGATTGGCCCTGAATTAAGCAGTCACGCTTCCTCCCCAGATTGCCCCTGCTTACCTATGCACAACTGAGTGTGAGATTGTTTTCTAGGCCATTTTCTTCCCCACGCAAGATTTAGAATAATGCTTTTCCCTAAGGGGACAAGAAAACCTTGTAATTGTATTTCAGCTCCTTGTCAAAGCAATCCTATTGCATGTCTTCTTTAAAGTATGCCCTGCCTTGTAACAGCAGAATGAACTGAGAAAAATATAGGTAGTCATACTGGTTCATGTGGGGGAGGGGGAGATCCAGAAACAGTAATGCAACACCCTTTTAGTAGGATCTGTGAAAAATATCCCAAAATGTGTACAAGTGTTCATAGTCCTCAAAATGTCATAAGCAGGATATGGAGGAGGAGGAGGAGGGTGGGTTGATGACACTGCTGGGGAAGAGTTCCCCCTCTGCTTGACAAACTTGTCCTCTTGGCCTGAAGGCTCACAACCTCTGTCCCAGTGTCCTGAAGAACTCCTCAGCGGGCAGGCTGTACATCCTTTAATGCTCCCAACCCCCCTTCAGCCTTGAGCTGCTGGCATCTGATACACGCTTGGCCTTGTTGTCAGGTAGTCATAACACAGCAGTGGCATGCTTGCACACACACACCCCCAGCAGTTCATGGGCAAGGGAATGCCATGTGCTCTTAATTAGTAACTTTCCCCCAGTGAACCTTTTCTTGGACATTTCTCCCTGTTTGGTAAGGGAAATCATATAGCCCTTTAGAAAACCCTGCTCACCATCATGAAAGGCCACTGCAGAAAAACAAGGCATATGTGGACTCATCTGTGAATATACTTTTGGATGAGCAGGATGCCGAGGGAAGGTTTGATAGTCACTGAGCAGCTTCAGGGCAGCTTCACAATCCCATTAGTAATGCAATTTGGTGATGCTTCCAGGTGGTTTCCCAAGGTGTCGGTTCTCACCTTTGTTTTGGGTAGGGAGATGCCTGTAGAAATTCAGAGACAAATGGGACTGGGCCCTTTTTTCAGTTTGCAGAGTATCCAACATCATTCTGAAAATGTCAACATACCCATTAAATTGTGGATTCTGGCCATCCTGAAAATGGCTCTTGAACCATGGCTCTTATTTGTCCTAGGAGGCATGATGACGTCAGGAGAGCACCTATGAGGTGGCAGCTTTAGAATCAGAATTCATGTTTTGTAATGGTCCATTTGACTGTTCTCTTGGTAGTTTTATGTGTTTGGGATGGCTTTGGTTTTTTGTGTGTGACTATTCTGAGCAATAAATAAAGTAGAAGTCTACTTTGGGGATTCATGAAACTTAAAAGTCTGTGTTTGACAAATGTGGCCTTGGTCCATTCTAGAGATAATTTGCCCTAGCTGAAGGTTTAGTTTCTGACAAGAACCATGCCTACTACTGACTGCCCCCAATGATCATTTGCACTGTGATCCTGGACAGTTCTGGAAACTAAACTACAAGGTTGGGATGATTGTGATGTCTGATCACTGATTCAGCCAGCAGCTGTTGTTGCCCCTGGTGGAATGGTTACTGAAGTCATGCAAGTGTCATGCTTGTGAAGGAGGTGCTCCGGTGCTCCCATCCCTTCTCCTTCCAAAGTATGGGCTTCTTCTGGAAACAGTGTGCACACTGCACATACATGCCACGGAGGAGCAGCTTGACCAAAAAGACCACTTTCTCAAGCTAATGAAGCCTTCAGGCACCATTTTGTACAAATCTGGAGCAGCATACCATGAGGATTTCCTCAGGCCAGATGACCAAACAAGACTTTCTTGAGAAGAGGCATCATAGTGACTCCAGGAAACCACAATGGGGTCATCTTCCTTCCCAGACCAAGAGTGTGTGGAGATAGGCCCCTCCTAGAGGAGGCAGGCAAAGCTAGGAATGAAGAGGCTGTGCCCTCCCCCCCCTTCCCAGTTACGGGACACACAGCTTGAGTGGCATGGGTGCCCTGCGCTCTGGGGAGGCAACTATGGTCTATCTTAATGAGGGAAGGAAGATCTGAAAAGCACTGAGCTCAGCTTCTGGCAATAGCTTAGAGAAGGCAGTGGGGGTCACTGTGCCCTGAGATTTGCTGCCACCCTGTTTGCTGCCACTGTTTCTGGGAGGAGGGAATGCAAGGGGGAGACAAGGAAGGGCAGCAATGACCTGCCACAGCGCCTGCCCTGAGTACACGGTTCCTTGTCTCAGTCAGTCCCCTGTTGTTTACTTTACTCTGAGTTATGATTGTGTCTTTGCCTTTGATCTGGCACCTTCAATTGCCTATTGGCTGTTCTTGGCCTACCTTTGAGGTCCGTTCACCTGCCAGGTTTGCAGCCTATTGTAGCCTGGATACAACAGTGGCTATAGGAAAAATCTGCATGTTTCTGGATTTTACTGTAGAATAAGAAAGAGGCCAGAGATCCTGCTCAAAGGTAGAACTATCCCTCCCAACCTGCGTAATGGAGCATGCCTCATGGAAAGTGAAGGTATGCTGCAGAAAAAGTGCTTGCTGAGGAGCAGAAGCAAGTCAAGCCATACACTGGGGTGGGGGGCAGAACTGCTGTTATTGTGGAACAAAGTTTTGAGTCCAGTGGCACTTTTAAGATCAAGTTTTATTCAAGGTATGAGCTTTTATGTGCATGCACACTTCCTCAGATACGAACTGTTATTGTGGCCATTCTTGCCCAGGTCTTTGGCAAACCCATCTTTTCTCCCCATTTTCTACAATGTTTTCTACAATGGCAAACTTGTTGCTGATTTATTTTCATTCTAGCAGTCTCTCTGTGGAGTTAATGAGTAGGACAACTGTTCTCTGATGTTGTTGTTGTTCAGTTGCACAGTCGAGTCCGACTCTTCATGACCCCATGGACCATATCACGCCAGGCCTTCCTGTCTTCCGTTGTGCTCTGGAGTTTGCTTAATTTCATGTTCGTTGCATCAATAATACTGTCTAACCATCCCATCCTTTGCCACCCCCTTAGTCTTTGACCTTCAATCTTTCCCAGCATCAGAGTCTTCTCCAGTGAGTGCTCCCTTCTCATTTGGTGGCCAAAGTCTTTGAGCTTCAGCTTCAGTATCTGACCTTCCATGGAACAGTAAGGATTGATTTCTTTTAGGATTGCCTGATTTGGATTGCCTGATTTGGATTGCCTGATTCTTTTAGGATTGCCTGATTTGGATTGCCTCAGTAAGGGTTGATTTCTTTTAGGATTGCCTCCTTGCAGTCCAAGAGACTCTCAAGAATCTTCTTCAGCACCATAATTTAAAAGAATCTAATCTTCGGAGCTTAGCCTTTCTTATGGTCCAACTCTCTCAGCCATACATTACTATTGGGAATACCGTTGCTTTGACCATACGGACTTTTGTTGGCAGGGTGATGTCTCTACTTTTTATTATGCTGTCTAGGTTTGCCATCGCTTTCCTCCCAAGGAGCAGGTGTCTCTTAATTTCATGGCTGCAGTCACCGTCTGCAGTGATCTTGGATCCCAGGAACATGAAGTCTGTCAGTGCTTCCATGATTTCCCCTTCTATTTGCCAAGGAGTGATGGGGCCGGATACCCTGATCTTAGTTTTCTGGATGAGTTTCAAGCCAACTTTTGTGTTCTTCTCTTTCATTCTTAGCAAGAGGCTCTTTAGGTCCTCTTCACTTTCTGTCATTAGAGTGGTATCGTCTGTATATCTGAGGTTGTTGATGTTCTTCCCAGCAATCTTAATTCTGGCTTGTGATTCATCCAGGCCAGCATTTCACATGATGCACTCTGCATATACATTAAATAAGCAACATGAGAATATACATCCTTGTTGTACTCCTTTTCCTATGCTAAACCAATCAGTTGTTCCATATCCAGTTCTAACTGTCACTTCTTGACCCTTATCCAGGTTTCTCAGGAGACATGTGAGATGGTCTGGTACTCCCATCTCTTTAAGGACTTGCCATAGCTTGTTGTGATCCACACAATCAAAGGCTTTAGCATAGTCAATGAAGCAGAAGTAAAAAAAATTCTGGTACTCTCTTGCTTTCTCCATAACCCAGTGAATGTTGGCAATTTGATCTCTAGTTCTTCTATTTCTTCGAAACCCAGCTTGTACTTCTGGCAGTTCTCTATCCACATACTGCTGAAGCCTAGTTTGTAGGAGCTTGAACATGACCTTGCTAGTGTGAAATGAGTGCAATTGTGCAATAGTTTGAACATTCCTTGGCATTGCCCTTCTTTGGGACTGGAACTGACCTTTTCCATGCCTGTGGCCGCTGTTGTGTTTTCCAAATTTGCTGGCATATTGAGTGCAGCACTTTAACACTTTTAAAACTTTGAATAGCTCAGCTGGGATACCATCACCTCTGCTAGCTTTGTTGTTAGTAATGCTTTCTAAGGCCCATTTCACTTCGCGCTCCAGGATGTCTGGCTTGAGATCAGTGATCACACCATTGTGGTTATCAAGGACATTGAGGTCCTTCTTATATAGTTGTTCTGTGTATTCTTGCCATCTTTTCCTAATTTCTCCTGCTTCTGTTAGGTCCCTACCATTTTTATCCTTTATCATGGCCAGCTTTGCATGGAACATCCCCTTGATTTCTCCAGTTTTCTTGGAGAGATCTCTAATCCTTCCCATTCTGTTGTTTTCCTCTATTACTTTGCATTGTTCATTCAGGAAGACCTCCTTATCTCTCCTTGCTGTTCTCTGGAAATCTGCATTCAATTGGGTAAATCTTTCCTTTTCACCTTTACCTTTCTCTTCCTCTGCTATTTGCAAAGCCTCATCAGACAGCCACTTTGCTTTCTTGCATTTCTTTTTTTGGGGGATGGTAATGATTG
Organism: Gekko gecko; assembly: GCA_029375565.1. Classification (NCBI taxonomy): domain Eukaryota; kingdom Metazoa; phylum Chordata; class Lepidosauria; order Squamata; family Gekkonidae; genus Gekko; species Gekko gecko. Next base: position 84,898,868 of record JAPDNY010000003.1, read on the forward strand.
CTGCCTCCTGTACAATGTCACGAACCTCCATCCATAGTTCTTCAGGCACTCTTTCTATCAAATCTAGTCCCTTAAACCTCTTCATCACTTCCACTGTATATTCTTAAGGGATGTGATCCAAGTCAAACCTGAATGGCCTAGTTTTCCCAACTTTCTTCAGTTTAAGTCTGAATTTTGCAGTGAGTAGACTTGGATTACTGTGCTTGGATTCGGACCAAGATCATTCTGTCATTTTGCACTCTCTTGTTGACTGTAAAGGGATTTTTCTACGGGATTCTTGGCCACAGTAGTAGATATAATGGTCTTCTGAGTTAAATTTGCCCATTCCCGTCCACTTTAGTTCACTGATTCCCAAGATGTCAGAGTTCAGTCTTGCCATCTCATTTTTGACCACACCAAGCTTACCTTGATTCATAGATCTTACATTCCAAGTTCCTATGCAGTACTGTTCTTTGCAACATTGGACTTTCCTTTCACCATCAGACACATCCACAACTAAGCATCCTTTTGGCTTTGGCCCAGCCGCTTCACTCTTTCTGGGGTTACTTGTACTTGCCCTCTGCTCTTCCCCAGTAGCATATTGGACACCTTCCGACCTGAGGGGCTCATCTTCCAGCATCATATCTTTTAGCCTTTTGTTACTGTCCATGGGGTTTTCTTGGCAAAGATACTGGAGCGGGTTGCCATTTCCTTCTCCAGTGGATCACATTTTGTCTGAATTCTCCGCTGTGACCTGTCCATCCTGGGTGGCCCTCCACGGCATAGCCCGCAGCCTCATCAAACCACACAAGCCCCCTCACCACGTCAAGGCAGCAATCCATGAGAGACATCATACCTAATTTAAACTGTGGAGCACTCCCCCCAACTAGCAGCTGCCACTACTGCTGATCTGGAAAAGAGTTCATTTCTAATACATCAAATCTGATGGATTTATTAGATCAAAGAACACTTGCATAATTTATATCATTTGCAGAATGTGTTCTGGTCACAAGGCACTGGCAGGATTTTGTTCTTTAAAAAGAAACTCACAGTGGGAGAATAGCTCCACTTGTAAATGACGTCTTTGGCTAAGGAGAGAGGGGCATGCTAGCATCACAGGGAGGGTTGTGGGTATGGAGAGAGCCCTTAAAGGGGCACTGTCTGCCACAGAAGCTCAAGCTGTAGGGAAAGGAGCTGATGAATGTGGTTCGGCAGTCCTACATCGGACGGATGTTGGTTGAGACTTCAGGGAGAACTTGACAGATTGTCCTCAGGGTACCATCCCTCAGTTCTTCTCTCCCTCACCCCCATCCCAAGACACTCACAAATGGTTCTATTCTGTCCTTGCCCACTGAAATCTCTCGCAGATCTTTCCTAGGACTGAAGCAGAGTGTAGAGACCTTGCCCTTAAATAAGCAAAGCCCTCTCATGAGCGGTGTGGGCCCATAGTTCAGTGTCAGAGAGCATACTTTAGGTCTCCATTTTGATCCTGGGCATCTCCAATGAAAAGAATTGTGGCTGGGAAAGGTCTTGGGAGAGCTGTGGCTCAACAGATCAGTTCACTTAGTATTTGTGGAGCATTGCTTGATACTCAGCTAATATGGGTGCTGCAACATACTTGTGTAACACATTCTCCCTCTTGTTCACTCTGCCGCCCCTTATAGTTGGTGTCCCTTGTGCTTTGAGCCAAGCGCTCTGTGCCACTCCTACAGCCTGGAGTGGGTCACAGGCCAGGCCTTTGGACTCCTGGCCTTGAGTACCACAGTGGGTGAGTGCCTGGAGAGGAACTGCCCTGTTATCTGTTACACTTTGTTCTCTAACTGTTTGGGTGTGGAGCGGGCACACTGTGCAGAAACGTTATCTCTGGAAACCTTTGAAACAGGCAGCAGGCTGGGCTCACTGTGTTCTGGGAGCTGGGTGTGTGTGTGTGACTGCATGCCTTGGGCCCATCTTTCTGCCTTATTGGATATGCCAGGGCAAAGCATGCCAGGAAGAGTATCTAGCTGTTTTGCTCTGCACTCAAGGGTGCACAGGGAGAAAACAAGGGGCTGGCTTTGTAGCTCTGGCCTGAAGCCTGACAGCTTCCCCTTTTCTGAGACCAAGCAGCACTCTCCACAAGTAGCAGATCTTTCTCTTTCTACTCTCACATGGGGAATGGAGATCCTCTGGGATGCAGTGAAAGGATTCCTCTGGCTTTTGGAAGCCAGGGGTTTAAGGATATTCCTGGCATTGACTGTTGACCATGAGAGTAGCAAGAGGAATGGATCTCTGGAGAAGAGCCTTGGCTCCATTGTTAGAGCACATGCTCTGTGTGCAGAAGGTCTTGGGTTCAATCCCTGGCATCTCTGGCAGAGTGTTCGAAAAGGCATCTCAGTGGTTGCCTTTAATGAACATATGAAGCTGCCTTGTACCGACTCAGACAATTGTCTGCTCTGCCTGTCAACTGCTCTCCTGGAGCTGACAGAGTAAATGGTTCCCCCCCCAGCATTTTACACTTGCGATCCTTTATAGAACCAATGCTGGTAAGGCAGGGAACCTATAAGCTGAGAGTGAATAGGGGTCCTCTTGTTTTGTGCGGCAAGGTTCATCGCTTCTGCCTTGAGCACTGTCCAGAGTAGCCTTGACCTCTTCCTCATTCCCTTCACAGACATTGCCCCAAGCCTGCTGCCTGGGAGATGGGCACATGTTCACTTCCAGCCTAAAGCAACTGTACATGGCAGTGACCCAGCAGCAGGCCCGAGTGGCTTGCAAGCGACACTGGGAAGGTAAGTGAATGAAGGATGGAGGAGAGGGCTGAGGGTATTCATTGTATGCATGCACTGTGCCTTTACCACCACCACCACCACCCCCGGCTAAGGTAGCCAAGATGGGAAGGAATTCGGGTGGCAGATGTCCACAGATAGGAGTAACTGCCATAAAATATCCATCATGGTTCCTTGATACCCTCAAACCAAGTGCTGTCCCCTGGTAAGACAGCAAGCCAAACTCAGTTTGCTTTCTCCTTAAGCTCTCCCCACCATTTGTGCTTATTACAGAACTCACACACTTTTTGTCCTTCTTACATTCCCTTCTATGATGCTACTAACCTTTAGAACAGGGGCGTCAGACTCATTTGTTATGTGGGCCGGATCTGCCATAAATGAGACCTTGTCGGGCTGGGCCATGGGTGCCATACAATGTACTGCCAGGTAGTGAAGATATAAACTTTCTAAAGGCCACAAACAGAAAGATTTTTTTTTGCTTAAAATAAAAACATGCTTAAAACAGTAGCTCTGTAAGCTGCAAACCTACTTTTGATTTATTGACATTCACCACAGAAATCTCCTGCTCAGAGTTCTGAGTCCAGGTCCCAGGGGAAAACAGGAAATGGCCGAGTGATTGAGAGAGTCTGGCGAAGGGAACGATGATGCAGCAGCAGTGGCGGCAGCACTGGAAGCAGGAGACGGCCGGTTCCACTGTGGGCCTGAGGGAAGCCCTCCGGGGGCCTGATCCAGCCCCCGGGCCGCATGTTTGACACCCCTGCTTTAAAGTGTTCCTGACTCCCTGCACATTTAGATATGGTTGAAATACTTCCAGGGCTTAGAACTGTACAAGTAGTGTAAGGTCAGCATGTGAATGATTTTCCTTTTAAGCTGGAGAGAGGATCCATCTGTATTTGCTCCCCTACCCTGAAAATCACACAGTCCTAAAAGACCTCACCCGATCAAGGTGTCCCCCCCCCCCTTTTGTAGGTCTCTCCTTCCTCTGCACCTGTGTGGCCTTGTATATGGATAATACGCTATCTGATGTCCACATACAAATTAATCCATTTGATCCCCATCCCTTGGCTCTGCTGCATCACAAGCACACGGGCCTGCTTCTCTGCATTTAACTCTTCTCTTTCTACCCCCTACAGCATCAGGAGGTCCTGAGAGCCTGGAACATATGAGCAACCAGGATTTGCCAGGTGAACCTGAACCAGAAAAGGGAAAGGCAGGATCCCAGTCAGCAGCAGCCCAGGGTGTTCAAGGGACACTGGTGAGAGCAGAGTCCAAGCATACAAGGGGGACTGTGTCAGGAAAGGGAGTGGCTGTGCCTCACTTGGAGGTGGAATTGTCTGTGCTGATTGTTGCCTCCTTTCTAGGCATTATGCACCCAAGCCCAGAAGGCTCAACTGCCCACGACCAAGACCAAAAGGAAGAAGGCAAAAGGGCTGTTTAGCTGATGCAGGCGACCCTTTCACAGAGACACAGAGACCCTTTCACAGAGAGTGATTGCTTTCTTGAACACCTCTCCCTCTTCCTGGAACATCTGGACTCCCACTCTAGAACAGAGCGGTGCCACTTGGCTCATTTTGCCATATTTAAACATGGTGACTGGAAATTGTCCCAGCTCTTGCTGCAAGCATCTGCTAACCTTTCTCTGCTTACTCTTTCACCTTTTAGTGGAAGTCTGGAGATGCTGTGTGCAAAGCAGTGAGCAAGAGGTGGACTGTGGGTATGGCATGGACAGTCTTAAGAAGCCAAATGGTGAGAGCCACCTGAGCTCCCGTACCTCTTCTTCCACTAGAATTTGCAGACTTCTTTTTGTAATAAAGATGTTAGTCATGAAACTTGACTTCTCAATGTAGTCTCTGCTTCTGTATGATCTTACCAGGCAGGAGTGTTGTGCATGAATTGGCTCCTCTGGAAGCCCAGCTAGTTCTTTATGCTGATTTGCAATCTGCTGTGTGGTGGAGAATATATCAGCTCTGCTTGTTAAAGACTGAAGAAAGAGAAGGGCTTGGGCTGGGGTTGTGCTGGTCTGATCTGCTCAGTGGTTTATATGTTCCCCATCTCCCTGACCAGTACTCTTAATTCCTGTTCCCCTTCCCCTGCTGTTCCACCTGACGCATATTTTCTCTCTTTCCTTGCACTTTTCCACTCTCCTCTCTCCAAAATACTCTGCAAAGGTATAAATATAAAATGCAAATAAATTCTGTTGATTCAAGCACATTTCTACAATTAGCGTGCTTTACCCTGGGCTCTCCATTGGTCTGTTGCAGAATTGTTACTTTTTCAGCACAGAATATGCCTAGTCTTAAACACATAATGCTCAGTAAATGAGACTGCTGGTGCATTTATAGCTTAGGGTGAGAGATGACCTCTTTCTTGTACTTTCATACAGAAATGTAGCCCGAAATTTTTAGTGTCTGTGGCAGAAAATCCAAAGGTCACCCCCTATAGTGGTATCTGATATATATACCCCCTATAGTGGTATCTGATATATAATTGCCCTAACGTGCTGGCACTTTCCAGCTCTCCCATTGGCTGTGCTGTGTGCTCCATCAGCCATTGGCCCATCAATCGCCGGTCAAGAGTACTCTTGTGCCATTGGCTGGGTGCTGGGTCTGCTTCTCTTTCCCACCCACTGATGCCTCAGCCACTGTTCCCTGTCAGAATTAACTGCCAAAACAGCTGTGTCTCCTGATGGACACTTCTCCTGCTTGGCTCCTGTGGAACTAACTTTTTCCTCAGTGGCTGTTGCTAGGCAACCAAGCTTGGTAGTGTCAGTAAAAAGGCAAAGCCAGGAGACCCTTTCCAGGCCTTTGGGGGAAACTCATTGAGGAAATTTCTGGAGATTTTGTGGTGGAGTCTACGGAAGCCAGGGCTTGGGGAGGGGAGCTGAATAGAATAGAATAGAGTCCACCCTCCAAAGCAGTTATGTTCTCCAGGGGAACCATTGCTGCCATTCTCCAGGTGAGGGCTGGAGATCACTCAGAATTATAACTGCTCTCCAGATGGCAGAGCTCAGTTTCCCTTTGCATGGTGGACTCTGTGTCATTATACCTTGCTGAGGTCACTTCCCTCCCTACTTGGGTCTCCACTGCGGAGAAAGACTGTACTTTTCTTAGGTAGAGGCTCCACGTAGTGGGGGGGAGGTGGAAAGCTGAAGTCAGAAGGGCCGATAAAGGTAGGTTGATGGTTGGATGGGAAGGAGATAGGGTTGCCAACTCTAGGTTGGGAAATTCCTGGAGATTTGAGAGGTGGAACCTGAAGAGGGTGAGGTTTGAGGAGGGGTGGGACCTCAGACAGGTACAATACCATAGACTCCATCCTCCAAACCAGACATTTCCTCCTGGGGAACCATTGTTGCCAATCTCCAGGTGAGGGCTGGAGATCACTCAGAATTTCAACTGCTCTCCAGATGGCAGAGATCAGTCCCCTGCAGAAAATGGTGAACTCTGTGTCATTATACCTTGCTGAGGTGTCCTCCCATGACAGCCAGTGTGACGTAGCAGATAGACCCAGGTTCTTCCTGTGGAAGCTGATTGGGTGATTTCAGACCACTCACAGACTTTCAGCCTAACCTACCTTACAGGGTTGTTCTGAAGATCAGAAGGAGAAGGGAATGATGTGAGCTGCTTTGGCCCCTACTGTGGAGAAAGACTGTACCTTTCCTAGGTATAGGCTCCAGGTGGTGGTGAGGAGATGAAAAGCTGAAGTCAGAAGGGCAGATAAAGGTACACCAATGGTTGGCTGGGAAGGAGATAGGGTTGCCACCTCCAGGTTCAGAAAATCCTGGAGATTTTGAGGGGTGGAGCCTGGAGAGGACAGAGTTTGAGGGCGCGTGGGTCCTCAGACAGGTACAATGCCATAGACTCCACCCTCCAGACCAGCCATTTCCTCCTGGGGAACCATTGTTGCCAATCTCTGGGGGAGGGATGGAGATCACTTAGAATTACAACTGCTCTTCAGATGACAGAGATCAGTTCCCCTGAAGAAAACAGTAGGCTCTGTGTCATTATATCTTACTGAGGTAACCACAGCAAATTAACACTGAATGCCCAAGGCCAGGGCACCTGCCCAGAGCCTCTTTCTAGAGCTCATTGTGGTTTTTTTCCACAATGGGCTTTATTCCTAGTACATATAATATTTTACTAAGCAGTGTGTTTGATGAGGTAGCCACCAAATGGGAGAACAGATCTTGTGCTGCAGAACAGAACTCTGGTTCCTTTACAGTTCACTTTGAATGCCGCTTTGTACCATAACTATTGAAATACATGATACAGAAATCTAGGTTACATCCTGATACTTCTTGTGCAATGCAGCAAACCTGCGCAACTTGCTTCACACAGTGGTGAATCTTGTCCAGGAATGGTGGCGCCCCAGGATCTTGGTGTGTCTCTCTCTCTTCACCATCTGCCTGGAACTCCAAAAGCAAAAGGGGTGTCTAGCATCATCCAGCAAGCCACAGCGTAAAGCTGGAGAGTAATGTGGGGCTTGGTGTGTGATGAGTTGTGCAGTCCTCTAATATGGGCGCCTCCACCTTTGCATCTTTTTTGCCACCTTGTCCTGCCTCCTCTGGAGAGCAGTCATCTTCTAGCCTGGAGATTCACTCCACCCAGCTGCTCTTTCTCTGCCTTCCAACCTGCCGTGCATCACTGAACCAGAGCTATGATGGTTGCAGTGAATGTTGAGGGTTACTTGATGCTTTTGGATTGCAAAATGAAGCCAGTTGTCACTTTATTTGTAACTTCAGAGTAAGTTTCTAATGTCCAAGTCCTCACACCTGGATGTGGTTTAGTAGTCACAGTGGTGAACCTGGGGTCTGGGAGATCCAGGATAAAGTGGAAGAGGGAGAACAGAATTGTAAGCCACTTTGGGTCCTCATTGAGGAGAAAAGCCAGGTGTAAATATCTACTTAAATAAACAAATGCACCTCCTTTATTCTTGACTAGAGGGATTAAAAATCACATGCTAAGGCGAGGAATGGAGGAGGTTTCCAACTTATCTTGGCTACCAGTTCAGAGTCAGGGCTGCTCTGCTGGCCATTCCCAAGCACCAACAAACCATTCCCACTGGAATTAGTTCTTCCAACAAGAACTAGGTAATACATAACATTTTTATTATAAAAGTTATTGGGTATGAAGATAGATGGAAAAGATAGAACAAAGATATTTTAATAGAAGTGAAACATTCAAAGTAAAAATTGAGTAAGTTCTATATAAATGTATGATTTTGAATAATTGATTATAGTTTATATTTTATGCTTGTAAATTGAAATAAAAAATGATAAAAAAAATTAGTTCCTTCGACATCACATGAAATTCTACTACAGAGTCTCTTCCTCACCACTTGAATAGAGCATGTTGACAAGCCCACTAACTGGGAAGCCAGTTGCTTGTTAGCAAACACCAGTATAATGACTTGTGAAGCCTATAAAGGATTTTTTCCCCATCCTAAATTACTGGGGTTTTCCCATTACCCATGTTGGGCAGCTTGTTAGCAGGTGGGCAAAAATCTTTCATTGAGGAATCAGATCAGTAATGTTCATATCGTTTCTGGATTTTTAGGAAAGTCTTTTTGGTATTTGATCATCAAGAAGGAACCTACTGCTAGGGCAGAACTACATATTGTGCCTCACCCTTGTGCCTTCAGAACTGTGTCTTGTCTGGCCCTTGGTGCTGGCAAGGCCCGATTGAAAACGAGAAGCAGCAGGTGGGAAGAGAGCACATTCCTTCACCTGCCCACTGTTCTTCCCTTGCAATGGCAATGCGGCTCTGACACCTCTGCTAGAGGAAAGGAGGCTTCCTAGCCGTAGTTTCCAGGACAGAATTAGCAACTGGGCTTTGGGGAGACAATGTGCAATGCCATTCATGGATCACTAAGTACTTGTTTCTCAGGAAAGACCGTGTGATGTAGAGGTCAGGGTTCTGAACTAAAGACTCTGCCATGAAGCTTGCTTGGTGACCTTGGGGGAGGTACTATGATTCAGCCCAGTCTACCTTACCGGGCTGTGTGGATACAGTGAAAGGTGAGGGACCTGTGGGTGCCCCCTTGAACTCTTTGAAATAAATTATGGCTGTCTTATTTTATTCACTGGCTTTGTGCCAGTAAATTACTTGCTTACTATTCTTTGCCTTGCAAGACAGTTTTGTTTTTATTTATATTTCATGGGGTTCAGCTTTCAGAAGCCTCTTGCTTGGGGCAGGGCAGTGGCTGAAGTTTTAGAATTTGATAAATGCAGTGATTTTTGACCCCAGTTCCACCAACTAGGTGTGCACGGACCTATGTTTGGAAAACAGAGAAGGACAGAAACATGCCAGTGTTCACTATTAGTATGTGACTGTTTCTGGGCATCTCCAGGACTATGTATCCTGCCCAGCTGTGGCAGTGCCTCACCAGCCTGGACTTTGATGCTTTCAGCATTTCTTGTTAATCATCTTGTCCACATGTAGGCCGTGAATGGCAACATCTTTGAAACCGAGCAGGCCCCAACTGCTGGCTGCTGGGCTCAGAGCTGCCATTTGTGGATACATTTCAGCTTCTTTTCAGATGCTTTCAAAAACCTTTTTTTAGGGGGAGAAACCATTTTGCTACACAAGGAGCTGAATGCAAATATGTTTAACTTGAAGGGTTTACTCAGCAGGAGAGAAGGGAAGGCTGCATGCATACCTTTCATCCTGGCTTCTTGACTCTTGCCCGGGTTCCTGTGCCACTTTTCTGCTCTGCTATTTCCTTTGCCTGCTGGCCTGCTCCCCCCCCTCCATCTAGAAGATTTCTCTCTGCCTCCTTGCTTTACTTGTTCCTGCTTCCCCAACCTGCCAGTACAAGGCCTGAGATCCAAATGAATCTCACTATGCACCATAGAACTGAGCTGAATCCCTCTTTCAGTTCTGCCCCTGGGACCAGAACCTCCAAGAAGCTTTGCATCAGAGGGGAGTGGTGGCCACTGCAGTGCCACAAGCATACAAGCAACAACCCATCCTTGGGCCCCAGTCTCCAGCAGCCAGAGATGGAGTAGGCTGTGACTCTCACCCTCCTCTTTCACATGTTGAGTGGAGGGAAACAAAAACATCCCAGCTCCGTGCTTGCCACTTGTTGTTTGTGCAGGGAATGAAAAGGTCTTTGCATGGCTGGCCCTGTCTGGTCGCAGAGCTGCTGCCTTTTATATCTCCTTTGCCAGAAGTGCAGGTGGCAGGGCCAGGCTTGGGGAGGGGTCACCCTTGGGCACTCCTCTGCCGCCCCAGTCTTCATGCCAGACATAACCAGGAGGAGCCCTGCACTGTCATCCCTCACCTTACAGCTGGCAGTGGAGAGTGATGAGGCTGGTCTGGAGAAGAGATCTCAGCACAGAGTCTTAGCAGAGGATTCACCTGTTGGTCACCAAGGGGCCCAACTGCCTCCTTAGCCAGTTTCCGGCTTCTGATATATATTCACATACACAAGCAATATACATACAAAGTGCAGTGAAGTATAGACAGTGATTGCTGTATGGTGGTCCGATGTAACTAGGCCAGTATCCATGGTTGTTCGTAGTGCCAGTAACATGAGGGCTGTAACAGTTCAGATTTTAATAGCTCATTCATCAGTGGCTCCTAATCGATGGCCTGGTGGAAGAGCTCCATTTTACAGGCCCTGTGGAACTGTAAAAGGTCCTACAGGGCCCTGATGTCCTCTGGGAGCTCATTCCACCAGTGTGGAGCCACCACTGAGAAGGCCCTGGCCCTGGTGATCTTTTGGGACAGGGAGAGTCAGGCGATTTTGCGACCCTGACCTCAGTGCTCTCTGGGAAACATATGGGGAAAGGCTGTCCCTCAGGTAGGCAGGCCCCCAACCATATAGGGCTTTAAAGGTCAAAACCAGCACCTTGAAGCGAATCCAGTATGCTATTGGCAGCCAGTGCATTGCCTTCAGCACAGGCCAGATGTGCTCTCGTATAGAGAGACCCATCAACAGCCTGGCTGCCGCATTTTGCACTAGCTGCAGCTTCTGGATTTGGGACAAGGGCAACCCCATGTAGAGAGCATTGCAGTAGTCCAATCTCAAGGTGACCATAGCATGGATCACCATTGCCAGGTCATTGTGTTCGAGGAAGGGAACCAACTGCCTAATCAGCTGTAGATGCTGCCTTGGCAGTGGCTGCTACCTGGGTCTCCATTGTTAAGGCAGCATCCAGGAACACTCCCAAACTCCTGACCCTCAGTGCTGACACCAAGAGCACCCCATCAAACGTCGGTAGTGGGATCCCTACCCCCGACCCACTCCGACTCAGGCACAGGACCTCTGTCTTTGTTGGATTCAATTTCAATTGGCTCAGTCTAAGCCAGCTGTCAGAGTCCTCAGTTAGTCAGTCAAACACCAGGCCTTATTCATTGAAACAAGGATAGTATTTATTAGACTGCAATACTAGGTCACTAGAACAGAAGCATTGTTAAGAATAACTTGAATACATGAAGCATTGGGGTTATACTTTAAGGGGGGAAAGGAGCCCCCACCCCTCCACCAATAGATGGCCAGCCCACGCGCGGGAAGACTATAAAGCACTAAATAACTATGTTCACACCACCTAAAAGTTCTCAAGCCTAGCTGTTGTCTTTAGGAAAGCGAAAGGAGACGAACAGCCTGGCTCCAAGGCCATTTCGGCCTGGTGAGGTGAGATATAGCCCGGTCGCCCAGGCAACCTCGTCACCTCCCCGCATTCCAAACTAGAAACACAGATACATCAATTACCGTCTCATCTCCCCCCCCCCCATCAGCCTTATGGCAGGGATACCTGACACCAGCCCACCATGTCCTGAAGCACCCAATTCAGGTAATCTGGGGTAGAGTTGGACTGACTGCCCAACAACAGATATAGCTGGGTGTCATCTACGTATTGATGACACCCTAGCCTGTGCCTCCAGGCAATCTGGGCAAGGGGGCGCATGTAGATGTTAAATAACATTGGGGATAGCACCGCCCCTTGTTGAACCCTGCAAGTCAGCGGGTGCCTCTGGGATGTCTGATCCCCTAACACCACCCTCTGTCCCCAACTTTGAAGAAAGGAGACAAGCCATTGCAAGGCAAGCCCCTGAATCCCAGTGTTGGCAAGGCGGTGGATCAGCAACTGATGGTCGACTGTGTCAAACACTGCCAACAGGTCCAACAGCAGCAGTACCACCATGCCACCTCGATCTAGATGCCTCTGGAGGTCGTCTGTGAGGGCAACCAGTGCCACCTCTGTCTCTGTCCCATGGCCTGTCTGAAAGCCGGACTGGAAAGGGTCTAGCATGGAAATGTCATCCATAAAGCTCTGCAACTGAATCGCCACCGCTCTCTCGAGTAATTTGCCCAAACAGGGCAAATTTGAGAGCAGCCAGTAATTAGCCATGTTGTCGTCCCTGTAGACTTTTCCTAACCAGTGGTATATCTGAATTTCCATTACTGGGGATTTAAATAATGCCCAAGTATCCTAAAGGAATTTGCCCCTCTTCACCCTCCCATTCAGCTTCCTTCAGACTAATCCCCTCATTTTCCTCTTCTGACATAAAATGTGATTATACTGTACTTTTTTGGACAACCTTCCATTCACATTCACATCGGGTTTAATGTTTCTGTTTGGTAGAACAAATCTTGCATCCTGCACCAAGTCCTAAAGTCCACTCAGACTGAGTCCAGGCTCACCTCTGTAGTCATTTCCATGGCCAGCTGCTCCAAGGAGGTATAATTTATGGTATCTAGCTCTTCTGCCTCTTTCTTATGACATGATGGTGATTGAGGTCACACATTATTACACACCTTTCTCATTTGGTTCCCTTCCTTATCTTTCTTTCTCCTCCATTTCAAGAGCACCCACTGAGGTTTGCCTATCGGTTTTATCAGATGTCTCAGTTTTAGTATTCAATGTAATTTCAAGCCTGCATTGTTGCCTTAATTTTGTAGTATAGGGGCCATTTCATAAGAAAGATGTCCAGCAAATACATACCATGCATGCCCTGACCTGGACAGCCCAGGCAAGCCCGATCTCATCAGATCTTGGAAGCTAAGCAGGACTGACCCTGGCAAGTATTTGGATGGGAGACCTCCAGAGAATATCAGGGCCGGGAGACCAGAGGTGGGCTATCAAGTCACTTCTCTGAATGTCCTCCATGCTCCATTAGGAGTTGCCAGAGGTTGCCATGACTTCCAGGCATGGGCGTGCGCACACGCTCCCACACAAATGCAAAAATACCCCCCAAAAGAGAAAAAAAAAACATACCATGCATGAGAGACCCCTGTGGTTTTTTTCTTGCCCGTGCTTTTACACTTGTATTTCCACTCACGGGGGTGGCAGGAGAATCCATTTGTCTCAGAAATTTCCATTGCCAGCCTTTCTCTAAACCCTTGGCACGGTTAGATGCATGTTTTAGTCTGCTTCAGGCTGAAGGCCAGATGCAGACATCAACTTAGACTGTTGAAATGTCCGTTTTTAATGTTGTGGGCATGTTGGATGATTTATCAGGGAGGACACTGGATTACTAAGTGCCTGTACCAGTGGAGTGGTATAAATTCCTGGGCAATAGATGTTTTGAAGAGACAGGGAAATATGAGGAGCCTAAGGTACAAATTATCAAAAGAGCAGTGATCAGTTCAGGGTAACTAATTTTAGAGTATTGAGATTTCTCTTCTTCTTTTTTGCCCCTCGTAGGGGATTTTTTACTGTATTTTCGATAAACTACAAATGAGAAAAGGGAAGGGTAACTACATACTAAGGGTGAAAGTAAAGAAAACCCACTAAAAACCCAAGAAATGGTGGTCATACAAAATGCTTAACAAAAAAAGATTCAGTTTATTAGCTGAAAATTATAAATATAATCCATTAAATGTGGTCATCTAATAGTCTGTTTAAAAAACATAAATTGAAACCTCCCCCATTTTAACCTTAATAAGGAGCCAAGTAAGAAAATAAAAACATTTTAAAACATAACAAGAGTTTCAAGAGATTCAGGGTGTAACAACTACTCATTTGCCCTTTTTCTTTCTCAATCGATAACTTGTTTTTGGGGCTGCTGTCCCCAATGTTGAGTCTGAGTTCTCATCAGGAGATGCCACTGCGCCCTCTTCTTCACTTTCTTTGGTGCTGTTGTCTTCTACCTCTTCTCCTTTTCTTGGACAGCTATAAAGATGCAAAAACTCCTGTGCCTTTTCAACAGAGTCAAATTTTTCTTTTTTATCCATAAATTTAAAGATTAAGCCTTCGGGTACAATCTGTAAGTGACGTTGTTTTCCTGTAAAAATAAAGCCAAGCCCCTGTTTTTCCGTCTTATTTCAAATGGAATGTCCTTCAACACTTTTATTTCTTTGTCTTTGATTTTCAAGGAAGCCCCACTTGACGCTTTTAATATTTGGTCTCTCACTTGTCTTCTAGAGAATCTCACAATCACTTCCCCAGGCAGATTATTTTTTCTTGTAAATTCTGAATACAATCTAAAGACCGTATCAATTTCACTTTGTATTCTATCTATTTTTAAATCTACCAGCAGAACCAAAGCATCACACATAATCTGTCTTTGCTTCTGGAATCCCTTGGAATCTTAAGACATAGCTTGCCCTTTCCATTTCCAGCCATAGCAGATGGGATTCATTGGTTTGTCTCTTTTTCTCCATCACGCATAGTTGTTTTTGAAGCTTCTTAGAGTTGGCTTCGACCACTTTAAGTTCCTGTTCCATTTTCTCTGCTGTTTTAGCTGTCTCGCTCAGCTGGGTCTGCTGTGCATCAAGCTTATGATGTAATGCGGTAACTTGTTCCGGCAGGGGTCGCAACGCTTCCATCAGCATCCTTTGAAGCTCTGCTGTTGTGTCCTGTCTAGGGGCAGGACTCACTGGGCATTTGGCGTTTCCAGCAAGAAGCTTAGGTTTTGTTTGTTTTTCTTTCTCATCCCTCCATGGAGGCGCCATGTTGAGAAGTTGTTTACTTTTTTAAAAAGTTGTTACAGTCTCCAATACTCTTTGCAAAGCCTGGTAAGTTCTTACTAGTTCCTTATTTTAGTCCATCATGCCTTTATAGCTCATCCACCCCCCCTTAAATACATAGTAAAAAGTCCAATTATTTTCCTCTTAGTGGGGGAGAGTTCCCTCCCCCACTTGCCTTTTAAGGGGGAGTTTCTGCTATCTTTGGCATTTCTCACTTAAACTTTGACTCACAGTTCAATATTGTTGTTGCTTTAAAAGCTCATACGCTTGGCCACCAAACGCTTGTTTCAGTGTGTGTGCTTCGTTCCATTCTTGGACACTCTGCGGTAGGACCTTCAGGGCCTGGGAAAGCCCCCCTTCACTGGCCAGTCACAGGAGGAAGAGCTCTCCTAGCGCCCCATAGCTGTTAGCCCAACCCAAGGGCTCCGGAGGTGGTGTGGATGATCGCACCCCCTCCCAGCTGCAGGCACTGGCTTGCGGCTCCCGGAGACTTGGGAGACCGCTGCCGCCATCGTAGCCACCAAAACCGGAAGTTGATATTTCTCTTAAAACAAATTCAAGTGGAAAATTATTGTTCAGATTTTGAATTTTCATGAGGTTATTCTGAAATCCCTACAAGACAAGTATTGCCAAAATGTTGACAGTTGGGTGCTGCATTCCAAATATCAAATGTTGATATTGACCTCTGCTTTGAGAAGCTCATGTCAATGGATGCTTATATTGAGAGTCAGCAATAAAAGTGCCTCATTCTGCTCTTTCTGCCATATATTTCCAGAAAAGACACTGATATAATATTTGAGCCCTTCTTCCTAATGAACAAGAAGAAAGCCAGTGAATTGGGGGAGTACAGATGCAAGACACTGCAGTTGTCCTGTTACTAGAAGAGATTTTGGAAGTAACATTTTGGATTTTCACCATCCTGCAAATGATGGATCTGAGAAATTTCATTCCTGCACCAGCATTCCCCGTTGTAACAAGGGAAGGGACAGAAAAGAGCCCTGGGAAAGGAGAAGGAACTGGGTCATTCAGGGTGTCATCCTAAGCAGAAGACAGTGGCCTTCGAGGGGTATCATTCTGCTTACGCTGGCACTGTCAGTGCCCCACAAGAGGACCAGCTTTAGATATCACAACATTCTCTTGTGATTACTCCTCCCTAATCAAGATACAGCCTATTTGCATAGAACTGCCTAGGAGAGAGCACTATCCAAGTGAGTTGACCATTGCCATGAAAAACTAAACTACTTGAAGCTGTTTTAGTTGCAGTTTGATAAGCAGGATACAAAGGGCCACTATGTGATCGATTGAAATCAGCTGCAAAACATGACCAGCCATGAGGTATCTTCCCACTGCCATCATCTCCTTTTGGCTGTCATCGAAGCCAAGACAAAAAAAAATTGATAAACCCCTGTGGGAAAATGGTTCTGTACAAAATCATAATCCGTGCCAGTGCTGATGTCAATAATATGAAAGAACTAAAAGACACCTAGGTTGCTCTAGGTTTAATGCTGCAAGTTATACAGGGTTTGTTTTATGAGATTTGAATATACTGGTGAGTGTGTGAATTTTTAGGCAACACATAACCTCCTAGAGCTCCACTCCAACATTTTTACTTCATCTGCATGGATGCAATGCCCAGCAGCCAGCTGTGCCTCATGGTGTGATGTAGAATGAACACTACCTGCCTGCTGCTTTAAATCTTGTCCTCTTGGGTTTGCAGGTATTCTAATTAATTTAACATTCCACTTCTGTAAATAGTGCTATTGGCTGTTGTATGCAAACAAAATAAGCTTTGCACTTCTAGCTTACATCAGAGCTCTTGGAAGAACTTGGCTTTTCTAAACACTAAGAGAGGCAAGCTAGCATTGCAAGAAATCTAAAAAAGAGTAGAACTTAGCTTTCCACAGAAAGATCTCACCAACAGACGAAAAGAGCTGTTAGCAGCATGGCGCTCAGAAGAGAATGGGCAGGATGTTCATGCCCACCCCTCTGAGCATGCATGGTTGGGGTTCCCACGCATGCCTGAGGGGTCAGTGTGAAAACCTTCTAGAGCTTTCTACAATACCGATGGGTTCAGCGCAGGTGCACTAACCCGTAGGTGTGAAGCAGAGACCACATCAAAGATCTTAGCAGAATAAAGCAACTAGGATCTGCCTTGCAATATGCTAGTATGGAGTTCTAGTTTTTTTCTTTCTGTATATACACTTTAGGAATCTGAATGAATGCAGATAAGACAGTATCTGACCTAATTTCATCAGCTTTACTTTCAAAATTGGTCATGGATCTGATTTTTAGGTCAAAGTATGGTGGCTATAATGGGGCAAGGATTTCTAGGTCAGACAAAGGGAACCATTCTGGATTATCAGATGTTTAGCAGGTCTAGCAATGTGGCATGAAAATCAACAGTTACGCTCTATTTGTTGTCTTGGAGCAATCAGAACTTAGAAGTGATACATCTGAAAACAACAATGATCTTCTTCGTGGTCTCTGTGCAGTCCCACACATGGGTTCTGTGCCTGCGCTTGAACCCGACCTCGGAGAACTACAAGAGCTAGCCTCTGAATTTTGGCACACTTCCTTCCCACACTCTGGGGAGCAGATACCCACTGCGCATTCCTGGAGTGTGGGAGGAAACGCCCTCCCACTCAGTTTCTTTTTGATCACCGCGCTGGTTGGACCTACCTCGTTGCGTTCCTCTACTTAGCTGCCTCCCAGGCCCCTTTTTCCTTGTCCTTTGCTGTTCGTTCTTCTCCAGCCTCTTCATCTTCATTTCGGTATTCATATCTTCAAAGAAGAAAAAGAAGTTTGTTTGTACTTGTGAGTCTGTGCCGTTCGTTGGCACCCCCCCTTCCCTTTCTCCCCTGGCCCTTGCCACTGCATGGAAAGAAAGACGCGCTTCAAGCGTTGCAGGAACTGTGAGGGAAGAATCCCTACCACTGACGAATACTCCCTGTGTCTTTTCTGCCTGGGCGAATCCCACAAACTGGTCTCTTGCACCCACTGCAGCAATTTCACCAAACAGGCTCAAAAGAACTGAGCTGTGAGACTGAAGAGCCACCCTTTGACTGGTAATGTCCCAGTTCTTCAGCTCCAGAGCCTCGCCACCTCCAGCTTTGAGAGAAGATTCGGCTAAGTTGGCAGCATCTTCGGCCTCGGGGGCCCCGGAGTGTAAGCCCAACAAACAGCCCAAGGGACTCTCAGCTTCGGCTCCGGACATGCCAAAAATGAAGAAGTTGCACAAGTCTAAAGACCAGTTGGTACCGACACCAGCCTTGGCTTCGAAGTCAACCCTGACCTTTGTGCAACCATTGGACTCTACGCCTGTGGGTGCACGGACTTCTGCCGCGACCACGGTCTCCATCCACTGTCACAGCTCCTCTCACTCAGGTGGTTCATGCACCATCTCACTCTCCGTCGGTGTGCAGTTACCCGCCTTTGGATTTCCTTGAAGCTGAAATGACTCATCAGGGTGCGCCCCTACAGCCTGTGGAGATGTTTCAGATGTCCCCGTGACATTGGTTTTGAGGAAGTCAATCCCGTTCTATAAATCAACACCATTTTCATTATGCTCCAGCCTCCCATGCGGTTCCTTTTGAGGGCAATCCTGCTATTCATCGGAGTCCTGATCCCCCTCTCCATGAGAGCATCATCTTTGGTCCCGTCAAGACCATTACAGATCTCTGTCCCGTGCTACATACCATGACGGCGATCGCTACACAAGCCCTTACTCACTGTACCCATCGGAAGACATCTTCGTTTGGCTTCCTCAGGACCAGACGCCCTTAATCTTTGGCTTGCCCATCATGTCTATTGTCATCAAGCCTCCGTCAGCCCCCCCTACAACCATGGTTTCTGTTCCTCTGGGTCCGCCTGGTAACTCACAGATGGGCCCTCCTGTATTGACACTGTCCGCGCCACCCACAGTGGCTGATAATCTTAACCGCCAGTCTTCAGCCTTGGAACCATCAGACGTCAGGTCCAAGGGTCCGGATTTGGACATTGTCAAGCTGGGCTCTCTCTAGCCCTCAAAGGGCTCCAAAGCCTACTTTGAGCTAGTCACTCACATGGCCACGGCGCTTAACATCCAGCTCACCAATGATGTCCCGACTGTCACGGACCTGGTCCACAAGCTGGTGCAGTTAGATCTTCCACCAGCCTCCATGCTCCCTATGTTCCCGGTCCACCTCGATGTCCTGCGACAAGCATGGGACAAGCCGGCATCTATTCCACCAATTTCGAAACGACTAGACTTGCAGTATCATGTACAGCCGTAAGATGTGAAATTCCTATTCTCGCACCTGGCCCCGAATTCGGTGATAGTTCATTCGGCATCCAAATTGAAGCAGGTGCAACACCCGGCTCCACCAGACCGGGAAAGGCGCAAACTGGATACCCTTGGGCGCAAAATGTACTCCGTTACCACTGCAACTGCTAAAATCCACAATTACCTTGCCTACTTTTCCGCTTACTCCTTCCACTTATCTAACCAGCTATCTACACTGGTTACAGAACTGCCTGAAGTGTCTCAAAAGACTGCCACCTCTCTAGTCACTGAGTTGTCTAGATTGTCGAAACAACAAATAAACACCGTTCACCATGCGGTATCCTTCTCCTCTAAGGCACTAGCCACTTCCATCACCCTCTGTCGGCATGCATGGTTACGCTCCACCAATCCGCAACTGGATATAAAGACAAAGGTAGAAGAGCTGCCTTTTGATGGTGAGGGTCTATTCCACGCCACTACAGATAAGACTCTCACCAATGTGAATGACAGCCATAAGAGAGCCCCTAGCCTGGGATTTTCACAGCCCTCCCAAGCAAGAGCTCCTCGAGCCAAACCCTGGAAGCCCAGTGGCCCTAAATGCTCCAGGTCCCCCCAGCAATCGGACTACTGGAAGCATAAGGCCCCTTCTGCCAAGCAGCAGTACCATCAGAGATCCAAAACCCCATCCACCAAAAAGGTGGCACCTCCCACAAAACAATCTCTTTGACTCCCTCCAGAGTCTGCAACGCTGCCCCCCATCGGTAACCCCAGCCTGGGGGACACGGCTTCACCATTTCTTGAACGCCTGGGACTTGATTACCAGAGACGTCTGGGTCATTACTATCATTTATCTAGGGTATGCCATCAAGTTTCCGCACCCCCGCAGGTCCCCCATTTTGTGTCTACCCCTTCCACTGACATCTTTTCCACAGAGGTTCAGGCTTTTCTACAAAAGGGAGCCATAGAGCCAGTCCTTCGATCCCAACAACATTGGAGGTTTTACTCCTGATATTTCATCATTCCAAAGTGGGATGGTGGAAAGCGACCCATCATGGATCTGCAGCAACTCAACAACTACATTCCACCCAAAAAGTTTTGGATGGTTACCTTTCAGGCTATTGTTCCACTGATACCCATGAGCGCCTGGCTGGCATCCCTTGATTTTCAGGACGCTTATTTCCACATCACCATTCATCCTCAACACCGAAGTTTCCTGAGGTTCAGGGTGGGCCCTCCTCACTACCAGTATTGGTTGCTCCCCTTTGGACTGGCAACCGCTCCGAGAGTTTTTACCAAATGCATAGCGGTGGTAGCAGCCTTTCTCAGGTAATGTGGAATAACGGTGTTCCCCTACATTGACGACTGGTTGAGGGTCACTCAGTCACAGTTGCAACTCCTCCCTGGCTCTCTGTGTAAACCTCTCCAAGTCCCAACTGACCCCTGTCCAGGACTTACAGTTCATAGGGACATGACTTTGTACCCCCCTGCAGAGTGCATTTCTTCCCTCAGACAGAGCCCTAGCTCTTTGCTCATTGGCATTAGTGGTGCTATCTTCGCCCACGCAGCCAGCTCAGGTGTTCCAACACCTCTTGGGCATGATGGCGGTGACCACCAATGTACTTTTGTATGCCAGGCTTCACATGAGACCACTTCAGTTGTGGTTTGTTCGCGTCTTTGACCCTTTTCACATGCACCAGTCCGCATCTCTCACGGTACCATCTGGCATCCTACCAGCCCTCTGGTGGTGGACCCTGGAGGAGAACCTCCTGACAGGTATGCCTTTCCACCTTCCCCCTACAAGTGCTATTCTGACTACCGATGCTTCTCTGTGGGGTTGGAGAGCCCACTGCAGGACATTAATGACCCAAGCTCAGTGGTCCAACTTGGAGCACTCTCAACACATCAACTGTCTGGAGCTCCTGGCCCTTTGGTCATTCCTTCCAGCTCTGTGTCACCAGCATGTGCAGATCACATCAGACAACATGGCTACCATCTACTATATAAACAAACAAGGCGGGACAGTATCCAAGAAGCTTTGCAGGAAAGCCATGGCTCTGTGGCATTGGTGCATTGGTCAGGACATACACCTTACTGCAGTCCACCTGCCTGGCACCCAGAATGTTCGAGCAGATTGCCTCAGCCGCGTATGGCTGATAGAACACGAGTGGTCTCTGAACCCTCTTTACCTGCACCCTATCTTTCAAGAATTCAGGTTTCCCAAAATCAATGCTTTTGCAACACAGGAAAAACAAAGTGCCGGACCTTCTACAACCGAGGTCCTCCATCAAGGTTCTTGAAGGAAGATTTGTTTCTCCACCTATGGAAGGGACATCTGCTGTACATGTTCCCCCTGTTCCTGCTCATCACCAGAACGATCCAAAAGATCATCCAGGATCGTGCAGACTGCATACTCATAACACCGTGATGGCCACGACAACTGTGGTTTGCACCTCTTCTGAAGTTGTCCCGTGCAACCTATCACCATCTCCTTTCGGTACCCTATCTACTCCCCCAATATTGGGGCCAAATCCTTCACCACAATCTGGGGTTTCTCAAGCTGACGGCATGGAGTATCCTGCCCTGACTTTCCCTCCTGAGGTGCAGCATGTTCTTCTGAATGCAAGGAAACTGGCTACTCGACGTTCCTGTCAGGCAAAGCGGAGGCACTTCATCTCTTATGTCTCTACTAAGGGGGAAGACCCCAAAACAGCATCCCTCCCTGTAATCCTCTCCTATCTTGTCTCACTTCATCGGTCAGGTCTAGGCTATTCCTCGCTAAAAGTCCATCTCTCTGCCATCTCTGCCCTACTGAAGGAAATACTGTGTTTCCCCACAA
Source organism: Gekko gecko (assembly GCA_029375565.1). Classification (NCBI taxonomy): domain Eukaryota; kingdom Metazoa; phylum Chordata; class Lepidosauria; order Squamata; family Gekkonidae; genus Gekko; species Gekko gecko. Next base: position 84,920,619 of record JAPDNY010000003.1, read on the forward strand.
TACTTCTAAGGCATTCTTGAAGGGTATGTTGAAGCTCACCCCCCTATCCAGCTGCTCATTCCAGCTTGGAGCTTCTCCCTAGTCCTCTCAAAACTCATGGGCAAGCCGTTTGAACTTGTGGCAACTGTGCCCTTACATCTGTTATATTGCTGTCATGTCAGCTAAAAGGGCAAGTGACTTGTGTGCCTTGCAAGCCGACCCTCCTTACACCGTTTTTCACAAGGACAAAGTAGTTCTTTGTACAGACCTGTCTTTTCTGCCCAAAGTGGTTTCGGCTTTCCACTTATCTCAGCCCATCGTCTTACCCACCTTCTTTGCTAACCCGGCAGATGGCGGTCAGAGAGCCTTTCACTCCTTAGACATCCGCAGGGCACTCTCGTTTTACCTCTCTAGGACGTCTTCCTCCCATCAGGACCCTCGCTTGTTTGTGGCTTATGGTAAGCCTCAACTGGGGTGTAGAATTTTGCCTCAGCGCCTGTCAAAATGGATCGCCTCAGCGATCTGTTATGAGTTGGCAAAGCCACCTCTGCCAGTCATGCTGAAAGCTCATTCTATGAGAGCTGCTTTGGCATCTTCTGCTTTCCTTGAGGGAGTCACCGTAGAGGACATCTGTGCTGCTGCCACATGGTCCTCGCAGACATCCTTTGTGATGCACTATGCCCTTGACGTCAGGGCACGCCGTGATGCGTCCTTCAACCAGTCAGTACTCCGGTCTGTGTTCCAGTGATGGATGGTGTTCCTCTTCCATAAGGTAGGCTGCCTATATACTTACTACGCACACATTGTTCTTCTCTCTTGTTGTGTGTATGGTATGTCTGTCTGTCTGTCTGTCTCTCTCCAGGGTGGAGCTGCCTGTGCCCACTCATTTGAGCTCACTAATCACCCATGTGTGGGACTGCGCAGAGACCACGAAGAAGATAAGCAGGTTGCTTACCTGTAACTGATGATCTTCGGGCGGTCATCTATGCAGTCACACACGCCCACCCAGCCTTCCCCACTGCTGGCACCTCTCCATGGTAATCTATCTCTCTCCTCTTGGGACTTGCGGCGGTTGGAAGAAACTGAGTGGGAGGGCGTTTCCTCCCTCGCTCCAGACATGCGCAGGAAGGAAACGCGCCAAAATTCAGAGGCTAGCTCTTCTCCAAGGTAGGGTTCTACTTCTCCAAGGCCAGGTTCGAGTGCAGGTGACCACTAGAAGATCATCAGTTACAGGTAAGCAACCTGGTTTTTCCTGCATTGTACATTTCTTCCTGCACAGTAATCCATCTCATGACATGCAAACAGCCTTGGAGAGAACTACAGAATATTTATTCAATGTAATGATCAACTTCCTTGTGTCCTCCACAGATGCCAGAGATTTTGAAGTTAGGTAAAACAGGTGTACAGTCTTTCTTGCAGGCATTCATTGGACAGAAGAGCTATTGGATGTTTCTTCCCAATCCTGAAGATCTTCAGCAAGGCACAAATGAGCATAAATAGCATCTCTCACTGTTTCCACACCAGAATACTTTGGGGCTGCACAGTCATTCTTTTTCCAAAAGTGGCACTGGAGCAGAATGCCATCTTAATGCTGCAGTCCTAATGACACTTAGTAGGAATTCAGTGATATTTTGAATCAGTGTGCATTAGATCAACCTGAGCACTGTCATTCTGCATAGTGATGAGCATTTTATAAAAGGGAGGGTGAATGCAAGCCAGGCTATCCTTAGAGGCCAACGAGGGGTTTTAGGTCAGGGGCACAGCACATGCTTTGCATGCAGAAGATCCCAGGTTCCATCCAGTTCAAAGATCTCAGGTAGCCAATGCTTGGGAAATGGTCTGCAAGAGCCCCCTGCCAATGGTCTGCACACAGGAATCCAGCCCTCTCCCTGCAGCAAGGCTCGCCCCATCTGTTAGGTGAAGATGAGGTACTGAGCTACTGGTGCTGGATTAAGTTTAGTAGAACAGAGCACTAAGGAAAATATTGGTTTAGGGGTGGGGGTTTTTTGTGTGTGTGGTCTGCAAAGGTACTGAGGGGAAATCTCAGCCCAGTATCTGCACACAACCTCACCTAACACAGGAGAAAAGGTGAAGAATCTATTCCTGGATAAAGTATGGATTCAGAAGCCCATGCCTGAAAGATCGCTACAGAAGTTGCCTGTTGTCTGCAACTCCCCCCACTCCAACCCCCAGCTGTTGTAAATCTATGGCTCCACTCTCTTCAGTTGGGCTATTTATATCATCAGGGTGTGTCCTGCCTGGCAGTCTTTTTTTTTTTTTTTTTTTGCATATTCTGCTAATGTGAATGGAGCTGACCCAGTCGGCACGACGTCCCATAATTTGTTCCTTGCTCCTTGTCGGAAAAGGGACTCTTGCACAGTCCTGTTTTCTAGCCATCGCTCTAGCCTCTTTCTTTTGCTGCTCTTTATTTTTCATGGCAGATTTGCCCCATTGCCTCCATTCATCTGGACACACCTTGTTAATTTCATCTGATGTTTATTTTTAGCTGAAGTTAAATCCAGCTCACTCACAGCCCTGGCTCAAGCCTCACCTTCCCCTTCACCGAACTACCTCCAATTTGTTGTGGTGTGTACAGATGCAATTGTGCCCAGACAATGTTTACTTTTAGTGGAGAGCAAACAGCCTACAATTTTAGGAGGAGGAATCCTGCACATTTGGAAATGTGTGACAGCAAGGGACCAAAGTGAAATGCAATGTGGCAAATATGTGCCTGGCTTCTGTTTTATCTAAAACTGGAGTTATCCCCCCCCCCCAAAGAGTTGATGGTTTTTTTTTTTTAAGGATCCACTTTTAGCAGCATGTACATTCATTTCTCTGTTAATTTTGGTTGAACTAGTTTGGTGGAGTCATTTTTTATTGTTTCAAAAAACCTGCAGAACATATTTGACCAGAGGTACAGACGAGAGAAAAGGAATCTGGTTGTCTACAGTCGAAAGTGAAAGTCGAAACAACATTCCTCTCTCTTAAAAACAACGGTCAGTGTGTTGTAGGCTTTGATTCTAAATTCGTGTGACGCAGGCAACAGGCAGAATGGGTGTGCGCTGTGCCTGCAGAACATGCTCCCTGACCACCGCATGGCCCTGCCCAAATGGCACAGCCCAGGCAAGCATCTGCGTTTGCCATTAAAGGCCACCATCAACAGAAAGAAAAGTGAAAGATTCAGAGGCTCGTTGCTTACACCCATGCGCTAAACGTTTCCTACCAGGAAATCAGGCTACGGGGCGGGGGGGAGAGGTCAGGGCCCAGTGCCAGGGACCCCAGTGAGGGATCTGTGCAGAAGGAGGCCAGCTACATTGCGGGAGGGGTTGCAAGAGCGGCACAGAACTGGCCGTGCTCATTGAGAGGGACTTTTACTTGTTAATAACTTGTTCCTCCTGTACTTATTAATAACTGCTATTATTAGTAATTTGCTTTGTTTTGTTAGCTATTGAGTCTATGGAAATTGAAGGGATGGTGGGGTCAACAGCAACAGCAACAAGGTCCCTACAAGCCTGTGGTTGTGTGAATAGGCTGGGAAACCCAGCTCCTCATACTAGCACCGTGACTGGTTTGTATAAGGTTTAAATGATTGTGTCCACTACTCAGGCTTGTCCTCTCAACTAGCCTGTGCTGTTCACATTAGGCAACTGAAGGCGCGTGACTTGCTCCACTTTGCACAATCAGTCTAAGTGGTACTTTGACCCTGATATCCAAAACCACACTCTCCTGCTTAGCCTGGGAGAGCCATCACCCCACAGAGGACATATGAGCTTCTCTGGTATACCACATCCAGTGGCTCTGTGCTGTGTATTAGATCAACCCGAGCACTGTTTTTTAGACTGCCCTCAGTCATTCAGGACTGCAAGACAGCTCTGTGTGGGATAAAAGGGTATTCGTGGTTCAGACATTGCGGTGCGTGTGTACTCTGAATAGAAGGAAGTGTTATTTGCACACCTCTGCTTCTCAAAGTAATCCCCTGATCCTGGGACTGACATATCTGAAGGACCCCCCTACCCTTCCCATAGGTGCCCCGAAGGATCTTGTGCTCACAGCATCAACCCTGACTGGTTACCCCAGCCCAAAAGATGTCTGCTTAGCCTCAGCCAGGACCAGGTCTTCCTCCAGCCTGGTGGGATCAGCTCCCACTGAAAATCAGGGCCCTGCGGGATCTTCTGTCTTTCTGCAGGGTCTGCAAGATGGAGCTGTTTCTCCAGGCCTCTGGGTTCTGTCTTAGTTGGCCTCCCTGCTCTAGTTCTCAATTCGCTGAAAGGGCCCATTTGATTCCACCCTGTGGCCCTAACAGATTTATATGAAACTGTTGCTACCTGTGTGAATGTTATTGTTGATTGTTTTAATGATTTTAATGTGATTTTATTGTAACGAGTCTTGGACTCGATTTCCTGTGATCCACCCTGAGCCCGCTTTGGGGAGGGCAGAATAAAATCTCTAAATAAATAAATAAATAAACCCTGCAGTTCTGGTAACGGGAAAGAGACCCCTTCAAAGTGTTTCCACCCAAAGCTTTGTTTCTGCTCACATCACTGTCATTATATCCTGTCATGATCTGCGCAGGACGCAGGGCTATTTTGGGGCAGGAACACACAGGAATGGAGTTCCGGCTGGCTCCAGAGTTGGCCACGCCCAGCAGGAACTCATTAGCATAACAGGCCATACCCAACAGCAGAAACTCATTAGGATTGGCTACATTAGGGGGTGTGTGGCCTAACATGCAAAGGAGTTCCTGCTCCAAAAAAAGCCCTGGATTTTGACAACAAACAAGGTAACAGAACAAGAAGCAAAAGGTGGGTGTGGCTGGATGACCACACTTCTGGTAACATGGGGATGTGGCCTAATATGCTAATGAGTTCCCTGCTCTTGGGTGTGGCCTAAAATGCTAATGAGTTCCTACTGGGCTTTTTCTACAAAAATAGCCCTGGCAGGATGGAGACAGGGCCTAGAAGCCTAAACTATAGGAGAGGCCTGTCTGGCAGTGGAAAGCAGACAGCCTACAATCCCCACAATGCTTGGGGACAGTTTTTAGCCAATCAGAGTACAGGGATTCTGTGAAGAGATTGATATATAGTTTGTGAGGAGTCTTCTGATTTTAGCTGTTAGCTGTGGAAAATGGTGTCCTTGCTCTCCGAACTAAACTGAAGGGGACGGTGTTCTTCGTCTCATCTGCGGCCTGGTCTCACAGGGGACAGGCTGGTCTGGTGAGAGAAAGATTTAGGCAGCAGCTCGTTGAACAGTGAAATCAGCTTTATTTACAGAGTGAGAACAAGATAGGATGACAGCAAAACTGGGGAGCAACAGGCTCCTTTTTAAACAGTCTGGGCTTGCTAAACCACACCCATTTGTGCAGTAAGGACCAATAAAAATATATACATTAAGTCCAATCACATTGTTTCCCTCCTTCACATATCTTGTATCCTGATTGGACAACTGCACAGAGTGTCCAATCAGATTTCAGGCTTCAGGATTTAATGGTAGCTGGAATCAAGCTCCTACATTTATGTATAGCAATACATAACACCTGGTAAGAAGACAGGCCTTAAGTAGTACCAGTTAAGGAGTAATAGGTAGCTTTGTGTTCTTTTTGCCTGCCAATACTGTTATACCTTTTTGAAGCACCTTGCCTTATTTGCCTTGCCCCAGTATTGTTCTTAATAAACCATTGTTAAGTACTCTGCCTGGTCATCACGCCTATGTTTTCTCGGCTGTAAAACGGGCATTTTTGGATTGGCTTGAGAGGGTACCCTGGGCAAGAGATAGTCAGAGGTGGGTTGCCATTACCTGCCTCTGTGTTGCAACCCTGGACTTCTCTGGTGGTCTTCTGTCCAAATACTGACCTGGGCTGACCCTGCTTAGCTTCCGAGAGCTGATGAGATGGGGCTAACCTGGACCATCCAGGTCAGGGCCAAAGATGATGATGCCATGACAATTATATTCTTTCCTTGCCCTCATGCTCAAGGGCAAGAAGCTGAAATATTTGCATGGGGAATAAGAGTAGAGCCATCCCCTGATTATAAACCAATGATGACATGTTTGATCTTGGGGGACCTAAGGCTTTTTTTAAAAGTATGTCTTCCACAGATCTTTATTCCTTGCACAGATCTTTATGTCTTGCACAGAAATGAATTGTGTGCCCCACATGATGCTGGGGGATTTTATAGGTGATAGTGTCATGATTGCAACGGGGTAAGAGCTTGGGTGGCTGAAAACTTATTCCAAGATTAAAATCTCCCTGTTCTTTCTTTGTGGGTGCCTTGGCAGGGAAAGAATACATCCTGAAGGGCAATTGCTGCCAAACCATAGTTTGCAGATGGGCACGGTGCTGTGCCACCTCAGAGCGGATAGCCTCCTTGGGAGAAAGGGGGATGGTCTTCTGTTCTCCATAGGGCTACAACAGTGTCCCTGGTATTACTATACTGGCCATGCCCTTCCAGACACATGAAGAAGAACTAGAGAGAGGATGCTGGTTACATGGAATTAGTACCCCCGATACTGACCAATTTGCCTCAGTTGTGGAGTTTAAGTATCCTACACAGCCAGTTCCCCCTCCCTGACTAGCCAAATGTGTTTATGCAGTGCTTCCATTGGCTCATATTATTCTAGTATGCATGTTGTGCAGTCCTAAATGCACAGTTTGGATATTTCACAGAGTATGTACAGCCCTGCTTTATCTGTGATTGCTGTACAGGGAGGTTGCAGCTCTGTTTACCTCTAGCAGGGACTAGAGGTCATTCGGTAAAAGGCAAATGAGAAGCTAACTGTTTAGAACAGGTTATTGCCCGGACGTGCATGTGTGCATAAGCTCTGCACAAGGGGACTGCAAAACCATAAGCTTAAAACTGAGCCCAACACGTGGCCTGCTGCGTCCATTATCCCCGTGTGTTTCCCCCCAAGGTTCAAACATTTAGATAGGGGGGCGGGGCGGGGGGATCCCAGGCTGCGACAGAGGAAAGCCCTAGTTTAAAAATGAGGAGACAGCGCCCCCTGGACAGCAATGCCTGCCGGGACGCCTTCAGGCTGGGGGGAGAAGGGATGTTCCCACCTTGGGCTCTTCCCAGTACTTTCTCTGAAAAGTTGAACCAACTGGGTCTGGGGTGGTGGGAGAAGGAGAAGTCAACCTGAGAAGGCCGGGTTTGCCAGAGCCCAGGAGTCCGGGCTCTCGGCTGTCCTTCCTTCCTTCCACGTAGAGAATCTGGGCGGCAGCGGCGGCGGTACCCTACGGGAGATACCGTCAAGGCCGCGGGGGCACCTGCCTTCGGGGCATGGTGCGCGCCCAGGGCCCCGGTCTCTGTGGCAAGGACAGGTTCCCCAGGGCTGGGGTCCTCCTGTGTCCAGAGAACCAGCCACGCTGGCTGAGAAAGGGAGAGAAACGGGGCTCGGGCGCCTGATAGTTCCACAGGCCCATCCCAGGCGAGAGAAAGGGGACGCCGGACCTCTGCCCCCCGGGCCAAGCGGGGTGTCACCCGGTGAAAGGGCGCCACAGCTGGGGGGGGGGCGCACCCGGACAGTGCTGCTCCCTCCCCCCAGCCCAGCCCGTCCCGGTGTGCGCGTCTCTCCCCAGGCGCCTCCTGCCAGGGGCCCGTCGGTGTTATCTGCTCTGGCTTCCCTCCACCTCTCACGCCTCGAGCCCTGAGCACCGGGCTGCCTGGCCCCGTCTGCCCGAGGGAACGGCCTGGCCGGGCACCTCCTGCCTCGGCCCCTGAACCCCGCCTGGTCTCCACGGCCAATGCAGAAGGCGCCAGGCTTGGCCCCGGGAGGGCGGGGAGGGCGCCGCCTCGACATGGTGGCCGCAGCGGGCGGAGCCAGCCGCACGGCGGAAGGAGCCCAAGCCGCGGGAGACGGGGCCGCCACTTGCCCGCTGCTGGCACCGGCAAGGGGAGTGGAAGGGGCGAAAGGGGAGGCTACGGGAGCGGCTGCCGCTAGGACGACGTCGTCTTACACGGCAGGGCCGAGCCGGTCTCCACGGGCCAGCCAGAAGCCCCGCTGCGCAAGAGCCCGCCCCCCCCCGAAAACACGGGGCCGCTGCCAGGAAAGGTGTCGGGGGGGGGGCCTGGGCGCCCGTCTGCACCCCGCAGGGGGGTCCCTGCTGCCTTAGTAGCGACCGGCCTCTTCCGTCCCCCCCCCCCCCGCAACCAGCCAGAGAGGCTGAGATTCCGGGTGCGCGTCCAACTCGTCGGCGGCGCTCCCGTTCCCGTCGGTCCTGCTCGAGGCTGGGGGCTGGCAGAGCAGTTCGGGGGTGGGGGGGCAGTAAGCCGAAAGGCCCCTCTGCCGCCGCCGCCGCCCTCCTTTGGCCCGGGGCGCTGGTGAGGGTGAGGGCACGAGCTCTTCCTCCCGGCTGGCAAAGGGCACCTCCCGGGAAGGGGCTCCCGCGCTGGCCCGTCGGGCGCGGCGCCTGCCTGCTCGAAGGGGGCGCGGGGCGGGGAGGAGAGAGCGGGTGTGGACCGAGCCGGGCGGAAGGGAGGAGGGGCGGCCGGGGGCCGAGCAGCCCCCGGGGGGGGGGAGAGAAGGGCCTGCCTGGCCGCGGGGGGGGGCGGCCTTTCGCCCGGGAAGGCTTCGCGGCGGGGCTCTCTGGACGTGCTCGGAGGGGCCGCTCTTGCCCTCCGGCGTCCCGCGCCCGCGTCCCTGGGCGGAGCTGGGGCCTCCCTCGACGCGGGTCCCGGCCGGGGCTGCTGCGCCTCGACTCCTGGCTCCGCCGGGGCGCTCGTGTTGACTTTGCCCGCTGGCAGCTGCGAGGGGAAGCCCGGCCCAGGCGGCATTGTTGTCTCAGCCGGTTAATCAGATCCCACGAGCCGCTGTGGAAAGGCCGGGCCTCCTGCCGAACAATGGGGCCCCCGGAGGCGGTGGTTAAACTTCAACCAGCTCCAACGCCCGGCTCCCTCCCCGTCGGAGCCCGGGGGCCGGGCAGCATCAGCGCCAGCCAGCGGCACCCGGGAGCCCTCCTGGCCGGCGCGCGCGCAGAGCGGGGGAGCCAGCCGGGACCCCCTGGCCAGACCCACGCCGACCACCTTTTAACCCAGCGCCAAAGAAACCGGCGGGGGCGGGGTGCATGGCGACCGCCGTGTGTGTGGAGAAGAGGGGGGAGGCGGCTTTTGCCCCCCGATTCTTGGCCCGTTTCCTGCGAAATCCCCGGGGGGGGGCGCTGGCTGCCCGGCCAAGGTGCCGCCTGGGCGGGTGGTGGCCCCTCTTGGCGCCTTCTTCCCTGAGCACGTGGAGTGGGAGGGGAGGGCGGTCAGGCTTGTGGGGCGGCCCCGGCGCCTGCCTCCCTGGACGGCGGCAGGTGAGCGCGGCGCGGCGCGGGAGGGAGGGAGGGAGGGAGGGAGGTCCGGCGGCCCCCTCCCCTCCCTCCCCGCCTCCCCCCCGGGGCCCTGGCCGAGGCAGGCAGGTTGGGCGGGAGGAGGCCGCGGGGAGAGGGAGGGCCGGCCCCGGGCTGGGTGCGGTCTCGGCGGTGCCCGATCCCGGATCTCTTCAATTTCCCCTCTCCGGCGCTGACTCGCGGGCCGCCAGCAGAGGCAGCGGCAGCGGCAGGGCGAGGAGAGCAGCTCCGGCGGCGGCGCTGACCGCCAGAGCCTGACCGCGGCCGCCCAAACCGACGGGGGGCGCGCTATTTATTGGCGGCTGCCGGGGCAGGCCCGCTCAGAGCCGCCGGCCCGCGCACCTGCCCCCCGGAGCTCGCCCGCCCGCCGCATGGCCGCGGCTCCCTGCCCGCCACCGCGGAGCGCCCGGGCGGCGTCGGCGTCGGAGCCATGAAGGCGGCACGGCCGCGGCTCCTGCTCCTGCTGCTGCTGCTGGCGCCGGCGGTGCGCGGCTGCGGGCCGGGCCGGGTGGTGGGCAGCCGCCGCCGCCCGCCGAGGAAACTGGTCCCGCTGGCCTACAAGCAGTTCAGCCCCAACGTGCCGGAGAAGACGCTGGGCGCCAGCGGCAGGTACGAGGGCAAGATCGCCCGCAGCTCGGAGCGCTTCAAGGAGCTGACGCCCAACTACAACCCGGACATCATCTTCAAGGACGAGGAGAACACCGGCGCCGACCGCCTCATGACCCAGGTAGGCGCCCCCCCCCGGCCCCGGGCCCGCCAGGGAGGAGGAGGAGGAGGAGGAGGAGGAGGGGAGCAGCCCGGGTCGCCCGCCTGCCCCGCCGCACCTGCCGCGTCCCGCCGGGCTCCGGCCACCTGCCTGCTCCCCAGCCCCGCCGGGGCCGCGTCCTGGCTTCGGGCCCCCTCCCCTCCTCCGGCCGCGGGGCGCGGGTTCCCGCAGGGTGACGAGGACCAGCCGCGTCCTCCCCAAACCCTGGGCGAGAGGTCGCGGCATCCCTCTCGGCGCGCGGGGCGGCTGGTTCCGAGCGCGCTCGGTCGGGATCCTGCAGGCGCCCACGCTGACGGCGGCCGGCTTCCCTCCCCGAAAGGCTCCTGGGCTCTTGGCGATCTCCAGCGGTCGCCCTTGCTTTGGCTCCCCTCCCCGTGAGCAGGGGGCCGTGACGGGATCCCCCCGCCCGCGCGCTCGGAAGCGTCGGGAGAAGACTGGAGCGCCTCGTCGCCAGGAGCAGGAGGAGAGGGGTTAAGGCGCGAGTGCCGACGGAGAGGGTTGCAGGGCGACGGGTTCCCCGGCTCTCTCCCGAAGGGCGTCGGGGTGGGGCGGCAGAGGATGGCCTGCAACGTCGCCCTTCGCTTTAGCCTGCCGCAGCTCTTCCGGCGAACTCCCCCTCCCGTCACCCAGTTGAGTTTGTGGCTGTCGGGACCTGCCGGTGGGATTCTCCCCAGTCTATCTAGCGCCTTTGCTTTCAAAGAGGTGGTGTGCAGAAGTTGTCTGCAAGTGATAATGAAAACCGAGCATCTCCGTGCTTCTCGGACAGTCCTCTCTGGTCAGGTCTTTGCGGGGGGGGGGGGGACGGGAGAACCCCCATCTCCTTTCTCCCCAGCAGGTTAATATTTTTCACTTTCTCCCTGGCCTCCTTGCTTTTTCATCTAAACTCTGGCCACTGGAGGACTGGCTTTCCTAAGAACTCTGGCCTCAGTTTGCACAGCAAAGGGGGGTCTAACAACTAATTGTGACTGAAAATACATGAATTGAGGACTAATAGCCTTAATCTGGGAGAATTATAGGAAGTAAAATATCACCCTGCGTTAACGTGTAAGTGAGCGGCTTAGGATGCCTTTGTGGGTGCGGGCTAGGCACGGCCCTCTCCGTTCCGGCTGCTTGATCTGCAAAAAAACCCGAAGAAACCCAGATCCTGCAGATAACTCTTATCCTCATCAAGGTTATCACAAAACTGTAGAACTGGGAGGTGTCTTTAATGGTCTGCTCTGAGTGGTCTCCTTGGAAAGAAGTAAGATTCTTGTGGATCACAAATGTCTCTGAGGTGTTAGCAAGATTCCTAAGACCCCTTAACATAAATTAATTGAGTCTCTACAGTTGCTGAAGACTGACCCAGGTGGCAGCTGCGCTGGAAGACTGTAGGAAACCCTAAGCCTGCTCACTCAGAAGCCAGTTACACGGAGGTTACAACTACGTATTTCATAGCAAACGTATTTCTTTTGTAAAGCAGTATTTGCCATCTAATATTACTGGAGGGTCAGGAGGTGTTTGCTGGGGAGGATCCTCTAAGCTCTCTCTTCCCCTCTTCCCAGCTAGACTCTGAGACTGGAAAAAACCCAATCTCACTGGCCATTCGGGTGGAGTTGTATGCGTGCAGGAGGACTGGTGGGCAAAGGGAGGATTATGTTCTCTCTTGACCATGGATTGTCCCCTGTAAAAGAGGCGTATTATCATTACCAGGCAAATGCATCTTTGGGAGACTCATGTTCGCTGAGATAACTAGCTGTCTGGCCTGTGTGATGAGGCCTGCAATCATCCTCTTGCATTTGTGATGGGGATGATTACAAAAAAATGATACTAGGGTGCTCTTACTTTTTTAAAAAGTCCATGTTTATGGACAGAATCTGCCACAGAGATTGTGAATAGGAAGGGGAAGGGGCAATTAATATTTCAGGATAATTGTGTTTGCTAGGCCACTTCCAGAGCATCCAGTTTCTTCTAAATACCCATCTTTACTTCAGAATCATGAGGGTCCTTTGATCCCAGGTGTGTCCTTGGGAGATTATCTGATCAGATTTAAAGGTAAATTTGAAGGTTTAAAAATAACTTAGATTTGTAAAAGATAAAAAGTGCCTAATTTTTAAAGTCTTGAAAACACAAGCAGAACAATAAAATACAGCTTTAAGCAGATATTCTAATAAAGAGGAAGTAAAGTTTTCCTCCATTAAAGGTCTCCCTAAATGTGATGGTGTTGGGAACAGTTGGTGGGAACAACTGGCTCCAGGGGGATAAGGTCATTGCTGGGGAGGCCTTATTCTCACCAACCTAAATTCCCATGTAGACAAGGTCACCAGAGTAGCCTGGGAAACAGCAGCACCCTAAATTGGACCCCGGGCGCTACAGCTAGCAAGCAGCTAGGTTCAACACCAGTTGAGCATGACTCAGAATGACATGGCAGGTCTTGCTTCCTCCTGTGAAGAGGACCATGGCTGACTGTTGCTGCATTTTGGCCTCCAAGTGGATTAATGGGATCGAGCAGGCACAGTGCTGACACTAGAAAACAAGGGAAATGTATCAGTAGAATTGGCTGTGGAACCTGTGCATGTGTGATTGCATACAGGGCCGGCCCCAGGCGTTTTTGCACACTAGGCAAGGACACCTTCTGCCCCCCCCCCCCGTGCTCTTTGCTTGGCAAGGGCCAAAGAAGGGAAGGAGGTTTAAACCCCCTTCTCTTTCATCTGAGTGCCGGCTTACTGGGTGCCCCGCAGCTGCAGAGCGTGCCAGCAAGCCAGGGAAGGGGTGGGGGTTTAAACCCCGTCCCTTCTGTCTGAGCACCGGCAAGCCAGGGAAGGGGCGGAGGTTTTTGGTGGGACTTTTGGCGGGGGGCTTTTGGTGCCCCTAAGGGCCGGCATGCTCTAGGCGAACGCCTAGTTCGCCTAGTGAGCGAGCTGTCCCTGATTGCATACACGCAGAAGAGAATTATTTGTAGATAATGAACTCACTAGCCATATGTCATTGATCTAGGGGAAATGCCTGCAATACAAATAGGACACACCTTTGAGTTTATGCCAGCATTTAAAGTGAAGACTACATTTTGATTCATTCTGGGGTTGCAAGCTGCTTGTGACTTCTTGGCTGTTTGCTGTGAGGGATGTTTTACGGAGCACCCATGTCTGCTTTGAATCCTCACTAGATGCAAGTCATCATAATTACTAGACATCCAAACTTAACGCAGAGAAAGGCCCCCCTGTGTGGCCTGGTGGATGGGAGGAGGGAATGAAAACAAAATCTTGGCTTGAGTCTGGGTATAGAAAGGCTGCTCACCCCCCCCATGCCTCAACTAAATCACCCATCTTTCCTCCCAATCCCTGAGAGTGCTTTATACATGACAGCTTTCCCAAGCTGATCTTCTCAGTCCTACTTGGCTTATTCCTAGGAAAGGGTTTTTAGGGTTGTATACTAATTTTCCTGGAGTTGCTCCCCTTAATATGCCTGTTGTTAATGTAGGGTAGAAAGTGAGACAGTGATCAGGCACCAGTGTTCCCTCTAAGCTGAGTTAGTGTGAGCTAGCTCACAGTTTTTTAGCCTCCGGCTCACACATTTGTGTCTTAGTTCAGGGAGGATGGTTCTAGAGCAAACTAATTTATGCAGCAGCCAAATCACCTGCTCACAACTTTAATGCCAGTTGCTCACAAAGTGGAATTTTTGCTCACAAGATTCCACGGCTTAGAGGGAGCATTGGCAAGCAACCATTTTAAAACAAATGCAGCTTTTGCATTTGCAGTGGTGATTTGGGGAAAGCAAACCTGAATTAAAGCTTTCCATTTGAAAGCGCCCCCAGGCAAGCAGAGCCCAGTGGGGGGGGTTGGAAGAGGCCTGTGAGGCGAGTTGGCCGCCCAGCTACTTAGGGCCAGGCCTGGCGTATCCCGTCCCTTTCACAAGGGCTGATCAGGGTAGGTCTGTGTCCGGATGGTGTGTCGTGTCCTCCAAAAAAACTCCTGGTGCGAAGCAGGAAGGCTCTTGCCTTTTTCCTGCTCTGTGGGAGCCCGGGAGCAGGGGTGCTACCTCAGAAGTTTCAGGATGGAGGTGGGAGTTATAGTTTCACGGGGACACACATCAGAATCCAGAGCATGCTCTTTAACAGGGTCGAGATTGAATTGCAAAACTCAGCAAGCAGCTGTCTGTTTGCAGAACATTTTAAAAGATTATTTCATACGTTTAGAGTATAATGGTGGCAGTACTACCAAAATAGGTCAAAAAGTCTCCTCAGTGTAGGTGGATGGCTAATTTGCAGTGCAATCCTAAGAACACATTCCTGGGAGTCAGCTGCATTAGATACAATTGTGTAGGATGCTGCATAGGATTGCACTGTTCATTGTCTAAAGGCATTGGGGTGGACAGCCAGAGAAAGAGCACAGTTCTACCGTGTGAGCTCCGAGGGATGGGACAAGGGGAAGTGCCCCCACCCTGCCTAAGTGGCACCCTTGGCAAATTGCCAGGGCTTGTCAGTTCTGACACCACTGGGGCTCCTTGAAGCTTGCCTTCCCCGTGCCTCAGTTTCCCCCTTCTTTCTGCAGGCCAGGGCAACTGGAAGGCTATTTGAGCAAGGTGAGTGCTGAGCATTGTGAAGATGTTGACACAAGCATGACTGAGATGCTTACACAGGGGACGATTCCCTCTTGTAAATTCCACAAATCTTGCCCGTTGGAGCAGGAACCTGGGATGGTGGTGACAGTTGGGGGAAGGGTGCTGTGGGCCTGCAAGTTATGTCTGTCTCTCTGGTATCACCGGGGAAATGCCTGTGGGCTCCAGGAATGCAGATAAGGACCTCTACACCCTTCTCAGCCGGCCGGCCTGCTAGCCAGCTAGGATTATGACCCAGGTGAGTCCTCAAGAGTCTCAGGAATGGAACTGGGAGTCTATTGAGTCCACCTTCATGCCTGTCCTGTGAGCATCTGCATCGGGGTCTCTAAGTGGCATGTTAAGAGAAAGCATGTTGGGGTGAGCAAAGTCAAGCCGAGGCTGCTGAGTTTTGCCCATGGCAGCCTCTGAGCACCACGTCCCTTGGAAAGGACAGTGGGGTGAGAACACCCACTCGACCCCCTGGGCCCGTATGGGTCACAATAACACTCCCCACTCCCTATCAGCTGCATAGAGCATGCCAATGGAAAACTGGGAAATAAATCTAACAAATAAATACGTTCCGGACGCTCAGCCAGAAGCCTGACTTCCATTTTCACCAACTGACCAATTAGTTGAAGCTGTACAGTGGAGTGTGAGGCCAGCAGTCTCTTTGTGAGGGCCTGTTATTCCTGCTTAGCAAGACTGTGGATCTGTGAATTAGGAGCCCCCCCCCGCAGAGCTGTTAACATTAACCCATCAGAATAATCTTCAGTGCAACCGGCTGCCTCTAGATGAAGGAGGGAGCTACTTAAAACCGTTGCTAGTGGGGGGGGGTTCGGTTTACATGGATGTGACGAGCGGTGCCTCAGCTCCCACCTTTTGCTTTGGGAGCAAGATGGGACACTAAGGGGCAGTATCAGAGCAAGGGGGGAGGCTGCCTGCTCCTCTCCATCCCACCCCTTCTTTTCTTCTCCTTAGCTCTGGACTAAGTTTTGCCAAGTCCAAGGGTCTACCATCTCCCTAGGCAACAAATTCCCACCCACTGGCCCTTATCGCTTCATCTTTCTCAAGAATGCCCGTCTCTGTTTGCTTGTGAGGCCGGAGCTCTGAGGTGGAGATAAGGCCCAGGGCATGGTGGCCTCCCCTCCCTCCTCATGGCTTCCTTGCCCTAAACCAAGGCCCGACACTCCCTTGCCTGTCCTCTGAGTCCCCCAGCCCAGTCAGTCCTCGCCTGACAAGCCGCTTGTGTTCAGGGGTTGCTGCTGATCTTTGCTCTCTCAGCCTCAATGCAGAAGGGATTCTCCTCCCAGTGCCCAGGCTACTCAGACCACCCTTTGCTGCACACAGTAGTTTCCTGCCCTGCCAGGGAACTGGGCTTTCCGGGCACCTCAGCGCCTCTTGCCATTGGATGGCCATTTTCCATGTTGCCTTCTGAACCAAAGGAAGAGGGAAGGAGGATGGAGGTGGAACTAGGATGTCTTTTCACAGCAGCGGTGAACAGGGGTGGAAGTTAAAATGGCCCTGGGCAAGCCAAGCTGAGAAGCCCCCAGGGTAGTGCAAGCCAGCACTGCAGAGGCCACTGCTAATAATGGACCCACTGCAGCCGGGGGGCAGTGCACAAAGAGCCCACTGGTGAGCTGGGCACAGGCACCACTGCGGATGGAGCCGCTGAGCTAAGTCGGTCTGCCAGCTCTGGCTGGAGGGATTCCTGGGACTTGGGGGGTGGAGCCTGGGGGAGGCGGGATTTGGGGAGGGGTGGGAGCTCAGCAGGGATTGGCTTCCACACAGTCTGCCCTCCAAAGTTGCCATTTTCTCCAGGGGAACTGATTTCTGTTGCCTGGGGGTCAGTTGTCCAGCCATCACGAGGAGGTCGGGTTGCCAGGTCCGAATGCCACACCAGCAGGGGGTGGAGGTGGGAGGGAACTTTCTGGGAGTGGGGCAGAGCACCATGATATGCTGGCGTCATGCAGAAGTGCCATCAGTGCGTCAGGGATGTTGTGCAGTGACACCCTTGTTTGGGGGCAAAACTCTATGGTAAAATCAGCCTCAAATCATAGAGTTGTGCCCAGAAAGAAGAGTGTCACCACCAATGTTCCCTCTAAGCTGAGTTAGTGTGAGCTAGCTCACTTTTTTAGCCTCCAGCTCAGATTTTTGTCTTAGCTCAGGAAGGATGGCTCCAGAGCAAACTAATGTATGCAGTAGCCAAATCGCTCGCTCACAACCTTGATGCCAAGTAGCTCACAAAGTGGAATTCTTGCTCACAAGACCACACAGCTTAGAGGGAGCATTAGTTACCACACAACGTCCCCAAAGTGCTGACATCACTTCTATGTGGCATCAGCGCATCACATTTATTTCCAGCAATGTTGCTGTTTTGGGGTGGGGTTTCCTCTGGCCAACTGGCTGGTGGCTGGCAGAAGCCCAAAGAACCCGGGGACCCCCCTTCGAACTGAGGAACGGCAACCCTGGGTGGAGTTTGACAGAAGCAAGTAGCCCCTAAAGAGCTGGTGGAGTTGCTGGGGCTTGGCTCCGGTTGCTCCTGACGACGAGTGGCCCTCTCAGGCAGACGACCACCAGAAATTTTTCCTGTAAGCAAAATGGCCAGCCAGTCTGGTAGGGAATGCTTCCAGGGAGGACTGGCCATTTAATTTGCAGGGGAAATCCCTGGTGAGCGAGAGGCCCTGGAAGGCCACTGGTGACCAGGAGCAAGCTGAGCCCAGTGGCCTCAGTGGTGGTGAGCCTACACTTTGGTCATGGTCACTGCAGCTGGGTTCCAAGTGGAGCAGACCCTGCAGCACCGTCAGCACCACATGGCCCAGACGGCCCAGCTTCCCCCAGAGCAGTCCTAATGTTCCCGTCTGAATGCTTTCCTGAGCAGCACAGGAGGGGACGTGGTTCATGGCTCAGTGATAAGGCATCTACTTGGCATTCAGAAGGTCCCAGGTCGAGTCCTCAGCATCAGGTGGTCGGTGACATGAAAGACCTTCACCTGAGACGCTGGAGAGCAGCTGCCAGTTTGAGCAGGCAGTGTAGACCTTGACGGACCAATGGTCAGATCCATTGTCAGGTGGCTTCACGTGTTCACCGAGAAGAGCATCCTTGGGGACTCCTCCCTGCTCATCCCAAGCCTGCAGCAGGATCTTGGCATAGTGGCCCTTCTAAGTGAGTGACGGCCATGACCTGCCCTTACATTGCTGCAGCTTACATTAAACATATTTTGAAACACAAGTGTTGTATGAAACAGAAGTAGTCCTTGCCTGCTTGTTTATGTATTATTCACTTCATCTATACCCTCCCTCTCTCCCCAAGGGGGAGCCAAAGTGGCCCCCACCATCCTTCTCTCCTGCGGTTAATCCTCGCAACAGGTTCAGCTGTGTGTGTGAGAGAGGCAGGCCCAAGGTCCCCCAGCAAGCTTCCGTGGCAAAGTGGGGATTCAAACCTGGGTCTTCCAGGTCCTAGTCTAATACTCTAACCACTATGCTACACTGGCTCTCAGCCTACTCCTCCTTATTCCACCTTTATTGCTCCTTTGCCTGTCCTTCTCCAAAGGGCGCTGGTGTGCCCCATCGTAGGAATTATAGAATGGAGTTGGACATTCACCATCTGCATCTGCTGGACAAGATAAGGGTGAGTCTGGGATTGCTACATGATTAGTAAGGATGGTGTAGGAGGGTAAGCCACCTAGCACTGGAGTTGCTAGCAAGGTGAGGCTAGGAGTTGTCCAAGAAGAGTCCTCAGGATTTAGAAACCCATCTTCACCAGTGATGCCCCAAGAAACGTTTTTGTGCTCTTGTTTATTTGCGCCTGAAACTTGGCGGAATAGCGTAAGTCAAAACTGCAGGTGGTTGGTGAATCAGGCTTAGAGTTCATTTGTATTGTTTACGGATTTAAGAATTTAAAAAGACAAAGTGTTTCATAATTCTTATCTCATTTGCTCTCATGCATAATCAGTGACGAACGTTAGGCTGAGACACAGTAACGTGTTCAAGACCTGCTCAGTTAGCCATCATTGATGTGCCCTTATGGCCCAACCCCCAGTCTTTATCCTGGACAACTTGTTCCCAGCATCACTGGACACTCTGTGGAGGGGCCCTGGAGAATCCATGTGGCTGCCTGTCTGTGGCTGTTGCAGGATCAGGGGTGAGGTCCGGGGGAACTTTGCTCTGTCCCTAGTGCATTCATTTTAGGCCGTTAGTACACTTTCTGAGGTTTTCTGGGGCTTTCTGAGAGGGTGGGTTCCATGTTCACAAAAATCTCTCTCTCTCCCCCCCCCCCCTGCTCTCCCAAGCGGCACTGGTCTGGAATCAAAGCCCCGGCTTTGTACCTCTTGAGTTTCCCTTTGCAGCTCTACCCTGACACCTACTGGCTTCATTTGGAACAAGCTGAGATGCTGGTCTCTTCCAAAATCAGTCCCCAGTCACACCTGATCCATCTTGCCCCCTGTCTCTCACACAGTCTCCTGGGGGCTGCCTCTTGATGCTCACATGCCTTGCCGTGTAACCATACTTGGCATAAGAAGCTGACTCGTAAGGTTCAGGCAAAGGAGGGGGTGGCCTCAGGCACCCGCCCTCCAGGGATGCCTCCTTGCCAGGCTTCTTGTCTCTCTCATGTGAGAGGCCCTCAGCGAGGAGGGCAGAAGCTGAGAAATGTGCCTGCGCTGTTGCGGGAAGAGCAGGGAACTGAACCCAGACCCTAGAAGCCTGTGGAGCTGCCTTGTACTAAATGAAACTTTTGATTCATCTAGCTCAATATTGTACACTGACTGGCAGCAGCTCTCCAGCAGCTCAGGCAGCGCAATGTATTTTCTAGCACCAGCTATTTGGGATTAACTGGTCAAACCTGGAACCTTCTCCGCGCAGAGCTTGTGGTTCCGCCAAGGAGCCACGCCTTTGGTTTGCTCAGTTCTCTTTCATGTTAAAAACAAAGCCCTCTCTGATTTTTTTTTTTTTGCATGATTCACCTACGCGCTGCTCCGAACAAGCGGTAAGATGTGGGGCCTGCTGAAGTGGACAGCGCGGTGTCAGTTCCCTTTTCGCCTGGTGTGGAAGAATGGATGAAATGCTACTTGAAAAAGAGACGGAAAGAGGCCCTTGAAGTTGTTTCAGAGGTCCCCTGAAGGCCGTCTCTTTTTATTTTATGTTTTTAGTTCTTCATAGGAAGAAATGATAAAGGCCACATTGGGGGGGGGGTCGTGGGAGGTCGCGTGGAGGGATTCGCTGCCTCAGAAGGAGCCTGTTAGCCTGGTGGGGACAGGGCCACAGAACGAGGGATTTGTGCCCCTGCCTTGTAGAAGAGCCACGACATTGAAACAGCCCCTCTAACTAGCCCCCCGTCCAGCCACAGGTCTCGTCCTCCTAGCTTCATTCGTGGGTGAATTCATGACGATGTCGTTTGCTGCTGCTTCTCATTACAGCGTGTCTGATGGGAAGAGCAAACCGTGGCTGGGGGCGGGCACCTTCCGAGGGCTCGGGATTCCCGGGGTACAAAAACCGCCCTCTCTTTGTCTCTCTCTTCCTGGGTGAGTTGTTTGTTACCTTCTATCTTGCCTTATCTCTGAGGCCCAGAACAAACAGTGGTGTGTGCAGTCACAGAAACTGGAATTGCTCTTTCTGCTGTGCCTGCCTTGTTCTGTTAGGGACAAAGGCCACCCCTGGCTCTGTGGCCTTTCCTCTGGATACGGGGCAGCCTCCCTTCCCTCCAGGGCCGGGCCACTCTGCTCAAGGCTGGTCTCGATGTGAGTGGGGGAGGGCGGGGAGCAGCGGGTCCAGCCTCGAGTCCTGGGAGAGGGCCGGCTGGAGTCCAAGGCCACGCGGAAGGCCCGGCAGGCTTCTTGCTACTGGGGACTGTATTCCACCTCACCCCCCAACAGCACCATGGGGGCAGTTTCATCGTGTTGCTGGAGAAAGGTCTGGGAGTGTTCCCACCCGGCTCTTTGGCCCTTGGCTCGCTGGGGGTGGAGGGGCTGCCTCTCGGATCATCCTGCACAGCTGCCTCAGCGTTAATGCTACCTCTTGTGTCTGTGCAAAACTCTGCCCTCCAGTGACATGGCCCATATATTAATGCTAGGGTCAGGTGAGGGCAGCGACGGAAGGTGGCACAGCAGAAAGGCCAGCATTAACAGCGCCAAGGGGGCTTATATACCTTCCTACGTACACTGTATATATCTCTGTGCAAATCAGGAGCTCCTGCTTGTCCACACAGACCTATCAGGACCCTACAGAATGTGGGTGAAGCCTGTATGCAAATGGCAGACTTTGTTAAAGGTACAGAAATGTCCAGCTTGGACAAAAGCTTGCTTATCCATCTATCAAAGTTTTGAAAAGTTAGAAATAAACTAGCATGCCGTGTGAGGAATAAGGACAGGGCCAAGACACAAAGGCACTCAAGGAAGTCTGAAGGGCCCCCTCCTGGGGAAAAATCACTAACCATTGGCTGCCCTTGAATGGAGCCCCAGATCTGCTGCTTCATTCTGCCCAATGGCCCTGCCAGGTGTGTGTTGGACATGTGAATTTGCGGGGGGGGGGGGAAGCATCAGCAGTCAAACACTCCCAGCTCTTCAGGCATCCACAGAGCCTGTAAAACATGGGAAGAAATAAAGATTTCATCATGATGGGTTGTGGATAATTGGCCTCTTCCTGTACTTGGCAAGCGTGGAATGGGGCCTGAAGTTCCCGTGTCTTCCCAGCATAAAAGGTGTAGTCTGACCATGGAGGGCTGAAGCTGGAACAGCCAGGCACACTGTAGCTGAAATAACACGATGTCTGATGGACTAGAGGGAAGCACAGACTGCTTGGCTAGAAGCAAAGCTCGCCAGTATCTTATTATACCACCAAAGCTGGCACAGCCTTCCACTTGACCACGGATGTAATTTTTCTACAGTGCAGTCCTAAGCAGCATCACACCTGTCTAGTGGGCTTGGAAAAGTGTAACTTGACTTAGGATTGCACCGTTAGAGTGAGGAACTAAAATAATTTCCTTGGTTATCTGAACAGCACTAAGTGTGCTGGGTTTTTAATTAGTCCCATTCATTTTTAGTTATTCCCATTTTACAGCCTTCTCCAATCCTAGGTGAGCTGACAGCCTTGGGTGAAGTTTATTTATTTAGGCAATTTCTCCCCCAACGGAGATCCAAAGCTGATTACAAAAGCCCTTAAATAAAATCTGAACAAGCATTTTACAAAATACAATTTAAATAAAGGGGGGGGGAAAGCCAAACTCGTGAGTTCATATCCTGAGCAGGTTCTGAGTCCAGCAGGGGGGCTCACACAATGTCCATAGGCTCCAGGTCACAAGCTAGGAGCCCTGTGCCAAGAACAGGTTTATAAGATTATGCATGGGATAGAGCAGGTAGAGAAAGAAGTACTTTTCTCCCTTTATCACAAAACAAGAACTTGTGGGCACTCCATGAAATTGCTGAGTGGTTGGGCTAGAGCGAATAAAAGGAAGTACTTCTTTGCCCAAAGAGTGATTAACACTTGGAATTCACTGCCACAGGAGGTGGCGGCAGCTACAAGCATGGACGGCTTCAAGAGGGAATTGGATGAACATATGGAACAGAGGTCCATCAGTGGGTGTTAGCCACGAAATATAGATAGGGACTGTAGGGCAAGTGATGCTTTGTATTCTTGGTGCCTGGGGGGTCCACAGTGGGAGGGCTTCTAGTGTCCATATACATATACTGCTCACCCTCTACCTATATGTATGGACTGATAACTTCCATTGTATCTGAAGAAGTTTGTGTACACATGAAACCTTATACCTTGAATAAAACTTCTTTGGTCTGAAAGGTGCCCCACTGGACTCAAACTTTGTTCCGATGGACCAAATTGTATATGGAGTTATAGCTGGTGTGAACAGCAGTGGAATTCTCTCGGGGAGAAACTAAGGGTTCCCAAACAGCATGACTGTTTTTCTGCTGTGTGAAAACTTTAGATTGCTTGACTCTTCATTATGCCACATGTTCTTAGCAGATAGTTCCAGGGCTCATTAGCATAATAGGCCACATCCAACAGCAGACACATATTAGCATATTAGGCCACACCCCTGACAGCAAAGAGAGAGAGAGAAGGAAATAAGGAGGGAAAGAAAGAGAAGGAAAGGGAAAGAAAGCGAGAGAGAGAAGGAAAGAAGGAAGGAAAGAAGGAGAGAAGGAAAGGAGGAGGAAAGAGGGAAAGAAAGTAGGATGGGAAAGAAAAAGAGGTGACAGTAAAGGTAACAGTGGAGGCTTTTCTATCTTCCCCCCTCCTTGCCTATTCTTGAGGAAGGGGTATTCAGGGCCAGATCGCCTATAGGGTGAACTAGGCGCCCGCCTAGGGCGCGCCGGGACTCGGGCGCCAAATGGCGCCCCACTCCCCCCCCCAAGCGCCCCCCCGCTGCCCTAACCGGGCGCCCGCCACCTCCGCCAGACCCCAGACCCCTTCCCAGCTTCCCTGGGGGTCCCGCAGCCGCGGAGCCCCCAGAAAAGCCGGCGCCGGGAGGGAGGGGGCGGAGGCTGGACCCCCGCCCCTTCCCTGGCTTTCCTCGGGGCCCCACAGCTGCGGAGCCTCCAGGAAAGCCAGCGCCCCGCCACCGCCCCCGGTCTCCAGGCCCCACCGGGACGTTGGCATCCCCGGGGGAGCACCCCAGGCTGTCCTGCCTAGGGCGCCCAGACACCTGGAGCTGGCCCTGGGGGTATTGCTTTTGCAAACAATCTCATCCCCATGGTCTGCTGCTATGTATGGACTACTCGCAGTGTCTTTTTGATCAGAGCTGCAAAATCGTTGTCCTAAGAATTAGCGAACAGTCACTGATTTGTTCAGTCCTACCAACTTACAGGCAATTCAAAGGTGTCAACAAAATATACAAGGAACACATAAAATACATATTTAAAACACAGAGAAACTCAGACTTGAAAAATGGTTCCTTAAAGTCCATCCTTTATAAAGACTGAAAAAGAATGAAAGCGTTCTACACGAAGTTGTGACACTGGAACAACTGAAAAGATGGCTGGGTCTGTCTTCTCTACTCTGTTTCAATAATTCAAAGAGGGTTGATTATATCAAAAAAGATGAAAATGATGAGATAGATGTACGAAGAAGGAGGGAAAGGAGGAGAGAAGAAAAGGAGGGAGAAAGAGGGAAAGAAAGAAAGAAGGAAAAGAGAGAAAGAAAGAGACAGAGAAGGAAAGAAGGAGGGAAATAGAGAGGGAACGAAAGAAAAAAGGAAAGACAGAAAGAGGGCAAAGAGATGGGGGGGGGAGGCTCTCCCACCACCCCGGTCAAGCCCCTGCCACCCTCTGCGACCCCCCCATCACATTCAAGCCCCCACAGCTCCCCGCCGCCACCCCGCACCAACATTTACCGGAAGCAGGGAGAGCGGCGAAGGAGGTGCCGCGAACCCCACTGGGGCCCTTTCCCACCTTGCCTGCTTTTTCTTACGAGGATCCAGCGAGCTCCTTTCAGAGCAGGGAGCTGGGAGGCCTCGGACGCCTACTCGCCCCGCAGGGAGCCAGCGTGCGGGGCCCTTTCCCGCGAGCTCCTTTTAAGTGCAGGGCGGGGTGCTTTTCCATGGCTCCCTGCACCCTTGTGGAGACCGGGCACTTTCCCAGCGGCACGGATGGGTGGGCCCGGTGCATTTCAGCCCCAAAATAGCCCTGGATAGCTCCTTTCACACCCAATTGATTCACACCAGGGGGCATGGATCGGGCTGGAGTTGAAGAATAAAGAAGGTGGAGCCATGCAATCCCATACTAGTCAGGAATGGCCCATTTGAGGTGGGAGGGCAACCCTGGCAATTGACCTTCCAGTTTGTGTTTGCAATGAGAAGTGTGTTGGGGGGAGGGAGTTTGGGATGGATGACAGGTGCCAGCCAGCTGAGCTAATGCTAAGATGGAAGAAATGGAGCTTCTTATAGAATACAGAGACCTTTTGTGAATGAGTTCTCTTGCATCTGATAAGGACTGGGTCATGTTCTAGTTATTTTTAAGGATAAACTCACCCTATTAGTGAGACCTGATCTAGATGTCAAGCTGAACTAGGCAGGAATGGGGCCAGAGAGTCCTGAAGTGCTAGAATGGACTGTACCATTTTGGTGAGGATTAGATTTATGGGGTCCGAGTTACAGCCCCCCAAAGAAGGTGCCCCCAAGGAAAGTGCTTTCTCGGGAAATGACAGCTGGTCATTTTGACAGGTGCAGGTTCAGGAGTGTATCAAATGGATCCTGTACAAGCCTGGCAGAACCAATGCCACTGTGGCAGTGCAAACCCAACAGGACTGAGGTCAAGCCACAGAATCTCCATAACTGAAGGGGGGGCATTTTTGCAAGCCCAGCACAACTAGTTACAATGTGCAAAATGCCCAGCAGACCCCAGTGGCATTGCAAGTTTAAAAGAACTACTCTCAAAGCACAGAGCCACAAATCCAAGCAAGGGGGAGTGGGATTTTGCAAGCTCTGTGCAAGAAAATGGGAAGTGAACAGGAAAGAACACCAGCAAAGGGGGGTGAACCAAACCCGTAGCCAGGATTTTTTAATTTGGGGGGCCTTTAAATAAGTCAGGGGGCACCCCCCACTGACATCCAATGAATGTCACAAATACAAAACTGGAAGTCAGGAGGCCTGGGCTGGATGGAAAATCAGGGGGCCTTGGCTAGGTCCCAAGATGCCCCACTGTAGCTACAGGCCTCCTTCAAGGCCTCTTGAAACTGACATGACTAGTTTGAAACTAAGGAGTGTTTCCAAGGCTGGAGAATTCTACCCCCTCTGTTGCTCTGAAGTTTGGTAAACATTCTGTGTAAGCTGAGACAGTCTGTCTGGAAATGTATCCATTCATGAACTGACACAACCTCCATGAACAGCTTGAAAGTTCATGCTGGTTGACCTGCCATGAACTTTAGTTTGTGAACCACAAACCCACCAAAATTTGTCATGAACTTTAGTTTGTGAGCCAGTTTGTACCCATCCCTATTCTATGACATCATACCCCATTGAAGTCCCTCCCCACCCCAAACCATGCTCTCTTCAGGCTCTGTCTCCAGGTACTTCCCAGCCTGGAGCTGGCAGCCCCATGAGGTGGCAGAGTTTTGAGGATCACATTTTAAAATGCTCTGGTCTGTGGAAACCCTTCCTGCAAGGAGATAACACAACTGGGAGCAGAGGGGCTTCCTGAGAAATGTGCTTCCTGAGGAGGTCATCCCCCCCCCCGCGGTGTGTGTGGGGTGTTTTTACATGTGAAAGCATTCAAAACAGCACCTCCCCCACCTTGCAGTCTGAAGTGGTGCCATTTGTTTGGTCTCTTTAGAATTCTGTTAGCTTTTCATTGTTCCGCTGGCTTTGGTGGGATTTAGTCTAAGGTCAGAACTCCCAGGCCCAGGCCTCCTCACTGTGAGGCAACATGGTGTTGATCTCTTCCTGTTCTGTCCCTACAGCGCTGCAAGGATCGTCTCAACTCGCTGGCCATCTCAGTCATGAACCAGTGGCCAGGCGTAAAGCTGCGTGTGACTGAGGGCTGGGACGAAGATGGCCACCACTCCGAGGAGTCGCTGCATTACGAGGGCCGTGCCGTCGACATCACCACATCGGACCGTGACCGCAACAAGTACGGCATGCTGGCTCGCTTGGCTGTAGAGGCTGGCTTCGACTGGGTCTACTATGAGTCCAAAGCCCACATCCACTGCTCTGTTAAATCTGGTAAGGGGAGCCAGGATTGGGGCGTGTCAGCAGGACCAGAGGTGGGGGTTGGGAGGCCTCAGAGTCTTTGGCACAGGGTGGAAGGCTTGGTGGACTAATGCAAAAGTGAGGGAGGGGCTGTGAAAAGTGAAAGTCACTAGCATGCCATACTTCACTGGCCATTTGTGTCGCAGGGTGTGACTTGCAGGGATTCTGCCCTCATGGCTGATCTGAGGTGGCTTAAGAAATTAAACAACCTTGACCTTTAAGAGCAACTCAGTCCCCCCATTTATTCCAGAGCAAGTACTTTGCCCAGCTCTAAGTCTCCTGGTTCACGCATGGAGGAGAAGGAGGTTATACCATTTAAGTGCAGCTGGTGAATTTCAGCTTTGAATGCTCCTTCCCATTAAAGAGAGCCAGTTTGGTGTAGTGGTTAAGTGCGCGGACTCTAATCTGGGAGAACCGGGTTTGATTCCCCACTCCTCCACTTGCACCTGCTGATGTGACCTTGGGTCAGTCACAAGCTCTGGCACAGCTGTTCTCTCAAGGACAGTTTGTGTTAGAGTTCTCTCAGCCCCACCTACCTCACAGGGTGTCTGTTGTGGGGAGGGGAAGGGAAAGGAGTTTGTAAGCCACTCTGAGACGCCTTTGGGCAGTGAAGGGCGGGGTATAAATCCAATCTCTTCTTCTTCTAAAAAAACTCTGCAAAGAGAAACCTACTGCAGCAGGGAAGAAGCTTCTGTGCTTTTTCTTGCTCTGGGAATTCTGCAGACAGTTTTTAACATGGGGAGTGTTCTAAAAAGCGAGGCTCCACCTTTTGTCTCAAGTGGTACAATCCATTCTGGCGGGGGCGGGGGGGAGGTCTGTCACTTCATTGCCTGGCTCTCTGACCATGTTTGGTATAACAGGGCTAGAACAGGGGACACCTGCTTTAAGATCTGATGATGGGTAAAGCTATATCCACAAACCTCCCACCGCTGACTGGTGTTCTCTCTCTCCCTCTCTCTCTCTCTCTGCCTGCCCTTCCCCTCCCCTCCCCTCCCCTGCACTTGAGTTAAGCTCTGTCCATTAGAGGGCAGCACTGAGTTTGGGTCAGCCATAGGAATAGTGAGGCGAGCAGGAAGCTGAGTGGTGGATTGGGATCAGGGCTGCAGGGCTCCCCCTGTGGGCCAGAATACCCTGCTTTGACTGTGGCCTCTTGTTCCTGTCCTTTGATCATTAGCATGACCCGCTGGTATCCTGGCCCTTTCCAGACCTACAGGGTCTCTGGCTGATGGGGAGGAGGTGCCTTTGCCCAGCTTTGACCTCACAGTGCCTGTATCAGCAGCCGAATCTCCATCTGTCTGACTGCAACACGCCAGGAGTGGACAGCGCTGGAGAAAGAGACTGGCTCAGCCAGAGAGGATCACAGCCCCCCCCCCCACCCCTTTGGCACTGTGGCTTCTGCTTCCTTGAACTCCCCTGGATGGAGTTGTGCCAGCCAAGTAGAAAAGAGACATTGTCTAGCAGCTTCCGGGCCTTGGACTTTGGGTACCCAAAACCTTGATATCTGCAAAGCTGCATCTGGCCTATATGTGGCAGATGTATCAAGGACTGAAGGTTTGCATTGGGTATGTGACATGTCCCGTCAAAAACGGGGCATCTTGGACTGCCAAGTGATGTCTCCAGAATACGTATTTAACATATCTGCTCTAAGCTAATCACAGGAAATGACTTTCACTGGTCAGGATGCCGCTTTTCTAAAAGGGTATTGCAACATCACAAAATGCCTGGAGAAAGATGCCAGAGGTTGGAGAACTGGCTTGGTAGTAAATGACTGGAGGTGTACAAATTTGCAAGGAGGGCGCTGGATACAGAATGCTATGATAGAAGTAGTGGAAAAGAGGAAAGGGAGAGCCAACATCTTGGAAGGCCACCCCAAAAACACCCTTGTGAGAAACCCGGCCACAGTATTTGACAGGGACGGCACTCGGGCACTGGAGGCTCCGGGAGGAAGAGACCCTCCAGCATTCCATGCGGGTGGATAAGATAGCGCAGCCGTGCAGTGAGAGGTGCTGGGTGCAGAAGGAATGCCTTGGCCTGTGTTAGTTGGGGAGAAGAGTATACTTTAAAGGATGACTCTTCTGTGGACGGAAATGCCGTGTATCCTGGGCAGCCGGCCTGCCATTAAGTGCTTTATTAAATGGCTATTTTTGTAACAAGCACGTGTGGCCTTTTCTGTTTGTTGCCTCCCATCTCTTCATCCTCTTGGTTTCTGCAAGTTTCCCCCCTTGTCTTAATTAATTAATTAAGCTTATATCCCATCCTATCTAGGGCTCAGGGTGGCTCACAACATATAAACTAATTAGTAAAATGGGAATAAACATCTAATTAAAACCAAATTTAAAACTATCAGAACAAGATGACAAATAAGACAAAAAGAACAACTCCGGGGCAGAGTCCGCAGGGCCTCCTCCAGGATGGAGTCAAGTAATAAATTACTGTGTGAATGAGTTAAAGTAGATTTCAAAACTTTTTAAAAGTTGAACTTGCTCTTTCCCAAAACCTGACAGTTATGGCACAATATTTATGCTTAATGGATTACCCTTTTCCTGTTCTATCTGATGCCGAGGAAACAGTTCTTCTGAAAATGCTCAAGGTGGGCAGGAGCCAACTTGCCTTGTAACCACTGGTGGCTAGAAGCAAATTGAGCCAAGTGGGCCCTCCAGTTCTGGCAGCATCAAAATGGCTTCTTGGCACAGACCTGAAATGCAACAGTAATAGCCGTAAATGTAAGCCTCTCCATCCGGGGAGCCTGTGCTCTTTGTCATGGCCTGGGGGGCATGGCCTCTGGAGTATGGCCAGCTCAGCTTGCTCTAGGGCTGTGTTAATAACTCAGTCTACCCCTGCACATGAGGCGTAACCCAGTTTGGGTTTCACTTGGTCTGCACAGCAAAAGGAAAGCCCTAGACTGTTTGGATTGCAATCTGATCCTATGGACTATTTATTGCACATTGTTGTTGTTCTGTCGCACAGTCGAGTCCGACTCTTTGCGACTCCATGGACCAGATCATACCAGGCATTAACAGCATTCAAAATTGCATGGGCTATTGCACATCAGCAACATCCAGACATGGCACAGCTGGTAGCTTGCATTTCTCTAACATCCCATATGTGGAAACTGCTTTGGTAGGTATCAGTCAAGAGAGGACAGCATTCTTATGCCTCCCTTTGGTGCCTTGAGTTGTTTGGGATTGGCTCCTGGAAGTACAGTCAAGGGGTTCTGTTAATCAGCCTGCCTCTGGTGTAGCAAGAACAACCCATGAAGATACAGAGGATTTATTCTAAAACGGCTGAACTTGCACCCAGGGATCCTCTTTGTTTGGAGCTGCACAAATAGTCAAAAAGTTTCACGTCGCTTAGCTCAGTGATTCAAACAGTGAGGTTTCTATTTCTGTGGGGCTGAGGCTGAGAGAGTGTGGCCAGCCTAAACTTGGTCAATGCAATGGAAACCAAAAGTGGTCAAGGGAGGAAACCATCCAAGACCTTCTAAGCAAAAAGAAAACACTAAATACACTCATTTTAACTAAAGATCTGTCTGAAGAAAGCGGACTTCTACCAATATAGCATTCGACCCTTAAGTAAAGCCATACTATGGCAAATTTACACGGTAGTCTTCATTGTGTCTGTTAAACAAAACACATTCTGTCAACTACCTTTGAGACGGGGCATAACTTGGTTTCAGACTTAGACTAGTTTAACAGTCTTGCCCACTAGAAACTATAGTTCTCTCTCTCTCTCTCTCTCTCTCTCTCTCTCTCTCTCTCTCTCTCTCTCTCTCTCTCTCTCTCTCTCTCCAAACTACAATTGTCTCAGTTCTCTGGAAAAGTTATAGCAATTCACTAAACACCTGGACATGCAGGACCCCAGTGTTCTGGTCATTCTAACTCAATGCAGGGTGTGAACTTGGGTATGTGGCATCAGAGTTGAATTAACCATCCCTGTGTGCAGAGCCTTTCTTTGGAAGAAGGTACATTTTGGCTCCAGCTGACATTATTATTGGTTCTACTACCCCAAGTGCCGCTTGTCATGAAGTAAAATCTCAGTTCTTTGTAGAAGCAATATTTGTGTTGTTTGTATGTGTGATCTCTCTTGAAAATTCTGAATGTTTACAGACACTTTCCATTGGCCCTTTGAAAAATCAATAGATTCCTATAGTCATTTAGAAGGAAAAACAGGTTGCTTACCTGTAACTGGTGATCTTTGAGTGGTCATCTGTGCAGCCGCACACCATGGGTTTCACGCCTGTGAAACCCATGGTGTGTGGCCTGCACAGAGACCACCAAGAAGATCCTATGCATCCCTGTAGCCATTCTCTGACACACCATTTAGTAACTGGGCTTGTCTCTCTGTTTGTGTGTCTCGGTCTAGAGCATTCAGCCGCAGCAAAGACAGGAGGATGTTTCCCAGCCCGGGCACTGGCAACTCTAGAGAACAGGACCAAGATTCCACTGTGGGCACTGAAGCCTGGGCAGCAGATCCAAGCCATGGATGAAGAAGGCCGTCTCATATACAGTGAATTCCTGACATTTCTGGACAAAGCACCTCTGATGCACACTGCTTTCCACATCATCGAGACACAAGATCCACCCCGTCGCCTCACTCTCACGGCAGCACACCTCCTTTTTGTGGGGGACAATGCCACTACACCCATGAAGGCTGTTTTTGCCAGCCAAGTGCACCCAGGCCAATACGTGCTGGCCACAGAGGGGACTGAGCTGCGGCCAGCCAGAGTAACAGCTGTCTCCGAGCAGATGGATATCGGGGCATATGCTCCCCTCACCAGCCACGGAACAGTGGTGGTGGATGAAGTGGTGGCCTCCTGCTTTGCATTGGTTCAGGAGCAGCACCTGGCACAGCTGGCCTTCTGGCCCCTTCGACTCTATCACAGCCTGACAGGTGGCCACTGGACCCAGCCGGAAGGTGTGCATTGGTACTCCACACTGCTCTATCACCTGGGCCAGATGCTCCTGGCTTCAGACAGCTTCCACCCACTGGCCACAGCACAGTTTGACAGCTGAGCTGATGTGACAGAGGGAAACGAGCAGGTCACCTTCCGTGGCTCTAGGAGGGGCTACATGGCGGCCAGAATCCTGGTTGTGGGGGAAGATGGGGCAGAAGACCTGTCCACTGGCTCCCCATGACCTTCCCCAAGAACGAGGGCTGAAGGGAGGTGTTGACTCCTCCACTGTTTCCAAAGAGTCCTTTTGGGCTACAGAAGGGGAATGCCCAAGGCTGGGCTCATTTGCTGCTATTTTGGTTCAAGAAACTCCAATACAAAGTGGGGGGGCTAACCAGGTGGATGCGGGTAGCAAGTGGAGATTCTGAAGCTTGGGACGAATGAATGAGGGGCAGGAAATCCTGTACGTGCCCCAGCAGGCAGACTGAGAAAGTAGGAGGGGTGTGTGAGTGGCTTGAAGCAGGGGGACAGCTGCAAGGAGACAGCCGGAAGGGGGTCAGAGTCCTGCGAAGAAGCTGTGTGAGGTTCCTAGAGGAATCCACAGAAGCAATTCCCCTCCAGAGCTGGGCCTGTCTAGGCACTGCCGTGTTGTGCTTAATAGCATTGTGACATCTACAGTAGCCACATGGACCACGATATGGGGACGATATGGGGAACTCCTTAGCTGCAGAATGAGAGGGGGGGTCACTTCCAGCTGCCAATCAACTGGCCTTGTGTTGTGGGCGGTGATAGGCAGGCAGGCAGGCAGGCAGGCAGGCAGGAGGACACCATTGATGACGAGGGAACAGACAACAGAGAGAGGATATTTTAAGTAAGCACCCATCTTCTCTGGATTCACTGGACTCAGCCTAATGTAATGAACACATTCACCCACAAATGACAGCAATCACTCCACCCATCAACCTGCACTGGAAGACTGGAGAATGGGCTGCAAGGGGGGTATGTGTGTGTGCGTAAAATCTTTCACCCTGCTTCAAACAGCCACCTGACTGTATTTCCCAAGGGGTGGTGAAAATCAACTCACCTGAGTTAAAAGGTTCTCGAAAAGTTGCCTGAGGGCACAAATCTGGAAGTGGAAGTCCCTGTTAGTGGTGGGGCAAATGGATGGGGGTGGGCAGGGAGAGGGTTAGAGACGGATCCTGTTACCTTTTCTTCATTTCCCTTTACTTCTGGATGGTACTGGAGGAGCTGACTTTCTCTTGGGCTCTACTCTTCCATTATCACACCATGCCAAGCTGGATAACTCTGTTCGAGTAACACCTGGCAGTTGATGCCTGGATGCTTCTGAGGGGGATGGGCAAGGGATGTGCACACCTCTGAGGGATGTGCACACGTTGTTGTTGCTGTCCTGGATATGGTCATCAATAACATGGTTTCACAGAAAAAAAACATTGTCAGATATCATTAACAGGAGTGTGGGGAATTTCAGGGGAGAATCGGGAGGCAGGAGGGGCAGATTCCCAGGCCAGTCCAAGGCATGTCACCCTAAGCAAAGCACACCCATTCCCTTCTCCTGTCCCAGCAGTAGTGTGGGTCCAGGCCATGGTGTTGCTGCCTGCATTGCAGATGACTGGGAATAAGCGGAGCCCTGGCGGCACATCTGCACTCTCCTTGGGATTGTTGTGCTGCCATGTGTGATGAGCGGCCTCCTGTAGTGTTTTCCCAGTTGCATGGTCGTGTTTGTATACTCACTCCCTACAGCACAGTTTAGGAAGCGCTTCTTGCTCACTCACCATTGGTGCATATAAGCTGTTTCTGAGTGAGCAGCCGTGTTCCCTCTAAGCTGAGTTTGTGTGAGCTAGCTCACAGTTTTTTAGCCTCCAGCTCACAGTTTTGTCTTCGCTCAGGAAAGACTGGCTCCAGAGCAAACTAATCTATGCAGTAGCCAAATCGCCCACTCAAAACTTTAATGCCTGTAGCTCACTAAGCAGGATTTTTGCTCACAAGACTCCACAGCTTAGAGGGAGCCATTGGTGAGCAGGCAGTAAATCCTCTCCCCCAGCCACCCCCGTTCTGAATAAGACCAACTATTTTTGTGGGTAGGCTGGCTTGTAAAAAATCTTGTGGGCTGGTCCCTTTGGAAGGCTTCGTAGTACGTTTTCCTGTATGTAAGTAATATCCAAGATAGAAACAGTCACAAGAGCAGTCTTTAGATGGGCCCTAGATACCCTGTTTCTGAGAATCTCCTCATTATGCCTGAACCTCAGGACAATTTGTGCCAGTCAGAACCAGGAACCATTCCTGCCTCCCTCTCCCATCTCCTGCACATCTGATCCCATTTACTCATCAGGGGAACCCAATAGGGGTAACCAGAAATGATGGCCTCCCCATTCAGGAACCTCCATCCCAGTACTTGGCCGCAGGGTAGAGTTTGAGGAAGTGTGCTCTCCTCTCTCACATTGCATTATTTATTTACCTGCAGTATGCAGAGAAGTCAGAAATATTTCCTTGGTGAGTATGGGCTTCCCCAAAGTGAGACCAAATGGGGACGGGGACAATGTTTTCTAGGAATAAAATTAAGGGTTGTTGTTGTTTTCCCAAATGCATGGTTGTTACGGGACCATTTTGAGTGTGAGAGGAATTGGCAAACCTTTTGTCTGTTCACTGGATGTACATTTCCCAAAGAGGTGAGAAGCCCAATAAATCTCTTGACCTACTGAGTAACTGTGCCTGTTCTCTGTTAAACACTGTTGGACCTTTTTGTCTTCTATGAGTTAAGACAAACACAACACATGTATATGGATTCACAACCAGGTATGATTCCTTGCTCCAGCATAAAGTCAGGAATGTGGTGAAAGTCAGGATGTGATGGTTGTGCTTCCTAGAGTAACAGGAAGATAAACAGACAGGCCATCCCTCCTGTTCCCTCAGCCATCTTTATCCACGAGTCAAACAGAAGGCACCCAAGCCAGAGGAAGACCATGTTAGGTCACTGCTGCAAAAACAAACACCACATGAACAATGCAAAACGCCTTGTGGACGCAAAGGAGGCTATCTGCAGTATAACTTAGCTGTCATTCTTCAAGGCAGAAATGTCAATAGAAGACTCTGACCTGAAACGCCTTGCCCTGTCAGCCAGTATGACAATGGGGTCTGCCTACAGCAATGGTCCCTTGGGGGCAGGTTGTTACACTTTTCTTTGTGCTGTGCCAGTTCGGGACTGAGGGCCTCTGGTTTGGAATGGGACAGACATACTCTGATTGGGTCCAGTAACCATGGGACTGGATTTACAGACAGTATATACCTAGCTGTTGCATTGTGAGCTTTTTGAACTCATTCTGTATATTAAAGACACCAAAACTATTTGTAGTTAGGGAATATAGACCTACCCATCTAGTAGTTTTTAAAGCATTGTAAGACTCCTTGTTGCCCTGACCTGGATAGCGCAGACTAGGCCAATCTCAAAAGCTAAGCAGGGTCAGCCCAGGTTAATGCTTAGATGGGAGACCACCATGGAACTCGAGGGATGCTATGCAAAGGCAGGCAATGGCAAACTACCCCTGAAGATCTTTTGCCTTTAAACCCCTATGAGGCTGCCATAAGTCAGCTGCTATTGGATGGCAAAAATTATTATTAATAATAACAACAATTAACAACAACTCCTTTTGGGGTTTGTGTCCAACCTTGTTAGCCCTCTCTGCATCCACAGTATAGCAATGGAGAGACTGCCATGGAGCTACTGAGGTTAACCTCTTAACTTGGAATGAAGAGGTGGTTCTTTTGCAGATGGCTGCTGTACTTAACTGTGGACTGGCATGCATGTGGGTGAGCTGTGAGTTGTTGCAGAGTCCTGGCTGCTTGAGACAGGGTGTGAAAGGGTCATTGTTTGACTGTAATTGAGTGCCTGGGTGAATTTGAATAGCTGCTGACCACATCCTCTGCGGGGGGAAGCTTCTATTTAAGGCAGCACCTTGCCAGAGGCATGAGCCTGTGGCTCTTAGCCTAGGGGCTCTTAGCCTAGGGACTCTGTAAGAAGCCCAGGAAGAGCCAGAACCCTATTCTCCTTGAGTTCCCAGTAAGGTAAGTAGACTTCTACAAGGAAAACCACATAAATACAAAAGGGGTTTACAAGGGGAATTATATATAACTATTGTTTTAAAAGCAATTATGAAGCTAGAATGCCAGCAGGGGGTTGGGGCCTATCCAATGTTTTGCACGGAGTGTCACATGTATGACTATCTGCCCACTAGACAGAAGTCTGGG
Organism: Gekko gecko; assembly: GCA_029375565.1. Lineage (NCBI taxonomy): Eukaryota > Metazoa > Chordata > Lepidosauria > Squamata > Gekkonidae > Gekko > Gekko gecko. Next base: position 84,956,106 of record JAPDNY010000003.1, read on the forward strand.
TTTGTGCCCGGTGCAAGGAGCTCCTGGTTCTCAGGGAATGAGTTTGCTCCCTTGAGGCCAAGATGGTAGACCTGGAGAAGCAGAGACAATCATGGAGAAGTGTCTTGGGAACTTGTTAGATATGTCCCACTCTGAAAATGGCAGTCCTGCCGCTGTCAGGGAGCATGAGGGTCGAGGGGAAACAGGGCACCATGCTGCGTATAAGGGGAATGTGCCCTTAGAAGGGACCTCTTCTTTAGCTGGTGAATGGGTATCCTTTCGCACTAAGGAACCATCCCTTGGCAGGGAGGGAGGGGGGCTCTTCGTAGTTGGTGATTCAGTCCTTAGGCAGGTAGGCAGCTGGGTGGTGACTTGCCTGCCTGATGCAAAGGTAGCGGACATTACACATGTTGCAGATAGGCTGGTAGATAGTGCTGAGGAGGAGCCAGTGGTTGTGGTACATGTTGGCACCAACGATGTGGGGAAATGCAGTCATGAGGTCCTGGAGGAAAACTTTAGGCTGCTAGGCAGGAAACTCAAGGCCAGGACCTCCAAGGTAGTCTTCTCAGAAGTGCTATGTGTTCCACATGCAGGGCTGGAGAGACCAGCACAGATCAGGAGTCTCAATGCGTGGATGAGACAATGGTGTAGGGGGGAAGTGTTCAAGTTTGTTAGGCACTGGGATGCTTTTTGGGACAAGAGGGAGCTGTACAATCAAAAAGGTGGCAGAGCAGTTTTTAAATTGAATATTGGGGGAAAGCCAACAGGAGATGAAAAGTGTCTGGTTCGGGATGGCTAATCTCCAAGAGATGAAGGGGTAGCTGTTAGTTCTCTACAAGGAAATGGATTAGAATTGTCCACTGAGACTGTGGCTAATGATATGGACTGCCTGACAAGGTCTCGAGGCAGCAGTAGGAAGGTTGTGGGCTTAATATGCATGGGAAACTATAGATGTCTATACACAAATGCTAGAAGCGTTCGAGGTAAAATCAGGGAATTGGAATGCTTGGTGTTGGGTAAAAAAATAGACATTGTGAGTATTTCAGAAACTTGGTGGGATGAGGAAAATCAGTGGGATACGGTGATTCCTGGTTATAAATTATATCGGAAGGATAGGGGAGGAAGGGTTGGAGGTGGGGTGGTTCTGTATGTCAGAGAGGGTATACAGTCCAGTAAGATTGACAGGGTAAGTGAATTGGATGGGTTGAAATAGTGGGCCCAAAAGGAAGCTTAACACTGGGAGTTTGTTATCGCTCACCAGATCAAAAGATAGAGGAGGATTATAAAATGATGAATGAATTAAAGATAGCAGCTACACGAAATAACTGTGTCGTAATAGGTGATTTTAACTACCCACACATTGATTGGGTCAATATGTGTTCAAGTCGGGAAAAAGAGATTGAGTTTCTAGACACTGTCAATGACTGTGCTATGGAACAGATGGTCACAGGATCTACCAGGGGAGAGGCGATCCTGCATTTGGTCCTAAGTAATGCCCAAGACCTGGTGAGAGATGTAAAAGTGATTGCACCGCGTGGGAACAGTGATCATAATGTTAATGAGTTCAACATTTGTATAAATAGGGAATTGCCCCAAAAGACTGACACAATCACTTTTAACTTTAAAAGGGGTAACTTCTCTGATATGAGGGGACATGTGAGGAAGAAACTGAAAGGAAAAATAGAAAGAGTCAAAACCATTGGGGAAGCCTGGAAACTATTTAAAACTACAATCCTAGAAGCTCAGGAAAAATATATACTGCAGGTTAGGAAAGGCACAAATATGTATAGAAAAAGGCCTGCATGGTTAACAAACAAAGTAATGAAAGCTGTAAAAGGTAAGGATTCCTTTAAGCGGTAGAAAGCTAGTCTCAGTGAGGTTGATAAAAGGGAGCACAAGCTGTGTCAAATAAAATGCAAGTTTGTGATCAGGCAAGCAAAAAGGGAATATGAGGAGCATATAGCAAAAAACATAAAGACCAACAATAAAACTTTCTTCTAATACATCAGAAGCAGGAAACCAGCCAGGGAGGCAGTGGGGCCTTTGGATGACCAAGGAGCAAAAGGAGTACTGAAGTATGATAGGGAAATGGCTGAGAAGCTGAATGCATTTTTTGCCTCTGTCTTCACTGTGGAAGATGGGAAGTTCTTGGCCACTCCAGAACCACTGATTTTGGGAGGGGTGCTGAAAGACCTGAGTCAGATTGAGGTGACGAGAGAGGAGGTCCTACGAATGATAGACAACTTAAAAACTGATAAATCAGCAGGCCCGGATGGCATACCTCCAAGAGTTCTGAAAGAACTCAAATGTGAACTTGTGGATCTCCTGACAAAAATATGTAATTTTTCATTAAAATCTGCCTCTATTTCTGGGGACTGGAAGGTAACTAATGTCACTCCCATCTTTAGAAAGGGTTCCAGAGGAGATCTGGGTAATTACAGGCCAGTCAGTCTGACATCAATACCGGGTAAGTTGGTAGAAACTGTTATTAAGGAAAGAATTAGTAGGCACACTGATGAACAAAAACTATTGAGGCAGACTCAGCATGGGTTCTGTAACAGAAGATCTTGTCTCACTAACCTGTTAGTGTTTTTTGAGGGAGTGAACAAACATGTGGACAAGGGGGACCCAATAGTTGTTGTTTACCTTGACTTCCAGAAAGCTTTTGATAAAGTTCCTCATCAAAGGCTCCTAAGTAAGCTCAATAGTCACAGGATAAAAGAACAAGTCCTCTTGTGGATCAAAAATTGGCTAATTAATAGGAAACAGAAAGTGAGTATAAATGGGAAATTTTCTCAGTGGAAGGTGGTAAGTAGTGGGGTACCACAGGGATCAGTACTCGGTCCGATGCTTTTTAACTTGTTTATTAACGATTTGGAATTGGGAGTAAGCAGTGAAGTGGCTAAATTTGCAGATGACACGAAGTTGTTCCGGGTGGTGAAAACCAGGGAGGAGTGTGAGGCACTCCAAAGGGATCTGTCGAGGATGGGTGAGTGGGCGTCAACGTGGCACATGGGGTTCAATGTGGTCAAGTGCAAAGTGATGCATATTGGAGCAAAAAATCCTAAATATAAATACACACTGATGAGGTCTGAACTGGCAGAGACTGACTAAGAGAGAGATCTTGGAGTCATAGTAGATGACTCAATGAAAATGTCTAGACAGTGTGCAACTGCAATAAAAAAGGCCAACACTATGCTCAGGATTATTAGGAAGAGAATTGAAAACAAATCCACCAGTATCATGCATGGGATAGAGCAGGTAGAGAAAGAAGTACTTTTCTCCCTTTCTCACAATACAAGAACTCATGGGCACTCAATGAAATTGCTGAGCAGTCAGGTTAGAACTGATAAAAGGAAGTACTTCTTCACCCAAAGAGTGATTAACACATGGAATTCACTGCCACAGGAGGTGGTGGCAGCTACAAGTATGGACAGCTTCAACAGGGATTTAGATAAGCATATGGAGCAGAAGTCCATCAGTGGCTATTAGCAACAAGTTATAGATAGGAACTCTCAGTCTGGGGCAAGTGATGCTCTGTATTCTTGGTGCTTGGGGAGGGGGCAACAGTGGGAGGGCTTCTAGTGTCCTGGCCCCACTGCTGGACCTCCTGATGGCACCTGGTATTTTGGCCACTGTGTGACAGAGTGTCGGACTAGATGGGCCATTGGCCTGATCCAGCATTGGCTTCTCTTATGTTCTTAACCTTTGGAAGCACAATGGTGCCAACTAGTGGTTACGATTTTAAAAGGTCAGCGATAGCAAAAGTTGTCTTAGGAAGCAGTTTTATCCCTGCTCTCAAAAGCAGTACATTTGCTACGGAGTGTATACATAAATTCTCTTTTAAAGAAAATTGTAACTTCATGGAGAACCATCATTAACAATTAATATTTCTTCACCAAAGCTGAGAAGTCAAATATCTCAAATGTTTCCTAAGGGTACTTAGTGAAAATATTTAAGCAGGTGAACCCTAATCAAAAGGTCTGATTTCTGCCAAGCAGTTCTTGCAATTAATTTCTACAGCTCTCTTTCGCATACCTAAGCGTGCAGGGTTAATGGTGCACTACTGACAGGGCTTTACGTACCTTGCATTAAATAGAGGGCTGGAACACTGGTGGGCCCCTTCCAGGTGACCAGGACTGGACACAAGCCGCCAGCTTGCCTCCAGCTCTGATTGTAAGTGGGCAGTAACTTCCCCTCATGCCCTTCAAGTCTACTGTACAGGTACAGAATTAAATCATAATTATTTGTGCAGTTCTTATTAAAATTAGACAAAACATTTGTAAAAGTAATTTAATCATAACATAATCATGTGTAAAGTGGGCAGCCTGTGGGGGAAGCAGTTGACCAGTTTCTTCAGACTTTTTAAAAGATGGTTCTCCCCAGCTCTAGATTCTTTGATCTCTGTCTCTTTAAAAATGTGACTTCTACCTCTCAAACAAAGGTTTCCAAATGAAATATTTTAATAGTACAAGAAGGGGAGTATATTTCAATATAACCATAGCAAAACCCCATTTTTAAAGTCAGCACACACATGAACTGTGGTCAACCAAATGAAGATCCAAAGAAAGACATGTCTACTGATTCATTCAGAGTATTTTCAAACTGGGCAACACTGAGTTCTAATGCACATCTGTTTGAGATTCAGTTTTGGTTGCATGATTACCATTATTTTAGTCAGAAACATCTACTATTTTAATGTTGATTTTTAAATTGTGTGTCTCTGTGTGTATCAAACATTTACAACTAAAATAATGACCTATATATCTAATTCCCAAGTTGCCCCCTGTGTGCTGATATCTAAATCCGCACATCGGGGGAACCTGGGGGGGCAGGGAGATTTTCCTGTGCATGTGGGGCAGTCCCCAGGTGTGCAGAAAAATCTGAAAACTTGGAAAAAATACAGGGGGGATATTTAAATCAAAAAAAAAGTAAGAGCATTCCCTGCGCATGCACAGAAAACGCTCTGGGAACACTGCAGCGGGCCAGCCATTGGAAGTCGCTAAGGCCTTGCTGCAGGAGCAGGGGGGGGAGAGGAGATCGGTGGGCCTGGCGGAGGAGGAGATCGCCAGAGCCGGGGGGGGGGGAGGAGAAGACAGGTGGCGGCGGAGGACGAGACTGCCGGAGTTGGGGGGGAGATCTGTGGGCCCAGCGGATGGCAGCCGCTTGGGCCTCACCACTGGAGCTGGGGGTGGTGGTGGAGAGGGGGTGGAGGAGACCGGGGACAGGGGGGAATTGGCAGGCTCAGTGGCTGGCAGCCACTCAGGCCGCGCTGCCAGTGTCCAGGTAAGGGGGAAGGCTTACCTGCTGCTGCTGCTGCTTCCTCCTCCTCCTGCTGTGTGTGGACCTCTTCTCCCCCCCTGCGGGTATTGCGGGTCCCCTTTCTTGTAATAGTATATATTTGTACAGCTAAACTGTTTTGTAGCTTCAGTAAGATACTGCATTGTTAGAGCTTCCACGTCTCCCCCCCCCTTTCCATTCTAATCTATTAACAGTTCAAATTGGGGGAGAGCAACAGTATGAAGGCTGTACAATGGTGGCAGAATGGGAAGCCTTTGAGAGGAAAGGTTCAGTAGAAGAGGTCAAAAGAATGCCAGAGATATGAAAAGGACCTGATAAAGGACCAAACACACCCTCTTCCCTCTTCTGCATTTTTAAACCTTTTTTTATATACAACTTTTTATTGCTTTTATAGACCTTTAAGATCAATTCAATTCCCTTGATCTTGGCCATTCCTCAGAATGTCAGCAGAGGGTGCTGCAGATCAGCAGATCCTCCCAAGGAATGGAATTTGTCACTTCCAGGCAAATCCCTGGGTCCCCAAGAAGGCGTCTATGGTGCTCTCTTCCCTCATAACTGGCGAAAGCAAAACTCACCCAGAACCCGTCTGTCTGTCTGGAAGCAGAATGTGTGAGTTGATTTGAAAGACTTTGGGGGTGGGGGGTGGGGGGGTCAGAGTAGCAAACGGTTTTGTGACTGTCCCATCCAGGACTGCTGATAGTGCTCCAGAATAAAAGACTCATGACTCCCTGCCAAAAAATCCTGACCCACAACTGGTGAGTGAGAGACCAGGAGTGAGACACCGAGGGCAAGGCCATCCTTCTGAGAGCCTCGCGTTGTGCTATTTGGACCCCAAACCTCCTGCTTCACTCACGGAATCCTACCCACAATGTTCCTGGCAAAGGATTTGCAAGACGTTGGTTTGTATATAGGAGGGAAATGGCATTTAGGGATATGATTTCATAACAAAATATGATAAAAATATTGACCAGGCCTTTCACTCTGCCAACAGACCCCAATGAAAGCCAGAAACGGTTGCCTCCCTTGGGGCCAGTTTTTCTCAGGCTTTCTGAAACCTTCCCTTTCTCACAAATCAAGTGTGGCTGCTGGGTAGCTGCACTGGCCCACTAGTTGAAAAACAAGGTATCCTTGCTCTGTGGAAGTAGCCATGCTGCAGGGAGGACTGCTTTGATGGGCCGAGATGGTCGATGCACCACATTTTTAAAAACAGCAACAAATGAACCAACAGGAGGCATATGAGCTGCAGCACCACAGACGGAGGGAGCCCATGACCCAGAATGACAGTTTCAAAAGAGAGGAAACAAAGGAAACAAAACAGCAGGGCATTACTGTGGGAAAGGAGGGGGCTGCTGGCATTCTGCAGCAATTTGATTCCTTACCTTAAGAGCCAACAAGCACTCTCATGCTGGACTGGCAAAGCACAGGGCAAGAAGTCTCTGAGGAAGGATTCTGGTTGCAGTGTTGGACTAGTATGTGGGAAAGCCTGCTTCAGACCCCCACTCTGCCACGGAAGCTCGCTGGGTGGCCTTGGGCTGTTCACATGCTCTCAGCAGGATCTACCTCAAAGGGTTGTTGAGAGAATAAAATGAATGAGGGGGAGAAGGTTGTAAGCCACTGGGGACAAAGGTGGGGATATAAATGAAATTAATAAAAAGGTAAACAACAGTTGTATTCAGTGAGATCCTCCATCACTGAATATGAGACTGAGATTTGAACAGAATTATTGGCTCCTTACAGGAAACTTTTGCCCCTATCTGTCATGAGATAGTTTGATAGATCCTTGGAGAGCAAATATATCTGATGAACCACTCTCTGCCTAATGTGATTTTAAAAATCTATTTATTTATTGAGGGAATCCCTGTGCCCACCTTTCCAGAGGCCTACTTCAGCAGCTCACTAGTAAAAATAACTCCCTGAAATCATGAACACAACATAAATTATCAGTATTAAAAACAAACCATTACAAACAAGCCATTGGCTTAAAACAACCAGTGAGCAGCCTTAAAAAAATCCATAAACAGTCTTTGGGCCAGAAGCAGACTCTAAAACAGGTAAAGAAGATTTAAAACAAAAACAAAACCCTTAATTAAAAGCTTGGACAAGAAGAATTATTTTGGTGTGCTCCCTAAAGGACAGCAAGGAAGTTGCCTGGCGGGCCTCAAGGGCAAAGGCGTCTCCCAGGCAAGGGGCTATTGTGGGGAAGTCCCGGTTCCTAGTCTCCACCTGCCTCCCCTGGAGGGTCATGGAGAGCAAGGCTTGGAGGGCAGATCTTCATGGGTGTTAATTAGCAAATAGCCCCTGTATCCCAAGAATTAGCTTCCTCCCCCATTTCTGCTTAACGGAGAATTTGAAAGAATGAGAGGCTATATATTCCTCCCTCAACAGATTCCTCCACAGAAAAGCAACTCTTCTTGTATTGCTTGGGGCAACCCCACCCCCAATTTTCTGATTGGTTAATGGGGCTGAAGATCTGCTTGTGGGGTTCAGGTGAATTCCTTCCTCACAATGTCTTATGCTGTAACAGTGAAGTGCCCAATGAGCACCACACCCGCGCTCTGTACCAAACACCCATCACTGCTCGATTGGAGATCTTCCATAGACTGTGTTGGGTACTGCCCAGATCTCCCCCTGCTCTGGTGACAGCTTGGCACACACACTGGTGCGATGCAGAGTGCTTGTCAGAAGTCCTAACTTAGTCAGCAAACACCAGACCTTATGATGCAAGCAAGGTTAGCATTTATTAAGCTGCAATAGATAGATCACTGGTACAGGTATCTTGTTCAGAATGACTTGGTTACAGAAAGCAAGCGGTTATACAGGGAAGGGGGTGAATGGGGACCCCCCTTCTCCGACTACATGAATAACATGCACCTGGGAAATCGAAACTTACTAAGCTAATGAATTTCCCATCGCCCCATTGCTACCCACAGCTGCTACATCTATGCCAGCGATAGAGAAGCAGGCAGCCTGACTTGCCAAGGTCAGAACGTCTAGGCTGCCAGAGATAATAGCAATAAAAGCCACATTCCATTCTCACACCCGAGGTGTAAATCAGCTACTCCCCGGATTCCAATCTCCCGCCTGTCACGCCACTAAGGCGCCAATAGCCCACCACCCTCCCTTGTGCTCATCGCCCACCGCCCTCCCTTCCATCCATCATGGCAGGGCTACCTGACATGCAGCCCCCTCGAAAATAGTCCTACCCCTTTGGTTTATGGGGGTACAGTTTGTGAAATGCCCTGACAAGCCGGGGGGCCAGAACATTTTCCGCCCGAACCCACTCCCTCTGCTCCGGCCCAAAGTCAATCCATTCAACCAAGTAAAATAAGCGATTGCGAGAGATTTTAGAGTCCAGAATCTGCGATACTTCGTAGTGAGGTTCCCCTCCCACCAGCAGCGGAGGAGGGGTCGGCCGTTGCGGTCTCCAGCTGTTCTCCTCAGGCGCCTTGCGTAGAAGCCTCACATGAAAAACAGGATGAACAGACTTTAGAGATTTAGGCAAGGCAAGTTCAACAGTCACATCGTTAATAACTCTTAAGATTTCAAACGGTCCAATATACTTCCAACCAAGTTTGCGACTCGGCTGGATGCGACGCAAATGTTGGGTGGATAAGTAAGCAAACTCCCCGCACTTCGGAACCCAAGTCAAATTACGTTTCTTATCCGCCTGGAGTTTGTACGCGGCCTTAGCCTCTTCCAGAGTCTTAGCCAAGGAGCCCCACGCCTCCTGCAGTTGTTTGCACCAGTCCCCAGCGTCTCCCGCCGGGAGGTCGGGAGAAGTCAAAAAGGGTAAAGGCGGGGCATCATAGCCATGTACTGCTTTAAACGGGGACATCCCCGTCGACGAGTGCTGAGTATTATTATAACAAAACTCAGCCAACGGTAGGAGAGAATGCCAATTGTCCTGCTGAAAGTTAGAAAAACACCGCAGGTATTGTTCCAGAGTTTGATTCACACGTTCAGTCTGCCCATCCGATTCAGGATGGTAGGCGCTGCTCACCCCCTCTCTACTCCAAGCAATGACATAAGTTCGCTCCAGAACTTTGAAACAAACTGAACCCCTCTGTCCGAGATCACCTTAGCAGGTAAGGTGTGAAGCCTCACCACGTGTTGTAAGAAAGCAGAGGCTAATTTCCTAGCCGAGGGAATGGAGGCAAACGGAACGAAATGCGCCTGTTTAGTAAATAAGTCCACTATCACCCAGATGACCGTTTTCCCCCCACTAGGGGGTAGATCTGTAATAAAGTCCATAGAAATCACCTCCCACGGCCGAGCCGGGGTAGGGAGAGGGTGTAGGGCACCAGGGGGTTTTCCGGGTCGAGGTTTACTCATCAAGCACGTTTGGCAGGCTGACGTGAAGAGAGACATGTCTTTTCGCAGGCCCGGCCACCAAAATTGTCTCTGTAGGAGCTGGAGGGATTTCACAAACCCTGTGTGACCAGCCAGCTTAGACCCATGAGCCCATCCCATTACCTCCCCCCTAAGAGACCGTGGGACAAAGAGTTTGTCATTTTTAGTCCAGCAGCCATGTTCATTTTTGGCCATTCCGTCCTCCCCCTCCACTTCCTCCCTATCTGCTTGCGAGAGCTCTGTAGAAAATCTCGCCACCCATTCATTAGGGGGAGGATTCGTCGGTGGGGGGAGTGGCTGGCTTGTTTCCGGGTAGTCACCGCTCCGCCCAGCTGGGCAGGAGTAAAAATTGAGTCACGAATCTCCTCCCTTTTGCTATCGTGTTGCGGGAGGCGTGACAGGGCATCGGCCAGCGAGTTCGATGTCCCCGGGAAATGGTGCAGTGTGAAATTAAACTTGGAGAAGAAGTCAGCCCAGCGGAGCTGCTTGGCGTTCAGGGAACGGGGGAGCGGAGCAGCTCGAGGTTTTTGTGATCAGTCCAGACCTCGAACGGGACCCGCGCTCCCTCCAGCCAGTGGCGCCAGGTTGACAACGCTAAGCGGATCGATCCCGCTTCTTTTTCCCACACATTCCAATTCCGTTCAGTATCGTTGAATTTCTTTGACACATAAGCAAGGGGGTGCAACTTGCCGTCCTCCCCCTCCTGCAGAATCGCCCCCCCATAGCAACGTCAGAGGCGTCAACTTGAACAATGAATTTTTTAAGTTCATTCGGGTGGGCCAATACGGGTTCCGACGTAAAAAGGGCTTTTAATTTGTCGAACGCCCGCTGGCACTCTGGGGACCATTCCAATTTGGCCCCGGGCCGAGTGTATTCGGGTGGTTTCCCTTTGGTCCTCAGTAAGTCAGTTAAGGGAAGGGCCACCTGGGCAAAGTTCGAGAGGAACGATCTATAAAAGTTCGCGAATCCGAGGAACCCCTGGAGTTGCCTTCTGGTTTTTGGGGCCTCCCACCCCACCACATCCTTAACCTTATCAGGGTCCATCTCAATCCCTCGCTGAGAAATACGGTAGCCCAGAAAAGGGATTTCTGATTTGTGAAATTCACATTTGGACAGTTTGGCAAACAGTTTATGCTTGTGCAATGTTTGTAGTACCTCCCGCACCAGTTTCACATGCGATTTAAGGTCAGGGGAGTACAAAAGAATGTCATCAAGGTAAACAAGGACCCCCTTAAACAAGTACTTATGCAACACTTCGTTAATTAAGTTCATAAAGACTCCAGGAGCCCCCTGGAGTCCGAATGGCATGACTAAGTACTCAAACTGGCCAAGGGGGGTGTTGAATGCCGTTTTAAATTCATCTCCCTCTCGTATGCGGACTCTGAAATAGGCAACCCGGAGGTCTAGTTTAGAGAAAATTTTCCCCCCAGCCACAGCCGCTAGCAAATCCTTTATGAGGGGCATGGGGTAAGCGTTTGTATTTGACACTGCATTCAAGCCGCGGTAATCAGTACAGAGCCGCAAACCCCCATCCTTCTTTTTCCGGAAAAGCACGGGAGCCGCAAACGGGGAGGATGCTGGCCGTATGAAGCCCCTACTAAGGTTTTTGTCGATGAATTTCCGCAGTTCCACCTTTTCCGAAGGGCTCATAGAATATAACTTCCCCTTCGGTAACTTTTGGTTGGGTAAAATTTCAATAGCACAGTCAGAGTTTCTGTGGGGGGTAATTCATCAGCCTCCTCTTCTCCAAACACGGGAGCGAGGTCGTGATATTCGGGGGAATGCCTTTCAGTTCCGCGGCTGCCACCCCCGCCGTCACTAGGAGTTGCCCCCCATCATGGGTCCCCACTCCTTTTTCCATGCATGGGACTGGCACTTTTTGGAGATGAAGTTGACCTTCCCCTCCCCCCACAGTACATGAGGATCGTGATCAAAGAACCATGGGCTCCCTAGGACCAAGGGGAATCGGGCTGAAGGGGTAACCACGAAAGGTCTCTCTTCCCAGTGTTGCCCGAGTCCCACCCGCAAAGGAACAGTCTCATATTTGCAAGGTTCTTTCATTGTGGACCCGTCCATTTGCGTAAAAATCAAGGGGTCAGTCAATTTAACAACTTTCGCCCCAAGTCCCGTTAGTAGTGTGGGGTTAATGAGGTCTCTCCCACACCCAGAGTCAATGAGAGCACGTACTCTCACATGGGTCAATAGACCCGGGTCCATTAGAGTCACCGTGAGAAAGAAAAGAGAGGGGGTTTGCTCACCGGGAGTTGCGCCTGGGGAGGTGGGACCTGCTGTTCAGCGCTGTTTACAGCAGGTCCGTGTCGTTTCCCTGCGGCACGGTCTCGCCATCTGATGAGTCGGATGCTTCACTGAGCGGCTTGGCTTGCAGAGCCCTTGCCCCCTTCGGTTTCGCCACCTGTTTTGGCGTGGATGTGTCAAACTTCTTCTTGGTTCCCTTCGGGGCTCCGGGTGCTGCAGCTGAAGACGGGCAGTTCGCGGCGAAATGGCCCCCTTCTCCGCATTTGAGGCAAAGACCTTGCTTCAATCGGAGCTCCCTTGTGCCATCCCTCTGTTTCGGGTTCGGTGCCGGGGTTTTCCCTCTCGCAGTCGGCGCAGGGCCCCTGTTAGCCATCGCTGCAGCGTCATCCAGCTTGATGGTCTTCAGGCGGTTCTCCATCGTGATGGCTGCCTGAACCCACCCGGTGAGGGTGTTCGGATCTTGGTTTCTGGTGACTTCTCGGCGGATTTCTGCGTTGAGTCCCCACTTGTAGAAATCCACGAGGTTCCCTTCCCCTCGGAGTTTGGCGGCACAAACTGTCAGAAGTCCTAACTTAGTCAGCAAACACCAGACCTTATGATGCAAGCAAGGTTAGCATTTATTAAGCTGCAATAGATAGATCACTGGTAAATCAAAGTGATTTAGAGGCCACTGAAGGCGTTTGCCTAATTGAATTAGCTTCTCATTACAGAGAGGCAGGAATGGGCCTCCAGGGCTTAGCAAGGTGAGGCAAGCCAGAGGAGGTTGCTCAGTGTCAGATATCTGGCGGGCGGGCGGGCGGCTGCTCTGGTTAATAGGGGGGACATCAGCAGCACTGCCTGCTGGGATTGTCCAGGAGAGGGGGGACCTCACTTGTAGGCGTGCCTGGAATGGGACAGAGTGACAGCAGCAGGCAAGGAGCTTGTGAAAGGGCATGGGAGATATTATGCAAAGCTCACAGAGGTGACAGAGGAAAGTCCTGTGATGTGGGGCATATATGCACATGTCTTTTGGGGGGAGAGAGAGAGAGAGAGAGAGAGAGAGAGAGAGAGAGAGAGAGAGAGAGAGAGAGAGAGTCAGCCAATCAGTCTGCTCAGAAGAATGGTCAAATTGGCGCCAGGGAGTTCTGTTTTCTCTAGCACAAAATAGGGCTGCATGACTTGTGATCCACCAGGTTCAATGCAACTCTCCTGTTTGGCTTGCTTGCCTGGGATTGTGGCAACAGGAAAGCAAGTCACAGTACATGGCTGGTGAGCCACGTTGATTTTGATGGTTTACAAGCTGTGCAGGCCTGCCCAGGAGTACAAGGGGGGAATGGAAACATAAAGTCTCATCTCCCTAGAGCTCTGATTCACCAAGACACCGGCCTCCTCAAACTGCAGCTTGGGGGGGGGGGGGAATCCCTTGTGCTACAAGAAGGGAAGAAGAAGAGATTGGATTTAGAACCCACCCTTCAGTCAGTCTCAGAGCGGCTTACAATCTCCTTTCCCTTTCCCTCCGTACAACAGACACCCTGTGAGGTAAGTGGGGCTGAGAGAGCTCTGAGAGAATTGCCCTTGATAGAACAGCTCTGAAAGAACTTGTAACTGAACCAAGGTCACACAAGCAGCTGCATGTGGAGGAGAAGGGCATCAAATCTGGTTCTCCCAGATCAGAGTCCACCGCTCCGAACCACTACACCAAACTGGCTCTGCATAGCTGCAACGGCCATTGCTGGTAGTTGCCTGTTGCTTTTGCTGAGGTTGCATTTAAACTGAGATCAGTTGCCCTGAAAGTGCTACAGGGGGAAAGGATATCTAACTTCTGGGCTATCTCCAGAGAACCATGCCACTTTCAGAAGTTTTTTTAAAACCTGGTACTTAAACAGCAGGAAATAGGGCAAGAGTATGGGAGCGGCTCCACTCTATTAAGGACCATTCATGGCCTGTTTCATCTCATTAGCTATGGCCTGATACTGTGATCCATGGCAAGCAGTTTCCCCGGGCAGTCACGGCCCGGATAATGATGGATGAGGCTGGCAGTGGGTGGCAGGATGGGTGGGCTGGGCCTGTCATGGACCCACCACAATGGAAATGTCTCCATCAATTTGTCTTCATTTCCATGTCAATGGCATGGCTAAGAACAGGCAGCTGTGGGGACAGGACCTTCTGGTCCCATCTGGGATAGTCACCACCTCCTTCATTGGGCCCTGATGATCTTTGGCTCCTCCTGCTCCTTGGCTCCAATTTTATTTTCACTGGTATTCCCCGCCCCCCAGTCTGGCAGAGAATGGGTAGATCTATGCTCATCGAAGCAGTAAGAAAGGGTTCATTAGCTCTGAGTTGTTAACAAGGGGGCGTCTCCCGTTCCCTTCTGTTCTACTGTCATGTCAGCCCCTCTGTTTGATCAAGTATTCCTTGGCCCTTGGTGTTAACCCCAAACTCATCATTGTAGGCTGACTCAGTCACACTAGATTAAGAGAGAACAAGAAGAGGACTGTTTCCTTTGAAAAACAGTTTTGAAAATTAAATGGGGCAGATGACGGGGGCTATGGGAATTCAAGGGGGCAACAGGATGAGTACAAGCTAACTGATGGCAGAGAATGTCACTGTACTGATGCCTCATGAAACAGTTTCATTCTCTGTTCAAATCCTTGATCCTCCTAGTCCAGTACTTTCTATTATGAGCAGCACTGGCTTCCCAAGATCTAGACAGTGAAAGGTATTTTCCAACCCTTACACTAGCAATCCAGCACAGAACCTGGGACCTTCCATATGCAAGGTGTGTAGTGAGGCTGAGCCTTACTCAGTTTTCAGAGGCGTGTGGCCCACCGCTTTCAACATCACTCTGGCACTCTTGAACCAGGGACTGTGTGCATATGAAGCATCAGATTCCAAGAAGAGCCACATTACAGCAGGCTTTGAGCCTGAACCTGGGAGGCCAGCCTCTATGGCTGCATGTTGTTGGATAGCACCCTTCTGTTGTACAACAGCAATCATTTGTAACCAAGATTTTTGATCTGTGGATAATCCAGCTGCAAACAGTTGCTGTAGTATAATGACAACACGTTATCTAACAATGTGTGAATGCAACCTGATATCTCCTTGCTTATCTACTATAGTTAACACTCAATATGAGTGCTTAGCAGTATCAGAAAATCTCAACAAGTTTATCTGAACAAAAAGATATCCACCGATTTGGAGAAATTTGATGTGGTTGGACCTCCAGGAGGGGTGGGTGGGTGGCAGAACTGAGGTAAGGTCAAGGTTCCCTTGCTCGAAAGCCAGTCGAATCCAACTCTAGGGTTGTGGTGCTCATCTCCGTTTCAAAGCTGAAGAGCCAGCGCTGTCCAAAGACATTTCCATGGTCATGTGGCCGGCATGACTAAACACCAAGGTGCACAGAACACTGTTACCTTCCCGCTGGAGTGGTACCTATTTATCTACTTGCAATTTCTTGCTTTCGAACTGCTAGGTTGGCAGGAGCTGGAACTAGAGACTCTGTCATGCGGCACTCTCGGGTCTCGAACTGCTGAACTACCGACCTTCCACAGCCTGCAGTTCAGCGCCTTAACCACTTGAGGTACAACTTACCAAAATGCTATGCTTTGGGTCTTTACTGAATTTTATGTCATTTATTGATTTAATTGGAAAATGTATATACCACCTCCACAGAGAATTGCTTGAGGCAGCTTATAATTAAACCATACCAGGAGCCCACTTTGTGAAGAGGGGTGTTCATGTTGCAAAAGGTTTTTCACAGGGACTGCAAGGCTTGGGGTTTTTACAGAATAACCAAAATAACCAGAATGTTGGCGTTAGCACATTCATGCTTCAGTCATGAAAGAGTTAACTTGTTTATGTATGCACACTAATGTTAGCTATTTAGTTTAGGGACCAATTAGAGAGAAGGTGATGCTACTCCTGATGAAGAGAGCCTTCAGAGTGTCTACTGGCTGGTCAAGTTTTATTGGGGGGGGTTATGTGTATTTGGGCACATCTTCAGGAAGTAGGGAACTGTTAGAAAACTTCTCTCTCTGTCTCTCTCTCTCACACACACACGGTTTAGCATCCAAATGATCAACATGGAGCTTAGAACTAGTTAGATAGGATGTTTGTTATTTTACTTCCAAATGTAACCCTTTTCCTCTTTTATATAGTAAAGCCATTTTCTTAAACTAATACACAAGGGTGCTGCACTGCCTTCCTTATTCTGCTAAGGTATTACAAAACAGAATAACCAAAATCTTGAATTGTGCCTGGAAGTTGACACGTACCCAGCACAACCATAACACAGCAGGTACAATATGGGAAGGGGCATACTCAGTGGAAGAACATATGTTTGCAAGCATGAGGGCCCAGCTCAGACCCCAGCTTCTTCAATCAAAAGATGTCAGAGACCAGGACTAGAAAAAGCTTCTTGAGAGAAACCATGGCTTATTGGGAGGGCTTCCTGGTATATAGACAGGCTCAAGTTTAATCTATATCATCAAGACCAGTTGAATATGCTTCTATACCATAGATGAAATAGCACAGTAGAACTTTATTGCAGTGCCTAAATGACATTCTAGAATATCCAGATATTCATAGATTTAGTAAAGCAGGAGTGTTACACTAATTTGGGGTTATGTGAAAGGCCAAGAGTGACAATGTCATTCTGTTAAGTTAAATTTCTACAGCTGGACTCCAATGTGTTATGAAGTGGGAACAGTAACTGAACAATAACCCATGACTACAGAGTTCAGATGCAATGATTCTAGTAGTAACTGACCCTTGATCTGGACCAAAACCCTGTTTCTCTTAAAGCAACAAAAAATACACACGTAATCAGGGATTTGAAAAATGCATGGTCTGGTACAATGACCAGTCTCATAACCATATAAGTAAAAATTCAAGAAGCACATTGTAAAACACATCAAACTTAGAATGTATCTGGTCAAGAATTTAAATAGCAGAAGATGAGGCAGAAGATGAGGACTGAGACACAGTGATTACATAGTTAAGAAAAAGGTCCAAGATTTACTAAGTCTCTGTGTGTGCGTGTGTGATGCAGCTTATTCAGTCTGCCAAAGCCTCCCTTCAACCTGTTCTCATGTATCTAACACATGCCTGAAACCCCTTTGCGTGTCTTTTTCTAGCTATCACTCCATTTGGAGGTTTGAGGTGCTCTGAATCTGCCTCAGTGTCAGTGCTAACTCTTGTGTCTGGGTTATCTCAAAGCATATAATTTTTCCTTATCAACAAAATAGGGGTGCTTCTGCTAGAACCAGTAAGGCTTGAAATGACACATGCAGTGAAATGCAGTGAGAATGGGGTGGTAGACTTTGGAGGGGGTAAAGCGCACCATGCCATTCCAGACTGATGGGAGGAAATCTCTTTTTAAAAAATGTGTCCCTATCTGGAAGACAGCCACCACCACAAACTTTCTCCATAGGTAGAACTAGTGCAAAAAGATGTGAAGAAAGCTAATGCAATCTTAGGATGCATTAACAGAAGCATTGTGTCCAGATCATGGGAGGTGGTAGTTCTGCTCTGTTCTGCTATGGTCAGGCCTCACCGGGAGTACTGTGTTCAGTTTTGGGCACCACATTTTAGGAAGGATGTTGACAAGCTTGAGCGTGTCCAGAAGGGGGCAATCAGGATGGTGAGAGGGATGGAATCCAAGTCTTATGAGGAAAGGTATGTTTAGCCTAGGAAAGAGAAGACTTAGAGGGGACATGATTGCAGTCTTCAAGTATTTGAAGGGCTGTCATGTAGAAGATGGAGCAGATATATTCTCTGTTGCTTTAGATTGTAAGACTAGATCTAATGGGTGGAAATTACAAGGGAGTCGTTACTGGCTAGATATCAGGAGAAACTCCCTAACTGTAAGAGTAGTTGAGCAATGGAACAGACTGCCTTGGAAGGTGGTGGATGCTCCCTTCATTGGACGTTTTTTAAGCGGAGGCTGGATTACCATCTTTTGGGTATGCTGTAGAGCTAACTTTCGGCTATGCTCCTGCAGAGTGCAGGGGGCTAGACTAGATGACCTGCAAAGATTCCTTCCAACTCTAACATTCTATGATTCGAAGATTAGGCTGCTTGAGAACACCTCCCTGCTGAGCTCCTTTGAAACAAAAATGTACGAGGGAGGCTCCAAGATGTTGTATTGTGTTCTAACACACAGTGTTAGAACAAAAATTTACAGGGATTTTTATATGTGAGAGAGCATTAAAAAAAAGGAATGCCCCCCATTTCCAGGTGGAAATAGTGCAGTGCA
Organism: Gekko gecko; assembly: GCA_029375565.1. NCBI lineage: Eukaryota > Metazoa > Chordata > Lepidosauria > Squamata > Gekkonidae > Gekko > Gekko gecko. Next base: position 84,974,227 of record JAPDNY010000003.1, read on the forward strand.
TTCTACCACCTTATTCTGCTGCATGTGTAGACTAGGCCAAAGACTTATTGTTGGATGTAACAAGTTAAAACACTTCAGTATTTACAGGGTTAATGTTGTTAGTATTGGTAAACAGGAAGTCACATGTTTGTTTGTAACCAATGTGTTTACTCTGTAGAATGCCCGGGAACTTTGCAAGAACCCTAGCTATCTGATTGGAAATCAATGTATCAGGTATTTAGCATATTGGGATTCTCCTTCCTGCCTTTGTTCTTGTTGAAGAAGGAGAAGCCTTGTCTATCTAGCTATAAGGATGTAGCAATGTCTTGTCTATCGAGCTATAAGGATGTAGCAATGTACCTCTTTGTTATTTTACTATCCAAGTACCTTTTTCCCATGCTAGTGTTAAAGTAAACTTTTATACTTTTTATATTCACATGGACTCAGTCTCTCAATACTTACTCTGCTGACTAAAATGATTTTTACTCTGCTTAATACAAACTTTCTTTAAGAATCAAACCCAACACTTATCCTGTTAAACTGTCCCATGGTTCTGTCTCTCTGTGATGAAATCACCTTTCTTTCTGCTTACACTATGGATCTCTTGAGTGACAGGGACTGTCCTTCTCTTACACTTGGGCTGAGCTTGGTGGTCTTGGTGTGTTAACACACTCCAGGGAACAATGAGGAAGGTTGAGGGCTCTGACAATTTTGTACACTGCCAGATTGGCTTACTGTTGGCTGCCCCAAATGGATTTTAGGTTGCAGAGAGAAAGGGGATTTCTGCCACTGCTGCTGCCAGCCATACACTAATGACTTAATTGACTTAATTAACGATAGATGCTTTTGAATTATGGTGCTGGAGAAGACTCTTGAGAGTCCCTTGGACTACAAGGAGATCAAATCAGTCAATCCTAAAAGAAATCACCCCTGACTGTTCCCTGGAAGGCCAGATACTGAAGCTGAAGCTCAAATACTTTGGTCACCAAATGAGAAGGGAGCACTCACTGGAGAAGACCCTGATGCTGGGAAAGATTGAAGGTCAAAGAAGAAGGGGACGGCTGTCAGGTGATCCTGCCATAAGATGTGAGGGAGGGAAAGAGGATGAGATGATCTGTAACTTTTTATGCTTGGAAGGGGGAAGTGGGGAGGTTGCCAGGGCAACAGGGTGTTCTTCAGCCTGGGCTATCTCCTATCTGACCAAATGGCCTTGTCATACGAGTTGGGTTTCTCCGGTATGGACAGCTGGGCCCCTTTATGGCTCGAACAACTTTCGCACCTTTCTCCCGCGTGCGGACTATGTAGCCATTGGTAGAATGCTTAGGGGGGGCTAGCTCAATGGGGTATATCCGTAGATGTTCCTTTGTGTCCTTCATTCCTGACAATGAAATGTTAGTGTGCTTTTAGAACTGCTGCTGAATAAACTCTATCTTCTTATGAAGCCTGGTGTTTGACTGCCTTTCTGAAGTGCCTGACAACGGCAAAGGATGACCTTAGGGAATTTCACATTACCAAGTTTCAGTCGGTTTGAAGCCGTTTTTGATCCGTCTTGAAGTAAACCGGTACAGGGCTGCTGGATCAGAAGTGATTTGACAATTCAGACTGCACCGCTTTGTTTTCCTGCTGTTTCCCACCTGCGCTGTCTTTTTTTTTTTTTTTGAACGTTCGCTTTAGAGCACTATAGCGCTATGCCACAACCTCAAAAACAGTGATGGGATTCTGATGGGATCGCTATGGTGCTGTTTTGACGTTGTGTTATAGTGCTATAGCACTCTAAAGTGAACGTTCAAAAAGAAAGGTGGAGATCACCCGTGCAGGCGAAAAATGGCGGAAAAAAGCATTTTGGATCCGGGAGAAGAAACTGAAGACTACTTGGAAGCGGTTTACAGGTAAAACAATTCAGCCCCATTTCCTGAACGGGACAGAAGCATTTTGTGTGTGAAAGTACAAATATATTCCGGTAGGGAACTGGTTATAAAACAGTTCTGTCTGAAATGTCAGAGCAGAAACCATTTGGGAGCTGTTCCTGAACCGGATTATATCACCTGTCTGAAATTCCCTATGTTTAGACGGTGTTATCAATGCAATGAACATGAAATTGAGCAAACTCTGGAGAATGGTGGAAGACAGGAGGGCCTGGCATGATGTGCGACTCAACAACAACAAAAAGAGGACAGGAGTGCCAATACTTTGTATGGGCTAGAAATGATGGGTTAGGTAGAAAAGAAGCTAGAAGGGAATGCAGCCATGTGGGTTAGTTCTATTTTCAAATCTTTGGAGCTGGATTAGCAAGCATAGGAGGTTGATGCCTGCTGATAGTTGGAATTCATCTGCTTTCTCACACTGCAACTGTTGGAAGAGATACTAGTACTTAACAAGTCTCTTAATTGCATTCCAGTCTTTGTTGGTTGATTTTTCAGCTTTCCTACATAGTAATTGGTTGTACTTATGTCTGATCTGGTCAGGGTGCTAATGTAAAGAAGTTTGCCTAGGATTTCATGATACCTGTTCTTGGTAGGCAGTTCCAGAGTGTTGTCTCATTGTTTGATGTAACTTACTTCCATTGGTGTAGGGGCAGGTTTGGCTTCTTCTGATTTCATTGAGTTGATCAGTTCCTTGAATCGCTGGGTAGGTTTATTAGAACTCCCCTTCCTAAGGACTGTCAGGGACCTTACACGGCACTTTCCCCACCACATTCTGTAAGGCTGCCAATTCTGGCTTGGGAAATTCCTAGATATTTGGGGGTAGAGCCTGGAGAGGGTGGAGTTTGGGGAGGGGAGGGTGGAGTTTGGGGAGGGGAGGGAGCTCAGCAGGGTGTGATGTCATATCCATGTCAAAGGTCAGCTCCTCCAACTCCTCCAGATGTCACTTCCTGCTACCAAATTCAAGTTTTAAATTTAAATTCCTTGTCTCATATCACCCCCCTTTTCTCCTGTCTTATATCACTTGTGGGCTTCTATATGCATGTGTTCTCTATGTCATATTAACTCTTTGAGCCTAAATATTTGTGCTGGTGTAACTGGCTGCTATCTAGTTATGATCCATGCAGCAGGGGGGAAAGCCCCTGTTAAAATCCTCTTCTGGTTTTCTCAGTGTAAAAGAGAAAAATCCACTCAGAAGACAATTAGCAGGACACCAACCAACTGGCCTATGGCCTTTAGTCTTTACAGATAACAATCAGTTTCTCTATAATATGCCACAGAAGAAATGGGAATCCCAGAGCACCCACCCTCTATAGCCACTCTAGAACTCCTGTTTCTCCTAGATCCTATGATATACCATAAAGCCCACCCTCTAAAATGGCCATTTCCTACAGGAGAACTGATTTCTGTAGTCTGGAGATCAGTTGTAATTCCAGTAGAACTTTAGGCTCCACTTTGAGGTTGGTAATCCTATACTTGGCCTTCCTACTGAGTCCTTGAAACTTTTGCTCCTTCCTCTCTCAGATGGGAGTGGACTTCTTTATGTCTGAGGTCCTCAACCACTTGCATCTGATTCTGTCTACCTACTTTGGGCAACCCTCCTGTCTCTTGCACAGTCATGCCTTGTCCAGGACCAAGGATAGCCTCCTTCAAATAGGAGGAGGAGGAGGAGGAGGAGATTGGATTTATACCCCGCCCTTCACTTAGAGTCTCAGAGCGACTTACAAACTCCTTTCCCTTCCCCTCCCCACAACAGACACCCTGTGAGGTAGGTGGGGTTGAGAGAGCTCTTTCCAGAACTGTCCTTGAGAGAAAAGCTCTGACAGAACTATGGCTTGCCCAAGGTCATCCAGCAGGTGCAAGTGCAGAAGAGGGGAATCAAACCCGGTTCTCCCAGATTAGAGTCCGTGGACTTAACCACTACACCACACTGGCTCTCGAGGATTACCTCCCCCTCCCTCTACCCCCACAATCAGTTTCCTATCACTTGCCTGATACAACACAGTTTTAACTTGTGAGGGCTTTAACAGCTTGAGTTTCACATTTATCTGGGACAATTTATTTAGAATTCAGCTAGAGAAGCAGAAAACAACAATTTTTACAAGATTAAATAGAAGTGCAGTGGTACCTTAGAGGCTAATAAAACTTACTCCAGAATATGCTTTCCTGAGTCAGAGTTCACTTCCTCAGATGTATGAAGATTACATCCATAACAGATACATTTATACTGTTATCAAGCAACAGAAAGGCAGGAGGGAGGAGATGTAACAGAGGCCAATTTAAAACAAGATCCAATCAAAAGAATAATCAATCTAGTCAGAGTGGGTGACGACCACTCTTGACTGTTGAAGATGGGTAAATTAGATCAACGTAAAATCAGATCAAATCAAGGAAGGTGCAGTGTGAAACACGATAAACAGATGCCAAGACCACGGCCAGACAACCCGGAAAATCTACAGCAGCTAATGAACTCCAGCCGTGAAAGCCTTCGACAACATATGATAAACCGAATTAATCCTTTCCATTGTCTTTGCTTACCCTAGCCTCCCAATGGTCAATAGGGATGTAGCTGAAATATTAATCCGCTGTGGGAGTCTCAGATACCTATTCTGGAATGCAAATGTAGCATTGCAACAACGCAGTTTACGTCTTGTTACAGCAAATAAGGGGTTAAAATGAAGATTTCTCAACACCTCTGACAGTAGGTTTGTAGCCACCTGTCTGAAAGAGTCAGGGGAGAGAGAGCACCGAGCACTCCGTGTGAGCCACAATCATCACCCTTATTAAGGGCGAAATCTTGTGGTTAGAAAATAAATTGCCGACTTTGTCCTGCTTTGAAGCCTGCCTGGCGGAGTCAACAGGTAACTCCTACTGTGATGTGGGCTGTGCAGCTAGAATGCCTCAGGCCTGTGCTGACAGCAACCCTCTTCTGGTGACTTGCTAGCAGATGGCTCCTAGGGGACCAGAGCGGAGGGCACATTTGGAATTGGCTGACAGCTATGCGGTTGAGTTGGGGGGGGCAGTCAAATCTAATCAGTGCCCTTTCCCTTAATAAATCATTTGTCTTAATCAAATGCCCACCCTCTCCAGATAATAACTCATACCGCCAGGGACCCAACTGTAGCAACAATGTGGCTAATGGAACGATTTATTTTCATAATGGTGCCGGGTTTGCCGCAAGGAGGGGGAAGGGGCAGGCAGGCACGGGGACTGTATGGGCTTGGGAAGGTGGGGGGGGAGCAAGACTTTCTAATTAGTGAATGAAACGTGATGTAAGTCTACAGCAAGATGGATTTGCCACCTGACAAGAAGCTTTTCAGCTGGGAGCACCAGTCAAGGGAGGGAAATTAAATTATTTCTAATTCCTTGCCAACCTCGTGGGAGTCACCCTTCCACTGGGGAAAGGTGGTCCCATTCCTTTAAATAAACAGGCAATTGAAGGACTGAACAGGAATAGGCTGACATCTGGGGAGGGGGGGAGGCAACGGCTGGATGTGAGTGAATTAATATCTGCTGTGTCTGGCTTGAGCAAAATGCAAGGGCATGATGGGGTAAGAGCATCCATGGGCAAAGGAGCGAGATAAGTACATTCGGAGGGCCATGAAGCAAGAGAGAGAGCCACGCCTGAAGAAGTGAGCACCGACTCAGGAAATCTCCTCCCCTGCCGCATATTGTGCTGGTCTTTAAGGTGCTCCTGGACTCTTGCACTTCTCTACTGCTACAGACAGACTAACACAGCTACAGGTTATGGGCAGCTTCATACTAAAATCTTCTCATTCAGTATTTTAAACAACCCAGAAAAGGAACTCATATTTATTCCTGTAATACTTGGGGGGGGGGTCTGGACCAGGCTTGTGCTACAAGGAGCCCTTGCCCCCAGACTGCTCCCTTCAACTTGGGAGCATCACATGGCAAGTGACTGACGACACTGCCCCTCTCTATGCCAGCAGCTTTGATGTAGTCTGGACATGAGTGTGAAGACAAGGATGTGAGAGGGGTCTGCATGTGCTTGCCTGCCTGGATGTCATGGCTGGCCTCTAGTGGGGCTAGTAGGGTGTTTCAGAGAGGTGGCTTGCTTGATAACCTGCCTCTGCTGTCCGGGCCCTGGTATTCCTTGGAGGTCGCCCTTCCAAGTACTTGCCAGGGTCGGCCCTGCTTAGCTTCTGTGACCTGACAAGATCGAGCTTGCCTGAAGTACTGACCCGCTTTTTGTAGCCGCAGGGGGGTCAGCTGGAGTGATAGGAACTGTCCAGCAAAGAAAAGGTCCGACAGGTGGGGGAAATGCCACAACTCTCCCAACGAAGGCTGAAGCCTTATCCAATACAGCTCCGTCCTCGACAACACTGACGTTTCTTTGGATCCACACAGTGGAAAACCAGTTCTGACGTCCTGTGACTAAATGCAGACTGGCAGAAGCAACCTCACCCCTGGGGAAAGCCTGCCGCTCTTTCGCCTGCGCCACTGCGCCCCCTAGCGAGGGGCAGAGGCATTGGCGTGGTGCCTGGTGAGCCAGCAGCACAGCTATGCACCACCCCCCGTCTGAGCTCCCGGAACAGCACCAGCACTCCCAGCTTGGGCGCTCCCGTGGCTGCAGGCCGCCGGGGGGCAGGCGGGGGGGACACACCCTCCCCTCGGAGGCCAGATTGGCTGGGGAGAGGGTGACTCTTGCAGCTGGAAGGGTCCCCCTCTCCCTGTCCCACCGCATCCTTCTGCAATGCCCACCCATTTCTTGTTTTCCCCTGGACTCTAGGCTCAGAACTCTGAGCATGAGATTTCTATAGTGAATGTCAATAAATCGTAGGTTGCAGTTTACAGATACACTCTTGAACAGTATAGGCAAGATTGCAACAGCACAGACATTTTGATGCAATAATTCAGAGCAAGGGGTGTCAATTAAATGAACAAAATATTGCAAGAGTGCTAATGTTTAAAACATTTTAAAGTTAAAACTTAGCTTTTTAGTTGAGCGGCCTGTTGGAGGGGTGAGAACAGGGCCAGCTTGCCCACTAGGCTGCGAGGCGCCCAGAAAAGCCGGCCCTGGGAGGGAAGGGGTGAAGATTCTAACTCCGCCCCTTCCCCAGCTGCGAGGCGCCCAGGAAAATGGTGCTGGGCTATCTCCAGGCCCCACTGGGAGGTTGGCATCCCCGGTGGGGTGGGCACCCCAGGCTGTCCTGCCTAGGGTGCCCAGACACCCGGGGCCGGCCCTGGGTGAGAATACCATGGGGGGGGGCTTCTGAGGAGAGTGAGGGAGGCTGCAATGCAGGCTGGGCCTCTTCCGCCCTTTCCTCCTCCTCCCAGGCAAAAATTCCTGGCTCGCCTCCATCCCTCCCCTCCATTTGCTTTCACGCCCGGTGCCCTCACCTGCTCCCTTCGCCTCCGCGCAGACAACGGCTGGCTCAGCCATGCCCAGCAGCCCAGGCGGCACTACTAATGATGACCCGACCCGGCTCAGTGTGGCTCAGGAGGGGAGGGGAGGGGAGGGGAGGGGAGGGGAGGGGAGGGGAGAGGAGACAGCAGCGCCAGCAGAGGTGCCTGGAGGGTTGGTGGGGCTGACTAGGGAGGGGCAGCGCAGGGCTTCCTTTTCTCCCCATTGGGTGAGGTCCAAGATGACGATTCCTGCTGCTGTCCTCACCGTGCTTGCTGGCTCCTTAGGCGGTGGCCTCACTTGGCCTTACTGACTGTGCCGGATCACTTGAGTGCAGGAGAAGGGGGGGTTAGCGGGAGTAACGGAGAAGGAGCTGGTGGTCGGAGGCTGAGATCGGACCTTCAGGCGCAAAGATTAACCATTAAGCAGACTAAGCATGTGTTCAGGGCACCAGGTCCAAAGGGGGCACCACAAAGTTGGGAAAAGGGTGAAAAGAAAAAAAAATGAAGATTTGTAAAAATAATAATGATAAAACTAGTGCAAATTGATCATGGTGCACCCCGGGGTTATCGTCTATTTTTTGTTGGTGAGGTGCAGGGTCATAGGCTATGTTTAAAAGTAACACATGGAACTTTACAGCACAAGTAAAGAAGACAAACTAGAGAGTGTCTGTTGTGTATTAAACTGTAAATCAAGCCTATACTTTCACATGTTAAGCTTGATTCTGAATGTGGCTCTTCAGCTGTGGCATTACTATTGGCTGGTTTCTGAGAAACCTCTTTACAGAACCAATCATCTTGTAAATATGTAGCAAAGAGGGAATGGTCCTGATTGGCCTTTATCCCTGTATTCTGATTGGTCTTTAACTTGTAATGGGTGTGGCTTTGACAGCCCGGGAGAGTCTAAAAGAAGGAGCTGTGCTCCACTTGTTTGTTGTGTGTTCCTGACTGACAGTTGCTGTTTAATAAAGCTGAAATCACTTGAAGCTGAATCCTTTGTTGAGTCTCATACTTAACAGTGTCTGTCCAAAGGCTGAAATTGCCTTAAGAATATTTTTAACATTAATGGTCACCAGCTGCACAACAGAGAGGTCTTTCTCACAACTGAAACGTGTAAAAAACCCCAAATCGATCAGTTATGCTTCAAGAAAGACTCAACTCACTGTGTATGTTAACAATTGAAGCAGACATTCTGAAAAGTATTAATTTCGAGGATGTTATCAGTGATTTTGCGAAAATGAAATGTAGAAAAATGCCTTTCAGGTCATGAATGTTGGAACTTTGATACATTTAACTTGTGAAATATTAAAATAGATGTTGTGTTGCATTTTTTGTAGAACTTTAGGTAGCCAAAGCTTGGCTTAGTTTGTACAGTACATTGTGTTATCATAGGAATAAATTTTGGTATTGCTGCAGCCTGCATTGTATATCTGGTCAGAGAGGTCCACAACTAAAATGGACTGGGGGTCAGTGTGGAAAGGAGGGGGGAACCGAGATTGGTCAGTGCTGCTGAGGGCACCAGGGAGCCTTAACCCGCCCCTGCCCGGTCCCGAGCTGGGGGATGCCCTTTCTGCGCCCTCTGTTGGTCTCTCCCCACGCTGGGGCGGCTCTTGCGGGAAACGGAAGGCGGAGGGAGGGGGCGGGGCCACCACTCGCCTTGGGCACGCGCAACCCCCCCGCACCAAAGCAGCCTCCGGGGCCCAGCCCCAGGGAGGTCACGGCGCCAAGCCAAGAGGGGCTCGGGGGTCACCCCCCCCCCTCATACCGAAGCCCCTGGGAATCGCTGCATTCCCCCCTCGCCCCCCAGACACAGGCGGTGGCGCAGGGAGGGACCCGCGAGAAGGGGCTTCGCTTGCCTCCGAGCCAGGGCGGAGACAGAGCAGCGGGCGACGCTTCCCGGAAGGCCAAAGCGATCTCCGGCCCAGTCGCCGGCATTCCCGCGGCGGGAGCAGGCCACAAGGCCGCCAGCAAGCGGGATTCGCCCTCTCCCCCACCCCCTCCCGCCGAATCCGAGAGTGGGGCAGAGAACTTGGGTGGGGTCCGTCCCCCCCCCTCCGCCGGCGGCTGCATGTCCCTCCCTGCTCTGGCCCCTGCAGGGCAGGCAGGACTCCGCCTGGGCACGCGCGCTCCCTGGGCCGCCCTCGGCGCCGCTGCTCCAGCTGAATCGCTGCGGGTTCAGAGGCCTGCATGGAAAAGCCGCGAGCGGCCGGCAAGTTCCCGCGGGGCTCCTCCTCCAGCCGGCCGGCAGCAGGGCGGCGGGGGCTTCAGCAGCCGAGGGAGGGGACGGGTGGAGGAGGGGTCCCTCCTCCCAGGCGCAGGGAAGCCGGGCTCAGGGGCCAGGGCAGGCTGCTCAGGGGAAGGGCGGGCTTCGGCCCCCCCAATCAGCCCTTCCCCGGGGGAGAGGGATGTTATGTGCACAGACCTGCCAGGGGTCCAGGGCTTAAGTAAGGAGCTGGGGTCCCAAACTCAATGGGACCGGGGATCCTAGACCACCTCGTGTCCACCAATAGGCCATCTGGCAGGAAATTCAAACCCTCCAGTGGGACCCCACCTATACTGGGTGGGCTGTATATAGTTGGCCCTTGCTGGGCTGGTTTTCCAGTCTTGTGTGTGGAGTACAATAGATGAAGGTGGGATTCCAATGAGTGGGACTGACTCTCCAACCAGTGCAGCACCGTTCTGAGCAGCCCAGCTCTCCCTGACTCCGCTCCCCGCACCACACTAGAGTCATGGCAGCCACTCCGGGACACCTTCAACCCCGCACGTCCTGAGTTCTGGGATTCATGGATGGACCAGCTGACCTGCTACCTCGCCTACCATGAGGTGACTGACGCTGGTAAGAGAAGGGCCCTCCTCCTCTGTTCCTGTGGTATGGCAACCATCCAGCTCGCAAAGAGCCTCCTGGCCCATTCCAGGCAATCCTGGAATGCTGGTATGAGGAGGAGATAGTCGAGGCCTTGACCAGGAATTTCACACCCAAGCCAATGACGATGGCCAGGCGGACGGAGTTCCAGGGGTGCATCCAGAAGCCCGGCAAAACGGCTGCAGCTTTTATGGCCGCGCTGCACCAACATGCCATGGAGCGCACTTTCACCAAGGTGGAAGAGAACATCTTGACCCAGTTTGTCTGGGGAATCAGCAACATGAAGCTCTGCTGTAAGATGATTGGCACCACCAGTCTCAAAATCAACTATGCCCTCCAGCTCAACATCACTTACGAGGCCTCCCACCAAGACAGGCCACAAACCGCAACCCATCTCCTGCTCCCTGACTCAGTGCTCAAGCACTCCAGTGAGGAAGACGTCTGCCTCGTCTGCCCCTCCAGCCGCAGGAAGCTGCTGGGAGCCACCGGTGCCTCAGGACACCCCAGGAAAACAGCGGGGCATGCCATGTGCACCAGCTGCAGAGAGGCACATGAGCATAAGACATGCTGTTTCCAGTATGCCACCTGCCACACATGCGGAAAACAGGGACACCTCGCCTGTCGTTTGCAGATCCAGGGGCAACCGGAACAACCCACCACAGCTGCAGCCACACAGACAGACCTCCGCGCACTACGAGGCGACCACGGAATCAGATGACCTCTACCTCTTGACCAGCCAACCCTCGTTACAGATACTACGCCTCCCCAACCTGCCCACAGCCCCAAAGATCCAGGTCCAGATAGAGGGGTCCCCCTGCTCAATGAAAGTGGACTCTGGGTCAGCAGCCTCCATCATATCAGTGGAAATGCTGAACAGACTTTGCCCGAACAGGGGGCCCCACCTGCACCCATCGCCCTTGAGCCTAGTGGACTTCCAACGGAACCCAGTCCTGATTCAGGCTGTGGGGACCTTCTGGGTGAAGTACAGGGGGGTTGAGGGTTCACTGGACTTGATAGTGGTCAAGAGCAATTTGGTTAGTCTTGGAGGCATCACCATTGGGGGGGGGTGAGGCAATGCACGCAGAGGGATTTTGCTGAGGTTTGCAGGGAATTCCCCAGGGTTTTCGATGGGGCTCTGGGTTGCTATAAGGCCCCCCGATTGCACTGCAGCTAGATCCCCTGGGGGACCTCCCATCCGCATGCAGTTGCACCGTGCCCTGATAGCATTGCAGCCAAAAATAGACGTGGAACTAGACTGCTTGGTGGCACAAGGGGTCCTTGAAGCCATCTTGCACACATTGTGGGAGACTCCTATAGTAACCCCCATAAAGCCCAATGGTGACGTCCACATCTGTGCGGACTATAAATGCACTTTGAACAAGGCCCTCCACAACCACTCCTACCCAGTCCCGGTCGTGAGTCAGGTGTTAGCATCCTTAGCTGGGGCCAAGATCTTTGGGATCTTGCACAAGCATGCCAACAACTGCCCATGGATGAGGCCACGGCTGTGCTCAGACCATTGTGACGCAACGGGGGGCATTCAAAGTCAAGCAGCTGCAGTTCGGGATTAGTGTGGCCCCAGGGATATTCCAACAGCTAATGGACTCTCTGTTAAAAGGGATCCCTGGAGTGACGCCCTTCTTTGATGACGTCCTCATTGCCACAACCACCCCAGATGACTTCGCCTCCCGTCTCCGCACTGTCCTGCACCGCTTCTACTTGGCAGGCTGGAAGGTCAAGAGGGAGAAGTGCCTTCTCAGGGTCCCGGAGGTGGATTTCTTGGGGTTCCAGGTCGACGTGACGGGCCTCCATCCGGCAAGGAACAAAGTCAAGGCCATTGTGGAGGCCCCCGTGCCCAATAACAAGGCAGAACCGCAGGCATTCTACCACACCTTTCTCCCTCACAAGGTGGCAATAGCTGAGCCCCTGCACCAGTTGTTAGTCAGTTCCGTTGTCCTGGGGACCTGGGAGACGGTGGCGTTTAGGGATGTAAAGGCCCTCCTGATCTCAAATGAGGTGCTGGCTCATTTCGACAAGTCCTGCTGGTGGTCCTCACGTGTAACTCCTCCCCTTACAGCGTGGGCGTGGTCTTGGGTCATGTTCTCCCTGACGGCCAAGAGGTCCTGGTGGCCTACTATTCCCGGACCTTGTTGGCTGCTGAGTGGAATTATGTCCAGATCGACTGGGAGGGCTTGGCAATTGTGGCTGGGGTGAAGAAATTCCATGACTGTGTTATGGGCGCACCTTCACGATTGTAACAGACATAAGCCGCTCCTCGGCCTCTTTGCAGCGGACAAGCAGACCCCTCAGGTACTCTTGCCCTGGGTCCTCCACTGGTCCCTCTTCTTGGTGGGTTACTCCTATCTCCTGGAGCATCGCCTGGGCAAGGCTATGGGTAATGCCAATACCCTCAGCCGCCTTCCACTTCCAGACACAGATGCTGATCCTGATCCCACCCCCGGGGTCCTCTTGCTCAAGAGCCTCCCAGATCTGCCTCTGCAGGCCGCCAACATTGCCTGCCACTCGGCCCACGACCCCGTCCTCTCCCGAGTCTTGGGCTGGCAATGGTTGAGGGGGTGGCCCATGGCCTAAGCAGGCCCTGAGTTTATGGCTTTCAGCACTCACAGGGATGAATTGTCAGCTCTTAAGGGATGTCTCCTGTGGGGAGAGAGGGTAGTAGACCCCAGCACCCTGCGGCAGCAGGTCCTCAACAGACTACACGAGGCCCACCCAGGAATCGTCTGAATGAAGGCAATGGCCCGGAGCTATGTGTGGTGGCTGCGGATCGATGCAGAGATTGAGTCATGGGTGCAGGGGTGCCTAACATGTCAGGCAGTCCACCCAAATCCACTGAGTAAACCCACCCAGCCATGGGAGTCCAAACATAAGCCGTGGTCCTGGCTCCACATAGACTTTGCCGGGCCATTCCAAGGACTAATTTTCTTGGTCACGGTGGACTCCTACTCCAAATGATTGGAGGTCAGCCCGGTTACCACTACATCGACAAAGGCTGTCATCCAGGTGCTGTGCCAGATCTTTGCAACTCATGGACTGCCAGACACCATTGTCTCCGACAATGGGGCAGCATTTACATTAGTGGAGTTCCAGGACTTCCTGCAGAGGAACCTCATCCGCCATGTGAGGTCAGCACCTTTCCACCCTGCGACCAACGGGCAAGCGAAGCAAATGGTGTGCATCACAAAAGAAGCCCTCAGACAAATCTCAGACAGAGACTGGGAGTTTCGTCTTGCACGCTTCCTCCTGACCCAGTGGACAACACCCAACACCGTCAGTGGCCAATGCCCCGCAGAAGTCTTGATGGCCCCACCATCCTGCTGGAACAGCTATACCCGGACCGGGCACCGGAATCAAGGAAGATGACGGAACAATGGAACAGAAGACGGTCAACTCCTAAAGAAACACATCAACCAACTGCGGAGGCAACAACTTCCGGTAGCAGAGGAACAACCCCCGCGGCTCATGGGGCCCAAGTCCGTCAACCCCGAACCAAGCACCCAGACCGATCCACCGAACCATGGGGAGGCACCAGCAGTAGAACTGCCAGCCCCAACACCGGGACCAGTGGAACCACCACCGCCCCGCAGCAACCAGAACCAGCCAGTCAACTTGCCATGGTCATGAGCGACCCTGTACCCGTGCCCTGGCATTCCCTGCAAGAGCGCAGACCACCAGGACTATTTGCAGGACTATGTTACATAGGTTGGGTCAGCACTATGGTGTGTGTATGTGTTATGTACGTGGACTGCCACCAGGGGTCCACGGCTAAAGTAAGGAGCTTGGGTCCCAAACACAATGGGACCTGGGATCCTAGACCACCTAATGTCCACCAATAGGCCATCGGGCGGGAAATTCAAACCCTCCAATGGGACCGTGGGTGTACTGGGTGAGGTGTATATAGTTGGCCCTTGCGGGGCTGGTTTTCCAGTCTTGTTTGCGAAGTACAATAAATGCATCTGAACGCATGTCGCAGTCTGAGTCTCCATGCAGCGAACCCAGTATTTTACAAGGGAAATGCACAGGCAGGCCTGGGAGGCGCTCTCAAGAGGGGCCTTGGGACATTTGATGACTGGACTGCCGCATGGTGGTGGGGAGCAACAGGACCTTCACACCCCCTGCTTCACAGAGGAAGGGCCCTGCTGACGGGGATATGGGGCTGCCCCCTACCGCCCCCCCGGCCTGTACATCGAAGTGCAGGCGGCGATGCTTGTGTTACCAAGGAGACCCACTCGGGGGAGGGGGAGCTGCTGCGGTTGAATGTCCCTATTGCCGTGGCCATTCAAGGTGCAGAGCCCCCAGCCCCAATCCCACAGGATTTCAAGACTAGGACTGAGAGTACCGGTGTGCAGGCTGCGCAGAACTGTGGGTTGTGCCTGCCTCTTTAGACTAAGCCCTCTCAGTTCTGAAGAGTAAAGAAGAGCAAGAGTCCAGGAGCACCTTAAGGACTAACAACATTTGTGGCAGGGCATGAGCTTTCATGAGTCGCTGCAGTCACTTCTTCAGATAAAAAAGCATCTCATGAAAGCTCCTCCCCTGCCAAAAATGTTGTTAGTCTTTAAGGTGCTCCTGGACTCTTGCACTTCTCTACTGCTACAGACAGAATTAGATGATTATCATATGGCAGTGTGTGTAATATAGCCAGGAGATCCTAAGATTGTCTGGCAGCCAGAAGTTCTAGCTCTTTAGCATTATGCACCGCCAGGTGGTGAGCTAGGCTTGTTTTTTTAGGCAAGAGACATTTCAGAGGTGGTTTGCCATTGCCTGCCTCTGTGTCACAACCCTGGGATTCCTTGGAGGCCGCTCTTCCAAGTACTAGCCAAGGCAGAACCTGCTTAGCTTTTGAGATCTGACACAGTCGAGGTAGCCTGGCCTATCCAGGTCAGGGCATCACAGAAAGAATAACACTGCTGGCTACCTTGATCTATTCTACAGGAATAGTTCAACAGATGCCCTCCCCTGGATGGCCTAGGTAGGCCAATCTCATCAGATCTCAGAAGCTAAGCTGGGTTGGCCATGTTCAGCATTTGGTTGTTGTTTTTTTTTTTTGGGGGGGGTGAATATTGTGTGTGGAAGTCATGGTTGACTTCTGGTGACCCCTACTGGGGCTTGGACATTTCAGAGAGGTGGCTTGCTATTGCCTGCCTCCGTGTCCCGGCCCTGGTATTCCTTGAAGGTCCCCCTTCAAAGTACTTCCCAGGGTTAGCCCTGCTTAGCTTCTGAGATCACGCTTGCCTGAGCTATTCAGGGTCAGGGCAGCCATGGTCAGTACTTGGGTGGGAGACTACCAAGGAATACCAGGGTTGCTAGACAAAGGCAGGCAATGGCAAACCACTATTGAACGTGTCCTGCCTTGAAAAGCCTACAAGGTCGCCATAAGTCAACTATGACTGGATGGCCTTCTCCACCACCAGCTAACAGAATAGGTGACTGTCCTCTCTTTAGGCACACAGGCAAGTCGGATGGATATTCAGCTGATGAAGATTTCACCCTGAGCCCATCGCCCTGTGAAAAAATGTGGGAATCAGAGGTGGAAATATCCTTTGTTAGCAAAACCAGGGTGGGTAATGGCTGGCAAGACCTCCCCACCTTTTTCCAGAAGGGTCACTCTCACCCCCCCCACCTGCCATCCTTGTGTCAAGCCCAAAGCAGTCCTTTGCCTCCTGGTGGCTCCTTTGGCAGCCTGAGTTAATCAGCAGCCTGAGAGGCTGTAATAAATGGCCATTATCTCTGTAATGAGCTGACATTAATTAGAGCCCAAGGTCCTGGGAAAGCCGGCTGATTTATCCAGCACCCCTCCACGATGCTGGAGTATCTACTTTATGAAAAGATCGTTAATATTGGGGGGGAGTGTCACATGAGGCGGTGGGAATAAGGTGTGGAAGACATCCAGCCTAGCCTCCAGCAGGTTTCAGCTGTCTGCTTTTCTGGGAGCAGGGCCCATGGAGGGCTAAAATCTCAATGCCTCAGTCAAGGCATCTGCCTCACCAGCCTCAGAACGTGCACCTTCCTGGCTTCACTTCCTTCCTTTCCTGCAACCAGTGCAGGCCAAGGATGTAACCCACAATGATTTAATTTGACATTCATTGAATTAAGTGTGATGTATTTCGTAAGAAAATGTGCTTAGGGTGAGGTGGATGGATTTTCCCCACTGGTTTCAAAGGGGTGTGGACTGCAGCCTCAGTGTGATCCAAGTTCTGTCTGCACATGTAATGAATCTTGTGATGACTGCTACATTAACTGGGCTGGTTCTATAGTATGAGTAAACAGAGAAGTCCATAGAGAGACAACACAAAACGTTGCATCTGTCCCGATAAGCAGGGTGACCAGTTGCAAAGTCTTGTGTGATTATTTAAGGGGGAGAAAGCAGGAAAAATGTGAGAAAAAATTTTTCCTGGGTCCCCCCACCAGTTTTTTCTTTTTAATTCAATTTTCCAGTGGAAGCATTTGAAATTTAGGGGACCAAAGGAATGCTGCTTCTTTCCAGGGCCTTTGGGAGGGTTTAAATGGCAGGCATGCTTTAAGTGGGAAGACAGATCTGGGGTTTGTTATTTTATTCTGGCTGTAACTGGAAATGTTTTTTGAACTGTTATTGTAAGCCACCTTGAACCAAAAGGAAAGGCAGGGTATACATGTATAAATGAATGGATGACTGTGAAAACTATTCTGGTCTTGAATGAGTGATATACTTTTTATTGCCAGGCTTTATTCACTCAAAATATGTAAGATGAAGCTTTTTATTCAAAACAGTCCACAGCATTAGTGAAAGATAACTTCTGTAGATAGCACTTAAATCCAGGATGCATTTCTGCACCTACAGTGTGTGTGTGTGGGGGGGAGATGCCATCTTTATGGGAGGAGCAGTATAGGGGTCTTTTCTGCTTGTGGACTGCTGCTTGTCTTCTTCTGGTGACGTCTAGAACTAAGCTGTGTCTTCTTGTAGCATAGGAAGCAACAGATCACATCTCTCTCCCATATTGGTATCTCATTTATGCTTTTACATTTCATAAATATGCCAAACGATATTTTAATGGCTACATTATTAAAGCTGTAGGGTTTTTTTTCAGTTTTGAGAAGAAAGCATGGAATATTTCATACCCCCTCCCCAATTTTCTTCCCCCCAGTTTAGTTTCAATAAAAATATAGAAATAAAACTAATACAAAGATCTGAAATACAAACTGCAAAGCTATTATAAAACATCATGTATGCAAGCTCAACATTGATTTCTCATTCAAGAAAGCATTCCACTTTCCAAATTTATCAGACATTTGGCCGTGTAGTAGACAAGTTAGTTTACAGAGAGGAATACATTCTACTAATTTCTCCAACCAATCCTCTTCTGCTCCCCAGTTTTCATTCCCCCCACCCTGGTCCATGGCTTCAAAATGTCTGGAAATGTTGCATCCTTTGCGGGGCAGTGCTGGGTGACTGCTGTTCCCTTCTACACAATGATTAACAAGGAACCCCCTCCCATCTTGTCACCCTATCCCAGAACTCACTGCAAAGGAGCATAGAAGATCATGTGTTATTAGAACTGGGCATTCTTGGCTGCTGCAATCTAGCTGTGCCCCTGCACTTCTGGGAGATCTTGTACTTTGCCTGTCTGAACTAATGGTGGATGAGTGGAGGAGAAACCAGTGGGAATGGGAATAAACCTGGGGGTGGGGGTTAGTGGGCTGGGAGTGAGCGAGGGGAAAGGAGGCCTTTGGCTCAGGTGTTGAGAACAGTTTGGCAAAACTGTTTGCAAAGTTGGCAGGGAAAGGAGCTACTCTTCCCAGCACACACCATTAATGGGAAAAGCAAACATGACAGCTCCCCTCTCAACCAGATCGCTCTTCAAAGATGCTGTTTATTTAATACAGTTTCTCCTCAAACAAGCCCCTCTGGCTTTAATGAGCTGCTAGACCAAGTGGAAAAGAGCATTAATGAAAAGCATCTCCTGGAGGAGGGGGGGCACGCTGGCTGCAGTGGAGAGAAGGGCCGTCAGAAGGGAATTCGATGCTGCTCAGAAATGGATGCAAAACAGTCCTGCGCTACGTCTCTTTGAGGAAATGGTCAAGTGCGTAGCCTGAAGCCCGACACTGACTTCCTCCTGGTGCCCTCCCCGCAGACAGTGCGGCTGTTCCTGTTGCCAAAGGAAGAGAAGGGTTTGGGGACACAGTCCGTGGGGGGGGGGGCACACACCTTCTTCCTTCCTTCTGAGGAGCCTTCCAAGGTGATGCTGGGCAGCCTCCTGCAGCCTCTGCTGCTGGCTGGTCGCCCTCGGGAGGCAGGAGTCTTGGGCAGTCCTCCTCGGCTACCAGAGAATGGGCAGGGAAGGAGGGACACAAGCAGGGAGCAGCTGGGGGGCGATCGAAAAAGGAAGGGCGACCTTTGGAGTCTCCCTGGAGCAGGTGGAAGGGCAGGAAGAGCCTGGGGGAATATAGGATGGGTCCGAGCCCTGAAGAGGAAGGGCTAAGAAATGCTTCTGAACTCTTGGAGGGGAAATGGCTGGCTGGAGACGGCAGAGGGACAACAGCCCACTGGCAGGGAGGAAGGCCGGTCACTAAAGGGGCTCGGGAAGTATTGATGGGAGCTGGAGAAAGGGCTGCATGGAAGCAGCCCGGGAGGGAGGGAGGGAGGCGGCCGCGTCTTCCCTCAGATCCTGGTGGTAGGCAGAGGCCAGGGAGAGGGGGAAGGAAGGCAAAAGATTCCCGAGTCCTCAAACACACTTGAAATTGTGATCTATAACCAGTTTGGTGTGGTGGTGAAGTGCGCGGACTCTAATCTGGGAGAACCGGGTTTGATTCCCTCTCTCCTCCACTTGCACCTGCTGATGTGACCTTGGGTCAGTCACAGGCTCTGGCACAGCTGTCCTTGAAAAAGAGCCGTTTCCGTCAGAAGTTCTCTCAGCCCCACCTACCCCACAGGGTGTCTGTTGTGTGGGGAGGGGAAGGGAAGGGAAAGGAGTTTGTAAGCCGCTCTGAGACTCCAAGGGAAGGGCGGGGTCTAAATCCAGTCTCCTCTTCTTCTTATAGCCCAGACATCTATTCCAGGCCTGCTCTTGTGTCTGACAGAGGCACCCTTAAATTCCACACTCCTTAGGTTATGTGTGATACTTTTGTACTTGACTAAGCATCCACGAAATGAGCCGGCAGCCTTACTTTTAGCCCTGGGCAGCCTCCTAAACGTCTGACTGTTCAGGCTGCAGTGAACCCACGGGCAACCGCTCTGGCCCAAGGTGCATCCGACTGCTTGGCCAGGGTTACTCCAGTACGGAGCTACGGGGCGGCCATTCTTTAGCTCTCTGAACTTTTGTGGCAGGGCAGAAAAGTTGAGGAGAAGCAATGTGCTCCAGCGGGCTGGACTGGGATCTAGGTTTCAAACCCCACTTCCACTAAGGAGAAGCGGATCTATGTATTTGGCTATTCAGGAAAGGCTTCCTTGATCTCATCCCTTTCTGGTTTTCCCCAAGTTGGTATAGTCTGACAAGGAATTTACTCTCAAAATATGCGAATTATTCTATCACTTGGGCAATCCTCCCTCAAGCTACTGCCCCTAGGGCAGAGTTGCTATTTTGCTGATTCCAATCACCCATGAATTTATGCTGGTGGCCAAGTGAGCTGTCTGCCCACCTCTGATGGATGGGAGTGGACGCCCACCTTCCTTCAATGGGAAATGAAGCTAATCAGAGCCTAGACACCTTAATCTTACTTGGACTTGACTGATCACCTACAGGCTCTGAACTCATCAGTGCTTACAGGCATCTATCACCCGCCAGTGCCCACCCCTTCCAGCCAGCTCCCCTATACCAATTACAAGGTCCTCTCTTACTCTTCTTGAGTCTTCTCTGGCGGCTCTGTCCTTCTTTGGGGGGTCTGCTCTTTTCCTAAACATTCTGGGGTGCTACCTGCAGAATCCAGCCCCAAATGAGAAGTCTGAGTTTTCTAGGGAATCCTTCACTGGAGGATTTCATTATAGTGCTAAAGAACTGAACTTCTGCCATGGCTCATCTGAGGTAGTTGATTTAATGGTTAACAAATAAGGAAAAACTGGGCTGCACCAAGCAATGTGCCAGCAGAACAAAAAGGGGGAAATGCCGGATGATAGATGGCTGATTTATTACACAAAGTCCCTACGCATTTCGCCATGCAGGCTTCCTCAGGGGGAACCTATAAAAACATCATTTTGTATTTAATACAGATAATAGATCCCTTGATAAAAATTACTCCAGAATTTAAAAGACAGGATCAAAATTAATTTCCAAAAGTAGATACCTATTGGTCAATATACAATCTGAGATAATGTATAGTTTGTTTATCTCATGTTATTTTAATCATCCTGGAGTAATTTTTATCAAGGGGTCTTTCTCTTATCTTTATTAAATACAAAATTATGTTTTTATCGATTTCCCCCTGACGAAGCCTGCATGGCAAAATGCACAGGGACTTTGTATAATAAACCAGCCATCTATCACCTGGCATTTCCCCCCCCCTTTTTGTTCTGCCTGTGCGTCCTTAAACTGTGCCTTGCCACATCATGTCCTTGTGAAAGGCTCCCTAGCTGTACTGGAGACCAAGTATGATGGGGAATCCTCTGCCTCAGGAAGCCGTGCTCAGTGTGGATAAAGGTTACTTAGGGTCACCTTCTTTCAATATAGCTTTGCCCACCACTGGTGTCTGTTAGAAGTGGAGGACTTGGCGCTGGCCCCTGTCTCAGACTTGAGAAGATGGCACCAAAGAGTTTAGACAGTGAAAAGTACTGAGACTGACAAGTGATTTCAGCTCTCACATACTTTATTAGTTGAAGAACAAGACAAGAGAAGCCAGCTCGCAGGCCGGCTTTTATTCCCAAGGAACCCCCCTCCCCCACACACACACCCTGTGAGTGGGTTATTTACAGTGATTGAGTTATTTCCTAGGATTCCGGCTCCCCGATTGGAAGGGAGCCAGGATCCTGCAGTCCATTGTCTTTGGGAGCGAAGCTCAGGCCCTTTGCCTGGCCACATGGCGGACCGGTTTGAACCAGTCCAAACACATGGCTGTCCTGAGCACATGTTCTTTGGTGGATACATTACAGGCAGATAGAGAGGTCAGGACACACAGAGCCTCCTTCCCTTCCTGCTATCTGATCCTTTCCTTGGAAGCAGAATACTACTCTTAGGGGCAATTTCTTCTGCTTCCGCTCCCACACACTCTCTCTTTTTCTCTCTTCTCCCTCGCACGAACATGAAGAAGGTGCTTGATCTCTCCATCTTGCATCCAACACCAACCATCTAGTTAGTTAGAACAGGTAACTTATTTTTTTTTAATAGGTTTATTTTTTTGAATTTTCTATATATTACACAATATCTTTTGTCTCCTTACTTTACTTAACTCAATAAGTTCCCCCCTCCCTCCCTCTACCCCTTGTTTGTTGATCTTTTATTCACAGCCACGGGCACAAAGTCTGAATCTTCCACCGAATGTCCTGTCTTCCTTCCACTGTTATCCACTTTAGATAGGTCTTCCATCTCGCTTTAATTTCTTCGGCTTTATCCTCCCATGTGGTCTTTCTCAATGATGTCCGACTGCACAAAATCAAACAAATAAGTGTGCCAGGTATCTATTGTCCATTTGCTCTTATCTTTCCAGCCCAGAGCTATCACTGCCTTGCCTGCTAACACCATAGCTTTGAGTATAGCCTGGGTTTCCTTATTGACTGCCTTATTTCCTAATATACCCATTAACATTAGTTTAAAGTCTACATTCAATGAAATTCTACATATTTTCTTTATAATTTGTATTATTTTTGACCAAAAGACTCTCACCTCTGGACATTCCCACCACATATGAGAGAACCAACCCTTAAATTGTTTACAGTGCCAACACATAGAACTCGATCCCGGAAACATGTTTGCTATCTGCGCTGGTGTTTTATACCACTTTGTGAAAAATTTATGTTCCAATTCATTAAATTTAATAATTTTGGTTTCTTCTATTCCCTTCATTATTCTATTTGCATCGTTTTCCGATATCTGGCCTTCCTTGCACCATGTTTTCTGTAAAGAACAGGTAACTTATATCTATCTCTTACCTGCACTCTCAAACATGTATTTCCTTTAATAAGTTACTCGTTAGATTTAGAACTGACTGCTGACTCCATGTAACTGTAAGTCTGTTGCCACGCTTAGCCCCAAGTTTTGCTGCGTTAAAGCCTTTGAGCACTCTGCTATTTTCCTGAGGTCCCCTGGCAATACCAAGACCAGAGAATCCAGCACCTTCTTTTAATATAGTTTTGCCCACCAGTGGTGTCTATGTTTTGGGACTGTGCTGCAGTGTGTTAAACAGAACACTTTGGCACAGGACCAGGGGCTGCTTGATGCAAGATGCCCTGAGGATTCCCTGGGTTTCCTTCACTTCCCAGACATTTTCTTCCTCCATTAATAGGCCCAGTGATCACCCTAGCCAGCTCCACCGGACTGGGTTAAGTTACTTTTCCCCCTTCTCTATTACACCCCCCCTTTGCCAGTGGGGGCTGCACTTGTCAGAAAGAAGGCAGATGAAGACCTGGAGGAATTCGTCTGATCTGCAGTCCCCCAGAGAAGAAGCCATGGGGCCTGGCTCTGCAATTAAAGTCAAAGCTTGCCATAAAGGGAAATCTTTGTGACTGAATGTGAGGTGCTGTATGGGTGCTACATGCTGAGAAAGATCCTGCTGCACACCCCACACATAGATCAGCATGCAAAAAATTGTTTTAAACCTCTGCCCTCATGTCCAGTTCTCGTGGGAGGTCACCTTTTCCTGCTTTTCTTCCAGTTTTCCTGTTGAAGCACAGCCTGATAGGCCTTGATTTGCCGCTTGGAAAGATCCCTCATGTAGAGCAAACTGTTGACTTTAGACTGATATGGGGGACGTTTAACCTTTGATCCAAACACTTCTCTTCTTCAGAAAAAAAAATAAGGCATTCTCAGTACTAAATTACCCCTAGGGAAGATAAGGACAAAATTAATTGCTTGCCTTATTCCTGCAATTATGAAGAGCCGGTTTCCCCGAATACTTATGGCCTTGGTAGATGTCAGAAGGGGTGGAAGAGGTATACAGCCAGTTTTGCTCTTGGTATACAGCCAGTTTTGCTCTTTCCCACTCTCCAAATCCAGATTTGCTGGAACCTGAATGAACCAATTGTGTGTGTGTGTTTTAATGGAATCTTGTTTTAAACTGGCTTTCTTCGGAACATATTCCCCATCCGCCTCTTTTCTATTCAGAATGAATCTACCAAATGGATGTACCCTTCATGCACTGGGTAAAGTAAGCTCTGATTTAAGCTGAAATAAATTTATTTTTGTCTTTAAAGTGCCACTGGACTCCCATTTTATTTTGCTGTAATGGATACCAAAATCATGTATGTGAAATTCTGCCAAGTGTCCCCATGCTTCTCACAAACATCTCCCTACTAGTGTGCATTCTAGGCTACAGCATGGGGTAAACGAGATATCCTTGTTCTTGGGGGGGACAACTACAATTTCTGAGCACGTGTGAACTCATTCACACCTGCATCTTGCCCTTGAGGCCCACCACTCTTAGCTAAAGTTTAAATGCAGTCCAGCCCAGGGTCATCATCCATCCATCCATCCATTAACTGTAGACTATACCACATTAAAGGGGAATATGTGAAGCATTTATGCAAATAGACTTTCCAGAGGGGTAGCCATGTTAGTCTTCAGCAGCCAAAGTAACAAGAGACTCCTGGCATCTTAAAGTACTAGGACATTTATTGTAGCCTAAACTCTTATGAGCCAAAGCTCTGCTGTCAAATGCCATATGTGCTTTTCTAGCCCTGTACATTTTCTCTGCCACCGGTACATGCAGGGTCAAACTGCAGAATGTGTAAGTTTGACACAAGGGTTGGCAAAGCCAAAAAAGGCCCTAGATGGCACTTGTTTGCTGCCACTTGGAATGAACCATGTAAGTGCATGAATGAGGAGGGCACAGTTCCCTGGGCAGATGTGAGATGCTTTTTGACCTGTCGCTTTTGTGGCACTCTAAGAATCTCAAAAGGGCACAGATAAGGGTAATCCCATTTTATCTTCTCATCTACCCTCAGAAACAGGTTGCACAGCAGCTTCTGGTCTATGGCAACCCACTAGCAGATGCCTCCCTCGGAGCTCTGGGGAGGCGATCTATGCACCAGCGGCTGGGGAGGTGATAGTCCGCCACCCCCCTGAAGCCTTTGGGATAGGCTCCTAGCCATGGGGCTTTTGAAGTGTGGCCTCTTTGCCAGCATGATGCTGGGAAATTGAGGCGCTCTTCCACCCTGACAGTCCAGCCGTTGTGTGTCCGTAATGGAACTCGAGCCGCCGACTGGGACAAGCATCGGTGATCGGGCGTTTTTACATGTACCTTTGGCCAGGTCTTTGGACCAACAATGAACAGTGAGTCAAGTTAAATGAGAACACTGGGATTATAAAAGAAAGCTCCCCTGGGAACGCCAAGGCCAGCCAGTGGGGGAGGAGCCCCTCCCATGCGCTTGAATGAAGCAACGATTTTTAAAGGGGGAGCTGAAGTATAAGCAGGGAAATCCATTTTGAGAAATACACCAGAGCACCAATAAGTGTCTGGGCGAATTGCAGAGACTTTAGCAGGCTCTTTCTAAAAGTAAACCATCTGCTAACATGGCTGGGGAAAAACGGAGAAGGAGAGACAAGCAAAACTAAAACCTCCTGGAAGTATGAGCCCATGACCGGAAGACACCACTGAGTTTTCTAAAGTGTTAGCAGACTCTTTGCGCCCTCTACTGGATCAGATGATGAATATCAATCAACAGCTGACAACATTAAACCAGAATTTTGCAGCTCAGCAGCTCCAACTGAGTGAGACTAAAACTCTATCAGAGCAAACAGCTGAGAAGGTGAAGGAAATGGATACCAAATCAAAAAAACGTTTTAAAAGGGTGCAGTTGCTGGAAAAGAAGCAAGTTTCTTCTGAATCCCAGCTATGGCAGATACAAATGGAGATGGCTAACTTTGTTCTTCAATTTCAGGGAATCCCTGAGGCTAAAGATGAGAATCTGAAACAAATGTTGGGTGAGGTGTTGGCTCCAATTGCAGATTAAAAAGCAGAATACCTTATAAGCGAAATGGATGTGGTTTACAGAGCCTATTCCATGTACATTAAAAAGAATAATCTACCTGGAGAGATAGTCATAAGATTCTCTAAGAGACATGTGAGGGATCAAATTTTGAAAGCAACATCAGGAGTACCCCTGAAAATCGGAGGTAATATCGTCAGGATTCTAAAAGATATCCCATTTGAAATAAGGAAGAAGAGGAAGGACTACAAAGACTTGATTATGTTTTTACAAACAAACTGCATTCCTTACAGATGGTTGGTCCGCGAAAGTGTCCTTTTCAAACTTAAGGACAAAAAAGAAAAGATTGACTCTGTCTTTAAAGCGTGGGAGTTTCTGAGACTGCAACTGGGAGATTCTGGTGAGGATGGCAAAGAAGATGGAGACAGTAAACATAGCGATACAGCTACTTGTTCCAATCCCTCTGCCAACGAGGACTCTGCTTCCAAGAAGGGGGCAGTGGCCCCTAAACGCGAATATCAACTGAGGACCAGAAAGGATAAAATAAAATGAAGACTGAAGAACTCTGAATTGTGCTTTATAAACACTTATTAAATGTTGATGCTCTTGGGACATTCTCTAAACAGTGAAACTAAAAAGTAGAAAGTTAATATAGCTTAATCGACCATGTTCAACGTACTGATAGTATTATAGACTAAAACTGATACAAGCTGTTGTAATGATCTCCTATACTTGGGTTTTTAGTGGTTTTCTTTTCTTTCTCCCTTAGTTGTAGTTTTCCTTTCCCTATTTTTTTGTTGTAGTATATAGAAAAAGCAATTAAAAAATTCCCTTCGGGGGGCCAAAAAAAGAAAGAAAGAAAGAAACAGGTTACACAGCAACAGGATTAGTGACTTGCCCAGGGTAAATCAGCTTCATGGCTGATCTGGGATCTGAACCCAGATTCCCAAAGTCCAAAGGCAGAAATAAGAGGGAGCAGCAGGGGATAACTCTTCAGGAAACCAAGGAACATGGCCAGAGGCCGTTGAACTCAAAGGGGGATAAAATGAGGGAATTAAAGAGTGTAAAGGACCCACAACTGTTTCTGCTCTTGGTTTTCTAATGCCCTCTTTGCAACGTTTTCTCTAAGAGTAGCCAACTACCTGGAGAAAAAAATGTCCTCACCCTTTAATAGAGGCTTAATTGGGTGTTATTTACCAGGCAATGTTAGTGTTGCTTAGTGGTTAGAGTTCTAGACTAGGAATCTGGAAGGCCCAGGTTTGAATCCCTGTCTGCCGTGGAAGCTGGCCGAGTCACGTGCTCTCAACCTAACCTACCTCATAAGGTTGTTGGGAGGAGAAAATGAAGGAGAGGGAAATGAAGGAGAGGGAGGAGAAAATGAAGGAGAGGGAAATGAAGGAGAGGGAAATGAAGGAGAGGGAGGAGGAAATGAAGGAGAGGGAAATGAAGGAGAGGGAGGAGAAAATGAAGGAGAGGGAAATGAAGGAGAGGGAGGAGAAAATGAAGGAGAGGGAAATGAAGGAGAGGGAGGAGAAAATGAAGGAGAGGGAAATGATAAAAAGCTGCTTTGGGGCTCCCTCTCCCAACGGGGCACCTTTGCTGCTGTCATCGGGGGTTAGGAGTTTGGGGGTGCTCCTGGATCCCTCCTTAACGATGGAGGCCCAGGTGGCAGCCACTGTCAAATCAGCATTTTACCACCTTTGACTGGCGCAACAGTTGGTTCCCTACCTCGATCATGATAACCTGGCCACTGTGATCCATACGACGGTCACCTCGAGGCTAGACTACTGCAACGCTCTCTACATGGGGCTGCCTTTGTCACAGATCCAGAGGCTGCAGCTGGTGCAGAACGCAGCGGCCAGGCTGTTGATGGGGCTCACGAGACGGGACCACATCCAGCTAGTGCTTAAGGTGCTGCACTGGCTGCCAATAGCATACCGGATCCACTTCAAAGTGCTGGTTCTCACCTTTAAAGCCCTATATGGCCAGGGTCCGGCTTACCTGAAGGACCGCCTTTCCCCATATGTTCCCCCAAGAGTGCTACGGTCCGGGGGACAACATCTGCTGGTCATTCCAGCCCCCAAGGTGGTCAAATATGCTGTTACCAGGGCCAGGGCTTTCTTGGTGGCGGCCCCTACCTGGTGGAATGAGCTCCCAGAGGAGATCAGGGCCCTGCGGGACCTTATGTAGTTCCGCAGGGCTTGCAAGACGGAGCTCTTCCGCCAGGCTTTCGAGTAGGGGCTGTCACCAGGATTAGACTATCACCGTGGTGATATCACGAGGCGTACTGGCCCTGGTATGAGATTACAACTTTGGTGGGACATCATTGGAGCAGGGGCAAACATGCCGCCAGAGTGTTGAGTGACCGGTTTTAACTGTGATTATATGTCTGTTTTCTGCTGTTATAAATGTTTTATTGGTAGTTGATTATTTATGTTTTTAAGTATTTTATATGTCATTTGCCTCCATGTTATTGGCAATGTATGGCAATGTATGGCTTTTTGCCTCTTGATCGCCACCCTGAGCCCACGTGGAAGGGCGGGATATAAATCCAATAAATAAATAAATAAATAAATAAATAAATAAACAAACAAATAAATAAAATTTAGCCCAGAATTTACCACCAAGCTTAAGCTGCTCATTCACACACTCTAAACCACTCTCTCTTTCTTTTTTTAAAACTTTCCCGGAGGCATGGGCTGGGTGTCACCAATATGTGGATGATACCCAGCTATATCTGATGTTGGGTGGCCAACTCGACCCTGGAAGATCTGGACTGGGTGCTACTGGGTTGGCTTAGACTGAGCCAATTGGAATTGAATCCGATGAAGACGGAGGTCCTGTGCCTGAGTCGGAGCGGACAGAGGGGTAGGGATCCCACCCAGCCTTCAACGGGGTGCTGTTGGTGCCGGTGCTGAGAATCAGGAGTTTGGGAGTGCTCCTGGATACCTCCTTGACAATGGAGGCCCAGGTAGCAGCCACTGCCAGGGCAACCTTTTACTATCTTTGGCTGATAAGGCAGTTGGTTTCCTTCCTCAAACACAATGATCTGGCAACAGTGATCCACTCAATGGTCACCTCAAGACTGGACTACTGTAATGCTCTCCACATGAGGCTGCCCTTGTTACAAATCCAGAAGCTGCAGCTGGTGCAAAATGTGGCAGCCAGGCCATTGATGGGTCTCCCTGTGTGGGAGCACATCCAGCCTGTGCTGAAGGCACTGCACTGGCTGCCGATAGCATACTGGATTCGCTTGAAGGTGCTGGTCTTGACCTTTAAAGCCCTATATGGGTTGGGGCCTGTCCATTTGAGGGACTGCCTTTCCTTACATGTTCCCCAGAGAGCACTGAGGTCCCAAAACCTCTTGACCCTCCCTGGACCGAAAGATGCCAGATTGGCCTCTACTAGGGCCAGGGCCTTCTCAATAGCAGCTCCACACTGGTAGAACGAGCTCCCGGAAGACATCAGGGCCCTGCGGGACCTTTTATAGTTCCACAGGGCCTGTAAAACGGAGTTCTTCCACCAGGCCTTCGATTAGGAACCGCTACTAACAACACTGAACTGGGATAAGGCCCTTCACAACAACTGTGTCAACAGTAACATCCTTTGGCCATACTTCCTGCTACATCTGCAACATCAGGGCCAAGAGTGTCTGCCACTAGCACTTTAATTGCACTTATTTGTGAATCGTATCTGTAAAGTATATGAATTTTACAAGGGGCTTGTATGTAAGGAATTCATGTTTTATTGTGTTTTATTAATCTTTTAGTGTGAGCTGCCCTGAGCCAGCCCTGGCAGGAAGTGCGGGATACAAGTCGAAATCAATCAATCAATCAATCAATCATGTTTAAATGTTTTAAAGTTTAACTTAAACGTGGAAGTGTACCTGTGCTAGTGCTCTTTTCCAACCTGAGTCCAAGCAGGCTAAACGCCCAGGGGACAAAACTGGCAGACAACAACTTTGTTTGATGAATTCACATTTCAGAGATGCACCTGAAGAGCCCCGGGCACAGGCCGAGGATGTGGTGGGTGGGTGAGCCTGGCATCCGTAGATCTCATGAGAGACAGAGGGGGGTACGGATGGACCCAGTGCATTTGAATTCTTACACAACTGCAAAGGGAGAGGAGTCTGTTTCTCTTTACCCTGCCTATGTTTCTCCCCCGATTTCCCCATGTTGAAGTGGAGCCAGGCCATTTCAGGAGTGCCTCATAACCAGTTCCTCCCTGTCCCCCATGCAGACATACCAGGTGGCTGTCACAGTGGATCCGGGCAGCATTCTGCTTACGAGAGAAGAATCTCTCCCCAATTCAGTTCTCTCCACTGTTGGCATCTCCAGAGCCAACTTCAGGATTAGGTGGGACTTGGGGGAAGGGGCATGAAGAGAGAATTGGCCTGGTTTTTAATAAGGTTGCCAGCAGCCTGGAGAACAAGTGTCCTTCCTCATTTCATAGAGACGTTAATTACCATGTGATGTTATTTACCTCCATGGCATAAAAAGCTTCTGCTGCCCATTTTCACGCATAAACACCTGAGCATTCTACAATGGCCGCCCTGCAATGGGCAAAATCTACAACTCCCCACATGCATTTGTGTTCTCTGTCGTGGCCCCTTCCTTATGTTGAAGTCAGGAAAGATCAAATTATGTTCAAGAGGGCATTTTTCACAACAAATAGGGCTATACTGTAACAAAATGACTCAGAAAGAAGCTTGGGGCAAAGGATTAGAGACCGTGGACTATTTGCTGTTGTTGTTCATTCGCAGTGTCGAGTCCAACTCTTCGTGACCCCATGGACTACATCACGCCAGGCCCTCCTGTCTTCCGTCCTGCTCCAGAGTTTGCTTAATTTCATGTCTGATGCCTCAATAACACTGTCTAACCATCTCATCCTTTCTTCTGTTACCTTCAATCTTTCCCAGCATCAGGGTCTTCTCCAGTGAGGGCTCCCTTCTCATTGGGTGGCCAAAGTCTTTGAGCTTCAGCTTCAGGATCTGGCCTTCTAGGAAAGAGTCAGGGTTGATTTCCTTTAGGAGTGACTGATTTGATCTCCTTGCAGTCCAAGAGACTCTCAAGAGTCTTCTCCAGCACCATAATTTGAAAGCATCTATTCTTTGGCGCTCGGCCTTTCTTATGGTCCAACTCTCTCAGCCATACATTACTACTGGGAATACCATTGCTTTGACCATACGGACTTTTGTTGGCAGGGTGATATCTCTATTTTTTATTATGCTGTCTAGGTTTGCCATGGCTTTCCTAGCCAAGGAGCAGGCGTCATTTAATTTCATGGCTGCAGTCACTGTCTGCAGTGATCTTGGATCTCAGGAACGTGAAGTCTGTCACTGCTTCCACGACTTCTTCTATTTGCCAAGGAGTGATGGGGCCATCTAATATTCATACTATCTGTTGCTATAAGCAGTTTCCTGCTGTGTAATTTTTGCATCATTTAATGTATCATGTTTATTTATTTATTGTATTTATAACCTGCCCACCCCGCAAGCGGGCTCAGGGCGGCTCACATTGCGTGGCACAAAGTGCCGAGGTTCATATACAGTTAAAACATTTAAAACATTAAGACATTTAACACTCAGGGCCGGCTCGCTCACTAGGCGAACTAGGCATTTGCCTAGAGTGCGCCGGCCCTTAGGGGCACCAAAAGCCCCCCACCCCCACCAACCCCCCCTTCCCTGGCTTGCCGGCGCACCCCACAGCTGCGGGGCACACAGGCAAGCCGGCACTCAGCAGAAGAGACCAGCTTGTGGTGCCCTCCCCCATCTCCAGGCCCCATGGGGAGGTTGGCATCACGGGGGGGGGGGCGCAGGCACCACAAGCTGGCCTCGCCTAGGGTGCCCAGACACCTCGGGCTGGCCCTGTTAACACTATTAAAACATTTAAAACATTCAAAACACTTAAACATTCAATGGTTTCGATTAAAGTGCAGTCAGTAAAATAGCCAAGATGGCATAACCTATCATGCAGGCTCAGGCAAGTACAGGCTCCTAGGTGGATTGGTTCGATCTCATTGCAGGCCACCTCTGCCACAGATGTTAATAGTGGTCATTGGTGGTAGTGTGGGTGGCTCCTAATTAAACGCCTGGTGGAAGAGCTCCATCTTGCAGGCCCTGCAGAACCGCACAAGATCCCGCAGGGCCCTGATCTCCTCTGGGAGCTCATTCCACCAGTGTGGAGCCACCACTGAAAAGGCCCTGGTCCTGGTGGCAGCGAGCCTGGCATCCTTAGGGCCAGGAATGGTCAGTCGATGTTGTGTTCCTGACAGTAGTGCTCTCTGGGGTATATATGGGGAAAGGCGGTCCTGCAGGTATGTCGGACCCTGGCTATATAGGGCTTTAAAGGTCAATACCAGCACCTTGAAGCGAATTCGGTATGCTATTGGCAGCCACTGCAGCCCCTTCAGCACTGGCCGGATGTGCTCCCATCTAGGGAGGCACATCAGTAGCCTGGCTGCAGCACTCTGCACTAGCTGCAGCCTCTGAATTTGCGTTACAATAGTCTAGCCTTGAGGTGACCATTGCATGGATCACTGTAGCCAGGTCGTCATGATCAAGAAAGGGAGCCAACTGCCAAACCAGCCGCAGATGGTACAAGGCTGACTTAGCAGTGGCTGCTACCTGGGCTTCCATTGACAAGGAGGGTTACAGGAGCACTCCCTAACCCTAACCACTGGCGCAGGCACCAATGATGCCCCCTTGAAGGCCGGGAGTGGAGCCCCAACCCCGAACTGCCCCGACTCAGGCACAGGACCTCCGTCTTCAACGGGTTTAGCTTCAGCCAACTCAGCCTGAGCCAACCAGCCACAGCATGCAGTGCTCGGTCCAGGTCTTCCAGTCTGGAGTCTGACTGACTGCCCAACATCAAATAGAGCTGGGTGTTATCAGTGTCCTGGTAACACCCCAGCCCAAACCTCCAGGAAATCTGGGCAAGGGGGTGCATGTAGATGCTAAAGAGCATTGGGGAAAGCACTGCCCCTCCGCATTCGAGCAGGTGCCTCTGGGACTGCTGTTCCCCTAGCGCCACCCTTTGTCCCTGACCTTGGAGAAAGGAGATGAGCCACTGCAAGGCAAGCCCCTGTCTCCCCACGTTGGCGAGGTGGTGGGTGACTGATGGCTGACTGTATCAAATGTGGCCGACAGATCTAACAACAGCAACACTGCCAAACTGCCCTGATCCAGATGCCTCCAGAAGTCGTCAGTAAGGGCAACTAGTGCTGTCTCCATCCCCTGTCCCGGGCAGATCTAGCATGGAAGCATCATCCAAAAAGCTCTGTAACTGTATTGCCACTGCCTGGTTAGAAAACTGAAGGACTGTCTGTTATCTCTTGTCTCAGACCTCAGGAGGTCACCATAGATTTTAGTCAGATAGAGAGGTCATGACACACAAAGCATCTTTTTCTTCCCATTATCTGATCCTTCCCTTTGAAGGAGAATACTATCCTCAGGGATGAGTTCCTTCCTTCCAGTTTGACACCTCTCTCACGCACACTCTCTCTCCTTTAGACACCACCTTATACCGGAAACCTACTGACCAACAAACATACTTACATGCCTCCAACTACCATCCTAAACATACGAAATGATCCATTGTATGCAGCCAGGCTCTACGCTACAGCCGCATCTGCTCCAAGCCTACAGACGGAGATTCTCACCTGAGGGATCTACAACACACCTTTTGGAACTAAAGCATCCACCTGATGAAGTCAGGAAACAGATGAACAAAGCTGGAATGATACCCAGAGGAAACCTGTTAGAAGACAGGCCCCAAAGAGGCAATAATAGAACACCACTAGTGGTACCATACAGCTCCCAGCTCAAAACAGTTCAATGCATCATCAGTGACTTACAGCCTCTACTGGATAATGACAGTTCTCTTTCACAAGTATTGGGGGGCAAACCTTTACTTGCGCAGAGACAGCCCCCCAATCTCAAACAATTCCTCACCCACAATAATGCAGCATCTCATTTAAACATGCACTCTGGGACTGGAGCTTGCAATAAACCCAGATGCCAACTTTGTTGCCAGATACACCTGGACAACACAATCACTGGACCTAACAACATCAACTACACCATCAGAGGCTCACTCACTTGCTAATCTTCTAACACTGTATATGCCATTAAATGCCAACAACAATGCCCTTCGGTTCTCTACAGAGGGCAAACAGGACAAACCCTACACCAGAGGGTAAATGGACACAAATCTGACATCAGGAATCACAAGACAGAGAAACCTGTAGGAGAACACTTCAGCCTTCCAGGACATTCAATGGGTGACCTCAGAGTAACTGTTTTATTGCAAAGGAACTTCAGGAACAGAATGGAAAGGGAATTGCTGAATTACAAGTTATTACAACACTTGGAACAAAAAACTCCCCAGGACTCAACAGGGATATTGGTTTTTTATCTTATTACATATGCTGACTCATTCAGTCCTCACATATGTATTCTCAACAAGAAGGATTATAAAGCCTCTGTATTTAAATGTTTTTTAGTGTATTTCTTTTTCAGAATATTATATTAGAAAACTGAATGTATGCAAGGGATATTAGGATGTCTGCTGACATAACACCATTTTTTGGTGGAGATTTAGGGTTGTGCCCTCCACACCTGACAGGAGAGAATGAAGATTCCCAGACACTTCCCACAATTAGAAAATACATTTTTAGACATTTATCTGCTAGTCTGACATATTTATTGCTTTACAACTGTTGACCTTATAACCTTAACTTGTTATTTAGTGTCACTTTGCATATCTTGTTCATCATCATGTTGCATGTTAATTTGCTGTTCATTATCTGGCTGTAATTTTGAACCTTGACTGCCATTCTAATGTATTTGATAAACTGTGTGTGCACATGAGAGCTCATACCTTGAATAAACCTTTGTTGGTCTTAAAGGTGCCACTGGACTCTAAATTTGTCCTACTCGCTCTCTCACTCACTCAAAGAAGGAACATGCTGTCTCCATCTTTGAACAATGGATGCAGTGGGCACAGTCCCCTGCATCCACACTCATCCTCATTAGATAGGTTAGATTCTATCCCTGTCTCTCTTCTATACTGTCTAGAATGGAGTTCCATATAATAAAGAACTCTTATTAGTTTTGAATCTAACTACTGGCTCTATGTAACTTTATAGGTCTGCTAGCACACTCAGTACCAAGGCTTTGCTGCGTGGAAATGCCTTGTGCACTCTGCTACACTGATAGTGATTCCTGGCTCTACAAAAACCCAAGATTCCAACAGTTAATACTTATGCTTTGCTTCAGCATTGTTTCAAATCTCTGGTTGCTTCCAGATTCTACAAGTCAAATCTGTTGCATTGTTTAATTGGATGTCCCAGCCTGTTGATTGTATTGACCTGTTTTGTGTGAGGGGGACTGCAGTGGTTCAGAGGTTAAGACTGGAAGGTTGGTAGCTTGGCAGTTTGAGACTCAAGTGCCACATGACGGAGTGAGCTCCTGTCTCTGACCCCCAGCTCCTGCCAACCTAGCAGTTCGAAAGCAAGAAATTGCAAGTAGATAAATAAGTACTGCTTCAGTGTTCCATGCACCTTGGCATCTCGTCATGCTGGCCACATGACCATGGAAACATCTTAGGACAGTGCTGGCTCTTCGGCTTGGAAATGGAGTCCCGCCCCTAGAGTCAGATTGGACTGGCTTTCGAGCAAGGGAAACCTTTAGCTTTATTTTGTGTGCTCTGCCTTGAATCCCAGTGAGAAAGGGGGGCTATAAATAATATTGAATAAAATATGTCTCTCTGTTAAAGCAGCAGGACATTTTTCTCCTGCTACTCGGCAACTGCAGTTTTCAACAAATGAGTTTTACACTGCAGCCTTTCGAAGGGGTGTTCGTTTTTTATCCTATTCAGGGGCGCTTGCTCAGAGTTAAGTGTGCCTTGGACTGTATTGTTTGTGTTCCCTACTCCAGCAGTGCTAAGGAGATACTGGTATTATAACAGGGATAAAACAGAACCTCCTTCTGTCGGAGCACCAGGAGGCCGGCCTCCCGGCTACACAGAGCTCTTCATAAGAAGTGACCGCCATTGTACCGAGTGCGCGTCTACGCAGCCATGTCGCGGCGTCTGCAGCCTCTCTCGCCCCCAGGGCCCCCGGGATCCCAGCCCGCCCGGCGGGAGCCAGCCTCTTCCCGACCCGGGAGAGGAGGAGAAAGCCTCCGGGTTCAACGGAGCAGGCTGCCCCTTTGCTCGGGGAAGAGTGCGCGGTCGCCGGCGTGTCACGCAAAAACCGGGCTCTTCTCAAGCTTCTCCGCGAGAGTAGCCGCCGCCGCCCCTATCCGAGCAGAAGCGGATTCCACCCCGGCGGCGGGCGGGGAAGCAGCTTCGGCCGCCACGACTGCGCCAGCCTTTCGGGTCCCCGCGCGGCGGGGTCTCCTCCGTGGCGGGCCGGGAGCGGCGAGCCAGGCCGGCGGCGGCCACCCCTCTGGCGGGGGCGGGAGGAGCCCGTGGCCGGGTGGGGGGCAGGGGGAGGAGGCTGCAGCCCGCCCCTTCGGGGGCCGGCCGAGGAGGAGGAGGAGGAGGAGGAGGAGCGAGTGGGGCCGGCGGGGCGCCCGGGCAGGCTGGCAGGTGCGCGCGGGGAAGCAGATGCTTGGCCAGGCCCCCCGGAGCGGAGAGGCCCGGAGACGCCTGCCCACCACCAGGGGAGGCGGCGCGGGCGGGCGGGCGGGCGGTGGGGCGGTGGGGGCGACGCGCTCGGCGAGTCTCTCTCCCTCTCCCGGGGGTGCCGGATCGGAGCCGGCGGGACGTGAGGCAGAAAGCCATGGAGAAGTCCCAGAACTTCCGGATCGACGCCCTGCTAGCCGAGGAACCTCCCCGCCCTGTGGCCAGCGACTCCCCGGAGAGCTCTGCGGGCAGCCCGGGCTCCTCCTGCGCGCGGACCGAGACGCCCTCGCCCTGCGCGCCCTGCACCGCGGCCCCCCCCCCGCCGCCGCCTCCGCCGCTGCCCGCCGCCTTCGTCCCTAAGCCCGGTCTGTTGAGCCTGCCCCACCCGGGGCTGAGCGCCTTGCCCGCCGTCTACCCGCCCCCTCTCTACCCCATCCCGGCTCTGGCCGGACAGCACCCCGCCTTGGCTTACGCGGCCGGCTTCCCTCCCTTGGCGCAGCCGAGCCCGGAACAGCTGAAGGTGGCCGCGCTCGCCGGATCTCTCCCGCTGGAGCACTGGATTCGAACCGGGATCATGGCCCCACGCTTCCCCGACTTCCACGGTGAGTAGTACGCGCCAAACGCCGGAGGCCCGGGACTCCACCGCGAGCCCTGGGCGGGCGCACGACGCACATCGAGTCCCCACACCGCCTGGACGGGCCGGCGCCGGTCTCGCTTTCCAGGTAGCGCACCCGCGGAGAAGAGCCCAGGAGCATGCCCTTTTTGTCCCCGGATATCACAGGTCGAGAGAGGTCATTTATGCGGGAAAGGTTCCCAGAAAACCCTAGAGATGTGGGGAACGAAAGTCGGGGGGGGGGGGCAAGAAGCGCGCAGTGAAAGTCCTGTTTACATCCCGGTGCTGTGCCGGCTCTCGCCTCGGTCCCAATTGGGTCTCCAGCTCCTACCACCTGGGAGGGCATCCCTTCGTCAAATAGAGAAACCGACAAAACAGCCAAAACGAGTTTTCTCGTAATTGAGAACGTTTCCACAGGCTTGCATTTCCGCTCACAAGTTCACAATACTGCAAACCAGCGTCGGGCAGGGCCGGCCCCTTATTGTTAAATTTTAGACTGTCGCCTAGGGCGACGGCTCGACGAGGTACTGGTTCAAGTGTCGCACTAGGATCTGGGACACGCAGGTTCGGATCCCCACTCTGCCCTGGAAGCTGGCCGGGGGACCTTGGGCCCGCCACACACACTCAGCCTAACCTACCTCACAGGGCTGTTGTGAGGGTAAAACAGAGGAGGGAGGTGAGAACAATGTGAGCTGCTTTGGGTCCCCATTGGGAAGACAGGCGGGATCTGAATAAAGAATACCTTTCTGAGGAGAGCAGAACGGGCGCCGCACATCATCCTTGGCAGGGGAGGTTGCTCTGAACCACGCGTGCCTCTCTAGCAACAAGGCGGCGGTTGGATGTGTTTACACCTCCTGCCAACAACATCCCGCCGGCTACTTTTGCAGGTGTGGATCAGAGTATAGGCGGGTGGATTCCTA
Organism: Gekko gecko; assembly: GCA_029375565.1. Lineage (NCBI taxonomy): Eukaryota > Metazoa > Chordata > Lepidosauria > Squamata > Gekkonidae > Gekko > Gekko gecko. The sequence continues at coordinate 85,011,580 of JAPDNY010000003.1, forward strand.
TCCAATGGCCTTGCGGCCAAGGACAGGCGAGGGCGGCGGGCGTGGCGTCTCGGGCGTCTTAGCCCTGTGCTGCAGGCCGCATCCTCTCCTTAACAGATAACCTGTTTCAGATTTTAAATAGGAAAGGCAAAACTCCCAGCAGCCTTCCTAGTCCTCGAACCATTCAGGGAGCCAGAAACGTAGGCCTGGTCTATACTGCCTCCGGCCTGCAGCACTTCCGAGTGTCGGCGGAAAACCCATGACTGACTGCGTTCACACACGCACTTGCCTTATCTCCACAGTGAAGGAAGAAAAAGGGTTCTAGCCTTGTCCTTGGCAGGTTAGATTTCCGGAGGCCTTTCCATCGTAGCCATCCTCACAGCCTCCGCAAAGGTCTGCCTCCTCTGCTGCTGTCGTAGGAGAACGAGCCCAGAGGTGCGCTTGGGAGGAATAGTAATGATATGAATCCTGAAAAGGAGCGGAATTATCTCCTGCCTTCCCTGAATTGGCACCCCAGTCCCAACCACGTTTACTTAGAAGCATTATTCCTATCCTAGGGTGTTGAAGGGCCCTCACTAATTCGTAGAGTCGCCATAAATCGGAAGCGACTTGACGGCACTTAACACACCAGGAGTGTATTGAAGGAACTAGAATCTGGCAGATCCGGGTTCCAGTCCTCACTTTGTCAGGAAAGTTGGTCTTGCGCCCCTCACTCTCCATCCCAATCTACCTCACAGGGAAGTTTGGCTAACAGTAGGGCAAACAAGACAAACCCTGCGCTAAAGGGTAAATGGACACAAATCTGACATCAAGAATCCCAAGGCTGAGAAACTCGTAGGAGAACACTTCAGCCTTCCTGGACATTCAGTGGGTGACCTCAGAGTAGCTCTTTTATTGCAAAGGAACTTCAGGAACAGACTAGAAAGGGAAATTGCTGAGTTGCAAGTTATTACAACTCTCTGGACAATGGAATCCCCAGGACTTAACAAGGATATTGGTTTCTTATCTCACGATATATGCTAACCTCATTCAGCCTTTGCATTTGTATTCTCACCAGTCCCCCAGAAGAGCCATAGGTCCTCTTGATTTTATTCTATTTCTTATTTGGAGTAATAGAATAGTAGATTGTAATGTAGCATAACGAATAGCAGAATGTAACATACTTTGGAAAGGTAGACTGGAATGTATTTCTCTGGTCTGGGGACAGGGGAGATAACTCTGCACAGCCAAATGCCCCACTGCAAAGAAGAAGGTGCTGCAAGGTTGCCTCCATGCTTAAGAGGAGATGGATGGAGCATAATGGCAGGATCTCAGTTAGTTACTCTCAGCATTCCACAGTTAATGGCACTGACATATCTGCCCATCAGTCTCCAAGTCTGAAATATTTATTTCCTTCGCTAACCCTAACCCCCCATTAAACCCAAACAAGTGGTAACCATTGTATCTGAAGAAGCGTGCGTGCCCGCGGAAGCTTCTACCCAGAATTAAGCTCTGTTGATCTTGAAGGTGCCCTGCTGGACTCGAACTTTGTCCTGCTGCTTCAGACCAACACGGCTGAGTCTACCGGGCAGGGTTGTTATTATGAGGATAAGATGGAGGAGAGGCCAGCAGCGCAGTCAGACCCTTCAGGTTCCACCTGGGAGAGAAAGCGGCCTCATCTAAGTATCTAAGTCACCGATCGCCGCGGCGCTCATGCCCAGGGATCGTGCTGGGCTCTTTTGCCGGGTCCCTTCGGGTGGGAGCGAGGGGGCGCCTTGTCGGCTTAGCCTGCGTGGCTCCGGAGGGGCGCGAAGAAGAGCGGCGGGGGTGGCCGGCCAGGGCGAGGGGGGCTGGATGCCGCGGGCGGGCGGCCGGATGGATTCCCCGGTCGGAGGAGCGCCTCTGGCCCTGCGACTCCCCGTTCGCGGGGAGATCCAGCCGCGCAAAGGCAGGCGGCCCTGCTGTCCCGGCCCTGCTGTCCCGCCGGCGGCTTTGCCCAGGCCAGCCCCTCTCGAGCCCGGGCAGGGCGGGGCGGGGGGACGGGGGGGACGCGCCGTCAGAGGCGTCCGGAGTCCGGCTTGCGCAGGGCTGGGCGGAGGGGGCGGCGGCGGCTCCTCTGCTCTGCTCCCGGCGGGAGAACGGGAGAGCGGCTCCGTCGGCCAGAGTGAGGCCGAGCCGGGGAACTAGTGCGCGGCGCGAAGCGTTTCTTTACAAATTACTCTCACGCCACTTCTAAGCCCTCCTCTGCGTCGAGCCGGGCGAGCTCCGAGCTGCGGAACGATTTCGGGCGGTGGGTGACGGACCGGGAATTAAAGCAGCCACCGAAAGCCCCGGGCGCGCCAACGAGGGGCGGCGGGGGGGGGGGACCGGCGGCCTTTCCCTGCCCTGCTCGAGGCGTGGCCGGCAGGCCTGTCCCCGGCCAGCGCCTGCGTGCGAGCGCCGCTCTCCCACCCGCGCCTGAAACCCCGCTGGCTGCTCCTCCTCCTCCCCCCCGACTAATGCCGTCGGAGGATCTCCTTTTGACAGATGCGAGCGTCCCTGTTTCCAAACGAAATAAAGACCTGCATATGTGTAAACAGTGTTAATTCAAATAACTGAAGCTGGCAATTTTGAAATTTAAATTTGATGAAAAGACAGAAAGATCTCCAAATTGTTGGCAACAAGGGCCAAATAAAATTAAAAGCTACAGAGCTTCCATGTTGCTTTTAAACAAACACCAAATATACCTTAAAACGCTGGGATAACATCTAGGTGTATTCCTTAGTTAAACCATACATGCTGGGTGGATGAATACAAACGCCGTCGAGTCTGGTGCTGCCAGAGACTTTACTTAAAGCCGCCGCCCGCCATTCCTCTGTTTTCCTGGGCCCTGGAGACCGCCTCACTCTTTGTTTTTGCTGGAATTTCTCTAGTCCATTAATAAACATTCCATTGAAAAAGTGAGTCATACTAATACTACGATGCCTCAACACTGGTATTTTGAGAGCCTTTAATTAATAGAAAGGTTTCTGTCCGATGCCTGCTAAGTATTGTGAGGACAGAATAGTTGAAATTCCATACGATGCAGTTAAAATGTATTCTTAGATCTATATGCAAAAAGACGGACTTATTGGTAGGATCCTTGTATTTATTTCTAAAGACAATTCGCCACATAAGAAAGGATGCAGTGCCTGGATTGTCTTCGGGTCTCTGTTGTTCTTTTTTGTTCTCTCCCCCCACCCCCGAGCTAAACATTCAAGTATTTTGTGTGCCTTGTAACGTTCTGAAGAATCCTGCGGTGGGGGGAGCCGTAACTGGGGAGGTTCTGAAATAATGAGGCTCAGGGGAGGGCGGTTGCTGCTGTTGACGGGGAAAGTTGTGGGGTGAGAGTTTCTGCAGGAAACCAACTCTTGCAAACTCTCTCTCCCGCCGCCCGCCCCCGCCCCCCGCAGGATTGCAAAGAGCCGCGGCTGGAGGTTCTCCTTGGGTTGATGAGGGGAGGCAACAAGCAGCCGCAGGAAGAGACCGTTTCCCCCGCCCTCCAAAAGGAAACCCAAATGGAACGGGGGGGGGAGATACGGAGTTACTCGGGAAGAGCGTGGATCTGGGGTCCGAGAGGTCCTGGTTCAAGTCCCCGCTCTGCTTCCGGGTCGGCCTTGGGCCGGTCACTTAACCTGCTCCGCAAGGTTTTTGCAGGTAACCTGGGAGGGCGGAGGACGACGTGAGCGGCTTTTGGCTCCTTCTTGAGAAGCGAGGCGGGGTAGAAACGAGGCGAAGGAAACCAGCGAAGGTGCCCGGAGCCTTCCTTTGGCAAAGGGAAAGAGTCGCCTGGCGCAGGGCAGACGCCGAAAAGGACAGAACGCCCCACGCAGGATTCGGAAACGGCCGAGGGCGACCGGGAGCAGCGGCGGCGGCGGCCTTCCGAGGCCAGGTCCTGCAGCCCAGCCCTACCCGAGCCGCTCCCCGCCCGAAGCCTCCGCTCTCCCGCCGGAAAGCAGGCAAACCTTAGGCTGCCCCTCCGCTCCCAAGGGAAGGGGGACTCTGGAGGGTCTCCCGGGACAGAGGGGGTCGCGGGAGAAGGAGGCGAGCCTGCCTGGTGGCCGGAGCGGCAGGCCTGTCTCGAGCCCGGCGCCCCGCAGCGGCTGGGGAGGAGGAGTGGGGGAAGCCGCCACTCCCGTCGGGCGAGGTTCAAGCCCAGTCCTGCCTGCCTGGGAGACCGACGGGACGGGACGGGGGGCGGCGGCGGGACGGGGGATGGGCTTCCTCCCATCGGCGGCTCTTCCCCCTCCTCTGCTTCTTCTCCCTAAATCGGCCAGAATATGCCGGCGGTGCCTGCCTGCCTGCCTGTCTGCCTGTCTGTCTGCGTCACATCCCGCTCCCCGCTCCCTGGCCGCCCCGTCAAGCCACACCTCTGGTGCGTGGAGCCTCCGATCTCGGCGCCGGGAAAGGAGGTCCTCCCGCCCAGCCGCCTCAGGCGCAAAGGCCCCAGGGCACCCGTTCCTGCCGGAGCATCTCGCCCGTGAGGATCTGCCCATCAGGGCCAGACGGGGTGAAGCCCTCAGCCACCACGTCGAGGTTAAGTCCCTCGAAAGGGCGATTTAGTCGTGCTTGGTGGGTTTTTTTTAAAAAAAATATCTAGAGACCCCCAAAGTGGCGTCGGAAGTGCCAGCGGGGCGGAGGGGGCGTCGCAGAGCTGGGGCGGGAGGGCGGAGGAGGCGCCACGGAGTTCCGCCGAGGGAGGAGGAGGAGGAGGAGGAAACTGCGCGGGGCGTCAAGCGCCTGCCGTCTTTCGGGTCTAGAGGCAAGCCGGGACTTCACGCCTCATTAGCGGGCCAACGAAGCGGGGCCGGCCGTGGCTGTGACGGGGACGGGTCTGGCCCGGCTGATTTCTTTCAAGAGGGAAGAAGACCCGGGCAGAAAGCAAAAGCCGGGCGGGCGGGCGAAGGCAGAGAGTTGACCGGACAGCGCGGTGCCCCTTAGAATGTAGCAGGAGGTGGGGAGGAGGGAACCCCGAGCCAGCCCCTCGAGGAGGAGGAGGAGGAGGGAGGAGGAGGAGGCGGCTCCTGGTCACCTGCCGCTGCTGCGATGCTTTTGACGAGGCTCCTTTTCTGACGTTCCCCGGGAAAGATTCGGGGGGGTGGGGAGTGAGCCGCGTTGGTCTGCAGCAGCAGGACAAAGTCCGAGTCCAGAGGGGGCACCTCGAAGACCCCCGAAGCTCTTTTTTTCCCCGGCGCGCGGGCGCACACAGGTCTCCAGACACAGGGAGACGGAAGTCACCGGCCCACATACGTCGTCGGCAGAGGGCGAGCAGCAAAGTAGCGCACCGCGGCATGAAGGTGTTGGACAGTGCAAGCTTCGTTTACACGGTCACCGTTGGTTTGGGTGTAATTCCGGAGGAGAAACGTAGTGAAGGGAATGGATATTTCAGAGCCAGAGACTGATGGGCAGATGTGCCCTTCTCAATCGTGGGTGGGATGCTGAGACTCAGAGGAAAGGAGGTCCAGGAATTCCCCGGGGAAGCGTGTGTGCGCGCGCTCGCATCTCCCAGGGCAGCCCGAGGCCTCCACCCCGGCAGCGCTCCCCGGCCTCCCCTCGGGGCTCTCAGTTATTCTCCCCCCTTCATGAGGGCCCTTTTCCCGCCGGGGGGGGGCTTCAGGGTCTGTGTCCGTCTGATACCTTGTCCTCCGCCTTCCACGTCCCTCCTTTCCCTCAGGACAGCCCTGTGGAGTAGGCGAGGCACAGAGTGGGTGACCGGCCCAAGGTCGCCTACCCGGCTTTATGGCGGTGGGGGGGGGGATTTGAACTCACTTATACCCGGGTCTGGTCCTGCACGCACTAGCCTCCACACCACAATATTTGACGTGCTAATACTGACACTTGGTTTCAGATGTGCGCGATCCCAGCCCTAGCGTATTACTTATTGGACGTCCAATCCTATTGGTTGCATTGGTTTACACTGGGTAATCCGCCTTTAGTCTCGGTGATAAAGGTGGACTGTAAATAAACGGAAATAAATTAAAAAAAAATGCCACTAATTGGCCTAAATTAGACCTGAAAAACAGTTTCGTACAAATCCACATTTGGTTAAAAAAAATAATGCCCGAGGATTTTAAATTTGACCCTAAGTCGTCTTAAAATTCAAGAACTCAAACTCGTGGATTTTAAGTAAATGATAGTGTTGTTGGCTTGTCAAATCAAACGCTATACTTTTTAAAATAACATCTCACTCAGGGAAGCGACCGAGTGGTTGCTTTGATACAGCCACTGTCCAGATCGCTAGCACCGGGGAAAGTCAACTCTGTGGTTTTCTGGCACCCGAGGAAATTTGTTCTGACATCCCGATCCAGAAGAGAGCATTTCTGTGCTCTCACGAGTGAAAACTGGCATTTGTGTCAGTGCCTTAAGTAGCCTGACAGCGCGAGTCGTGAATCAAACACCTTCGTTAGATGGATACTTCTGACCGACACTCTAAAAAAACACACGTCCCTCTCCTTTACCCCCGAATAGCCCACCCGTTCAAAGGGTGAGGAAATATCAGCAAGCTGCCGTCTGGCTTTGCTGCCCGAGCGGCGGAACAAGGCTCTTTTTGGCCCTGGCGTCACAGCTGATGGCCGGCCAGCCCCTCGCGGGGTTCTCAGGGCGAGGGAGGCTGAGAGGCGGTTCGCCGTTGCCTGCCTCTGCAGAGCGACCCTGGACATCCTTGGTCGTCGTGGTCTCCCGTCGAAACACTGCCCCGGGCCAGCCCTGCTTAGCCTCGGGGACCTGAGGAGATGGCAGGAGGAACACTGCGGCACTTGGCAGCCAGCAGCTGGCAAGGGGAAGCCCCGTTGTTGTAACCAAGATGTAACCATCTTCAAAGCGCTCTACGCTGCTTGGCTCCTCGTCCTCTATTATTTGTGTATTTATTTATCGTACGGCACAGTTACACACAGGGGGCATATAATAATATAAAATGCGCTACCAAGCTGATCCAAGGGGGATGCAGATCAATTGGGTGATCCCCCTAAATAATAATTGGCAAATTCCGTTGCAGTCTCCTATACCTCTTGTCAAATAGTCCTGAGAAGGGCCGTTTGATTGGTTGATTGTTTCCAGGTGTGTACTATAGCCAGGAGACCCCACCATTGTCTGGCAGCGAGAAGTTCTAGCTCTTTAGCGTTACCCAGGGTGCACCACGAGGAGGCGAGCTAGAATTGCATCCCTCATCCTCTTCAACCCCCATCCACAAAACCCCCAAAGTAGTAAATTACTGGAATAGTATTTATGGTCTAGAGTCTAATTATCTGTCTCATGTTTATTAAACTCAATCTGATGTTTCAGCATGTTTTTAAAGAAATGGTGTTAAATAAAGAGAAATGTGAATTTTGTGGAGGAAGGGGAGCGGCAGCAGCATCAACGCCTGCAAATAAGAAGTTCCAGATTTTTAGTCCCAGAAAAACTGAAAAGGAAAGAAGAGATCAGACCGTTTGAGTCTCGTAGGGCAAAGATGCCTGCAAGAAGTCGCGGGGTCCGTCTGCGACAGTCAATGTTGTGGCCCATTTTAACGCCCGGATCTAGTTTTGTGAACTACAGAGCAGTTCCAACGCTAAAACGAAACAGCCAAGCGAGCTATGCCGGACGCGTCCAGCTTTCTGCGGGGAGAACGGGGGTTTACACGCCCAGCCTTGAACAGGTGCCAGGAGTGCAGTAGAGAAACCCTCCGTTCCAGGGTGCCCCGTCTGGCCACCGTTGCCTCCTCTCGGGCGCAGCGCTTGAAAGCTGGCAGGGTCGACGGTTGGCGAGGAAAAGCGAGGCAGGCCGGCAGGCTCCTGGCCGGCGCTGCCCAGCAGGTCCCTCGGCTCCCCCGGCCGCTTCAACAGGCTTTCTCTACCTCTCGGGGTTTCTCACGGGCCTGGCTACGGAACGCGGAGCCGCAGCTCATCCGAACAAGCACAGGCCTCTTATGAGGACGACGAGGAGCCCTGCTGGGAATCGGGGCTGGGCGGGCAGAGCTGAAGGCGACGGCCGAGGCGTTCGTTCCCTCCTCTGTCCAGGCCCGTCGGAACCCCCTTTGCCCCCCCCCCCGAGTTCTTCTGCGCTCCACGGACGGAGCCCTCCTGACTGGGCCCGCGGGGGGGGGGGGCATTCCCGGCCACGAGGCCCGCGACCTAGTCCGGCCCTTCCTCCGCAGAGGCCGCCGGCTCGCCCGCCTCGAGACTCGCGTCTCCTCCCAAATGACTTCGCCGCTGGACGTCCGAGTGGCCTCTTCGGAAAAGTGCCTTTGGCGAGATCATTTCAGGCGGCGCGGAACTCGGGGGTGGGTCTCGTCGCCCCCGCGTTCCGAGCTGCAAATGCTCGCGGCCGGCTCGCCGCCCTGACCCTCCTCGGGTTCCCGGCCCTTCGAGGTGTGCCTGCGGGAAGCCGGCGAGCCGGGGAAAGGACTGGACGGAGCGCTCGGCAGGGCGGCAGGCAGGGCGGCCTCCCCGGCCGGGTCCCACCGAACTTCGAGCCCCAGCGCAAGCGGGGGAGGCGCCACGAAAACCCGCCCGCGGAGGAGCCGCTCGTCGGAGGGAGAAGCCGCCCAGCCCGCCCGCGGCGCCGGGGCTCCGAGCGGCCGGCCAGCCAGCCAGGCCAGTCACGCGCCGCGCCCGGGAGGCGGAGGCCGCTGCGCTTCGGATCGCCGCCCGCCCTGCCCGGAGAGCCCGTCGCCACGGCCCCGCAGTCGGGGGTCGGGGGTCGGGGGGGCTTCGGCGGAATCCGGGGGGGCCCGCAAGAGGTGGGGCCCGCGCCTGTCGCTCTGGTCGCTCCTTCGTCCCTGTCGCTTTCCCTTCCCACATGCCTTTTGCTCCCTCTGGGGCTGGGAGAGACAGCAAAACATACTGGGAGGAGGAGGGGAAAACACCTGGGACAAACGAGTGACAAAAATGACAATGCGGAAGGGAGATCTCCTCGCCTCCCCCCTTTCACTGAGGATTTGCTCTCTCTCCACCTTTCTAATCCCAAGGCTTTCTTTTCTTTTCTTTTTTCCTGAATTGCTAAGGAATATCTATGGATAAGCAGCGCCAGTAAATTAAGGTCTGAACACTTTAATAGATCATTCGCTGTTCAGTAAATGAGGGTTTAATCCGGGGAAGGTAATCTGCATTATCACTTGTATTGTCATAAGGAATGATTCTGGCACCCCGAAATGGATCCATCCTTCCCTCCCTCCAATATCTTCTCTCTGTGCATTACTCCATGCAAACGCCTGCATTGTTACCACCTCACAGTGTCTCAGGTACGGACACTGACATTTTCCTGCCGCATCGCAGCTTTAACCAACAAACTGACCGTGTGGCTTGTTTAGGGTTCTGCTGCTCAAGAATGGATCACTGCCTTGACACGGCGAGGGGGCTTGCGCGATTCAGTGAGGCTCTGGGCTATGCCGTGGAGGGCCACCCAGCACGGACAGGCCACAGTGGAGAACTCAGACCAAGCGTGATCCCCTGGAGAAGGAAATGGCAACCCACTCCAGTATCTTTGCCAAGAAAACCCCATGGACAGTAGCAAAAGGCTAAAAGATATGATGCCGGAAGATGAGTCCCTCAGGTCGGAAGGTGTCCAATATGCTACTGGGGAAGAGCAGAGGGCAAGTACGAGTAACCCCAGAAAGAGTGAAGCGGCTGGGCCAAAGCCAAAAGGACGCTCAGCTGTGGATGTGTCTGACGGTGAAAGGAAAGTCCGATGCTGCAAAGAACAATACTGCATAGGAACCTGGAATGTAAGGTCTATGAATCAAGGTAAGCTGGACATCGTCAAAAATGAGATGGCAAGACTGAACATCGACATCTTGGGAATCAGTGAACTAAAGTGGATGGGAATGGGCGAATTCAACTCAGAAGTGTTGGGATTTAAAATTCAGAGACAATGGATGCATTCCAAACACAAGAGCCACACTTGTTAAAAGAAAAATATCTTTACTAAGAAAACAGAATAAAACATGGGAAAGGTACTTTGGATAAAAGAAATAAAAGGTCCTTTGGATAAAAGAAATAAAATACTTGCAGCTACTCTATAGAAGCTAACGGCTACATTACTAAAAACAAAGAGGAGGGATGTGTTGTGGGAACTTCCTTTCTGGTTCACACAAACATTGTGAATACATGAATGCTAGATCAAAGCATTTCTACAGACAAGGTGTTAGTTGACCAGTACAAAGGTCACTTCATTAGGATAAACAACTCCCACAAACTTTCCCCATTACACAACGTGACATCCTGTTTTCTAACAAACAACACGTAACTCTATAATGGCTGGAATGTAAGCAACTTGAAATTCCAACAAGAAGACCATTATATCTACTACTGTGGCCAAGAATCCCGTAGAAAAAATGGTGTGGCCTTTATAGTCAACAAGAGAGTGAGAAAGGCAGTACTGGGATACAATCTCAAAAATGGCAGAATGATCTCGGTCTGAATCCAAGGCAAACCCTTCAACATCACAGTAATACAAGTCTATGCCCCAACCACTAACGCACAAGAGGCTGAAGTGGACCGGTTCTGTGAAGACCTACAACACCTCATAGAATTAACACACACACAAAAAAGATATCCTCATCATCATAGGGGACTGGAATGCTAAAGTAGGAAGTCAAAAGGTAACCAAAATAGCAGACAAGTTTGGCCCTGGAGAACAAAATGAAGCAGGGCAAAGGCTAATAGAGTTTTGTCAAGAGAACACGCGGGCCATAGTGAGCACCCTCTTCGAACAACCTAAGAGGCAACTCTACACATGGACATCGCCAGATGGGCAACACTGAAATCAGATTGACTATACCATTTGCGGTCAAAGATGGAGAAGCTCCATCCAGTCCGTAGTAAAAAGAAGACCTGAAGCTGACCGTGGCTCAGATCAGGAGTTACTCATTGCAAAATTCAGACTTAAACTGAAGAAGGTTGGGAAAACCACTAGGCCATTCAGGTCTGACCTCGATCACATCCCTAATGAATGCACAGTGGAGGTAACAAATAGGTTTAAGGGACTAGATTTGATAGAGTGCCTGGAGATAGATAGATTTGATAGAGTGCTATGGACGGAGGTTCGTGACATTGTACAGGAGGCAGCAATCAGCACCATCCCAAAGAAAAAGAACTGCAAGAAAGCAAAGTGGCTGTCCGATGAGGCTTTGCAAATAGCAGAGGAAGAGAAAGGCAAAGGTGAAAAGGAAAGATTTACCCAACTGAATGCAGATTTCCAGAGAACAGCAAGGAGAGATAAGGAGGCCTTCCTGAATGAATACTGCAAAGTAATAGAGGAAAACAGTAGAATGGGAAGGACTAAGAGATCTCTTCAAGAAAGTTGGAGAAATCAAGGGAACGTTGCTTTTTCAGTAAACTTAGAATTGTTTTCTTTACAAAATTAAGCAGGGCGTGTGGCTCCTCTCTTTGCACTCTGCCGTCATTTAAAGGCAAAAATCCCAACAGATTCGCATTTCATTCACAGAACAAGCGTTTGGAAACTCCCGCCGCTGGCCATCCCGTCTCACATCCACGCCGCCGCGCCGGCTTCACGGGGGTCATGTCGGCAAGATGTGGCTCATCCGTCCCCCCCGGAGTCCCGTCGGGAAAGGCAGGGGGTCAACGGAGGTAAAAAAATCCCGCGTGTGTAGTCGTGTGGAACTGGATTCCAGCACATTCACGGAGGAGTCCATTGTTTGCTATCTTTTCCTGAACAAATCGAATTACAACTAGAAATGCTTATTAGTCGATTGCAGAGCTCCTCTTTGCTCCCTTGGATCACCAGGAAGATCTGCGGATCCGACCTCAAGTGCCACCAGGCCCCAAGAAACCGCGAAGCCGCCCCGCCTAGATGGGGCTTCCTTCTTGAGCCCTACGCAGCCTGGGCAGCGTCTTCCCCGGGGGATGCCGCCGAGCCCCGCCCTGGAGCAGCCCGGTCCCGGCCGCGTTTACTCGCCAGGGAGCCTCCCGGAGCTCCGCGGGACTCACGCCCGAGAGACTGCCCAGAGGAGCGCAGCGCAGCGCAATCGCCGGGGACGGAGCCCCTGCGCGCCGCCCGGTGGGTGGCGAGGCGGGGCTGGCCGGGCTGGCCGGGCGGGCGGGGGGCTGGCTGGCTGCTGGGGTCTCTCGCCGGCCCTTTCCCCGCCCCCTGCTCTCCTCGAGGGAAAGAGCCCGCGGCGGGGCCTCCTCCTCCTCCTCCTCGCGTCCCTTCGCAGCCCCGCGCGACCCCTGGCCTGGCACCTCCCCGCCCCCGCCGCCCACTCCTTCCTCTAGAGCAGTGTTTTTCAACCACTGTGCCGTGGCACACTAGTGTGCCGTGAGATATTGTCTGGTGTGCCGTGGGAAAAATTCCAGTTTCATCCCTAACATATGAACAATTATAAAATAAAGTATTATTATTTCATAATAAAGTAATTATAAAATAATTTCTTTGTGTTTATTTGATTCCTATTCAAGAGAATTACTTTATATATAGTCAATATAGGCACAGAGTTAATTTTTTTTAACATTTTCTAATGGTGGTGTGCCTCGTGATTTTTTTCATGAAAAAAGTGTGCCTTTGCACAAAAAAGGTTGAAAAACACTGCTCTAGAGGGCTGTTCCCGGACACTCTTCAAAACAGCGTGTGCATTTCCTCGGAAAGACGCCCCCCAGACTTTGAAAATCCACATTTGTGCACAGGAAATGCCCCGCTCCGAAGCCCAGACCCAGCTTCCAAGGACCGCCCCGGCCCGGGTAGTCCAGGCTAGCCCCCCCCGCCCCCCCGCCGCCCCGCCCGCCTCGTTCAGATCTCGGGAAGTGGCCAGTCCGTGGCTGGGAGACCCCCAGGAGACGCCCGCCCGGTCCCGTCGCGGCCGCGGACTAGGCAGGCAACGGCCAGGCAATCCCTGAAGCGACGTCTCTTGGCTGGAAAGCCAGCCGTGACTTGGCGGCACTCGCCGCCACCCCCAAGTGCTTTAAGCAATCCCCATTGCTTTAAGCAGGTGCGCAGCTTTCTCCTCTGGAAGCGCCGAACTGTGGCAGGATTATGCTTCAGGGCAGCAGTTCCCTTCTGTATGCCAGCAGCACACTCCCGTTGGGAAAGCCCCGTCCGTGCTCTGAGAGACCCCCCCGGCATTCCCTGGTCCCAGGAGGACCACCTCGCTCTTCCCGGTATCTTTTCACCCTCATTGGTGATGAGGCCCTCCCTCTGAGTTCGGAGGCTGAGCATTACACATTCTAGCTTTGTTAACTTTGCTGTACTGCAGGAAGTCGTCCCCCTTCGAGACTTAGCTTGGGTCTTGGGTAGTGAGGAATGTCTTAGAGCTGAGAATTGCAGGGCTTGGCCATTGTATTTTAACCTCACTTTCCAGCCCAAACTGACTCCCAGACCGGGTCCCAGGAATTTAAAAAAAACAAATACACAGGACATTTAAAGGTAAAGGTGTCTGTGTCCCTGTATTTGGTCGGGGCCAGTATGATGTCGTGGTTAACTTAGGGAGTCAGGCTAGGATTCGGGAGACTCTCAGGCCCCGATCCCCATGGGGAAGCTTGACTGTTGTGGGGATAAAACGGAGGGAGAACGTGCTTTGGATTCCCATTGGGTAGGAAAACAGGGGAGAACTCTCTAAAGAAATAAGGTGGGTGAAGGGGGGTGCCCGGCTGCCTCCCCTCCTCCCTCCCTTTAGTGACTCCACTCACGGCAGAGGGGGGCTACGTTGGATCCAGGCGTGTTTGAGAGTTATAATGATACAACAAAACAAAATGAAAATTCACAAACATTAACATGACAATAGGGTTGCCAGCTTGGGTGTGTGTGTGTGTTCTGTCCCTTTAAGGGAGGCTTAATGAAATGTTCTTGACCTCCATGCCATGAAGAGCTTCAGGCACTCCTGTCCCACGCATTAAGCCTCTATTAAAGGGACCAGACATTTTTTCTCCAGATGTGGTGGCAGCCCTAATGAATATATGGCAGACTACACAGGCCGTTATTTTCTGTCTGGTGTAAGGAAGTAGAAGATTGTCACAGCTGAGTTCATGTCATCCTATCAACACCAACACACCCACACAGAGGAATGTTCTCCAGTGACCATTGTAGCCTTTCTATTAGTAGATGCGTAAGCAAGAGCCATACACCTTGTACTTGATAACAAAAAGGTTACTTTACTAAAAAATGAAAGGGCAGGGGAACTTGTGGATAAAAGAAACAGAGACTACATCCTAGCTGCTAATCACATCCTATCAGTTACATACCTACAGGAATAGTAATGGCTACTTACCTCGTCCTTGCTCAGGACAAAGAGTGGAAGAACAGCTATGAAGCTTGTGAATACATGCATGCAAGATCAAAGCATTTTCTCCAAACAAGTTGCTAACTGATCAATAGAAAGGTTATAGGTCACTTAATTAGGGTAAACAACTCCCACTAATTTTCCCTGCATAAACTCATCTCTGCTCTAAATGGTTAAGGTAACATCCTGCTTAACAACAACAGTTAACTCCATAATGGCTGAAATGTAAGCAGCTTGTAAACTCCAACACCCCTTCTCAAGTTGCAACATTTATGTCACAAGTGAAGTCAAGTAGGTTCAACTTCTTGAGCAGATATTCAAACTTGACTTTGTCGAGTGGCTTGGTCAAGTAGGACAACACTGTATTTCAATTAGTCCTTGTCTTTCATAGAATCATAGAATGTTAGAGTTGGAAGGGACCTTGCAGGCCATCTAGTCCAACCCCCTGCACTCTGCAGGAACACAGCCGAAACCCCTACATACCTACAACATACCCAAAAGATGGTTGTCCAGTCTCCTCTTGAAAACGTCCAGCGAAGGAGCATCCACCACCTCCCGAGGCAGTCTGTTCCACTGCTCAACCACTCTTACAGTCAGGAAGTTTCTCCTGATATTAAGCCGGTAACGACTCCCTTGTAATTTCCACCCATTAGATCTAGTCTTGCAATCCAGAGCAAGAGAGAATAGATCCACTCCATCTTCTACATGACAGCCCTTCAAATACTTGAAGACTGCAATCATGTCCCCTCTAAACCTTCTCTTTCCCAGGCTAAACATACCCAACTCCCTCAGCCTTTCCTCATAAGACTTGAACTCCAACCCTCTCACCATCCTGGTCGCCCTCCTCTGGACCCGCTCGAGTTTGTCAACATCCTTCTGAAAATGTGGTGCCCAAAACTGGACACAGTACTCCAGGTGGGGCCTTTCACTAGATGACATTTGAAGGCAATGGACTTGCTTTTTGATTTGGTGCTTTCACCGTTGCACATGGTTATACAGGCCTATTGTCTTCAAACAAGATGATTGGTTTAGGTTTATCTATGCTGAAGTCCTTTAGTAGATGAACGATCTATTCCAGTTCAATACAGGTACTTGCAGCAGACACACATTCTGCTTTAGCAGTAGATAGGGCAACAATTGTTTGTTTTTGACTTGTCCAATTGATCAAGCGGTTCCCATAGAAGAATGGGCAACCAGTGGATGATCTGAAGAATGGGTAATCACTGGTTGATTTGCCATCAGGTGCATCTTTGCCAGTTGGCGTCCATATATCCAACTAATCTTGGATTGTTGCAAGCCGAAATCTGTAACTTTAGATCAGCTGTTATCATGAGGTTTCTAGCCAGTCTCTTCATAGCATTCCAGTCACGATGAGTTGGTGAATTTGTTTTTCTGCACAAGAATCCAACAGCAGCAGAAATGTCAGGTTGACATACTGTGGCCAGGTATAAAAGTTTGCTAATGGCTTCCTTCTATTTGTGAATGTTCTCATGCGATTTTCCACCTGTCAGTAGTCAGTTTTAGGTAAGCTGGTTCAAGACGAATACTGATTTTTCTGTCCTTCATTAAGCCCAGAGATTTAACAAAGTCCATAATTCTGTGTTTTTGGCTGAAGAGAAAACTTTCATCTTCAGTTCTTTCACTTTGTATCCCAAGATAATGCTTTATATCTCCCAGTTGTTTTATTTCCACTTCTTTGTTCAGTTCATCAGCTATTTCCTTGATGTCCTCTTTGGTTTGGCAACATAAAATCAAGTTATCAACGTAAGTAAGCACATATTGATATTGTCCATTTTTGAGTCTTGAAAACAGACAAGGTTCTGCTCTGAAACCTTGTTTTTGTAGCAACATTGTCAGTTTCTCATTCCATGCCTTGGTAGATTCTTTCAGTCCATAAATGCACTTTTTACATTTGCACACAAGATTATCTTTTCCATTCTCTTGAAAACTTTCTGGTTGTTCCATGTAGATTTCTTCAGATAAGTATCCACTGAGAAATGCTGTCTTAATGTCCAAATGTTCAATATGCCTCTTGATGCTGCTACATTCAGAAGCATTCTGAGAGCTGTGTGGCTTATAACAGGTGCAAAGGTACCAGAATAGTTAATTCCAAATTGTTGCAAAAACCCTTTTGCCATAAGGCATGCTTTGTATCTGTCCACACTATCATCAGGGTTGTATTTCACCTTGAGTACCCATTTGCAGTCAATAGCTTGCCTTTCAGGAGGTAATTTAGCAAGTGTCCAAACTCGTTTCTCATGCAAGGATTCAAGTTCATCCTTCATTACATCCAAACATTTACTTCTCTCAGTGCAGGTAGTCAGTTCAGCTCTTTCCAGCTGGGGGTTCTCTGACAGATTGCACACTTGCACAAATGCCAAGTCTCGGTGGTGGTACACCTCTGTTGCTCCTTGCTGATGTTCTCACAGTAATCACAGTCTCTGTATCTCACAGTAATCACAGTCAGGCACTTCAAAAAGGACAGCTAAACAACAGACTTCATGAGAAGTTAGAGTTTATTCAGCCGCAGTTCTAAAAGCGCATTAATGTTGCATTGTCAGGAATGAAAGACACAAAGAAACACCTACGGATATACCCCACTAGCTAGCCCCTCCCCAAGCATTCTACCAATGGCTACATAGCCCGCGCGCGGGAGAAAGGTGCGAGAGTTTGTTCGAGCCATAAAGGGGCCCAGCTGCCCATACCGGAGAAACCCGAACCGTATGACAAGGCCATTTGGTCAGATAGGAGATAGCCCAGGCTGATGAACACCCTGTTGCCCTGGCAACCTCCCCACTCCCCCCCTTTCAAGCCTAAAAGGTTACAGATCATCTCATCCTCCTTCCTCCCTCACCTCTTATGGCAGGATCACCTGACACTATCTCTGCATGCCTTGGCCCAGGCTGTCCTGCTTACCCTTCTGACTGAGTACTCTCTCATGAAGGTGGACCTGCCTGATCACAGGTGATCTCTGCAGGTTACCATGTGGCTAGGTCACTGAGAGACTTCTGTAGTGTCCTGATTGGTGTGTACTGTGGACTCAGCTTGTTTAGGAGCTTGCAATATGCTGCTTTCATCTATGTGTACCACTCTGCATTCTTTGACCATACGAGTATTAGGATTCCTCCAAGAGCATACCCAACAAGGATACCAAGCTCAGCTTTCCCCTTTTCTCCTGGGGTACATATACACATGCTCTGGAACGAAAAGCTTTTGCATGTTTTAAAGCTGACTTTTTGTTAAATCTGTTGAAAGATTCTGGGAGCCAGGACTTTTCCTGGGACCCCCCGTTCCCCTGAGTTCTTTCATTGGTTGGGTGGAGACTGGCAAGGGGCTGAATCTAATAGAGAGAGAGACAGTGGTTCTTAAACAAAGCTCAGTTCATTACATTATACACTTAAGGTCACTTAAATAGGGTAAACAACTTCACTAATTTCCCCGCATAAACTCTTCTCTACTCTAAATGGTTACACGTTACACTACATAAATTCCTGCTTAACAACAACAGTTAACTCCATAATGGCTAAAATGTAAGCAACAATCCTGCAGAGGTATCTGAGCTCATACCAAGTTTTAACCTGATGAAATGAGGAGATAAAATAATAGCTTACCAAACATTCAAACAATCTTCTCATCTTGGTGACAGGCATTGTTATTAAAAGCTCAGGTTTGCTGGATAAAGTTAGCCTTTTAATAACTTTGGAGCCCACATTAAAATGCATATGCTGGGTTATCTTGTTAATTATAAAAAGAAGCTAGGTGAATAATGGGATGAAAATGGAAAGTTAGAATTAAACCCCCATTATCATTGACTCCTGAGAGAAAACATGTAAGGATCAGGTGACAAATGGCCATTTATCTTCTTCATAGGTCAGGCCCCCTTAATATAGAACATTTTCTCTTGCCTGCCACACAAGAAGTAGTGATAGAATGTCTGTATTAATTGCCTGTATTTGCTGTGGCCTTGATGGAGAAAGCATCAATTGCTGTCTTGCTACATTTTGGGAAGGGGGAAGGATTCACAGTTGTGCAGATGGGTGAGGCCAAGGCAGCAGCAGTACAGTCTGGCTCCATGTGAAAAGAATTTGGTACATTCAGTGATGTTTCTGAGGCCTTCTGTACACATCCAAGCAAAGACACCTCCCAGTGCTTAATGTCTGAGGCAGAAAATAATACCAAAAAGAAAATAATATACTGACATTTTATTGACCACAGAAATATGGCCCCAGATAAGTTACTTCGGCCCCGGTCATACGGGCCAGAAAACGCAGGGGAGAGGCATGGCAGTTTGCCCCGGAGCTAAATAAGGCGCGGTAGCCCGATCACATGGGCCACCGGGTTGCCACACTCCAGCTCTGCGCCCCGATCACACTGCGCTGCTGCAGCGCGGCAAAAAAGCAGCGAAGTGCGCATGCGCCATTGGGGGGGCGGGCCACTGTTGGTGTCTTGTGTGTGTGCATGCGCTGTCCAGCGTTGGTGCGCATCCCATGGACACTTACAACATCCGGAAACCCCGGGGACATGGGCGGGCATCGGAAGCTGCGGGATACTGGCGCTCCCGCGATCAGACGCTAGCCTTTGCCCTGGGGTTTCCAGAAACTAGTACTTCGGACCTACTAGTTTTTTACTCCGCGTTTTCCACCGGAAGCCGCGGGTTGGCCACGGGAGCACTACGCCTCCCAGATGTGCTCGTATGATCGCGCACGGAAAGTCTGCAGGGCTCCTGTGCCTTCAGCGGGGCAAATGCTCAGTGTGGACGGGGCCTTCATCTGAGGTGAATAACCTGAAGCAGATGTTAGCAAAGGATATTTGATATAGTACCTGTATGTTCTTCCTGGACAACATCAAGGACATTCAAATTCTGAGATTAAACTTCACATTTAGCATCAGGGTTTGAATGTGCGGTTTGACATTTCCCATATAAACAGCTAATGGTGAAACTGGATCAGTTCTGAATATTTACAGATGCTCATTTCCACTTTAAGGGATCTGGAGCAAAAAACAGAGTTAATTTGCCTTCATTTTTTTGCCGTCAAGTCACAAGAGATGATCAGAGGTGCTTTTCTACTTGGCTCTGGGTACTGACCCTGGTATTCCTTCATGGTCTCCCACACAATTACTGACTGTGGCTGACCCTGTTTAGCTTCCAAGATCTGATGAAATCAGACTAGCCTGGGTTATCCAGGTCAGGACAACTTGCCTTTAGTTCATGCTTAGTAACGGACCTTTCTGTAGTGCTGCCAAATGCTGTAGAGAAAAATGCTCTGCCTCTTTAATAGAGGCTTAATGTGTAGTAGTGGGCTAGTGAGGTATTTCGTAGAATGGAGGTAAATGAAATTATGTTACAGGGATGTTATTTACCAGATTATGTCTCTTTTAAAGGTCCGGGACATTTTTCTTCAAGCCTCTTGGCAACTCTTCCTTTCTGACCTCTTTGTGACAACCTATTAAGAATTCTTAGTGACCTTCTCCACCACAGGTGAGGTGAGGAGGGGTGGGTCAGGGCAGGCAAGGCCCCTTTGATGTATAAAATGTCTTGGAAGTATTTTTTGGCATTAACAATACCCCCCTCCCAAACTGAAAATACAGGTGCCATGAAGGGTTGCTAGCTTTTTTTTCTTTTTTCTTTTAAAACATATGCTGGCTTTCTATCCAGCTTAGAGCCCCAAGGTGGCAGCTGTTAAAACATTTAAACATACACACACAAACATGGAAGAGTCAGTGAGTGAAAACTACCAAGAGTGAAAAAACTGTCTCTTCAATACAAGCCTAATGAGACTATTTAACAGGTGATGTTATTTATCTGCATGCCACAAAAAGCATCAGCAACTCAGGTTTAGACTCCCCCCCCCAGGTTTGTTGACAATTCTACTAGCATGTCAGACTGCTCTATGGGACAGTTAAAACATGACAGAAGTTTCTTAGTGTTACTATTCCTTTCAAATTTCTTTCCACATTAATTAAAATTGTATTTTCTTATGGAATTGTCAGTTATTAGTGCCTGTTTTTCACTTTGTCTGTCAAAAACACTGCTCATATATCTTTTCATAATATATCATAATAATTTTTTACTTATTATTTTGTATTTTCATGACTAAGATCCATAAACAGTAAATTGAAAAAATCTAGTATTGCTGATGCAACAATAGCCTTGTGCAGAAAATAATGTAAAATAGAGTAACACTTTACTATTATTCTTCTGATATTTGAATATTGCCCCTATACATTTTACTCATTACAAAGAAGAAAATGATTAAAAAACCTTTCCCCCAAGGGAAAAGAACCAATAATTAACTTATGAATGCTATTAAAGAACAGGTTAACTATGAAGGAAGAAGAAGGAATTAATTAGGGAATATTTAAAGGGACCAGATTGTTAACTTAGAAGAAATATATAGCTTTTACTAATGTAGTCAAACTGCTAAGTCATGCCTGCTTCTTTTCTTTTCTTTTCTTTTCTTTTCTTTTCTTTTCTTTTCTTTTCTTTTCTTCTTGATATTAAATAGATAAATAATAGTATATTATAGATAAAATGAAATATAGCAGATAGAATATAGATGAAGTAGATTTATAATGGGAACAGATTATTGGTTTGATAGTGTTTGTTACTGAATACAAATCAAAATAAGGGGGGTAAATGGGAATGTGTATGCAAATATGATGATGTGAGTGAGATACTTGGCTAGCTAATTTAAAAGGTATGGCTCTTTTCTTCTATGTAATTTTTAAAGAAATAATAAACTTTGCCCAACAGGGCAAGTCAAATAAAAAAGAAGAAGAAGAATTAATTAGTCTGAAAACAAACAATAATAAAATTGCTGGGAGAAGCAACATTTTTGCTGAAGGGGACTTACTTGCTGAAGGGGAATAGACATATAGCAGGTTCTTGCCTGATGAGAAATTTTAATGGATAATATAGGACTGCATCAAGAAGTATGTGGAACCCTATTTCAGTTCTGCTTACAGCTGGATGTGAAAAAAGAGTCCTCCAGCAGCACAATACGTTGTTCTGTGGAATCATTATGGGCTTCAGTCTCTGGTATCTCCTTTAAAATCATCTCAGGAGCAAGTGCTGGGAACAACAGTTCCCTGCCAGATTCTGAAGAGCTGTTGCCAACCAGAGCAGAGGGTCCTGACTAGATGGAACAAATCGTCTGACTCAACAGAAAGTAGCTTCCTATGTCTAGATCTGTCTACACCTGAAAGCCTGGGAGAATCCACTCATGTTTATTCCTGACTAGGAATAAGGCCCATTGTGGAAATAAATACAACGGGCTCTAGAAAGGGGCTCTGGGAGAGTGCCCCGGCTTTGGGCACTCAGTGACAATTTGCTGTGGCAATCTCAGCAGGGTATAATGACAGAGTCCACCATTTTCTCCAGAGGAACTGATCTTTGCTACCTGAAGAGCAGTAGCAATTTTGAGTGATCTCCAGCCCACCCCCAAGATTGGTAACAGTGGTTCCCCAGGAGGGAGTGGCTGGTTTGGAGGGTGGAGTCTATGGCATTGTACCTGTCTGAGGTCCCACCCTTCCTCAACACTCACCCTCTCCAGGTTCGACCCCTCAAATCTCCAGGAATTTCCCAACCTGGAGTTGATAACCCTATCTCCCTCCCAGCCAACCATCAACCTACCTTTAGTTTTCCATCTCCTCCCCCTCCCTCCTAGAGAGCAGTTGTAATTTTGAGTGATCTCCAGCCCCCACCTGGAGATTGGCAACAATGGTTCCCCATCAGGGAATGGCTGGATTGGAGGGTGGAGTCTGTGGCATCGTACCTGTCTGAGGTGCCACCCCTCTTCAAATCTCACCCTCTCCAGGCTCCATCCCTCACATCTACAGGAATTGCCCACCTGAAGTTGGCAACCTGATCAGGACTGGGCCCAATGAGTTTTCCCCCAAAGGCCAACATAGGTGTGGAAAGGGCCTTTTATTGACAGAGGAGAAAGTACAGGTGCCAACTCTGATTAGGAAAATACCTGGAGATTTGGGGGGTGGATCCTGTGGAGGGCAGCATTTGGGGTGTGTGCGGAAGGACTCAGCAGGGTATAATGCCATAGAGTCTACCCTCCACAGCAACCATTTTCTCCCGGGGAACTGATCTCTGTCATCTGGAGGCCAATTGTAACAGTGGGAGATCTCCAGGTCCCACCTGGAGATTGGCAACCATGGGGCAAGGCAGCCACACAGCGGGGAGTTGAAGGAAATGGTCTGATGGTTGCTGGCCCACCTCGTTAGCCAGCCAGCCATGCTGAAGCTAAGCAGGAGAAAGAGCCTTTTTCCATTTATTCTGACAGGAAAGTGGCCACTGGGGAGGGGGTTATGGGCGGGGGAGGGGGTTATGCTGAAAGTCCTTTGTTTTTTTACTCACAGAACCAAGCTTGGCTGCCTACCAACAGCCACTGAGGGGACAGTCCCTCACAGGAGTCAAGAGAACTGTCTTCCTCAGGAGAGAGAGCTGGTCTGCCAGGGGGAGTGGGTGGGGAAGAGGAGCAGACCCAGCACCCGGCCAATGGCACGTGAGTACTCTTGAGTGGTGGCTGATGGGCCAATGGCCGAGGGAGGGCATTTTACAGCCAATGGGAGCGCATGGAATCTTACGAAACCAAAAGATAAATATTATAAGGAAAGATAATCATCTAAGGGTTAGGGTGGGCTGAAGGTAGATCACTACCTGCTGCTAGATCCCAGGCTGGATCATGGTGCTGTGAAGGATTTGACTCAGGAACCACAAGGAATCCTTATTGCCCAGTGTTTGTCATCTTAAACATGGTTCTCAAAACATGCCTAGTTGTCTCCCCACATCCTTTCCCCTATCCTTGCAAGGGATGGTGGCTCCCATTGCTATGGCAATCAGTCTAGTTGAAAACAACACCCAAGAGGAACACAGTGTGTAGAACTGGTTAAAAAAGTACTAAGAAGCTGCAGCAAATACTGAGTTTTCTCAGTAACATAAAGGAAAATGCTCTTTAATGTTTAGATTTTAGTTGTATGAGGGACAGCCTGAAATTCTTACTGTTGCTTTCCTTATTGTCTTGGAATGTTACATAGAAAAGTCACTTCTTGAAAATCCACTTGATGGTTTGCCATCTTGCAATCTTCTGATAAAGATGTACTTCAAAACAGGACAATGTACCAGATGCCTATCTTGTTTGTGAAGGATTCTCTTTGAATTGGTATTTAACACGTGTGAATGTACTTTTGTTTTAATAATCATCCCTTTTACTGATATCACTGCCCCAAGGATTCTTTAATGGGTGATGTGTCATGTCCAATATAATTATATGTTGCGATGCTTCTTAATACTTTTTTCATCCACTCAACCACTCTTCTTCAGTGAAATCATAAATAAGAATGATGACATGAACAGCAAATCAGAAAGGATAATCTTCTCAACCTCAGTGTTCCTCACCTGTGAAATGATCATATAAATTAATTGCCTGGATGTTTGTATAGCATTTTTATGTCTTGACCTTGGAATCCCTGATGAGTCAACCAGGTGTAATTTTGTAGGTAGTGTACCTTTACATAGTGGTTTAGCTGACAATAGTGGAGGGCTCTGTCTTCTTGGGGGAAGGCTCTGAGACCTTGGGATATCCACCAATAGCAATCTCCCAGGTGTTTTTTTTAAAGCTACGCCATATTTTTTTAAAAAGCAAATTGCTTGGCCAGAGGAAAGTACAGGGAGCAGTGAAAGTGACTAAGCATAGATGTGATCCAGTCAAAACAGTTTGCAAAACTTCTCACCAAACAGAAGAGTAGGTTTTACACTCTGCTTTTTTTAACCTTAAGGAGTCTCAAAGTGGCTTACAATTGCCTTCCCTTCTCCTCCCTACAACAAGCATCTTGTGCAATAGGTGGGGCTGAGAGAGTTCTGAGAGAACAGTGACTAGCCCAGGGTCACACAGCAGGTTTCATGTGGAGGAGGAGTGGGGAATCAAACCTGGTTCTCCAGATTAGATTCCGCTGCTCTTAACCACTCCACCACACTGGCTCACCACAGGATCATCCCAATAGGTGTTCCCGTGCAGCCCCTTTTCTACTTTGTCAATCATTGTACTATCTCACTGGCTTTGAGGGGGGTTTATGATTCTATATAAATATTGGCTCTGTATTCTATAAATGATTTCATTCTCTGTGGTTACACTTGCTAAATTTGTTTGCAAATACTGGCAGTGATGAAAGACAGCTATAGGCAGAGGGGAAAGGATAAAGGCAGCATCTCACCAGTCCACAATAAGCAGTAACACAGTTTGCCCTGCAAAGGAGAGAAGCGAAGACTTTGCTAGCATGTGCAGAGCAGTGGGTGGAGGCAGAACAGAGGCAGGGGCCCAGGCTTTGCCTTATGCTGTTATAACAAATAGCTCACCTGTAGGCAAACTGTGGGAGAATAAAGGCAGAGAATTATGGCTTGCCCTTCTGTGGTTGTCAAGAGTGAAACTAACACATATTCTCCTCTTACCCTAAAAGTATGATCAGTGATGATGAAGGATCAGATAATCTTTTATTTATTTATTTATTTCTCAAATTTATAGCCTGCCCTCCCAGCCCAGTCCAGTCCAGCTCAGGCTGGTGTGAAAAAGAACTATCGCTTTAGGATATGTGTTGAGTTTGTTTTTTAAATGCAGAGTAAATAAAAAAGAGCCAGATAAACAAGAGCCAGACGCTGTGTGTGAGTTTAAAGAGTAATTTTATCTAATTTAGGGAAGGGAACTTTGGAGAACAAGAAAATGGCATTTCTATCTAACCTGAATAGACTACATCCTGACTTGCCATCAGTTGTGTCTTCACCTCAATTTGATTGTCACAAGTCAAAATCTTTAACCTGAAATCAGCTATTCCTTTTAGGTATCTAGCCAGTCTCTTTATAGCTTTCTAATCATGATGATTTGGTGAATTGGTCTTTCTGCATAAGATTCCAACTGCTGCAGAAATGTCAGGCCTACACACTGTGCTCTCAAGTAAAGAAGTTTGCTAATTGCTTCTCTGTATTCATGATCACTATCAAGCAATTCTCCATCTGTTACTTTGAGGTAAGCTGGTTCAAGTGCAGCTTTCATGCCCATAGATTCAAGAAAGTCCATAATTTTGTGGTTTTGGTTTAAGAGAACTTCCATCTTCAGTTCTTTCTACTTGTATTCCAAGATAATGCCTTTTCTCTCCTAGTTGTTTCATTTCTACCTCTTTGTTTAGTTCATCAGCTATTTCCTTTATGCCCTCTTTAGTTTGGCAATACAATAACCATTCATGTTTGCCAATATGTATTGATACAGTCCATTCTGAAGTCAGGAAAATAGACAGGTGTTTGTTTTTCCTTGCTGAAAGCCTTGTTTTTGTAGTAGCATATTTAGTTTCTCTGTCCACACACTGGCAACTCATTCCTCTGGCAAATCTCCATTGAGGAGAGTTGTCCTAATGTCAAGGTGCTGAACATCCATTTTCCTAGAATACTCAGTAGTGTTCTGAAGGTGGTATACTTGACAACAGTTGCATGTTGCTCATCAACTGCAACACATTGCTCTCTTCTACATGCACCACATTACATTCTTTGACCATATAAGTTTTAGGATCCATGATTCTATATCCTCTTCCTCCAAGAGCGTACCCACAAGGTATCAAGTTCAGCTCTGGGGTCCAACTTTCCCCTTCTCTCCTTGGGTACATATGCATATGCTCTGGAACCAAAAGCTTTTAAATGTTTTAAACCAGGTTTCTTGTCAAACCACAACTCAAAAGGAGTCTTCCCTGTCACCTTGGAGGGAACTCTATTATGCAAATACACAGAAATGTTTACTAGTTCAGCCCAGCAAGAATCAGAGAGTCCAGACAGCGTGAACATGGAGTGTGCCATTTCTTGAATAGTCCATTTTGTCCAGGAGAATAAGGCATTGTAGTTTTATGTTCAATGCCTTCTTGTTCCATGAACCTTTGGAACTCACTGCTAATGTATTCTGTTCCATGGTGTGTAAATAGAACCTCTGGTTCTATTTGCCAAATTTGTTTTTAATAGCTGCAATATAGGCTTTAAATTTTTCAAATACTTGACCTTTCGCTTTTTATTAGGTACACAAAGATATATTTGTCTTTGCTTCCATGGAAGTCAGAGAATATTTGCTTCCACCAGCAGAGGGGTGTATAGGTCCCGCTAGGTCTGAGAAAATCATCTCTAAATTTTTTTCATTGTGCACAGTAGGGCTGCCTTTACAGTTAAGTGCTGTGACTTTTGCTCTCAAACACACATCACATCCTGTTTACTCACTGCTCCTGTATAAGGCTCATCATTGTTGGAGGAGCTGGCTCTGTCCAGAGACATGGTTGATGTGTTCCCCTTTTTGCAGGAGTGGAATTAAAACCAACTCTACCGTTTGTATTTCTTCCCAATGTATTAATGTTCTCTGTATTCCGTTTGCTCACTGCAGCCCCCTGCCTTGTTATTCCTGCATCCTTATCACTTTCCCTCGCCTGCCATTGCATTCCTGGGGGGGGGGAGTGAGTGCATGTAGAATTAGGGAGGCTAGCTTCAGTAACTCTTCTATGGTGTTTCAAAGACACAGATTAAGCTCTCTCTCTTTCCTTGAGGCAGCCAGTTCAAGTTCATTCCATAATGATTTGGCATTGTCCCTTTTCTTTGATTTGATTAAGTTTTTATAATCAGACCTTAGTTTCAGGAGGTGAGGCATCAAATAATCATAATAATTCCATCTTACCAGTCTCATTAGAGACGTTAGCTCTTTTTTTGTCACATTACATTCCTGGTCATACCAACTGTTACTGCCATTAGGTAAGGGGTTGATTGGCCTGCTATTGATAAAAAAGGATTTAAGGTAATCGTTTATGGCTTGAAAAGTTTTAAAAACATCATTACCTGGCAAAAAAAGAGCTAACTTCATAGACTCCATCTCAGGATTAGCAAGAGTTTGGGCTAATTTAGTTGCTCTGACCATCTAAGTCTCCTATAGCCCGGGATTATTACCTTCTGCAAATTCTGGCAGTGGTTTCAAAAAAATATTATCATTGATATTAAATATAAGTCTTAATGGGCAATGGTCACTTAAAGGGCTATCAACAACCTCAAACCTGTCTACAAAGTTCAATAAAGTAGATGGTACAGCAAAATAATCAATTGTACTGGCCCGTAAAGTTGACAACTAAGTAAAGGAGCCACCGCATACATCCAAATAAGTACCATTTAGGACATGTAGATTAGCCCATGAGAGCAATTCCAAGAACTTAAGATCAGATTTGTTAATAACCTTGTCCCTAGAAGAACGGTCCAATAGGGACGCGTGAGTGGCAATAAGAGAGTTTGTACTAGCTCTTGTGTCTAAGGCACCTGATCCAATTCTGGCATTGAAGTCACCACCTAATATAAAATGTGAATTGGGAAACTGAGAGGTTAAGACTTCAATGGAGGCTCCCAGAGAATCCCAGGGACTTAGAGTTATTTGGAGGTATATACACATTAATACATATAAGATTACCAAAATTAAGACCTTTGATTAGTAAAATTTGAAAATTACTTGGACAACTGTTTTCCAATACTTGTAATTTGACATCTAGATCTACTGTTATAAAAATTGCCAAACCTCCAGAACCCAGACCTTTTGAATGGGATTTAACTGTGGGGACTTGTAAGGTCCTGTAACCTTTAATAAAAAGCTGTTCTAGATCCTGACTCCAGGTTTCCTGAAGAAGAATTATATGATACCCTTGCAGGAAATCTAGAAAATCTGGGGCATGGAACTTATTTCGCCACCCCCAAGATTCCAAGACAAAAACTTTAGTTGTCAGACTTCATGTGCTATCTTGTTTAGATTACCCTCAGGATCTAAAAATATACATCCATTTTTGGGTGGCCCACCAATTACCCTTTGATCACCAATTGGCTTGCTGGGATGCTGTCCATGGCTATCTCTATGATTTCCCTCTAGTTGTCTGATTACGGGGATTTCAACTGCAGCATTTGGATTTGGTGCCACATTATCAGTTTCTGTGGCAAAGGGCAGTCTTTGAGATGTCTCATTTTCCTTTGCTTTCCAAAGTTCAGTTTTTAGCCAATCCAATCTTGATATAATGTCTGTTTGTCCCTCTTCAGGCATTTATGGAAAGGATTTGATTAAGTCCCCTTCGATTGAATTTTCCAGATAAGAGCAGCTTCTATTATTATCAATGTCCACTGATGTTCCAGTTGAGTTACTTTTAAGGTGCACGTCAACACTTGAAGATGGTAACTTATGGACATAAGCCCTTTTGTCAGACACTGTAGATCTTGTGTGCTTTTCTTTAGGAAGCAAGGGAGTGATGATAGTATTAACAAAAACCCTAGTTGGTAGAATTCCTTTTGACAACAAATAGCTCCTATGTTTCAGAATCAGTGTGGGCATTTTGGGGGTCTTAAAGTTCAGCAGCAGTCTCTGTACTTGGTATGTACGGGGTAGTACTTTTAACAAGATTAAGTCGACTGCATCATTGTATTCTGGGAAAAGGGATCACAGATGAAAAACAGCCTGTTTTACAGACTTCCAATTGGTCATCATACCCTTGTAGTAGCTCGCTGTAATACAGACCTTGTGAGCTTGCAAAGTCAAGTTGTAAAATCTCTTGCTACAGGTTAGCTTTTGTCCTGAGCTGTCATCTTTTGTTAGCTTTTGTCCTGTGCTGTCCTCTTTTAGAGTATTGCCTGAGTGTAAAACATCAGCTGCACTGTCAGCCACACTTGGGAGTACCGCTGGGCTCACTAATTTAGCTAACGATTTAGTAATCCCTTCAAGGTTGCTTCTTATTCCATGTAACACCTCAAATATACATTTGACTGTCTCCGCAGTTAACATACATAAATCTTCCCCTAAGTTGTCAGGCAGCCCTGCTTTCATAGATAATTGCTGTAACATTTGAGTATCCGAATTATACCCTGGAGTAGTAGCTGAATCAGGAGGAGTGTCTGAATTATACTCCAGAGTAGTAGCTGGGTCAAGAGGAGCATATCTGTTTGAAATAGGAATATTGAAAACTTGGGTTTCCCTAGTTACAAAGTAATCCTTTATCTTCTTCTGTTTACTTGCTGGAAGAGGAGTTATATCTTCTGAGTCTCGGGCTCTCTTACTTCCTTTTGTTGAATCCATCCTACTTATGAGAAGGCTGCAGGAGTATGTTTCCTTAAGGTAAAATACCTGTTATACTGTTGTTGTATTCTTGTGACCTGTTGTAATGTTGATATATTGTTGGTATATTCTTGCAAGCAGCCTATTGCAATTGAGGCAAGGTGTCTGAGAAACTCTATTCAAGTGTTTTCTCTGTTCATGCTGCTGTTTCTCATAATACACTTCCCAGGCTTATCTCAACAATAAAACTTGACGCTTCAGGAGAGGCCGTAGGAGTGAGATTAGAATTCAAATGTTCAGGAGCAGCCAGCCCAAAGAAGTAAACAGCAATATCTACCGAAGGTAAATTACGAAGACATAAGGAGCAAAGTGGGAGTAAAGAAAAATAAAGTAACTTGTGGAGCGTTGTTAATCAGTGCTGCAGCCTTGGCGCCATCTTGGCAAGACAAGATGGTGTTTCGAAGACATCTTTTCACATGGGAAGTGTCCTTGAGTAGAGTCTGTGTTTGGCTAGTATTAGACTGTATATCTTTCATGGTCTTTGTAGTACTGCTGATGTGTATGAATTTAATTTTGGGGTTGTGATTATACACAGCTTTCCCACCTTTGCACCTCAGTCCTGACAAAGAGTCTGAACCCATGAACATCTCAAATCTCTAAATGAACCTTTCCTTATAACAAGCATGTGTGGGGAGTGATTTGACTGGGGACCTGACAGATTAAGCTCTCTCTCTCAGTCAACTTGTAGCTTCCCAACTTGTTAGCAGATTCAGGAAGAAGTCCTCTTTTGCAAACAGACTCTCTGGAATTGTCCCACCTTGTAGGCATAAACAGGCACGAAGACTCGCTTCTTGTTAGCATCTCTCACTCTCGTAAGTCCTGACAAGC
Source organism: Gekko gecko (assembly GCA_029375565.1). Lineage (NCBI taxonomy): Eukaryota > Metazoa > Chordata > Lepidosauria > Squamata > Gekkonidae > Gekko > Gekko gecko. Next base: position 85,041,748 of record JAPDNY010000003.1, read on the forward strand.
AAAGGGTACTGCATCCAAAAGGTTCTGACTTGAAACTAAAGTTCTCTCTCTGCCCTATTCTTTCTTATTCTGTTTAGTTCAAACAAAAACAAACTCACCCAAGGTTCATTGTTTACAGCTTGTGTTTATGGCTTGCAATTGAAAGGTGTCCTGGGGGCATGGTCAGTTGAGTGGTTCTTTCAGATGCAGAGTAAATAAACAAGAGCCACACACTGTGTTTGTAAAGTAAAAGTAACTTTTTCTAGTTAGGGAAGGGAACTTTTGAGAAAATAATAAGGAAAAATACATTGAGTTACTATATCTTGACTACTGCATGGCTAAAACTATAATGGCTTCTCCTTCTTCCTCACAAACAAAGAACAGAAACTGGTAATAAAATGCAAATCCAATACTTTGATCAGCTAATTACAAGTCTATAGATCATTTAACTTACTGCTATGTATCTGCATACATGACTGAGCTAGGATCTAAAGTCCTATTCAAGCCTGGTATCCTAAACCATAACAGCTGATTGGACACTCTGCACAGCAGTCCAATCAGGATTAAGAAAGGTACTGGAGGGAGATAACTTGATTGGTCTTTATGTACATAGTTTGATTGGTTCTTATTGTAAATAGGGGTGTGGCGAGACTTCCGATTAATGGCGTAGTGAGGGCAGTCGCTCTCCTTGAGGCTCGGGGGAGCGATTTGCACACCAGTGGTTTGGAGAGGAGCTACTGACGTGGCTCTCCCACGGAACCCTTGGTGAGGGTTCCAAGCCATAGGGCTTTCTGAGGGGCAGTCACTTCGACAGTGTAATGTCAGAGAATTGAGGCGCTTCTCCACCCTGATGGTCCTACCGCTGTGTGGCCACATGGAGATCCAACGATTTGCGGATGCGACTTCAGAATGACCAGCAATGAACGTGAGTTGGATTCAGCGAATGTGAAGATAACCAACTGATCCCTTACCCCTCCACACACCGGGTACCGGATAATGGAGGGACCCCCCCCATTCGTGAGCGAAAGAAGTTACAGAAAAAGAGTGGGGGGAAGGGAAAATCGAGGTATTTGGCTTGTTTGGTGAGACTTACCAGAGCTGATTTAAAGCATAAGTGATTTTCAGAGGAGGTGGCAAGTCGGTTGGCTTTTGTAAACAATTGAACAAAATGTCGGGCCTAGGGAAGAAAGGATTGAAACCGAAACCTCTGGGTGGGCAAAGTCTGAGACCAGAAGAGGGGGGAGTGGATGTCACAAGACTTCTAGCGGAGACACTAAAGCCAGTGCTGGAGCAGCTCGCTGGTATTAACCAGCAGCTGACCATCTTAAACCAGAAGATCGCAACTCAACAGCTCCAGCTGGCAGAAAATGTTAAACAGATTGAGCAATTGATAGAGATGGTGAAAGAGATGTACACCTAAAACAAGACTTTGATGAAAAAGGTGGAACAAATAATAAACAAGCAAAATCAACAAGAAAATAGACTCTTGTTTCTTCAAATGGAGAAAGCAAACATGGTTCTCAGGTTCCAGGGAGTTCCTGAATTGTCGAAAGAAGATTTGAAGAAGCTCCTTAGTGATCTCATCGCACCAGCTGTAGGCTTAAAAGCAGAACAAATACTGCATGACTACACCCAAAAGAATAGCTTACCTGGGGGAAATTTCAGTTAAATTTTCAAGAAGGCAAACTAGAGATGCAATTTTAAAAGCTACATCAGCAACTCAATTGAAGCTTGGGAATGCTACAATCAAGGTCCTAAAAGACATTCCCTTTGAAATTCAACAAAAAACAGAAGAACTATAAGGATCTAAGCCTTTTTCTCCAAACCAACCAAATCGCATACAAATGGGCATTTCCAGAAGGGGTCATCTTTAAGTTACACGACAAGAGAGAGAAGATTGACTCTGTACACAAGGCTAAAGAATTTTTGAAAAGCCAACTGGGAGCCAAAGAGGATGGTGAAACTGGTTCGAGCGGCTCCACACCCTCGGAAGAAGGCGCTGCAGCCCGCAGATCAACTTATGCTTTTAAAGATAGAAAGCCTAAGTAAAGGCAGAAGGGCTCTGAAAATGGCCTTTATGAAGCGAGCTTGGGTGATGCTCTGAAAGTCTCCCATAACAAGTAACTAACTAATTATATAGCAGAGATAGGTTGTAACTCACAATATACATTGCTCACTAACAATTTGGTATTAACATAGACTTTAACTGGGGTAAAGATCTCCCTCTCTTGGGGTTTTAGTCTAGTGTGGGTTTTCTTTACTTTCTCCCTAGATGTAGTCCCCTTCCATTTTTTCAGTGTAGTTATTAGTTGTCAACTATAAAAAAGCAATAAAAAATCCCCTTTGCCCTCCCCCCAAAGTAAATAGGGGCGTGGCTTTGCCAGCCCAGACAGTTTAAAAAGAGGGCCTGTTGCCCTTCTGTTTTTGTGTCATTCTTACCTGTTGAATAAAGCTGAATCACTGTTGAGACCTGCTGCCTCGAGTGTCATATTTAACATTTACGCCACCTACAATTTTCCTGGGCTAACTAAGGTGTAAAGGTTCCTTGCTCAAAGCTAGTTAACCTCTAGGTTACAGGTTCATCTCGTTTCAAAGCCGGAGCAACGTCCGTCCGTGTCATGTGGCGGCATGACTAAACAACAAGGTGTATGAGTGTCCACTAGACCTACTGCTAACTGGTTACAGGTCAGCCAGGCAACCCCTGTTTACAACAGTGTTATGTCTACTGACTACTACTAGGCACGAGCAACCTAGGCTGACTAGGATCCTGAAACCTCAAAAGGTCACCAATAGGAAGCTTGGTGGGAAGTTTAAACCCACCAATGGGACCTGTGGGTGGTCCACGGGGACAGTATATAGTTGGCCATCTGGCCAGTATTCTCTGTTCTGTTGTGTGTGCTAGTAAACTATGATCTGACAATCATGCTGTGTCATGGTTCTTTGTGTGTCGAACCCACTGCACAACAATGGCGATGAAGGTGGGATCTCACTGAGCTGGCCGGGCTGCTGGGAATCTGAGGAAAACCAGGAATCGCCACTGCTTCAGCCGATGAGCACCGAAGGTGAGCAATCTGCTTCCCCGCAACATCCACGCAGCATGATGCCAGTTGCTCCGGGAGCAGGACTTGTCCCTCCGTTCGACCCTACCAAACTGCACCACTGGGAAGCCTGGGTCGAGGGACTCAAGTCCTTTTTGATATTTTATGAGGTAACCGACAAAGGAAGAAAGAGGGGCCTCCTTGTCGACTCCTGTGGGCCTGTCACCTTGGAGCTGGCTTGCAACTTGCTCTCCCCCACCAAGCTATCAGAGGAAACGTTTGAGCAGATTATAAAGGCGTTCCAGGACCACTTCATCCCCCAACCACTGGAGATTGCAGGCCACGTGGTTTTCCACTCCTGGAAACAGCAACCACGGGAGTCGGTAACTGCGTACTTGGCTGAGCTCTGTCGGCTCGTCTCGGACTGCACCTTTGGGGCCCAACTTGACACAGCCCTCCGCGACTGACTCATTTGTGGGCTGAGCAACGAGAAGCTCCAGTGGCAGATCCTCAAGGATGAAAAGTGTTCCCTGGCATCTGTCCTCTGCACCGCCACTGCCTGGGAGAGGAACCATCCCTCAACCATGACTGCCATGCACCAAGCGAACCTCAACCACATCGACCCAGACCAGGAGGAAGTCCACCACACTCAGCAATCCACCAGATGCTGGGATCCAGCGTCAGCAACTCGCTCCATTCCCCTCCATGAGCAGGGTTGCCAGGAATGCGCGAGTGGCGGGGATAAGCATGACTGGAAAACCTGCTGGTTCTGGGACGCCAAGTGCCACAGTTGCAGCTGCTCAGGGCACATCTCTTGGGCCTGCCATTCCCGGGGGTCCAGAGCCCAGCCGGTGCTACCACAGCCCCATCGGAAAGCGGACCCCCACTAAGAGGACAAAGAAGCCAAGGAAGTGCTCTACCTAGTCGCCGCCAATCCAGCCGAACAGGTACTGAGGCTTCTGAGTCAGTCCTCTGTCCTGAAGATCCAGGTCTGGGTCCAAATAGAGGGGTCCCCCTGTACTATGGAGCTCGATTCCGGCTCCATGGCCTTCATTATCTCAGAGGCAACACTTAAGAGACTCTGCCCCCAAGGGGGGCCCCGCCTGCGCCCTTCTGCCCTTGCCCTGACAGAATTTCAGAGGAACCGTGTTCCAATAAAGGGTGTGGGAAGTTTCTGTGTCCAGTAAAAGGGGTTTAATGGCCACCTGGACTTAATTGTGGTAGCAGGGGACCTGGTCAGCCTCCTCGGCTGCACATGGTTTGCCCCCTTGGGAATCTCGATTGAAGGGGTACAGCTCTGTGCCTCGCAGGACTTCCGTGAGGTCTGTGACAAGTTCCCATCCATTTTCGATGGGGCCTTGGGTCATTATACGGGCCTCCCCGGTGTCGCTGCAACTCGACCCCAACGTGGCCCCCATCCGCATGCGTTCCAGGATGGTTCCGTTTGCATTGCAACCAAAAATAGACATGGAACTGGACTGTCTCATGGGGCAGGAAGTCCTGGAACCGGTCTCCCATGCCGTGTGGGAGACCCCCATCGTCACCCCAGTTAAGCTGAATGGGGATGTCCGCATCTGCGTGGATTATAAGTGCATGTTGAATAAGGCACTGCAGGACCACGCATCCCCGGTCCCAGTCATTAGCCATGTGCTTGCCTCCCTGGCAGGGGCAAAGAGGTTTGGTAAACTGGACCTCTCCCAGGCCTACTGACAACTCCTAGCTGATAAGGCAACTGCCGCTGCGCAAACTATTGTCACGCACAGAGGGGCTTTTAAGGTAAAGAAACTACAATTTGGGGTGTGTGTGGCCCCGGGCCTTTCCCAACAACTGATGGACTCTCTCTTGAAAGGGATCCCGGGCATCACGCCGTTTTTCAATGATGTGCTGATCACCGCGGCAACACCTGCCAAGTTTGCCACCAGACTGCGCACCGTCCTCAGCTGTTTCAATGAGGCAGGCCTTAAAGTGAAGCGGGAGAAGTGCCTCCTAGGGGTTCTGTCCATGGACTTTTTGGATTTCATGGTTGACGCGGACAGCCTCCATCCAGCTAGGGTCAAGATAAAAGCCATTGTGAAGGTGCCCTGTCCAAGTCCAAGATGGAACTCCATGTGTTCCTGGGTCTATTGAACTTCTACCATGCCTTCCTCCCCCACAAGGCGGCAGTAGGGGAGCCCTTGCATCACCTCCTGGACAAGCATGCCCCTTGGTCATGGGGTGTCAAGGGTGTCAAAGCGCTGCTGATTTCTAGTAAGGTTCTGGCGCATTTTGATGAGTCCCTACCGGTGGTCCTGACATGTCCCCCTGTTGGCCCATCACCTGCTGGATAGGCAGGAGATGCCTGTCACCCACTACTCCCTGACACTGTCAGCAGCGGAATGGAATTATGTCCAGATCGACCTGGAGGGCCTGGTGATAGTGGCCAGAGTGAAAATTTTTATGTCTTTGTGTATGGCCGGCCCTTCACCATTGTCACGGATCATCGCCCCCTCCTCAGTCTCTTTGCATTTGACTGCTGGACTCCGCAAGTCCTGTCCCCATGGGTCCTGCAGTGGTCCATATTCTTGTCCGGCTACTCCTACACCCTGCAACATCGCCTGGGCAAGGCTATGGGCCATGCCGATGCTCTTAGCCGCCTGACCTTGGTGTCCATTGAGGCTGACCCGGTGCCAGCCCACCATGTTCTTCAGGTAGAGGACCTTCCCGATTTCCCCCTCCAGATGGTGGACATTGCCCGCTAGTCGCCCAGGGACCCCGTCATCTCCCAAGTTCTGGGCTGGGTGGTGAGGGGGTGGCCTGTGGTGGCTGAAGGGCCCGAGTTCATGGCTTTTGCTGCCTGCAGAGATTAGTTGTCCGCATACAAGGGTTGTCTATTGTGGGGAGACGGGGTGGTCGTCCCCAGGTCCTGCAAACTCTACATGAGGCCCATCCAGGCATCGTCCGGATGAAGGCCCTGGCTCGCAGCTACATATGGTGGCTAGGGATAGATGCAGAGGCAGAGGCTTGGGTAAAGCACTGCCAGACATGCCAGGCCATCAGGCCCAATCCAGAGCTCAAGAGGTCACCAATGGAACCTTGGCGGGAAGTTTAAACCCACCAATTGGACCTGTGGGTGGTCCACAGGGACTGTATATAGTTGGCCATCTTACCGGTATTCTTTGTTCTGTGTGCTAGTAAACTATGATCTGACAATCACGTTGTGTCCTGGTTCTTCATGCGTGGAACCCACTACACAACAAACAGTTAACTCTATAATGACTGAAAATGTAGGCAACGTAAATATATTCCAACAATGCTCTACAGAAGGGCATTCTAAGACTGGCTGTTTTAGTTTCATTCCCTCTCCTAATACTCGTCAACACACAGTTTGGTTTTTCAGTGTTGCCCTACAGTGAGCTGCCATTTTCACTGAGCTGTTCACTACAACCCCAAGATTGCTTTCCCTCTCCATCTCAGTCAGTTAGTGACTCATCAGCATAGATTTAAGGTTGTGGTTCTTTTTTTCTCCAGTGTGCATCACTGTATCCTTACCAATACTGAAGTTCACTTGCCACGTTGTTGCCCACTTACACAGCTTAGAGATCCTTCTGGAACTCTTTACAAATTGCTTTGGTTTTCACAATTAGTTTATCACCCATGTTTAAAATTACACTGCTCACCTCCAATGTTCCCTCTAAGCTGTGGAGTCTTGGGAGCAAAAATTCCCCTTTGTGAGCTACTGGCATTAAAGGTGTGAGCGAGCGATTTGGGTACTGCATCAATTAGTTTGGTCTGGAGCCATCCTCCCTGAGCTAAGACAAAAATCTATGAACCGGAGGCTAAAAAATTGTGAGCTAGCTCATACTAACTCAGCTTAGAGGGAACTCTGCTCACCGCCAATTCCAAATGAGTAACAACAAATTAAATAGCATCAGCCTCAATTCTCATTCTTATAGGACCCAACTGTTTATTCCTACTTTCTACTTCCTGTCATTTAACCCATTTTTAACCTCTATCCCATGACTGCTAAATTTACTCAGGAGTCTTTGGTGAGTTATTTTGTCAAAAGCCTTTTGAAAATCTATAATATACATTGTTTACTGAATCACCTTTATCCATACAGTTGTTAATTTCAAAGAACCCACAAAGGCTATATTGAGGCAGGACTTCTCTTTGCAGGTCAGGCTGATTTTCACTCCACAACACTTTACTCACCTTGCCTGTACCCCTGACCCAACTACCGCTTTAAATGAACAGAATTTAAATTTTGTTGAAATCACTTTATTTCAAATGGAAATGTTCTTAATTTTGATACCCTCTGAATTTCCAGAGGGCTCTTGGTAACCAGCTAGGAATTTGCTCCAAGAATTAATTCAGGATACAACCAGCCTGCCTTCTTCTACTCCAGGAAGCAACCTGCCAAATGCCAATGCAATAATAATATTAATTTAATGTTATCACATCATTATGCTCAACATCTTTTTGGCAGGTGTAGGAGCAGCAGGGAGCCCTATTACACAGATAGGAGTCAGAGGGTTTAAAAACCAAGACAGTTAAAGCAAGAAGCAGTACAACCTAACACTGAATGAAACCCCTTGTTGACAATCTCTAGAAATGCAGGGCTTCACTGTCACAGTCAGGCAGATGAGTTTCTTATATTATTCCTTATTCATTCAGTGCAGCAACTAGGAATAAGAATTACCTACTTGGTAACTAGGATGGCAAATACAGTACAGGTCTTCCGCTGCGGGGTATGGCAGTTTCCCTTTGCAGACCACCCATGTTTTACTTAGTGATCAAAGTGGATTGTGTGTTTTCCTGCAACTGCCATAATGTTTTTCCTGGTACTCCGTACCTGTCTGTTCCTGCCCACGCCACTGAGTGTCTGTTCTCTGTTTGATGAAGGGCAGTAAAAGCTAATCCTGGAGGCAGCCCATAAAATTGATGATAACAGGGGGACGGAGAGGCACCCTGCCCGAGGAGGCCAAGCGGTGCCCCTCAAAGCTTCTTTTGTTTGGCCTCCCTCCTGGTTCAGCAGTCGGCTCTGATAAAGGCTCATTAACAAGATAGGTGCTCTGAGGCCTTTGTGGAGCGGGGCTGCTTTTATCACAGCTGGGGATAGCTGGAGGTAATTAAATACACCTTAGGCTAATAAAGGAGGTTTAATTTCACCAACGGAATTGATTATGATTGTTAAAATGAACACTGATAACGTATCAAGTTGTTTAATATCAATCAGGCAATAAAATCATTACTGGAAGGAAGGTGATAGGCTCAACATGTCAGGCCTATGTCTCCTCACAGAATCTGCTAGGTCTCACAGATGCCACTGCTGGTAATGGTAAGACTTTTAAAACCAAATAGGATGCTTTTCCAGAGGCACAAAATTGGACAGTGGCCTCTGGTGCAAAACTGAAAGGCACACAACACTTTGACCCTTCCATTGCCTTTTCATCGGCACACACTCCACCATGTATGGACTTTGCAGAGCAGGACTGTCCTGCTTTCCCCTCCCATTGAACACCCCCCTCCCAATTCTGTTCCTGGGCCTTAGTATGGAGGGCCAAATGGGGATCTGTAGCAGGAGGAGAAGATTGGTGGAATTCATCTGCATGTTATTTTGCAGCCTTAAATGTCATTAACTTTCAGAACTGCATGGCTGGATACATGCCAATGAGATTTGGGGTAGTCTGCAACTGTGTGTCCACCCATTCAGAGTGAGGATGATGCTTCCTGCCCACATTCTGAATTGGCTTTGTTCACATGCAAACATTCCATTCAACCCTAGCTGCATGCATCTTGCATTGCAGCTTTAAAAAAATGGTCCTGCTCCTCTGCCTTTGACAATAATTAGGTGAAACTTTTCCCCGGGCACAGAATAAAATGATGGGAAGGACTTCATCTGTTCCATGTTTGTATGTCAGGCCACTGGCTAGAGGAGGAGAATCACTTTAAAAAAAGTGATGGCATCTGCAGTTGTGTCCTTCTCCACCTTCTATTAAGTATTATGTTCTTTGATAAGCTGCTGGGCATTATCTGAGGTACCACTTGCAGATATGCTCTGGCACATAAATGAACATCAGAAGTAGCATAATGTCAGGAACTGGTTTAAATGGAGCTCATTCCTTATGACCAGTGATACATGGGTATGAAAGGATCACCATAATAATTATAGGTAAAGGTAAAGGTTTCCCTTGCTTGAAAACCAGTTGAATCTGACTCTAGGTATGCGGTGCTCATCTCTGCCAAAGAGCCAGTGCTGTTCAAAGACATTTCTGTGGTCATGTGGCCAGCATGACTAGATGCCTAGGTGCAAGGAATGCTGTTACCTTCCCACCGAAGCAGTACCTATTTATCTACTTGCAGTGTCTTGCTTTTGAACTACTAGGTTGGCAGGAGCTGGGACCAGAGACAGGAGCTCACTCCGTCATGTGGCACTCGGGTCTCAAATGCCAAACTACAGACTTTCCAGTCTGCAGTTCAGTGTCTTAACCACTTGAGCCACCACAGTTAAGTATACATGTGTGGAAAATGGAAGACACTTCTATATGTGCTCTTACCAGGTTTCTGAATCAATTGATGGCCATGAAGGAAGGCTTTCACCCTTCCTGAATACATGCATGGTTTCACTTGAGACTGGCAAGTGCCATTCAGGCACAGAAATTTCTAAACACCTTTATCTGCAAATGTGACTGTTCCATCTAGTCTTTAGCATAGTTCTACTGTTCTTTTGGCTTCAGTAGCAATGGTTTAATATATATTTATGTGTTCCCTTTTTCTCTGGCCTAGAGTATAGCCCAGCATATTGGCTGCATGTTTCTGGGCCACATACGCTGACTAGTCCTGACTCTTGGTTTCTCTTCCAGCTGTCCCACAGTCTGGCCTCATGGGGAAATGCCGTCGGCCACGAACAGCTTTTACCAGCCAGCAGCTTCTTGAGTTGGAGAACCAGTTCAGGATCAACAAGTACTTATCGCGGCCCAAACGTTTTGAGGTGGCTACTTCGTTGATGCTAACTGAGACTCAGGTATTGCCTTATGAGGAAGACTGTGTATGATCTTCAGAACTGTCAGGGAGAAGCTGATGTAGCTGCAGCAGGCCCAAACAGCCCCCTTGGTTTCCCAAATTAATATAAATAACCATCATTATTTAAACATAAATTACTGTAAATGCTAATATATTTGTTCTCCAACTGCTTTGCGGAGTTACAGTGGAGTACACATACCTGCTTGGAGCCGTGAATATTGGGCCTGACTTAAATGGCAAGAAGAACTCACCCATGGAATATGGAATGTTGCATGCATCTAGTATCTCATTTAAACTGGGCCCACAGCCAATGTGTGCATCATTAGAGCACCAGAGATCTGAAGCCTAGGTGGATGTTGAACTGGTCTGCTAACATTGCATGCATAGTGAGATTAGTTTAGGCCCAGTTAAACTGGATGTGTAAAGCAATCACATGGGTACTTTCTTCTTAACTGACAAAATGGCATCTAAGTGCTTCAGTACTAAGAGCAGGGCTATTTTTGGGCAGGAATGCATAGGAACGGAGTTCTGTCTGGCTCCTGAGTGGGCCACGCCCAGCAGGAACTCATTAGCATAACAGGCCACACCCAACATCAGGAACTCATTAGGATTGGCTACATTAGGGGTGTGTGGCCTAACATGCAAAGGAGTTCCTGCTCCAAAAAAAGCCCTGGGGTTTTGACAACAAACAAGGTAAACAGAATAAGAAGCAAAAGGTGGATGTGGCTGGATGACCACACTTCTAGTAACATGGGGGCATGGCCTAATATGCTAATAAGTTGCTGCTGTTCGGTGTGGCCTATTATGCTAATGAGTTCCTGCTGGGCTTTTTCTACAAAAATAGCCCTGACTAAGAGATAAGGGGAAGGGCTATTTTTCTCTCAAGGGATTGCACCATAGAAGTATGGCTATTATTACACAGGACCTGAAAACTACAGGAGGAAACTTTTGACATATACCAATGCACAGGGCTATTTTAGGGCAGGAATGCACAGGAATGGAGTTCCGGCTGGCTCCTGAGTTGGCCACGCCCAGCAGGAACTCATTAGCATAATTGGCCACACCCAACAGCAGAAACTCATTAGGACTGGCTACATTAGGGATGTATGGCCTAACATGCAAAAGAGTTCCTGCTACAAAAAAAGCCCTGAGTTTTGACAACAAACAAGGTAAACCGAATAAGAAGCAAAAGGTGGGTGTGGCTGGATGACCACACTTCTGGTAACATGGGAGTGTGGCCTAATATGCTAATGAGCTGTGCTGTCAGGGGTGTGGCCTAATGTGCTAATGAGTTCCTGCTGTTGGGTATGGCCTATTATGCTAATGAGTTCCTGCTGGGCTTTTTCTACAAAAAAAGCTCTGCCAATGCATTATTTATGCCAAAACCTTGAGTTCTGTGAACATTGTTCCGTGCACAATGCATTCTTTGGGTTGAATGTTATATATGTTTTTTCTTTTAATTACCATCAGGATATTTCCACTTATTATTTTAATACATTTTTGAATACACATTGCATCTCTTTCAGTAATTCTAAGACCATCATGTGATAAGCTTTGTGGAAATTAGTCCTAAACTCTCCAAGCACAGGATGCAAAATTTGGTTGATGGCCCTTATCTAAATGACAGGCAATTTCACAGACAGTGTTAGGTCAATTAATTGTCTGTGGAGTTATTAGCTACAGAAATCTACAAAGAAAAAATTGTACAGGTTATAGAATGAAAATAGCATATTTTCCCAGTTTGCTTCATGGCTTCAAAAGGAAGACTCAATTTGCGGAACAGTGTGATAATACGAGGTAAGGTTAGTTCAAATAAAATCAAAATAGGAAGACAGGGAACTATGGAAGAGATGAGAGCACATCTATTAGAAGATCAGGGAGTTATAAAGAGTTATACAGAGGAGTATTGATGGGTTGCTGAGCTCATTCTTGCATGGGAGGAGGTGAGATGTCTCTCTGGGATATTTTAATCAAAGTGATTCCTTATCATACCCTATCATTTTACTTTCTGGAAGAAGAATTCCAAACTGTTGCAGGGCTGGGTTCATGTGTTTTATCACCAGTCCTGCTCTCTTTTTGCTCTGAGAAAGGATATAATCTATTTATTATTTCCACAGAAGCTCTTAGCACCTTTTGGGGTTTTTAAATCCTACTGGAGACTGAGTTCTTATTCATACACCCTGGTCAAAACAGCCTTTTGGTCATGCAAGAGCTTAAGAAATCTCTTCACAATTGATTCCCTGTCACAGTCTGTCTGTCCATCTCTTGCAGGTGAAGATCTGGTTTCAGAACCGTCGGATGAAATGGAAGCGGAGTCGGAAAGCCAAGGAGCAGGTGGCACAAGTGGAGACTGAGAAACAGAAGGGAACAAGCAAGTCTTCAGAGAAACTGCTGCCCAGAGAAACCCACGTGCAGAAGGAGGAAGAGGAGAGAGGTGGCGATGAGCTTAGCAGGCACAATGCTGGCATGGAATTTCAGCACCACGATGCCAACAACTTCAGCTACAGTCCAGACTCCTCATGCTCAGAGGAGGATGAGGATGTGCAGAGCTCCACCCACAGGGAAATGAATCTGCTATTATGAGCAGACCCTAACCCCAAGAAGTAGGGCAGTATGTGCATTCTGGAAGCAGGATGGAGAACCCACTGTAGCCAAGCAAAAGTGGGTTTGTGCTCTCCTTCTGTCAGTGAACTAAAAAGACTATGCCTGGGCTTGTGTCCTGGTGAAAGACTGCATCAATTAATTTATGTATGTTGGAGTATATTTATCTTGTTATTGTTCTATTAGTGCATTGGAGGACGTATGCTCCCCATCTTGGTATTTCATCCACCTTGGTATAAAGACATTAACCTCAGCATATTAGTAGACTACGATTTGCTTTTCTGAGAATGATTCCCAAACTACCTACAACTAACTGATTGCCAAAATCTCCCTGAAATGACACTAGAAGTCCCCCCCATTCCCATGTTTCACTATTGGTGCAGTGAACGTCATCTTGGTCCCTACAGCCTTTACTGAGGAAGGGCAAGCAGAAGGACACTCTCACCTTTTATCTCAACAAGACTGGTTTCAAAGAGTACTAAGGGAAATGACAGCCTTTCAGATACATACCACTGGAGGAAGACAGAATGAGGCAACACATAGATGGAAAGCTGGTCCTAAGCTGGCCAAGTTCACAAACTGCTAAAAAACAGGAGCTCAGGTACCACTTGGTGCCATCTAAGCACAGTATTTAGATAAAGTTGGAAATATGACGTGCATGGAAACTGAGTGGCAATAGAGATCTAGGCTGCAGGAACTGACCTTTGTGAATTACATGGTGTACTCAGCAGTCCACTTGGTAATGCTGGGCTGACATGAACCAACTAAAAATAGAATCAAATGATGCAATCTTATGCACACATTTTGTCTATTTTGGAAATATCAAAATTTAGCTAAGAAGGAAAGGGATACGTCAACTGGAGAAAAAAAGAGTTTGGGAGGTTTCACAAGGAAATACTGGGTTGGATCCAACCAGCTTTTTCATTCACTCTTACCTAATTCTTTTCCTAACTGTAAGCTCTGTTCCACATGCCTTCTGCCAATGTAGGATCCACAATCCAATCCCAGGAATAGCCTTTGTAGAGGGTCAAAGGGGACCTTCTTCCCTTATCATTAGCAGAAATGCTGGCTGGATCCAACCTATTGATTCTTTTACTTAGTGCACCCACTAAAATTAATTTTCAGTATTGTTAATGTAAGGATGGCCATGTTTTTCCTTTGCTCTTGGCATTCCAGGAGATCTCTGTGTTCCATTTGGCATCAGGGAGATATTTGATCAACTAGTGATTGTTATATTTTCAAGTGAATGGCTTCCAGTTTTTACTTCTCATTTGCTGCATGTCAGTCTGGTACCAGGCACATCCTGTACCCACTGAAACCTGAAAAGCACTCTGTACAGGATGCTAATGAAGAGGCCTTAGGATCATGGCCTGAACAATCTCCTCCGGCCTTTTATTTAAAAAACCATCTAGCCTAACAGAGAGTTCTATCTGTCCTGGAACTCCCCAATAAGTGGGGGAATTGAATAACCGAACAACTGATCTTAGGGTACGATCATATGTACTGGAAGCAATGGCAGCCATGCGATTCCCCCGCGGATTAAAGGGACGCGATCAGACAGACACATCTGTCTGGCGTCCTGGAGTCGTTGGCGGGGCGTCGTTTCGCGCGGCAGTAGCGTGGAAAAAAGCTACTGCCGAAAATTCAGTATTATGGGGAACTGCGGGTGCGCAGCGAGAAGTTTGATCACGCAAACGCACGTCATTGCAGGCGGGGCAAACAGCCTCGCTTCCTGCCCACCTTTCCCCCCTTCTGTGTGATCGCAGCCTTAGTGTATCCACAGGCAATCTTAGTCCCTCTGAATGACCTAAAATACCAGAGCAAAAATAAAATGAATAAGTGTTCTTACATATCCAGATGATGGCTGATCAGTAGCTTACTTGGAGAACAACAAAAAGTAAACAGAAAGACTCTAAACTTCAACCATATATTATTTTCTCCATGGGCAAATCAAAGGAATTCTGCTAAGACATGGGAAAACAAATCCTATTTTTACTCTGAACACCTGCTTCCAAGGAAAGGCTCAATGTGGTCCCAAAGCCTGCAGAGCTGGTCCAGTAAAAAAATTAATATTTACCTGAGCAATGCCATTCAGCCACAAACCCACTAACCTCAAGGTTCATGAGTCACCCAGCCACAACATCCATCAGCCTGTTCTGCCCCTGTCATAGAAATAAAGGCTTCCTTCTCTACAAGCAGTCAACCATCTGGCTGAGCACACAATAACACCTGCAGCCTGGCAGGGACTGACTATTCAAATACCAAGTAATGAACTCAGGCAGCAGTCCTAAGCAGGACTACTCAGAAGTAAGTCCTAATTTATTCAATTGTGTTTACTATCAGAAAGTGTTCTAAACATTGCAGCCTAAACCATTTTCCAGTTTACTTTTCAGACATTTCTTTGTTCAGTTATTTTACATGTGCAATAAAGGTTTGTACAAAATACTTGATATAGAGATAAACCCTTAGAGTCACACATCAGAGTTCAGAACCACCATTCCTCATTCCAATCAATAACATTTTTTTAAAAATATGAGAAAGGAAAGAAGGAATGCTTAGCTTCTACTGTGCGTGCAAGTGTACTTGAACTCACAGAGGCATTCCCAAATTTGATTACAATTGTATGGATTGAATTCAAAGGATGGTGAGATCTGTTCCACCCATAGAACAGATATTTTCCTCCTCCCCCTTCCTGCTGTAATCTGCTGCATTCCCTCAAAATAGTTCTTGGGGATGGGGGGGACCCTTCAGAACAAAATGAGGTATGATGCAGAGGTTTGCAATGGTACAGGGACTTGGTGAACCACCTTTTTGATACACGTGGAAGTGCCCTTCTGCCTGTGGAAGAAGAATTTAAGTTCCAACTCTCTATTAATAATAGCCATTGATATCTGTTCCATAAAATAAATCTCATTAATACTGATAAATGAATGTTTTGAGGGTAATAGATCAAGTGCAGTAAACCAGTGTCACAGAGACATAATCATACAAGACACAGAGCTAATGTCTGCTAAACAGTGCAATATAACACCAGATACTGTCAATTGTAAATCAAAGATGGGCAGGAGACAGCACATGGTCCACTGATAACCACCTGCTGGTTGTTGGGCATCTTGGGAAAAAATGCACAAATACATTGTAAACTGCAGACACATAAGCAGACAAGGTGGTGCGTGTGGGGGTGTCTAAAAACATCCAGGGTAGACCATGCAAAACTGAGATCAGCCCATCTTGTTAGAAAGGATCCACAAACAGTTCAGTCCTCCAAGTGCTGTGCATTTTGACTACAATCCTAAGAACACCTTAACAGTGTTGAATAAAATGGTACTTACATCTGAATACACCTGCTTAGGACTGCTTCCGTCACTTCTCAGTGGGACTCTGGACAGCTGCCCCATTTCACAAAAGCTGAGTCAGGAGTAGGGAGACCAGTGCTTAGAAGGATCCTGATAGGTGTTGACGGAGGCATCTTCATTGCTTAGCACTGATGTGTGTTACACATGAAGCAAAAATGCAGCACTTAAAGAGAGAAGATGTCTTTAGAGCTGTTAAAAGATCTTGAGAAGTTGGAGTCCTCATGCTAAAACAGTACAAAGTCCCAATGGCTGGGGCCTGGGGGGATATACTTTTCCAAAGGTAAGGGATTTGATTTCAGTGAAGATATGGTGGAAAGCCACGTACCTCCTAAACTATTGTTGTTGTTGTTCAGTCGCACAGTCAGAGTCCGACTCTTCGCGACCCCATGGACCAGACCACGCCAGGCCCTAAACCATAGGCGTAGAGTTCAGGGGGCTTGGGGGCGAAGGCTACCCCCGAAATTTCCCAGGGGGGTCTCAGCCTCCCCCGGGGCTTGCAATGCTTGCAACCACCCCCACCCCCTTTTAAAGCAGAAGGGTTTTTTTAACTTTTAAAAACCTTCCCCCCCAGTTTGGGGGCAGTCGCCCTGGCTGTGCTTGTCTGGTCGGCTCAGCACCTCCTCTTTCTCCTGGTCCCCTCTGTCCCCGCCTTTGCAGGGGTGCTGGACCTTGTAATCCGGGCACTTTGCTGGGGGCGGGGACTGAGCAGCTAGCGGGGAGAGCATGGTCCCGCGGTTTCCACGTGCTGCAGAGCCCGGCACGCCTGGCAAGGAGAGGAAGGATTCCTTGAGCCCAGGGGAGGAGGGGGAGTGAGGGGACTGAGGCAGCAGGTAAACGGCGGCAGCTGCGGAGGGGGGTTGTGGGGTATACTACGTGGGAGGAGGAGAGGGAGCCTTGAGGAAACGGAAGGGGGGGGCTGGAAAAATAAAACAACTTTTTAAAAGGCGGGTTGGAGCGGAAGTGGGGAATGGGGAGGCCTCCCTTGAATGTCCACCCAGTAAAATCTAAATCATCCCTGCAAATATGCATCCTCACGTCTGTTAGGAAGGAAGGCAGTAAGGCCCTCCAATGCTCTCCCCTTATTGCACTCGCCTTCTGCGTGAAGGGAGCTTCCGTGTTGGGCCAGTTTCCCCTTGTCCTGCAGACTTTCTACTTGCAGGGAGTTGGGTGTTTGTTTTTTTAAGTAAAAAGTGATTGGTGTTTGTTTAGCAGTTCTAGCGTTCAAAGTGGGTTTGAGTATATGTGTTTATTTGGTTTGTTTGTGTCCTGATTTTCTCTCAGGGTTGCCAGCTCCAGTTTGGGAAATTTTGGGAGATTTGGGGGTAGAGCCTGAGGAGGGTGGGGTTTAGGTAGGGGAAGGGGGGGTCAGCAGTGGGTGGGCTTCTAGTGTCCTGGCCCCACTGCTGGACCTCCTGAGGGAACCTGGTATTTTTGGCCACTGGATGACACAGAGTGTTAGGCTAGATGGGCCATTGGCCTGATCCAACATTGGCTTCTCTTATTTTCTTATGAGCCAGCCTCACTCCCTGAAAGGCTACCTTTCTGCCCCTGCCTGGATGGCTGCAAACTGCAAAGGCTCTTCTTCCTCCCAACCTGAAACAGATCCTCCTGTTTCGCCCTGATTCTCTCCCTGAAACAACATGCAGCCACCATCTGATTGAAAGGTTTGTGAAGAACACCCTAGATGGTATCATGGATCTAACACTTCATGATTCTTTGTGACACAAAAGCTATTTTGCAAAATGCCCTGGAGGTTGCAAAAAACCTCTGGATTTAGAAAGCGCCCCAAAATGCCCAGCAGTCTGCTGTCCATCTGCCTGTATGGCCAGGCTGTCTGAAGGGGGATGTACTAAAAGGAAGGACAGGATTGCCCATTGGAAACAATGAGATAGGTTTGAAGGCCCATTGGAAATAATGGGAGCCAGGAATGCCAATTGACTTCTGTGGACTCCTTTGAAATACGTTACAGCACAAGAAGAGTTGCAAAGAAAATGTGGAACGGATTTTCCATTAAGATCTTTGGAATGACAGCTCCTGGGAGTAGCAGGAATATTCTGGCACATAGATTCCGTTCCCAGGGGCTGTCATTCCATTCAAGGGTCTGTCATTCCAGTCCCAGAACACATATTTGACCCCTAGTCCCAAAACACTTCTTCTACTCCCAGGGGCTATCATTGCACTCTGTGGGCTGTCATTTCAGTCGCAGAAAAATTTGCTACCCCCTGGGACTGTCAATCTATTCTGGAGTCTGTCAATCCAGTTCCAGAATGCTTCTGGGTTGAGGCGTTTTTGCTTGGAGCAAACTCCAAGAATGAGAGCTATAAGAGGGGATGGACATTCCAGGAGAGAAGGATCCCATAATGATAGTCTCCCCCCCCAGCCCATTTCCTCCTCCTCCTCCTCCACATTTCCAAGCCCAGTCAGGTGCAGAGATTGGGTGGGGGGAGGTCTAATGCAAGGGAATCTGCTCTCCAAAGTAGTCATTTCCTCCAGGGTGATGCTCTGTATTCTTGGTGCTTGGGGGGGGGGCAACACTGGGAGGGCTTCTGGAGTTCCGGTCCTGCTGGTGGACCTCCTGATGGCACCTGGCTTTGGCCAATGTGTGACACAGAGTGTTGGACTGGATGGGCCACTGGCCTGACCCAACATGGTTTCTCTTATGTTCTAACTCAGTGTGCTGCAGCATTGAAAAAAAGTCAAACTCTTAAGGTAGGGATGATTAGGAAAGGGATTGAGAATGAAACAGCTGAGACTGTAATGCCCCTGTATAGATCTATGGGGTGGATCTCTTGTATGGAACAGCGGTCACTGAGGGTGTGGAGGGGGAGGTATTTGTGTATTTCCTGCATTGTTCAGAGGGTTGGACTAGATGCCCTTGGAGGCCCCTTCCAACTCTATGACTGTGATTTGTATTAACCTGTTATGATGAACCCCTGTATCTCCCTCACTGTCTAGCAGATTTCCCCCATCAAATCTTCAGTTCCCCTCAGTGACTGAGTTGCCCTACAGTAGCCCTGCGGACTTTCCATGCACGATCATACCAGCACATCTGGGAGGTGTAGCACTCCCGTGGCCAACCCGCGGCTTCCCGTGGAAAACGCAGAGTAAAAAACTACTAGGGTTGAGGTACTAGTTTCCGGAAACCCTGGGGCAAAGGCCGACGTCTGATCACGGGAGTGCCAGTATTCCGCGGCTTCCGACACCAGCCCATGTCCTAGGGTTTCCGGATGTTGTAAGTTTCCATGGGATGCGCACCAACGCTGAATGAGGCATGTGCATATGCAAGACACCGACAGTGGCCTGCCCCCCCTCCAACGGCACATGTGTCCTTTGCTGCAGCGCAGCTTGCTGCTCTGCTGCGCTGCTTTTGCCGCACTGTAGCAGTGCTGTGTGATTGGCGCTCAGCACTGGAGCGTGGCAACCCGGTGGCCCCTGCAATTGGGCTACCGCGCCTTATTTTGCTCCGGGGCGAACTGCCACACCTCCCCCCTGCATTTTCTGGCCCGTATGACTGGGGCCTATGTACAGCTTTCTATGTCGTGCTTCATTTGGACTGCTTTGCTTTCTCAGGTCCTAGCCTCCTCCTTTTCTATAACTATGGATCTACATCCCCTTCCTCAAGCCTTGTTGCTTGTCCCAACTCTCTAAAGTCAGACCAGTTTGGCCAGTGGCAACCCAAAATACATCTATCTGTCCAGGAAGTTCAACTAAATGCCACTAGAGGTTTTGTCACCACTGCTACATCACTTAATGCATTACAAAATAGGTTCATGTTCAGGCTATAATTTATGATGTTTTAGTTTGAGAAGATCTGTTTTCTTGGTCACATTAATTGGTACTATTTTTTCCCTGTAAACTCCTCTTCCATCCCAATGGACTCTGCTAGTCAGATGTTGTCTGTCAATCACCTCTTTATCCCACCCTTCCTCCAGTCTCCCTTCCCTTATATTGACCTCACAACAATGGCAATATCACCCAGCTCGATGCAGGGAGCTTTGACTCTTGGAAGCTTATTCTCTGAAACTCTTGTTGGTCTCTGATCTGCTACTGGACTCAAATCTAACTGTCCCAGTATCACCGAGTAAGCATCATGCAAAATGTAGATCTGAACATGGGTCTCCTCAGTCCCCCCGGTCGTTATGCCATTGGTCCATCTACTTCAGCATGGTCTGCTCTCTCCAGTAGGAGAGGATGTAGAGGATTTTGCCCATGCTGTGCTTTGTTTCTGAGTCATTGGGGTCTGGCTAGGGGAGTTCTCAAGGGTTCCCAGGACGCCCTAAATTTCTGGAGGGCCCCTTCCTAAATCCCACATATCTCCACCTCCATAAATAGTGACAATGGCTTGTGATGTCACTGGGCCTCAGTTCTTTTAAGGACATAGCACAGCAATGCCTCTGGCCCAGCCCCAGCCCCCCTGGGAAATTGGAAAGTCTACGCCCTTGCCCTAAACTATTGCTCAGTGCAAAACGTTTTTAGCCAACAATTACTTTTTAGCAGCAGCCTCATTTTGAAAATCTCCCTTATCCTGCTCTATAATGTGCAGTACTACGTACGGGCTGGCTTGAAGAAAAGAATCCTGTTCCATTAACAGAGGTTTAATGGGATGTTATTGTACACCAAGTGGTATTTCATTTCATGCAATGGAAGCTTCAGCTGCTCAACAAACAAGTGGTTTTGAGGGGAGTTGCACCACACATTACGGAGGGGGAGAGACAGAATTCTCTAATTAAATCTTCACTTTCCTAGGAAGGCCTGCCTCAAATTTATGACACAGCTCCTCTGTAATATACAAATACTCTGGAGGGCAACAGTGACACCCAGAGGCTGCAATGGACACAAGCAATTATCTTTTTCCTATAACTAGATTCTGGAGGTGGTGGAAAGTGCCATAAGTCACAGCTGAAGATACATTTAGAAGTGGTTTGCCATTGCCTGCCTCTGCGTAGCAACCCTGGTATTCCTTGGAGGTTTCCCACCCAAATACTAGCCAGGGCCATCCCTGCTTAGCTTCCAAGATCTGACTAGCCTGGGCTATTCAGCTCAGGGGATACTAAATTCTATGCTCCATGAACTTTTGGCTAAAAACAATATCAAAAATTAAATAAAAACCAGCTCTAATATTTAGTCTCCTTAACCTTTCTTATTTTATGAGCATTTGCAGCCCAAGTCTAGCCCTGCCTAATCAAAAATAAGACCTATTTATTTCAAAAGGACTGCTTTTCAGCCAGGTAAGTATACACTGGAGCTGCGGTGGCTCAAGTGGTTAAGATGCTGAACTGCAGGCTGTGGAAGGTCAGTAGTTCAGCAGTTCGAGACCCAGGTGCCGCATGACGGGGTGAGCTCCTGTCTCTAGTTCCAGCTCCTGCCAACCTAGCAGTTCGAAAGCAAGAAATTGCAAGTAGATAAATAGGTACCACTTCAGTGGGAAGGTAACAGCGTTCCGTGCACCTTGGTGTCTAGTCATGCCAGCCACATGACCACAGAAACGTCTTCGGACAGCGCTGGCTCTTCGGCTTTGAAACGGAGATGAGCACCGCAACCCTAGAGTCGGATTCGACTGGCTTTCGAGCAAGGGAACCTTTACCTTTTTAAGTATACACAGGGTTACAGTGTTCAGTATACACTGACATCTAATTAAGCAGTCTCTTAAAGCTTCACAGATGAGGGGGAAATTGCTCTAAATGAAGGCCTGTGCAATATCACCATTGCAGCACTTACCAACTTGGGACTTCTTGAGATACGTGGGATATAAATATAAAAAAAATACCCAGTTCTTTAAAAAGTAGAAAACAGTAAGACTGTCCCTTCTCTTATTGACTCACATTTTTTCAGTCCTTTAGTTTTCTGTTTTGCTGTTGGCTGCGCATTGTCCCCAGTTCTGAGCAGTTTAGGAAAGGCATTGCCATGTCTAAAAGAAGGCCTGCATGATGGTTAACAACACAAGTCAAGGAAACTATAAAAAGTAAAGAGGCATCTTTTACAAAGTGGAAGGTCTGTCCCAATAAATTGAACAGGAGGGATCACAGGCTCTGACAAAAGAAACACGTCAATAATTAGGCATGCAAAAAGAGATTTTGACAAGCAAGTTGCTAAAAGTATCAAGACAAACAATAAACGTTTTAAAAAATATAACCAGAGCAGGAAACCAGCCAGAGGATGACAAAGGAATAAAGGGATTGCTAAAGGAATGTGGGGAGATGGCAGAGAAGCTCAATGCATTTTTTGCTTCTGTGTTCACTGTGGAAAGTGTGAGGCCACGTACCCCTGCCACAGCCCCTATTTTCAGGAAGGGAGTCTGAAGAAACGAGCCAAATTGAAGTGACTAGAGATGGAGTTCTAGACCTACTGGGGAAATTAAAAAAGTAAGTCTCCAGGTCCTGATGAATTCTTAAGGAACTCAGATGCGAGATCGTTGATCTACTAACATATGTATGTAACCTATCACTAAATTCAGCCACTGTACCAGAAGGCTGAAGAGTAGCAAATGTGACACCAATTTTTAAAAAGGGATCCCGAGAGGAACCAAGAAATTACGGGCCAGTCAGTCTAATGTCTGTCCCAGGCAAATTAATAGAAACTGTAATCAAAGACAGAATTGTTATGCACACAGAGAGACAAAGCCTGCTGAACAAAATGTAGCATGGTTTCTGCAAAAGGAAATCTTGCCTCACCTAACTTTTGGAATTCTTTGGGAAAATGAAGAAGCCTGTAGACAATGGTGACCAGTAGACATTATACATCTGGACTTTCAAAAGGCTTTTGATGAGACTCCTGAGTAAAATTAGCAGTCATGGGTTCTCTTATAGATTAAAAACTGGTTAAATGACAGGAAGCAAAGAATAGGAATCAATGGACAGTTCTCACAAAGGAGGGAAGTAAGCAGTGAGGTCCCACAAGGATCGGTTTTGGGTTGGTATTATTGCATTTATTCATATGGGATCTGGAATTAGAAGGGATCTGGGACTGAGAAGTGTAGTGGCCAAGTTTGCAGATGACACAAAATGATTCAGGATGGTGAAAACCAAGGCTGACTGGGAAGAGCTCCAAGAGGACCTCCACAAACTGGGTGAGTGGGTGATAATGTGGCAAATGAAGTTCAATGTTTGCAAGTATAAGGTGACAACATATAAGCCTTCGACAACATATAAGGTGATACACATTGGGACAAAAAAATTCCCAGCTTCAAGAATAGGCTAATGGAGGTCTGAACTTGCTGCGACTGAGAGGGAAAAAGATCTTGGAGTCATATGAAAGTGTCAACCCAGTATGTTGTGGTGGTGAAAAAGGCAAACTTTGTATTAGGAAAGGGACCAAGAATAAAAGGGCCAATATTGTAATGCCCATGCATAGATCTATGGTGCGGCCTCATTTGGAGTATTACTGTGTGTAGTTCTGGACACTGTATCTCCAAAAGGACACTGCAGTGTTGGAAAAAGGCAGAGGAGGGTAACTAAGATGACTGGGGGTTGGAGCACCGTCCGTATGACGAAAGGGTGAAGAGTCTGGGACTTTTCACTTCAGAAAAGATACGCCTAGAGGGGGACATGACCGAGGTTTATAAGATTATGCATGGGTTGGGAGAGATTTGACAAAGAGATATTTTCCTCCCTCTCCCAAAATACTAGAACTTGATGGCACTCAATGACACTGATCGGCAGTAGGTTCAGAACAGACAAAGGGAAATACTACTTTACACAGAGATTAAAATGTGCAATTTGCTGCCAGATAATGTAGTGATGGCCACAGGACTAAACAGCTTTAAAAGGGGATTAGCTAGATTCATGGAGGGTAAGTCTATCAATGGGTACCAGCCATGGTGACTGAGGGAAACCTCCACATTCAGAGACACTAAACGTCTGAATTCCAGAGCCAGGAGGCGACATCAGGGGAAGGCCTTGGCTTCTCTGGCTTGTTGTTGGCCATCCAGAGGAACTGGTTGGACACTGTGTGAGACAGGATGCTGGACTAGATGAACTATTGGTCTGATCCAGCAGAGATCTTCTTAATTTCTTAATGTTATGCTATTTAGACCATGAGAAGACTTCTGTACCTTTTAAGAAGGGAAATGAAAACAACATTCAATCAAGTGTGCTTTTTACATCTAAGTGCAGCAATGACAGGAAATCTTCACTGTCCCCTCATTGCTGCTCTCAAAGACACAGAAGACCTATCAGAGTTTTGACATGGCACCTCTAGCTATGCTGGAATGTACGTTTCTCCATCACATGGACAGGAAAGAGCAGCACACCTGTTCCCCTATCCCTGCGATATTGATGAGATATTACACTAGGACTGCTGGATCTTGGCTGGTGTCAGTGTATAGAAATGAGGCCCTAACATCAAAGTGGGTTGAACATGAGGCCCTAACAACCATATAAGCAAACCCAGAAGAGCAGGAACCCTATTCGGGACCAAAGAGAATGAGGAATAGCTTGAAAATTAGATTCAAATGAACCATATTCCTGATAATAAAGGATGTTCTTGCTTTCGATTTTGTTGTTTCCCAACAACCACACTAGATCCCTTCCAGTCCAGCTTCTGCCCAGGCTATGGGAGGAGACAGCACTGGTCTCCCTCACAGACAACCTCCGGAGGCATCTGGATTGGGGTGGGACGGCAATGCTGTTGTTGTTGGACCTGTCAGCAGTGTTCGACAGAGTTGACTACCAGTTACTTGCCCACTGCCTTGCTGACACGGGGATTCAGGGGCTTGCCTTGCAATGGCTCATCTCCTTTCTCCAAGGTCGGGGACAAAGGGCAGCAATTGGGGAGCAGCTGTCCAGAAGGCACCCACTAACTTGTGGAGTGCCTCAAGGGGCAGTGCTTTCCCCGAAGCTATTTAACATCTATATGCGCCCCCTTGCCCAGATTGCCTGGAGGCATGGGTTAGGGTGTCACCAATATGCAGATGACACCCAGCTCTATCTGTTGCTGGGTGGTCAGTCTGACTCTACTGTGGAATATCTAGACCAGGCACTACAGGACGTGGCTGGATGGCTTAGACTGAGTCTATTGAAATTGAATCCGATGAAGATGGAGGTCCTGTGCCTGAATCAGAGCAGCTCAGGGCTAGGGATCCCACTACCGGCCTTCGATGGGGCGCCATTGGTGCCAGTGCTGAAGGTCAGGAGCTTGGGTGTGCTCCTGGATGCCTCCTTAACAATGGAGGCCGAGGACTTCCATTTTCTGGCGTGGCAATGGCAGTCGCTCTCCCCAGAGCTCGGGAGAGCGATTTGCACACCAGCGGTTTGGAGGGGGCTACTGACATGGCCCCCACGGAACCCCTGGGAGGGGTTCCAAGTCATAGGGCTTTGAAGGAGTAACCTCTTCAATGGCGGAATGCCAGTGAATTGAGGCGCTCCTTCGCCCTGATGGTCCTACCGCTGAGTGGCCGAATGGCGTAAGCTAGGTTAACCGGGGCAAGCGGAGGAGACTGAGCGAGAGACATGGATCTCGGCGAGGCTGAAAGTGGCCGGTGATGAATGTGAGTCGGATGTAACCAAATTATTAAAGAACTGGCAAATTTTCTGCCCCCCTCGGATTGATATCAAGGGATCCCCCCCGCGAGCGGCAAGGTAGCAGAAAAAGAGAGAGGGCAGGGAAAAACTGAAAGTTTGTTTTGTTTTGTGAGACTTACCAGGGCGGATTAACATATAAGCGATTTTCAGAGGTGGTGAAAAAGCAGTTGGCTTCTGTAAACAATCGTCCAAGACGTCGGGCCCAGGGACGAAAGGAGCGAAACCGAAACCTTTGGGTGGCCAAAGTCCTAGGCCAGAAGAGGAGGGAGCGGATGTCATGAGACTACTAGCAGATACGCTCAAGTCTGTTATGGACCAACTCACTGGTATTAACTAGCAGTTAACTGTTCTCAACCAGACTCTGGCAGCACAACAGCTCCAGGTGGCCGAGACTGTCAAACAGATGGAGCAGATGATGTCACTAGTGAAAGAGATGCACTCTGAACACAAGGCGTTGAAGAAGAGAGTGGATCAAGTGACAAATAAGCAAAATCATCAGGAAAACAGGCTGCTGTCCTTGCAAATGGAGAAAGCTAACATGATCCTCAGATTCCAGGGAGTTCCTGAATCTCCGAAAGAAGATTTGAAGAAACTTCTTAGTGATCTTATCGCACCAGTAGTAGGCTTAAAAGCAGATGAAATAATGCATGATATTGAAGCAGCATACAGGGTGTATTCTAATTACACCAAAAAGAATAGCATACCTGGAGAAACATCAGTCAGATTTTTGAGAAGACGTACTAGGGATGCAATTCTAAAAGCAACCTCAGCAACTCCACTGAAAATGGGGAATGATATTATCAAGGTCTTAAAGGACATTCCATTTGAAATTTGTCAAAAACGGAAAAGTTACAAGGACTTGATACTCTTTCTCCAAACTAACCAAATTGGATACAAATGGGTGGTCCCAGAAGGAGTCATCTTTAAAATGCATGACAAGAGAGAGAAGATTGACTCCGTGTACAAGGCTAAAGAGTTCCTCAAACGCCACCTGGGAACCAAAGAAGACGGTGAAACTGGTTCGAGTGGCTCTGCACCCTTGGAGACGGACGAAGACTTGGCTGCAGAAGAGGGCACTGGCACCCGAAAACCAACTTATTCATTTAGGGATAGAAAGCCTGAGTAAAGGCAGAAGGACTCTGGAAATCACCTTTATGAAGCGAGTCTGGGAGATGCTCTGGAATTCTCTCATAACAAGTAACCAGCTAAGCTTTAATTAGGGAAAGATAGTCAGTACTCATTGTGTTCATTGTTTACTACTAATGTTGTACTAACATAGATTCTAACTGGGCTAATGATCTCCTACTCTTGGGTTTTTAGTGCAGTGTGGGTTTTCTTTTCTTTCTCCGTAGTGTTAGTCCCCTCCCCTTTCTGAGTTATAGTTTGTAGTGTGTTATAAAAAAGCAATAAAAAATCCCCTTCGGGGGGTCAAAAAACAAAAACAAAAAACAATGCCCAGGTAGCAGCCACTGCCAAGGCAGCCTTTTACCACCTCCGGCTGATCAGGCAGTTGGTTCCCTTCCTCTAATGCAATGATCTGGCTTCAGTGATCCACACAATGGTTACCTTGAGGTTGAACTACTGCAACGCTCTTAACATGGGGCTGGCCCTGGTATGACTCCGGAAGCTGCAGCTGGTGCAAAATGCAGCAGCCAGGCTGTTGATGGGGCTCCCTATACAGGAGCACATCCAGCCTGTGCTGAAGTCCAACAGCATACCAGATCCACTTCAAAGTGCTGTTTTTGACCTTTAAAGTCCTTTATGGTCAGAGACCCGCCTACATGAGGGACTGCCTTTCCCTGCATGTTCCTCAGAGAGCACTATGATCAGGTTCACAAAAACGCTTGGCCCTTCCTGGGCCGAAGGATGCCAGGCTGACATAGACGAGGACCAGGGTGTTTTCCTTGGCGGCCCCGACCTATTGGAATGAGCTCCCCAGTGAGATCAGGGCCCTGAGGGACCTGTCACAGTTCCACAGGGCTGTGAAAATGGAGCTTTTCCGGCAGGCATTCCGATAGGAGCTGCAACCTCTCAGCCAGGCCCAGGGTCAACCTAGAGCTAGAAGTTACCTAGAGTGGCAGCACCGTTGAATGTGATCTCAATGCACTTTAGTATATTGTACTGCCATCATTATATTAACTGTTTTAAATTGTTTCTTATTGTTTTTATATTGAAATGTCTATTGTTTTATTGGTTTTATGTGAGCTGCCCTGAGCTTGCCTTGGTGGGGAGGGTGGGTAGAAGTTAAATAAGTAAATAAATAAATAAACCACTGATCTCATAAAATACAACCTGAACTTTTCCCATATAAGGTTTTGTTCTTGTCATCTAACCTGTGGATGTTTCTCCCCTCAGACTTGTCTAACCAGAACCAAGGTAAGAAGGAAGAAAAAAGGAACATTGCCACATAGCCCTTTGACATACTAAGATCAGGTAAACTCTGTACTTCCCAAGCTGGAATAAATGAGCCTTCACTTGCCCTGCTCTGCAGGTCCCAAGCCCTCAGCATCCTGCCCATATCAAATAATGTCAGTTATCAAATACCCTCTCATGCACATCACCACTGGATTCTAATGAGGGCCTATTTCATTCTTAGGAGAAGCTTTTTGACATCAGACCTCCAGAGTAGCAAAAGTCATAGGTTAAACATATGGGGAAGGTGGAATGAGGCAAGGAAAAAGGTGCAAGAAGTGTGCCTATCAGGAAGTTACAGGTTGAAACATTCTCCTTGATGAGCCATGACAGGTTTAATTTCCAGAGTACACCCATTAAAGTGATGGATGGTGGCATTCAGCTCATGACAAGTCTATTTGCGGCTTCCTGCCGCTGTGCAAAGCATATTATTTAGTGGCTCTTATTTATGAGATTGTTTCTGCAGCAACTGGGCACCTGTCCAACTTGGCAGGAAGGGTGCTAGTGGAGGAAGAAGAAAAATGGTTTGATTTATGATCATTTAGCTGCATGAGTCAGAATGTAAACACAAATCCCCCCAACTAAAGGCACATTTTTACTCTTCTGCACATGTCTCAGAACCACAGCACCAAGGGCATCTGCAAGGATGCTTCTAAAGCCCAGAAGTCTTTCTCACTTGGAGATGCTGATGCAGTAGTTTGGGCAACTGCCATGGCCATCAGGGCAAGGCTTCTTTTTAGGATAAATATAAAACCCTTGAATTATTTATTTAGAAAATGTTTATGCTGCCTCTCCAGGGAAGCTGCCCAAGGAGGCTTACAAAATACAACACAATAGAAACAAAAGCTATTGATTAAAACACAGCATTAAAAACCCAGTCACAGTGTAAAGACGTAGGCCATAAAGATGTCCACTGAGCAGTTTAAAATAAGTTTCCAGACAAAAGAACACATACTGAAATGGTGTTAAAAGTTCAAGCCCTTAGATAAAAGCCTGGATAAAAAGAACCATTTTGGACTGGCACTTAAAAGAGAGCAGCATAGGCACCAGACGAGGGGGAAAGCAATTAATAAGTGAGGTGCCAATACTGAAAAGGCCCTGTCTTTGGTTGCCGCCCTCCTCACCTCTGAAGGTGGGACAAAGAGAGCAGGGCTTATGAGGCAGATCTTAACTGGCAGGCTGGGCAATATGGGAGGAGGTAATCCTTCAAATACCCATTTCTAACATGTTCCATTGGGATTTCCAGAGGATTCCACTGGATTTCCAGGGGATTCCACTGGAAATTCACAGAGCACAATACTGGGTTTCCAAGAGTATCTGAGAGACTGATTCTCTTAGAGAGAACAATCCTTAGTGAAGTTACACATTTCTAGGCCCATTGACTTCAATGGATTTGTAACGGTGTAACTCTGAATAGGATTGTACTTAAGTACCTGAGAGCCAATATGGTATAGTGGTTCAGAGTTCTGGCCTACTATTAGAGAAATCAGAGTTCAGACCCTCACTGTGCCATGAAGCTTAGCATGCAGAAGGCCTTAAGCTTAACCCCCCCCTTGCATTTCCAGCTGAAAGGATACGAAAAATCTTAGCCAGACACTCTGCAGAGCTGCACCCAGCCTGAGCAGACAATACTGACTCTGATGAATGGTCTTATACTGAATGGTCTTATACTGAATCATATGAATGGTCCGATTCAGTATAAGGCAGCAGCTTCATGTGTCAGTCAATCTCTCTGTGCCTGGTCTTTTTCAAAGAGCTGTGAGAATAAAATAGGGAGGAGAGAACATGGGATCCTTGTAGGAAAAGTGAAATAACGATGTAATAGAAGTTGTTGCATAAGTACACAGCAGGGGGTCTGTCTCCTTGGGACATCCTGAGAAAGCAATTGGACTCCTGCTTAGGAGCGTACTTTTTCATTATTCATTGCCCAATGAAACATGAACTTGTTACTCCAAAAGTTCATGTTTCATGGCCTAAACCTGCAGTAAAGATGCAGAATGGAACAAAGACAGCACGATCATACAATTTTTCTTTTGATTAGGAACCTACAGCCGAGGATTTGAGTGCCTGTAATCCATATATAAAATGCAGTCTCTATCACTCTACCCCCCTCATCTTTGACTTCAGTCCAAAGATCCCATTCCTTCAAAGCAATCTTGCTTATCTCTTTCCCTTTTACCAACACAGATTATCCTACCCATGGTTCACTGAAAAGCCATAGAGTAGAAACAGATTTGTTATGTAATTAATTTTTCTAATGCATTTATGTACTGCCTTTTTGTTAATATGTAATGGCCTAGAGAGAAAATCATAGAATCATAGAACGTTAGAGTTGGAAGGGACCTTGCAGGCCATCTAGTCCAACCCCCTGCACTCTGCAGGAACACAGCCGAAACCCCTACATACCTACAACATACCCAAAAGATGGTTGTCCAGTCTCCTCTTGAAAACGTCCAGCGAAGGAGCATCCACCACCTCCCGAGGCAGTCTGTTCCACTGCTCAACCACTCTTACAGTCAGGAAGTTTCTCCTGATATTAAGCCAGTAACGACTCCCTTGTAATTTCCACCCATTAGATCTAGTCTTGCAATCCGGAGCAAGAGAGAATAGATCCACTCCATCTTCTACATGACAGCTCTTCAAATACTTGAAGACTGCAATCATGTCCCCTCTAAACCTTCTCTTTCCCAGGCTAAACATACCCAACTCCCTCAGCCTTTCCTCATAAGACTTGGACTCCAACCCTCTCACCATCCTGGTCACCCTCCTCTGGACCCACTCGAGTTTGTCAACATCCTTCCGAAAATGTGGTGCCCAAAACTGGACACAGTACTCCAGGTGGGGCCTGACCATAGCAGAATACAGCGGAACTACCACCTCCCGTGATCTGGACACAATGCTTCTGCTAATGCATCCTAAGATTGCATTAGCTTTCTTCACAGCCGCATCACACTGCAGGCTCATGTTTAGCTTGTGATCAACCATAACACCTAGATCCCTTTCACATGTGCTGCTGTCAAGCCAAGTCCCTCCCATTCTATATCTGTGCCTTTGATTTTTTGTACCTAAGTGTAGGATTTTTCACTTATCTCTATTGAAATTCATTTTATTTGTCTCAGCCCACTGTTCCAGCCTATCAAGATCCTTCTGAATCCTGACTCTGTCTTTTTCAGAATTAGCAATCCCACCCAGCTTCGTGTCATCTGCAAATTTGATAAGCATCCCCTCTATGTCTTCATCCAGGTCATTTATAAAAACATTGAATAACACCGGGCCCAGGACCGAGCCCTGTGTACTCCACTCGAGACTTCCCTCCACGTAGACGCAGAGCCATTTACGAGCACTCGTTGGGTACGATTTTTCAACCAACCATGAATCCACCCAACGGTTGCACCATCCAGCCCACAGTTAACCAGCTTATCCTCAAGGATATCATGAGAAACTTTGTCAAATGCTTTACTGAAATCTAGATACACTATATCCACGGCATTGCCAGAGTCAACCATTTTAGTAACTCTGTCAAAAAAGGAGATGGTTAGTCTGGCATGACTTATTCTTCATAAACCCATGCTGGCTATTACCAATTAACTCATTTTGTTCAAGGTGTTCACAGACAGAGCGTTTAATAATCTGCTCCAGAATTTTCCCAGGTATTGATGTCAAACTGACAGGCCTATAATTTCCCGGGTCCGTCTTTTTCCCCTTCTTGAAGATTGGGACAACATTCGCTCTTCTCCAGTCTTCCGGCACAACACCCGTACTCCAGGACCTCTCAAAGATTATAGCCAGAGGCTCTGAAATAACATCTGCAATTTCTTTTAGCACCCTCGGATGCAAGCCATCCGGCCCTGGAGATTTGAAAGTATTTAAGGCAGCTAGATGTTCTCTAACCATTTCCTTACTTATTCTGAACTGGCAGTTCCCCTTTCCTTCATATGCCCTGCATTCTTCAGTTTGTATACAGCTCACTTTACGGTTAAAGACCGACGCAAAGTGAGAGTTGAGTAATTCCGCTTTGTCTTCATCCCTTGTTAAGGCTTGACCATCTTCCCCTAGCAATGAGCTTACTCCATCCCTGTTCCTCTTTTTGCTCCAAACATAGGCATAGAAATTTTTCTTGTTATTTTTTGCATCACTTGCAAGCCTCAGCTCCATCTGTGCTTTAGCCTTTCTGACACCATTCCTACAGATTTGTGCTCGTGTCTTGTATTCACCATCAGTAATCTGACCCTCCTTCCATTTCCTGTACATTTCCGTTTTTAGTTTCAGCTCCTCAGAGAGTTCCTTGTTCAGCCACCTTGGCTTCATTACCCGTCTCCCACCTTTCTTTCTTACCGGAACAGTTTGAGATTGTGCCTTAAGCACTTCATTTTTCAGCATGGTCACTATTCCCCAAGGAACCCACCACCTTCACTTCATCAACCAGTTCTTCCCTGTTAGTCAGAATTAAATCTAGGATAGCAGATCCTCTGGTTCCCACCTCCACCTTCTGAGAGATGAAGTTGTCCTCAAGGCTATTCAAGAATCTGCGCGATGTCCCATGTCTAGCAGAGTTAGATTCCCAGCAAATATCTGGATAGTTAAAATCTCCCATAACCACTACATCCTGTCTCTGTGAAAGTTTAGCAAGCTGCTGTACAAATGCATTATCCTGTTCCTCCGGTTGATTTGGAGGTCTGTAGTATACTCCCACAACAATATCCCCTTCTTTCCCCCCTCTATCCTTACCCACACACTTTCAATAGGGCAACTCTCAAAATCCTGAATTTCAGTGCAAGCATATTCATTCTTGACATATAGTGCCACCCCACCCCCTTTTTGTTTATTCTGTTCCATTTGAACAAGGTATATCCTTCAATCACTGTGCTCCATATATGAGAGTCATCCCACCAAGTCTCAGTGACACCTATCAGATCATACCTATTTTCCAATATTTGGAGTTCAAGTTCCTCCTGTTTATTTCCCATACTCTGTGCATTAGTATAAAGACACCTCAGATTACAGACATCCCTTCCTACTGTAGGTCCCTTCAAATTTACCTGAAGATTACTAAACTCACCTCTCTCTCGTTCATTTATTCTCTGGTCATGCCCCTTCCTGAAGTTAGTGTTGGGGATGCCGCTTTTTCTTCCCACCCCCGATGTCTTTAGTTTAAAGCCCTCCTGATCAGGTTCGCAAGTCTTCCAGCGAAGACATTCCTCCCATTCTTTGTCAGGTGCACCCCATCCGTCGCCAACAGTCCTTCGTGTCGGAGGTACATACCATGGTCCAGGAAGCCGAACCCCTCTCGACGGCACCATCTACGTAACCAGCCATTCACTTCCAGTATCCTGTTCTCCCTTCCAGCTCCATGGCCCTCAACAGGTAAAATGGAGAAGAACACCACCTGAGCCCCCAGATCATTCACCTTCTTGCCCAGAGCCTCATAGTCTTTGGAGATCCATTCAAGGTTTCTTCGGGCCGTATCGTTTGTTCCCACGTGGATCAGAAGGAGTGGGTAGGGATCAGAGGTCTTGATCAGTCTTGGAATTCTCTCTGTCACATCTCGGATGGATGCTCCAGGAAGGCAACAAACCTCTCGAGATTCCTTGTCTGGTCTGCAGACACCTTCTTCCGTCCCTCTCAGTAGGGAGTCACCAACCACCACTACTTGTCTCTTCCTCTGTGGGATGGTTTGGTTCCCTCTCTGCCTATGTGCTTGTGTGCCAGTCACATCCATTTGATCATGAAGTGTGCCGTTCCGGTCTTCCATCAACAGAAGTGGCTGGTATCAATTTTGCTGCTCCACTGGCTGTGATTGTTTTCTGAGTATCTTACTCCTCAAAGTTACTTTCTTCCACTCACCCATGTGGTCCTTGTTACTTCCTTCCTCTTGCTGTTCTTTCAGGGGCTCTTCTTCTGTCATGTCTGAAAAGCTTTCCACCTCCTTGGTGTTCTTCAGTGCACAGATTTGTGCCTCGAGTTCTCTCACCTTCTCCTCAAGCATTTTTACAAGCTTGCACTTGCAACATGTATAATTCATTTCTTGGCGTGGCAGAAAAATAATCATGGCACAGCCCAGGCAGATCACTGGAGTAGATCCCTTGCTATCCATTATCCCAGGAGCTATGCTTTCTTCTTCAGCTTCAGGAACTTCCCTCAAACTCTGATGTAAACTCTTCTTTTTGTGATGTACCCTGAAAATTTTGAGACTGCCGAAATGTCTATCTCACCAGAACGTCTACCTCCTGAACTCAGAAGCAGCGCTTTACTCAAGCACTTACAAGGCCTCCAAGTACGACCCACAGGCTGCGACCCACAGGCTAAGAGCTGACGAGGAGCAGCCCTTAGAGCTGACGAGGAGCAGCCCTGTCCTGTTGCTTTAGCAGAGGCTTAATAGAGTGTCAGAGGTTCAGAAGTTCAGAGGTTAAGACGCAGAGCTGCAGATTGGAAGGTCCAGTAGTTCAGCAGTTCAAGACCCTAGTGCCGCATGACTGAGTGAGCTCCTATCTCTGGCCCCAGCTCCTGCCAACCTAGCAGTTCGAAAACAAGAAACTGCTAGTAGATAAATAGGTACTGCTTTGGTGGGAAGGTAATAGCATTCTGTGCACCTTGGCATTTAGTCATGCTGACCATATGACCACAGAAACGTCTTTGGACAGCACTGGCTCTTTGGCTTGGAAATGGATTTGTCTAGCTTTTGAGCAAGGGAAACCTTTACCTTTATTAATAGAATGTTATTTACCTCCATGCCAAGAGAAGCTTCAGCTACCCATTTCCATACATTAATCCTTGATTAAAGAGACCAGAGAGTTGTTCTCCTAGCCGGTTAGCAACCCTGCTTTTTATCCAAAGCAAGTTACAATTTAAAATGTGAAAAGACAACTTAATAAACAGTGGGAAATGCTTCAGGCTGTTGATAGTTTCAAAGAGGCTGGAGGTTTTCAAGTATCATCAATATTTGTGGTTGGATTCCCAAAAAGGAATTTGAAACCAAATGCAGACT
Source organism: Gekko gecko (assembly GCA_029375565.1). Classification (NCBI taxonomy): domain Eukaryota; kingdom Metazoa; phylum Chordata; class Lepidosauria; order Squamata; family Gekkonidae; genus Gekko; species Gekko gecko. The sequence continues at coordinate 85,076,639 of JAPDNY010000003.1, forward strand.
TAGATGGTCTCTTGTATAGGGTTGCCAAGAGGCCTGGATAAAACAGTCAGGCCTCTTTAATAAAGGCTCAATTGGTGGACATGGGAAGCTGAAGGGTATGAAGGGAAATAACATCACTTGGTAAATATCCTGGACTCATTAAGCTTCTGTTAAACAAACTTTTGTCTTCAGGAGTTGTGGCAAGAACTTCCTGGTCTGGCATTCACCTTTTCCCCCTCAAAGACATGGAAAGGCTACAGCCAGCATACCAGATGTAAATGATGAAAGATGTTTTTATCACACATTCCCACTGCTTCTGAAGCAGTGAAGGAGGGGAAATGAAAAGAGCTTCACTATCCACCACAGGCAAACCCAGAGCTTCAAAAATATCTGGATTCTCACTTTTTACTATGGGGGCAAAAGAGAAGTATCAATTTTTAAAAAAATAATTGTATTATGATCCTTGCTACTCTTTCTTTTAGTTTGTATCCATTCCCCTGACCTTGTAGGTTTGTAGTTTAAAAAAGCAAATAAAAAATAAAAAACATATTTGGATTCCTTCTCAAAAAAATCTTCTCCATCTTTTCCAGATACAGCTTCAGCTTATTGGTCCTCATCCATTCGGTGACATTCTTTAGGCACAAAGTCGGCATCTCTTGATTGCTTAGTAATCAAAACAGAGTTCAGTCACATCATAAACATCATACTGACAACAACTGAACAGAAACACTTTACTTAAAATTTTTATAAAAGCTATCAATATACAAACAATTCAAAACCCAGGGCTATTTCTGGGCAGGGACGCACAGGAACGGAGTTCCAGCTGGCTTCAGAGTTGGCCAACTACAGCCAAAACCTCTGGGTGCGTGGCTGCAGAGGGAAGGCCCGGGGAGCGACCCCCCCCAGCAACTCTGAGGCAGGAGGTCAAGGGCCCCCCTGGAAGGATTGGGGAGGCATTTAAATGCCTCCCCTTGCCTTCCCCGGCCTGTCCAAGGACCGGCTTGCCCGGTCGCTCCGCAGCCTCGGGGTGCCCGGGCAAGCCAAGGGAAGGCAGTTTAAACTGCCTTCCCTTCAAGGGGGGGCTTGCTTGAGCAAGCCAATGGAAGGCATGGGGTGTAGTCTAATATGCTAATGGGCTGTGCTGTCAGGGTGTGGCCTATTATGCTAATGAGTTCATGCTGAGCTTTTTCTGCAGAAAAAGCCTTGTCAAAACCTAAAACAATTTAGGGAAGAAAGTCACATTTGAAATATTCAGAATATTAAAAACCAAGATACATAAACCACGTTTGATAAACATTTTTAGTTCACTTTCTCTAGTCCAAATACTTTACACTGCTCTTCATGGCATGCAATGTTGTCTGCCTCTGTGAGAATAAAATGTAGGGTAGGCCAGAGAACACTGGCTCGCATAGAGTATTTGAGGCGCCAAGAAACCAAACAGAAGCAAGTTGGGCCTGTTGATAAGGATATAACACTATATCTTCATGGACTTTGTTGCTGAGAGTAATAGGTGACAAAGGCTTCACTTGCACAGCCTTGCTGATAAATGTAAATACAGAAGTCATAAAGTCATCTGTGCAAACTAAGAGCTAGGTTCAAGTCCAGAATCAGGGTACAAGTTCTGAGAGTCCGAGCTCCCTTTGCTAGGCTCAAATCTAGCCCTTCTACTGCAGATCAACACAGCTGTCCACTGAAATGCTGTCAATCAAAGAATAATGAGTTCAGAACAAACAGATATTTCAAATTCTGTGTGGGGGGGGACTATTGCTTTAACCTCCAAAATGAAATCGTTGTGCAGTTCACATAATACTTGACTGACAACCAAGTGCTGCCTATGTTCTCAGAAGAAAGGATCACTTTCTCTCATGTAAGTGTGCACAGAATTGCAGCCTAGCGGCAAGTAGTAGAGTTCCACATTGTGTCCCAATAATGCTCTCACTGATGAAATTTGTGAAGAGCCGTTTGTTCTGGTTGTTTGCAATGAAACCTGAAGCAGAGTTATGCAGACTTAATGAATTTGGATGCATGTAGCTTTGTTTGGGGTTATACTCCTGGTCACTTATCAGGTCTGTCTGACTATGTCACAACTTGTTCATATGTTACATAATTTACCTAAAAACTCCCTACAATAAAACAACATTGCCTCTGTATTTCTGTCCCCCATTTAACAAGAGAAAAGAATTGACGACTTGAGCAACTTTACTTAAGAGCCACCAGACATTTTTTTTCTTCCACCCCTTTATTTTTGTTCTTTACTGAACATCTAGCCTGAAGAAGAGTTCTGGGGAACAGTAAAGCTTCTTTACTGCTTTGTGATTTTTAGTTGGCTGAGGTGGGGGGAAATAACAGTACTGTTACACTTAAAAGTACCCCCCCCCAAATTGCCTAGACTTTATGTAGCAGAATAAATGGCTTGGCAGATCATAATACTTTCCTCTCAGCATTAACACAAAGTTATTTAGTTCATGTTCTCTTCTTTATTGGTCTCCAAAGAAGATTCACAGTGGTTTTCTCAGTTTGCTTTTTTGTGGCAAAGATTTTGGGAAGTTTGTAGGGGGAAGGGGAAGGAAGAAGAGTTGCTAACTCTGGCTTGAGGGATTTCTGGAGATTTGGGGAAAGTTGACGCATGGAGGGAGCTCAGTGGGAATGTGATGCCATAAAATCTGAAGCTCTAAAACGGCCATTTCCTCTATAGGACTGCTGCAGTTTGGAGATCAGCTACAAGTCTAGGAGAACTTCAGGCCATACCTGGCAGTTGGCAGCCGGCAGCCCTATCTGAAATGATTCCCCAGCTCCCCCAGCTGGATTGTTAATGCTGGAAGGTGGAATTTGGGGCTTTCTTAAGATCAGTCAAGTGTGTGCCTGTTTCTCTGCACGGTTCACCTATTCAACATGGAAAAGATGTAAATAATGGTGGATAGTTGTTTGAGATGAAAGATCGCTTGACAACTCATTCTCACTGGATGCCATCTTAATTTAGGCTGCTATAATTAACTATACAAAACTGAATTATTCAAGAGACCTTTTTGCACAGGAAATAGGGCTGTACTGTAGCAAAACGGTTCAGAAAGAAGTTTGAGGTAAAGGATTGTGTGGTGGTGGAGGAAAATGCCCTCAGGTCATAGCCGATTCACGTCGGTGACCCTGTAGTGTTTTCAAGGTGTTGTGTTCCCATGAAGACCGTGCACATGGTTGCTCTGCACATGCAGTCAGCCAAATAGCCAGAGCTTTGATCCCAGGAACAATGGGCACAGAGGATCCTAGTAGCAGCTTATCGGCTGACCAGGATCCTAGAGGAACCCTATCAGATGCAGAATTATTTAAATAAGCCAATCATGGGTGTAGGGGTGTGTTTGGGTGGAGTCGTTTGTTGTGCATTTAAGCAGCCCTCGGGCTTGTCCTGTATCTCTCTTTCTGAAATCACTAAGTAAAGGTATGAGCTGAAATCACTCAATGATGCGTCAGTCTCAGTACTTTACACTGGTGACGAGGATGGGATCCCGATGAGCAAGCCAGATTCCAACTCCAGCCTGGCACCGAGCCCCAATCTCCAAGAGGACACCGCGCTCCACTTCTGCAGCACCGCGACGCACCCTGCTCCCCCGATTATCACTCACCACTACACTCCAGAGTCATGGCTGCCGCTCTGGGACAGATCTCCATGTTCGACCCAGCACATCTTGAGCTTTGGGAATCCTGGGTTGAACAACTGAAGCATTTCTTCAAAATCCAACAGACCACCGATGAGGACCTGAAGAAATCATGGCTCCTGAACACATGTGGCGTTGCCATGATCTGCTTGGCCCAAAGACTCATCACCCCTAAGACAATGGAAGACTCCACCTATGCCGAGTTGGTCAAGGTCCTAACCGAGTGTTGTGCTCCCACAAAGACAGCACACGTGGTTGCTCTGCACACGCTGTCAGCCAAATAGCCAATGCTTCGGTCCCAGGAACAATGGGCACAGAGGATCCTAGTAGCAGCCTATTGGCTGACCAGGATCCTAGAGGAACCCTATCAGATGTAGAATTATGTAAATAAGCCAATCACAGGCGTAGGGGTGTGTTTGAGTGGAGCTGTGTGTGTGCATTTAAGCAGCCCTCGGGCTTGCCCTGTATCTCTCTTTCAGAAATCACTAAGTAAAGGTATGAGGTGAAATCACTCAACGATGCGTCAGTCTCAGTACTTTACACAAGGCAAGAGATGAACAGAGGTGGTTTGCTATTGTCTGCCTCTGCATAGTGACCTTGGAATTTCTTTGTGGTTTCCCATCCACAAATACTGACCAGGGACAACCCTGCTTAGCTTCTCAGGTCTGACAAGTTCAGGCTAGCCTGGGCCATCCAGGTCGGGAGTGTTCCCTCTAAGCTGAGTTAGTGCAAGGTAGCTCACAGTTTTTTAGCCTCCAACTCACACATTTTTGTCTTAGCTCAGGAAGGAGGGCTCCAGAGCAAACTAACTTATGCAGTAGCCAAATTGCTTGCTCACAACTTTAATGCCAGTAGCTCACAAAGTAGAATTTTTGCTCACAAGTCTCCACATCTTAGAGGGAACATTGGTTGGGACAAGAGTCAAGTACTGTAGATCAGACCACTGTGTATAGTTCATACTATCTGTTGCTGTAAGTTGGTTCCTGCTACGTAACCCTTGCATTGTTTAAACACATCGTGTTAATACTAATGCTTTGCTTCACTGATGTCTCCAATCACTGGTTGGTTCCAGAAATCTACAAGTCAGCTCCTATTACACTGTCTACTGGATGTCCCATCCACTTGACTTATTCTGTGTAATACAACAGAGTCTGAGAGAGAGAGGTGGGCTATAATGAGAGAGAGGTGGGCCACGCTCAGCAAATGAACCGAGTCCCATCCCCCAAAACGGGGGAGGAAGGACAGAGCTGGTCCTCCTGGGCAGCTTTACTGAGCGCTTCAAACGGCCTCCCCCCTTTTTGTAGAAAAAGGTTTGAGTTCAGTAGCCCCACCAAAGTTTAAGTCTGGATATAAGCTTCTTTCGAATTAAGCTTTGTGGGTCTTACAGGCGCCTGTAAGACCCACAAAGCTTAATTCGAAAGAAGCTTATATCCAGACTTAAACTTTGGTGGGGCTACTGAACTCAAACCTTTTTCTACTTTTTTCTGTCCCTTCAGACCAACATGGCTCCCCACCTGGAGGTTCCTTCCTTTTTGTGTAATCTTAACCATTAAAATTCATTTGAACTCTTCCCTCCAGCGATGTACCCCTTCCTCTCGTCACCTCCTCTCGCCTCCAGCATCCCGCACTAAAAAAACAAAAACAAACCACACGGAATGACCCTCTCTACTTGCCGTAGCTCGTTGCTCCGGACGACGACGCTTCAGATACTTCCGCGACGCGTCCGGTTTCCATAGCACCCGCCGGAGGCTCCGAGTGCTTCGGCTGCCTTGAGGCTCCTTTATCACGCTTCTCTGCGTTTTAGGATTTCCCTGGTTTGAGGAGGAAAAGAAAATTAGGTAGGATTGGAACAGTAGAACATGCAGTTTTCCTCTCTGGTCCCCGCCGCCCTAGCCCCGCGGCAGGCTGCGTATTCCACCCACATAGGGTTGCCAGCCTCCAGGTGGTGCCTGGAGATCTCCCGCTTTTACAACTGGCCTCTAGCTTACAGAGATCAGCTCCGCTGGAGAAAATGGCTGCTTTGGAGGGTGGACTGTAGGGCATTGCCCCATGCGGAGGCCCCTCCCCTGCCCAAACCCCTCCCCCTCCCGGATCCACCCCCAAAGTCTCCAGGTATTTTCCAACTCAGACCTGGCAACCCTACACCCACAACTCGCCCCCCCCCGGAAGCTCCTTTTGATCTCAGAGGCACGGAGTGCCTCTCTTCTCCACACCTACGTCACCCTTTCCGTTGTGTTGCACCGTGGTGGTTATGCATTTCTTGATCCTGTTTCCCAGACCAAACAAAAAGGGAGTCTTGTGGCACCTTCCATTCTAACGGATTTATTGTAACACAATATTTTGTGGGCTCACTTCCTCTGGGGAGGGCCATAGACCATAAAACCTTATGCTAAAGTTTATGTATTTACCTGTTTTAGATATCTCCATATCACTTTTCTCCTCAATAGAAGAAGTAGCTTATCATTTTGTTCTTTTCTCCCTCATTTTATCCTCAGAATAACAACCCTGTGAAGGAGGTGAGGGTGACCAATTCAAAATTACCCAGCAAGCCTTCATAGCAGAGTGGGGGACTCAAACCTAGGCCTGCCAAAGATACAAGTCTGATACTCTAAACACGGCACCACACTGGTGCTTACAATAAGTCTGTTAAATTTAAAGTAGACACAATCTCTTTCTTTTCTGTTTCTGTTGCAATAGACTAACATGGGTATCCCTCTGGAAACAGTAGCCACCACATCACTTAAAATTCAGGAGCTGATAGTAGGCCCTGTTCATAGATGAAAAGAGAACACAGGCTGTTTTCTCAGGCTTACAAAGTAAAAACGAAGACCCACAAGGGAAGGCAAGTAGCTATTGAGAGTGCATTTATGAAAGCAAATTGCTAGCAGGTATTTGCATGTTGATTTTCTCTTGTCTGTGTGGTGCAAGTGCCCCAGAGGCCTAACAATCAGACAACATATGATGCTCAAGTCTGGTGAGTGGCATTCCATATGCACTGTTTTGACCCAAAAAAGCAGCTGAGAGGGGGCACAATCCGGATCAGGGTTACAGTGCTGGGGGATGTCATGGGGGTCTAACTGTGACATTTCCTCAACTGAAGGAGGCGAGAGGAGGTTACGAGCAACCCTCTTAGGTTGCTTTAAGCCATGCTAAGGAAAAAGATAGGTGTCTTCTTTTCTGTACTGGAACCTCAAACAATCTGAGAACATTTTTGGTTGCGTAAACTGCAGAATTGGGAGAGTTAACCCTGCCTTCCCCAGCCCTGTGACTCCAATCCAGATCCTCCCCCTGCTGGTTATTTTTTGCAATGCCAAATTACATATCCAGAGTTCTAATCACAGAACTCCAGTGCCACATGTGTTTTGACCCTTACTTCCTGGCCAGAATTACCTTCCCTGCTCTAGTACAGATATAGGGCAACCAATTAACAGTGTACTGTTAGATTTGAGTCACATAGCACCCTAGAGTCAATGTAAGAATTTAAGAGAAGCCAATGTTGGATCAGGCCAATGGTCCATCCAGTCCAACATTCTATCAGTGGCCAAAAATACCAGGTGCCATCAGGAGGTCCATCAGTGGGGCCAGGACACTAGAAGCTCTTCCACTGTTCCCCCCCCTCAAGCCCAAGAATACAGTGCATCACTTGCCCCAGACTGAAAGTTCCAGTCTATACCTTCTGGCTAATAGCCACTGATGGACCTCTGCTCCATATATTTATGCAATTCCCTCTTTTTTTTTTTGGCCCCCGAAGGGGATTTTTTTATTGCTTTTCTAGATCTACATACAGGAAAAAAAGAAAGAAATTGCAATACACCGAAAAATAGGGATGGAGAAACTATTCTCTATGGGTGAAAGCAAAGAAAAACCTCTAAAAATCCAAGAATCGGTGATCATACAAAGCTTTTAAAATAATGCCCTACCTCTTGAATGCAAATTGACTTTTGCCAAAAATGGTCATCTAGCTAATAAAACATTTCAATATTTCCCCAGCAATCCTAGTTTCATAAAGAGCTGTGTCCTGCAATAAACATAATAAAATACTCCAGGGAACAATAACAATCTACTTTTCCCCTCTTTCCCCTCTCAAATGATAGCCTGTTTTGGGGGCTACTGCCCCTAACTTAGAGTCTGAGTCCTTATCAGAAGATCCAGTCTCTCCTTCTTCTTCACTCTCCTTGGTGCCGTCAGGGGATCCTTCTCCCTCTCCAGTTGGCCGACCATGCTGATGCAAAAATTCACAAGTCTTTTCAACAGAGTCTATCCTTTCTTTGCCATTTGCATATCTGATGATGGTACCAACCATCTGTAGGCGACTTTGTGGCTTTGTAAAAATAACACCAAGTCTCTGTATTTCCTTCTCTTCCTTCTTATCTCAAATGGAATGTCCTCCAATACTTTAATCTCCTTGTCTTTAAGCTTCAGGTAACTCCATTAGTTGCTTTCAGTAGTTGATCTCTCACTTTTCTTCAGGAGAATCTTACTGTAACTTCCCCTGGCAGATTATTCTTTCTGATGAATTCAGAATACTATTTTGCTTTGAAGTTGATCTGATGTCACCTCTGCCAAAGGAGCCAGCAAGTCCCCCACAATCTGTCTCAGATTCTCCCCTCTCTTCTCCTTGATCCCTTGAAGTCCCAAGACATAGCTCGCCCTTTCCATTTGCAGCTGTAACACACGAGACTCTTCGATTTGAGACTTCTTTTCAAGCATCTGCAGTTTTTTATTCACCTTTTTCGTGCTGGAAACAATCTCTTTAAACTCCTGCTCCGCTTTTTCAATTTTCTGTGTGTTTAACACCGTTTGCGCTTGCTGTGCATCCAGCTTATTATCAATAGCTGTGATTTTCTCCAGCAGAGGGTGCAGAGCCTCCGACAGCAACCTTTGGAGTTCCACAGTTGAGTCCTGTCTAGGCACAGAACTTGAAGGGCTGGAACTTCCTGAAGAAGTTTTAACTTTGGCTAATTTATTCTTAGAGTCTTTTGGCGGCGCCATGTTTGAGGATTGTTTACTTTTTATAAAAGTTCATCAAAGTCTCTGGAAATTCTTAATCAAAATGGTAAGCCATTCATCCACTTTTTACTGCCACATACCCCATTTTTCTGACTTTAAAATCACTTGCAAACAGTCCTTAGCAGGGGGAAGTCCTGCAACGACAGCAAAGTCACACTTACTTGGGAGTAAGTTTCCTTCAATTCAGAGACAACTGTCCGTGGTTTACTGAGTAAACATTATTAAGAATATTGTGCTGAATGTTCTAGGGTGTTCTATGGAGTTAGGGCTTTCTGTCTTGAAATAATTTTTTTTTCACAGACAATGTAGTAAATGTGACAGAAAAAAAACCCTCTTTTCACCCTCTTTTTGTGAGTATGTTTCATTTATATCCTGCTTTCCCTGCTAGGGCAGGCTCAGGGCGGCTTACATAGTGTGTGTGCACGCGTATATATATATATATATATATATATATATATATATGTATGTATGTATGTATGTATGTATGTATTAAAACAGTGAGAAATATTAAAACACAAGATTTGAGTAAAACCACAACATATAAAATCATAGGTGCTAGTAAACATAGATACAAATGATAATGGCAGTGTTCTCTCGGCATCCAAATAGTCAACTGCCACCATAGTCTGGGTTCTTGCCAGGCTGTTGGTTATTAAGTTGGTACTGATATTGGGGCCAGGGCCACAGTATCGGAAGCCAGCACCCTAATCAGCACTTTATGATGTTTATGTGAATTTTATTGTATTTTAACGTCTGTACGCCACCTTGAGCCTGGTGGAAGAGTTCTGTTTTACAGGCCCTGCGGAACCGTAAAAGTTCCTGCAGGGCCCTGATGTTATCAGCTCAATAATTTCAGTATGATGTTAATCACAGAGGGCTGTCTACTTCTGCCACCAGCAACTGAAACATTCTGTCATTTTCTGAACAACTAAAATGTTTTTGATCTTCTCAGGTGCAAAGATGCTCACTCAGGTGCACAGATCTACATCCAGCTCAGACCCTCTTCGGAGACTCTGTCATGGTGGTACCACTCAGGTGTGTAGTCTTTGCGGCTATGGTGGTAAAAGTTATTCATGCTGGGTTTAAAGACCTGAGTGTTTTCCCAATGACGCTGGTTTAGCTGTTCCAGAATATTTCATTACAAACATGATTTCTTTTATTAATTCTTCAGGAGCACTTAGCTAACTTTTTATTCTGATCAGCCAAGGAGCATACACTTCACTTTTCCTTGTTCCTTTAGATGGTGACTGTGCCCATACGAAGGCCTGTAGTCTCCACCCTGAGGAAACCCAAGGAGAGGAGTACTTTCTGGGGCATTGAAGTAGCTGAGATTCTCTACTGGCATCGATGGTGTCTGGGAAAAGAATTCACCAAACATTTAACTTTGAAAAATATTTGTCTGAAAACCCAGAAGCTGCGGTTCAGGTGGGTAGGCTATGCAAAAGGCAAGAGGGTCTGTGTTTTTTCCATTCTGCAGCAGCTTTGTCCTACTGGAGTAGTAACCACTGCTAGTGTTCTTTTGAATCTCCCTAATCAACCCAGTTTTATTTAGCAAAACACTGCTGAAACAAAGTGCTGTTCCCTTGAAACTATAGCTGTTTGAAATTTACACAAATGTATAGAAGAGGAGCTGCGGTGGCTCAAGTGGTTAAGACGCTGAACTGCAGGCTGTGGAAGGTCAGTAGTTCAGCAGTTCGAGACCCGGATGCCGCATGATGGGGTGAGCTCCTGTCTCTAGCTCCAGCTCCTGCCAACCTAGCAGTTCAAAAGCAAGAAATTGCAAGTAGATAAATAGGGACCACTTCGGTGGGAAGGTAACAGCGTTCCGTGCACCTTGGTGTTTAGTCATGCCGGCCACATGACCATGGAAATGTCTTCGGACAGCGCTGGCTCTTCGGCTTTGAAACGGAGATGAGCACCGCAACCCTAGAGTCGGATTCGACTGGCTTTCGAGCAAGGGAACCTTTACCTTTACCTTTACTATAGAAGTAGAACAGGCTGTTGCTTAATCCACATCCTACTCAAATTTAATTGGAAGCCACTGTAATTTCTGTAGGATGGGTGTGTGTGTCACACATGATCCCAGTAACTGCCCCAAATAGCTAACTGTAGCATCTGAATATTCTTTAATGGTAGTCCCAAGTAGAGTGCATTGCAGTAATCCAGTCTAATATGTAACTAAAGCATGAATCACTGGCTATATCAGATTGAGTTAGGAACAGGCACAGCTAGTGCACCAGCTGAAGCTGGGCAAAAGCGCTCCGAACCACAGCAGTCACATGATTTTCTAAGTGCCCAGTTTGGTGTAGTGGTTAAGTACGTGGACTCTAATCTGGGAGAACCGGGTTTGATTCCCCACTCCTCCACTTGCACCTGCTGGATGACCTTGGGCAAGCCATAGTTCTGGCACAGCTGTTCTTGAAAAAGGGCAGTTTCTGTCAGAGCTCTCTCAGCCCCACCTACCTCACAGGGTGTCTGTTGTGGGGAGGGGGAGGGGGAGGGAAAGGAGTTTGTAAGCCACTCTGAGACTCCCTTGGGTAGTGAAGGGTGGGGTATAAATCCAGTCTCTTCTCTTCTTCTTCTCTAAGGTGACAACTGTGTTCAGCAGCATTCCCAAGCTTCAAGCCTGGCTTTTCAAGGGGAATATAAGCCTGTCTTAAGACAAGGGGGATCTCAAATTCCTGGTCTGCCTTTCTAGTAATCCAAAAGCACTTCTGTCTTGTCAGGATTGAGTTCTATCTTGTTCACCCTCATCCAGCCCATTACTGACTCAAAGCACCAGTTTAGAACATCGACAACTTCCTCAAAATTAGATGGAAAAGAAAGGTAGAGCTGGGTGTCATCTGCATATTGGGGCCTGTAATGATTCCATGTTTTGGTTTGTGCGTTCCTTTAAATGTTTAGTTTGACTGCAGTACTGTAAGGAGAGTGATAGAGGGAGACAAGTGTGATTTGATTGGCTGCTGACTGAGAGTGCAGGAGGAGGGGTGTCTGAGAGGATTAAGAACATAAGAACATAAGAGAAGCCAATGTTGAATCAGGCCAATGGCCCATCTAGTCCAACACTCTGTCACACAGCGGCCAAAATATACCAGGTGCCATCAGGAGGTCCAGCAGTGGGGCCAGGGCACCAGAAGCCCTCCCACTGCTGCCCCCTCCAGCACCAAGAATAGAGTGCATCACCTGCCCCAGACTGAGAGTTCTCATTCTATACCCTGTGGCTAATAGCCACTGGTGGACTTCTGCTCCATATGTTTATCTAATTTCCTCTTGAAACTGTCCATGCTTGCAGCTGCCACGACCTCCTGTGGCAGTGAATTCCATATGTTAATCACTCTTTGGGTGAAGAAGTATTTCCTTTTATCTGTTCTAACCCGACTGCTCAGCAATTTCATAGAGTGCCCACGAGTTCTTGTATTGTGAGAAAGGGAGAAAAGTACTTCTTTCTCAACCTGCTCAATCCCATTCATAATCTTATAAACCTCGATCATGTCACCCCTCAGCCGTCGTTTCTCCAAGCTAAAGAGCCCCAAGCATTTTAACCTTTCTTCATAGGGAAGGTGTTCCAACCCTTTTATCATTCTAGTTGCCCTTCTCTGCACTTTTTCCAATGCTATAATATCCTTTTTGAGATGTGGTGACCAGAACTGTACACAGTATTCCAAATGAGGTCGCACCAATGATTTATACAGGGGCATGATGATACTGGCTGATTTGTTATCAATTCCCTTCCTAATAATCCCCAGCATAGCGTTGGCCTTCTTTATTGCAGCTACACATTGTGTAGACATTTTCAGCGAGTTATCCACTACGACTCCAAGATCTCTCTCTTGGTCAGTCTCTGCCAGATCAGACCCCATCAACGTGTATTTATATTTAGGATTTTTGGCTCCAATGTGCATCACTTTGCACTTGGCCACATTGAACCCCATTTGCCACGTTGATGCCCACTCACCCATCCTCAACAGATCCCTTTGGAGTGCCTCACAATCCTCCCTGGTTTTCACCACCCTGAACAACTTCGTGTCATCTGCAAATTTAGCCACATCACTGCTTACTCCCAATTCCAAATCGTTAATAAACAAGTTAAAAAGCATGGGACCGAGTACTGATCCCTGTGGTACCCCACTGCTTACCACCCTCCACTGAGAGAGTTTCCCATTTATACTCACTCTCTGTTTCCTATTTATAAGCCAGTTTTTGATCCACAAGAGGACTTGTCCTTTTATCCCATGACTATTGAGCTTACTTAGGAGCCTTTGATGAGGAACTGTATCAAAAGCTTTCCGGAAGTCAAGGTAAATAATATCTATTGGGTCCCCCTTGTCCACATGTTTGTTCACTCCCTCAAAAAACACTAACAGGTTAGTGAGACAAGATCTTCCCTTACAGAACCCATGCTGAGTCTGCCTCAATAGTTTTTGTTCATCAATGTGCCTACTAATTCTTTCCTTAATAACAGTTTCCACCAACTTACCCGGTATCGATGTCAGACTGACTGGCCTGTAATTTCCTGGATCTCCCCTGGAGCCCTTTTTAAAGATGGGAGTGACATTAGCTACCTTCCAGTCATCAGGAATGGAGGCAGATTTTAAAGAAAGATTACATATTTTTGTCAGGAGATCCACAAGTTCACATTTGAGTTCTTTCAGAACTCTCGGATGAATGCCATCCGGGCCTGGTGATTTATTAGTTTTTAAATTGTCCATCAGTCGGAGGACTTCCTCTCTTGTCACCGCAATCTGATTCAGGTCTTTCAAACCCCCTCCCGAAATCAGTGCTTCTGGAGTGGGCAAACACTTCTCCTCTTCCACAGTGAAGACAGAGGCAAAAAATGCATTCAGCTTCTCAGCCATTTCCCTATCATCCTTCACTACTCCTTTTACCCCTTGGTCATCCAAGGGCCCCACTGCCTCCCTGGCTGGCTTCCTACTTCTAATGTATTTGAAGAAAGTTTTATTGTTGGTCTTTATGTTTTTTGCGATATGCTCCTCATATTCCCTTTTTGCTTGCCTGATCACAGACTTGCATTTTATTTGCCATAGTCTGTGTTCCCTTTTATCAACCTCACTAAGACTAGCTTTCCACCGCTTAAAGGAATCCTTCTTACCTTTTACAGCTTCCATTACTTTATTTGTTAACCATGCAGGCTTTTTTCTATACCTATTTGTACCTTTCCTAACCTGCGGTATATATTTTTTCTGAGCTTCTAGGATTGTCTTTTTAAATAGTCTCCAAGCTTCCCCAATGGTTTTGACCTTCTCCACTCTTCCTTTCAATTTCTTCCTCACATGTCCCCTCATACCAGAGAAGTTACCCCTTTTAAAGTTAAAAGTGGTTGCGTCAGTCTTTTTGGGCAACTCCCTATCTGTACAAATGTTAAACTCAATGACATTATGGTCACTGTTTCCAAGTGGTGCAGTCACTTTTACATCTCTCACCAGGTCTTGGGTGTTACTTAGGACCAAATCCAGGATTGCCTCTCCCTGGTAGGATCTGTGACCATCTGTTCCACAGCACAGTCATTGAGAGTGTCTAAGAACGCAATCTCTTTTTCCCGACTAGAACTCATATTGACCCAATCAATGTGTGGGTAGTTAAAGTCGCCTATTACAACACAGTTATTTCGTCTAGCCGCTATCTTTAATTCATTCATCATTTTATAATCCTCCTCTATCTTTTGATCTGGTGGGCGATAACAAACTCCCACTGTTAAGCCTCCTTTTGGACCCACTATTTCAACCCATAGCATTTCCAGAAGGGAATCCAATTCTCTTACCCTCTCAATCTTACTGGATGGTATACCCTCTCTGACATACAGAGCCACCCCACCTCCAACCCTTTCCCCCTATCCTTCCGATATAATTTATAACCAGGAATCACCGTATCCCACTGATTTTCCTCATCCCACCAAGTTTCTGAAATACCCACAATGTCTATTTCCCCCCCAACACCAAGCATTCCAACTCCCCGATTTTACCTCGGAGACTTCTAGCATTTGTGTATAAACACTTATAGTTTCCCACGTTTGTTAAACCCACAGCCTTCCTCTTGCTGCCTCGAGACCTTGCCAGGCAGTTCCTATCATTAGCCACAGTCTCAGTGGACAATTGTAATCCATTTCCTTGTACAAAAGTAATAGCTACCCCTTCATCTCTTTGAGATGAGCCATCCCGAACCAGAGACTTTTCATCTCCTGTCGGCTTTCCCCCATTATTCAGTTTAAAAACTGCTCTGCCACCTTTTTGATTTTGAGCGCCAGCAGCCTGGTTCCTTCTCGGGACAAGTGGAGACCGTCCCTTTTGTACAGCTCCCTCTTGTCCCAAAAAGCATCCCAGTGCCTAACAAACTTGAACCCTTCCCCCTACACCACCGTCTCATCCACGCATTGAGACTCCTGATCTGTGCCTGTCTCTCCGGCCCTGCGCGTGGAACAGGTAGCACTTCCGAGAAGGCTACCTTGGAGGTCCTGGCCTTGAGTTTCCTGCCCAGCAGCCTAAATTTCTCCTCCAGGACCTCACGACTGCATTTCCCCACATCGTTGGTGCCGACATGCACCACGACCACTGGCTCCTCCCCAGCACTATCTACCAGCCTATCTAAAACACGCGTAATGTCCGCTACCTTCGCACCAGGCAGGCAAGTCACCATACGGTCAGTACGCGGGTTCGCCACCCAGCTGTCTACCTGCTGGATTCTCTGTGTGTGTCTGTCTATGAGGGGATTCTGTGTGTGAAGCTTGAAGAGAGAACATAGTCTGTGTGACTATGGAATTCTGAGTCTAATTCTGGGTGAATAAGACCAACAGTTAGTCTGTGTGACTAAGAGAGTTGATTCTATACTGTGTGAATAAAACAAAGAGATTAGCCTGTGTGAAAGAGTAGCCTTATATGAGAGAGAGTATACTGATTGTATAAGTCTGTCAGAGTGGAGTTTGGAGTTAGAGAGACTGTTTGTAGCACCAAGCTTTGCCAGTTATATTTACAAGTTCCTTTCTTCAGCAACTGTTCAAAATAACCAGAAACCTATTTTGTTCTTTATTAAATAAATCAATTTTTGTTTAAACTTCTCCCAGAAATCAGTATAGTACTTCCTCAGGGCCACATAGTCCTCTGAAGTGCCCAGACCCTAAGGGGTCATACTACCAAAAGAGAGAGATTTGGAATTTTTAATTCCTGGTGGCAGCAGAAAAACTACCAAGTTTATATACACAGAGAGTGTTTAAAGGTAAAACCGTTTCCCCTATAAGCAAGGACGCCACAGTGCCACCACAGCCCAAACCTCCTGATGACTTCTTCCCAGTGGCTTCATGTAGATATTAAATAGCATGTAGATACTAAATAGCAGATTGAACCCTGAGTTCACAGGGAGGCAGAGCAGGAATGGTAAAAAGCCCAGTAGCACCTTTAAGACTAACAAACTTTATTGTAGCATAAGCTTTTGAGAAACACAGCTCTCTTCATCAGATGCATGGAGGGTATGAAGAAACTGGCCAGAGATACTAGGTGGTAAGGGGAGGGGGGAGAGGATGCATAAAGTGCCATGTAAATGCAAAGCAGTTGCAAAAGTCATGAAAAAGGTAGAATGCACAATCCAGGCTGCGTGGGACCCTTTCCTTCTGTTGATGAATCTGAACTGAATACCCGAGAGGCAGTTACTTCTGGTAACGAGATAACCATCCAAAGTCTCTATTCAATCTAAGTCTGACAGAGTCAAATTTACATATGCATTCTAATTCAGCAGCTTCCCGTTGGATTTTGATTTTGAAATATTTCTGTTGAACTATGGTGACCTTTTTAAGTTAATGAAATCTCCTAGTAGATTGCAGTGTTCTCCTACTGGTTTCTGGATATTGCCATTTTTGATGTCAGATTTGTGTTCATTTATTCTTTTGGATGGTTATCACGCATCTGACAAAGAGAGCTGTGTTTCTTGAAAGCTTACGCTACAATAAAATTTGTTAGTTTTAAAGGTGTTACTGGGCTTTTTACATTTTTGCAGCAGCAGACTAACATGGCTAACTCCTCTAGAGGAGGAATGGAGCAGAGCTGGAATCCCCCAGTACCACCTTCTGGGATCAGCCTCTTAAATAGGATTTGAATCACATAACATGGTGCCTTTAGTGCCAGCACTGAGAGGTGGCCCAGTTCTTACCCAAACTGGACCCAGAGAAGGGGAAATTAGCTTTAAAAGGATGCCAGAAAGGAATAGTGGGAGACCTTTGAAGACTCTGTATACCAGGGTGGATCTCGGCAGGGATACATCAAAATAAAATTAGGAAGAAAGAGAACAAGAGTGATTTTTAAACACAAACAAATAGTTTTATTGTATACAAAATAAAATAAAAGGGAAAAAATCTAAAGAACCTACACTAAGCACCTGGGAACCCCGTAAGTAATCAGTTATGCACATGTGAACACACACACACCAACAAGAGGGCACAGTTATAAAAGGTAGGAGGGAGGAAATTGGGAAGTTTTGGGGAATGGACATGTTGTGTACCCAGCGCGACCATGCATGTGGTCAGGTCCACACGTGGCCAGGAAAGAGCCCTAGCTTTGCGTCTAAAGACAATAGCCCGAATGGATCCTAGCGCACACCTATTGGGGGGCTAGGATCCAAGAAGAGACCTATGGGACTCGAGGGTGCACTGTAAATAACCTATCACGGGTGCGGGTGTGTGTTTGGGTGTGGTGAATTACAGGGATATAAACTGGCCTGCAAGCCGGGTCAAGCATCTCAAGATCTGACTGTACTTAATAAAGTATGAGCTGTAATCACTCTGCAACACGCCTCAGTACTTTATACTGGCGACGAGGATGGGACCCAAATGAGCAATCTGACGCCATCGCCGACATGAGCACTGCACCGTGCACCAACCTCCAGAACGCCGCACTCCGCACTGCTGACCCAGAGTCCAGCACCGCACTGCGCACCGATTCTCCAGTCACTGTGCCCCGCACCACTTCTAGCAACTCTCCACCACATGTTGCCGGAGTCATGGTGGCCACTCGAGGAAACATCCCTGAATTCAGTGCTACCCATCCAGAGAAGTGGGAGACGTGGATCGAACACCTGGAATACTATGTTAACTTCCATGACATCACGGATGAGGGTAAGAAGAAATCCCTAATGCTAAGTTCATGTGGGATCGATACCTTCAGGCTACTCAAAGATCTGATAGCCCCGAAGACTCTGAAAGAGCTAGAGCTAGAGAAGGCCTGACCCTGGACAAAGCCCTAAAGGAAGCCACGGCGTACAAGAAATCACATCAAGAGCGCTGCAGCTGCACAGTCCACTTTGCAAGCACATCTCCGGCCTCTGACGCATCAGATGAGGAGGAACTCTTACAAGTCAGCCACCCGGCTAGGCAGAATCCACAACCACTGGCAGCTGCAACCACGCATCCAGAGAGACTGGTCACCCCTACCTCCTGTGCCAACTGTGGGGAACCGCACGAATGCCGGGGCTGCCGTTTCCACGATGCCGTTTGGTAGTCCTGCAGCAAACAAAGACACATCGCCTGTGCCTGCCACTCCCGAGGGAACTGACAGAAGATGTCCACCCACCAAGAATCAATGGATTTACATACCCTAACCATCAACCAACAGCAGCACCAGATAATGAACTTGCCCCCAGATGCCTCCGACAAAATGCATGCTATGGTGTTAATAGAGGGGTCCCCCTGTAGAATGGAATTAGACATGGGTTCGGCTTTCTCTATAATCTCAGCAGAAACCCTACAGAAGCTCTACTGTCAGGCACCTTAGATAGTCAGTCAATACCGGGCCTCATGAAGAAGGATAGCATTTATTAGACTGCAAAGCCAAAGCACTAGTACATAAGCATTGTTAGGAATAACCCACAAAGAAGCAGCACTCTTGGTTATACTCTATGGAGGGGGGCCCCTCCCTACACACTACCAATGGTTACATAGCCCACGCGTGGGAAACCAGCAAAAAGGTGTCACAAATTACGTTCCCACAAAGCAGTAAATTCCCAGCCTAGCTGTTGTCTTAAGAAACAGAAAGGAGACAACCAGCCTGGCTTTCAAGGCCAAATGGCCTGGTGCGCAATAGCCCGAGATTGGAATTGCTCCGTTTGCCAGGCAACCTCGTCACCTCCCCACATACCAGAGAAAACACAGATACATTCGTTGGCACCTCCTTCCCACCCTTCACCCCTATGGCAGGGGTACCTGACATCCTGCCCCCCTGATAATACATCTTACCCACCAGGCTTCAAGGGGTACAATTTATGAAACTGACGGACTAACTTTGGAGCACAAACATGATCCACCCTCACCCTCTCCCTCTGCTCAGGCCCAAAGTCAACCCATTCAATGAAGTAGTAGAGCTTGTTGTGAGAAATCTTGGAGTCCAAAATCTGCGCGACTTCATAGTGCGGTTCCCCCCCCCACCATCAGCAGAGGGGGGGCAGGCCGATGTGGTCTCCACACATTCTCTGCAAGCAAACGTCGCAAAAGCCTTACATGAAACACAGGATGAATAGAGTTCAGTGATTTAGGCAACAAAAGTTCAACAGTCACATTGTTCAACACTCTTTTGATTTGGAAAGGCCCGATATACTTCCACCCCAGTTTCCTACTAGGCTGCAAGCCTTTAAGGTGTCGTGTAGAAAGATAGACAAACTCTCCACACTGGGGGGTCCAAGCAGAACGTTTCTTATCAGCCTGGTCCTTGTAAGCCGCTTTGGCCTGTTCCAAAGTCTCTGCCAATAGGGGCCACGCCTCCTGAAGGCGTTTGCACCAATCGCCTGCCTCTCCCGCTGGGAGGCCGGGAGAAGTTAGAAAAGGCAAAGGGGTGGCCTCATAGCCGTGGACCGCCATGAACGGAGACACCCCCATGGAGGAGTGACAGGTGTTGTTGTAGCAAAATTCAGCCAGGGGCAACAAGGATTCCCAATCGTCCTGTTGAAAGTTAGTGAAACACTGAAGGTATTGCTCCAAGGTTTAGTTAACCCTTTCCGTCTGCCCATCGGTTTCTGGGTGATATGCACTGCCGACCGCCCTCTCCACCCCTAGCAATGCCATCAACTCCCCCCAGAAATGGGAAACGAACTGGGACCCCCTGTCAGAGACCACCTTCACCGGAAGTGTGTGGAGGCGCACAACATGTTGCAAAAATGCCTTGGCCAGTTTCTTAGCCGAGGGGATGGTCGCGAAAGGAACAAAGTGCGCCTGTTTCGAGAACATGTCCACGACCACCCAAATAACCGTTTTCCCTTTGCTCGGGGGCAAGTCAGTGATAAAATCCATGGAGATCACCTCCCATGGTCGCGTTGGGGTCGGTAGAGGCTGGAGCAAACACGGGGGCTTCCCTGGCCGATGTTTGCTCATGTGGCACACTTGGCATGCTTGCGTAAATAAAGAGAGATCCCTGTGGAGTCCCGGCCACCAAAACTGACGTTGGAGCAACTACAATGACTTAACAAACCCTTTGTGTCCCGCCAGCTTAGAGCCGTGGGCCCAGGACATTACCTCCCCCCGCAGGGATAAAGGCACGAAGAGCTTTCCATTCTTCCGCCAGCAGCCGCGGCCGTCTTCCACGGCCCCCTCCTCCCTCTCCAGTACGTCACGGTCCTCCTTGGACAGAGCAGCAGCAAATTTCGCCTCCCATTGAGAGGAGGGAGGCGTGGGGGGTGGAGACCGAGTTTGACTACGCGTAGTCACTGCCCCCCCCAGTTGGGAGGGGGTGAAGACAGAGTCTCTGACCTCCTCCCTCTTGCTGTCGTGTTGAGGAAGGCGGGACAAAGCGTCAGCTAAGGAATTCGCCTTCCCGGGGAAATGGTGCAAGGTGAAGTCAAATTTAGAGAAGAAATCTGCCCACCGCAGTTGTTTTGCGTTCAAAGACCTAGGGGAGCAGAGCAGCTCCAAATTTTTATGGTCTGTCCATACTTCAAACTGGCCACCCTCTCCCCCTCTAGCCAATGCCGCCATGTGGAAAGGGCTAGCCGGATCGACCCTGCTTCCTTTTCCCAAACTGACCAGTTTCGTTCAGCATCCGTAAACTTTTTGGAAACATACGCCAGTGGGTGGAGTTTACCATCGTCCCCTTCTTGCAAGATGGCCCCCCCCATGGCAACGTCTGAGGCGTCGACTTGCACAATGAATTTTTTAAGTTCATTGGGGTGTGCTAGGACCGGTTCAGAGGTGAAAAGGGATTTGAGTTGAGCAAACGCCCTTTGACAGTCGTCGGTCCAGGCTAAATGGGCCCCCAGCTGGGTGCATTCGGGGCTTTTCCCCTTCGTTTTGAGGAGGTCTGTGAGGGGGAGGGCCACCTGCGCAAAGTTCGATAAAAATGATCTGTAGAAATTGGCGAAACCGAGGAATGCTTGGAGCTGCCTCCTCGTTTTGGGGGGCTCCCACCCCACCACATCTTTCACTTTATCTGGGTCCATCTCAATCCCCTCTGTGAGATGCGGTAGCCCAGGAACGCAATTTCCGATTTAACTCACACTTGGAGAGTTTGGCAAACAGTTCGTGCTTGTGCAACGTTTGCAGGACCTCTCTAACCAGTTTGATATGAGAGCGCATGTCAGGGGAGTACAGAAGTATGTCATCAAGGTAAACAAGGACACCCTTGAACAAATACTTGTGTAACACCTCATTGATCAAATTCATGAATACCCCGGGTGCCCCCTGTAAGCCGAAGGGCATCACTAGGTACTCAAATTGTCCCAGGGGTTTTGGTGGCCGGGACTTTCGTGACCGGAGGTTTCCCATCCTCCGGCGGATCCTGGATTGGGATAGTCTCTTCTCCGTCACTCATCTCCACTCATCCAGCCCGACATCTGCCCATGGGTAGGGACCCCTCCTTCAACAGCCACAGGGTCTGACACTGTGGGATTTTCGAAAGAACTCAGTGGCCATCAGGGATGGGGCAAGTTCAGAGTGCAGTACAAGATCTTTGTCGGACTGTTTGACTTGCTGGTGGTGGAAGGGAGGCTCATGAGCCTGTTGGGACTTTCATGGTTTGGGCTGCTGGGTTTCTGGGTGATGGGAGTAAATATGGTACAGCCACAGGACTTTAACTCTGTATGTGACGAATTTCTGGGGGTGTTCAATGGCACACTCAGCTGGTACTTGGGTTCCCCAGTCACTCTGGAGCTAGACCCTGCGGTGAGAAGGCCAGGCGGCCCCCGTTTACACTAAAGCCCAAGATGGAGGCTGAGTTAGATCGCCTTGTGGAACTGGGGGTGCTAGAACCCGTAACACACCCCCAGTGGGAAACCCCCATAGTCACCCGGTGAAGCCCAACGGGGACGTCCAAATTTGTGCTGATTACAAATGTACACTGAATAAGGCACTCCAGGTATCTGGTACTGGTGGTCAGGCATGTTTTGGCCTCTTTAGCAGGGGCATGGGTTTGGGGCAAACTGGATCTGGCCCAGGCTTACCAGCAACTACCAGTGGACGTTGCCACTGCAGAAGCCCAGACTATAGTTACGTACAGGGGGGCTTTCAAAGTTAGGAGGCTACAGTTTGGGATAAATGTAGCACCAGGGCTCTTTCAAAACCTCATGGCTGGTCTAAAAGGCATCCCAGGAATCCAGCCATTTTTCGACGATGTTCTAATTGCAGCTCTGGACGCCGAGACCTTTGCGGCTGTCAGGCACTTCAAAAATGACAGCTAAACAACAGACTTCATGAGAAGTTAGAGTTTATTCAGCCGCAGTTCTAAAAGCGCATTAACGTTGCATTGTCAGGAATGAAAGACGCAAAGAAACACCTACGGATATACCCCACTAGCAAGCCCCCCTAAGCATTCTACCAATGGCTACATAGCCCGCACACGGGAGAAAGGTGCGAGAGTTTGTTCGAGCCATAAAGGGGCCCAGCTGCCCATACCGGAGAAACCCGAACCGTATGACAGGGCCATTTGGTCAGATAGGAGATAGCCCAGGCTGATGAACACCCTGTTGCCCTGGCAACCTCCCCACTCCCCCCCTTTCAAGCCTAAAAGGTTACAGATCATCTCATCCTCCTTCCTCCCTCACCTCTTATGGCAGGATCAACTGACAGCGGCCCAGCTCCGGACAGTGCTTCAGCATTTCGGCACCGCCTGCCTCAAGGTTAAGTGGGAAAAATGCCTCCTGGGAGTGCCAAGGGTAGAATTCTTGGGGTTTTCTGTGGATACCCAGGGAATCCACCCAACGAACAACAAAATTCAGGTCATCGTTCAAGCCCCTCCCCCCTCATCCAAGGCAGAACTTCAAGCCTTCTTAGGACATTAAAATTTTTATCTTTCTTTCTACCCCATAAGGCCGCTGTGGTAGAGCTGTTCCACCGCCTCCTAGATAAGCACGCCCCCTGTGTCTGGGGCCCCAAGCATGCTGCCGCCTTCTGGGTGGTAAAGGAACTGCTGTCTTCCAATGCGGTCCTCATCCAATTTGACGAGACCTTGACTGTGGTATTAGCATGCGATGTATCTCCTTATGGGGTGGGGGCTGTCCTGGGGCACTTGTTGGTAGATGGCCAGGAGGTTCCAATTGTGTACTGCTCTCGAACCTTATCTCCGGTGGAGCGGAACTACGCTCAAACTGATAAGGAGGCTCTTGCAATTGTAGCATCTTGGAGCCTGTGAGCATCTCAAGATCTGACTGTACTTAATAAAGTATGAGCTGTAATCACTCTGCAACGCATCAGCCTCAGTACTTTATAGGACATATCACTGAGATCCTAGGCTTGAGAGGTCCAAGGAGCAGAGTGAGGGGTGGGAAAAAGGAGCCTGCAACACAGCTGTAGGGGTATTCAGGTAGTGGGAAAACCTGGCACACTTTTCACTGGCTTGGGATGGGCTTTCTATGGGGAAGAGTCCCATAGCTAGACATGGGAACCCATTTTCCCAGGAACGTGATTGGTCCAAGATATGAAGCTTGAATTTGACTGGGCAGTTTGAAGGTAACTGCTGTCAAACCTTGGTGGGGAAAAATGGGGAAAATACCTTGATTAGGCTCATTGTGAACCAAGTCTGCATGGACACAAAAAGCCTGGGTGAGGCAACATGATTAAGATACTTTAATTAGGTTGAGGTGAGCCAGATCTGTATTGATACAAAAGTTTGGGTGAGTCAGGATAGCTTCTGAAACAAGTTGGAGCATAAATTAATGACTTGAGTGCCCTTCATAATTGAGTAAAAAATGGAAAAAGAAGAACTGGGAGTTATTTAATGTAATAGCAAGTTCCTTGGGCTAGGCAGACACCTCTGGGGTATGCTTGGATATTTCAGTGTGGAAAAATATTTTGTTATTGAGAATAAAGTGAAGTCTTATTATTGAGAACCCTGAGCTGGAGGAGATTGCAGTTAATCAGTTTATGATGTCTGCACACCTTTCCCCTCCTGTCCCTGTGAATTTCCAGTGCCATGGCTGAATCCAGGTGCCTTTATGAGAATCCCTATGTTTCAAATCCACCTTGAGCACAGGGGGCACAATTCCTGCTCTCAAGCAATAATTTACCACTCCCCTTGCCGACTTTGCTAGCCCCCCCGGCAGATTTTATCAGCCAGGGAGGGCAAGAATCAAGAACGCAGGTGTTAGGCCTCACCTCTCCATGGTTTAATTTATTTTAATGATATTGGTCTGAAGTTTTTTTTTAAGATGTTATTTTATTATGTATATTTTTATATTGTTAGCTGCTTTAGTGGCTCTAAATGCAAGGTGGGTTTTTTTGTTTTTGGAAAAGTAAAAATGTGCTATAGATGCTTTATGTAGGACTGCCTTTTAAGACTGTTCAAATGGTTTAGTTAGGACAAGTTGTGGCTAGAAGATTAGTTGCTGGGGTCACTTACAGCGAACATATCCTGTCAGTTTTGAAACAGCAATACTGGTTGCCAGTTTACTTCTGGGTCCAATTCATAGTACTGGTTATCATTCATACATATATATGTGTATATATATATATATATATATATATATATATATATATATATGGAATAAGGCCTGTTGTGGAAATAAATACAATGAGCTCTAGAAAGTAGTTCTGGGAGAGTGCCAAGGCCTTGGGCATTCAGCATCAATTTGCTGTGGTGACCTCAGCAGAGTATAATGAAACAGAGTCCACCATTTTCTCGAGAGGAACAACCCTAGTCAGGACTGGCCCCAATGAGTTCCTCACAACAGCCACTGAGCGGAAAGTTAGTCCCACATAGGAGGCAAGCAGGAGAAGTGTCTTTGTCAAGAAAGAAAGCCGTTTGCCAGTAATTCTGACAGGGCACAGTGGCTGAAGGGGGAGTGGGCAGGGAAGAAGAGCAGACCTAGCACCCAGCCAATGGCACGCAAGTACTCTTGAGTGGCAGCTAACGGGCCAATGGCTGAGGGAGTGCATTGCACAGCCAATGGGAGAGCTGGAAAGTGCCACTTCACTTCACAATTATATATAAGGAGAGATTGGCCCTTACAATATTGGCCCTTTTATTCTCAGTCCCTTTCCTAATATTCCGTAACACAAAGTTTGCTTTCTTCACCACCACAACATACTGGATTGACACTTTCATTGAGGTATTCAGTATGACCACAAGATCTTTTTCCCTCTCAGTCTCAGCAAGTTCAGACCTCCATTAGCCTATACTTGAAGTTTGGATTTTTTGTCCTAATGTACATCACCTTACACTTGCTAACACTGAACTCCATTTGCCACATTTTCACCCACTCACCCATTTTGTGGAGGTCCTCTTGGAGCTCTTCACAGTCAGCCTTGGTTTTTACCATCTTGAATAATTTGGTGTCATCTGCAAACTTGGCCACTACACTACTCACCCCAAGTTCCAGATAATTGATGAATAAATTAAATAGTACTGGCCCCAGTACCGATCCCCAATACTGCTTACTTTCTTTCATTGTGAGGACTGTCCATTGATTCCTACTCTTTGCTTCTATTCATTTAACCAGTTTTTAATCCATAAGAGAACCCATCCTCCAATCCCATGACTGCTAAATTGACTCAGAAGTCTTTGGTGAGTTACAATGTTCCCTCTAAGCTGAGTTAGTGTGAGCTAGCTCACAGTTTTTTAGCCTCCAGCTCATAGATTTTTATCTCAGCTCAGGAAGGATGGCTCCAGAGCAAACTAATGTATGCAGTAGCCAAATTGCTCACTCACAACTTTGATGCCAGTAGCTCACAAAGTGGAATTTTTGCTCACAAGACTCCACAGCTTAGAGGGAACATTGCTGAGTTACCTTGTTAAAATCTGTTTAGAAGTCCAGATGTATAATGTTTACCAGGTCACCATTGTCTACTTGCTTGAACTCCAAAAAGTTGGTGAGGCAGGAGTTCCCTTTGCAGAAGCCATACGGATTTTCGCTCAGCAAGCTTTGTCCCTCTGTGTGCCTAAGAGTTCTGTCTTTGATTACAGTTTCTACTAATTTGCCTGGGACAGACATTAGAAAGTATGCAAAGACTTCCCGTGAAAAACAATAACAGTCATTCACTTAACACCAGAGATAACACGTTGTTTCTCTGCCAAGCCGTTCTTGAATTTAGCCGTCTGACTCCTAGTCAAGTTCTCCAGAAAGTCAGTCAAACACCAGGCTCCATAAAGAAGATAGTGTTTATTGAAAGCAGTTCTCAGAGATACATTAGCAATGCTTTGTCAGTGATGCCAAGGGCTCCTTGTCACCCCCAATTATACTAGGTTCGAATTGCCCCCCCAACCTACCCTCCAATGACTACTAAGCGCGCACGCGGCAAAAGCAGTTACAGTCGTTAATTAGTCAGCCAGAA
The DNA here is from genome assembly GCA_029375565.1 of Gekko gecko. Taxonomy (NCBI): domain Eukaryota; kingdom Metazoa; phylum Chordata; class Lepidosauria; order Squamata; family Gekkonidae; genus Gekko; species Gekko gecko. The sequence goes on from JAPDNY010000003.1 coordinate 85,103,021, forward strand.
TATCCCAAGCAGAAAAGAAAGTGCATGGGACTCAAGGCCATTGGCCGAGATAACAGTCTCCCTAGCCATAGTAAATCTGGGTCTCCCAGACAACCTGTTTTACTCCCCACATTCCAGAAAGTGAGAAACGCCAATCCATCCCTCCCTCCTTCCCTTCCATCCATCATATGGCAGGGCTACCTGACATTCCTTTTGCTTCCAAACAAAGTATCAACTCATAGTTCTTGCTAATTGATATATTTGACAGTCCAAGATACAATAAAATCAGTTGAAGACATTCCGGCTATACAGACTTTTTGAAAATCCTTTATCAAGATTGGACCTATGAAGCCATGCCTACAGGCTCAATTTCCAGTGCTGAAGCTCCTGATTCTGGCACAGCATCAATCTCTCTAATGAGGCATTTTGGCTGCCTAGCCTGTATTTTCTTGGTTCCTTTCTGGATCCCTTTTTAAAAATTGGTGTCACATTTACTACTCTCCAGTCTTTTGGTCCAGTGGCTGAATTGTCAGGTTCAATAGCAAGTAGATCCAAGCATTCCTTATGTGAAGAAAAGCTTTATTGGAATACAATGCTGTAACCCACAGGAACACGATTATTGTCAGGAATGGCGGCACAAGCTGGTCAGGCATTATTATAGTATGATGCAAAAGCGCGACTAGCAAATGAACTTTTAGCGTGCGTGCGGGAAACTCCCGGCGGGAGATTACTTGATGATCAGGAGAATGAGTTGCTCCCACCCCTCGGTCTCACAAGTCTGGAAAATTCCCTTAAGCGAAGAATACTCCATAGCCTCTTATTCAAGGCCGCCATGATAAGCCAGAGCGACTGAACCATTCTCCCACGTTGCAGCTGGCATTACTACGCAAGCGCACAAGCAACAGACAAGATAGTAGACACAGCAGAATACAATGAGCTCAGTGTAAAAATAACCCAAGCCTTATGGCTCTGACATGAATTTAGTGATAGGTTACATATTTGGGTTAGTACATCAACAATCTCACATCTGACTTCCTTAAGAAACCTCAGGTATATGTCATCAAGACCAGGAAACATTGTTTTTTTATTTCCCCAGTAGGTCTAGAATTTCATGTCTGGTCACCTCAGTTTGCCTCAGTTCTTCAGAGTCCCTTCCTGAAAATAGGGGCTGTGGCATGGGTATGTGCCCCATACTTTCCACAGAAGCAAAAAAGTCATTGAACTCCTCTGCCATCTCCCCATCTTCTTTTACCAATCCCTTTATCATCCAAAGGTCCTACTGTGTCTCTGGCTCTGTGACCAACTGTTCCAGTGCACAGTCATTTAGGATGTCCAGGAATCTCATTACTCCAGCATGACTTGAGCACATGTTTACCCAGTCAATGTGAAGGTGGTTAAAGTCTCCCTGTATAATAACATTATCTGCTTTAGCTACCTCCCTTATTTCCTTTTCCATCTCAAGATCAGCCTCAAAGGTTTGATCAGGTGGGCGATAGTTTGCTCCCCCTTTTAAGTTATTCTTAGGTAATCCTTTCCACCCATATCACTTCTGCTGGGGAGTTAATTCCCCTGATGTTTCTATGCCATCTTTGATGTGCAATACAACACCACCAACACCATATTCCTCTCTGTCCTGCCTATAGAGCTTATATCCAAGAATGAAGTTTTCCCCATTCCACCATGTTTCTGAGATACCTACTATATCTAAATTGTCATTGAACAGCAAGCACTTCAGCTACCCCATCTTGGCTTGGAGACTTCTAGCATTGGCATATAGACATCTATAATGTGTTTCCCTCTCCAGTAACTCTTGCCTCATTCCGCCCCTTAGTCACCACACATGGCCCTCAGTAGCCATCGTGCCCTCACTCCCAAGCTCTATTATGGTTCTATCAATACTGCCGTTTTGACACAATCATCCCTTTGGATTGACTTGTCCCGAACCAGAGACTCCCCAGCTCCTGTAGGCTTTCACCCCAGGATTAGTTTAAAAGGTGCTCTGACACCTTTTTGATATTAGATGCCAGCAGCCTGGTTCCCTTTTTGTTCAAGTGAAGCCCATCTCTTTTGTACAGGTTTGGCTTGTCCCAGAAAGTTCCCCAGTGCCTAACAAATCTAAACCTTCCTCCCAGCGCCACTTTCTTATTCACACATTGAGACCCCTGATCTGTGCCTTTCTAGCTGGCCCTCTGTGTGGAACTGACAGCACTTCTGAGAATGCTACCTTTGAGGTCCTGGCCTTTAACTTTCTGCCTAGTAACTTAATTTTTTTTCCAAGTCCACACAACTACATTTTTCTCCAAGTTCACATGCCTACAATGTGCACCATGACTGCTGACTCCTTCCCAGCACTATCTATGAACCTATCTAGACAGTGTGTGATGTCCGCAATCTTCACACCAGTCAGGCAAATCACCATGTGGTCAAAATGCCCATCACAGACCCCACCCTGTATATTCCTAATGATTGAATCACCCAGTGCCAGAAGTTCACCTCCCCCTAGCCCTCCAGGAGTATCCTCGAATGAGAGGATATGGGTCTGTTGCCCAAGGAAGGGGTCCCTTCTAAGAGATCACGTCCCTCTTCCTAATACTGATGCTGCCCTACCTCAAGACTCTCACTCTTTACGGCAGCAGAAGAGCTGTCAGCACAGGAGTGGGATTGTTCTGGTAAGTCCCTGAGGGTCTCTTCCCCAAATCTCTTTCTTTGCCTCAGCTTCTCCAGGTCAGCAACCCTAGCCTCAAGGGAATGAAGCTGTTCCCTGAGACCCATGAGCTCCATGCAGCAAGCACACGCCCATGGTTTCTACCCAGGGGGTAGATAATTGTATATGTGGCACTCTCTGCAAAACACTAGATAGCCCCTGCTCCTCCGTTGGTTTTCTACCTTCTTAACTGATTACTGGTTTAAAGGTATCTAGAGCAGCCTCATACATAGAAAAATTTTGTTTGAGGTGCACCAGTGTGCCACCTGGGGAGAGCTGGATTTGGGGAGGAGAAGGGTCAGCTGGAGCCACAGACCCTCCCACACCTGCCTCAGCATGCCTCCCAACCCACCTCTGCCTGCTGCCTGGCTTCCTGGGCGGTGGCAGTGCTGCAGGGGGACCTGCCTGAGGAGGAGGAGGCACCGTCAAGCAGCTACACCCAGCACTGTAGTGCTGCCTTGCTGCCTGCCACTGCCTGGATGTGATGCAGCAGCGGGGTGCTGGCGAGCAGCGAGGCAGCCCTGGCCCTGCGCAGTGCCCCATCATGCTCATCTCCATCCCTGCTGCCCTCTTTCCTGCTGCAGGCAGGCAGCACAGCATGAAGCATGGGGAGGGACATCCTGTGGCCACTGGGGGAACTTCACAGTCTGGCCTCTCGCCCCTGTTCCTCTGGCCAGCGGAGGGATTCTCTGCACCCCTTCACCTCCTTCCACTACTGGCCGGCAGGACCCAGGGCTCTACCTGCACCACCTCCCTCCACCTGCCCAAGCGGGCCCTACTTGGCAATTGTGCCAGCGGCAAGCCGAGTGTGGGCTGAGACATGCTTCCCCTCCATTGGCAAGCTAGGCAGGCACTTCAGAGGGGGGAGGGGGAGGCGTCGCTGTTTAGGGAAGGTGCCAGACACTTGTGATCTAGAGTGATGCATGGTCCCCAGGCATGATGCCCAGGCTAAGAGCCACAGGTCAAGAGCCCTTGGAGGAGCATTGCAGTTCAGAGGCCCACATCCCCTGCCTCCCAGCAGCAACAGCAGAGGGTGGTGCTTGTTCAGCAAGCAACAGACTCGACAAAGACCCAAAGACACCCAGACAAAACACCCCTCTCCAGAAGGCTGCACGCACCCACTCACCCTCAAACTCTGTCCTCTCACAAAGCAACCTCAGTTAAGGCTCCCCGGTAATTTAGCACTTCAGGAAAGGCAAAAAAAGAGGCAAACACTCACCTTCTCTGCAGCTTCTTCTGTCTCCCAGCCCAGCTGGCTCATCTTGTGTTATGTTTGTTATATTTCTTGGGCATCATATTTATTCAGGTTTGTCTAATGTTATTGCTGCTAGAATGTGTTTTAGGAAAACAGACATTGATTTTAGTGATGTTATCCTTTTTAACTGTTGGTTTTTGTTATGTATTATTGCTACAAGATGCCTCATGTGTAGTTTGCAGTAGGGATAAAACCTATTAAATAAAAATGTATCAAGTATATTAAATAAATAACATTCACATACCATTGATGTAACATAGTTAAAATAGTATAGTTTTCCAGTTTGTTCAACTGCAATATAGTGTGTTTAATATCTTTTGGCCTTTTGTGCAGCCAGTATGAGAACTTCTAACAGATTTTTCTAACTGACTGACCTGTTATATACTAAGTTAGCATTCTTTGACTTTTGTGTATTGTGTGCTTTTTCAGTTATGCAGAAATTTAAGTTTTCTTTATTTAAATGTTCTTTATACAAGATTATTTTTAGGTTTATTAAATTTCCCTTAGTATGTGGTATAACCTTCACAGAGTTAATTTGCTTGTTTCATACATGAGTAATGCTGAAACTTCATACCCATAATTTTTGTTTAATTTTTATCTTAGCATATTACTTCCATCTCCATTTTCCTTCATGTCTTTGTTCTTTTTAGACCACCTGCTACACGTTTCTTCATCACCGTTTTTCCACAGCCAATTATTCTGAGCCCTGGGATGTCCTTAACTCTGCCTATCATCTTCAGACCTTTGGAAAAGGTATGCCAGGAATGTACTGCCTTCCTTTCTACCACACCACCAGTATAGCTGTGTGTAGGAACATCTTTCCCTCCAAAGAGAGGGAGGATTTTGAACTGAATGAGCTGTGTGTGGGTGAAAGTGATGCATTTGCCCCAGCTGAAACTTGTGGCACTATGTACCCTGCTGTTTCCTTAAAATTATTTTTGGATTAGTGTCACAGATGTGCAAACTCAAGTTAGGACTCTCCTTACTTCCTAACTAGAAGGAAACCAGTTTTAGGAAAGGGAGGTTGTAACTTGTTGGGTACAGCCAAAACAGTAGTACAGTGTCAATAGTCTGTAGCATTCACAACACTGTCAAGGCTAGATGACAGCCACACAAACCTCTCTAGAAAAGATAAAGTAATAACGTTACCCAGCAGATCTTCAAAATGTTGCAGTGAATGAACTGACAGTCATCTGTTTACTGCTTGGGGTACATGAATGTGAAGTTCCTGCTTTATATATGTGCAGGGCTATTTTGGGGCAGGAACACACAGGAACAGAGTTCCAGCTGTCACCCAAGTTGGCCACAACCAGCAGGAACTCATTAGCACAATAGGCCACACCCAACAGCAGAAACTCATTAGGATTGGGTACATTAGGGGTGTGTGGCCAACAGCAGAAACTCATTAGGATTGGGTACATTAGGGGTGTGTGGCCTAACATGCAAAGGAGTTCCTGCTAGAAAAAAAGCCCTGGGTTTTGACAACAAACAAGGTAAGCAGAATAAGATGCAAAAGGTGGGTGTGGCTGGATGACCACACTCCTGGTATCACAGGGGTGTGGCCTAATAGGCTCATGAGCTGTGCTGTCAGGGGTGTGGCCTATTATGCTAATGAGTTCCTGCTGGGCTTTTTTTTTAAAAAAAAGCCCTGTGTAGGTGGAAGCACTCTGAATGTTCTTTGCATTTGCCATGGAGAAGCAGTTCAGGCTGATGGTTTGCTTTACTTCCTATGTAGAAGGAGTATGAAGATAGCATCCTCTTTGAAAAACCAGAGGGAGAATTCTCTGTTGCATTGTGTGCTAAGCTGCCACGCTTCAGCTTGCTCTTCCCAGACAGCATTCAGCTCCCTCCCTGTGCTGTCTATGACTGCACGTGGGCTTCGTTTATCCTGCACAATGATGGGTGAGTGTTTTTGTTCTTTGTCTTCAAAAATGCTTGAATTCGTTGTAGGACCTGTTTGCTGGCCTATTATATTCACAGTCGCTATTAAAGATTCAGCATGGTAGTTAAGACGCAGAACACTCCTAATTGCTTGAAATTACATTCGATCTTGATGTTGTAGGAAGTTGTAAAGAGGATTTTGAGAATTTCTATAGTGAACTTAATTCCTGCTAGTTTGTTGTGGTACAATAAAGTGGGAGTCCAGTGGTACCTTAGAGTAATAACATTTATTCCATAAGTGTTTGGGACTCAGAGCTGATGCATCTAATGAAGCATACTCTGACACATGAAAGCTTTTGCTGGAATAAATTTTGTTGGTCTTTAAGGTGCTACTGGACTCCTCTTCAGAGTGAATGGGTCTTTAAGCTTTCGTTTTAAAATATCTTATCTTCCGAGCTCATTGATTTTAGTAGGTTTGGAGTACCCTATGTAGGATTGCACTGTGAGAATCTTAGCTGTGAACTAGTAAGGCCCCTGTTCAGATCCTTCCTGTGCTATGAATTCTCTTAAGTGGCACTCAGACAAACCACAGTCTCACATTCTCAAGCCTCCCTCCATCTGCATAATGGGAATAATACCAATATTCCTTGCATGATTGTTTTAAGTTTTATAGAAATACTAGGAATAAGGCCCGTTGTGGAAATAAATACAACGGGCTCTAGAAAGAGGCTCTGGGAGAGTGCCCCGACTTTGGGCACTCAGTGACAATTTGCTGTGGCAGTCTCAGCAGGGTATAATGACAGAGTCCACCATTTTCTCCAGAGGAACTGATCTTTGCTACCTGAAGAGCAGTAGTAATATTGAGTGATCTCCAGCTCACCCCCAAGATTGGTAACAGTGGTTCCCCAGGAGGGAGTGGCTGGTTTGGAGGGTGGAAGTCTATGGCATTGTACCTGTCTGAGGTCCCACCCCTCTTCAACACTCACCTTCTCCAGGTTCGACCCCTCAAATCTCCAGGAATTTCCCAACCTGGAGTTGACAACCCTATCTCCCTCCCAGCCAACCATCAACCTACCTTTAGTTTTCCATCTCCTCCCCCTCCCTCCTAAAGAGCAGTTGTAATTTTGAGTGATCTCCAGCCCCCACCGGGAGATTGGCAACAATGGTTCCCCATCAGGGAATGGCTGGATTGGAGGGTGGAGTCTATGGCACCTGTCTGAGGTGCCACCCCTCCTCAAACCTCACCCTCTCCAGGCTCCATTCCTCAAATCTCCAGGAATTGCCCACCTGGAGTTGGCAACCTGATCAGGACTGGGCCCAATGAGTTTTCTCCTAAAGGAGGAGGAGGAGTTTGGATTTATACCCCACCCTTCACTGCCCAAAGGCATCTCAGAGCGGCTTACAAACTCCTTTCCCTTCCCCTCCCCACAACAGACACCCTGTGAGGTAGGTGGGGCTGAGAGAACTCTAACACAAACTGTCCTTGAGAGAACAGCTGTGCCAGAGCTTGTGACTGACCCAAGGTCACATCAGCAGGTGCAAGTGGAGGAGTGGGGAATCAAACCTGGTTCTCCCAGATAAGAGTCCGCGCACTTAACCACTACACCAGACTGACTCTCCACTACACCAAAGGCCAACATAGGTGTGGAAAGGGCCTTTTACTGACAGAGGAGAAAGTACAGGTGCCAACTCTGATTAGGGAAATACCTGGAGATTTGGGGGGTGGATCCTGTGGAGGGCAGCATTTGGGGTGTGTGTGGAAGGACTCAGCAGGGTATAATGCCATAGAGTCTACCCTCCAAAGCAACCATTTTCTCCCGGGGAACTGATCTCTGTCATCTGGAGGTCAATTGTAACAGTGGGAGATCTCCAGGTCCCACCTGGAGATTGGCAACCCTGGGGAAAGTCAGCTGCACAGCAGGAAGTTGAAGAAAATGGTTTGATGGTTGCTGGCCCACCTCATTAGCCAGCCAGCCATGCTGAAGCTAAGCAGGAGAAAGAGCCTTTTCCCATTTATTCTGTCAGGAAAGTGGCCATTGGGGAGGGGGTTATGGGCGGGGAGGGGTTATGCTGAAAGTCCTTTGTTTTTTTACTCACAGAACCAAGCTTGGCTGCCTACCAACAGCCACTGAGGGGACAGTCCCTCACAGGAGTCAAGAGAACTGTCTTCCTCAGGAGACAGAGCTGTCTGCCAGGGGGAGTGGGTGAGGAAGAGGAGCAGACCCAGCACCTGGCCAATGTCACGCGAGTACTCTTGAGTGGCGGCTGATGGGCCAATGGCTGAGGGAGGGCATTTTGCAGCCAATGGGAGCGCATGGAATCTTGCGAAACCAAAAGATAAATATTTATAAGGAGAGTTACAGTTAAAGCATTTGAACACTCAAGGGATATACACATGCTAAGTATAAAATATCAGCCTATCATAATTGGGTTTTGAAAGAAATGGATGGATGTGATTAGGTAATAGAAAGATGTTCCATCCTAGATGTTTTGAAACAGAGAAATGAGAGCGCCATAGTTCTAGAAAGTAGACTGGAATTCTTTCAAGAAATATTACTATTCTAATGGTGAACCATTGAAGATTCTATCATATTTTAAAATAGGAGTTTTCAGTGATTCTTGCACCCCTTTTCCCTTCTTTAGAGCATCTTTCTGAACCATTCTGTTATGGTATAGCACAGGCTAGCCTGATCTCATTAGATCTCAGAAGCTAAGCAGAGTCAGTCCCGGTTAGTACTTGGATGAGAGACCATCAAGGAAGTCCAGGGTTGCGATGCAGAGGCAGGCAATGACAAACCACTAATGGATGCCTCTTGTCTTGAAAACCCTACGGGGTTGGCTGCAACTTGACGGCAAACACTCCCCACCCAGTACCTGTGTAAGAATGCACTCCTGAATAATTCAGTAGTTAGCCAGGAGAGCGGGAGACTTCCTAAGCTCATCTGGCAGACCATTCCATAAGATGGGGTCTGCAACAGAAAATGCACATGTACAAATGCATGAATTGTTGATCTTGCCCATTTGTAAGGTGGCACCTTCAGAAGATCCCACTTAGATGAATAAAACTGTCATGGTGGACCACAGTTGGAGAGCTGTCCTGCAGCTATGAGGGTCCAAGGCCATGAACAGCCTTGCATGTGATGTCCAGTGCCTTGAGCTGAACCCAGGAACTGATGGACAGCTAGTGGAATGACTGTAGAATAGGATTAATATATATGTTCTACCTAGCTCTTGATAATAGCTGCAGCATTCTGTATCACCTGTATCATCTCTGAGCTTACTTTGACCAATTCCACAAGAGCAGTTGTTCCACCTTCAGTCTTCTGTTTCCCCTGGTTGTACTGCTCAATTTCCCACTGTTTGCTGTGCAGCTGCATTTTGACCCACATCTCCCCTCAATTTCCCCCACGTCTTTTTGATCCTAAAAAATAAAGATCAAGAAGATGCAAGGGAAATCGGGGGGAGATGCAGGTCAAAATGTGGTCGTGCTGCATATAGAGGGAAATTGAGCAGTACAGCTGGGGGAAACGGGAGATAGAGGGCAGAACAACTGCTTTTGCGGAATCAGTCTCTAAGGGGAGACCTACATATAATGCAGTATAGTAGTCTACACTTGATGTCACCATGGCGTGGACCAAATGGGCAGATCAGCCATGTCAGGGTAGGGGAGCCATCTTCTGGGCTAAACTGAGTCAGAAGAAAGCAGTTTTTACAGCTGCATTCAATTGCTTCTTTAACAATAATCCTGGGTCCAGTGCAGCCCCTGGAAACCAGGTCAGTGAGGATTAGTGAGGATCAGCTGAACCCCATCAGAGGTGGGAAAGGTCCTTCAAGCTTTCCCAACCAGCATTACCTCTGTCTTGTCAGGATTTATTTTCAGTTTGTTCACTCTCAGTCATTTAAGCACAGCAGACAGGCAGTGATCCAGGACCTTTACCACATCACCAGGAGGTTTGGATAAGGAGATACAGAGCTGGGTATTGTCAGCATATTGATGACAGCCAACCTCCCAACTATGAAAGATTTGTCCTAAGGGCTTTACATAGAGGTTGGATAGGACAGGGATAGGTTTGTGCCCTGTGGAACTCCACAGGATAGGTCCCACAGTCCTGATAACTGGTCTCAATGAAGGAACAGGAATCACATGGAAAAAAGATGAAAGGGGAATGCAAATGCAGGGAAGGATGGAATTCTGAATGGCTGAAAGATTTTAAAGAACAGTAGAGAGTGAAAGGGAAAATACCAAGGGCTAAGAGTTATAAGGTATTGGAAGTAATAGACACATAAAGTATGACTGAAAGTCAAGTAACTGGAGAACAATGTAAAGATAAATGATTGAGAAGCCAAACAAAATGTAGTACTTGTAGATTCAGGCCAACATCTCCTACGGTTGAGTTTGGTAGAATGCTGCAGGGACAGCTGTCTCTGATTACTAGACCTGGATGATTAGTTCAGTCTGCTTTGGGCTAGGAGCAGATGCTCAGAGGTGTGGAAGAATTCTCTGTATACATCACATTGTCTTTTTAGAAAGGAATCTGATGGCATGGCATGTACCATCTTCAGTATTTGTTGTTTCATGTGTAAGAAGAGACAGGGTTATCCCATTTCCACATACTTTTCTGATTCACATACTCAGTTTCCATGTTGGAGAACCTTTAGCTTACAGCATGATTCTGTTTCTTCCAGGGATGTATATACATGCTTTAGCTGGGAGGTGTCAACGCCTTTCAGCTTTATTCCTTCCCGTGGCATGTTGGATCCAGGTCAAGAGTGCTCAATAAAGGTGACCTTTCAGCCTCATGCAGCTCTGGTGCATGATGTGTCAGCAACATGCAGCTTTGGAGAAACTCAGGAGCAGAAGTCCATGAGATTGACAGCTGTTGGTAAGGATGTGTAGACTCTGAAAGCAAGGGTACACAACATGGTATGGAAGAGAAGAGAGAAAAGGACCTTAGTTTTGTAGGCAAAATAAAGGCTTATGAATCTAGAAGAAACTGGACTCTAGAGCATCTAGAAAGTTATTTATACAGTCACCATGAAACACAGACAGGAGTTTGTACCTTTGTAGGCATTCTTACATGGCAGAATGGGAAGACATAAAAAAAAATTAGTATCTCCAGAAACTGGAAAAGATTATACAGGAGATAGAGAATTTGGCCATGCCGAGAAGGCAGACAACACTACACAATAGAGAAAGAGAGGTCTTACGCAGTGGCTGGTGACTTACATTTGGTGTTGTAAGGAAGACCAACAGGAAGGCGTAACAGAGCATTCTCAGAAAAGCAGATGATGTTGCAAAGAGGAAAAAAGGTAGATCTTTTACTTACCCCTTTGGGGAAACAGATGGAGTTACAGGGGTGGTATAGAGACAGATGTTTTGCTTGAACCCTCCACAAAGACAGGCATAGCAGGCTGATGTTGTCATTTAGCACTCCCTAGGAACACAGCAAATGTTACATAGGGGCACAGAATTGCTTTGCTTGCATCCTCAGGAAGATCATGGGGAAGAGAGGATGTGTGCATTTTAATCAATCATATACACAGACAAACCCACTATTTGTGTACACTGCAATCAGTAACACATACATGGATCAGTAGGATTGCAATCAGTAACACATACTGGGAAATTCAGCCCATCCGATCTTGAAAGCTAAGCAGGGTTGGCCTTGGTTAGTACTTGGATGGAAGACCATGAAGGAAGTCTGGGGTTACTACACAGAGATAGACAATGTTCAATCATCTGTGCCCATGTCACCTTAAAAAACCTATGGGGTTGCCATAAGTTAGCAATGACTTGTGACACTTTCCACCACAAGTTGCTTGGACATGGCTGGATCATGTTTATAGTAGATGTTTCACTTTGGATAATCCTATCTGGCTATTCCAGTTTAGGACTACCCTCATTATTCAAGGTGTTGACCCAGGTCTTGGTCAACCACTGTTTGATGCAAACTGAATTTCCACATACTTTCAGCGTAGGAAGCGCCAATAGTCTTGTTTTTTAATATTAATCTTTTCTTTTTTTTGCAGCCAAATATCCCCATCTGCTGGTGAAAGTGCCAGGAGACTCATGTGAAGAAACTGGGCATAGACATTTCCAGGATGTGCTCTGCTTTGGCTCTGTTGCTGTTGGTAGCACTGTGGAAAGATATGTGGAGATCTGCAATATATCTGTGGTACAGGAATTTTATTACTGAGTTTGACCAAGAGATTATTCACATGCATAAGCACATGTTCAAGAATACATGTCCAAGTTCTGTGTCATCTGTATATATAGCATGCTAATATTTACCCAGAAGATTCCAATAATTTTATGGTAGTGGTGTGGTAAAATCTTGGCATGTGTTGAAAAATTAGATATCGGGGATATGGTATATGATAGATTTATCTGGCTTGCATCAGATTGCTTCAAAGGCTCTACATGATTTGTACAGTTCATGTGTAAGTACATTTCCATAACGAACTCAGGGCCAATTAACATAATCATTTTGTGAGCTTATTTTTGAAGCCAAGTGGATTCTTTTTTCTTGCATGAACTCCTCCCCCCACAATGTTGTGCTTATTCCAGACACTGACCTGTAATTCCCTCATTGATCAAATTTCAGACAGTGATGCATTGCTGGTGCCAATCACCCATGAAAATTTGCCTTCGTGATGTTGAGTCTCAAAACCTACTATAGTGGATTCAGCCATTTTTTCAGAGTAGCATGTTAAGGAGTGCTGTAAAGCATGGGTGGGATAGTTTCAGTGTTGCATGGTCTCCTTTTTCCTTTTGTTAGTTAACTACCTGTGGTCTGTCAATATGCATTCTCAGGATGCATTTACAGTTAAGACACAATGAATCTGTGTCAGGTGATCCTGAATTTAGTCCAACATTCTTTGTAATATTTCAGCAATCAACAGGTGTTGGGTAGCTCACTAGAAATTAATTAGTGGTTGCTTGGTGGACTTTTGGTCTCCAAGACACATGTTTATAATAGGTATATTTGCCAGATTGCAAAAGATAGGTGTCAGAAGCCCTAACGTAGTCAGCCAAACACCAGGTCTTGTGGTTCAAACAAGAATAGCGTTTATTAGGAAGCTGCAATAGAAAGGTTACTGGAGCAGATACATTGTTCAGAATAACTTGGTTACACATAGCAAGCAGTTATACAGGGAAAGGGGGTGAATGGGGACCCCCCCTTCTACCAATCAGGGAATAACATGCGAATGGGAATCGAAAGTTACTACGCTAATGAAGTTCCCACCGCCCCCATTAATCTTAGCAAAGCTGCAGCTTTGAAAGCGATAGGAAAGCTCGCAGCTAGACTCTCCAAGGTCAAAATGTTCAGTCTACCAGAGATAGGGGTTGCCAGAGCCACATTCCATTCTCACACACCAGCTGACCCAGCTGAGCTCTGAGAAGTAGCAAGGTGTTTGAGCTGCCAGAGGGGTGAGTGGTATTTTTATTTATTTACTTTCAGCTGAGGTGCTTTAACTGAAAAGGTACTGTGTCAGGGACTGTATTTGGGAGTGTGTGGGTGAGTTGTAACAGACTCCTGACTGCTGGAGTTAGGGTGTGAAAGGGTCATTGTTTGCCTGTAATTAAGTGCTTGGGTGAGATTGAATAGCAGACTCCTGGCTGCTGGAGTTGGAGTGTGAAAGGGGCTTTGTTTGACCGTCATTAAGTGCCTTGGGTGATTTTGAGTAGCTGCTGGCCACACCCTCTCCTGGGAGACAATTCCATTTAAGGCAGGAAGTTTGCAAGAGGCACGAGCCTCTGGCACGAGCCGAAGGGCGAGGCTCTTTGCCTGTGGCTCTTGGCCTAGGGGCTCTGTAAGAAGCCCAGGAAGAGCCAGGAAGCCAGGACCTTGGCTCCTTGGTAAGGTAAGGTAAGTAGACTCCTACAACAGGAGCCATATAAATACAAAGGGTTTTAAAAGGGGGGTTATAGAAAAGTATTTGTTTAAAAACAATTATGAAGCCAGAATGCCAGCAGGGGGTTGGGGGCTATCCAGTGTTTTGCATGGAGTGTCACATGTATGACTATCTGCCCACTGGTCAGAAGTCTTGGGTGTGTGCTCGGTGCAAGGAGCTCCTGGTTCTCAGGGAGCGAGTTTGCTCCCTTGAGGCCAAGGTGGCTGACCTGGAGAAGCAGGGACAGTCAGTTAGGTGCACGGGGAAGACTCTCGGGGACTTGTTAGATATGTCCCACTCTGGATCTGGCAGCCCGGCTGCTGCCAGGGAGCATGAGGGTCAAGGGGAAAAGGGGCACCATGCTGAGGATAAGGGGAATGTGCCCTCAGAAGGGACCTCTTCTTCAGCTGGTGAACGGGTATCCTTTCGTACCAAGGAACCGTCCCTGGGAAGGGTGGGAGGGGGCTCTTGGTAGTTGGTGATTCGATCCTTAGGCAGGTAGACAGCTGGGTGGCGAACCCGCGTACTGACCGTATGGTGACTTGCCTGCCTGGTGCGAAGGTAGCGGACATTACGCGTGTTTTAGATAGGCTGGTAGATAGTGCTGGGGAGGAGCCAGTGGTCGTGGTGCACGTCGGCACCAACGATGTGGGGAAATGCAGTCGTGAGGTCCTGGAGGAGAAATTTAGGCTGCTGGGCAGGAAACTCAAGGCCAGGACCTCCAAGGTAGCCTTCTCGGAAGTGCTACCTGTTCCACGCGCAGGGCCGGAGAGACAGGCACAGATCAGGAGTCTCAATGCGTGGATGAGACGGTGGTGTAGGGGGAAGGGTTCAAGTTTGTTAGGCACTGGGATGCTTTTTGGGACAAGAGGGAGCTGTACAAAAGGGACGGTCTCCACTTGTCCCGAGAAGGAACCAGGCTGCTGGCGCTCAAAATCAAAAAGGTGGCAGAGCAGTTTTTAAACTGAATAATGGGGGAAAGCCGACAGGAGATGAAAAGTCTCTGGTTCGGGATGGCTCATCTCAAAGAGATGAAGGGGTAGCTATTACTTTTGTACAAGGAAATGGATTACAATTGTCCACTGAGACTGTGGCTAATGATAGGAACTGCCTGGCAAGGTCTCGAGGCAGCAAGAGGAAGGCTGTGGGCTTAACAAACGTGGGAAACTATAAGTGTTTATACACAAATGCTAGAAGTCTCCGAGGTAAAATCGGGGAGTTGGAATGCTTGGTGTTGGGGGGGAAATAGACATTGTGGGTATTTCAGAAACTTGGTGGGATGAGGAAAATCAGTGGGATACGGTGATTCCTGGTTATAAATTATATCGGAAGGATAGGGGGAAAGGGTTGGAGGTGGGGTGGCTCTGTATGTCAGAGAGGGTATACCATCCAGTAAGATTGAGAGGGTAAGAGAATTGGATTCCCTTCTGGAAATGCTATGGGTTGAAATAGTGGGTCCAAAAGGAGGCTTAACAGTGGGAGTTTGTTATCGCCCACCAGATCAAAAGATAGAGGAGGATTATAAAATGATGAATGAATTAAAGATAGCGGCTAGACGAAATAACTGTGTTGTAATAGGCGACTTTAACTACCCACACATTGATTGGGTCAATATGAGTTCTAGTCGGGAAAAAGAGATTGCGTTCTTAGACACTCTCAATGACTGTGCTGTGGAACAGATGGTCACAGATCCTACCAGGGGAGAGGCGATCCTGGATTTGGTCCTAAGTAACACCCAAGACCTGGTGAGAGATGTAAAAGTGACTGCACCACTTGGAAACAGTGACCATAATGTCATTGAGTTTAACATTTGTACAGATAGGGAGTTGCCCAAAAAGACTGACGCAACCACTTTTAACTTTAAAAGGGGTAACTTCTCTGGTATGAGGGGACATGTGAGGAAGAAATTGAAAGGAAGAGTGGAGAAGGTCAAAACCATTGGGGAAGCTTGGAGACTATTTAAAAAGACAATCCTAGAAGCTCAGAAAAAATATATACCGCAGGTTAGGAAAGGTACAAATAGGTATAGAAAAAAGCCTGCATGGTTAACAAATAAAGTAATGGAAGCTGTAAAAGGTAAGAAGGATTCCTTTAAGCGGTGGAAAGCTAGTCTTAGTGAGGTTGATAAAAGGGAACACAGACTATGGCAAATAAAATGCAAGTCTGTGATCAGGCAAGCAAAAAGGGAATATGAGGAGCATATCGCAAAAAACATAAAGACCAACAATAAAACTTTCTTCAAATACATTAGAAGTAGGAAGCCAGCCAGGGAGGCAGTGGGGCCCTTGGATGACCAAGGGGTAAAAGGAGTAGTGAAGGATGATAGGGAAATGGCTGAGAAGCTGAATGCATTTTTTGCCTCTGTCTTCACTGTGGAAGAGGAGAAGTGTTTGCCCACTCCAGAAGCACTGATTTCGGGAGGGGTTTGAAAGACCTGAATCAGATTGCGGTGACAAGAGAGGAAGTCCTCCGACTGATGGACAATTTAAAAACTAATAAATCACCAGGCCCGGATGGCATTCATCCGAGAGTTCTGAAAGAACTCAAATGTGAACTTGTGGATCTCCTGACAAAAATATGTAATCTTTCTTTAAAATCTGCCTCCATTCCTGATGACTGGAAGGTAGCTAATGTCACTCCCATCTTTAAAAAGGGCTCCAGGGGAGATCCAGGAAATTACAGGCCAGTCAGTCTGACATCGATACCGGGTAAGTTGGTGGAAACTGTTATTAAGGAAAGAATTAGTAGGCACATTGATGAACAAAAACTATTGAGGCAGACTCAGCATGGGTTCTGTAAGGGAAGATCTTGTCTCACTAACCTGTTAGTGTTTTTTGAGGAGTGAACAAACATGTGGACAAGGGGGACCCAATAGATATTATTTACCTTGACTTCCGGAAAGCTTTTGATACAGTTCCTCATCAAAGGCTCCTAAGTAAGCTCAATAGTCATGGGATAAAAGGACAAGTCCTCTTGTGGATCAAAAACTGGCTTATAAATAGGAAACAGAGAGTGAGTATAAATGGGAAACTCTCTCAGTGGAGGGTGGTAAGCAGTGGGGTACCACAGGGATCAGTACTCGGTCCCATGCTTTTTAACTTGTTTATTAACGATTTGGAATTGGGAGTAAGCAGTGATGTGGCTAAATTTGCAGATGACACGAAGTTGTTCAGGGTGGTGAAAACCAGGGAGGATTGTGAGGCACTCCAAAGGGATCTGTTGAGGATGGGTGAGTGGGCGTCAACGTGGCAAATGGGGTTCAATGTGGCCAAGTGCAAAGTGATGCACATTGGAGCCAAAAATCCTAAATATAAATACACGTTGATGGGGTCTGATCTGGCAGAGACTGACCAAGAGAGAGATCTTGGAGTCGTAGTGGATAACTCGCTGAAAATGTCTACACAATGTGTAGCTGCAATAAAGAAGGCCAACGCTATGCTGGGGATTATTAGGAAGGGAATTGATAACAAATCAGCCAGTATCATCATGCCCCTGTATAAATCATTGGTGCGACCTCATTTGGAATACTGTGTACAGTTCTGGTCACCACATCTCAAAAAGGATATTATAGCATTGGAAAAAGTGCAGAGAAGGGCAACTAGAATGATAAAAGGGTTGGAACACCTTCCCTATGAAGAAAGGTTAAAATGCTTGGGGCTCTTTAGCTTGGAGAAACGACGGCTGAGGGGTGACATGATCGAGGTTTATAAGATTATGAATGGGATTGAGCAGGTTGAGAAAGAAGTACTTTTCTCCCTTTCTCACAATACAAGAACTCGTGGGCACTCTATGAAATTGCTGAGCAGTCGGGTTAGAACAGATAAAAGGAAATACTTCTTCACCCAAAGAGTGATTAACATATGGAATTCACTGCCACAGGAGGTCGTGGCAGCTGCAAGCATGGACAGTTTCAAGAGGAAATTAGATAAACATATGGAGCAGAAGTCCACCAGTGGCTATTAGCCACAGGGTATAGAATGAGAACTCTCAGTCTGGGGCAGGTGATGCACTCTATTCTTGGTGCTGGAGGGGGCAGCAGTGGGAGGGCTTCTGGTGCCCTGGCCCCACTGCTGGACCTCCTGATGGCACCTGGTATATTTTGGCCGCTGTGTGACAGAGTGTTGGACTAGATGGGCCATTGGCCTGATTCAACATTGGCTTCTCTTATGTTCTTATGTTCTTATGTTCTTATGTTAACACCCCTACGATCCCAACCTCCCGCCCGTCACGCCACCATGGCGCCCATAGCCATCCTCCCCTCCCCTCCATCCATCATGGCAGGACTACCTGACAATAGGTACTCCATGGGTCAGACTCAGTGGTTCCTCTAAGCTGAGTTAGAGTGAGCTAGCTCACAATTTTTTAGCCTCCAGCTCATGCATTTTTGTCTTAGCTCAGGAAGGATAGCTCTTTAGCAGACTAATATATGCAGTAGCCAAATCACTTGCTCACAACTTTAATGCCAGTAGCTCACAAAGTAGAATTTTTGCTCACAAGACTCCACAGCTTAGAGGAAGTATTGGTAAAAAAAATAATTTAATCTGCTTCATGGACATATTTCTATGGTAAACCCTATTCTATGTCCAACAGCTTCCTGAAGTCTTTTCTTTCCATCTTTCACTGAGTCAGTCTTACCATATTAGGTTGAATATTTTTCCAATTTCCTTCCTGCTGACTGTTAGATGCATTGGTATAGTAAGCCAGTAATCTCTATCATATATAATAGAGTGCACAAGGGCTACACGCAACAGTAGCTTCTTGGTTCTGTATGTGCCAGCAAAGTTACAGTGTTACACAGAGCCATTTGTCAGTTTCAAACTAATAAGAATCCTTCATTCACGTAACTGCATTCTAGATAGTGCAGGCTGAGAGATAGCGAGGACTCAGAATAGTAGTAATTTGGTCATAAGCTGTGAGGCATTTGCAAGCTGTTTTGCAGATAAAGTATTGTCACTCTGCCATGACCTCCCAGCCAACGTTGACACAGTTCATGAACTGGAGGCCCCTTGGCCATCTTTAGATTCGCTTTTTGACAATTCCAGCCAGCTCTCTTGAGCCCATGTTGACAGGATCCTGGGTGCTGTTAGGCTGACCACCTGCCTCTTAGATCTGTGAAAGCCAGGGATGAGGTTCCCTGGAAGATATCATCAATCTGACTCTGGGTTTGGGGGTCTTTCTGGCAGGACTGAAGGAGGTGGTGGTTGTCCCGCTCTTAAAAAAACCCCAACTTTAGACCCTATGGATCTGGCCAATTACCGCCCAGTCTCGAATCTTTCATTTCTGGGTAAAGTAGTTGAGAGAGTGATGGCAGAACAGCTCCAGAAATTCCTGGATGACACATCGGTGTTGGATCCATTCCAATCCATCTTTCATCCCGGCCATGGGATGGAGACGGCGCTGGTTGCCCTCACAGACAATCTCTGCAGGCAGCTGGATCGAGGCGGGTCAGCACTGTTGATATTATTCAGTCTTACAGCAGCATTCGACATGATTGACCATTGTCTACTGACCCACCACCTCTCTGATGCTGGAGTCCATGGGGTAGCCTTGCAGTGGTTTGCCTCATACCTCCACGGTCAGGAACAGGGGGTGGAGTTGGGAGAGACTATGTTCCTAGTATGCAGCGTTCCTCAAGGAGCACTTCTCTCTCAGATGTTATTTAACATCTTATGCACCCCCTCACCCAGCTGGCATGAAGTTTTGGGCTGGGATGTCATCAGTATGCTGATGACAGCCAGCTATTTATGATGATGGGTGGCCGACCAGACACCATTCCCGTGAACATAGCCGAGGGTTTGGAGGCCATGGTAAAGTGGTTAAAGCAGGGTTGGTTGAAACTGAATCCTGATAAGACAGGTTCTGTGGCTGGGTGGGGGAGCCACAGTTGGGTTGCAAACTCCCGACTCTTGACAGAGTGCCCCTAACACCAGCATTGACCATCAGGAGTCTGGGCATAACTCTGGATGCCTCCTTATCAATGGAGGCCCAGTTTGCGAAGGTTGCCAGGTTAGCATTTCTCCAACTGCACCAGGTCAGGCAACTTGACTCACTGTGACCTAGCCATGGTAATCCATGCAACGGTCACCTCCAGGATAGACTACTGTAACTCACTCTATGCAGGCCTACCCTTGAGACTGACCCAGAAGCTCCAACTGATCAAGAATGTGGCCGTGCAGGTCCTTATGGGAACCCCTCAGATGGCACATATTCACCCTGTCCTGCACGAGCTACACTGGCTTCTGGTAGAACACTGGATCGGGTTCAAAGTGCTGATTTTGACTAAGGCCCTTAGCAGTCAGGGATCCACATACCTTTGGGAGAGCCTCTCTCAGTATGCTCCCAGAAGAGCATTATGCTCAGGTAGTAAGAACCTCATTATGGTCCCTGGTCCGAGAGAGATCCAGCTGTCCTCAACCAGAATCAGGGCTTTTTCAGCCTTGACTCCTACCTGGTGGAACACTTTGCCGGAGAACATTGGTGCCCTGTGGGATTTGTTACCATTTTGCAGGGCATGTAAGGCAGAACTGTTCTACCAGGCATTCGGTTGAGGACAGTGATGGTACAGCATGTAATCTGGCACTTTCATACCCTCCATTCACTGTAAGCCCCCCCAGGAGGCTTTTGAAATCTGAAATTTTCTTGTCATCTTGGAATGGATTGAATTATTGATGATGTATGCGCTGTGTATTTTATTGTAGAATTTTAACTTCTAGTTATTTATTGTATGTTCCTTTCTGTTGTTAGCCACCCTGAGCCCTTCTTGCAAGGAAGGGCAGCCTGAAAAGTCAAATAAATAAATAAATAATTGAAAGGCATTGATGGCTATGGATCTTCCCTGCTTTCACTTCCCTTGTCCTGCAACTGTTTCAATCCCTGGAAAGTGAGCAATGATCTTTGATGTCTATTTGCAGTATCGCCTGACAGGGCTAGAGATGTGAAGGCACAGGAAAACGTTCAGTATTATAAAGTGTTCAGTGTCATAAAGTTTTGTATTCAATAATGTTACTAGTTCTCTTGAGACTTGAGTTTGTGTCCAAATAACTCATTTTCTTTCTTTTACTATGAAATTTGTGTTTCCTGTTTTCAACTTTTTTCATGCTTTTATGGTGGCAAAAACTAAGGTGCCTGTACAAAAGCAGCATAGAGTGCAGCAGTCTGCAGTGCTCTTCAGCAGGATGCATGCTGGATAGGACAGTTTCGTGTACTACGTTATAAATGATGCATTTTATATTGTTAAAGCAGTAAAATAAATTTAGGCTTGATAAGAAATAAGTATTGCATGTATTTCCGGTTCCCCCAAATTTCTGTTTGTGTGTGTGTGTGTGTGTGTGTATGTGTGTGTGTGAAGTGCTGTCAAGTTACAGCTGACTTATGCTTCAGGAGTGGAAATTTTGCACAGGACTTCACAAAATTCTGTTTACTCTCTTTATAAGAACTGAGAATATTGATCTGATTGCCTCCTGGTGCATTTCCACTATTTAGCCAAAGTGGTTTGCATGGGAATCTCCCAAATGTTCCTTTGGCTCAGATTCTGCTGACCTAAGCTACAGTTTGCAGGGCAGGCTTTTCTCTCCTCAAAGAGAAAGATGTAACCCTGTTTGTTTCTTGGTAGGTTAATGCTCCATTCCGGATTGAAAGATCAAAGGAATTAATGCTTCGTGATTGTGACTTCTCTTGTGATGTCACCCAAGCCACCGTCTCAGCTGCTGGGAAGTTTCTCATCCCCTTGCGTTTCAGCCCAAGGATTGTGGGTATGAACAGTGTGGACTATTTCACAGTTGCACCTGCTGGGAATGTGACACGTTCTGTCCTGAAGCTGACAGGATCATGCAAAGGTACAAGGCACTGAGAAACCTTTTGATTCTCCATGCTGTATTAAAACATACCTACTAGTATTTCTCTCTTGTTTCTGCTGATCCCCTCAGAGGTAGGTTGTAGAATCTTTCTGAATATTGGACTATGGCCAGGGCACGTATGTGAAATTTTGCATGGAAAGTTCAGCCATGTGTATGTGCTACGTGTATCCCACAATTAACGATTAATTGGTCTTTTAGATTCTCCATGGAATGTAGTAAATTACAGCTAGAGACCATTTTGTTTGGATTCATACTGTTTTCTACTTTTGTTATTTTCAACATTTTATTGCTGCTGGCTTGCAGGTCACCTCCTATGATTCAGGGCACTATAGCCCATTTCTAGTATCCATTTCTAGCAAGAGACAAAATTTTGCATTCTTTGCAGAAGAAAGCTGACTCTTCCTTTCACTAGTCAGTGAAGGAATTTTAAATTTATTTTATTTTATTGGACTTGTATCCTGCCCTCCCGGAAGCAGGCTGTGTCTTTGATATTGTATGAATGAGAATGTGTCTGTAGCAATATTTGGGAGTACTGCTGAATACCCAAGGAAAAAGGTGATCAAGAGCAATCACTTTTATAGCCGTAAGCATAACAATCAAATTCAGAGTAAGAAAAAGACAGGAACCACGAGTATATAAGCACATTGCATTCCCAGTGTCAGCAGCAACATGTGCTGTTTTTCTTTTGCCATCAAGTCAAAGCTATTTTATGGTGACCCTGTAGGGTTTTCAAAGTAAGAGGCATTCAGAGGTGGTTTGCCATCCCCTGCCTCTGTGTCAGGACCCTAGTATTCCTTGGAGGTCTCCCAACCAAGAACTAGGCAGGGCCGGCCCTGCTTAGCTTCTGAGATCTGACAAGATTGGGCTAGCCTGGGTCATCCAGGTCACAGTGTGAAAATTGCCTTGTCTGTCATTACAGGTCCTGGAGTTTCTCTTCAGCATCCTTTTGTCTACTTCAGCTGCATTACCCTGGGGGAGAGCTTAACTCAGCCCTTAAACATCACCAATACTTCTGATGTCCCAGCCTATTATCAATTTGACATTGACTGCAGACAGAGTATCTTTTATATTGACTGCCCATGTGGAATATTGGCTGGGATGTCCACTATTACACTGAAGGTGATCTTCCAGCCCACCTATCCAATGATTTATTACCGAAGAGTGGTTTGCCTTGTACATCACCAGGTAAGCGTACTGGGTTCCAGGGCTATTTTTGGGCAGGAATGGAGTTCCGGCTGGCTCCCGAGATGGCCACGCCCAGCAGGAACTCATTAGCATAATAGGCCACACCCAACAGCAGAAACTCATTAGGATTGGGTACATTAGGGGTGTGAGGCCTAACATGCAAAGGAGTTCCTGCTACAAAAAAAGCCCTGGGTTTTGACAACAAACAAGGTAAACAGAATAAGAAGCAAAAGGTGGGTGTGGCTGGATGACCACACTCCTGGTAACATGGGGGTGTGGCCTAATATGCTAATGAGCTGTGCTATCAGAGGTGTGGCCTAATATGCTAATGAGTTCCTGCTGGTCTTTTTCTACAAAAAAAGCCCTGCTGGGTTCTGTCTTCCACTGAAGTGTTGCTCTTGGTTGTGTTTCCTGCTGTCGAAGATGTGGTGTTTGAGAAGTGTTCCGTCAGGAGAACAGGATCATGTCTTTTGATTGGCTGCCATGCTTACACAGAATAATTCCTGCTGTCTTATTGCTTTCTTTTACATAGCACGTCAGCTTGACAAAACACCTGTTTTGATCTTTGCTCAGGAAGGAAGGCTCTAGAGCAAACTAATATATGCAGTGGCCAAATCATTTACTCACAACTTTAATGCTAGTAGCTCACAAAGTAGAATTTCCCTCTAAGCTTTAGAGCCTTGTGAGCAGAAATTCTCCTTTGTGAACCAAAAATGGTGCTAACTTTAAAATTGTGAGCAGGCCTACATTTTTTAAAAAAATGTCAATTACAAACATGTAAAACATACAAACCTGAAATATAAATAATTATCATTAGTATTACTGATCGTATATTTATATGGAACTTAGATTTGTATTACTTATACAATTCTTTTAATCTGTATTTTAGGAGTGATTTAAACATTATAACTGTAAACAGAATCAATTCAAATTTCATTACAGAATAAAAGCAGCCTTGAGCTTCTGGCACAACATCTTATTTATTTCCTGAATTTTTTTTCTTGAAAGTGGAATATTTTGGCAAGCCATATTTTCTAGCTCCCTCAGTGGTTACCAAATGAGCACACAATAGACACCACTTGCAAGGGGGAGAGCACACTAAAAACCGTCTGGAGTACACAAACCCTCTTCTGTCACAAGCATAAAGTCAAAGCACAAATCCCTCAGCCTAATTTGTTTTGCAGTGTTTTAAGGGGAAAAAAATGATTGTGGAAACTAGTCACATAAACCATCTAAAGCTCCTTGGAGGAAGAATAGGATAAAATTGCAATAGATCAGAAACAAGAAAGGCATAAAGCTCCTCTTCATTTGTTAGTTTTTCACTCCATCTAAATATATATGCCCCTTTTCACTGTGCAATTATATATTACACATGCAGAGAGAGCCCACACGTGTGTGTGTGAGAGAGTGCATCAGGCAAGAATAAAAGCCGCCTTGAGCAGCTGGAATAATTTGGCAAGCCATATTCTCTAGCTCCCTCAGTGCTTACCAGATGAGCACCCTGTGCCTTACCCACCGACCTCGATAATCCCTTGCAGCTGTAAAGGCCACTGAGTGGGAGAAAGGAGGGCGCACGTGGCCTGCCCCCCACCTCCATTCCTGGCTTGAACACCACTGAGCAACGCAGCACACACACCAAGACACCAAATCAATATAACTTTGTTGGCCTTAAAGGTGCTACTGGACTCAAACACGTTGCTGAGGGGAAGAAAAGGAGGATGTGTGCAACCTCCCCCCCCATCCCTGGCTCTGACACTACCAGGCCCCCGGAGCACACACACACCCTAAATAAATACAACTTTGTTGGCCTTAAAGGTGCTACTGGACTTAAATAGATTGCTAAGGGGGAGAAAGGGCATGCCCATGGCCTCCCCCCGCCTTCATCCCCGGCTCCAACGCCACTGGATCCCACCAGCTCGGCCACACACACACTGACAGTGCTGGCCACAGGAGGCCCATGGAGGGGCCACCAAGAGGGAGAAAGTGGAGAGGGCGACTCACCTCTGTTCTGTCTTCCCGTGGTGGGGCAGGGCAGCAGGAAGATGGTGACAGAACGGGTTAGGCAGTAGGCAGCAGCTTGCAGAAGGCAAATCTCTTGAGTGGCAGGGTGAGGACTGCTGGCACAGGTGCCAGCACCCCCCTTTGTAGGGCCTACAGGCCCTGGCTGAGGAGGTTGGGGCCAACCCACGAGGACCCCTGTGTTGAGCTAATGAACTCTGCTCTGGGTGGGGGGGGATCAGTGTGCCAGCATATTCTGGTGCACATTAGCAGGAACCCTGTATGAGGATGACACTTAGCTCTACCTAGCCCTTCCAGATGATTTCAGGGGCATTTTGGAGTGAATGTGAACTAATAACCTGAAGCTTCATCTTGACAAGATGGAAGCACTACTGGTGAGTGGAAGGTCTGACTTGGGGTTTAAGGTGTTGTCTGTTCTGGATGGGGTTGCACTCCCCTTGAAGGAAAAGGTCCATAGTTTTGGAGTGCTCTTTGACCCAGGCCTACTGTTGGATAAGAAGGTTGCACCTGTGGCCAAAAAGTGCCTTTTACCAGCTTTGACTGGTAAGCCAGCTGTAGCCTTTCCTGGGCAGGAAAGATCTAGCCTGTGTGGTACTTGCCTCGGTTACATCTAGATTAGATTACTGCCGTGCCCTCTGTGTGAGGCTGCCCTTGAGACGCATTTGGAAACTTCAGTTGACCCTGAGGGGCTGCCTCCTCCCTTATGAACCTGCTTGCCCACTGTTGTCATTTTCACAAGCCCTGGTCAGGGAGCTTCTGCCTTCTGAGATTAGGCAGGTGGCAACCAGGAGAAGGAATGTCTCGGTCATGGCATTAGAGCTCTGGAACTCTCTCTTCAGGAAGATTTGTCTGTCATGTTCTGTTGCCATTCTCTGCCAGTGGGTGAAGACTTTTTTGTTTGGTTTGTTATTCCCTTAGTGATCCCTCCTTCCTAAACCAATGTTTTAATTACTGTTTTTATGTCTTTCTATGTATTTAAATCTTCTAAATTTGCTTTAATAGTGTGTTGTGGGGGATTTTCTTTTTAAATGTGATTTTATCATGTATAATGCACCAGGGTTAGCTCCTCTGGTGGACTTTATGAAGGCAGAAAGGGCAAGATATAGGTTTTGTAAATAAACAAATAAATTGTAAGGTCTTTGTTACAGAACACCAGTATAGTCTAATCTAAACAGAAGGCAGCTGTCCAGAATGTGTAACATCACTATTCTTGTAATGGTTCGAATTGGCTTTGAGAGCCAGTGCCAGCTGAAATACCTAGGTTGCATATACTATGAGGATTGGGATAAAATAGCTTATCTTACTTCTAAAGTAGTGGTTTGTGATCATGCACAGCTAGCATTGTGCACCAACTAGAGTTTGGGCTGTGGACATGGGAAACTCATGTTCAAATCCTAGCTTGGCTATGAAGCTCATTAGGTGACTTTGGGCACGTCTTTTCTCTCAGCCTAGCTAAACTCACAAGGTGGTCATGAGGCTTAAATGCTGTTTTCAGTCCTTGGAGAGAGGTTGGGATAAACATAATAAAATAAATGCACTTAGTGCTCCACCCCTGCCTTTCTCATTATGGCAAAAATACTGGCCCAGATCTGAAAAGTGTATCCATAAGATGAGGATTAGAATGAGTGTGCAGTGGTTAGCCCTTTAAATGCTACCTTAGTGAAATGGGAGCTGCTTTTCCTCAAACGCTTTCTATATTGCTGGTATAACATTCAAATGATGTAACCACATGTATAGTGGTTTATCACAGAGAGCTTTCCCGTGGAATTGTACACCCAATCCTGACATGCTGATGCTGTATTTTTGGCTGGTCCTTTAGCCATATGGTTGAGTTATTTAAGTTGAAAAAATCACTCCCAGACAGTTACGGTAATATTTAAAGGGCCCATGATGCCACATATTCATAAAGAAGAGTGACAGAGCTATAATCTTAACTAGAATGCAGGCAAAGTTATTTTTCCCCTCTGTATTTCTGATGCCTCTTAGGAGCCATTGTTCCTAGATTTGTTTGGAACATGCCACTCAGACACAATGAAACCAGAAATTCTGAAACTGAAGGACCTTACAAGATACAGGACGCATATGGCCCGAGGACTGACCTTTTACCCACCAGATGTCCTGGGTACCATGCTGAGGGAAGGCAAACTGCTGCTGGATGAAAATGGAGCCCTCACACTCCCACCAGAGGTGAAGTATGTCTGTGAGTGGGACCAAGATTACCCTGTTCTGCTCCCATGACTATGGATGTCCAATATGAATACTGTCTTGGTGCCCCATGGATTTGGAGAGACCCAAATTGCTTATGATGTTTTTGCAATTGTATGATAGCCATGTGCTTACTCTGAGTGCACTATCATTAAAGGATGTCTACTGTGAAGCTGGAGCTGCGGTGGCTCAAGTGGTTAAGACACTGAACTGCAGGCTGTGGAAGGTCAGTAGTTCAGCAGTTCAAGACCCGAGAGTGCCACATGACAGGGTGAGCTCCTGTCTCTAGTTCCAGCTCCTGCCAAACTAGCAGTTCGAAAGCAAGAAACTGCAAGTAGATAAATAGGTACCACTTCGGTGGGAAGGTAACAGAGTTCTGTGCACCTTGGTGTTTAGTCATGCCGGCCACATGACCACAGAAACGTCTTCGGACAGCGCTGGCTCTTCGGCTTTGAAACGGAGATGAGCACCGCAACCCTAGAGTCGGATTCGACTGGCTTTCGAGCAAGGGAACCTTTACCTTTACCTTACTGTGAAGCTGCTAAACATTGTGGGCCTTTGAAATACTATAGGGATATGGATTTTCTTGTGGATGGGCATCCTTCTGTCATTCATTTCTTACTTTCTACTAAAGTGGCCAGAGAAACTTGCCAGGGTCACATGAACTCATGTCCATTCTGACTGGTCAGTTATCTTCAGTACATCTTCAGTTTAGTCAGAGATATCTCTCCTTTGTTTCTAGATGCTGGAGGGCAAGGCACCTGAGGAATATCCTTTACTTGACCCCATGGTTGAATACTTCCATGATGGGGTAAACAATGACCTCACTGTGTTTCCTCCTCATGTCAACCTGAGCACCAAGGAGTTTGATTTTGGCTGCTGTGCAAAGCTTCAAAATATACAGCCACTTCCTCTTTGCCTGACCAATTGCACAAAAGGAAAGATCACTATCAAATGGACAAAGAAGACAGAGAGTCCCTTCCAGGTGGCCCCAGATAGTTGTGACATCCCGCCTCTAAAATCCATGGCTTTCTGTGTCACTTTCCAGCCTCCTCAGCTCAACTCTTTGTATGCAGCAGAACTAGAAGGGTTTGCCTTCTACAAGGTGGGTAGGAATCTGTCAAAGGCATTTATAGCATGGAAATTACGATTTGGTTTTTATAACTGATTGTGAAGGTGCCAAGAAAAAGATTGTTCACAGCTTGGTCTGGGGGATTGGCTGGTGGAGACACTGTGTATGAGTTGCCTTCAGTAACATGAATCATCCATGTCCACTGAGAAGAGGACAAGTTTTAAAATGGAGCTAGCAATCAACCTGGGATTTCTTCTGAAGGGCTGTTGTCTTCCCTTTCTGTTGAAAGCCTACAGCTGAAGGGAGGAATATATATTTTTCAAAAATAAATATAACTAGAATTCTGACTGGATACCTGCTGTGGTATCCTTCTAATTCAACAAGTCTTGCCTTACCCCATCTCTTATTGCTGATAGGTGTTGCGGAACTACAACAATATTGAAGAGCCCACCACCATATGCCCATCCTGGAGCTTCACCATCCGCTTGCGTGGACATACTTTTGAACCTGGGCGACAACATTTCATCCCACAGTATACTTTGGACTGCCACAAGGTGAGCAATATGGCTTTCTTCCCTTGGGATGGTTTATTTGTAGTCCACCTCTATCTGACTGCAGAGTGGAAGGGATTCATCACTAATCTTCATTTCTTTCTTGAAGAAGTACTTTGCAGGCTTTTAGTTCAGGCACAGTCTTGATAAATTAATCTCTGTTTCCAGTTTACAAAAAGGAAAATTATTCTGAAAAATCATGCAGAGTTCAAGGATATCTGTTGGCATAGACTAGGCATAGTTATGAACTGAGTTATACTGAGTTAAAAGCAATCTTTTTATCCATTTGACAACGCCGGCTTTCTTCCCACTTCTGCAAACTTGCAAATGTGCTCAGAAGCTTGCTTTTGGGTTTTGTTTTTGTTTTTTGCTCTCTTTCCTCATTTACTTTAGAGAAATCCAGCCTGTGGTTCTGCATTAGCATTTCTTGGCTGGTGCCTTTATCCAGCTTTATGACAGCAGAGGTCAGTAGAGGCCCACTTATAATTTCATATGGATAACACAATTTCCATAGTATTGCAAGTGTGTATGATTCTGTGGGATTCCTGTTTCGTTAGTTCTTGGAATAATGTGGGCCAGGTCTGTTAATATTCCTGTTGTGCAAATGGGAGGCAGATTTTATAAAATTTCACTGCAAGAAAGTGTCCAAGGTTGGGTGTGAACTCAATGGCCAGACAACAATTGTAAAATATTTCACACAGGGCTGTCTTTGAAGATTGTTCAAAAATTACAGCAGCTCTAAAATTTGGTTGTTGGTTGGGGCAAGTCAATAGGAGCATGTTTCTCCTATTTTGTTGTAATCTGCCCTGATTGTCATTTAATATCCAGGCCCAGTTCTGGGTGCTGATAATGACCTTTAAAGCCCTAAGTCGTCTGGGAACAGCACATGAAAACAACCCTTTTTAAGAGACACTTTGAATTATAGGGACTTGAATTGTTTCTCTAATTATGAACTGCTATTCTTTCAAGCGGGAAGAATTGAGTAGTTTTATTGAATGGTTAATATTACTTTGCTAATGCTGAAACTGATTTTATGGCTGCTTTTTCTGCTGAGTAGAAAGGGGGGAGCACACCAATTTAGAGATATATTCCCAGTGCACCATTGTTTTTTCTTCTTTGATTTGCTGTGTCTTCTATTGATGGTGATGATGAGAGTGTTGGCTGTGTTTCTTTGTACTGTTTTGCTAACTTTTGTTGTAAACTGCCTATGTAGGATGGAAGGGTGAAAATAAGTGGTTTAAATAAATAAAATCTTTAGTCTCTGAACTGCTCATGTCCCCCACAATTACCTCTCACATGGGTGTAGACCAGAGGCCATTTTGTAGAAAAAGAGGTGCAAGAGCTCATTTGCATAACTCATTTGCATATGCCACACCCCCTTGCAAAGGGCAAGCATGCAAGCATGCCTGGGTTCCCTGCCTGATCTTCTCCAGGTGGCCCGTGGTGGCCCTGCCTGATTTTCTCCAGGTGCCTCATGGCTGTATGGCACCTAGAAAAGATCGGGCAGGGAACCCAGGCATGTTTAAAATGCCTTTCTCTCCCTTCCCCATCTGGGGAAGGGAAAGAAAGACATTTAAATTCCCCCAGGTGGTGGGGGGCTTTGCAGGCCTAATGTCAGAAAGCTTATTTGATGTGTCTCACTGAATCCATTGTTGTGTGTTCCCTAACCTGCTTTGCGCTTGCGTAGGTATGCAGGCAGTAACGTGGGAGCTTCTTCCCTGCCGCTTTTCCTTATCTCGGTGGCCTTGAATGTAGGCTTTGGGCTATTCTTGTGTTGATGAGAATTTTCCAGTTCTGGGAGGGTGAAGGGAGGAGGGGAGTCGTCTCCCGCTCATGAAGTAAATCTCCCGCCGGGAGTTTCCCACGCGCGCGCTCATAGCTTATTCGCTGGCCGCTGTTATGCATCACACTATAAGTTTGCTTGCATTGCTTTTGCCCCCCATTCCTGACAATGACCTCCTACTGTGGGTTTTAGCATTGTAATCCAAATAAAGCCTTTCTTTTAAAAAGAATGCCTGGACCTACTTGCTTTTGAACCTGACAGAAATTGTCAGGAATCATCATCATCAATTCCCCACCTTCAGCACCTGCCTTCCACCACGATGAGCGGGGCTGGGGGGAACACCGGTAACGGTCCCAGTGACTACCACACCGGTAACCACGGTCCCGGTCACCACCGTGGCAACTCCAGTGACCACCATTCCGGTTACCACCGTTGTTCCAGTGACTACGATTCCGGTAACTACAGCAGTGATCCTGTCCTCCACGGCCAGACCGGTCACCCCTCCATTGATCAGCACAGTGGGAGCCTCGTACACTCTCCCGATCTACAGCCCGGCCGGGCCAACGCAGAGTCATGGAGGAGCAGTCCCACGAACCTACGTCCTGGGGGCCCCAACCCCTTGGGACAAGGGGGTGACCTACAGAAGGTCGCGGGATTGGACTAAGAACCTGTTGGACACTACCCAGACGACCTGGTCCCTGCCAGGGAGCCAGAGCCGGGACAGCTTACTGGATCCACGAGGAAGTTTTGGACTTCCCCAAGGACGGATGTCGCGTGGATCTCCCAGGTCGGGGTCTAGCCCCGATGCGGATGCTCGCATGGACTCTATTCAGGATGATACCCGACGCTTGATGCGGGATATGGGCAAGCTAATGCAATCCCTACCGCAGATGATGGATCAAGCAATTCGAGCCCACCCGCTAACTCAACCAAGACCGGCACCAGCACCTGCGCCGCCAGTTTTGCCAGCCCAGCCAGCTCCTGGCCAACCTCCGCCGGCTGGTCCATTGCCAGGAGGACCCGGGCCCGGGCAACCAGGACCTATCCAGCCACTGACCATACCCCCGCCTCCGATCCCAGCTCCAGCGCCCCCCCGCCGCCAGTTCCAGCACCCATAGTGGGCCCCGTTCCTCCGGTAATACGACCCAAGGACATGCTGGAGATTACATTCGACAGGGACCCCGAGATGGTGTCTTTTTTCATATTACAAGTCGGGAAATTCGTACAGAGATGGGGCTGTGTGTTCCCGGATGAAGAACAACAGGTGGAATTTATCGCTTCAAGGTTCCGGGGAAGTGCTACCAGCTGGTACGTGGCCCTTCACGATCTGGAGGCTGCGGAGCTGGGGAATGTTGATGACTTCATGTGGGCTCTGAGGAATCGTTTCGAGGACCCGGGAGCGGCCCAGAAAGCAGAAGCTTCCCTCCGCACTTTTAAACAGGGCAAACTGACTGTGCGGGAGTATTCACGAGAATTTCAACGGCATGCAGTGAAAATTCGAGACTGGACGGACGCTGTGCTGGCCCAACAATACCGAATGGGACTGGCGGTAGATGTCCGCAACAATGTTCTCAGCTCTAAGGAGCCCCGCACCCTCCAAGGATGGATGGAGGAAGCCGAGAAAGCTGAAAGCCACTTGCGTGTCATGAAACTGGACTTATCTCTAGGAAACAACCGTCCGAGCACTTCGGCGGTCCAGAGCAGGACCAGGCCAATCTCCACCCAGATTGGTGTGAGAGACCAATGCATGCGACAGGGCCTGTGTCTGTGATGTGGAGAGAAGGGACATTTTGCAGCAGCCTGCCCCAGAGGGGATTCCAGCAGAGCCCTACCCCAAGAGGAACCCAGACGCTGGACAACTCCTACTCCGAGGAGGGGCACCGCAAAGCCACGCAATCCACGAGCCCTTTTTGCCAATCCCGATCCGGCGGACGCCATGATTTTGGAAGACGAGGAGAGTGAGATGCAGGGAAACGAATTGGTCCTGTTTGTGAGTGGCGCTACACCACAGGACCCTGCCCCTGAGGCGCCTAAATTGGTGAGCAATTACCCCTCTCTCTTCTTTGTGACTGTACTTATAATGAACCCAGCAATGATGACCCACATTAGGGTTCGAGCTCTCATTGACTCGGGGTGCGGGAGGGATTTGATAAACCCATCACTGGTAATGGGACTCGAGGCAGCGGTTGTCAGTCTAAAAGACCCCATTACCTTTACCCAAATGGATGGGTCGCCAATGAAGGAACCGTGCCGATTTGAGACTATCCCATTAAGGGTAGGCACTGGGGAACACTGGGAGCCACGTTCTTTTGTAATCGCCCCCCAAGCTCAGTTCCCGTTAGTGTTGGGCAGCCCGTGGTTACATGGACATGATCCATATATACTTTGGGACGAGGGGACCATGCGATTTATCTCCCCAAAATGTGTCGAACATAAATGGGACCCAGGGTGGGGAAACCCCCCAAGCAATGATCCTCCACGGGCTTGCCTAGCCACTGAGGACCTAAACCGCATTCCCAAGGAGTACAGATATTTGGCCCGTGTTTTTGAGGAGGAGGAAGCCGATGAACTGCCTCCCCACTGTAACTCGGACTGTGCGATTGAAATTCTTCCTGGCCACAAGTTGCCAAAACGGAAGATTTATGCTATGAGTCCCATGGAAAAGGAAGAACTACGCATATTCATTGATAAGAATCTGGCCCGTGGATTTATCCGACCTGCATCATCCCCGTTCGCAGCACCCGTGTTGTTTTGTAAAAAGAAGGACGGGGGGCTGAGACTGTGTACCGATTATCGAGGTCTTAATGCAGTGTCGGTGACCAATGCCTACCCCATGCCCCTCATCAAGGATTTGCTGGCGGAGGTGGCAAAAGGGAAGGTATTTTCTAAATTGGATTTACGTGATGCTTACTTTCGGGTCCGTATTAGGCAAGGTGATGAACATAAGACTGCCTTTAATACACCACTGGGACAATTTGAATATCGGGTTATGCCCTTCGGATTGCAGGGGGCACCTGGGGTCTTTATGAACTTAATAAATGA
Source organism: Gekko gecko (assembly GCA_029375565.1). Classification (NCBI taxonomy): domain Eukaryota; kingdom Metazoa; phylum Chordata; class Lepidosauria; order Squamata; family Gekkonidae; genus Gekko; species Gekko gecko. The sequence goes on from JAPDNY010000003.1 coordinate 85,136,449, forward strand.
GGTGTTGCACCCCTATTTGTTCAAGGGGGTGGTTGTTTACTTGGATGACATCTTGGTCTACACCCCAGATCAAGAATCTCACATCAAGCTGCTTCAGGAAGTTCTGGAAACGTTGTTAGAGCACAAACTGTTTGTTAAGTTGTCAAAGTGTGAATTTCACCAAAGTCGCATTGACTTCTTAGGGTACCGCATATCCTCCCAGGGTTTGGAGATGGATCCAAAAAAGGTCCAGGATGTGTTAGCTTGGGAACCCCCCAAAACTAGGAGGCAGCTCCAGAGTTTCCTCGGTTTCGCCAATTTTTACCGTCAATTCCTGCCTCATTTTGCCCAAGTAGCTCTTTCCCTCACCGACCTCCTAAAGACTAGAGGGAGAGGGGTAAAGGCTTCTAGACCAGGGGCTCCTTTGGACTGGAATTCCCAATGTCAGGAAGCGTTTGAACAACTGAAACAGTTATTCACCTCTGAACCCGTATTAGCACATCCAGATGAGACAAAAAAATTCATTGTCCAAGTAGACGCATCAGATACCGCAATGGGGGGGGGGGTGATCTTGCAAGAGAATGCCCAGGGGCAACTGCACCCCCTTGCCTATGTATCCCGAAAGTTTAATGATATGGAGAGGTTTTGGCCCATTTGGGACAAGGAAGCAGCCTCCATACGATTAGCATTGATTACCTGGAGGCATTGGTTAGAAGGGTCCCGAGTACCTTTTGAAATCTGGACTGATCATAAGAATCCTGAGGTACTTCGAAAGCCTCGGAATTTAAATGCCAAACAATTCCGATGGGCTGAATTCTTCTCTAAGTTCCAATTTACCCTTCACCATTTCCCGGGCAAGTCCAATTATTTGGCAGATGCGCTCTCACGCCTCCCCCAGCACCTCAGTAAAAGAACGGAGGTGAGAGACTCCCTGTTTACCCCAGAGCAACTGGTTGGGGCAGTGGTAACCCGCAAAGCCCGGCAATCACAACCGTTAACCCCAAGTCAGAGGCTGCCATGGGAAAGTCAATTTGCCACTGACATCACTGAACAAGAAAAAATTGAATTAAAAGCTAGGGACGATGTAGAATGCAAACCAAACGGTTGCTGGTACAAGGGCAATAAAATGTTTGTTCCAGAAGTTACACGATCCCAGGTACTACAATCTGCCCATGACTCACAATCTGCTGGACATTTTGGGTATGTGAAATCACTACACTTACTGCAGCGCACTTTTTGGTGGCCCCGAATGAAGCGGGATTTATCCCTTTACATCCAGTCTTGTCCAACATGCAACCGTTGCAAGACTAGAGCAGGGAAACCACCAGGTCTCTTGCAGCCGTTACCCACCCCGAGTCGACCCTGGGAGGTGATTTCCATGGACTTTATCACTGATCTTCCTCCCAGCAAGCATATGACGGTCATCTGGGTGGTGGTGGACTTATTTTCTAAGCAGGCTCACTTTATACCATTTGCTAGCCTGCCAACAGCGAAAGTTCTGGCCAGAGCTTTCATCCAGCACATTGCCAGGCTTCACACGTTGCCGCTCAAAATAATCTCCGACAGGGGGGCTCAATTTGTGTCTAAACTGTGGACGGAACTAATGACCCTCATGGGTATTGAACGTGCCCTCAGTAGTGCATATCACCCGGAGACCGATGGGCAGACAGAAAGAGTAAAACAAACCTTAGAGCAATATTTACGATGCTTCACAAACTATCAACAAGACAATTGGGTAGATTTACTGCCTTTAGCAGAATTTGCGTATAACAACTCCTGGCATGCCTCCACAAAAATGTCTCCCTTCAAAGCCGCCATAGGCTATGACAGCCCCCCTCTTCCGTTTTTGAAACCAGGGGAGTCTGGTGGAAAGGCCACAGCATGGTGTAAAGCTTTCTGGGACTCTTGGCCAATGATTGTCGAGACTTTAAATGAGGCCAAAGCCCAATATAAAAAACAAGCAGACAAAAAATGGGCGGGTGGATGGAACCTTCAGCCAGGGGACTCCGTATACCTCTCTACTAAGAACTTGAGGCTGTCACAGCAATCCCGAAAACTGGCTTGGAAATATATTGGTCCTTTTAAAGTGGTTCACTGTATAAATGAAGTAACTGTTCAACTGGACTTACCTAAATCTCTAAAAGCTATTCATCCAATTTTCCATTACAGCCTCCTCAAACCAGCATCACCCCCGACTAAGTGGCATCCAGAGCTTCCGGCACCCCCGCCACTACTGATGATTGATGCTCAGGAGCACTATGAAATAGCTGACATTTTGGACTCTAAAATTCTCCATGGACAATTGTATTACCTTATTGAATGGGTACATTTTGGGCCTCAACACAGGGAATGGGTGAAACTCTCTGATATAAATGCACCGGATCAGCTTAGAGATTTTCACACTCGCTTCCCGACTAAACCAGGGGCCCTTCAGTTCTGTTCTTCCTGAGTGGTGGGTGGGTGGTATTTTGCGAAGGGCAGAATGTCAGAAAGCTTATTTGATGTGTCTCACTGAATCCATTGTTGTGTGTTCCCTAACCTGCTTTGCGCTTGCGTAGGTATGCAGGCAGTAACATGGGAGCTTCTTCCCTGCCGCTTTTCCTTATCTCGGTGGCCTTGAATGTAGGCTTTGGGCTATTCTTGTGTTGATGAGAATTTTCCAGTTCTGGGAGGGTGAAGGGAGAAGGGGAGTCGTCTCCCGCTCATGAAGTAAATCTCCTGCCGGGAGTTTCCCGCGTGCGCGCTCATAGCTTATTCACTGGCCGCTGTTATGCATCACACTATAAGTTTGCTTGCATTGCTTTTGCCCTCCATTCCTGACAATGACCTCCTACTGTGGGTTTTAGCATTGTAATCCAAATAAAGCCTTTCTTTTAAAAAGAATGCCTGGACCTACTTGCTTTTGAACCTGACACCTTCCCTGGCCCATCCGCCTGTGCAGGTGGGCCAGGAATGGTGGTGGGGGGGCTGCCCCAGGCTCCTTACTGCCAGAGCGCCACTCCACCATGCTCCAGCAGGAAATGACCCCTAGTGTAGACTATAAATGACCTGGGGATGTAATCAGTGAGTACCAGTGCATGCTTGGTCTTTTAATTTTGGGTCTATCTCTGTCTACAAAAGAGAGCCAGTATAGTATAGTGGTGGTTAGACAAGGAGACTTGAGTTAATATCCCCACTCTGCTGTGTGTGTTACCTGGTAATTTTGAGCCAGTCGCACTTGTACTATCAGCCTAACCTATCTCCTAGGGTTGTTGTGATGAGAAAATGGGGGAAGGGAGAACAATACATACCACCCTGGACTTCTTGGACGAGGGACAGGATAAATATTTAGAAGATAAGAGTAAGATTATCCAGTTAGCAGAGCTGACCCTTTATGGTAAGCCTGCTGTTACCAATGTTTATGTTATCAGTTGCTTTATTTGTATTTTCAGAAGGAGTTACAGTTCTCATAAATCATATTGCTAAGGCTAATGCAGATGGCTACTCTTTCAGTCCTGTCCCCTTTCTGCCTTCTAGGTCTTTCCTCCAGTATGCCAGAAAACTACCACATATTGCAGCATGCTCCTCTGCAACACAGGCCCCACTCCCATAAGCTTCCACATGGGCTTGGAGAAGTGCCCTTCTGTCTTGGTCAAGCCTCACTCTGGGTTTATTGCACCTGGAGCTCACCAGATCCTCATCCTCTCAACCTGTCCACAGGAAACCTCCGTACAGCAGCATAGCTTGTCCTTGCATCTCAACTTTTCTCCATCATTCACAAAGGTGGGGGCAAACTTGCTCATTGTATTACCAGCATCGCACATCATTTTCTTTCTTGATAGTTGACAGCAAACTTTAAAGAGCTTTGCAAAGATGCCAGGCAGAACATGAAGGAAGGAGGGATAGATATACTGGTACTAGCTGTCTGCTCTCTCTGAGTTTATCTACTTTATTATGTGATCTCTCAGCTAGCTATTTTAATAATCAGATGTAATTGATTTTTTTAAAGCCTCATTTATTTTAAACAGATCTGTCTGTTTGACTTTTTAGTGATTTGTTCCAAAGACCCATTCTGGGTGAAAGTTTGATTAGAAATATCAAACTGAGGTGTATCACATCCACATTTTAACTATCACACAGTACTTCCACAAAGCAATAGTATGATGTGCAGCTGACATATAATTTATGGAGAGCTAACAAATGTATTGTTCTTTGCCCCATTAAAATGAGGGCAGGAGTAGGTGAGCTTTCCAGTATTGGAGAGGAAGTGAGTAGAAATGTCAAAGAATGAATGAAAGGGGAAGCACAACAATCAAACAAACAAACAAACAAACAAACAAACAAACAAACAAACAAACAAACAGTGTATAAAATATAAGGGCACTGCTGTAGAAAGAGTAGCTCAAGTTTCTGGTGTTTGTGATCAAAGGCATAGTGTTAATAGTGCATGGTTGTGCTGTGCCCTTAGAATTCCATGTTTACAGTATATAGCTGCAAACACAGCTGCCTGCACCCATCATATTGCACCATTTCCCTCCCCTGAAAGCAGGGCAAGTCAGACCAAGTTAGGATAGATAGATTTGTTTCATCAAATCCAAGGAGTGTGCGTTACAATAGTATTTCTGTCTCTACACTTGTTCCCACACTCTGTATCCAGACCCCGTTCTGAACCTCAAAGCCATTTCTCATTGGTGGTAGCCAGGTCAGTAAGTGTGGACACTGCTACCTTCTCCTAAGGAACTGCATATAATCCACCTCCCTCTTTTTTGAGCCACAATGCAGAATAAAATTTTCTCATGCATCATCAGTTTAAGCAGCTGTTTTATGCCCCATATTTTTAAACATGCTGGATGAGTATTCCCATATGGAAATGGTACAATTGGGAAAAGTCAGATGATTGAAAAAAGCTGGTTGGGTCCATCCCATTAAGTTATTTTGGTAATTTTGCCCTTATATGCATTCTTACGTTGGTCCTAGCTATTTCAGTCCTGTCTTTGCTAGCCTAGAGTTCAGCTCAGTTTAACCTTGTGGAAGCACCATGGTTGGAAGCACATTGGCTAAAGATTACTGTTGATGTTTGCTTCTTCAGGAAGTCATTCTCCAGAGCAGTGCTGAACCTCTTGTCCTACTCTTAGAAGGTGATGGCAGCCTCTATTTCAAACCCACATGTGTCGGTCTCTCTTCCTCACGTACTTTTGCTATAAAGAACTCCACCCGGTTACCCATGTTCTTCAGGTGGAAGATCCAGCAGTCTGACAAAAAGCTTCTGTCTGTCCAGCCTGCTGAAGGGACTATTCTTCCCAATGAAGCTTTGGTGAGTAGACACACTGTTTGTACTGAGTAATTTGAAGCAGTTACATGGAACGGTAACACACTTTCAGCCAAGGATGGTACTATACTTCCACTTTCCCTGAAAAAAGCTTGATGAGCACATTCAGACATACACAATTCCAGACAAGGGGAAATAATGGCTGAGAAATAGTAGAAGTGTGTGAGTGGCTGCTGAAATCTTCTTAGAGTTTCCCTTTATCTTTAACTGATTTCATTATCTGGATTCTGTACTCTAGACAGTCAAGAATACTCTGACCATCTTCTTCATTTGCATGTGATTTCAGGCTCAGATATGGACCTTCAGTCCTAATGAGCAGATAAAGTATCTTCTGCGGGCTTGGGTGACTGTGTGGAGAGATCAAGAGATACTGGATGACAAAGCCCCAGAGAGTGTTCGTTATCCGCTACGGGTTATCGGGGAAGGAGCACTGGCCACCTTAACAGTAAGTTACAACATCTGGGGGAATAAAATAAAGAGTGTTGGAGGAAAGTGGAAGCACTGTTATAGAGCTGCCCATGAAAGCAAACCTAGCATCTATGGAATCTTGAATTATAATATGGGTATCCCTCCCAGTTGGTAGTGACACAAGCCTCTGAAGCAGATCTGTAGACCATGGTGAGTTGAAGATCAACCCTAATGAGGACACTGACATATTCTCAAGGTAGTCTTTTTTTCCACCTCATTGTCCTGAATATGGGGGTATGTTTAGAAGAAATTCCTGTGATCTCTTTTGTTCAGTGGGCATGATCCTTCTGTGTTTGTGTTGCAGGCACTAGAGGAGCAGGTGGATGTTGGCAGTATCTTGGTTGGCAGAACACAGTCATGTGAACTTGTGTTATTAAACAATGGGGCCTGTTCTCTAAAATACATATTCAGTGTGGAGCAGACAATCACTGGACCATGTGACCCTGAAGAAGTTGCCAGTGACACACTAGGTATTTATTAGAGATGCAAATCTTTTTAGCTGTCTGAGTTCTCTGCTCCATGCTCATTCCATTTCTCTCCCCCCCCACCGCCCCTGCCCCAGCAATAGAACTTGACCACTACAGAGGAACAATTCCTGCTCGGGGAAAGATCTTGTTGCGAACAACTTTTAGCCCAGCCCGTCGGTTGCACTACACCTGGTCTATCTTTTATGCCCTCTCAACTGTGAAAGGTGAGCAGTCAAGAGGAACTGGAAAGTAATATCAGTCACTCTCCATAACAAGCAAATTATGTATCTCTGTGAGTGCTGGGCTGATGGTGGGGCTTCCACACCAGATGTGACTGGTGGAGATGTGAGAAGAAAACTACATTTATTTATTTAGGATGTTTATTTCTAGCTGAAACCTCAGCTATCTAGTGGTTTCAGCTAGATTCTCTATATCAAGTTTCAGGGCAAAGTTGCCTTTCTGCTGTCTTTTGCCCAAAGCTCCTAGATTAGAGCCTGTCCATAAGCTTTTTTTTTCATCTAAGGCAACAGCCATGATCATTTATTTATTTATTTATTCATTCATTCATTGATGCTTCCTTCAATAGACCTTCTTATCTCTTGTCATTATTCATGTCACAAGCAATAGTCAATGAAAGCCTGTGAAATCTGCAAAACTATATTAATCAACAATCCCAAAAGCAATTAATCTGGGAGAAGAATCACATTTTCCCAGGAACAGTGTATTGCTATTGGAGCGTTGGAGAAGAAGAAGAGATTAGATTTCTACCCTGCTCTTCATTACCTGAAGGAGTCTCAAAGCAGCCTACAATCCCTTTCCCTCCCCCTCCCCACAACAGACACCCTGTGAGGTAGGTGGAGCTGAGAGAGCTCTCTCAAGAACTGCCCTTGAGAGAACAGCTCTAAAAGAATTTAGGAGTGACCCAAGGTCAAACCAGCAGCTGCATGTGGAGAAGTGGGGAATCAAACCTGGTTCTCCCAGATTGGAGTCCATGCTCCTAACCACTACACCAAACTGGCTCTGCAGTGGGAAAGGGAAAATGTGGTTTGTACAATGCCAATAAGGGAAGGAGGCAGGGGAGGCATTTTTTGAGTTATAAAATTGTTTATAACAGTACTGCGTTCCTTGATATTGCAACTGCACTAACTTTTCTGTCTCTCGTTCTCCACCACCTCCAACAAGCCCTGGAACCTCTTGTGGAAAAGCAGCCAGTCTGTAGTGTGACAGCCACAGGCATCTATCCATCCATCTGCATCACTGATGCCTGTGGGACAGGCAGTGCCCGTGGCATCAGCAAGCTGCACCTTTGGCGGCTTTTTTCCCTGGAGACTCTGAATAAGTATCTGGCGCGAGATCCAACTCCACAAGAGCTCACCTTCAGAGTGCCTACCAGACACAGGTAAAGTTTGTTGTTCTTCTGTTTATTTTCACTTCTTCTTGCCTTCTCTGTTCATCTGCAGGAATACTCCTAATTTCTTCAGAGTCTGAAAGCCACTTTCATTTCTCTAGCATGCAGAAGTCAAAATATAATGGCATATCTGAGGATTTGCAGTCCACCTTCAGGACCTTTTCTCACATCAGTTTATTTTTAACTGTAGCACACAACGCATGCCCCCTGTTTACACCCCTGTCATGCTGGATTTCAACTTTGGTGCTGCTCCTGTCGGAAGTGAGCCCTCTACAATGGTGCTGATGCTGCAAAATAGTGGGGTGATGCCTGTGAACTGGTGAGTAATCATTCTCTAAGAGCTCCATGAACAACTCATATTGTTTAGAATTGAACAGGGTCTTGACCTTCTTTATGACTCAATTAAATGAGGGAAGTCAGTGAATGGAATATGCTTGTGATGTTTTAGAATCCCTCCGGCATCTGGTTCTCACTAGAACCTGAGACAAAATACCAGAATGCTCCCTCATGGCTCGCTGGAGGTAGAGAGGGAGGCTGCAGTGTTGAGGCTCAGCTGAGCTATAGGAGTGTGTGTATATAGAGACAAGGTCTGTTGTAATGGCTAGGCTGTGGGTGTGCGTCAGAGATAAACATATGCCACAATTATTAGAAATCAAAAAAACAAAGAGCAGCACAGGAGAAATATATCAAACAACAATAAACTGTGCTCAAATAAAAAAATCAGACAAATTTATCAAATCTATCAAAATACAATATAGAGGACACATCCAATGCAATTCAAATACTGTGGTGAAATTAGATATAGAAAGTCATGTTGTAGATCCAAAGACACTGATATTTTAAGAAATAAGGAAAATGATTTTTATGATAGAAATGGACAAAATGACAAGAAAGCTTAATGGAAAAGAAGATGAAGAATTTTTATCAGAATGGAAAGATTTTAAAGACTATCTAGAATCCAATTGGGATGTGAAGAATAGGTTGCTTTGCTTTGATAGTTATTAAGTATAGAAGTACAGTAAGAAAATGAATTGTATTAGAAGTGTTACCTAATAGTCAGAAATAGAAAAGGAAAATATTGAAAATGATGATTGAATATTGAATAAGAATTGAATGTAAGAAAATGTTGATAGAAATATTAATGGGGGTGGAGCATCGCTGAAAGCCAGGGGAGAGGGGGACAGGAAACTGGGGAAAAGGATATATTATGAATTGGTTATCAATTATGGAACGTATTATTATATCCTGTTAATAAAATTTCTTAAAAAAGAAAAGAAAAGAAATCTAGGACCCGGGCTGATTTCTTACCAACTCATACACCAGAACTAATAACATAGAACACAGTCTTCAAAATTTAAATAATCCCAAAGGAGGGTTTAAAAATTCACAGGAGTCTGGTGGATGAACTATATGTAGGTTTCTCTAATACTCTTCTTTATATGTGAGCTAGCTTATATCAAGCTGTGTTTCACCCAAGTCTTTTGCTCCAAAAGGAAAACTTTCACCAACAGATTCTTTCCTTATGCAAAGTTGCTTTCAGCTCAAATCAAGGTCAAAAAGTTCTCAGATTCTTTGGTACAATTATTAGAAAAGCACAGAAAAGCAGAAGAGGAGAAGAGATTGGATTTATACCCCGCCCTTCACTGCCCAAAGGCATCTCAGAGTGGCGTACAAACTCCTTTCCCTTCCCCTCCCCACAACAGACACCCTGTGAGGTGGATGGGGCTGAGACACTCTAACACAAACTGTCCTTGAGAGAACAGCTGTGCCAGAGCTTGTGACTGACCCAAGGTCACATCAGCAGGTGCAAGTGGAGGAGTGGGAAATCAAACCCGGTTCTCCCAGATAAGAGTCCGCGCACTTAACCACTATACCAAACTGGCTACACCAAAAGCACACAATGTACAGTTGAGGAAACAATTTAACTTCCTGAGAATCTTTGTTTTCATTTAAAGGTGTGTGTGTGTGTGTGGGAGTTTCTAATTATTCCATCCCACTCCTCTAAATAAAAGGTGGACAACAGGTATGCTTTGAGACATAGGCAATGTCTACTTAAGTGTTAGAAGTCAGAAGGTGCCAGAAAAAAGATTACCAACTGTAATGATTTCATGTTTTGGTTTGTCTGTTTCGTTAAATGTTTAGTTTGGCTGAAGTAATGTAAGGAGAGTGATAGGGAGGTGAGTGTGATGTGTTTGGTTGATGACTGAGAGTGTGGGAGGAGGGGTGTCTCTGAGATGATTCTGTGTTTTTGGAGAGAGGAATGTGGAGAGTTTTAGAGTTTAGCCTGTATGGCAGAAGACGCAGTTTCAATCTATCCTGTGTGGCTAAGACAAACAGTTTAGCCTGTGTGGCTAAGGCTGTCAGAGTTTGAGTTTTGGTGTTTTGAGAGACAGTGTGTGACACTTAGCTTTATCAGTTATATTTATAAGTTCCTTTCTTCAACAACAGTTCAAAAATACCCAGAAATCTATTTTGTTCTTTGATAAATAAATAATTATTTGTTTAAACTTATCCCAGCAGTCAGAACAGTCCTTCCTCAGGGCCACAAAGTCCTCTGAAGTGCCCAGACACAGGATCTTTCTACCAAAATAGAGAGATATGGAATTTTTAATTCCTGGTGGCAGCAGTAATCTACTAAGTGTATGTGAACAGAAAAACAGTCCCCCCATTAAGGAGGACGTCACACCGACAATCAGGGGAGGGGGCTTCACAGACTGTTTGATTCCTTGCCTTTCCCTTTGACTAGCAAAACCAGAACAAACTGTACCAAGATGGTAGATTTGCAGAATAAATTATGTCGTATAAAGGAAGTCTTATACATTCAATATGCATATTGTTTATATAGGAGCAAAACCTGTCTTTTGGAATCAGAATCTGGATGGCTTATATAACAAAATTTGTCTTTAAAAAGCCAAGTACGCTCTTGTATGGTCAGATTTGCAGAGCTTTGTGTGAGCATCAGTCAAGCAGCATAGCATTTGCTTGCTACTTTCCTTGATATCAGATCTTAGTAATCGTTGCCTTTTAATAATGAGTCTTGTTTGTTTCTCTCTTATCTTGGCTGATGGATGCTTCCTAGGGCCTTTCTGTTTCCTTCTGACCAGAAGATAGACATGGAATACTGGGCAGAAAGTGCTGAGTTTGATCCCAGTGAGCTACACCAGATGCGGATCCAGGATAACCAACTTTTTAGCATTTGTCCCAAGGCAGGAAATCTTCTTCCAGGGCAAGAACAAACTGTACGTCTATCCCATAGGTATCCACAACCCTTGGTTCCTTTCTTCCTCAAATGGGAGCTGATCTCCAACCCGTATGCCAGGGTCAGCTCCTATATTGATCAGGGTTCATTAACACAGCTCCCATGCACATGAGATCTGATATGGAGGGGCAGTGTCATATTAATCCAGAACCAGTTACTTCCATACAAACACACTGAGACATGTCGAGGGCTCTGCAAAATAGAAGATAGATCAAGATGTTAGTCTGTTTGTAGCAGTAGAAAAGAGCAAGAGTCCAGTAGCACTTTAAAGACTAACAAAATTTGTGGCAGGACTCACAAAAGTTCATAGCCTGCTGCAAATTTTTGTTAATCTTTAAAGTGCTACTGGACTCTTGCTCTTTTCTACTAGCATAGAAGAAAACATTACACTGATTCTGCTTTCCCTAAAGCCTGATTTTTGGATGTCCTGAGCTAATGCATAGTGCTTGGAAACCAATTCTAGGTGGTCTCTCTACTCTTTGTCCCCATCCAGAGAGGTGTTTGCCCTTCTGCCTGGAAAGATCTTTATACAGCTGTGCACCTCTTTATCAGGGAAATGAGTTGTCCCTAATTTACTAGATTCAGGTGGGTAGCCATATTGATCTGAAGCAGCAGAACAAAATTTGAGTCCAGTGATACCTTTAAGGCCAACAAAGTTTTATTTAAGGTATAAGCTTTTGTGTGCATGCAGACTTCTTTGTACTCAAATTTTGTTCCCCTAATTTACTGTTTGAGCTCAGACTTTGGAATGGTTTCCTCTGTGTGCAATTCTGATACTTGTGCTTGTTCTTGCCCTCTAGACATAATTTCATTGGTACCGACCAGCTCCCAGTGTTGTTGAAGATCTCCCATGGTCGAGAAATTCTGGTATGATCCTGTTTCCATTGCCTATATGGCAATGGAGCATTATTTTCCTGGAAATGCTTTCACTCAGGTGGAGGCATAGATTTTTTTAAAAATTCCTGCCCTTCATAATGTATTCAAGACCTAGAGTGCCTAATCCAGAAGCTTCTTTATGGTCAGCTTGTTACAGTGTGGCCACAGTTGTGCAGTAATTTTGTCTTCAAGAAACTGTCCTCTTATTTCAACTCTTCTTAAAGTCTGTCTTCTCCCAGTAGGGATGCTGTAGTATTTTAGGGGAACAGATTAGCTCACTGGCTGTCTCTTCTGGGCAAAAATAGGAGCAACAATCCTTGATTATTTTATATCAGTTCCCCTTTTTTTCTCTGCTGTTTCCATTATCAGGCTGGGCTTGATTAGTGATCTCAGCTCACTTTTCCTCCCTCTCCCCTCAGCATGTCAGGTTGAATCAGTTACCCTGTGATCTAATGGGCACTCCTCTTATGCTCCATTGAGCCTCCACGAGGTGCCCATCATTCTTCCAAGATTACCAGTGAGAACAATGTGTTCCCATCAGTCTTTTCTTTTCTTCTCTTCAGGGACTATTGTCAGCTGAAAATTCAGCTTGTTGAGCAAGCTGTGAAAACACAGGCTTAACTGTGCCTTTGTGCAAAGCCTGTGGATGGGCTCACTTGGCTCGGCCCACTTGGCACACGTCTTGGTGGCTGCCCAGTGGGGAAGCTGAATTTGGAGTGCAAGGCCTCCTGTCTAGGGAGGTAGCCAGAAGCTCTTATGCTGTGAACCAGAGGGGCAAATCAGTGTGGGAATTAATGAGGAGATCCTCTGGGAGTGCTGCAGAACTGTTCCCCGGAGGCCGTGTGCCCCACCCCCCAAGCATGGAAGTGGAAGACACCTTGTTTTGTATCACTGCCTTTCTTTCTGTATCTCCTCTTAGAGGCAAGCCTGAGATGCCTTGACTACTTATGATGATACAGTCTTAACAGTCTGTCCTTTTCTCTCCCTTTTTTTAAAAAAAAATTCTGCAGCTGAATTTTATTGGTGTGACTTTGGATCTGAAGCAGCACTATATTCACTTCACTTCAACCAAACATGTGTTTACACCCATTGCTATTGGCACCTTTGACCCTCCTAAACAGGTGAGATATCCAAAGTCTTGTCTTTTTCTAGCCCCCCCGACTCAACCCCCCATAATAGAATGTTAAAAAGCAGTGTAAAGAAAGGGGCCAGGTTTGGATACATAGGAGGCAACCTAGGACAATGGATGACAGCAGAAATGTCAGCCTGTGAGTGAGGGCCACGGAGTATGAGGCATGCTTGCCTTGGAATATCAAAGCAGGGAGGCATTTGCAGGGGAGAAGTGTCAGATATCAAGGGTGTGCTTAACCTTTCCCCATTTGCTGATTGTCCCCCTCCCCAGCATGGGACATTTTAGTCTCATTTTTTCTCCCATCTATCTGGGAAACTAGAAATACTGAAAATATGCCCAATTAAAGCAAACAGTTGTGGGGAGGCATTTGCAAGGGACAATCAGCAGGGACAGGGAGGATAAAGCACCCCTCCTCTCTTCCACTCACTTTTCCATATAAATGATTCCATCCCTACATTTGCAGTAATTTGGCAAACATGTATTTGGGAATCCCTACTTTGCTGAGGTAACCTCCATTCTGCCTATAGGCTTAAAGAGTACGCAGCTGTCCATTTTTGCGGAAGGTGTGGCGTTTTGTGATTATCACACACTGTATAGTCGCTCTCTTGAGTATTTGGCCTGTTTGAAATTCATTCCAGGAGAGCCTGCCTTTCCCCCAGTGAGTTTTATTTGCGCACGGGAGAGAGAGAGTAAAGGAATCAGCTCGGTAATTCTGCCGGGGAATCACCTCAAAATATTCTCTCCATGCGTAGCTTTTAATTTTTAGAATTTTTAGTGTTTAGAATAAAAGCAATTAAAAATATGTTAAAAAACAAAAGCTTTTAAGAAGATCTACACCTGATAGGAGCTGCGGTGGCTCAAGTGGTTAAGACGCTGAACTGCAGGCTGTGGAAGGTCAGTAGTTCAGCAGTTCGAGACCCGGGTGCCGCATGACAGGGTGAGCTCCTGTCTCTAGTTCCAGCTCCTGCCAACCTAGCAGTTCGAAAGCAAGAAATTGCAAGTAGATAAATAGGTACCACTTCGGTGGGAAGGTAACAGCGTTCCGTGCACCTTGGTGTTTAGTCATGCCGGCCACATGACCACGGAAACGTCTTCGGACAACGCTGGCTCTTCGGCTTTGAAACGGAGATGAGCACCGCAACCCTAGAGTCGGATTCGACTGGCTTTCGAGCAAGGGAACCTTTACCTTTACACCTGATAGAGTTGTGCGCTGAATGGAAAAATGGATGCTCTGTGTGAGCATCCTGGCAGGTAGTGCAGACCAGCTTTCCAGCAATAAACTTGTCTTTTTTCTTGCAGGTCTACGAACTGTACAATGGAGGGGCTACAGAAGTAGTTTATGAAATCCAGGTGGATGCTCTGATGAAGGTTCAAGAAGAAAATCACCAGCATGCAGTGTTTCTCTGTTTAAATCCAAAAGGAGAGATTGGCCCAGGCTTGACTGCCCATACTGAGTGGATTTTCTCCCCACTGGAAGCCAAAATGTACTCTGTAAGGCTTTGTTGCTCAAGGAGATGTACTTTGCCTTAAGAAGTGGGCAGATTTTCTACAACATTACCAATGCCATCCATTTATCCAATTAGGGCTTTTGTTTCTTTAGCTACTCTTACCCCACTGATATATTCACATCCTTCTCACTGCCCCACAACTTCTGATGGTTTAACTTGATCTTCGTCGTGGTCTCTGTGCAGTCCCACACATGGGGCTGGGCTCCTGCGCACGACCTCGTTCGGAGAAACTTCTAGAGCTTTACCTCAGAAGAGCTTTTGGCGGGCTCTCCTCCTGCCCTGGGGGAGGAGACATGCACTGCGCATGCCCAGAGCGGGAGAGAGAGCCGCCTCCCACTCAGTTCTTCTTCGACCGCCTCGTATTCACACCTCGTTCCTGTCGTTCCTCCATTCACCTCAGCTGAGTATATCTTTCTTCGCTTTCGCTTTTGTTTTTCCATCTGCTTCTCTCTTCTTCTGTCCTACAAAATATATATATATATATATATATCTCTTCCCCCCCCTCTCCTTTCCTTGGAGGGTGGGTGGGGATTTTTGTATGGGAAAGACTCAATTCTTTAAGGTCTGTCGTCGTTGCTCTGCTAAAATTCCATCCAACGATGGGCACGACCTTTGCTTAATCTGTTTGGGTGAGGCCCATAGAGTAGATTCTTGCCCTCATTGCGCGAGTTTCACTCGTCAGGCTCGCCGTAATTGAGAGGCTAGGCTCAAAGCTCTTCTTGTTGAATCGGCTCTGCGTCCCACAATGTCTTCAGGGGCTTCCCAGGTCTCGGTAGCCAAGAAATCGGACACCTCCTCGAAGGCACCGAAACAGAAACCTAAGCGGGCTGAAGATAAGACCCCTTCGAAGTCGAAGGCCATGCCCTCTGCTTCGGTTTCGAGAGTGGACCCCATCGTCGTGACTGGGTTGTTGATGTTGATGCCGGCCCTGGCCTCGACATTCCATAAGTCTGCGGCTCGGCAACAGACTCCGCAGCACTCCCACTCGTCGCCTACGGGTACGATACCGTTGGGCCAGTTGACCAGATCGCCTCCGCACCTGTCTCCGTGAACAGGCTCCTGGTCTCCACGGAGGCGTTCCACTACCCCGGTCCACGCTTTGGACGAGGGTCTGGTTGTGCACCGCCATGCACGGTCCCGATCCCGTTACGATCGTCAATGCCTGATCCATAGGCAATCCCCGTCGTCGTCTGATTCCGCCTCTGACCACCAATGCTGGTCCTGCGAAGACTGACGGGAGCGTGCGGATGCGGCCTACTATTATTCGAGGTCTCCGACACCGAAGAGACACCACTATGACCGAATCCGGCATTCGGAACGTGGAGATCAGGCCCACGTCCCTGACCGCCCTCGGCGCTCAGCGTCTGTTGCCTCGGCTCATTCTGCCTCTCGGGAACAGCCTTCTGACCTCCCCAGAAATCGGGACGCCCCGAAGGGTTCCCCAATGGAACCTCGACACCGGTTGGCTGTCGACCATCCCATCATCGACCTTGTCCAACCGCGATCCTCCTCCCCCATGTCGATCTCGGACAGGTTGGATTCGGCAGAGTTCGATCCCGAGGTCTCTCGGATCGAGGAAGAGCCTCGACGCTCGGGGTCGATTTCACCTACTGAGGGCCCTAAAGCATTTTTGGAGCTCGTTACCAGGATGGTGACTGCCCTTCAAGTACAGGGCTTTACGGAATCCCCAGCTGTGACTGATGTCGTTCACCAATTGGTCCAGGCTGATCTCCCTCCGTCTCCCGTCTTGCCTTTGCTGCCTGTCCATCTTTCTATCCTGAAAGAGTCATGGGAGCACCCGGCTTCGATTCCCCCGGTTTCGAGGCACTATGATGGGTTGTACAGGATTCAAGACGCCCCTGGCAAATTCCTTGTTTGTCATCCACCTCCAAACTCCATGGTGGTTCACTCTTCTTCAAGATCGAAGCAGCCTACTTATTTGTCTTACCTGTCCACTTACGCATTCAACGTTGCCAATGCAATTCGTCCTGTCCTGGAGTTTGTTCCGGAAGAGCACCGTCCCACTCTCTCGGCTGCCTTGTTTGAGGTTTGTGCCATATCAAAGCAACAAATCAATTCCGTTCGTCATGCAGTCAATTGCTCCTCTAAACTCCTGGTGTCTTCTGTCGCTCTCCGCCGTCATGCCTGGCTGCGGGGCACCTCTCTACAACCTGACGTCAAGTTCCGTATAGAAGACCTCCCCTTTGATGGAAACAGCCTCTTCCACTCCACCACCGACGAAGTGTTGAAGGCTGTCGATGAGAGTCGTAAGCAGGCCCGAAACCTTGGAGTCTCGGCTGCACCTTACCGTCCCAGAAACCGTTCCTGGAAGCCTTCCGGCTCCAGGCGATACCTATCTCCAGCACCTCACTCCCAATGGAGGAGAAAACTGTACGATTCCCGTCCGTCGACAATGTTCGATGTCGCCTGTTTTTCAGCAGGGGTCCCCCGTCTGCTCGGTCCCTCGGGGATGCCTTTCTCCACAAGTGGAACGGAACCCTGTTTTACCTATTTCCTCCGTTCCCTCTCATCTCTCGGGTTGTGCAGAAGATTCGTGCAGACGGCACCTCCTGCATTCTGATCACTCCGTGGTGGCCACACCAGGTCTGGTTCCCGCACCTGCTTCAACTCTCCTGTCATTCCTTCCGTCCCCTCCCTGTCGTCCCAGATCTCCTCTCTTGGGCCCGAGGGAGAATCCTCCATCCCAATCCGGGATTTTTCAAATTAACGGCCTGGAAGATCCAGCCCTAGACTTCCCGCCTCAGGTCTCTGAAATCCTCCTGAATGCTAGGAAGCCTTCTACTCGACGTTCCTATCAGTTCAAGTGGAACAGATTCCAATCCTATGCTGCTGATCACTCCTTCGATCCGATCTGATCATCTCTCCGTGAGATCTTCGCCTACATCGTACACTTGAAGGAAGTGGGCCTGGCATACTCATCCTTGAGGGTTCATTTGGCGGCGATCTCCGCCTACCACCCCCTCATACAAGGCTCGTCAGTGTTCTCCCACCGTCTCACCAACACGTTCCTCAAGGGTCTTCTTCGCATGTGCCCGGCTAGGAAACTGTTGGTGCCTTCCTGGAGCTTGTTTCTAGTCCTTTCTCAACTCATGGCTAAACCGTTCGAGCCGATGGCTACCGCCGACCTCAGGTTAGTGTCCTGGAAAACGGCCTTTCTCGTAGCCATTACCACTGCACACAGAGTAGGGGAGCTAGCTGCCTTTAGGGCGATCCCCCCTATACCGTTTTTCATAGGGAGAAGGTGGTCCTTAGAACAGATCCTTCCTTCCTCCCTAAAGTCATCTCTGCCTTTCACCTCTCTCAGTCGTCTGTTCTGCCTACTTTCTTTCCGAACCCGACTGATGCCTCTCAGAGAGCCCTGCACTGCCTCGATGTGCGCAGAGCACTCTCTTTCTATCTGCACAGGACACAGCCCATACGTAAATCTCCTCGGCTGTTCCTGGCTTATGGCCCCCCTCATGCGGGGGAACCCATTTCTTCTCAACGTCTCTCTAAATGGGTGACTTCCACCATAGCCCTTTGCTATGAGCTGGCGTGTCAACCCGTTCCTACCTGTGTCACTGCCCATTCCACATGGGCGGTGTCGACGTCCACCGCTTTCCTGGCCGGTGTCCCGTTGGAAGACGTCTGTGCGGCTGCTACGTGGTCCTTGGCATCGACCTTCGTGACCCACTACGCCCTTGACATCCGAGCTCGGCGGGATGCTGCCTTTGGTCAGACGGTGCTGCGATCTCTCTTCGCTTGATCCTGCTGCACCCTCAGGTAGGACCCGTGGGTGATTTGTTTTGATGATGATGCTGTGTCTTAACCAGTATTTTTGTGTCCTTTGCAGCTGCCAGCTCCCTCCTCCGACTGGTTCAGCTTCTGTAATCACCCATGTGTGGGACTGCACAGAGACCACGACGAAGATAAACAGGTTGCTTACCTGTAACTGATGATCTTCGAGTGGTCATCTGTGCAGTACCATAATCCCACCCAGCCTTCCCCGCTGCTGGCATCTCCAGATGTCCTGCTTTGGATTCTTTGGCCTTGACAGTGGCGGTCGAAGGAACTGAGTGGGAGGCGGCTCTCTCTCCCGCTCTGGGCATGCGCAGTGCATGTCTCCTCCCCCAGGGCGGGAGGAGAGCCCACCAAAAGCTCTTCTGAGGTAAAGCTCTAGAAGTTTCTCCGAACGAGGTTGTGCGCAGGCGCCCAACCCCATGTGTGGTACTGCACAGATGACCACTCGAAGATCATCAGTTACAGGTAAGCAACCTGTTTTTCTGAGGCCTCCTTATTGGGTCTCTCCAGTTCTTCTAGCCCCTCTTCTTGGGACTGAGCTGCAGCACTGTCTATTGCTGAGAACAGTCGTATAATGGTGCAAAGCTGAAGCACCACCATCACCCTTTTAACTGGGACTTTTAAGCTGTAATTCAGAGTGTGCCCAGGTTGTATTTCAACCTTTGCATGACATTCCTCCAAACTGATTTTCATCATTAACACCCCTTTGCATATTATAGATGGTGGTGGGCACAGAACCTGCTCTCCCTTTAAAAAATAAACCTATCTAGATGTGTGCTATTGCATAGGAGAAGGGGAGCACACAATCTCTAGGGAATTATAATAACATTAAACAAAGATTCACAAAATCAAAGTTTCACCTGGGTGAGTGCAGTGGGGTAGCTTTACCATTCTTTGCCATTTAAAAGAAAGGTGGATGAGAGCCTTTGAATAGGTGGTTGAACAGTGAGGATGTATATGGGTATTTGAGTAGTAGTAGTAGTAGTAGTAGTAGTAGTAGAAGTAGTAATAATAATAATACATGCTTTGAAAGTTCACCAAATTTGAAGCTATGGGATGGGCGAAGGAGGTGGGTTATATGCTACTTATCTCACAGGACTCTAGTGGGTGAATAGACAATGTACCCACACAACCACATTTTACACTACAGTTAAAGCAATCGTGGAGAATTGTCAAATTCTTATCAGTTACAAATACTGCAGATTGAATTCTAGAAAGACATAACTGCAACAGAAACACAGCCTTGAAGGAAAATATGTAGACATGATGAACTAACAAGAAACAAATGTGCATTTGTTGCACCAAAAATCCTAATCATGTAGGAGGGCCCTGTAAGTGAGAAAAAATGTTCGATTTGTATACCCAATGGCCTATGTCTTTCAAAAATAGTGGGAAGGATGTACTTTTCCTTTTGACCAGATTTAATTAAACTGTGTTCCTGGATTGTGGCCATGCTTAAACTGAAGGAGGATTCAGTCCTGGAACCTATACCAGGATTCAGCCCTGGCATGTGTAACAGAATACAGAGAAAAATGCCACACTGCATGTAAGATGATACTTCCCTTTCCATGTCAAAGAATGGGGCTTTCAAAGTTATGATCCTCTAGCAGCTTGGTTTTCAAAGACATTAACTGCAATTGAAATCTGATGCCAGCTACCTCTAGAGTGTCAATTTGAAAAATCTTTGTCCAAAAGAGAGTTACCATCTCTCCTGGTATGTCCATACCTCCCTAAAATTGGTACTTGAGGGGTTTATTGGAATTTCCAGGATGGCTGCTATATTCTAAACAATGCAGTTTTTACTGCTGACCAAATCCAGAGCAAAAGAGGGCTCTTTTCAGCTGCAGGTCTTTTCTCTCCTCTCTGTCTGCCTAGGTGGATGTGCCCATCCACATCCTTGAGGGAGACTCTGCTCTGATCACCTTCCAGGGTACAGGCTATGATCCACACGTTATGAGAGAGGCAGCACAGTTTGATAAAGTGGTGTCTCCTGTCACACCACTAGGATCTGCAAAATTAACAGTGCCTGGTTTGGTAAGTATCAGAAGTTACTGAGTTTTCAGTAATGCACAAGAGGGTTTGAAAAGACATTTCAAATTGCCATTGAAAATTAATCCTTGGCACTGGAAGAGCCTCTCTTATCTTAGTGGTATAATTTTAACGTAGTAATGGCTATTTGGAAGCAGGACCAGCCCGCTCACTAGGTGAACTAGACTTTTGCCTAGAGCGGGCCTATCATGAGGGTGCTGAACTGCGCCCCCCCGCCAACAGCCCTCCGCCCCCGCCAAAGCCCTGCGTGCTGCGTCTCCCCCTGACCCCAGCTACGACCTCTTTCTCCCCCCCCGGCTGTCTTTATCCTGAACTGCCCTGCCGGCCGCCACCCCCCACACCAAAAGCCCTCCCAGCTGCTGCCACCACCTCCTTCTCCCCTGACTTGACCAACCGCCCTCCCTCCTTCTGCCTGGGCTGCGATCCCTCCTTCTAAGTTGCGCCCGGGCATGTCGGAGCAGCCCCTTTCCTTCTGCCCGGGCCGCCCTCCCTCCTTCACAATTTGTGAATCACAAATAACTCTGCCCCACACCCCCCCAGTGCAACCCCTGTTCCCATCAGCGAAGCGGCAGTTGGACTTGTCCTGGATCAGGAAATGGGCGCCTGCAGGGCCCGAAGGGGGGGTTGGCAAAACAGGGCGAGGGTCCCCGTGAGCTGGCCAGTCAGGTAGGAGTGGTGCCCCCCACCTCCGCACGTCGGATCTGCTTCCCTGCGTGTGCCCCCGCACTTAGAAATCGGGCCAGGGAGGAGGAACTGCAGGGCACCTTGTGGGGGGGAAGAGAAGGGGGGAGTCCCCCAGTGCCAGACCGAGGGGGAGGGCAGCGCCTAACTCCTACAGGGGAGCCTCTCAACAAGTGGGGGGGGGGGAGAGGGGAAGAACCTCTGCCCTGCTCTATTCACCATTGTTACCAACCCCCCGGGAGATCTCCCGGAATGACAAGGGACCTCAAGGACATTGGAAGTGAAGGACTGGGCACTGTCCCCTGCCTCATCCGCCCGACTTCCTGGCAAGAGAGTCAAATAGCCAGAGAGGCAATAACCCTGTGTTTACTCTTCTGCCTTTTGATATGTAGATTGTAGTCCCAGGGATGTGGGAGGAAATTAAGCCTTTCCCCTATGCTGCTGTCCTAAGTTAAATCATGAGGCGCATGAATGCCCCATTATCAGGTACTGCACATCATCAGGTCTATCTGATGATTGAGGGGGACATGATAGAGGTCTGTAAAATTATGCATGGGGTGGAGAGAGTGGACAAAGAGAACCTTTTCTCCCAACTCAAGGGCTTCCAATGATGGGCAGTAGGTTCAGGATGGACCAAAGGAAATACTGCTTTACATAGAGAGTGATTTAAATGTGGAATTCACTGCCAGAGGTGTAGTGATGGCCACAGGAATAAACAACTTTAAATCAGGATCAGAGCGATTAATGGAGGATAAGTCTATCAATGGCTACTAACCATGGTGACAGGGGAGTACAGAGTTTGCACGAAGGAAAGCCTTCCTTCTCTCCAGGCCCCACCTGGAGTTTGGCAACCCTGCAAAATGGAGCTCTTTCACCAGGCCTTTGATTAGGAGCTGCCATTGATGAAAGAGCTACCGAAAATGGAACATCTTATGGCTCTGGTTACAACACCGGACACCGCCGCCTGTATGATGCTGGGAATACAGCATAGCAATCGCCTTCTGTTCTCACTAGCACTTTATGTAAATTGTTGTTCAAGTGAATTTTTTTCTACGTACTGTATTTATTGTTTTATGGTATTTTAACCATTGTACGCCACCTTGAGTCAGTTTTCTGGCTAGGCGGGATATAAATTGATAATAACAACAGCAACAACAATAATAATAATATGTTTTAGGCTTCATGTGTGCTAACCTATTCCAAGAATCAGTTTTATATTGAATGTATTCTATAGATACATAATCAGTCTATGCAAAGATTTATTTATTAAAATTATAAGCCCATCTTTCTCTACAGCCTGGAGACTGAAGTTGGGTAACAACAAATAAAGCAAAATGAAACAAAAAAAGGGGTGGGGGATACTGCCAGCTATTAGTGTTAGCCTAATTGCTCTTAGTTCTTATCAAAATTAGGGGATTTATGAGTTATTATCAATACGCAATCAGCTAAGGGAGCGATCACCTGTGTATACAGAGGTCCCACCCTTCCAGAGGTACCAGTAACAGACACAGAGACTGTATTAGGTTGGAATTAAAGTCCTTTTACTGGAAATCTTCTTCACACACAAACAATACACATACACACACTCAATTAATCAAGACTAGGAAAATAAAGAGAGATAATTAGCACGCTTGCATGAGCAGGAGTTCGTTGGTGGGGCAATGATTACCTGTCCCCATCAAATGAGCCATTCCAATGGAAGAAGGAGGGGAAGAAATGAAAAAGGGACACGTGGCTTGAACCAGCAAGCAGCACGTGGAACTCTGGCTGCAGACCTAGAGTTTAAAGATGGAGGAAGGGTATTGGGATAGCAAGCTGGACATAAGAGGGATAAGGCTTAGATAGGAGTCGTAGAGCAGAAGAAGGGTCAAGCATGTGGTTGGGTTTCCCCTTTTTTGTGGGGGTGTGGGGGCTGGCCATATCCCCTGGTCACACTGCCTGGTTAGTCCGTCCCTGAAAACATACTATTGGCTGGAAGGAATAGGGGAGAGGAGCTAAGGAGTGGTCAGTATTGAGAGCTAGAAGCTTAACTTGTGGCTGGCACCTGGGTGTAGGTGAGATGAGTCATCGGGCCAAGGCCATTGTCTTCTTGATGGTCTTAGCTGGGTCCTTGATGGGCGAGTGATTAGTTGCTAAGCAACTATGAATAGGGTCTCTGAGCTGTGTGTAGCTTTGCAGGTATGGAGGGGGGAGGAAAGGAGTCTACCTGCGTGCATGGGAGAGGTCTCCTAATGGCATTTTGGACTCCTTTTTTCTCATGCTCTGGCATGGCATGGCATTTGGTGCTTTTGTGCATACTGTGGAACTGATTCATTCACCATCAGATGAGAGGGCTGGCAACCTTGGATGGCCACTGGAACAGCAGTGAAGAAAGGAATGTGTCCTTCTCTCAGGGTGCAGTCTCAGCTGGCATCATAGTGGGTCACCATGCTTTACAGTTCCTTAAGTAGACTTTGCACAGTCCATACTTTATTACAGTTCATAAAAGGCATGAAAAAGTCTTGCAGGGCAACATTAGAATACTGTGCCCCAGTTAAATGGTCCTGTAAAATCTTTGAAAGAGCTTAGACTCAACAAGCTTTCTAAAAATGAGGTCTTTCTCACATTCTTGGGAAATCTATTCCACAGAACATGGGCTGTCACAGAGAAAGAATGTGTATGACATGGCACCATCCATACTTGCACACAGGGACAGAAGGCATGATCAGAGAAAGGCACACAGATTCCATTTGAGATGTTTTTTCATTTATGTGGGTCTCAGGCCCTAAAAAGATGCTAAAGGTTATCAGTGGCACCTTGAATTGGACACAGAAACACAATGGACATCCAGAGCAAAGATCTTAATGTTGGAATAACATGGGTGGTTAGCTTAACTCTCATCCATCAGCTGGCTACTATGTTCTGCACTCATTGTTTCCAAATTTGTCTTCAGGCTAGTACATGTAGAATAAGTTACAGTATCCAGTCCTCAGATTTACTGAAGCATGGCTCAGTATGGCCGGACCGGCTGAGTCATGAATAGATGCTATTTTGTGTGTCAAGTGCATAGGAAAAAATGCACTCTTGGCTACTATATTTCACGTTTTTCAAACAAAAGGGTAGGATCCAAAAGGACTCTAAACAGAATCTGCCAAAGAAAGCCTCATCTCTAGCTGGCAGTACAACACCATCTAAAACATCAGGCTTACCTCCATCTTGCCTGGATTCAGTTTCAGTGTGTTCTCCCTCAGCCACTTGACCAAGGCATCAGGGACTGATTCAGAACAGAGACTGCCACATCTGGAGGCTTATTTAAAGAGATATACAATTGCATCTCAGTAGCATATTGATGACACCCAATCCTAAAGCTATAGACAGTTGAAGCTCTCTCATTTATAACGGAATCCTGGGCAACACATCTCAGGTTAAATTCAGCTTGTGGATTCTTCCTTGTCTGTCATTACATTTTGGATACTGTTAAAATAGAAACAATCGGTACCATTTCAGAGATGTGCTTGCAATCCCTGCTGTTGCTTCCAAAGGATGCAACAATAAATTGTGTGTGTGTGTGTGTGATTGACCATACTAAAGAAACTGCGAGATCAGTTTTTCCAAGCAGGCATTCCCCTTTATCAATTTGTAGGTGCAGATTGTTTCCCAGGGCTAGTAGGATAGTCTGTGCCCTAAAGCCAGGCCTGAAGCCAGACTGAAAAGTGTCAAAGGTAGATGTGTCATCTAGGAGCTCCTCCAGTTGCTGTAGTACCAAAAAACAAACAAACAGCAATTTGAAGTGAGCAGCCCCTTGCAAGAGAGACAAGTACTTCTCACTGACCGGCAGAACGAGCTGTTAACAGTGCGACGGTCAGAAGAGAACTGGCAGGATGTCCGCATCCTGCCCCTTGGGCATGCGCTGTGGGGTTCCTGCATGTGCTGGAGGGGAAAGCACAAAAATCCCTTTGTGAGCTTTGTACATCACCGATTTGGAGCAGCGCAAGTGCATAATCCCATAGGTGTGATGCACAGAGACCATGAAGAAGATCAGGCCGTTAGTTATTAATCTGGCCCTGTTTCTCTAGAACACTTTCCCCCAAAAACAGACA
The DNA here is from genome assembly GCA_029375565.1 of Gekko gecko. Classification (NCBI taxonomy): domain Eukaryota; kingdom Metazoa; phylum Chordata; class Lepidosauria; order Squamata; family Gekkonidae; genus Gekko; species Gekko gecko. The sequence continues at coordinate 85,161,464 of JAPDNY010000003.1, forward strand.
AATAAGATGCAGTGAAGTTATGGGAACTACAGGGATAGTGGGTTAAACTGTTGCTGCCATTGCTGTGTGCCATCTGCATGATGTCAGAAGTAATGCTAGCTGTCATTTTACTCTGTGTGTGACAGATCCTGCTTGGCTTGGTTTAAAAGGTACATTGTATAGTTTGATACTACTACTACTTTTATTATTTTGCAGTTCCCAACACTGAAGGCACAGCTTCAAAGAATAATTGCCACAACATCATTCTATATGTATTCATTATGTTGTCCATACATAAGAGTAGCAATGGGTATTATAAAATCCAGAATGGTGCTGCCAGTACTCTCTTACCTCTTTGAACAGGGAAAGGAGAAGAAGAATCTATGGAAGGAACTTGGTTAACACTTTGTTCCATTAAAGATCCCCAGTTCTTTAATCCAGTTTTGTGTGTACCTCTGGCATTTTAGAATCTTATTTCAGAAAAGCCTTATAACCCAGTGCTAAAGCATGTGCTTTGCATGTAGAATGTCAAGTCACAGAGCTGGGGAATATTTCTTCCTGAAATATGGAGTTAGATGGACCAGTGGTCTAAATCAGTATATTGTAAGTTCATACATAAATCAGTCAATTTTTAATTTGTATATACAGTATGCCTAGTTTAATATTTAATATATCTGGTGCTTCCTCGATGACTACCATTAAGTACCTATACTAGGCACCTCTGTAAGTCCTCTTCCATCTGCTCACAGGGTGGAGAAGGCAAAGGACTTCATCTTTTTTTAGTCTAGGGGATCACTTGTCTTTTTCTTTCCAGGCGATGTATTTATCTCAGCCCCGGATTTGTTTTGGCAACATTCCAGTTTACAGCAAATGCAGCCGCCTCTTCTTTCTCAACAACACTTCTGAGAAGGAGGCAATAGTTTTTACCTGGTACATTGGGACTTCAAATGCCATGGTGGTGAGCTCCATCTGTCTGACATCTGTCTGATTGCTTTTCTTCCTCTGGCACTCTCCCTGCTCTTCTGTTTCATTTCAGATTTCTTTAGAACTTAGTTTGGCTGTATCAGATCAGTTGTCCATCTTACTACAACCTGTTTTGGATTTGACATTTGAACCAATGGGATGTATGCATGTTAAAGACAGAAGGGTGGCACGCATTACAATGACATGTTTTGCTACTCCAAAGCAGTATTAATTGTGCATATTCTGCTGGAGTACATCTTCCACTCTGATGTTGCAGTGTTTAGATTCTTAACCACATGCCTTCCTTTTGCATGTTATGAGGGATGGCACTTGCTTTCAGAATAGGCAGTAACAGCTATTGCAGTGTTTGGTAGGGATGCATTGTTATATGTAGTCACCTTTTGCTTTGTTTTTAGGTGTTGAACATTGTTCCAGAGACTGGAATTGTTCCAGCTGGAGAGAGCACTCATTGTGTTCTCACACTACACACAAGCGAAAACCCTTGCTTCTACGATGTTGATCTGATCTGTGAGGTGAGGCTAAGTAGGTTCTTTCTCTTAATGTCTAAACCCAGTGGCATTGGCAACTTACAGTAACTAAAAAGGATTTCAGTGTCTAACATAGAGGCTACAGTTCAAAGGGATGGGCCATCTACGTGGCTTAAAAATGACTGAGCTTTCCTACATTTTGGGAGTTGTTATTGCTTAATTCTTTAACATGCCAGTGTCAATGGAGAATTGGTGGTGGTGAAAAGTGCTGTCAACATATGGCAACCCCGTAGGGTTTTCAAGGCAAGAGACATTGAGAGATGTGTTGCCATTGTCTGCCTCTGCATACAGACCCTGGACTTCACTGGTGGTCTCCCATCCAAATACTAATCTGGGCTAACCCTGCTTAGCTTCCAAGATCTGACAAGATCAGGCCAAGTCTGGTCAGGGCAATAGTATAGTTAGAGTTAGGCAACATAAACTCTTTGCAAAGGACAGAGCTACATAGAGGGTACAGGTACAATGGAAATTATGGGTTTCCTAACAAAAAAGACAAAGTTTTACAAGCTATTTACATTGTATGTACCAAATAAGATGCTGTCGTATATGTGTCTCTCCATTTTTCTCCTCCTTCTCTTTGTAATTTTTTGGGCCATGACAGTTGGGGCTTGTCCTTGGTAAAAAAAAAGCCCTCTCCTTATTGCTGTGGTGGCATTTCTTCTTGATTAAATAAGGTTTTGTTTTCCAGCAATTATTTTTCAAAGTTGAGACATTAATATAGACAGCTTTGCCAAAATTTCAGACTCAGATTGCACTTGATGTTTACTAACAGACAAAGCTTCAGACCATTGAAGAAGAAAAGTAGTAGGCGTGCCAAGCTGAACCATGGTGAGCTAACTGTAGAGTTTTGCTATGTAGATTTTCACACAGCAGCCACTGGATCAGTATGAAAAAGAGCTGAAGGAATGGGAAACTGAGAAGGCACGGCAGGCTGTGGAGTTCACCATCACAGAAAAGGATCTGCACATAAAGAAGAATGTAAAAGAACATATGAGGGTAAGGACAAGCAGCGAGGGAGAGAGCAGGAGCAGTAAAGGTTTGTTTGGATGAAGTTTCTGATCTCAGAGCTGCTTCCAGTATTACTGCCTTTGTCTGGGCTTTTCGAACATATGTAGGAAAGTAGCCAAAATGAATGAAGGTGTGCCTCCTTGGAATGCTAAGAAATGACTGCGAAGGGTACTTTTTGGAAAACTCCTATGGCCTTTTCCATCGTTCTGACACTTGGCATTATAGGCACACACATTTTCTGGCTGCTTTTCCACATGGAGTTCAAATCCCTTGATTTTTCTGCAGCGCTAACTGAAGATATTTTAGCACTCATGGTGAAAATATAAATGGCCACTAATTCTAATGGAAAGCTTTCCTGTACTAACTGTACTGAAATAAATGGGATCTATAAGATTCATTAATCTCATTGTTCCTTTTGAAAGATAACTTAATAGTGAACTGTTCCTCCTAGAGGAGGGCCTGTGACTCAGTGGAGGAGCTTCTGCTTTGCATGCCAAAGGTCCCAGGTTCAATCCCTGGCATTTCCAGTTAAAAATACCAGGCAATAGGTGATGTGAAACACCTCTGCCTAAGACCCTGCAGAGATACTGCCAGTCTGACTAGACAGTACTGGCACTAATGGGTCGACCAGTGGTCTGATTCAGTAAAAGGACACATAGCTCAGATTTGTAAGCCTAGCCCAGCACCCTTCCAAAATCTGCCACCCAAAGTTGCCATCTCACTGTGTTCATGATAGGGCCACCTCTGGTTTGTAGGGAAGCATTAAGAAGGGTCGGGGAGAAGACAAAGAAAGCCAAGCCATATGAGCATATGGATGACCTCTGTGTGGGTATAAAAACTCTTTCCCTTGTTGGCATTCATGTCAGCTACATATCAAACCTGAAAATTTCTACCTCTGATATTTGATGTTTAATACCATTACTGCATTGTTGAAAAGCACTTTCCCCTTTACACACTGCAGTCTTACATATGGTAATCTGAATCTTGAAAATGGAATATAGCAAAATTGGGGAATGTTTAAAAAATAAAAATGTTTGTATTTCTTCTACAATTTTATGATTGCAAACACTTGAATGGTTTGACAGGTTTCATGGTTAGTACAGAATTTTAGGTGGTTTTCTTCAGTAGTCACAGATGCTGAAGGCCGTTTCATGAGTTAAGACAAAGCTGCTAGATGCAGTCAATCACGGTTCCCTGACTAGGATACTTATGGAATGGATGTTTGCAAATGTATGTTTATTGCATTTACACTTTACATTCTTTAAGGTATGCACTTAATATATCACAATGTAAACCTAAAATGTAGGGGTTCTATAGAATGAAGAGTGAGCTACTTCCAAGAGCCAAGATAGTAGCTAAAGCCCTCCTTGTGCAATATCACCACTGTCTTCAGTGCTCTCTTTCCAGGGCAAAGTAAAGAAGTCAGCGAGAAGAAGGGCCACACCAAGGCAGCCAAGGAATGTTTTTTAGAACAGAATCAGACTCCCACCAATTTTTCCTTTTGGGCAGTTTATAGATCATGCAGGCATAATGATAAGACCCTCCTTAGAAAGAAGGCTGAGTGGATCTTTCAGCCGACAACTATGGCACTGCATGGGTTAAATGAGAGCATTGCTTGGCTTGGCTTGGCTTGACTTAGATAAAGATGTACAAAGACAGTAGGTTTGTGTTCACAGCTGGATGATTGGGAATAACACTGACACATTGAAATGGTGGTTAGTTTTGACAACTTTTCTGCCATGATTACTGTACTCAGTCATAAATCATTTGTACGATGATATCATATTGCTCCTATAGATCTTCGTCGTGGTCTCTGTGCAGTCCCACACATGGGTTGGGTGCCTGCGTACGACCTCGTTCGGAGAAACTTCTAGAGATTTACCTCAGAAGAGCTTTTAGCGGGCTCTCTTCCCGCCCTGGGGAGGAGACATGCACTGCGCATGCCCAGAGCGGGAGAGAGAGCCGCCTCCCACTCAGTTCTTCTTCGACCGCCTTTGCGTTCACACCTCGTTGTCGTTGTTCCTCCATATCGTTACCTCAACTGAGTATATCTCCACTTCTTCTTTTTCACTTGTCTTTCCTTTCCTTTCTTGTCTTCTTCTATCTTAAAACAACAAAAAGGGGAAAAAAAGATTTTCTTTTTTTCTCTTTCTCCCCCCTTTCTTTGGAGGGTGGGTGGGGGCTTTGCATGGGAAAAACTAGGTTTTTCAAGGTCTGTCGTTGTTGCCCTGCCAAGATTCCTTCTAATGAAGGGCACGATCTTTGTCTAACTTGTTTGGGAGAGGCCCATAGAGTCGATACTTGTCCTCACTGCGTGAGTTTCACTCGCCAGGCTCGATGTAATCGAGAGGCTAGGCTTAGGGCTCTCCTTTTAGAATTGGCCTTACGCCCTACAATGTCCTCAGCGGCTTCCCATGCTTCTGCGGCTAAAAAGTCGGACACCTCCTCGAAGGCACTGAAACAGAAACCTAAGCGGGCTGAAGATAAGACCCCTTCGAAGTCGAAGGTCCCACCGTCTGCTTCGGTTTCGAGGGTGGACCCCGTCGTCATGACCGGGTTATCGACGTCGATGCTGGTTCTGGCCTCTACCTCTCAAAGGTCTACGGTGCGACCAACAACCCCGCAGCATACGCACTTGTCGCCTTTGGGTTTGATCCCTTTGGGCCAGTCAATGAGGTCACTTCCACAGTTGTCCCCTTGTTGACATTCCCACTCTCCCTCGAGGCGTTCCGGTACCCCGGTCCACACTTTGGACGAGGTCCCTGTTGTGGTGCACCGCCACTCGCGGTCCTGATCACAATACGATCGGAGAAGACTGATCCGTAGGCAGTCTCCATCGTCGTCTGGTTCTCCTTCTGACGACCAATGTTGGTCTTTCGAGGAACATCGAGAATGCCCGGATGCGGCCTACTATTACTCCAGGTCTCCGACACCGGAGCAGCACCATTATGATCGTGTCCATCACTCTGAGCATACGGATTGGGGCCGTGTCTCTGACCGCCCTTGACGCTCCACGTAAGTGGCCTCGGCCGGTTCCCTTCCTTGGGAACAGCCTTCCGAACCCTCGAGAAATAGGGATGCCCTGAAGAGTTCCCCATTGGAACCTCAGTACCGTCCTTCCGCCAATCACCCAGTTATCGATCTGGTTCAACCACCATGATCCTCCTCTCCCATGTCGATCTTGGACAGGTCGGATTCGGCGGAGTTCGATCCCGAGGTCGCTCGGATCGAGGATGAGCCTCGGCGCTCCGGGTCTATATCGCCCACTGAGGGCCCTAAGGCATATTTGGAGCTTGTTACTAGAATGGCAACTGCCCTTCAAGTCCAGGGCTCTACAGAATCCCCAGCTGTGACCGACATGGTTCACAGACTAGTTCAAGCTGATCTTCCTCCGTCTACCGTCCTGCCCCTGCTTCCTGTGCACCTTTCGGTCTTGAAGGAATCTTGGGAGCATCCGACATCGATCCCCCCCGGTTTCGAGGCGCTATGACGGGCTGTACAAGATCCAACAGAATCCGGGTAAATTCCTCCTTTGTCAACCACCACCGAATTCGATGGTCGTCCATTCATCGTCGAGATCTAAGCAGCCTGTGCGCCAGTCTGCGCCTCCTGACCACGAGGGTCGCAAGCTGGATCTTCTGGCCAAGAAGATGTACTCTCTGGCCTCTATGAATCTCCGCATCGATACTTACCTCTCCTATCTGTCGGCGTACGCCTTCAACGTCGCAAATGCAGTTTGTCCTATCTTGGATTTTGTCCCAGAGGAGCATCGCCCCGCTCTCTCGCGTGCCTTGTCGGAAGTGTGTGCCATATCAAAGCAGCAGATCAATTTGGTTTGTCATGCTGTTAATTGTTCCTCCAAGCTCCTGGTCTCCTCTGTCGCTCTCCGGCGTCATGCTTGGCTGCGGGGCACCTCTTTACAACCTGACGTCAAATTCTATATTGAGGATCTTCCGTTTGATGGCGATGACCTCTTCCACTCTACCACCAACGAAGTTTTGAAAGCTGTCGATGACAGTTGAAAGCAGGCTCAAAATCTCAGAGTTTCTGCTTCCTCTTACTGACCTCGGAACCGTCCTTGGAAGCCTCTCGCCTCCAGACGATACCCGTCTCTGGCATCCAATCCTCAATGGAGAAGGAAGCCTTATGACTCCCGTCCTCCCTCCAAGCATCGTTCTCAACCTTCCAAAAAGCTGCCACAGCCTAAACAGCCTGTTCGACTGTCTCCACCACCTGCCTTCTCCGACGTCTTATACTCCTCCTGTCCAGACCCATCTCTTCCCTTTCCTACCAGCCTGGGAAGAAATTTCCACTGACTCCTAGGTCCTCACCATTCTACGGGTCAGGTACGTCATAGAGTTCATTTCACCTCCAGTCCTCCCGCACTTTGTCGTCACGCCTCCAGACCCTCTTCTCGATCTCGAGGTTTCCACTCTCCTTGCCAGAGGAGCCATCGAAGTCGTCCCGGAGGCGCAACAAACTTGCGGCTTCTACTCGAAATATTTCCTGGTTCCCAAGAGAGACGGCGGCTTCCGACCGATTATGGATCTTCGAGATCTCAACCGTTACATTCGGTATCAAAAATTCAGAATGGTCACTCTGCAGTCGATCCTTCCCCTCATACCACAGGCGGCGTGGCTTGCGTCAGTCGATCTCCAAGACGCATACTTCCATGTCACAATCCGTCCTCAGCACCATCGTTTTCTCCAGTTCGCCGTTGGAGATGCACACTACCAGTACAGGGTGCTTCCCTTTGGTCTTTCTACCGCCCCGCGGGTGTTCACCAAGCTGATGGCTGTGGTGGTGGCTGACCTTCATCGACGGGGAGTCACTCTTTATCCTTACATCGACGACTGGCTTCTCGTAGCTCCGACGCCAAGTCAGTTGCTCCACGACACTCAAGAGACTCTTTCCCTCCTCCGTGCTCTCAGACTTTGCGTCAACGCCGCCAAGTCCTCCCTTCAGCCCCTCCAGGTCCTTCGATTCCTTGGGGCTCCGCTCGACACCAACCTCGAAGCGGCTTTCCTCCCGGAGTCGAGGTCTTCCGACATTCGGGCGATGGTGTCCTCATTTCAGACGTTCCCTCAACAATCCACCCATTCTGTGATGAGGCTCCACGGTGTTCGTAGTCCGCCATGCCCGGCTGAGAATGTGGCCGCTTCAGCTGTGGCTTCGCAACACCTTTGATCCTCTCCAGAGTCCTTGGCATATGATTTTGTTGATCCCGCAGAGTGTCCTCGACTCTCTCAAATGGTGGTCTCAACCAGTCCACCTCCTTTCCAGGATGCCCTTTCGACTTCCTCCTCCCGAGTTCTTGTTGACCACGGACGCTTCCCTCTGCGGTTGGCGAGTCCAGTGCGGAACACTTTCTGCTCAAGGGGCTTGGTCGGTTCGAGATGAAACTCGCCACATAAATTACCTGGAGTTGCAAGCAATTTATCTGGCCCTTCGGTCATTTCTTCCGACCCTTCGGGGCCGTGTTGTCCAAGTGGCTTCCAACAGCACCACCGCTGTTTATTATGTCAACAAACAGGGCGGCACTGCCTCTGTTCGTCTCTGCAACTTGGCGATCGACCTCTGCTGCTAGTGCCTCGATCACTCCACCACGCTCTCATCAATACACATTCCTGGAGATCGAAATATCGATGCAGATCGGTTGAGTCGTTCTGCCTCGTTGGACAATGAATGGTCCATTCCCCTCCGGTATCTTCACCCTCTATTTCGAGAGTTCGGTCACCCATCTGTCGACGGCTTCGCGACCGCCAACAATGCTCGATGTCGCCTGTTTTTCAGCACGGGCCCCCCGTCTGCTCGGTCCCTCGGGGATGCCTTTCTCCACAAGTGGACCAGAGCCCTGTTTTACCTTTTTCCTCCATTCCCTCTCATCTCCCGGGTCATGCAGAAGATCCATGCAGACGGCACCTCCTGCATTCTAGTCACTCCATGGTGGCCGCGCCAGGTCTGGTTCCCTCACCTGCTGCTCCAGCTCTCCCGTCATTCCTTCCGCCCTCTCCCCATCGTCCCAGATCTCCTCTCTTGGGCTCGAGGGAGAATCCTCCATCCCAATCCGGGATTTTTCAGATTGACGGCCTGGAAGATCCAGCCCTAGACTTCTCACCTCGAGTTTCTGAAATCCTCCTGAATGCTAGGAAGCCTTCTACTCAACGTTCCTGTCGATTCAAGTGGAACAGATTCCAATCTTACGCTTCCGATCACTCCTTCGATCCGGTTCGATCATCTCTCCATGAGATTTTTGCCTACATTGTATATTTAAAGGATACTGGCCTTGCATACTCGTCCTTGTGGGTTCATCTGGCGGCAATCTCCGCCAATCACCCCCTGATACAAGGATCTTCAGTGTTCTCCCATCGTCTCACCAAAACGTTCCTCAAGGGTCTCCTTCAGATGTGCCCTCCTAGGAAACCGTTGGTGCCTTCATGGAGCTTGTCACTGGCCCTTCTAGGAAACCGTTGGTGCCTTCGTGGAGCTTGTCACTGGTCCTTTCTCAGCTCGTGTCTAAACCATTCGAGCCCATGGCTACCACTGATCTCAGGTTAGTTTCCTGGAAAACAGCCTTTCTCGTAGCCATTACCAGTGCACATAGAGTAGGGGAGCTAGCTGCCTTTAGGGCTGATCCCCCCTATACAATTTTTCATAGGGAGAAGGTTGTCCTGAGACCAGATCCTTCCTTCCTCCCTAAAGTCATCTCTGCCTTTCATCTCTCTCAGTCGTCTGTTCTCCCTACTTTCTTTCTGAACCCGACTGATGCCTCTCAGAGAGCCTTGCACTGTCTCGATGTGCGCAGAGCGCTCTCTTTCTACCTGCATAGGGCACAGCCCATATGTAAATCTCCTCGGCTGTTCCTGGCTTATGGTCCCCCACGGCAGGGGGAACCAGTCTCTTCTCAACGACTCTCTAAATGGGTGACTTCCACCATAGCCCTTTGCTATGAGCTGGCACATCAACCTGTTCCTACCTGTGTCACTGCCCATTCCACATGGGTGGTATCGACGTCCACCGCTTTCCTGGCGGGTGTCCCATTGGAAGACGTCTGTGCGGCTGCTACGTGGTCCTTGGCATCAACCTTCGTGACCCACTACGCACTCGATGTCCGAGCTCAGCGGGATGCTGCCTTTGGTCAGATGGTGCTGCGATCTCTCTTCGCTTGACCCTGCTACACCCTCAGGTAGGACCCTTTGGTGATTTGTTTTGATGATGCTGTGTCTTAACCAGTCTGTTTGTGTCTTTTGCAGCTGCCAGCTCCCTCCTCCAACTAGTTCAGCTCTTGTAATCACCCATGTGTGGGACTGCACAGAGACCATGACGAAGATAAACAGGTTGCTTACCTGTAACTGATGATCTTCGATTGGTCATCTGTGCAGTACCACAATCCCACCTGGCCTTCCCCACTGCTGGCATCTCCAGATTTCCTTCTTTGGATTCTTTGGCCTTGACAGTGGTGGTCGAAGGAACTGAGTGGGAGGCGGCTCTCTCTCCCGTTCTGGGCATGCGCAATGCATGTCTCCTCCCCAGGGCGGGAAGAGAGCCCACCAAAAGCTCTTCTGAGGTAAATCTCTAGAAGTTTCTCCAAACGAGGTCGTGCGCAGGCGCCCAACCCATGTGTGGTACTGCACAGATGACCACTCGAAGATCATCAGTTACAGGTAAGCAACCTGTTTTTTTTCTGTTCTCTATAATGTTGACTAGAGCAAATAATGTTATTATACTGGGAGACTTCAGCTACCCTCAAATTGACTGGGTAAACACATGTTTAAGTTATGCTGTAGAAAGAATGCTGTGCACTGGAACAATTGGTCAGAGTCAACCAAAGGGGTAGTGATCTTGGATGTGGCAGGTCTCAAGACCTGGTGAGAGTTGTACAGTTTGTTATACCAGTTGGGAACAGTGACCACAATACTATTAAGTTCAGCATTTACTTTTAGAAGGAACACCTGGAAAAGATTTTCTTTGTCTCGCCAATAATGTGCAGCCACCTCCTGACCTTTGTATGGAATTGCCCACTGGGAGGGTCAGGGCTCCCAGCTTCCCTTCCAAGTTGTGAGGCCTTGCCTCTGTGTCTCCTGCTGCCCAGTGCCTGGTCACCACAGGGACAGTTTACTGCCTTGTGCACCCCTGGGGGAATAACCACTTGTCAACTACCTACCTCCCCCCAGCGTCCCTTTTAAAATAGCGTGCCTAAGACGGTGGAGGTCTGTGTGGTACAGAGAACCACTACCAGTGTCAAAAGTTATAAAGTATTTATTAAAAAGTGAGGTATTTTTATATAGTTCAATAAGAATTTTTAAAAAAATATTCCAATGATATGAATTGTTTCTATTAACTATTTCCTAACAGTATTTTATATAACCCCTGATGGGCTTTCAAACACTTTAGCTTTGCACTAGTACTTATCAAGTCTTTCTATCTATTAGAGTGATTGGTTGTTGGATTGGTGCTCATTCTGTTGGCTATTTTGGTTTTAAATATGAAATTAAGAACACTTAATGTACACGGTCTTAATAACTGTATGAAGCATTCCAGAATTACTGCACAGGTACTCTGGATGAAACCTGATATTCTTTTTATCCAAGAAATGCATCAAAAAATGACCAGTATTCTACTTTGTCCTCTTTACAGTATCCACTACAATTTGGAACTGCTGGTTCATCAAAATCTAGGGGTGTGGTGATTTTGCTCACTCAGTCACTTCGTTTTACTTTGAAAGAAGAAATGAAGGACCCACAGGGACACTATATTTTTGTCAAAGGATATTTAGAAGGAGTCCTTGCCACACTGGGGTCCATATATGTGCTGAATAAGGAGCAGCTCCCATTTTTGGAGTCTCCTTTGTCAAAGTTAGAAGATTTTCAAGAGAGAGAGGTTATGATTGGAGGGGATTTAAATCTCATTATGGATAAAAGATTGGTCCAACCCATTACGAAAATTGACCAAACCTTTAAAAACAGATTTTTCCTTAGCACGATTACAGGAAAAATATAACCTTACTGATGCTTGGAGGTTCTGCAATCCATCTATACGAGATTACACCTTCTTTTCTCCATGACATGGATCAAATTCTAGAATTGATTATATCCTTCTTTCTGACACACTGACAGGTAGGCTGACCCAGGCTGAAACTGGACAAAAAATTTGGACCAATCATACACCAGTTCATTGTTACCTTAATAACTTTGACTCATCAAGAAAAGACAAACTTTGGTCATTAAAAAATTAGCTATAATGTTGGATTCCATAAAAGAGCAGGTCACTACATGCATTAAAAATTATATAGAAGATAATAGAGGTTGCAAAGTCTCTCCCATTATAAAATGGGATGCATTAAAGGTGGTCCTTTGAGGCCAGCTGATTTCTTCTTCTTCACATTTGAAAAGGGATAAAGAGGCAAAAATTCACTCTCTACTTGAAAAAATAAGATATTTAGAAACTGAACATAAAGGAACTGGTAATGCCAAAATCTACTCTAAGTTGTTAGAAGAGTATTGGAAGCCTTGGATACTCAAAATATTAAGAAGAAATTAGTTTTCCTTAAACAGGATACATGGCAGAAGACACCTAAAACACTTCGAATACTAACATGGAGAGTTAAGGGGAAAAAATGTGCTAAACATACTTTTGCCCTAAAGGATAATGACGGACATGTTCATACAAACTCAAAGGCTCTTACTGTCAGGCACTTCAGAAAGTCAGTCAAACACCAGGCTTCATAAGAAGATAGTGTTTATTTGAGCAGCAGTTCTAAAGGCACACTAACATTCTATTGTCAGGAATAAAGCACACAAAGGAACATCTACGGATATACCCCACTGAGCTAACCCCCCCCTTAGCATCTACCAATGGCTACAAAGCCCGTGCGTGGGAACTAGGTGCGAAAGTTGTTTAAGCCATAAAGGGGCCCAGCTGTCCACACCAGAGAAATTGAAACCGTAGGACAAGGACGTTTGGTTCAGATAGGAGATAGCCCAGGCTGGGAATCATACTGTAACCTAGGCAACCTACCCACCTCCCACATTCCAAGCATGAGAAGTTACAGACCATCTTACCCTCCTTCCCTCCCTCACATCTTATGACAGGATCACCTGACATTCTGCCCCTCTGATGATAAACCCCCACCCTTCGGCTTTAAGGGGTACAGCCTGTGAAATCTACAGATTAACCGGGGGGCACGAACATTTTCCGCCCTCACCCATTCCCTCTGTTCAGGCCCAAAGTCCACCCACTCAATAAGATAATACAGTCGGTTTCTAGAAATCTTCGAGTGCAGGATTTGCGTTATCTCATAGTGCGGTTCCCCCCCCAACCATCAGAGGTGGGGGAGCAGGTCTCTTCGGTCTCTCTCTCTCTTTTTTTTTTAAATCCCCCCGAAGGGGTTTTTTATTGCATTTTATAAACTACAGAAAAAGGGAGGGGTACTAACAAAACAAACTACAAGGAGAGGGAGATAGAAAAGAGAATTCCAAACGTGGTGATTTTAGATAGTGCTTACAAATATGGCATTGACAGATAGATACTTTCAGTTGTTAACCTCGAAGGTGACATTTGAGTACATCACTTGTGAAGCTCTAAGCTCCTACAGACTGTTTGGAGTATACTTTGCAACATGCTAACATATCTTTTGTACAATCAGACAATCTCATCTCATTACAATAAATTCCGCTTATTACTTTCTGCCCCCCTAGCTGTTAAAAGAAAAAAGAAACATCCGGGTCAGGCTTAAACATGATTCTCTTCAAAGAAAGAAACCTCTCCAATTATCCTCTCATTAAAAGGGAGAAAGAAAAAAAAAACAAGACAAGAAGATAGACAAACTGGAACACCCCTTTTCCCTCTTCCTTTTATGGAATTAACCTAAATTAATAAAAATCTTCTAAAATTAATTTAACCATTCATTATCAATTTCTGTAAAAACCCTTTCCCTTGACTTTTCTCATCATACCCCCTTAGCCAGCCATCTCATCTCTAAAAAGGGTATCTCACTATAGAATCTTCCTTAATCTTCTTTAACTCAAAATCCATTATTTATTAAAACATTTCCCCCTTTCGCCCAACCTTCTGTTAGCTTTGCCCCCCATCAAAATATATAGTAACTTTATTTGTTAGGAGGAGAATTCCCCTCCCCGCTTATCGGGAGAAACAGAGCTATTTTGCTGCCTCATTCAAACTTTCAGAGATTCAGTTTCATTTTAATTTTAAGGTGCGACACACAGACGCCATTTCCAAGGAAGATATCAAAGGAAGCACTCCAAAATCCACAGTCTGTTCCTCCTCTCCTTATCATCAAGCCGCCAAGGTCCCATAAATCCATCGGGTCTTTACACCGCCTCTAAAAGTTCTCTAAATTAATCAGCCTTATTTCCAGCTCGTTCCGAATTGCACTCTTTTCGTTTTCTTTTCCTTTTCTTCTTTAAGGTGGAGGGGGGTTCCCCCCTCCCCAATCTTCCGTCTTTCCCAATCACCGCTTACAAGATATTCAAAGTTTCTCCAAGAAGCAAGAGGGTTCTCAAAGTCCCAAAAGATCACCTTCAGATATTTGCACAGTCAATCTTTCTAGAGGAGGAAACTCCCCCACTTCTGCCTGCCGAAGAATGAGCTCTGTCTCGTTTCCAGCAGTCACTCAAAAAACACTCCAAACTAGTGTAAGTTTTTTCTTTTTTTCATGCTCCCTCTTCTCTCCCCTTCCCTATTTTAAATTATTAATTGTTATATGTGGGGAGGGAATTCCCTTTCCCCCGCTTCTTTTCTGGGAGAGAAGGGGAGAACTGCATTCCAGCTCAGTCTCTCACTATGATATTAACAGTCTTTAAAGGAGATTCTAATTCTTCTTTCTAGCCATTTCTAGCTAACCAGATACGCCGTTTTCAGTTGCTATTTTTAAAGTCCCAAATATTTGCTTGTGTGTTGCTCAATTCATGACTCTCAGTACTCCTCCATCACAGTCCCTTCATTTTCCATTTCTCCGATGTTAATTTTCTTTATCTAGTTCTCCATGGGGGGGTCTACAATTGTCTCCCCCACCCATTTGAGAGGGTATATTTTTCTCTCTGATGCTTCGTTAAAGTTGTACTCACACTTCTTCAGCCAGAAAGCCAATTTAGCCAGTCGCTTGATTACATCTTAATCACCATCCGCTTGGTTCCCGGTACGCAAAGCCTCAGCCATTACTGGAACACAGCAGGGAGACTGTCGGGGCAAAAGGACGCCCCCACCCCCTGGCTAGAAGCCGGGGGGGGGTGAACCTCAGCGTCCCCTGACTCAGGGCTCATACTGAACCCTGGGGGAGGACGTACGATCGCCCCCCCTCTACCTGCTGGTCTGCAGACCTTTCCCCCAGGAGAGGGGAGAAAGGCTGCTGTCAGCTTGCCAATCCGGGCGGAAGTCGCCAGGTCTCTTCGGTCTCCATTCGTTTTCCCCAGGCGAGCGTCTTAAAAGTCTGAGGTGGAATACAGGATGAATAGATCTCAGTGATTTAGGCAGTATTAGTTCAACAGTCACATTATTTAAAACACATTTGATTTCAAAAGGTCCAATGTATTTCCACCCTAGTTTTTTGCTCGGCTGTACCCCCTTCAGGTTCTGCGTGGATAGATACATGAACTCCCCGGGTTTTGGGGTCCACGTTGAGTCCCGTTTCTTGTTGGCGTGCTCCTTGTAAGCCGATTTAGCATCCTCCAAAGTTTGGGCTAGGAGTGGCCATGCCTGCTGGAGTTTTTTACACCAATCCCCCGCCTCCCCCTGTGGCAAAGTCGGTGAAGCCAGGAAAGGAAGTGGCGGGGCCTCATAACCATGTACAGCCATAAAAGGGGAGGAGGCAACCCCCAGACCCCATGGGGCCTCCAGCGCAGAGACCCTTGCCCCTGCCAGCTGGACTGCTGCCCGGGGGTGTGCCGGGGCAACCCGGAGCACCTCCGGACCAACCAGTGGGGCCCCCACCTGCGGGGCCGCCGGCGCCAGGGCCACCGAGGATGCCAAGGGGTTGGGGACCCATGTTGCCAAATCCAGCTGTGTTGCTGGATGCCACTTTTGATGGTATGCCCGAGAAATTCTCCTTTTTTCTGGTAAGGGCGGAGAAGTTCATTGAGAACTGGGGCCACCTTTTCCCAAATGAAGAACGGATAGTGGACGCCATAGCCTCCCACCTGAAGGATGCTGCGGCCGACTGGTACGTTGCTTTACACCGGGAAGACGGGCGCGAGTTGAGGGAGGTGGATGTGTTTATGTGGGTGATGAAAGACCAGTTCGAGGATGCTAATGCGAACAAGGCCGCCTGGGCGTTCCTTCGCGCTTTTCGCCAGGGGACGAAGTCCATTAGATTGTATACAGCGGAGTTCCGAAGACACGCCGCCAAGATCCGGGGCTGGCCCAATGGAGTACTCGCTGAACAGTACCGCCTGGGCCTGAACCCAGAGATCCATCGCATGATTATGCGAGAAAGAGACCCGGAAACCTTGTTCAGCTGGATGAAAGAAGCAGCAGCTACAGAGACTCAACTGAAAGCTATCAAGCTGGATGATGCGGCAGCCTTAGGGAAGATGACCCAACCCAACGTTGCCCCTCCAAAGGGCCGGCAGGCGAACCCCGCTCAACGGCCGAAAGATGGGACGCGCGAGAGCCGGATGAAGCAAGGGCTGTGTCTAAAGTGTGGAGAAGCGGGCCATTTCGCCGCAAATTGCCAAGGGTCCTCCACCCCGCCAAGCGCCACAAAGGGGCCTAAAAAGAAGTTCGAGACATCCACACCGAAACCCCTGGGAAAGCAGAGGGGCGCAAGGGCCCTGCAGGTCGCCCCCTTAGGAGAGGAAACCGAGTCCTCGGAAGAGGAGGCCACCGCGGTGGTGGGAAACAAGAAGGACCTGCTGTAAACAGCGCTGAACAGCAGGTCCCGGACTCTCAGGCGCTAAATCCAGTGAGCAAATCCTCTTCCCTTTTCTTTATAACCATCACTCTGATGGACCCGGGTCTACTGACCCACGTGAGGGTGAGAGCGTTAGTAGACTCGGGGTGTGGGAGAGACATTATTAACCCCTCCCTGGTGACTGGGTTGGGAGCCAAAGTAATGAGACTGGCAGAGCCGCTGGTTTTCACCCAAATGGATGGATCTACTATGAAAGAGCCCTGTAAATACGAGACTGTGCCTCTACGGATAGGAGTGGGAAAGCATTGGGAGGTGCGACCGTTCATTGTAACCTCTGCCACAAGATTTCCCCTGGTCTTGTGGAGTCCATGGTTTTTTGATCACGACCTTCATATACTGTGGGAGGCTGGGATTGTTAACTTCATCTCACCACGGTGTGAGACCCATACCTAGAAGGGCAACTGGGGTCCACAACACACTGAGCACAGCTCTGTGGTAGTGGGGGTGGCTGAGACGGCCTGCATCATGATCCCACGGGAGTACCAGGATTTATCTGCAGTGTTCAGGGAAGAGGAGGTGAACGAGCTACCCCCCACCGCAACTCTGACTGTGCCATAGAACTGTTACCCAACCAGAAACTCCTGAAGGGGAAGCTGTACTCCATGAGCCCAACCGAGAAAGTGGAGCTCAGAAAATTCATTGATAAGAACTTAGAGAGAGGGTTTATACGGCCGGCTTCTTTGCCTTTTGCTGCTCCCGTCCTCTTTAGGAAGAAGAAGGATGGCGGGCTCTGTTTGTGCACAGACTACCGTGGCCTCAATGCAGTGTCAACTACCAATGCTTACCTGCTGCCCTTGATTAAGGATCTGCTGGCCACGGTAGCGGGGGGTAAGGTTTTCTCCAAACCTGATCTTCGCAATGCGTACTTCCAAGTGCGCATCAGAGAAGGGGACGAATATAAGACTGCCTTTAACACCCCCCTGGGTCAATTTGAATACTTGGTGATGCTATTCGGCTTACAAGGGGCCCCTGGGGTGTTTATGAACTTAATGAGGTGTTGAACAAATATCTCTTCAAGGGGGTCCTTGTTTACCTTGATGACATTTTACTGTACTCCCCCGACATGAAATCACATGTGAAACTCATTAGGGAAGTATTCCAAACGTTGCACAAGCACAAACTGTTTGCCAAACTTTCTAAGTGCGAGTTCCATCGGTCGGAGATCTCGTTCCTGGGCTATCGCATCTCACAGAAGGGCATTGAGATAAAAAACGTAATTTGAAACAGCAGCAGGACTTACAGGACAAAATACATCAAAAAGAGAACGAGCTGAAAAGGAGACCGGGTAAAAAGAAGCTCCTTAAAGAAATACAAATTTTGCAAGAACAATTAAAAGTAGCACTAAACAGAGAACTCTACTGGAACTTAAAGAAATTGCAACAAAAATCCTTTGAAGGTGCAAACAAACCAGGGAAATGTTTAGCTTGGCAATTGAAAAATCGGAGGGAGAGAAGGACAATAACAAAAATAATGGAGGAAGGCAAGGAAATTGTAGATATAAATGGAATTAAGAGAGCCTTCTTCAAATATTATGCAAAACTATTTCAAAAAAAGAAAATTGATCCAATGAAGATTAAAAAGTATTTGGACAAGGTAACTTTACCGGAGATGGATAATGATACCAAAGACATGCTGAATGGTCCTATACAGAAAGAAGAGATATACAAGGCAATAGAAGATGCCAAACTAGGGAAAGCTCCAGGACCAGATGGATTTACAGTGAAATTTTATAAAAAACTAAAGGAGGAGCTGACCCCGATTATGGAACTTCTAATTAACGAAATTCAGCGATCCAAAATAATACCAGAATCCTGGAAAGAAGCCAACATATCTCTCATACCTAAGGAAGGACAAGATTTGTCAAATGTGAAAAATTATAGACCAATTTCGCTACTTAATAATGACTATAAAGTATTTGCCAAAGTTATCTCAGAAAGATTAAAGGTTTATTTAAAGAAGGCTATCAAAGAAGAACAAGCCGGCTTTCTACCAGATAGACAAATTAGAGACAATCTAAGGATTGTGATTGACACAATAGAGTATTATGACAAGCATCCAGAAAAGGAAATTGCTTTTTTATTTTTGGACGCCAAAAAAGCCTTTGACAATTTAAACTGGGAATTTATGTTCCAAGTGTTTGACAGAATGGACATTGGGCAACCCTTCTCAAATATGATTAGGGCTGTATATTGTGAACAAAAAGCGTCACTGAATGTGAATAAAGAGTTGATGGAATATTTTAAAGTTGAAAAAGGAAAAGGCAAGGGTGTCCGTTATCTCCTTTGTTATTTATTTGGATTTTGGAAGTGATGCTGTGTAAAATAAAAGAAGACAAAGATATAAAAGGACTTACAATTGGGAGTTTTGAATTTAAATATAGGGCTTTTGCTGGCGATGTAATGTTTATAATTGAAGATCCAGTAAGGAATGTACCGTTATTGATGGAAAAGATTAAGGACTTCGGCAATCTGGCGGGATTTTATGTGAATAAGAATAAGACAAAGATACTCTGTAAAAACATGAGGAAAGAAAAATAACTGGACCTACAAGAGAGAGTCCAATGTGAAGTGGTGAAAAAGACTAAATATTTGGGAATTGAGGTTACAGCAAAGAACATAGATTTGTTCAAGAATAACTACGAAAAGGTGTGGAATAAAATTCAACAGGATATTAAGAAATGGAATATTTTGAATCTATCATTATTGGGCAGAGTTTCTGTAGTCAAAATGAACATTTTACCTCGTTTGTTATTTTTATTCCAGATGATTCCAATTGTGAAAGACTGTAAACTGTTGAATTTTTGGCAAAAGGAAATCTCTAAGTTTGTGTGGGCGGGAAGGAAGCCAAGGATTAAAATGAAAATTCTCTGTGATGCGAAAGAAAGGGGAGGCTTCCAACTTCCTAATTTTAGACTATATCATGATGTGGTGTGCCTGGCTTGGTTGGAACAATGGATCAATTTAGAGAATAGACAGCTGTTGGCACTAGAAGGACATGATCGAAGATATGGCTGGCATGCCTATTTGTGGTATGAGAAATCTAAAGTGGATAACCTTTTTAAACACCACTTCATAAGGAGGTCACTTTTCATGACATGGATGAGGTATAAGAGATTTTTCTTTGAAGCAAGACCAATGTGGATTGTTCCGGCGGAAGTAATAAGACCACTTTCAAGGCACAAAGGGAAAGATTGGTCACCTTACAGAGACATTCTGAAAATTGAGGGGAAAAGTTTCGCGATGAGACCTAGAGAAGAATTAGACTTTGAATATGACTGGTTGAACTATAGACAGATTTATGACTTATTCAAGACTGATAAAATGAGGTTTGGTTTTAGAAAAGAAAATAATGAAATAGAAAAGATATGGATTGAAAAAGGTAAAAAAATGATCTCTAGAATTTATAAGATCTTGTTAAAATGGTATACAGAGGATGAGACTGTAAAAGAGCAAATGGTGAAAGGGGCTATAAATGTAAATAGAGATATAGAAATGTCATCATGGGAATGTCTATGGAAAAAATCGATCAAAATTTCAACATGTGTTAATGTTAAAGAAAATCGTTATAAAATGATGTATAGATGGTATATGACACCAAAAAAAATTGCTAATATGAATGAGAATATGTCTAACAAATGTTGGAAATGTAAGAAAAAAGAGGGCTCGTTTTATCATATGTGGTGGACTTGTGAAAAGGCAAACGCTTTCTGGACCGAGATTCATAATGAAATTCAGAAAATCTTGAAATGTACTTTGAAAAAAGAACCAGAAATGCTACTTTTAGGACTAAAATTAGAAGAAAAGTAGCAAAAAGAACTTTGTTATGGTATCTAATTTCAACTGCAAGAATTACTTACGCTCAATTCTGGAAACAAGAGCAGGTACCTGACAAATGGGAGTGGATTAAAAAAATGATTTTTATGGCTGAAATGGACAAGTTAACAAAAAAACTTCATGGAGTAGAAGACGAAGAATTTTCAGCAGACTGGAAAGATTTTAGAGACTATTTAGAGCTTAATTGGGACGTGAAAAATAGATTACTTTGCTTTGATAGCTATTAATGACAGAAATGTTGTAACAAAAGAGACTGTAATAGAAAAGTTACCTAAAGGTTAAAACTGAAAAAGGAAAAGTATTGAAGATCTAAGATTTGAATACTAAGAATGAACTGAATGTATGAGAATATTGATTGAAATGTTAAAGGGGGTGGAGCATCGTGGGAAGCCAAGGGAGGGGGGACAAAAATTTGTAAAAAAAGGATATACTAAGAAATGTAAGCTATATGGATTATGGTATTATATCCAATTAAATTTTCTTAAAAAAAAAAAGATGACCTTGTTGACTTCTTCACAGAGATATGCAATAACATCCTGGATAATGGATCAATGCCTAAACTGTGGTCTGAGGCAACCATCACGACAATCCCAAAAGATAATAAAGATGCTACATCGCCTTCATCTTACAGGCCTATCTCTCTTATTAATGTGGATGCTAAGATTTTTGCAAAGGTATTAACCAACAGACTAAGACATTTGCTTCCTGAGTTGATTAGTCCAGACCAAGTGGGATTCATCCCTAAGAGAAATATGGTAGATAATATTAGGTGATCTCTGGATATAATATTTTTTTTGGTCAGAAATCTAAGATGGACAGTATCATTTTGGCATTGGATGTGGAGAAGGCTTTTGACTCTTTGAAGGTGGCTTTCCTACGGTCAGTTTTAAAAAGAATGGGCTTTGGACTAAAATTTTTGAATGCACTTCAGGCGATATATGAGTCCCTCTCAGCTAAAGTTAGAGTTAATGGGTGTTACTCTTCAAAGATCTCCCTGCAACCGGGTATGTGGCAAGGATGCCCTTTGTCCCCTCTGCTGTTAACCTTGCTTATGACACCCTGGCAGAGACTATAAGAACAAATCCATTAATTTTGGGAATTAAAATTGGTACTCAAGTCCATAAAATGTCTTTATATGCAGATGACCTGGTTCTCTATTTAAGTAACGCAAATGTTGCTTCCAATACTAGAGAAATTTGGTTGTCTGCCTGGATTGAGAGTAAATCCGTCCAAAACAGAGCTGTTCCCAATATATCTCACTGCTGAAGCAAAAGCAACTCTTGAAAATGAATTTAGGTTTAAATGGACTGAGAAGGCATGGAGACACTTGGAAATTTTTATCCCAAGTGACTTGAAAGATCTATTGGAGGTCAATTACCATCGCCTCCAAGAAGAGATATGGAATAAAAAGATGGAACAACACGCATCTCTCTTGGCCAGACAGATTCCATCTGGCTAAGAGTTTCATCCTTCCCAGATACATTTTTTTATTTAGGGCATTGCCAATTAAAATACCTCAGTCGCAATTGAAAGTATGGCAATGAGAGCTGAATTATTTTTTATGGGCTAACAAAAAGTCTCGGCTTAATTTTAGGATGGTTTGTAACCCCAGAGAACGTGGAGGTATGGACATCCCAGATTTAAGACTCTATCATGAGGCAGCTTCCTTGACTTATCTGGTAATGGCAATGACCCAACCCACAGTTGTGGACTGGCTGCAGATAGAAAATGCTTTTTCTCCAGCTAACTCCTTAGCTGACTTATTGTGGAACGATAAGAGGAATAGAAATGCAATGAAATTTTCTTCTCCATGTCTAGACAGCATGATTGCAATATGGGATAAAAGACGGAAAAAGATATCTCCAGGGAGATCTTTACTATCTTCGATTCAGAACCAGAAATGGATCCCTCCTGCAAATTCTCTGTCGGCAAGTTGTACCTGGAAACCAACTAGAAATCTACGTTTAATGGATCTACTTGATAATGGACTATTGAAATTGAAATAGAATGTAGAGGATCTTTTGCAACAGCCTCTTTTGTGGTGGCAGTATCATCAAATTAGACATTTCATACTTTCTTCTACTGTTAAAGAGTCAATCTCAAGGCCTCTCACGAACTTTTGCTCAAAAATATACCTGAGCATACATCTGGTCTACTTTCTAGATTATATGATATTCTGTTACGATTAGAAATGCCAAAAGCTTATTCTTACCAACAGCTTTGGCAAATAGACTATCAACAACAAATTTCGGAGGAGGATTGGCCAGGTATATGGGAGGCAGTATGTTTCAAATCAAATATATATTCTCTTAAATACCAATATATTAAGTTACTGGCAAGATGGTATTTACTGCCTACAGGAATGCATTGTATCGACAAAAAGAATTCTCCAAGATGTTCAAAGGGATGTGGCTGTGTAGCAGATTTTTTCCACTGTTGGTGGACTTGTGAACAAGTACAAGACTTCTGGAAAGGTATTCTCTTACACATCAAGAATATCACAGGGATGGATCTTCCGTTTCTGCCAGAGGTTTTGCTATTAGATTATTGGAAAATGCCATCTGGAAAATTAAAATGCAACCAATTGACCTCAACTCTAGAACATTGTTAGCCTCAAAACAGAAAGATAAGAAAATGCCGACGATAGATCAATGTCTCTGAAAGTTGTGGGACTTTTGTATTTTAGGTAAACTGAATAATAATACACAACTGAACAGATCAGATCAACAGAAACTAGCATACACTGAATTGTGGCCTCCTGTTATTCATTATTTGATGGAAAATGACATTTTACCGAATGATGAGAATTATGTGGACTTGATATGAATATGAGCAGATCCTTTTGTTTTGATGATCGACCAGGGTTTATTATGCTTTATTTATAGTTTCAATGTATGTGTTGTGTTTAATATATGTAATGTATTTTAAAATTTATTTTTTAAAGTTTATTAAATTAAAAAAAGTATTTATTAAGAAGAGAATGTTTACAAGCATACTTTTAGCACAGCACCAGATTGAGCAAGGGATTCCAAAGGAAATGGATAAAACAAAAATCATCTGTCCTTTTCTCTATGCATGCCTTAGCAGATGTTAAAATATTCTTTAGCTTACACAGTTGCAGATCTCTACAGAGTTATCATTACCTTGAAGCTCCCTTTAGCTCTTCAGCTAGAGCACATGGTCAATGGTCACCAGCTTCAGACCTCAGCTAAGAGGTCTCCTCTTATTGTCTCAGCACCCAAAGAAAAGAGAGCTCCTTCCTGCTGCAAGGAGATTTTATCACCTCTCTTTTTTCTACCTACTAACTAGGTCAAATCAGGTCAAAGAGGCGTTTCCTGGAGGTTTCCAGGAATCTATTTCCTGAAGACTCTCTAGTATTCTATTCCTCCAGTGGGTCAGCCTGAGCTCAGCATGAAGTCCTTAGGGGAAGAGGACACCTCAGGAGAAAGGGGGCTAGGTATGGCTAGCTCTGAGTCAGCAGAAGCTAGCAAACAGGCTGATGAGCTGCAGACTAACCAAGACTCACCAGCAACAGCTGATCCAGAGCCACCGCCCAGCTCTGATGCAGCAGGTGAGACTCAAGTGATTAACAGTAGTCCACCAGGCTCATCTCCAACCTTTGAGTGCCGGAGACAGAAGGTTTAAAGGGAGCTGCAAACAAGGAGGCAGACTGCATGTCTCCTGGCATGTTGCCAGCTGCTTGCTGATGACAGCCTGGAGTAGTTGCAGCGGTAATCCAAAGTAGCTGGCTGCTAACAAGGGTTTGTTAGGAAGTGCCCAAAGCTGGGAGCCTGCATGTTGTAGAAGCAATATGTCATTGTGGTGGGCTCTGTGACTGACCCTGGTTTCTTTGCATGACCTTGGACTGGCTTGGGACTTTGACTTCAGTTTTGTGACTCTCTGGCTTGTGGGTGACCCTGGGACTTCCTGACTATGTTCTGTTTCACCTCTTCTTGTAATGACCCTCTGGCTTGTACTTTGGCTTGTGGACTTTTGGGACTGAACTCTGGAGTTTGTGTGAGCACCTGGATGTGTCTGACTTGCCTGCCTGTGCCTGTTACATGACACCTAATTGGGGAAGGGGGAGAGCTTGACTGACCTATTATCTCTCCTGCTAGATCTATTAGCATTTGTATGGTTTGCACTGCCTCCCTCCCTCCCCTGCATGTTCTCTGTCCAGAGGGAAAAAACCTGTTAAAATGCAAAGTGGAAGTTTTGCTCATTTGCAAACCTCCCAGGAAAAAATGCATTTCTTCACAATTAGGAAAGGGATTGAGAATAAAACAGTTGATATTGAAATGCCCCTGTATAGATCTGTGGTGTGGCCTTATTTGGAATATTGTGTACTGTTCTGGTCACTGTATCTCAAAAAGGACATTGCAGAACTGGAAAAAGTACAGAGGAGGGCAACCAAGATGATTAGGGGGTTGGAGCACCTTCCTTATGAGGAAAGGATGAAGCGTCTGGGACTTTTCAGTTTAGAAAAGAGACAACTAATGGGGGACATGATGGAGTGGAAAGACTTGACAAAACGATATTTTTCTTCCACTCCTAAAGTTCTAGAACTCAAGGGAGGCATCCAATGAAGCTGATGGGCAGTAGGTTTGGAAAGGACAAAAGGAAATACTACTTTATAGAGAGAGTGATTAAAATGTGGAATTCACTGCCAGAGGATGTAGTGAAGCCTACAAGAATAAGCAGCTTTAAGAGGGGCTTAGATAGATTCATCAAGGATAAGCCTATCAATGACTACTAGCCATGGTGACTGAGGGGAACCTCCACATTCAGAGGCATTAATCCTCTGAATCCCAGAGCCAGAAGACAATATCAGGGGAAGGCTTTGGGCTCTATGCCCTATTGTTGGCCATCCAGAGGAACTGATTGGCCATTGTGTCAGACAGGATGCTGGACTAGATAGACTATTGGTCTGATACAGCAGAGCTTTTCTTATGTTCTTAATGTTTATTTTACTTTGCTAAGTGCACAACATTTTTTGAGACATAGTAATGCACTTTATTCATGCTCAAGAGCTCTGTCTTCATGTTTTTCATAAATATATTTACATAATTTTCTTTACATGTATAGCCTTTTAACATGTCTTTTAGTATTGGGAAATAAATGTTTTTTTAAATAATTTTTTAAATAATAATAATAATGTACATACATAACTTGGATGTGAATGTAAGATAGTCCTGTCTTTTTCTTGACAGCACACTGGGGGGGAAACATAGTCTTTCTTTTGGGTAAATGCAGTGTACACTATGCACAAATGCAAGTAATGAAGCACCAACACTTATGTACTATAATTAAGCCTTTGGAGTCTGTAGGTTTTGAGTACAGGAGCAGCACGGGGAAAGGGCCACCCTTTCCCTGGCTGCAGGCCATTTCCCCTGTTTAAAATGCTATTCCCCATGCAGTTCTGGGTATAATACCATCAGAATCCCACTGGGGGAACAGCAATAGGGAAGGAGGTGTTATTGAATAGCAAAATGGATGACAGGGCAAAGGTAAAGCACCCTTTTATCTGATTGCAGCTCTGAAGTGCAGCCTCCCAAAGCTATGCTGACCCAGAACATCAAAACTTGGTTGCATGTAATTTATCTAATACTTTATCATTGTTTACTTTCTTCTGTATCTTTTGTTGCTATTAGTGGGGTCATGTGAAGGGGGGTAAGAAGCAGCCAGGCTCCCTTCCGTTGTGCCTGAATTCAGCTACAGCTGAGAGCACTTCTCTGGCTGTTCTGCAATTACCATTAATAAAGCCATCAGAGGTATAGCAGGAAGCAGCCAGGATAGTTCCCTTCCATCATGAGAATCCCTTTGCCACAAAATATTTGTATTGAATGTTAATTGCATTTTTTCCATTCCTGTAAGCCACCTTGAGAGCAGAAAGCAGATTAAAATGTTTATTTGCCAACCTTTATTTAGAGTTCTTCAAAATCCATGGAGTCAGCAAAGCCCTCTATGCCACTTACAGTGATCCAGAAATATAAGGTAACAACTGAAATACACTTCTCAAACAAGATGATTGATTTGTGACGGACAGTAAATGGTTAGGGTTTTAACCTCATCTGAGAACCTTGAGTGACAGGGGAATTCTTCAGTTGAGAGTATCAGTTAGGAGTTGAGGGTTGACAGTTAACTGTGAGAGAGTGAAGCAGACTGGGAGAGGATCAAGAAGGATCCTGAGTTAGGGAAGTGGGAAACTTAGCCCATTCCTAACAAGTCTGAGGGAAAGATTTCCTAGAAGATGGGTAGCAATATCCAAGTTGGGTAGTAGCAGGGTCATTTCCTAGAAAAAGAGGTGCAGGAGCTCATTTGCATAAATTTGCATGTCTGCCTCTCTGAGCTCCCCATCCTGGCTAGCCTGCCACAGAGATGGGGAGCGCAGACTGGCTGGAGATGGGGGCTGGCTGGAGACGGGGAGCACAGGGAGGCAGTCATGCCTGGATTCCCTGCCCAATCTTCTCCAGGTGCCCTGCGGCTGCGGAGCACCTGGAGAAGATGGAGCAGGGAACCCAGGCATTTAAATCTTCCCCTCAAGTCTCTCTTCAAAAGTGGAGAGGCTCAGGGGAAAGGCAGGCATGTCTGACTACCGGTCTGGCTGCAGACAGGGAGCGCAAGGAGGCAGTCATGCCTGGGTTCTCTGCCCAGTCTTCTTCAGGTGCCCCATGGCTATGGGGCACCTGGAGAAGATAGGGCAGGGAACCCAGGCTGGCAGGGGGCAGGGCCTTGGCGCCTTCCTGCCAGAGCGCCGCTCTGGGGTGCTCCGGCAGGAAATGACCCCTGGGTAGTAGTATCCAAGGTGGTATGGTCTTGCCCTGGTTGGCATGAATGGTACATTTTGGTGCAGACATAACTAACAACAGAAGTTCTTAGTTTTCTGCTTGGTGGGTGACCCCAGCTTCCCCTCATGTTCATATTACAATTAACAGTATGAGAGGTTAAGATGCTGAGCTGCAGACCAGAAGGTCTGTAGCTCGGCAGTTCGAGACCCTAGTGCCATGTGACAGAGTGAGCTCCCAGCTCCTGCCAACCTAGCAGTTCGAAAGCAAGAAATTGCAAGTAGATAAATAGGTACCGCTTTGGTGGGAAAGTAACAGCATTCTGTGCGCCTCAGCATCTAGTCATGCCAGCTGCATGACCACGGAAACATCTCTGGACAGCGCTGGCTCTTCAGCTTGGAAACAGAGATGAGCACTGTCCCCCTAGAGTCAGATTTGACTAGCTTTTGAGCAATGGAAACCTTTACCTTTATATAAACTAGAGTGTTGGACTAGGAACTGGGAGACCATGCTTCAAACTCCATACTACCATGAAGCCAGTAGCACTCTCTTACCCTAACCAACATTAAAGGCTTGATGTTAAGATAAAATGGAAAAGAAAAAGCCATGCATGTTGCCTGAGCTCTTTGGAGAAGGGGCTGATAAACAATACTAGACAGATCAACAGACATTCTTGCCTCTATTTTGAATGCTTTAGTTGCTGGGTTTTCCTCTCACCACATGCTTCTGTTTGGCTTGGCCACCTTTGAACATTCCTGTATTTTTAAAGAAGTTAATTGGACTTTTTAAAAAAAAAACCCTCAATTTTTAAGTTGCAAAACTGCTGTAGGGAGAGTGATGGGAGATAGGGTGACAGCTACCACATGATCGGCCCTGTGCACCCGCGGCTTCCATCTCCAACTGACCATTTTCCCCTGTAAGTTTGACTCTGAAGAAGGAGAGTCATTTCTCAATACTTCTGGAGCTCAGTGACTTCTGCTGTTAGAGATGTCTGAAGGCCTTTGTTAGTCCCACTCTTTGGTGAGTCTACTGTGAGTCATGCTGATAGATGTTTCCCAAGCTCATGTCCTTGGTCTAGCCAAGTACTTTTTGTGTCCTGGAGAATTTTGTTAAGCCCTGGGAAGGGTATGTTTTGGGTTCTGTATTATTTATTTATCTTTAAAGATTCAGAGTGGAATGTAGGGGTAGGGTTGGTAATTCTTATTCTAAAAGGATCAACAGCCTAATGCCTGAGGAAATTAAAAGGCAATACAGAATATCATATAAAATAAAAAGAAACTCATCCCACTCTTCGCATACCCTATCTCTGTTCTCCACTTTTCTGAAGATTTCTGCAATCAGGATTGTTCTATTGGTTAGTTTCAGAGGAACTACTCAATAAAGAATGCCTTTCAATTCCTTCCCAACAGACTCTTCCCCCCATTAAAAACAACAGTGTACCTAACCCCCCTGCCAGCCGTAGCCAGAGGAGGCAAACAGAGACCAGAAAATTGTGGGCTAAGCCAGAGCCCCCCCTGCCCTTCCTCATGCACTTGGGGGTTACAGCCAGGTCTCACTCAGTCGATGATTTCTTGGACAACTTCTCTGGTGAAATGCTCCAGCATTTCCTCTACCGGTAAGACAAACTCATTTCCCCTTTCTCTGTTGCAAGCTTCACAGAAAGGATTTTGGTTCTCTATCCAGATATATAGATGGAATGCTGTTATTGCTAGTATCTAACAATGCATTTTGAAAAACTGTTGTTGTTGTTCAGTCACACAGTTGAGTCCAGCTCTTCACGACCCCATGGATCACATCAAGCCAGGCCCTCCGGAGTTTGCTCAATTTCATGTCTGTTGCATCGATAACACTGTCTAACCATCTCATCCTTTGCCATCCCCTTCTTCTTTTACCTTCAATCACTCCCAGCATCAGGGTCTTCTACAGCGAATGCTTCCTTCTCATTTGGTGGCCAAAGTATTTGAGCTTCAGCTTCAGTATCTGACCTTCCAGGGAACAGTTAGGGTTGATTTCCTTTAGGATTGGCTAATTTGATCTCCTTGCAGTCCAAAGGATTCTCAACAGACTTCTCCAGCACCATAATTCAAAAACATCTATTCTTCGGTGCTTGGCCTTCCTTATGGTCCAATTCTCACAGCCATATGTTACTAATGGGAATACTATCACTTTGACTATATGGACTTTTGTTGGCAGGGTGACGTCTCTTTATTATATTGTCTAGGTTTGCTATAGCTTTCCTCCCAAGGAGCAGGAAATCATAAATGTTGGGTAAATCATATCCTTGTGATTCCTCTGTTTGAGAGCTGTTTTTAGATTATATTTTCTTAACATGGGTATGGTATGATTGGGGAAGTGATCTGTTGCATAGCTGGAACCCCCCCCTTATACAGGCTCAGACCAGTGATGCCTTCCATTTCACTCCTGTGAGATGAGGAAATTTAGCGACCTAAGCCAATACCTGAATCCCCTGTGTCTTGAGACATTGGTGCACTAACTGCATTATTCAGTACAGTGTTTTAATGCTCCTCTCTTTCCTCTTTCCAGCCAGCTTAAAACAACAGCAGCAAGAAATAATGCTTCAGATAAAACACCTCCCAGCAATAGCAAGAGCAAACGACGAACTGCATTGGCTTCAACTTGGCAGGAACTAGTAGACTGTTCAAAACAGGAAGCACAACTAGTGACAGATGTGTTGTCTACAGTAATCAAGTGAGCAGCTTCTCTCCTCTCGACTAGAATTTCTTTCTTACGAAGGCAGCATATGCCCAGAGTCGCAGAATTGTAGGGTTAGGAGGAGACATTTGTGTCATGCTTTTTCTACAAAGCGTTCAGAGTGATATGCCTGGGGTTATTCCATAGTATTCTCACAAGTCAGCTAGCTTGAGGGATAGAAATATCCAAAGCAGCCCAGGCTGTTTCACAGCTGATTGGTGATTTGAAACCAGCTTTTCCTGGTCCACCCACTGCAGTATGCTGACTTTCTAAGACAAAATCTTCTAGTCCAGACTCTGCCAAAAGAAAAAAATTCCTTATTGTTGGATGGGTTTGCCTTCTTTCCTATAGGAGGACTTTATTTGCCATGTTACAAACTGTATAATCCAGATGGTTACATGGTAAATATGCATCTTGAGTTCTGCTGTTACTCCATGCACTGGTGGTCATTCCCCATGAAATCTCACTGTAACAAATGATCTTAGTCGTGGTCTCTGTGCAGTCCCACACATGGGGATGGGCACCTGCACACGACCTCAATCGGAAAAACTTCTAGAGCTTTGCCTCAGAATGCTTTTGGCAGGCTCTCTTCCTGCCCTGGGGAGCAGGCACGCACTGCGCATGCCTGGAGCGGGGGAGAGAGCTGCCTCCCACTCAGTTCTTCTTCGACTAACTCTGTGTTCACACCTCGTTCCTGTTGCTCCGTATTTGCCGCAGCTGAGTATCTTTGTTCATCTGCCTTTCGGTCTTCTTTCTTTACTTTGTGTCTTTTTTCTTCTCTATTTCTTCTTCAATTAAAAAAGTACCTTTTTTCTTGACTTTTTGTTTCTTTCTTTGCGCCCCCCCCTCCCATTTGGTGGGTGGGGTGGCGGTTGTATGGGCAAAACAAAGTTTTTTAAGATGTGTCATCGTTGCCCAGCCAAGATACCTTCCAACGATGGTCATGTTTTTTGCCTCCTCTGTTTGGGTGAATCCCATCGGGTCGATAGCTGTGCCCATTGTGCTAGTTTTACTAGGCAAGCTAGGTGTAACAGGGAGGCTAGGCTTAGGGTTGTACTTTTAGAAGCAGCGTTACGTCCTACAATGTCCTCGGTCACTTCTCACTCTTCCCTCCCTCAAAGATCGGATGGGACTTCGAAGGCACCAAAGCTTAAACCTAAAAGGCCAGAGGATAAGCCTGCTTCAAAATCGAAAGTCAAGCCCTCAATATCAGCTTCGACTTCTGTTGTTGATCCAGTCATCGTTACTGGTTTAATGACCTCGGCTTCTACAGTAGCAGTGGTTTCCCAAAAGTCCACTTTGGGGCCTCCACGCCTCCTCCTACGCTCTCTTCGGTGTCTGGCCTTATTCTACTAGGTCAGTCTATGAGATTGCCTCCCAAACTGTCATCTCATCGGGACTCTCAATCTCCATCTCGACACTCCCATACTCCGATCCACGCTTTGGATGGCAGGGAGCATTCTGTGGGCCTTCGTTCTTGATCTCGGTCTCGATACGATAGGAAGCGTCTCATTCGTCGCCCATCGCCCTCCCCTTCTGGATCACCTTCTGACAACCAATATTGGTCTCCCAATGAACGATGTCACCCTCCTTATTGTTCCTACTACTACTCGAGATCTCCTACCCCACAACGGCACCATTATGATCGGCTCTGTCACTCTGAACATACTGACCAACAGCGCATGCCAGATTATTCTAGACGTTCTTGATCCGTGGCTTCAGCTCGCTCTGTGGCTCCTGACCAGCCTCCTGAGCTCTCAAGACCTAGGGATGCCCTGAAGAGTTCTCTCTTAGAACCTCAGTACCGTCCCCCTGCTGATGACCAGACACCGGCTGATCTCACTCAGCCACTGAGATCATCCCCTCCCATGCCAATTTTCAACCACTCGGAGTCAGGAGACCTCGATTCCAATGTTTCCCATGTCAATGATGAGCCTTGGCGCTCAGGTTCTATTTCCCCCACAGAGGGCCCAAAAGCTTATTTGGAGCTTTTGACCAGGATGGCCTCTGCGCTTCAGGTCCAGGGTTCGACTGAGTCCCCCACTATGACCGATGTTGTTCACAAGCTGGTTCAGGCCAACCTCCCACTGTCTATGGTCTTGCCTCTGTTACCGGTCCATCTTTCTGCCCTCAAAGAGTCGTGGGACCATCCGGCTTCAATTCCCCCAGTCTCCAGATGGTACGATGGTCTTTACAAGGTCCAAGAGAACTTGGGGAACTTTCTCTTCTGTCACCCTCCACCGAATTCCATGGTGGTTCACTCTTCGGCAAAATCAAAGCAGCCTGTCCAGCACGTGGTGCCGCCCGATTGTGAGGGTCATAAGGTCGATGCTATCGCAAGGAAAATGTATTCCTTCACCTCCATGAGTTCATATTGAGACCTACCTGTCCTACCTGTTGGCGTATGCTTTCAAAGTAGTTAATGCCATGCATCCTGTCTTGGAGTCTGTTCCGGAGGAACACCGTCCCACCTTGTCAGGGGCTTTGTTGGAAATTTGTACAATCTCCAAACAGCAAATCAACTCAGTCCGTCATGCTGTCACCTGCTCCTCAAAGGTCCTTGTCTTTCCACATTGAGGACCTCCTGTTCGGTGGAGAGGGTCTCTTCCACTCCACCACTGATGAGGCCTTGAAGGCCGTTGATGACAGCTGGAAGCGGGCTCGAAACCTGGGTGTCTCAACCTCGACACGTCGATCTCGATACCGCTCTTGGAAGCTGTACTACTCAAGGTGCCAGCCGTCTCCTGCGTCCACTTCCCAGTGGAAGAAGCGGCCCTATGACTCCTGTCCCTCGAATATGCCATGCCAACAGGCATCTAAAAAGCCCCAGCAGCCCAAGCAGTCCATTTGACCACTTCCATCATTTGCTGTCTCCTCCATTGTACACCCCTCCCATCCAGACCCGACTCTTCCCCTTTCTTCCAACATGGGAAGACATTTCCACCGACTCGGTCCTTACCATCCTACGGGTTGGGTACGCCATAGAGTTTATCCCGACCTACCTCACTTTGTTATCATACCTCCGGATCCTCTCCTCAATCTTGGGATTTCCACGCTTCTCACCAAGGGCGCCATTGAGGTCATCCCAGAGGCACAATGGACTCTAGGCTTCTACTCCAAATATTTCCTCATGCCGAAGACAGATGGTGGCTTCCGAGTGATTATGGATCTTCGGGATCTGAATCAATACGTCCAATGTCAAAAGTTCCGAATGGTTACCTTACAGTCCATTCTTCCACTGATTCCCAAGGCTGCATGGCTGGTGGCCCCTGCCTGTCATTCCCGATCTCCTCTCTTGGTCCCGAGAGAGGATCCTGCACCCCAATCCCGGCTTCTTCTGGTTGACAGCCTGGAAGATCCTGCACTAGACTTCCCACCAGAAGTGTCTGCAGTCCTCCTCAATGCCAGGAAGCCCTCTACTCATGTTGCTTATCGTTTGAAGTGGCAGAGGTTTCAGTCCTGTGCCTCAGATCACTCCTTCAATCCAGTCCAGTCGTCTCTCTGAGAGATTTTTTCCTATGTCGTCTCTTTAAAGAACAATGGCCTGGCATACTCATCTTTAAAGGTCCATTTAGCGACCATCTCCACATACCATCCTGTGATACAGGGTCCACAGCTTTTTCGCACCGCCTCACTAAGTCATTCCTCAAGGGTCTCCTCTGGCTTTGTCCCCCTAGGAAGCCTCTGGTGCCTTTGTGGAGTTTGTCACTTGTTCTTGCTCAACTTATGTCCAAGCCCTTCGAGCCCATGGCTACAGCCGATCTCCGGTTACTCTCCTGGAAGACGGCCTTCCTCATTGCAATTACTACTGCTTGCAGAGTAGGGGAACTAGCTGCCTTTCGGGCTGACCCCCCCATACAGTTTTTCATAGGGAGAAGGTTGTTCTTAGACCAGATCCTTCTTCCCTGCCTAAAGTTGTTTCTGCCTTTCACCTCTCTCAGTCGTCTGTCTTACCTACTTTCTTTCCCGACCCGGCTGATGCACCTCAGAGAGCCTTGCACTGCCTTGATGTGTGCAGAGTGCTCTCTTTCTATTTACATAGGACTCAGCCTATCCATAAGTCTCCTCGGCTGTTCCTAGCTTATGACCCCCCTCATGCGGGGGAGCCAATTTCCTCTCAATGCTTGTCCAAATGGATAACTTCCACCATAGCCCTTTGCTATGAGCTTGCCCATCAACCTGTCCCTACCTGTGTCACTGCCCATTCCACACAGGCGGTATCAACATCCACCGCTTTCCTGGCTGGTGTCCCATTGGAAGACGCCTGTGCATCTGCTATGTGGTCCTCGGCATTGACCTTCATGACCCACTACGCGCTTGAAGTCCAAGCTCGACGGGATGCTGCCTTCGGTCAGTCGATGCTGCGATCTCTTTTTGCTTGACCCTGCTGCTTCCTCAGGTAGGACCATTGGGTGATATTTCGCTCATGATGCTGTGTCTTAACCAGTATTTTTTGTGTCTTTTTCAGCTGCCAGCTCCCTCCTCCAACTGGTGCAGCACTTGTAATCACCCATGTGTGGGACTGCATAGAGACCATGACAAAGATAAACAAGTTGCTCACCTGTAACTGATGATCTTCGAGTGGTCATCTGTGCAGTACCACAATCCCACCCGGCCTTCCTCACTGCTGGCATCTCCTGATCTCCTTTCTTTGGTCTGATGGGACTTACCTGTAGCGGTTGAAGGAACTGAGTGGGAAGCGGCTCTCTCCCCCACTCCAGGCATGTGCAGTGCATGCCTGCTCCCCAGGGCAGGAAGAGAGCCCGCCAAAGGTGTTCTGAGGCAAAGCTCTAGAAGTTTCTCTGATCAAGGTCGTGTGCAGGCGCCCAACCCCATGTGTGGTACTGCACAGATGACCACTCGAAGATCATCAGTTATAGGTAAGCAACCTGTTTTTACCAGCATTTAAGAATATATCCTTGGGATTTTTCCTACTTTGTCCCTTTTCTGTCATACATTGAAGTAGCCTCAGGGATAGATTAGCTTATCCTGGCTCCCTAGGCTTGAAGACTAAGGGCAATGACATGACAAAAGTGGCCCATCGTTGTGTGTCATTCCAGTTTCACCTTCCCTCCTGATATTGCAGGGGCTTGCTGGAGGAGACCCAGTTTCACGAGGCGGTGATGAGAAGTATTGCAGAGCCCACACCTTACTTCTGCCAGTTTTGGAGTGAGGAGTCTGCCAAGCTGTATGACAAGAAGCAGAGTTCTGGTACCTCCCCTACAACTCCTTCCCCGGAGGTCAGTGCTAAGGACAAGATAGGAGAGGAAGACACTAGGAGAGGGGAGGTATCACCTTCAGGGACTTCAGAGGCTGTAGAGAGCCTGAGTGTCATCATTCGCAAGGAACAGTTCCGGGAGGAGAGAGAAGCCATTCTCAGGTAAGCAAAAGATACAGCTCTGGGGTCATCTTTGAGGAAGAATCATCAGCCAGCTAGCCATATTCTGAGGCTAATATTCCTGCAATACAAAACAGAACAGAAACATGCCTACAGAACCATATGAGAAGTGGGGAAGCTCACTGCCAGCTTGCCAGGTTCCAATCTCCCTCCTGTGGCTCATAGAAACTGAGGATAGTTGTACATGGAAAATATTGTATTCAATTCGTATGCCTTTCCTCCATTTACTTTTCCACACAGAAGTGAAAGGGCTTATGGAAGAAACAAAGGGGCTGCAATCAGGAAATAGCTGAGGGAGTGGACAAAGCTTGCCCCCTTTCTTCACAAGAGCCTGGGGTTGGATTTAACCCCCATCTCAACAATATCCCTGGTGGCAGCTCCTTTGCTCTACTTTCTGTCATAGAAGTGAGTACCTTCCATCAATGCTATAGAAGGAAGTGATTACAGTCCTTCATGGTGGTGGGCACTGCATCTTTGATACTGTAAATAGTTCCAGAAGAGTGAGGAAAGTCAAAAGGTCTCTCCCCTATCCCTTCCCCCATGAGTTCATCTAGATTACATATATGGACCAATCCATCCTTGTCATTCATGAATGCCTTCCAGGCCCATGCATTCCTGGCTGGTTAAATCTGAGTGTAGTCTCTGCCACTATGGTAGCTGTGCATCTTATAAAGGCGAAAAGTGTACCACAATAGTATCCTGTGAGCACATTGGGAAATACCAGCTTTGCTAGATGGGGGGAACTGAAGTGTTCTTTCTTCCAAGGATGCCGGCGTACGCAAATCTGACAGAATTGGTACTGGATAATACTATCCAGAACATTTTGGTGGAGGCCAGTCGTGGTGAGGTGGTGCTGACAGCGAGACCCAGAATCATTGCACTCCCTCCTCTTCTCTTCCAAAAGTAAGTAGATGGGGGGTATGGTCTCTGGAAATGAAAGCAGCCCTTACAGATTAATGTTAGATTTGAGCATGAGGTTAGGGCAAAGGAAAGGGGAGCTTGGGTGATGCCCGTTTTAGCAATGGGGAAAGCTGTTTGTGTGGTTCAAGTGTTCCCTTTTTGACTGACTAGAGTTTCCCAGCATGTAGTTTGGGGAGAGGATGAGGGAGAGGATGAGCGTGGGCAGCCAGAGGAGCCAGGGGAGAATGATCAGAGGTCTGGGCGCATCAACTGTTGCACTGAGCTTGGAGAATACTCTGCAATTACAGCTCCTCCACGAAGGACCAGGATACATCAGCCAGAACTAAAGATTTCTGTGGCAGCTCCAGTTCTAGAAGGAAAGTCAGGACAGAATGTGAGGAATACAGGTATTTCCCCCTGTACTGTTGACTCTGAATCACGGTGCCTTACTGGGGTCTGTGCTGGATCCCTGTTCCCTAAAAGCCAGAAATTGGCCTTGCTGTTTCATATAGGTAGAGCACATTCACTAACGTGGGGGTGTAATGAGTAGAAATTCAAAGGAAACTTTTTCTTCCAGGGATGTCAGTTCTGCTGAGTCCTGTGACAGACTATCCCAGGCTTTTGTAGCACCGCTAAGCTGTATGTCGAGTGAGATGAAGGATTCTGATCGGCAGCGGCACATCACCTTGCCCTCTTAGGAGCCTGACAAACTCTGAGGCCATCTGAGGCCAGTATCTGCAGCAGTCCAGCCTGTGTGTGAGCCATAAGCAGTCCTAGAAAGCCTGCCTCCTGGATCAAATGGGACGTGACTTGCAGCAGAACTGTAATGTGGACCCTGCCTTTCATAGTAATAGTAGAAGTGCAGGAGGTTGTATCATGCTGTCTTCAAAATCTGATTCAGTTTTGCAGCAAAGGAAGATGGTTCCACTTGTGTTGCATGAGACAGATTATGAGGTTTTTTTTCAAATGAAAAAAACTTTTCACTTTTTCAAGTCTTCTGTGTTAGTGTTCAAGTTTCCCCCCCCCAGCAGGGGGCAATGCAGGCTTCTTCTTGTCTGGTATGATGTAAATTCAGCAGGAGATAGTGCAAGGTATTTTCCTTACTTGTCATATAAAGTAATATGTCAGCCACATATGCAAGCCATGGAGCTATATTGAGCACTAGGAACCAAAAATCTGAGTTATATGGTCTTTGAGATAAACTAGCTGCAGTATCGATCACATACTTACCGTCCAGCTGACAAAGGAACAGGATGGGACCCATTCATCCTTGCTATCTTTTCTGTCCTCCAGCAGCCAGAGGTTTGTACACATTGAACAGGAAATTCTACCGTGTTGCAGTGGGGAAAAAAGCTAAACCAGCACAACCTACATTTGCTGCACATCATCAGGTTTTTGTCCCACTGAGCTCAAAGCCTTTGCAACAGCAGCAGCATAATTCTCTGTGCTGTTGGTTTATAGGCAGCACCAAAACATAAATATTAGGCTGTTCAACTTGCATCCTGCACAGATCTCTTTGCAGTTAAGGGCCCTGCTTTTAAACTTGCTGAAACATTTATACTAAATGCCTTTTCCTGATGGGAACAAGTTCCTTGACCTATTTAATAAAGCTAGGGTTAGGCATACTTTAGGACTGAAAGGGTTTTTTCTCCAACGGGTAGATCCAATTACAAAATAGGTCCACTACAGGCAGGGCCAGTGACAGTTACTTGCTACACCACATGAGCCATACATTGGAGTTTCAGACTGTACAGGTACAGATTCACATCTAATTTACTACCCATTAGGGTAATTTACTACCCATTAGGGATTCTAACATAAAAACCCTAAAACTGCTACACACACAGACTGGGCCACAGGCAGCCAGTGAATATTACTATTTTACAGGCAAGAGAGTGAGAAAGGCAGTATTGGGATACAATCTCAAAAATGACAGGATGATCTCAGTCCAAATCCAAGGCAAACCATTCAACATCACAGTAATCCAAGTCTATGCCCCAACCACTGCTGCAGAAGAGGCTGAAGTAGACCAGTTCTATGAAGACCTACAACAGCTCATAGAACTATCACCAAAAAATGATGCCCTCATCATCATAGGGGACTGGAATGCTAAAGTACGAAATCAAAAGGTAACCGGAATAACAGACAAATTTGGCTTTGGAGAACAGAATGAAGCAGGGCAAAGGCTAACAGAGTTTTGTCAAGAGAACATGCTGGTCATAGCGAACACCCTTTTCCAACAACCTAAGAGGTCTGGACATCACCAGATGGGTAACACCGAAATCAGATTGACTATATAATTTGCAGTCAAAGATGGAGAAGCTCTATCCAGTCAGTAAAAACAAGACCTGGAGCTGACTGTGGCTCAGATCATGAGCTACTCATTGCAAAATTCAGACTTAAATTGAAGAAAGTTGGGAAAACCACTAGGCCATTCAGATTTGACCTAGATCGCATCCCTGATGAATATACAGTAGAGGTGAAGAATAGGTTTAAGGGACTAGATTTGATAGACAGAGTGCCTGAAGAACTATGGACAGAGGTCCGTGACATTGTAAAGGAGGCAGCAATCACCGCCATCCCAAAGAAAAAGAAATGCAAGAAAGCAAAGTGGCTGTCTGATGAGGCTTTACACATAGCAGAGGAAAGAAGGAAAGCTAAAGGCAATGGTGAAAAGGAAAGATTTGCCCAACTGAATGCAGATTTCCAGAGAACAGCAAGGAGAGATAAGGAGGCTTTCCTGAATGAACAATGCAAAGTAATAGAGGAAAACAATAGATTGGGAAGGACTAGAGATCTCTTCAAGAAAATTGGAGAAATCAAGGGGACGTTCCATGCAAAGCTGGCCATGATAAAAACGATAGGGACCTAACAGAAGCAGAAGAGATTAGGAAAAGATGGCAAGAATACACAGAAGAACTATACAAGAAGGACCTTGAGGTCACAGAACCTACCAGGGCAGAGGCGACCTTGGATTTGATAGTAACTCCCAAGACTTGGTGAGAGATGTAAAAGTGATTGTACAGCTTGGGAACAGTGACCATAATGTTATTATAACATTTGTATAAATAGGGAGTTGCCCAAAAAGACCAACAGAACCACTTTTAACTTTAATAGGGGTAACTTCTCTGATATGAGGGGACATGTAAGGAGGAAGCTGAAAGGAAAGGTAGAAAGGGTCAAAACCACTGGGGAAGCTTGGAGACTATTTAAAACTACAATCCTAGAAGCTCAGAAAAAAATACATACCACAGGTTAGGAAAGGCACAAATAGGTATAGAAAAAAGCCTGCATGGTTAACAAACAAAGTAATGGAAGCTGTAAAAGATAAGAAGGATGCCTTTAATTGGTGGAAAGCTAGTCTCAGGTTGATAAAAGGGAACACAGGCTGTGTCAAATAAAATGCAGGTCTGTGATCAGGCAGGCAAAAAGGGAATATGAAGAGCATATAGCAAAAAACATAAAGACCAACAATAAAACTTTCTTCAAATACATCAGAAGCAGGAAACCAGCCAGGGAGGCAGTGGGGCCCTTGGATGACCAAGGGGCAAAAGGAGTACTGAAGGATGATAGGGAAATGGCTGAGAAACTGAATGCATTTTTTGCCTCTGTCTTCACTGTGGAAGGTGAGAAGTGCTTGCCCACTCCAGAACCACTGATTTCGAGAGGGGTGTTGAAACTCCTGAGTCAGATTGAGGTGACGAGAAAGGAGGTCCTACTACTGATAGACAACTTAAAAACTGATAGATCACTAGTCCCAGATGGCATACATCCAAGAGTTCTGAAAGAACTGAAATGTGAACTTTTGGATCTCCTGACAAAAATATGTAATCCTTTACTCCCGTCTTTAAAAAGGGTTCCAGAGGAGATCTGGGAAATTACAGGCCAGTCAGTCTGACATCAGTGCCAGGTAAGTTGGTGAAAGCTGTTATTAAGGAAAGAATTAGTAAGCACATTCAAGCACATTTCCAATTTCCCAGGGAGGGCTGGGGCTGAGCCAGAGGCATTGCTAAGTCATTAAAAGAACTGGGACCCAATGACATCATAGTGAGGAGCCAATGACATCACAGACCATTGTTACTATGGAGGTGGAACTATGTGGCATTTAGGGAGGGCTCCCCAGAAAATTAGGGCAGCCTGGGAACCCCTGGGAACCCCCCTAGCAATGTCCCTGGTCTGGGCTAACCCCAGGAACAGGAGCCTTCTTAGCACACTGCTTAGAAACTCCACCTTAAAACGCAGCACAGATTCTGTTGCTAGGGACTGTTTCTCCACTCTGGGAACTGTCATTACAGTCCTAGAGTAGCCTATCTGGGCTCGAAAACCTTATTGGAAAAACCATTCTGCATTTTTTGCAACTTTTTTTGGACTGCAGTGTATTTCAGCAGAGCCCATGCAAGTCAATTAGCATTCCTGGCTCCCATTATCTCCAATGGACCCTCAAGCCTCTCCCATTATTTCCAATGGGCAATCCTGTCATTTCTTTTAGTACATCCCAGTTGTTTGCCCCTTTGAAACTACCACACCATTTTAAGTAACAGCAAAACGAAGAGCATGGACATAGAGTGCACATCCCTTACCAGTGTTCTCTCTGGGCTGCACACAGATCAAAAGGAAATTTTAAAAGGCCTCTGAACTGCATCCCCCCCCCCCGCGTTCACGCAGATGGGCTTACAATTTAAAAATGAAATGGAGATTGAAAGAATTGCTTAGGAGTGGCTGAAGCAGCCCGCCCCCCACTACCATGAAAAAACAACAACTGTTCTCAAGCAAGGATATATGGACCCAAGTAAAATACACCCCGTTCCCTCCTCCACCTGGCTGTTGTGCATCCTACATGAAGCAGGGTGATTCAGCAGATGCAAGCCAATGTCAGTGGTCTGCATCCACCATCTCACACAGAAGAACCAGAGCTTCCAGTTTCAGCACTGGAGCTAGGGATGCCAGCTTCCAAGTGGGACCTGGGGATCCCCTGGAATTACAGCTCATTTGCAGACAACAAAAATTAGTTTCCCTGAAGAAAATGGATGTTCTGGAGGGTGGACTCTATGGCATTGTACCCCACTGAGGTCCCAGTCCTCCCTAGGCTCCATCCCCAAATCTCCAGGAGTTACCCAACGGTCCAACCTGTATTGGACCACCGCTCCCCCCATCCCCTAGAGGTGGATAGGGGGAACCTGGCAACCCTCGCTAGGGATGTTTTAACAAGGGAGGGAGGGAGGTGAGAGGTGGAAAGGAAGCAAATAGATGGGAAGAGAGGAAGGAAGGAAGAAAGGAAGGAAGAAAGGGGGAGGAAGGGAGGGGAGAGATGAAAAGAAAGCAAATAGAAATCCCTCTCCATAATTTATCCAGGAGTTCGGGGCAGAGTTGGTTTTGAATGTATGCATTTAAACTCTTCGAGGTTTCACCTGCCCTCCTCCCCCCTCCCTCTGCATGGACTGTGTGTGCGATTTCAGTGATTGTAAACTGCTGATTCCTGGCTTTCTTAATATCCTCTCTCTGTCAAGGGAACAACAAAGAACTCAGAAAAGCTCTCCTCTCCTCTTGGAGAAAATAAAGGGCTCTGGTTAAGTAGCGAACTCGGGAGCGGGAAAACAACAGCAGCGGCATGAGGCCACAGGAAATGTGCCTGGGCACCCAGCCACCCTGAGGCCAGTGATCTTCCATGGATGTCACCTCCCCCCCACCTGCATGGCTCTGCAGGGCAAGCCTTGTGTGTGTGGGGGAAACAGAAGAACGGCACAGGGCACCCAGCCACCCCAAGGCCGGCAATCTTCCATGGATGCCAGCCTCCCCCCAACCTCCTCACATGGCTCTCTGCAAGGCAAGCCTTACAGGCAGCGGGAGAACAACAGCAGCGGCATGAGGCCACAGGAGAGGTGCCTGGGTGCCCAGCCACCCCGAGGCCAATGATCCTCCATGGATGCCGGCCTCCCCTCCTCCCAACTTCCTTGCATGGCTCTCTGCAAGGCAAGCCTCACAGGGAAAACAACAGCAACGGCACAAGGCTGCAGGAAAGGTGCTTGGGTGCCCAGCCAGGCTGGGCACTTTCTCCCCAGTGTCCACCACCCCACCCCTGAAAACATCCCCCCACCCTCACTGGAGCCTCAGGCCAGCTCTTTACCGTTCTGCTGAAAGCACTGAAAACATGTGCAACCCCCAGCTCCACCAGGCCCAACTGAGGGTTTCTGGGAGCTGGGGGTGGGATTTCGCTTTCAGGAAGAAAGCCCTGCGTTTCCTCCCACCCCACTCAAAGTCTCAGAAAGCGGAGGGAAAAAACCCTCCACTTTCAAAATGAGTTGGGGGTGGCGTGGGGTGGTGGTGGCAAGGCTTGTGAGCCTGGTTGCCCGGGGGGGCTCAGTCACCAATGGAAAATTTCGGGAGTACCCTGAGCCCCCAAGCCCCCCTGAAGTTGACACCTATGAGCACATTGATGAACAAAAACTATTGAGGCAGACTCAGCATGGGTTCTGTAAGGGAAGATCTTGTCTCACTAACCTGTTAGTGTTCTTTGAGGGAGTGAACAAACATGTGGACAAGGGGGACCCAATAGATATTGTTTACCTTGACTTCCAGAAAGCTTATGATAAAGTTCCTCCTCAAAGGCTCCTAAGCAAGCTCAATAGTCACAGGATAGAAGGACAAGTCCTTTTGTGGATCAAAAACTGGCTAATTAATAGAAAACAGAGTGACTATAAATGGAAAATTTTCTCAGTGGAGGGTGGTAAGCAGTGGGGTACCACAGGGATCAGTACTCAGTCCAATGCTTTTTAACTTGTTTATTAATGATTTGGAGTTGGGAGTAAGCAGTGAAGTGGCTAAATTTGCAGATGACATGAAGTTGTTCAGGGTGGTGAGAACCAGGGAGGATTGTGAGGCACTCCAAAAGGATCTGTCAAGGATGGGTGAATGGGTGTCAATGTGGCAAATGGGGTTCAATCTGGCCAAGTGTAAGGTGATGCACATTGGAGCAAAAAATCCTAACTATAAATATACATTGATGGGGTCTGAACTGGCAGAGACAGACCAAGAGAGAGATCTTGGAGTCGTAGTAGATAACTCACTGAAAATGTCTAGACAGTGTGAATCTGCAATAAAAAAGGCCAACACTATGCTGGAGATTATTAGGAAGGGAATTGAAAACAAATCAGCCAGTATCATAATGCCCCTGTATAAATCAATGGTGCTACTTCATTTGGAGTACTGTGTACAGTTCTGGTCACCACATCTCAAAAAGGATATTATAGCATTGGAAAAAGTACAGAAAAGGGCAACTAGAATGATAAAAGGGTTGGAACACTTTTCCTATGAAGAAAGGTTAAAGCGCTTGGGGCTCTTTAGCTTGGAGAAACAACAGCTGGCATGACTGAGGTTTAGAAGATTATGCATGGGATAGAGCAGGTAGAGAAAGAAGTACTTTTCTCCCTTTCTCACAATACAAGAACTCGTGGGCACTCCATGAAATTGCTGAGCAGTCGGGTTAGAACAGATAAAAGGAAGTCCTTCTTCACCCAAAGGGTGATTAACACATGGGATTCACTGCCACAGGAGGTGGCGGCGGCCAGAATGGACAGCTTCAATAGGGACTCTGGGGCAAGTGATGCTCTCTGTATTCTTGGTGCTGGGGGGGAGTCAACAGTGGGAGAGCTTCTAGTGTCCTGGCCCCACTGCTGGACCTCCTGATGGCACCTGGTATTTTTGGCCACTGTGTGACACAGAGTGTTGGACTGGATGGGCCATTGGTCTGATCCAGCATTGGCTTCTCTTATGTTCTTATGAGCAGCTGTAGTGCAGCCCTTCCAAAGGTGAGGTGAACGTTCTGGAAAGCAGAAAGCTGAAGAAGATAAGGACTGTAGTATCTTTGAAGCACAGGGCACTGGGCAATGAAGACTCCCTGTGGTTTCTGAGTCAGGAGCTTTAGGAGATCCACTATGGGCTGGTATATGCAGACAGATCACAATCTGAAAGTGAAGTATGTGGAATGACGCTAATTTTAGTTCCTTCTTATTCACCTGCAGATCAGGGGCAACAGCTCCATTAATTGATGTTTATACCCCACTTTTCTCCCCGAAGAGGACTCAAAGTGGCTTTCGACATAGTTCTCCTCTCATCCATTCCAACCTTGCAAGGGTAGATTAGGCTCAGAGAGAGTGACTGGCCCAAAGTCATCATCAAGCTTCCATGGCAAAGTGGGGATTTGAACCTGGGTCTCCCATATCCTAGTCTCACACTCTAATCACGACACCACACTGGCTGTACTTAGTGACATGATTCTTTTCTGGTGGCAAATGCAGGAAACACAGAAAGATGCTCAGGCACTGAAGCCAGGGCAGGCTCTTCATCAAGTGGAATCCCTTTCCCATTCATCCTCAAAAAGAGGAAAGGCCTAACTGTCGCATGTTGATCTGCTTGTCATGTACCTGATAAAAGTACAGAAGCCCTGCTAGAGAGAAAAAGAGGCAGTTCTCATGACAAATCTGCCATGTCTTGGACAGTAGAAACAGGATGAGTCGCTTTAGTGCACATCCCAGGTAATTATTTTTCTTTTTCTTTGTTTATGTACAGGAGCAAGGTCACTCGTTTTGTATTCTCTTGTCAAAAGAACATGAAAAGGATGCATTCATGATTCTTTCCTATTACAGAATTGTGCCATGACATTACACATAGGAGTGTAAAAATGTTCTGTTCATTTGTACTGAAAGAAAAGGTCTCACCCATTAGTATGGACAGAAGAATGTTGAAAAT
The DNA here is from genome assembly GCA_029375565.1 of Gekko gecko. NCBI lineage: Eukaryota > Metazoa > Chordata > Lepidosauria > Squamata > Gekkonidae > Gekko > Gekko gecko. The sequence continues at coordinate 85,206,262 of JAPDNY010000003.1, forward strand.
GTGTTAAGGGTTAATTCAGGGGTCCCCAATTTGGTGGTGTTATGGATCCTAGCCAGGGGCTACATAGGTTCTCAGAAATTCTAAAGAAGCAATACAAGAGATCTGGGTTTACTTACAAGGAGATCTTTAATAACGCATCAAGCTTACAGAAGATGCACGCTAAGCTTCTATCAACTGGGTCTCAGGTGCACATGTACAGCAAAACACCAGACCTCAAGACCACAGGCATGACTAAACCCGTATGTCTTATACTCTAAATACATGCTGTGAGTCAAAGAATGATTAATTCCCAAACACTTGGTTGAGCTAGGCCAAGTTGCACTTGGCTTCGGTGGCGTAAGAAGCAACCCAGGCTTTGAAGATGAGCTCTGCTAACAAGCATGGGAGTGACAGTTCTCTTGGTCGCAGCTGATCAGTGTCCTCCCAGAACATTCAAGGCAACGAAACGCCAGCGTGTAACAAAGATGGAGTCACACCCAGGCCCTTGGATGCCATGGCGCCCACCAACACCTCTCCTGGTTTATAAGATTATGAATGGGATTGAGCAGGTTGAGAAAGAAGTACTTTTCTCCCTTTCTCACAATACAAGAACTCGTGGGCACTCCATGAAATTGCTGAGCAGTCGGGTTAGAACAGATAAAAGGAAATACTTCTTCATCCAAAGAGTGATTAACATATGGAATTCACTGCCACAGGAGGTGGTGGCAGCTACAAGCATGGACAGTTTCAAGGGGGAATTAGATAAACATATGGAGCAGAAGTCCATCAGTGGCTATTAGCCACAGGGTATAGATGGGGACTCTCAGTCTGGGGCAGGTGATGCACTTTATTCTTGGTGCTGGAGGGGGCAGCAGTGGGGAGGGGCTTCTAGTGTCCTGGCCCCACTGCTGGACCTCCTGATGGCACCTTGTATATTTTGGCCGCTGTGTGACAGAGTGTTGGACTAGATGGGCCGTTGGCCTGATTCAACATTGGCTTCTCTTATGTTCTTATGTTCTGCCTTTTGATATGTAGATTGTAGTCTCAGGGATGTGGGAGGAAATTAACCCTTTCCCCTATGCTGCTGTCCTAAGTTAAATCATGAGGCGCATGAGTGCATCATTATCAGGTACTGCACATCATCAGGTCTATCTGATGACTGAGGGGGACATGATAGAGGTCTGTAAAATTATGCATGGGGTGGAGAGAGTGGACAAAGAGAACCTTTTCTCCCAACTCAAGCGCTTCCAGTGATGAGCAGTAGGTTTAGGATGGACCAAAGGAAATACTGCTTTACACAGAGAGTGAGTCAAATGTGGAATTCACTGCCAGAGGTGTAGTGATGGCCACAGAAATAAACAGCTTTAAATCAGGATCAGAGCGATTAATGGAGGATAAGTCTGTCAATGGCTACTAACCACGGTGACGGAGGGGAGTGCAGCGTTTGCACGAAGAAAAGTCTTCCTTCTCTCCAGGCCCCCCTGTAATTGGTGGGCACACTGGGGGCGGGGGGGGGGCTCCAGAAGGTAGCCTTGCCTAGTGTATAAAAAAACCTGATTTGGGATTCCCCCACATGAATCGCCCTCCCCAAGCTGTAAAGAAGAAAAAGTGGGGAATTAGCTGCAATGTGCATTGGGATTTACCCCTCCACGAGTATTGAGGGTCCATACTTGTCATTTTCTGTTTTTCACAATCACAATGTGAAAAGGTGCCTCAAGAGACCATCTATACCACTGAAAAAAGACAGTGTTACTTTACTAAATGAAATGATCAGCTGACATTCTCTGTTAGGACTGTGGCCTATCTTCCACCTGTTTTCATCACCTTTCCTAAAACTATAGGACAACTTCAGTTCAGTTCATGTCTTCAGCCCCCTCCCTTTCTAGTATGATGAGGTGCTTGCTAGCCCTGCTGTGGAAACTTTTGCAGAATTTAAATTCCTCACTGTCATAATCTGTGCAGGAGAGAGTCAGGGCCTAAAGGCCTGAATTATAGGAGGGGCCTGTCTGGCAGTAGAAAGCAAACAGCCTACACAATGCTTGGGGATGGTTTTTAGCCAATAGGAGTGCAGGGATTCTATGAGGAGACTGTTGCATTCTGGTGGAGGTGTGTCTTAAGCTGGTAGCTGTGGAAAATGGTGTCTTACCTCACACAGGAGTGAACTAAAAGGGACTGTGATAAACTCTATGTCTTATGAGGAAACGGATCTTGCTGTCTCTCTGTGGTTTTCCCTCTCACAGAGTCACTGAGGGAGAAAGGCTGGTCTGAGAAGAGAAGGTCCCTCACTAGTCAGAGTGAGTGTCCAGGTAGTGAGGCCTGGTGGGAAGGCTATAGACCTTAAGTAGTAACAGTTAGCTGCGTTAGCTTTGTGTTTATTTTTGCCTTTCAACACTGTTATACCTTTTGAAGCACCTTGTTTTTTTTCAGTGTCCCATTACTGTATAAATAAACCATTTAAAAGTCCTCTGCCTGGTCATCACGCCTCTTGGCTTGAAAAGGGGCATTTTGGGTGGGCTTGAGAGGGTACCCTGGGCCTTCTCAAGGGATCGTAAGTCCAGGGTGGTGGCAGCGGAAGGTGGCAACCCACTAGGGTTATGACACTCACACATACTACTTTTCAAAGATTTCCTTCCATTGTTGGGCTTTTTTAAGTGTATGGACGGGCATTTGGAGTTTTTGGGCAAATCGCCACATACCCGTAGTTGTGGGACACAGTCATCCTTCTTCCAGGTTGAGACTTTGTAGCTGGAAAAACTGGTCTTACTAGTATTCATGCTATGAATTGTGCTGGCAGAATCCAACCGTTCCCCCTCCGAGTTTCCACTCTTAGCAGTATTTTAGCAGAATATAGTGTGCGATTATCATGGCTAAGGCTGGTAGGGTGGGGGCCTTTCCCCGCAAGCCTGTTGGCCACCCTAAGGGCTAGTATAATCACATTTGACAAGTGAGCAGTTCTCTCTTACTCACACTATACCTAGAATTAATTTTGGATAGTTTGATTTTTTTGCTTAGTGCATGAGTGCTTTTCTGCATAAGTACACAGGAAGCCCTGAGCAAACCTCCCCCCCACAAAAAAAACCACAGATTCCCCCAGCTGGAACATCTTCCTGGCTTCTTTAGAGTCCCACATGGGGGACTGTGTTTACATAGGCCAGCCACGGAGAACAGCTTGCAAGCTTTAAAGAGAAGTTTCTAGAGCCCACGAGTGCTCCCCTCCCCTCCATCTTCAGCCCAGCCTTTCTCACCCAAATGGTCATGTGACAGGGGAGGGGCAAGCACTCTCCCCTCAGCACTCTTTTTGCTGTCATAAGGAAAGGACATTCCTTAGCAAGCTGTTTTCACTTCATACAGATTTTCTTCAAAACTGAAGACGGGGTAGGATAGCACTTTTCAAAAAATCTGAAGCATGTGGAGCCTAAATGGCATAAAGTAATGAGCACAAATAGTGCCTATTATGTTTGGACAAAGGCCATAATGCTGCCTCATGCCCAGCCTGCCATCACGTCACACCAAAGGCTAGAGAAGTCAGAGTAGCCAGACTAAAAGCTGCATTGTAGGAAGAGGCTTTAGTGATCTCCAATCCGATATCAGAGAAGCGGCCTGCCTTAGAGAAAAGAACGAGGGCTCCATTGGTGGGCTCGGTATTGATCCCATCCACTCTTCGATAGATGGAATAATCGGCTATTGTTTGATTGGCATTGGAGCCGCAGTTGAAAAAAAATCTAAGAAAAAGATAAAGCATGCTCACCAAGCCTCACCTTGCAATTCCCTCTCACCTCGCCAACAATCACTGGCTCAGTGCTGATGATCCCCATCTCCCCGATGCTGAGTCTCTCCTTCACTTTGAGACTGACAAGCCTCACTCGATAGGCATTGACCCCACACCGCCTCTCAGAACTGAGCATCGTTCCCAAGCAATCATGCATCTCTGTCAGCTCAGTGTCCAGACTCACCGGTTCTGATTGAGATGACCTTTCTCCGAGGCCGAGGACACCGTTGCCTTCAAGGCAATATCTCCACTTGCCAAGATTATCAGATGATGAGGTGTCTGAATTTCCTACAGCACAACACTCAATGCAACAAAGAGAAGCAGCATGAAATAGGCTCATGGGACCAGCAATAGTTCACTTCCTTCCCACGGCATTCCGCTTCACAGTCATCAAAATAAGAAACACTCACTGGGCAAACCTCACTCAACAATAGACATGACTTCACAGTTCTCTGATTCTGAAGATGGTATGTATTGCTGCTCAGAACCTGAGTCAGAGGACATCTCTAACACCCTCTCCAGATGACACTGTCAGGGACCCTTTGGTGCTGTCACAGACAGAAGATTAAGATTGTATGCTGAACAGATTGTTTGAATGGCAAAAGCCCTTAACCTCCAATACATGTCCATGGAACCACAAACATCAGATCCCATTGAAAAGTACTGAGACTTACTAGTGATTTCAGCTCTCACATACTTTATTAGTTGCAGAACAAGACACCTAAGCTGGCTCGCAGGCCGGCTTTTATCCCCAAGTGAACCACATCCTAAACACACACACACCCCCGGTGATTCAGTATTTACATTGATTGGATTAACTCCTGCTCCTCTATTGGAGGGGAGTCAGGATCCTCTAGTCCATTGTCCTTCGGGGCGAAGCTCAGGCCCTTCGCCTGGCCACATGGTGGACCGGTTAGAATCAGTCCAAGCACATGGCTGCCCTGAGCCCATGTTCTCAAGTGGATACATTACACCCCTCCCCCCTTGGTCCGATAAACACCCACACACATAGTCTTTCAAATAGCTTGGAGGAGCGGCGGGGTTCTGGCATGGGGGAACTGACGGCCTCTCGGGCGACTGTGGGGACCGGCGACCGCTCTGGTGTCAGAGGGGCTGGGCTCACCATCTTGCCCGGTGTGTTGTTTGCGGTTGCTGGCTGTCCGGAGTTGAAGTCCACAGGGATTTCCTCCGGTGCGCCCGCCCCCGCGTCTGGTTGAGCTGGCTCGTTCCACTCCTCCCCCTCATCCGGCTCCGGGGGTAGCACCCGGCGGCGTAGCTGATCGATGTGGCGATGCAGGATCTGGCCATCCTCTCCAGAGACTTCATAAGAACGGGGGCCTCGGACCCATACTACTCGGGCGGGAATCCACGGGGGCCCTTTCGCGTAGTTCCGTGCATACACCGGGTCCTCCGGGAAAAACTCCCGTGCCGCTGCTGGGGTTTCCGTGGAGGGCTCCTGCTCTGGTGCTCGATCGGGGTGTAACCGGTCTAGCTTGGTGGTGAGACGTCGGCCCATCAGGAGTTCCGCCGGGCTTCGGCCGGTTGTCGCATGGGGCATAGTTCTCTGGCCGAACAAGAAGTGTGCCAGCCTGAAGTCCCAGTCCTTTCCTTCTGTCCAGCGGAGCGCCTCTTTTGCCGTTCTCACCATGCGTTCGGCTTGGCCATTGGTGGCGGGGTGGAACGGGGCCGACCTTAGGTGGTGAATCCCGTGCTGCTGGGTGAACTCCTGGAACTCCCCGGATGTGAAGGCCGTCCCATTGTTGGTGACCAGGGTGTCAGGGAGTCCGTGCGAGCTGAAAATCCGCCACATCGCTCGGATGGCCGCACGGGAGGAGGTAGACGGCACCGGCTCTACCTCTAGCCACATGCTGTAGGCGTCTACAAGTATAAAAAACAGCTGCCCCTGGAACGGGCCCGCTGAGTGCGTCCGTGTGACCCATGGCCTTCCCCGGGCGGTGGGTGAGGGCATAAGAGTACCCCGCCAGGAATATGGACCAGCGGAGAACCCTAGGCGAGACCATCTGTGGCGTCTGCCGATCGGGCGTGAGGAGGCCCAGGAGAGGCTTGTGGTCCATAAGGATCTCGAACGGGCGGCCATAGAGATAGTGGTGGAATTTTTTTACCCCCGCCACTATCGCTAGCGCCTCCTTGTCTATCTGCGCGTAGTTACGCTCCGCAGAAGACAGGGTCCGAGAATAATAGGCGACCGGAACCTCCCGGCCATCCGGCAACCGATGCCCCAACACCGCCCCCACCCCATAGGGCGACGCGTCACACGCAAGAACAACCGGTAAAGCTTCGCAGAAATGGTGCAGTACCGTGTTGGAGACCAACAAGTCTTTTACCGCCTGGAATGCCGCCGCATGCTCTGGCTTCCAGGCCCATGGTGCATCCATGTCCAGCAGCCGGTGGAGGGGTTCAGCCACTGATGCCTTTTGGGGCAGAAACGCGTGATAGAAATTCAAGAGGCCTAGGAAGGCCTGTAGTTCCGGTTTGGACGTGGGGACCGGGGCTTGTGTGATTGCTTTAATTTTTTCGTCTGTGGGGTGGATGCCTTGTGCATCGACTGCGAAACCAAGAAATTCGATGCCGGGCACCCCCAGAAGACATTTTTCCTTCTTCACCTTGAGGCCGGCATCGTCGAACCTCTGCAGGACCTGACGCAGCCGTTCGGCGAAGGTGGTGGAGTCCGGTGCCGCGATGATGACATCATCTAGAAAGGGCTGGACCCCTGGAATTCCTTTAAGAAGGGAATCCATGAAAGATTGGAAAATCCCTGGTGCCACCGAAACCCCAAACTGCAGTCTATTGACCCGGAAGGCCCCCTTGTGGGTGGTGATGGTTTGTGCTTCTGCAGCGGCCATGTCCACTGGCAGCTGCTGGTAAGCCTGCGCCAAGTCCAGCTTACCGAAAACCTTGGCCCCTGTAAGGGAGGCCAGGACATGGCTCACTACTGGGACCGGATAGGCGTGGTCCTGCAGGGCCTTATTTATGGTGCATTTGTAGTCTGCACAAATGCGTATAGCCCCATTAGGTTTAATTGGCGTCACAATGGGGGTTTCCCAGCACGCTGACACGACTGGTTCCAGCACTCCTTGGGCGACCAGGCGGTCGAGCTCGGCTTCTATTTTTTCCCGCATGGCTATGGGAGGGGGCCGTGCCTTTATGCGGATGGGCCGTACCTTGGGGTCCAGGTCTAGCAAAATTGGGGTCCCATTGTACCTCCCCAGGGTCCCATCGAACACTTTGGGAAAATCGCGGCAAAACACCTCCCAGTCTGCGGTCCCGAGGTGGTTTACTCCTGCTATTTGGAGTCCCAAAGGATCAAACCACGACAACCCCAGGAGACTCGAGAGGTGCCCTTCCACGACCATCAGGTCCAGCAAGCCCAAGAACCCTTTAAATCGGACCTGAAACTTGCCCCAGCCACGGACCGCCACTGGGTTTTGTTAAAGTCCGTTAGTTTCAAACCCCGTGGCTTTGCAGTCGGGTCCCCCTTGGGACATAGCGTTTGAGGGTTTCCACGGAAATTATAGAGAAAGAGGACCCCGAGTCTATTTCCATTTGGCAGGGGGACCCCTCTATTTGGACAGTCACATGCACCTTGTCCGGGCTTTCAGGGGGCAAGTTACATACCATCTGCCGGCGCTGGGTCGTCACGGTGTGCAAGCTTGCGGCGTCCAGTTGGGCAGTGGATCCCAGGCGCTTGCCCTTGGAGCGGCAAACTCGGGCAAGGTGTCCAGCCTTGTTGCAGGTCCTGCAGACGGCGTCCCAGAAACAGCAGGTCCGGCGCTCGTGCGCGTTGCCACAGCTGGCACAGGCAGATGCGGTGGGCTGAGTTGGTGCCGCGGGGAATCCCTTGGGGCGTTGGGTGCGTTGTTGCGATCGTCGGTTTACCTGTAGGACCTCCTCATCATTCGAGTCCTGGAGGCGATGGACCGTCTTTGGCCGGCGATCCGCGTGGGACTTCTTGTAGGCGGCCGCTTCCTTGATGGTGGCCTCCAGAGTGAGGTCGTCCTGGCTGATGAGCCTGCGGCGCAGCTTTGTCTCCTTCAGCCCCACCAGGAACTGGTTTAGGAGGGCATCTGTGAGGCTGGGGAAGGCACACCTTGTTGCTGCGCGGTGTAGGCCGACCAGGAATTCCGGAGATGTTTCGTCGGGGCCCTGCGTTCTTGCAAAGAACTCCATTCGTTCCGCGAACTTGGTGGGCTTTGGGGCCAAGTGGTCGGTAAACGCCTTGACCAGCATCTCGTAGGTGGCGGCCGCATCTTTCGGCTGTAAGGGGTTCACCAGGTCCTTCAGGAGGAGGTGTGCCTCGATGCCGCAGTAGCGTAGGAGATAGGCCTTCTTCGTACCCACATCCGTGATTCCATGGATCTCAAAGTGACGCTCCAGCGTCTCGATCCAGGTATCCCAATGTGCAGGACGGGAGATGTCGAAGGCAGGGAAGCTCTCGTTGCTGGCGGCCATTGCGTTCACCCGTGGAGGTCGCGGTGTTGAGTTGGCAGCGTTGGAAGCGAGGCTGCTCTCAGGGTCAGCGGTGCTTGGGAGTGGTGCTGCGTCCAGGAACCAGAGAAGAGGACACGAAGCTCGGCGGCGGCGTTCGGTGCTTTCGGTGTTGGGGCGGTCAGCGGTGCTCGTCTCGTGGTCATTGTTCATGGAGGGAGTTGGCATCCCACCTTCGTCGCCAGTGAAATGTACTGAGACTTACTAGTGATTTCAGCTCTCACATACTTTATTAGTTGCAGAACAAGACACCTAAGCCGGCTTGCAGGCCGGCTTTTATCCCCAAGTGAACCACACCCTAAACACACACACACACGGTGATTCAGTATTTACATTGATTGGATTAACTCCTGCTCCTCTATTGGAGGGGAGTCAGGATCCTCTAGTCCATTGTCCTTCGGGGCGAAGCTCAGGCCCTTCGCCTGGCCACATGGTGGACCGGTTAGAACCAGTCCAAGCACATGGCTGCCCTGAGCCCATGTTCTCAAGTGGATACATTACACCATAATGAAGGTCCTCTGTATCCCAGAATCTGGACCAGTGGCCTTGGTGCTCCTTCAAGGCGTACAGGACGTTGCCATGAATGTTTGGCTCAAGCTGGCTTCAAATGCAGCCTCTGCATGCAAGCTTGAGAATTTATACAAAGTGAGAGAAGAAGGTTGTGCCTACCTATTTCACCACCCAAAGGCCAACTCCTTGGTTTTGGAAGTCCTTCCAGCAAGAGGGCGTACTGGTACCCATTCTGTGCCAATGGACAAGGAGGGCTGTAGACGTGACTATTTAGGCTAGAAGGTCTACTCATTGGGAGTGATGGGACTGTGAGTGGTAAACTTTACAGCTATAATGGGCTGGTATCAAATGCTCCTATGGGATAGGATGTCACAATTTGTTGAATTAATTCCAGATGACAAAAAGTCTTTGGCTAAGGTGTTGATGTTAGAAACTAGGAAAACAGCAATCAAAAGCAGAGCTAGACATCTAGCAGACTGCTATAGCAGAGCAATGGCTTCAGGTATGATTATTAGGAGGTGCAAGTGGGGACCCGCAAGAAACTTGTGGGAGCAGCTATCCCATTCCCCCCACCTCTGCTTCTTCCCCTCTCCCCCTGCTTCTCTCACATTCTTTCTCCTTCCTGCCACCACTTCTCTCTCTCTCTGTCTTCCCTTCATGCCTGGCCTCCTACCTACTCCCTCCTCCCCGACAGCAGCAGTGGCAGCAGCTGCTCTCCATGAATCACAACGGATTGCCCAAATACAGAGATCAGTGCCTCTTAGGGTTGCCAGCTCCATGTTAGGAAATTCCTGGAGATTTGGGGTGGAGCCTTGGGAGGATAAGGTTTGAGCTTGGAAAAGTGACCTCAGCAGATATAATACCATAAACTCCACCCTTCAAAGCACCCATTTTCTCTGGGGGAACTGATCTCTGTCATCTGGAGATGAGTTGTTATTCCAGGAGATCTCTAGCCCTCACCTGGAGGATGGCAACATGAGTTCCCCTAGAGGAAATTACTGCTTTGGAGGGTGGAGTCTATGACATTATATCTGTCTGAAGTCCCTCCCCACCTCAATCCACACCATCCCCAGGCTCCACCCCCTCAAATATCCAGGGATTTCCCAACATGGATCTGGCATCCCTATTTCCTTCCCAAACCAACAGCCAGTGTACATTTATCTGCCCTTCTGTCTTCAGCTTTCTGTCTCCTTTTCCCCTGCAGCTTCTACTGAGGAAAACTATGGTCTTTCTCCACAGTGGGGCCTAAAGCAGTGTACATTATTCTCTCCACCTTTTTATCCACACAACAACCCTATGAAGAAGGTTAGGCTGAAAGTATGCGACTGGGTCCAAAATCACCCAGTGAGCTTCCACAGCCAGATGGGGATCTAAAGCTGGGTCTTACAAACCCTACTCTGAAGCTATGACCATTATACTATGCTGGCTTCCATAAGGTGGCTGCTGTTGAACAGGAGCAAGCAGCCAGGTCTAGTTGAATCATGTAAGTCAAGTGGTCTCAAGTTACCCAGAGGGTGCTGTTAGGCCTAGGTGTGCCAGCCTCCAGGTGGGACCTGGAGATCCCCCAGACAACAGAGATCTGTCCCCCTGGAGAAAATGGGTGGGTTCTATGGCATTATATCTAGCTGAGGCCTTCTCCCCTCCCCAAACTCTGCACTCCTCAGACTTCACCACAAAATCCCCAGGAACTTCCTAACCTGGAGTGGGCAATCCTGGGCCTGGCTCCAACCCCCCCTGCTATTTAGCAATTCATACTGCAGGAGGAATCCTCCCCAATCCCACATCCAGTTCTGCTTTTGCTTCCTGCCCTCTTCCCCAACTCATCATCTCTCTCTGGCTATCAGCCACTCTTATTGTGCAGCGGAGCATAGAGTAAATGCCTGCAACAGACATTTCAAAAGCTATGGGGGGGATTCAACCTTCCCCAAGGCTTTTTTAAAAAACTTTTGGATTTTTCTGCAGATCACGGTGTCCCCAGAACCTGTAGAAAAACTTGTTGGAGGAGAAATTATGAATGGGACTGAGCAGGTTGAGAAAGAAGTACTTTTCTCCCTTTCTCACAATACAAGAACTCATGGGCACTCCATGAAATTGCTGAGCAGTCGGGTTAGAACAGATAAAAGGAAGTACTTCTTCACCCAAAGAGTGATTAACACCTGGAATTCACTGCCACAGGAGGTGGTGGCAGCTACAAGCATGGACAGTTTCAAGAGGGAATTAGATAAACATATGGAGCAGAAGTCCATCAGTGGCTATTAGCCACAAGGTATAGATGGGAACTCTCAGTCTGGGGCAGGTGATGCACTCTATTCTTGGTGCTGGAGGGGGCAGCAGTGGGAGGGCTTCTAGTGTCCTGGCCCCACTGCTGGACCTCCTGATGGCACCTTGTATATTTTGGCCGCTGTGTGACAGAGTGTTGGACTAGATGGGCCATTGGCCTGATTCATCATTGGGTTCTCTTATGTTCTTACATTCTATCTGCAGAAATAAGTATCTGTATGCAGAGGAGAATGTTGAGAATTAGAAATATAGATGTTATACAATCCCCTTTTTTCCTTTCTGTATCTCTATACTATCACTTTGTTTTCTAAAATTATATATATATATATATATATATATAAATTTATATATATATATAAATTATATATAAATTATATATAAATTATATATATATATATATATATATATATATATATATGGCAGTATCCATATTGGACATGGGTACTACCATCTTTTGTTGATGAATTTCAAAATTCTGATATTTTGGAATCATTCTCAACAACAGATTCAATAATTCATTTAGAATTAAAATAAAGCCCCAATGGCAGGTTGGATTGGAGTTGTTTTTAGGTGGGTTGGAACAGCCATATATAATGCTAGGAATAAGGCCCATTGTGGGAAGAAATACAGTGAGCTCTAGAAAGAAGCTCCAGGTGAGTGTCCCGGCTGTGGCTGGTGGGGCAGCAGGGGGAAGGGAAAAATAGAGGGAGGCAAGCCATGTTTATTTCCTTCTGCTTAGCTATAAGGCAGGGCTGATATAAGGCATTCCGCTGTCCCAAGTGGGTAGTATGGGAGGAGAGTCACATGGTAACAGGTATGGTTCCCTCCATCCCCGACTTATGTTGATGTGGGTCTATGCAGTGACAACTAAGGTAGAAAAGCTCCCAGTCTATGCCATGTCATCTGGCTTCCAAGGGTCTGGAAAGCGGTTCCATAGCCAGTTACAGGGTTACCAACTCTGGGTTGGGAAATACCTGTAGATTTGAGGGGTAGAGCCTGCGGAGGGCAGGGTTTGGGGTGGGGAGGGACCTCAGCAGGGTATAATGCCATAGAGTCCACTGCTCAAAGCAGCCATTGCCTCCAGGAGAACTGATCTTGGTCATCTGGACATCAGTTGTAATAGCTGGGAAATTTTCTGTAGGGGAAATGATGTGCTGTGGCTGGGGAACATGATGATTTGTGGGAGATCTCCAGGCCCCACAGGGAGATTGGCAACTCCAGTGACCGTTTAAGGGAAGATTGGGATATTTATTTTACCTCAGGACTCCCAACAGCAACAGCAAACTGTTTAAAATGTTAGAGGCAAAGGCCAATCAGGGCGTATAATGCAAATGACCTCTGTGTTCTGACTGGCTATTGGGGGGAGAGGAAAAGCAAGCTGTTTAGAATATTGGAGGCGAGACTCAGGCAACGCAGCCAGTGGGTAGGGACAGCTTCTGAATGACAGATTACGGAGCCAAAGGCTGTGGGCGCCATGTGGAATGTTCAGCAACATGCCACCACCAAAACAACTTTATAGTATAGGAGAGATGAAGAGTTTCTTAAAAGAATTCTACCAATCCCTATTTTTAACTAGATCAATCACATCACTTCAAAATCAGCTTAATTCCTTTGTAAGTCACTTAATTTTGCCTTGTTCGGGAATCGCCTTTGTCACAAGACACCACTATGAGGAAAATCTCCGGATATGTCACCACATATAAACCATTGTATCAGTTTCTTGACATTTTTGCTGAATGAAAAGGTGGAGGTGGCTCCAGAGTTAGCACCATCTTGAGCCACTGTAGTAGCAAAAATGGATAGGATCAGGTGAAAGGGCTACTTAACACAAACAAAGCCAGAAGTCATAGCAGTGCTATGGTGCTCCCTTCCCATAATAATATCAGATATTGCATTACTCAGCTATCAATAAGTTTCCTTTCTTCTAGCTGCAAAAATAGCCCTGCTCCTTTTCCTATTCTAAACCAATCAGTCTTACCCCTGTCCAAAATCATGAGCACATCCACCTTTTACTTATGTAATCCTATTGCCTGTGGTTGTCCTATTGCAGCTAGAAGAAAGGACACTTATTTACTATACGGACTTTTGTTGGCAGGGTGATGTCTCTACTTTTTATTATGCTGTCTAGGTTTGCCATAGCTTTCCTCCCAAGGAGCAGATGTCTTTTAATTTCATGACTGCAGTCTCCGTCTGCAGTGATCTTGGATCCCAGGGACATGAAGTCTGTCACTGCTTCCATGACTTCCCCTTTTCTTTGCCAGGGCGTGATGGGGCCAGATGCCTTTTTATTTCAGTGGTAGAGACTGACAGTGTAGTCCAGGGGTGCTGAACTCATTTGTTATGAGGGCTGGATCTGACATAAATGAGACCTCGTTGTGCCGGGCTATGTGTGTCATAAAATGTAATGCGAGGTAGCAGAGATATAAATTTTATAAAGAACATGAACACAATTAAAGATTTCTTTAAGCTTTAAATAAAACATGCTCAAAACACTCTTGCAAAATTTTGTTTATTTAACAGTCTCTGATAACTGACACCTCTTGCTCTGAATTATTGCATCAAAATGTCTGTGCTGTAGCAATCTTGAGTATGTTGTTTAGGTGTGCATCTGTAAGCTGCAAAACTACTTCAGATTTATCGACATTCATTACAGAAATCTCATGCTCAGTGTTCAGAGCCCAGGACCCAGGGGAAAACATGAAATGTGAGCTTTTGTATATAAATGACTTCATGTGCTGGTCAAGAACATGAGAAGGCATCCTGACACAGTCTGAGGGCTATGTATTTGTTTACAAAACTATAGTCTTCCCTAGAGAAATAACTACAACTCCTATGAGGCAGTGCAAGAACAGAGAGACAACAGTGTATAGTGGTCAGTATCAGCCTGCTATCTGGGAAGTCTAGGTTCAAAATCTACAAAGGAAATGTGCTGGGTGAACTTGGTCTGGACACAAACTCTCAGCCTAATCCACCTCACTGGCTTGTTAATCCTCATCTAAACGGTTCACATTGCTTTTCTACTGAGAAAGACTGGATTATGAGGGCATGAATACAGTGAAAAAGAGGAGGGGTACCCAGTTGCAGCCAGGAGACCAGGCATAATGAGCCCAACAAAAGACACACTGTAGCAAGGCACACAAAAACTTATATCTTGAATAAAACTTTCCTGGTCTTAAAGGTGCTTTGTATTTCTCCCATGCAATTGAGGCAGCTGAGCAAAGCAAGGCAGGAGGAAGGGGAGGAGCATCAGCCAATAGAGGGGAAGGAGAAGAAGAAAAGGAGGAGGAGGAGATTGGATTTATACCCCCTCTTCACTACCCAAAGGAGTCTCAGAGTGGCTTACAATCTCCTTTCCCTTCCTCTCCCCACAGCAGTAGGTGGGGCTGAGAGAGCTCTTTTGAGAACTATTCATGAGAGAACAGCTCTGAAACAACTTGTAACTGACCCAAGGTCACACCAGCAGCTGCATGTGGAGGAGTAGGGAATCAAAGGTAAGAAAGGCTTACCTTTGTCTCCTGTGTAACTGAAGCAGCCCGGCCAGGAAGCAAGCTCTGGCTCGTTCTCTAACCTCCCTCTGGGAGGAGGAGGGGGAGGAGCCTCAGCCCGTGCAGGGAACAAAAGCTTGCCTATCTCTCCTGCATGACTGAGAGCATCTGGTAAAGCAAGCTGCAATGCAGCACCAGCAGGAGAACTGGAGAAAGAAGCAGGAAATAGCCAATTCCTTTCAGGCCAGATAGGGGCCCTCCAAGGGCCTGAACCAGCTGTGGGCCACATGTTTGACACCTCTGGTGTAGTCCTAAGCAGAGGTACATGATACACTCCTGGTCCTTACCTTCAAACTCCTCCATGGCCAAGTCATTACTCTTACCTCTCCTCTCTCATAGTATGGATACATCCCTGTGACCTTTGTTCCTGCAGCTCCACCATCCTTCTCCAGGCCTCCTGCTTCCTCAAACAATTTTACCCTTTCTCACCTGCTGTCACTTGTATCTGTCTGTCCCCTAGGACACTGCCCGATGCCATCTCACTTCCTTCAGCTCCCTCCCAGAACTCACCTTCAATGTGAAGCCTTGGGCATAGTTGTCCCTTTCTGGTTGTCCCTGGCCTCAAGGATGTCCGGCTGGCCTTGACTAGGGCTGGGACCTTTTCTGTCCTGGCCCCAGCCTTGTGGAACAAGCTCCCTCTTGAGATCAGGGCCCTGCAGGATTTATTAGAATTCCACAGGGTCTGCAAGATGGAACTGTTCTGCCAAGCTTATGGATGAGGCAGCGGACATCCAAATCTATCTCAGCCTTCCCTGCTGACAATGCTGGCCAAATGGAACCAGCCTAAACTGAGCATCGTTGTTGAGGCGAACCCACCCTGTGTTTGTTTTTAACAGAAATATGGTTTTAATTATTTAAATTATATTGTTATCTTGTGATTGTAACACGCCCTGAGCCTGCTTGCAGGGAGGGTGGGATAAAAATAGAAATAACTAAATAGTTCCTTAGTCCCCCTACCCTACTTAGACTAAGCCCAAGCACATGTCAGTGGAATGTGAACCCATGGAACTGTCTCATGCGGTGGTCTTTCCATCAGGCTTTCTTTAGTCTGGTGAAAGCAATTTACACCCTTGAGCACAGTTCCTCTCTCATTGCTCTGACTACAGGAAGGATAATTCTTTGCATTTTTAGGAAACTTCACTGCACTCGGGACTACATTCATCTGAATTTGTTCCCGTCTTTCATTCTAAGCGCAATATCTGTTTTAGGGTGCGGTCACACTGCCATTTTGATCGGGATTCGCTGCTGTTTACTTGCGCATGTCAGTTTCATGTTCACACGTGCCAATCCGCCTCCCGCCCCAAAGTGGGCTTACTTGCGCAATGCTTCCGGGTTTTCCTGACCCCTGGAGAAACTAGTGTTTTCCTGGCACTTCCGCTTTGATTGCACGATTTCGCCTATGTGGACAGCCCCTCTCTCGCAAGGATTGCGATTAGGGCCGTCTGAACGTTCTTGGTTTTTTTGGGTTTTTTTAAAAAAGCTTCCGGTTTGAGCGCTTAAGCAAACATGCACTTAATAAATCCATTTAAAGTTTAATAATGGATTTATTAAGCGCATGTTTAGTCAAGCGCTCAAACCAGAAGCTTTAAAAAAAAACAACCGCACAACGACGGCCCTGGAGGCGGGAATGAGAGGTGGGGGCTACAGCAGCCTGGATGGGGCCGGCAAGGAGGATGGCGGAGACGGCGGAGCCTATTTTCGTGGGTCAATGGCGGCAGCGGCAGCACCCCCCCCCAAAGTGTCAGCAGGAGCAGCAGCCGCCCAAGCCTCCCCGTGGCCGGCAGGATCGCCTGGAAGGACGGCGCAGCAGTAGGCAAGCGGGTGCTGGGAAAGAGGGGCTGGCTGCATGTAGACAGCCCAATGCGAATAAAAATGTTCCCGATTTAAATAAACCAGGAACAAAGCGCATGTCAGTTGCAGTGTGACCAGAGCCTTAGTCAAGGATGAGATCCTCTATTCCAGGGGTCCTCAAACTACGGCCCGCGGGCCACATGCGGCCCACCGAGGACATTTATGCGGCCCGCCGAGTGTTTATGTCCGCCCCCCGCCCGGAGCCGCCTCCTCCCCGGGGAGCGCAGCAGCAGCACCCCCGCCCGCCTGCCGGGCTCCTCCTCCCGAGTAGCCCCATTGGGAGAGGCACTGCCGGCTCGCTCACTAGGGCAGCGGGCTCTTAGGGGCGGCAAGCTGCCGCCCCCGCCCCCCAAAGCCGCCCCCCTCGCAGCCTCTTTCTTCCTCCAGCAGCCCTGGGCGGCAAGAGCGCCCAGGAGCTGAGGAGGAGGAAGGGGCGAGCAGGCTGGTCGTGGGGGAGGGAGCGAACGTGGCGGCGGGGTGAGCAGGCTGGTGGGGGGAGGGAGCGAACGCGGTGGCGGAGCGAGCAGGCTGGTGGGGGAGGGAGCGAATGCGGCGGCGGGGCGAGCAGGCTGGTGTGGGGGGGAGCGAACGCGGCGGCGGGGCAAGCAGGCTGGTGGGGGGAGCGAACGCGGCGGGGCAAGCAGGCTGGTGGGGGGGGCGACGCGGCGGCGGGCAAGCAGGCTGGTGGGGGGGGGGCGACGCGGCGGCGGGGCAAGCAGGCTGGTGGGGGGAGGGGCTGAACGCGGCGGCCCTCCAATGGTCTGAGGGACAGTGAACTGGCCCCCTGTTTAAAAAGTTTGAGGACCTCTGCTCTATTCCAACGCCAACACAAATCAGTGCCCAGAGGAACAACCATCTTTGGTCAGCTGCAAGGCTAGCTTGGTATTTTTCCAGTACTGTGTAATGGCCAGATTTTATTGACTCTTCGTTGAAGGACTTTATCTCCACCTCCTCCTCATGGTCATATTCTCTCCTAACAGACACTTCACCATATATCTCCTTTTTGGATGGGGAATCCCTACAGTGTTCATCATCACGTGGACAATGTCTAATGAGCACAGTGGTCCTTGGTGGATTATAAAATTGCTCCTAAATGTGCACCCCACCATATGTTCCCTTGATCCATGCCCTTCGTGGCTAATTAAAGCTGGCCACGATAGGTTCCGAGGTGCCCTAAGGGAGATTATCAACAAGTCCCTCTCAGAGGGACTGTTCCCTGGGGCACGCAAGGAAGCAGTGGTCCGTCCTCTCTCGAAAAAGCCATCCATGGATCCAGCCAAATTGGCAAACTATCGGGCGGCTTCCAACTTGTCCTATTTGAGCAAGATAATAGAGAGGGCTGTGGCAACTCAATTACAGAGCTTTTTGGATGATGCTTCCAGTTTAGATCCCTTCCCGTCTGGTTTCCCCCCAGGTCACAGAACGGAGACGGCACTGTTCACTCTCATGGATGACCTCCGGAGGCATCTGGATTGGGGCGGATCGGCAGTGCTGTTGCTGTTGGACCTGTTGGCAGCATTCGACACAGCCGACCATCAGCTACTGATCCACTGCCTCGCTGACACTGGAGTTCAGGGGCCTGCCTTGCAATGGCTTGCCTCCTTCCTCCAAGGTCGGGGACAAAGGGTGGCACCAGGGGAACAGCTGTCCCGAAGGTACCCACTGGAATGTGGAGTGCCGCAATGGGCAGTGCTGTTCCCAATGATTTTTAATATCTATATGTGCCCCCTTGTCCAGATTGACTGGAGGCATGGGCTGGGATGTCACCAGTATGCAGATGACACCCAGCTCTATCTGTTGTTGGGTGGCCAGTCTGACTCCAAACCGGAAGATCTGGACCGGGCACTACAAGCCATGGCTGGATGGCTTGGACTGAGCTGACTGAAACTGAATCCGACAAAGATGGAGGTCCTGTGCTAGAGCCGGGGCGGGCAGAGGTAGGATTCCTGCTCCCAACCTTTGATGAGGCACTGTTGGTGCCAGCGCCAGAGTTTAGGGTTTTGGGAGTGCTCTTGGATGCCTCCTTCGAATGCAATGACTTGGCAACAGTGATCCACGCGATGGTCACCTTGAGATTGGACTACTGTAATGCTGTCTACATGGGCTGCCCTTGCCTCAATCCAGAAGCTACAGCTAGTGCAAATGCTGCAGCCAGGTTCTTGATGGGTCTCACAATGCAGGAACACATCCAGCCTGTGCTGAAAACACTGCACTGGCTGCCGATAGCATATAGGTAAAGGTAAAGGTTTCCCTTGCTCGAAAGTCAGTCGAATCCAACTCTAGGGTTGCGGTGCTCATCTCCGTTTCAAAGCCGAAGAGCCAGCGCTGTCCGAAGACGTTTCCGTGGTCATGTGGCCGACATGACTAAACACCAAGGCGCACGGAACGTTGTTACCTTCCCACCTATTTATAAGTGGTACCTATTTATCTACTTGCAGTTTCTTGCTTTTGAACTGCTAGGTTGGCAGGAGCTGGAACTAGAGACGGGAGCTCACCCCGTCATGCGGCACCCGGGTCTCGAACTGCTGAACTACTGACCTTCCACAGCCTGCAGTTCAGCGTCTTAACCACTTGAGCCACCACAGCTCTACCCGCAGCGTATAGAATTTACTTTAAGGTGCTGGTTATTACCTTTAAAGCCCTTTATGGTCAGGGACCTACATACCTGAGGGACCACCTTTCCCCACATGTTCCTCAGAGAGCACTCCAATCGGGGTCCCAAAAATCGACTGGCCCTCCCGGGTCTCAAGGATGCCAGGCTGACCATAACCAGGGCCAGGGCTTTCTCAGTGGTGGCTCCGTTCTGGTGGAATGAGCTCCCAGAAGAGATCCTGGTGGAAGAGTTCCACATGGCCTGCAAGATGGAGCTCTTCCACCAGGCCTTCAATCAAGGAGCTGCCCACCAATAGCTGAAAGATAGAGAACCCTGTCCCCTGGAGTCACCAACAACTGCCTGTGCCAGCCATATAAAGGAAAAGATCTATGAGCCGTCTGTGAGGATAGATCATTGAATAATGGCCGTCATCGTTAAACAATAATGTTTGCTAGCACTTTATAATGTCAGATGGTTTTAGAAGGTTTTAGCATTTTTAATCTGTTAGTTATGTGTTTTTATTTTCATACCCTCGGTTGGGAGGGTAAGGTATAAATGTGATAAATAAATAAATAAAGGGCAAAATGTTTTAGTAAATGTATGCATATTTATATAAATATATACATTAGTTGCAGAATTAGAACATAACTTTTATCGAATGTACATTCTTATTTTTAAAAGGAAAGAATGTGAACACATATTCTTCTTTGGTTTACCCCTGTCCTCATCTGCATCTCCTCTTTTTATTGTCTGCCTTACTTCAAATTTTATATTGTAAGCTCCTTGGGGCAGGGATAGTCCACTGTATTTGTCAAATGACTACACATATAGGATTGATGCCATATAAAGATGAATAAAGTGGCCATGTTGGCCTTCTGCTGCCATTTGAGGCAACAGGGTTCCATTTCTCCTTTTAGTTCTACTCAGTCTGATGCTGCCTCAGTCACACAAACTGGAGGAGTGCTGCACTGGGCCGCTGGTTCCCAGGGACCATCTAACACGGCCTCCCTGTAGCAGAACTCTCAGGGTCACAGAATATCAAAAGCAGAGGAAGTCTAATGAGAAGCGATTATTCCAGTGGCATAGATGATTTTTAAAAGACATATTATGTCAATGGCAGTATCACTTATTAAAATTCTGTCTATTTAATTTAATTAATTTATTTATCAATTAAACTTCTAGATGACCCTCCCCAGTGCAAACATGGCTCAGGGCAGTGTACAACAATAAAAACATATTAATAAACAATTAAAAAGAATAGGAAAATACAACAGATGTTTCTCGATGACACTAAAAACTACAAAGTGTGCCATTGACTGGGGGGGGGTAGACTTGGGGGGGGTGAGTAGAGGTGCCAGGCACTATCAAAACCGTGGCTCTGCCCTCCGCCAAAAGCCTGGCGCAACATCTCTGCCTTACAGGCCCCGCAGAACGGCATCAGGTCTTGCAGGGCATGGATTTCATTCAGCAGACAGTTCTAACAGGTTGGAGCCAGGGCTGGAACTGCAGAGATGGACAAATAACTTTAATTTTGAGAGGACTAAATGAATAAAAGTTTGAGAATACATGGTCAAGGTTTTATAAGTGGATGGAAGAACACAATAAATAAACCATATGGACATACAACCAAATCAGAAGAAAATATGAACTATATTTTTAGTTATAAGCAACGTTTTATTTAAATTTACATGATGGGAAAAATAAAGAAGCAAAATATATAATTAGATATTGTATGAGGTAACTTAACAGAAAAAATAATGTGCTAAATGTAATCCCCAATTTATATGTATGTATGTATGTATGTATGTTTCTTTGTTTTTGGTTTGTCTTGTACAAAAATAAAATTGTTTACACGAAAAAGGACAGCTGGATGTCTTTCAGGCTGGGGATCACCAGTAATTTCTTCTCTGCAGAGCACAGTGCCCTTCAGGGGATGTACCAGGAGAGGCAGTCCTAAAGATAGGTGGGTCCCAGATCATTTAGGGCTGTAAAGTTGAACCTTGAACCTGTTCTGGTACTCCATCTGGTTGAATATGTGCTCTTCATGAGGTCCCAGTAGGGACCTGTGCCGTCACATTCTGGACCAGGTACAGATTCTGGGTCAGTCTCAAGGGTAGCCCTATGTAGAGCAAGTTACAGTAGTCTAGTCTGGAGGTGACCATTGCATGGATCACTGTGGCTAGGTCAGGCGAGACAGGAAGGGGGCCAGTTGCCTGACCTGGCGTAGCTGGAAAAATGCCAGTCTGGCAACATTTGTGATCTGGGCCTCCACTGATAGGGATCCAAGCTCTTGACAGTGGGTGCTGTATTAGGGGCATACCATCAAGAGCCAAAAGTTGGCACCTGTCCTGATTCTCCCTCACGCAGCCACAGAACCTCTGTCTTAGCAGGATTCAGTCTCAGCTGGCTCTGTTTCAACCATCCCACCACACCTCCAGCCCCTCAGCCAAATTAGTTGGGGTGGTATCAACAGATACAGCTGGGTGTCATCTGTGCACTGGTGACATCCCAGCCTGAAACTTTGTACCAGGTGGGCAAGGGGGTGCATACAGATGTTAAACAACACTGGAGAGAGGATTGCCCTCTGAGGGACCCCACACACTAAGGGGTATCTAGTCGACACCCTCTCTCCTAGCACTACCCTCTGTCCCCGACCTTGGAGAAATGAGCTAAACCACTTCAAGACTACCCAGGGCCGGATCGCCCACTGGGCAAACTAAACGCTCGCCTAGGGCGCCCCCGGCCTCAGGGACGCCAAAAGGCGCCCTACTCCCCCCCCCCAAAAGCGCCGCCCTGCCACCCTAACCGGGCGCCCGCTGTCGCTGCTGCCCCTAGACCCCCGCCCCCTTCCCGGCTTTTCTGGGGGCCCCGCAGCCGCGGAGGCCCCGGGAAAGCCGGCTCTTGGAGGGAGGGGGCAGCGGCTAGACCCCCCCGCCCCCTTCCCGTTTTCCCGGGGACCCTGCAGCCTCGGAGGCCCCAGGAAAGCCGGCTCTGGAAGGTAGGGGGCAGTGGCGGCTAGACCCCCCGCCCTCTTCCCGCTTTCCCGGGGACCCCGCAGCTGCGGAGGCCCCGGGAAAGCCGGCTCTGGGAGGGAGGGGGTGGCGGCGGGGCTAGACCCCCCCCCCCGCCCCTTCCTGCTTTCCCGGGGACCCTGCAGCCGCGGAGGCCCCGGGAAAGCCGGCTCTGGGAGGGAGGGGGCAGCAGCGGTGGCTAGACCCCCCCCGCCCCCTTCCCGCTTTCCCGGGGACCCCGCAGCTGCGGAGGCCCCGGAAAAGCCGACTCTGGGAGGGAGGGGGCAGCGGCGGTGGCTAGACCCCCCGCCCCTTCCTGCTTTCCCAGGGACCCCGGAGCTGCGGAGGCCCTGGGAAAGCCAGCGCTCCGCCCCCGGTCTCCAGGTCCCACCGGGAGGTTGGCATCCCCAGTGGGGGCGCCCCAGGCTGTCCTGCCTAGGGCGCCCAGACACCTGGAACCGGCCCTGAGGCTACCCCACGAACTCTTACGTCAGTGAGGTGGTGGGTCGACAGGTTGTGATTGACCGTGTCAAACCCCGCTGTAAGGTTTAGCAATAACAGCAGCTCCGACTCACTTTGGTCCAGCTGTCTGCGAAAGTCATCTGTCAGGGTGACCAGCACCATCTCCATCCACTGGCCAGGGCAGAAGCAAGACTGGAATGGGTCCGGTGCCGATGTGTCTTCCAGGAAATTCTGGAGTTGTTCTGCCACCACTCTCTCAATTACCTTACCCAGAAAGGAAAGATTTGAGACTGGGCGGTAATTGAAAGGATCCATAAGATTCAGGGATGGCTTCTTTAAAAGTGGTGTCACCACAGCCTTTTTTAATGCTTATCAGGTGGTTAATTAATGCTGTGACTTTAGCATGCAAATACATGAGAATAGCTGCTGGTGTCACAAAAGGCCACAGTGAGAACTACCTCACCATTTTGGCTGTTATTGGGCTTAAGTTCTGACCTGGCTAGAACCCACAGCAAATAAATTACATCTTTCGTGACTGTGTGTGGGTTTTGGCAGTGTTCAGTTCAGGTGAAGCCCAGACACATCAAAGGCAGTGCACTATCATAACCAGGTCCTGAACCAACCAAGCGCATTCAACTGCAGCATTTCGTTCAGCTTGTGCCCTCTGATGCCCTTTGCCCCCCTTGGATTGTCCCTCCACTTGAACACTGCCTAATACAGAACCAGACCCTCAGACGGACAGCAGCTCTCCAGGGTCTGAGGCAGAGGTCTTGCACATCACCTCCCGCCTCACCCTTTTTGAACCCGGGACCTTCCGCATGCAAAGGTCCCAGGTTCTCTACCACGAAGTCCCGGCCCCTCCCACTTCCTCTCTGCCAGGCATTTAAGGGGAGCTCCAAGGCGCATCCCCCCAAAGACAGTAAAAAGGACAGAAAACTGGGTTAATGATGCTGATGCTTCCCCTGTTAATTTACTTTCTCTGTGCTAAATATGCACTGAATGCTTATTTCTGTTCTGCTTCCCTACCGGTGCCAAGACTTCCAAAGTTGTTACAGTCTTCGTTGTCCCCCCTCCCTCCCTCCCTCTGAAGCACCCTTCTTTGTCCACGTCTCACTTTGAAATGTGGGATTCCAAACGACCGCGGCTCGCTGCCTCGCGAGTTGGGTGCAGGCCAGAGGCACGGCCCCCCCCCGCCCCCGTTCTCCGCCTGTGAAATGGTGAGCGATAACAGCGGCCGCCAGGTCCCCGGAGTGGTGGGAGGGCGGCCCCGGGCCAGGCAAACAATGAATGAATCGGACCTTGTTCCCAGCCAGGCGGGCAGGTCCCGGCGGCTTCCGAGAGTCTTTGGCCGCCACCCCCCACCCGCAACCGGTGGCCGATCTCGGCGGCGTTCCCTTACGGAGCCCCGCCCGCTTGGCCCGGACTGTCCCTCCGCTCAGCCCCCCGGGCCGGGCCGGGCCGGGCCCGCTCCTCCCCGGGCGCGACTCGAACGCGCCAGCCTCTTCCCGGCACCAAGAGCCCGGCCCGGCCCGCCGCCCGCCGCTCTCCTCCCGGGGCTGGGCTCGCCCCGGGCAGCGCCTGCCGCCTCCCCCCCCGCCGGCCCGCTCCAGCCCGGCCCTCGCGCCCCTCCCCGCGCGCGCTCTCCCCCGCGGGGGGGGGGAGGAGGAGGAGGAGGAAGCCGGACGCCTCCTCCAGCCGGGCCCCGCCCCGCCCCTCCGCGCCCCGCCCCGCCCCTCCGCGCCCCGCCCTCCGCAGCCACCTGCCCGGGCCTCCGCCCCTCCCCACTCTGCCCGCCCCGGGGCAGCGAAGTGAGGGAGGCAGGTGGGCGGGAAGCGACAGCTGGTGTTGTTCCAGGGAAGCTTTAATGAGCATCTCCTGCCTCCCCCGCAGCGCCCCCCCCCGCTCTTGATGGAGCGACTCGCCCGGCCGGCTCGCTCCAATCCGCCCCATTAGCAAGAGGCTCTGGTGCTGAGCGGGGCGGGGGGGGCTCCTGCTGCCCCCTCCCCCGCGTGCCCGCCTTGCCTTCCTGCCTGCCTTGCTGTGTCAATATTTGCCCTGAGTAAATGCAGAGCCCATGACAGGTGTGCAGGGGAGACGGCACTCTGGGTGACAACCCAGCCCTCCAGCTCGCCCCTGCAGCCCCCAACGCCTCGGCCCCCCCTGCCAAACCAGAGCTATTTTTATCAGGCCTATAAAAGCCACAGCAAGGCCAGCATCACCCTCATTTTCCACTCCGCGGTGGGGAAGGTGAGTTGCTCACCTGGAGCTGCCAACGTGTCACTGGAGCCAGGTGAGACATTCCCAGGCTGCGGCTGAGCTGTGCTTGCAGGGGGGGGGGGTGATAGCTGGGAGGAGCTCTAGGGAGGCTGCAGCAATGGGGGCTCCAGGGACTGGAGACCCAATGCAGAGGGGTTCTGCTGTGACCCGGGACCAGGGGGGAGGGGAGATAGGACCGAGGGGCTGCTAGGCTGGCTGGATTCAGCTCAGCACTTCGGTGCCTTCAGTAGTTTTGCCTCACAGATCTAAAGTGGATTCCACTTATCCCATCAAGATTATGAGGCGGTGAGAAAAGCTACAAGTGCCAATATGATCCTATAACTTTTCGTTACTACTAGTAACTTTGCAGTACCTAAAGTTTAAATAATGAGGTTCATTGTTTGGGGGGGGGAGTGGAGAGCTTAAACTTGGGCTTCTAAAGTTCAAACAACATTCTGTCCTACACTACTGTTCTAAATCGGAATTGACACAGGATTGAATACTCAAGGCACAAAAGCACTTTCCAGTACTGAATCTGCAAGCTCCTGCTATCTGTTTGCCTGCCAGTCTTACCTATTGCGTCTCCTTTTCTTTTCCTTTTCTTGGTCATTCTCCCTTTTTCCCACTTTTTGTGTTTGCCTTTTTTTTCTTCCACAGATGCCAGGGAGTCCCCTTCCAGCTGATACTGACTGGAGCTCCATGTGGCAACCGGGGCACCCTCTCTCCAGTGCTGGTTGGCTGAAGGACTTGACTGGAGTGGGCCCGCTCACACAGCCCGAGTGGCTTGACCCTGCGTGATTGCTGTGCTTGCCTTGCGTCGAGCCCCACGCACAAGACCTGACGTGAATGTTTTGTTCGTTCGGCTCGCGTTAGGCAGGTCCAGCCGGTCTGCAAACATATGGTGTATATGAGCAACATGTGTTGGCAAGCATGTGTTCTAGCAATGGGTGACGCCCATATAGTGTTTTCATCCACATGTACTGTGGATGCAGAGGGCTTTAGGTGCGTCTGTACAGAACCACACACGTGTGCCCTGAGTATGCTGTAGGTGACCTCAACATCAAGCAAGCTTGACAATGTTGCTCATTCAGGAATACCGATACAAATGGCCCAGAGACCTGGTGAAATGGGGGGCTTGACCATCATGTGCCTTTTCTCAAGTGTGGTTATGGTGAGATTCCTTAAAGCTGAGGCTGGCCACTTGTGTTATATGGGAGCCGCACTTGGGACTGGGGTTGCCAGCCTCTTCAGGAGTCATATATTTGAAAGGAAGCATGGGAGACAAAGGATATCTGTGACTGCTGTCTCTCTTGTTCTTCACCTGCTATGTCAAATTGCTTAATGTTGCTGTTCCTGTTACATTCCCTTGTGGCTTTTGGTTCCAGTCCATACAAGTACTATTAGCCTCATTTCATAGATGGAAACAGAAGCTAAACAATTTGCTTGAAATCCCAGAGCGTCTCTGGCAAAGCAGGGATTTTAACCTCACTTCTTGGATAATTTCTATTAAATCCCATGCCTGCTACGTCCTTCACTTGTTCCTACCCCTGAAGATTAGCCTTTGAATTAATGCTTCTCAGCTGGCTACTTCAGCTGCTTGACACGTTTACTGGAATCGAGAGTATCACCCAGACTCCATGTTCTTTAGCTCAAAAGTGGAATGGCATTTCTTATGCAGACAGAGGCTGGGGGCAACAAAGACATAAGTTTTCCTCCTTTCACCCAAACGGGGAGGAGGGACAGAGAGTGCATGCCCTTATGAGGTTCAGTGCCACATCACTGGCCACCTCATATATATATATAATATGCATATGAAATCAGATTAGTACAACCTGGAGCTAGTAAAAGAAAGCTGTGTCCTTCCTGGGTGTCTCTAGCAGCAGCACCTACTGAAAAGCTGGGTTACAGGAGCCCTCATTTCCAATGTTTCCTGTTTGTCTGAGGTTTGAGGAAGCTTATTGGGGTGCAGGTTGGTCCTCAGCAACATTATCTTCCAGCTCAGTCCATGGTGGTAAAAACTGGAGTTCTGCATCTTGGAAAGAGAGGATGCAGCCAACTTCAGTATGAATAAAAATGATCTGGAGCTGGAACAGTGTGTAGCCAAAGAGTTCATTAGCTGAACACTCATATAGGAGGGAAACCAAGTAAAGTTATAATTCAATTGCATGATGTCCTTTAAATAGGATAAGTA
This sequence comes from Gekko gecko, assembly GCA_029375565.1. Taxonomy (NCBI): domain Eukaryota; kingdom Metazoa; phylum Chordata; class Lepidosauria; order Squamata; family Gekkonidae; genus Gekko; species Gekko gecko. Next base: position 85,233,215 of record JAPDNY010000003.1, read on the forward strand.
GTGACACTGCCTATGATAAAAATGAGAGAGGAAAGCCTGTGAGGAGACAACCAACTAAAAAAGACTTTTGAGGAGTTGCCCTCCTCTGAAGACCTTGATTACCCAAATCTTCTGATTAAGACTGCAATCCATGGACACTTACTTCTGAGGAAACATGCTTAAGACGAGGAGGTGAGCTCTGGGCTTTCCAGATGCTGCCATTTTAATAGCACTGTATTCCCAACTATCCAGATATTTGGGGGAATCTCCTTCTTTGAACTCACACTGATTAAATAGGATACACAGAATTTATGTGGTTGCATTAGTGTTTTAACTTTTCAGCAAGCAGGAACAGACAAACAGTTCATTTGCATGTGTTTCACTTTTGGACACTAAGAGGGCAAAACTCAAGGCAAGTAGCTCCTTAAAGACACCCCCCCCCCAATGTTCCTGGGTATAAGCTTTTGCGAGTCAAAGCTCGCTTATGTCAGGTATCAACAAAAGCTTATACCCTAGAAGATTTTTTTTGACTTTCAGGTACTATTGGACTTGGATTTTGTTCTGTTACCCCAGACAACCATGACTTTCCACCTGAAAGTACCTCTAGTGTGTTTAGTTTCATGCAGAACTCGTCTCCAAGCAAACCACTTTAGACATCAGTCATATGGACAGATTTATGTTTTCAAAAAGCTGACATTTGAAACATATATCCATGATAACTCTAGTTTCAAATACACCAATAAGGAAAGGGTGTTTGTAAACACACACGTATTCACTCACACAGGTCAGTGATGACATGACTTCAAAGTGAGATATTTTTTTAAAAACCCACTATGGTTTAAGGGCACATGATAAAGCCATCTTGCTGAAGTTAAGCAGCTCTTGGGCTGATCTGTTGCATAGATGGGAGACTTCCTAGGAGTCCAAGTATGCCACATGGATTTTATTATGAGTGAAGAAAGGTGGAGTGTAACTAATAACTATACATCAGAACTTCTAAATAGTCCCCCTTCCCTTTATACCTCCTGTACAGTGAAATGAAACTTTTTCCAGAACAGAGTAATATATAAAAAAGTTTCTCTTATCCGTTGGGGAGGGATGACAGTGCTTCTGAATCGCTTGTATCTTTCTACATTAATACCTCAAGAGGCTCTCCGAAGTGTGGTGGCCAGTGCAGCAGTGCCTTCAAGTACAGCCCAGTATGCAGATATTGGCCCAACCAAGGCTGATCCAATCAATTCATCTTTCAGATATGCCATTCTCACTTCAGTTAGGCCTGTCAGATGTATTCTAGGAGGCCTCCCTCCCAGTGAATCACAAGTACTCCTGTCTTTTTTCATTATTGGAATGTCCAAGTTATAAAACAAATGTAACCACATCCGTCCCATCCATGCAGACTCAATATACACCCTCATCTCCATTCTGGTTGTTTCTACCCCCACACCTCACCTATAATAGGATGGGCCACTGCTTGGAGAAAAAAAAATGTCTTGTTCCTTTAAGAGATGCACAGTGGGATGTGATTACCAAATTATATTTACCTCCATCCATGCAAGGAAAAGCTTCAGCTGCCCATTTCTATACACACATTTTAGAACAATTTGGCAATGCTGCCTTCAAAGAATTAAAATGAACCTAAAATTGAAATATTCCAAGATGATAGAGACATTGTTTTGAAGTCAAAGCAAGTTTGCCACTTTTTTAAAAAAGTAAAGTCTGTACTGCCATTGGAGCGTAGAGCTTCCAAATAATTTTAAAACATTCAAAACCATTTCTTCACCAAAAGGCTGCATGAGTGGTAGTGTGCATAAGTTCTGCTGCTCATCACAAAATCATCAACTATTACTATTGGATTGCCTTGATATTTGCATAACTAGCTTCCATGCGGCAATCACAATATAGCAGCGATTTTGCTATTTGGGGATAGTGTATTCCCCCTCCCCCCGAAACATTTTGCTTTAAATGTCTGGAAAATGTGTTAGCCTTAGAATGAATGAATTAACTGGAAGGAAAGTGTGATATCTATTTATTTATTTATCAAATTTATACCCCACCCTCCCAGCCAAGGCCAGCTCAGGGTGACTTACATAAAACAATATACACATCAATAACAATTTAAACAATCTTAAAAGGTAAAGGTTTCCTTTGCTCGAAAGCCAGTCGAATCCAACTCTAGGGTTCCGGTGCTCATCTCTGTTTCCAAGCTGAAGAGCCAGCGCTGTCCGAAGACATTTCGGTGGTCATGTGGCTGGCATGACTAAACACCGAGGCGCACGGAACGCTGTTATGTTCCCATCTATTTATCAATTTGCAATTTCTTGCTTTCAAACTGCTAGATTGGCAAGAGCTGGAACCAGAGACGGGAGCTCACTCCATCATGCGGCACTCGGGTCTCGAACTGCTGAACTACCGACCTTCCAGTCTGCAGTTCAACATCTTAACCACTTGAGCCACCGCAGCTCAATCTTAAACAATATTTAAAAACATCTAAAACATTCCAACATTAAAAGGTGCTGTAAACATTAAATACTAGTAAAAGTAGACAGATTATTAAACAATGGCAGCCATCAATCGATAGCATAATCTGGTGATTGGTCCATAGATCTATCCTGATGCTTTGCAAGCCTCAGACCACCTAGAGCCTCAAACCAATCAACAATGTAAATCAGCATGGTAAATCGGTCCAAATGACACAAATGGGAATCCAAAGCACATGTATTGCATAATTTTGTTAGCCTTTATGGTGCTTCTGGACTCCTGTTTCATTTTGTAGCTAGCTACAGATTAACAAAGGAGCTGCGGTGGCTCAAGTGGTTAAGACGCTGAACTGCAGGCTGTGGAAGGTTAGTAGTTCAGCAGTTCAAGACCTGAGAGTGCCGCATGACAGAGTGAGCTCCCGTCTCTAGTTCCAGCTCCTGCCTAGCACAAAAGCAAGAAATTGCAAGTAGATAAATAGGTATCACTTCAGTGGGAAGGTAACAGTGTTCCGTGCGCCTTGGTGTTAGTCATGCCGGCCACATGACCATGGAAATGTCTTCAGACAGCGCTGGCTCTTCAGCTTTAAAACAGAGATGAGCACCGCAACCCTAGAGTCGGATTTGACTGGCTTTCGAGCAAGGGAACCTTGACCTTTACTTACAGATTAACATGAGTACTCATCTGTAATGCACACAAATGATTGTTCAGAGCCAGCTTTGCTGGGAGGGCAGGGTAGAAATCTAATAAATAAATAAATAAATTTAAAGAGTTGTCTCTATTCCAGAATATTATAGCCTCATTGAACATAATTTGTGATCAATATTTCAGGCCATTGCAGCTCCATTGCATTTCACTGACTCGCACCCCACCTTTGGAGTGTTCCTCATTTTTTAGGCTTTGTGATCTGGCTATCTTTGCTTCCAGTATTTTCACTGCTTCTACTTTGGTGCTGCAGTGAGGCTTTGAAACAGATAACAAAAGGATCACAAGCATAGCAGAGGGCACATTGGGGAGCAATAGGCAAGCCTGCCATACGAGCCACCTCTTACTCTAGACTGAATATCAGAATGCCAGATACCTTAATGGATGTTCTGTATTTATTTCTACACTTCATGGTTCTATGTAACATCATAATACAACTTGTTTCAGATACCACAACCCCAATATGACCCCTTATTTTTGAGGTTTCAACGTGGCAGTCATAGGAACAGTAGAGAGTTGTGAAATATTCTTTGTTATAAAGGGCTTCCCTTAGTCTACAAATTGTTAGTGCTCTATAAAACATAATGAAGGTCTCATTCCTGCTTGTTCCCAGTCACTGGAGGACCTTGAGGCCCTGGAGGCTACTGTGCCTATAAGAGTTGCATAGAAAAGAAGAAACTGACCAAACATGGTTTCTTCACACCTGCACAACTTTGTTGACAGGAGTACACCTTGGATGAAATCAGTCTTCTACACCAGGAATTCACAGACTACCATTCCCCCCCACCCCTGTGTTCAGCTCCTCCCAGAGATCGTTCCCCTAGAGAGCAGTGGCAGCTACAGTTACCAGATGCAGTACATGAGTCAGACACTGACGCACCTGCCTGTTTAAATACAAATTCGTATCTAAGTCAGTGTCCCTCAAGAACTACAGAGTGAAGCCTTAAAGATGCTACCTGAAAACAAGCAACTAATTTATAAGACCCTTTTATAGGTCAGGAACACTAAGGCTGAGCAGCAGTTATTCTTCTGTGTTTGCAATTTGTCTCAATATTCTTATGCAGGACTTAACTTAAGAGGAGTGGCTGCAGGGTGGCCAACTAGACTGATTGCTGCGGAAATGTAGGATATGGGTTGTTCTTTTTGGACAACAGGAAGACTAAATGCATTCTATATTAAAGCTAAGGAACACCAGGAAATGAATACTGATCCACCATAACCCAACCTGGGATTACCTTCTGGCAACATCTGTTATGTAGAATTTTTACAGATATGGGAAGCTCTTCGGGGTTTGGGTCTGACAAATCAGCCCTACATTTGCTCTGGTGTTTTTAAGCATTTGATCTTAGGATAGGATAAAAGACTGCCCCAGCAGGGAATGATCAGATCCCGGTTGGTAGGGTGGGGCACCAGGATGTGGTAACTGCAGTTACTTCCAGTCTGTTTGGCATCCATCTATTACCCTGAGCAAATAGGGAGTGGGGAGGCAAACAGAACTTCTTGGGGTGATCAAATGCAAAAGAAAATTGGGCTCCTGTGCTTTTAGGAATGGTACAGAAGAAGACACTTGGCCACAAGCAACTCAGCATGTAGGGGTGTTGATGGAATTTTTTTAGCCTCCCAAAGTGTTTTTACCCTCTTCCATCTCTAGTAGTCTGTCACTCTCTTGATTATCACAGAAGATTGATTCAAACTCACTAAGGCAGCCTGAGTACTAGTGGGACACAACATGTTAATTTTATGCTAAACTAAAAAAAACACAGGTGCCATTTCTATAGTGTCAAGGAACATAAAATTTAAGTCTGCCTTTCTTCTGTTCTTTACCAAGGTTTCTGTGCTTTTAAGAGCTGCACAGCAGACAATTATTCAAATGTAGATGCACTAACAGAGAAAGAAAGCATATAGCCATTTAAAACTGACAGCCACACAGCTGTTAAAGGCATAGTATAAGTACCAAAGAATTGCAGAGTATTTGCTTTTAAAATATACATTTCAATACCACCACAAAATGCACATTTTTACCCTTAAATATGAAATTTTAGGGTTGTTGGATTGTGGAAAGACTCCTGTACACTTAAGAGCTGCATAAAAGGAAAACTTGCTTTGGACCACCTTTCCCACAACTATAGTGTGTGTGTGTTGGGGGTGTGTGTGCATCCGATAGAAGCTAGTGTAATGCTTTAAAATCTAGAAACTCCTACAGTTGGGCTTGGCAGTCCTAGATGGGTGTGGGGATACATAGATATGGATTTGCCTGACAGGCTGGGAACAGCAAAATTGAACAGGAATATGTAGCGTAGGATAGTGATGGGGAAAACTGAGCCTGTTGGATTTGTGTATATCATAATACCACCAATTACAAGAACAGAGTCTCTCTTAGGGGACTGCAACTTCCAGCATGGATTGGTACAGATCCTATTCTTCTCCACCACAAAAATCTGAGAAGGAGATGAGCAGTCTTTATTTGGGTGATAATAAAGTACAAATTTAAATTAGGACAAGTTCATACATGTACTTTTATCGAGCAGTAAAAGTACTTCACTCTTCTATACTGTTTATACTGCCACAACTCAGTTGGTAATAACTGTGCTTGGCTGAACAGACATTACGTTCGTGAACTACTTTATTCCAACTGGCTGGAAGAATAGAAGTTGGCCTGACTTGCTCTTTTTAGTAGAGGTTTGAACTCAGCAATCAGTAGATGAAGATTGTTTGTGACGTGGGGCTAACAGTGATCACCGGCTAATTGCTGTACAACTGACTGGTGGAAGGTGGCTTGCTGAAGAGGCAGCAACTGAAGCTACTGCAGTATGTTGCCAGCATAGCATGAGTTTCAGGTTAGAATAATCTTGCCTAGAAGATAGAATCCTGCTTTGCCCTGCCTCACTAGTGTAGAAATATGCATTTGGATATAATTCACACCCCCACACCACGCCCTAAGAATCTCAATTTCTATGGCAATAGAGTTATTGTTAAGTCATCCAAATGAAAATAATATTCAGAAATTTTGGGGTTTGGCTGTTATTCTAATGCCTTGCTGTTTGGTTTATAGTTTATGGGGGAAGTCAGAGGAAGGGGACTCAGCAGATAACTGACAAATCCATTACCCAGTTATCAGAGCTACAGTTTGATAGTTCTGCCTTTCCAAGATGTTTTTGATACCAATTACATTGTTGGTTCATTGATTTTGTAATGGCTTTGATTTGATTCTATATAACTGGGCTTCTGTTTGTTTGCTATTCTGTTCTCTCTGGTGTTGTGCCTCTTAGGTCCCAGAGGTAAATGATTTGCTGGCACATACAACAGGCACTCCTACAGACTAGGGGAATATAGAAGCAACTACTATCCACCCCTCATACTCTAGGGAGCACCTGTCCTCCTCTCTCAAATGTGTGTGTATTTGTCCACATTGCAATAACATAGAGAAAGACAGGCACAGGCTGAGACATGAATCAGTAATAGGAAACTGAGAACTTTTGACATCTTCAATTTCCCTGAAAAACAAATGCAGAGGAGGAATTGGGACAATTAATCTGCCACTCTAGTTTCCCATACAGGGTTGTCAACTGACTTAGGGAAAAATGTCTTGTCCCCTTAACAGAGGCTTAATGGTATATTAGTTACCAAGCGATGTTATTTACTTCTGTGTCATGAAAACTTCAGCTGCACATTTCCACACATTAAACCGCAAGCAAAGAGCCAGGTAATCCTTCTCTAGGGCTGTTGGCAACCCTGGTGTTGGGGCAAGATCTGTTTTAAAACAAACAAAAAGAAACCTGCAATAGCAAAGTCAGGCTAGGAGAAAATGCTTCCAGCATCAGAACTCAGCAAGGTAAGATGCAGGAGGATGTGGAGAGTTACACCTTGCCCATGTACTCTTTTAAGAAAATAGATCATCCAATCCCTTGCTTTCCTTTTTTGTGAATGGCTGGACTCTTGTAAATACACAAAGATCTCCCTATTTATTATTATATATCACTGGTGCCCCTGATTTGCTTCTTGACGTTGCCAGTTGTTTCTCTGTGCCTGTTCTGCAAGTGAGAATTTTAATTGTCTATCCAACATGGAAAGTTCTCGTATCCAGGGGTCATTTCCTGCCAGAGCACCCTGGAGCAACACTCTGGCAGTAAGGAGGCCAGGCCCTGCCCCCGCCCGCAGAAAGACTCAAAGAAGGGGGGTTTAAATGCCTGGGTTCCCTGCCCAATCTTCTCCAGGTGCCCCGCAGCTGTGGGGCACCTGGAGAAGATCGGGCAGGGAACCCAGGCATGACTGCCTCCCTGCCCTTCATGTCTCCAGCCAGCTCCCAGCAGTGGGTGGGCTGGAGATGGGGAGGGCAGGGAGGCAGACATGCCTGCCTTTCCCCCTGAACCTCTCCGCTTTTGTGAAGAGATTCGGGGGGGGGGATTTAAACTCATTTGCATAACTCATTTTAAATATGCCTGCCCTTTGTCGGGGTGTGTGGCATATGCAAATGAATTATGCAAATGAGCTCCTACACCTCTTTTTCTACAAAATGGCCCCTGCTTGTATCTCTCTGAAATGTGGCAAGGAGGATCCTTTGGGAGTAGGGGACCATCCCTGGGGGAATGTTATTGCAACTGGAGAGGGAAAATGTTATGGGGGGAAACAAGGTTTCCATTAAGTGACAGAAGCAGAACTGAATTAAATAATAAAAAATGAACAGCTTTAGTAAATAGCCAATTTTTTTTTTAAAAAGCAAATGAACTGAACATGAAAATAGATGTGTCCATCCCTTAGTTTAGTGCTGCCATTCTTGCCAGAAGAAGGCCAAGGTAGTTATGGTGCAGCAGTGTGTTGTGGGAGCCTGAGAAATTCTAGCTTTTTCCTACTGAAGTGTTGCTGGACTGCACTCCAAGGAAGCCTGAGTGAGAAGCTTCCTACAGGTGACAAATAGCTCTTCTATTCTTAGCAAGTCCTCTTAACCTCAGTTTGCTATGGACTGAGACTGCCACTCCTAGGTCCCAAAAGCTGCAACATCCTGGCTCCAGAGACATCAGTGCAAGCATAGACTAAGGCAGTAAGAATGAGCAAGACAAAAGCTGCATGGAAAGACAGGGAGTGGTTGCATTTATGAACAATTTTGGGGTCAGCCCAAGTACCATTCAATGAGTAGCTCCTTTAATGCACCCTATGTCAGACTCTTGGACAAAGTTGCTCTCAGCAGCACTCACTGAAAGTGATTTCTTTATTGAAAAATAAAAATGTTCCAAGCTAAGAATGCTGTTGAGTCATGACATGCAATGTTCTGGCGCATAACCCCCCAATTATACCTGGTTCAAACGTAGTCCCCTCCAATCACACTGCCCATTCATTCCCGCCTAACCAGTGCGCTTCCAACCCCCCCATACCTGTAAATTATCCATTTGTTATCTCAGCTAAGGGGGTAAGCACAGAGACAGACCAAGGCCATTTGGCTGACATCCCTAGGAAAGGGAGGTATTTGCAGAAAGTTACATGAGATGCATTGCCCTACAATAAAGCCATTCTCATTATCACACATTCACACTCCCGCCTCCCCTAGAATTCCTCCAAATAACATGGCAAACAAGACAGTGAGTTTGGCATTCTGCCCCCCCCCAAGTCCTCACTTCCTCAGTTTGAGGGGGTGTCATTTATGAAATGCTCACACCAATTTGGGAACGTGAACATGCTTCACCCCCACCCATTCATTGTGGCTGGGATCAAAGTCCTTCCATTTGATGAGATAATAGGCGGCCATGTTTCATTTTAGAAACGAAAATGTCTTCCACCTCTTAGTGTAGTTCCCTACCTACAATCAGAGGAGTGGGAGCTGCTGGATGAGGTCTCCAAACTGATGGTCCTGGATCTTTCTTCAGTAGACTAAAATGGAAAACAGGATGGATGTGACACAAGCAGTTCAGCCTCAGCAGTTTATTAATCAAGCGTACTACATTGAATGGTCCCAGATACTACCACCCCAGTCTTTTTCCTGGCTGTAGACCCCTGAGGTTTTTTGTGGAAATATACACTGAATCTCTGACCTTCAAGTCCCATTCCTGGCCCTTCCCTTTGTCAGCTTGCTGCTTGTAGTCCTCTTTGGCTTTAGTCAGGGTTTCCTGAAGGGCCGCCCATCCCTGAGTTACTTTGGACCACCACGTTTGAGCATCTCCTGGATCAACTTTCCCAGGGCTTAGGGTTGGGGGCCCCCCTTCATAGCCATGCACCACCTTGAAGGGGAAATGCTAATGGAGCTGTGCACTGAATTGTTGTAACTATATTCAGCAAATGGAAGCAGATCAACCCAATTATCCTGCTGGTAATTTATGAAACATCTAAGAAATTGCTCCAACACTTGATTCATCTGTTCTGTTTGTCCATCAGTCTTGGGATGGTAAGTGCTGCTGAGTCCCTGCTCAAACCCCAACAGCTTCAACAGTTCCTTCCAAAACCCTGCCACAAACTGAGGCCCCTGATCCGATATTATCTTACAAGACAAGGTGTGCAGCCTAATTATATGTTGCAGGAACATCTGGGCCAATTTCCAGGCCATGGGCAGCTGTTTACATAGGATGAAATGCGCTTGCTTTGAGAACAGGTCCACTACAGTGCTCCCTCTAAGCTCTGGAGTCTTGTGATTAAAACTTCTACTCTGTGAGCTACTAGCATTAAAGTTGTGAGTGATTTGGCTACTGCATCAATTAGTTTGCTCTGGAGCCATCCTTCCTGAGCTAAGACAAAAATGTGTGAGCCAGAGGCTAAAAACTGTGAGCTAGCTCACGCTAACTCAGCTTAGAGGGAACACTGGTCCACTACCATCCCAATGACCCCAATGCCTAACCCAATGACCCGGGCTGGGCTAATTAAGTCCCGAGAACACCCTGAGTTAATGAGTGCCCTCACCCTCACTCGGGTGCCCACGATGGGGTTCACTACAGTCATAGTCATGTAAAACAGGGGGGAGGGGTGTCTCACTGATTCTGGTGCTGGAGAATTTCGGACCTGCTGTGTCACACCTCTTATAGCAGGTCCCAGCCTTTTTTGGTTGGCTGGAGTTGCTCCTCTCTGCTGGATGAGATGCTCTCGAGTCCCTTCCACTCTCCCTCCTGGAGAGCTTTGGATAGCTTCATGCAGGACATCCCTGGCTGGCTCTTCTTGTCTCCCATTCATCATTCTGTCTTCTTACTCTCACCCAGGCTATTGTCTTTAGGGCAGGCTGCCATGAAGTATCCTGCATCCCCACACCAGAGACACAATCCCTGGTGCATACATTGTTCACGTGTATTGTTCTTGAGTTGGGAGCGCTGGCTCTTGGCCTCCTGCCTAAACAGCATACTTCAACCCCCCCTCTGTAAATTATCCATTTGTTATCGCAGCTTATGCAGTAAGCACAGAGACAGACCAAGGCCATCTGGCCAATATCCCTGGGAAAGGAGGGTGTCTTCAGAAAGTTACATGAGATGCATTGCCCTACAATAAAGCCATTCTCACTCTCATACAATCACACTCCCCCCTCCCCTGGAATTTCCCCAAATAACATGGCAAATGAGACAGCGAGTTTGACACCTTAGACAATGGAACTGGTCTCATATAAACAGATTTTGAAGGGAGGCAAAGGAGAGACACAACACCTACATGATACTCTGCATAGGATGGAGTCACAATGGGAAATACAACAGTGCTGGCAGGTGCTTTCTCCTATCACCCTCAGAGCTGAGCTCTGAGAAGGAGCAGGAGATAGAGATGCTAGAGGGGTGAGTGTTTTTAATTTACTTTCAGCTGAGGTGATTTAGCTGAGAGGGTACTGTGTTTGGGAGTGTGTGGGTAAGTTGTGAGTTGTTGCAGAGTCCTGGCTGCTTGAGAAAGAGCATGAAAGGGTCATTGTTTGACTGTATTTGAGTGCTGGGTGAATTTGAATAGCTGCCAGCCACATCCTCTGCTGGGGGAAGCTTCTATTTAAGGCAGGAAGCTTCTATTTAAGGCAGCACCTTGCCAGAAGCAGAGCTAACCTAGCTGAGCTCTGAGAAGGAGATACAGCTGCTAGAGGGGTGAGTGTTTTTTTATTTACTTTCAGCTGAGGTGATTTAGCTGAGAGGGTACTATGTTTGGGAGTGTGTGGGTGAATTGTGAGTTGTTGCAGAGCCCTGGCTGCTTGAGAAAGGGTGTGAAAGGGTCATTGTTTGGCTGTAATTGAGTGCCTGGGTGAATTTGAATAGCTGCTGACCACATCCTCTGTGGGGGGAAGCTTCTATTTAAGGCAGCACCTTGCCAGAGGCATGAGCCTGTGGCTCTTAGCCTAGGGCTTCTTAGCCTAGGGCCTCTGTAAGAAGCCCAGGAAGAGCCAGGAAGCCAGGGCCCTATACTCCTTGGGTTCCCAGTAAGGTAAGTAGACCTCTACAAGGAAAACCACATAAATACAAAGGGGTTTACAAGGGGAATTATATATAATTATTGTTTTAAAAGCAATTATGAAGCTAGAATGCCAGCAGGGGGTTGGGGGCTATCCAATGTTTTGCATGGAGTGTCACATGTATAACTATCTGCCCACTGGACAGAAGTCTGGGTGTGTGCCTGGTGCAAGGAGCTCCTGGTTCTCAGGGAATGAGTTTGCTCCCTTGAGGCCAAGATGGTAGACCTGGAGAAGCAGAGACAATTAGTTAGGCACATGGAGAAGACTCTTGGGAACTTGTTAGATATGTCCCACTCTGAAAATGGCAGTCCCACTGCTGTCAGGGAGCATGAGGGTCGAGGGGAAACAGGGCACTGTGCTGCATATAAGAGGAATGTGCCCTCAGAAGGGATCTCTTCTTTAGCTGGTGAATGGGTATTCTTTTGCACTAAGGAACCATCCCTTGGCAGGGAGGGAGGGGGGCTATTTGTAGTTGGTGATTTGATCCTTAGGCAGGTAGACAGCTGGGTGGTGAACCTGTGTATTGACTGTATGGTGACTTGCCTGCCTGATGCGAAGGTAGTGGACATTACACATGTTGCAGATAGGCTGGTAGATAGTGCTGAGGAGGAGCCAGTGGTTGTGGTACATGTTGGCACCAACAATGTGGGGAAATGCAGTCGTGAGGTCCTGGAGGAAAACTTTAGGCTGCTAGGCAGGAAACTCAAGGCCAGGACCTCCAAGGTAGTCTTCTCAGAAGTGCTATGTGTTCCACGCGCAGGACTGGAGAGACCAGCACAGATCAGGAGTCTCAATGTGTGAATGAGACAATGGTGTAGGGGGAAAGTGTTCAAGTTTGTTAGTCACTGGGATGCTTTTTGGAACAAGAGGGAGCTGTACAATCAAAAAGGTGGCAGAGCAGTTTTTAAACTGTATATTGGGGGAAAGCCAACAGGAGATGAAAAGTGTCTGGTTCAGGATGGCTAATCTCCAAGAGATGAAGGGGTAGCTGTTAGTTCTCTACAAGGAAATGGATTAGAATTGTCCACTGAGACTGTGGCTAATGATATGGACTGCCTGGCAAGGTCTCGAGGCAGCAATAGGAAGGTTGTGGGCTTAACATGCATGGGAAACTATAGATGTCTATACACAAATGCTAGAAGCATCCGAGGTAAAATCAGGGAATTGAAATGCTTGGTGTTGGGTGGAAAAATAGACATTGTGGGTATTTCAGAAACTTGGTGGAATGAGGAAAATCAGTGGGATAAGGTGATTCCTGGTTATAAATTATATCAGAAGGATAGGGGAGGAAGGGTTAGAGGTGGGGTGGTTCTGTATGTCAGAGAGGGTACACAGTCTAGTAAGATTGAGAGTGTAAGTGAATTGGATTCACTTCTGATAATGCTATGGGTTGAAATAGTGGGTCCAAAAGGAAGCTTAACAATGGGAGTTTGTTATCGCTCACCAGATCAAAAGATAGAGGAGGATTATAAAATGATGAATGAATTAAAGATAGCAGCTAGATGAAATAACCGTGTCATAATAGGTGATTTTAACTACCCACACATTGATTGGGTCAATATATGTTCAAGTCGGGAAAAAGAGATTGAGTTTCTAGACACTGTTAATGACTGTGCTATGGAACAGATGGTCACAGAACCTACCAGGGGAGAGGCGATCCTGCATTTGGTCCTAAGTAATGTCCAGGACCTGGTGAGAGATGTAAAAGTGATTGCACTGCTTGAGAACAGTGATCATAATGTTAATGAGTTCAACATTTGTATAAATAGGGAATTGCCCAAAAAGACTGACACAACCACTTTTAACTTTAAAAGGGGTAACTTCTTTGATATGAGGGGACATGTGAGGAAGAAACTGAAAGGAAAAATAGAAAGAGTCAAAACCATTGGGGAAGCCTGGAAACTATTTAAAACTACAATCCTACAAGCTCAGGAAAATATATACTGCAGGTTAGGAAAGGCTCAAATAGGTATAGAAAAAGGCCTGCATGGTTAGCAAACAAAGTAATGGAAGCTGTAAAAGGTAAGAAGGATTCCTTTAAGCGGTGGAAAGCTAGTCTCAGTGAGGTTGATAAAAGGGAACACAGGCTGTGTCAAATAAAATGCAGGTCTGTGATCAGGCAGGCAAAAAGGGAATATGAGGAGCATATAGCAAAAAACATAAAGACCAACAATAAAACTTTCTTCAAATACATCAGAAGTAGGAAACCAGCCAGGGAGGCAGTGGGGCCCTTGGATGACCAAGGGGCAAAAGGAGTACCGAAGGATGATAGGGAAATGGCTGAGAAGCTGAATGCATTTTTTGCCTCTGTCTTCACTGTGGAAGTTGAGAAGTGCTTGCCCACTCCAGAACCGCTGATTTCGGGAGGGGTGCTGAAAGACCTGAATCAGATTGAGGTGATGAGAGAGGAGGTCCTACGACTGATAGACAACTTAAAAACTGATAAATCAGCAGGCCCGGATGGCATATATCCAAGAGTTCTGAAAGAACTCAAATGTGAACTTGTGGATCTCCTGACAAAAATATGTAATTTTTCATTAAAATCTGCCTCTATTCCTGGAGACTGGAAGGTAGCTAATGTCACTCCCATCTTTAAAAAGGGTTTCAGAGGAGATCCGGGAAATTACAGGCCCATCAGTCTGACACTGATACCAGGACAGTTGGTGGAAACTGTTATTAAGGAAAGAATTAGTAGGCACATTGATGAACAAAAACTATTGATGCAGACTCAGCATGGGTTCTGTAAGGAAAGATCTTGTTTCACTAACCTGTTAATGTTCTTTGAGGGAGTGAACAAACATGTGGACAAAGGGGACCCAATTGATGTTGTTTACCTGGACTTCCAGAAAGCTTTTGATAAAGTTCCTCATCAAAGGCTCCTAAGTAAGCTCAGTAGTCATGGGATAAAAGGACAAGTCCTTTTGTGGATCAAAAACTGGCTAATTAATAGGAAACAGAGAGTGAGTATAAATGGGAAATTTTCTCAGTGGAGGGTGGTAAGCAGTGGGGTACCACAGGGATCAATACTCGGTCCGATGCTTTTTAACTTGTTTATTAATGATTTGGAGTTGGGAGTAAGCAGTGAAGTGGCTAAATTTGCAGATAACACAAAGTTGTTCAGGGTGGTGAGAACCAGGGAGGATTGTGAGGCACTTAAATGGGATCTGTCGAGGATGGGTGAGTGGGCATCAACATGGCAAATGGGGTTCAGTGTGGTCAAGTGCAAAGTGATGCACATTGGAGCAAAAAATCCTAACTATAAATACACATTGATGGGATCCTAACTGGCAGAGACTGACCAAGAGAGAGATCTTGGAGTCATAGTAGGTAACTCAATGAAAATGTCTAGACAGTGTGCAACTGCAATAAGAAAGGCCAAAGCTATGGTGGGGATTATTAGGAAGGGAACTGAAAACAAATCCGCCAGTATCATCATGCCCCTGTATAAATCAATGAAGCAACCTCATTTGGAGTAATGTTTACAGTTCTGGTCACCACACCTCAGAAAAGGATATATAGCATTGGAAAAAGTGCAGAAAAGGGTAACTAGAATGATAAAAGGGTTGGAACACCTTCCCTATGAAGAAAGGTTAAAACGTTTGGGGCTCTTTAGCTTGGAGAAATGTTGTCTGAGGGGTGACATGATTGAGGTGTATAAGATTATGTACGGGATAGAGCAGGTAGAGAAAGAAGTACTTTTCTCCCTTTCTCACAATACAAGAACTCGTGGGCACTCAATGAAATTGCTGAGCAGTCAGATTAGAATGGACAAAAGGAAGTACTTCTTCACCCAAAGAGTGATTAACACATGGAATTCACTGCCACAGAAGGTGGTGGCGGCTACTAGCATGGACAGCTTCAAGAGGGAATTAGATAAGCACGTGGAGCAGAAGAGGTATAGGTAGGAACTCTAAGGCTGGGGCAAGGGATGCTCTGTATTCTTGGTGCTTGGAGGGGGGGCAACAGTGGGAGGGCTTCTAGTGTCCTGGCCCCACTGCTGGACCTCCTGATGGCACCTGGTATATTTGGCCACTGTGTGACAGAGTGTTGGACTGGATGGGCCATTGGCCTGCTCCAACATTGGCTTCTCTTATGTTCTTATATACAAGCTATTCATTGCATCTCAAGAAAAGTTCTGTGAAATTATAAGGCTCACAGATGGAACTGGCTTTAAGATTGCCATCCGATCAGAAAATATTTGGCCTGACCTTTAACAAAGGTCTGATCTACAGAAATCAGCAGGCTTTTCATAGCAGGGAGTTCATGATCACAAACTAATTTTTGCAGATCCAACAGCTGTTAAAGGAACAGCTATAGGAGCCAGATGGGTTCAAGAGTGTAGTTCAGGCAGCAGATTTTAAAGTACTTGAATAGTATCAAGGTGCCAGTCATTTAGTTTATTGTTGCAATATCTTTACCATCATGGAGTTGTGAATTTTTGTTTGTCTAAGGTATCAAAATGTTCCCTCTTCCAAAAGAACAGGGTTTGAGGGGACATTTCGGACTACTGTAGGATGGGGGAGGTAGGGAATTTATGCTCTGTGGGCTGAAATTTGTAACTGGGACCGAAACTATAGACTGTGTAACAATAACAATGTCTTAAAATACAGGCAAGGTTTTTTGCCCTATAGATTTATGGGCACGTAAAGTGCATTCTGTCATGATGTTTAAGCTTCCTCTTATCTCCTCCCAAGGCCTGACCTCCACTCCCCAAATTCCAGGAGATGAATTTTCCTTACTCCCAGAATTTTGAGAGTGTTTTGCAGTCATTTCAGATAGACTTCAGGCACCCCTAGAATAGCAAATTTCAGGTGTGTTTCCAGCTTTGGAATACCTGAATGCACATCCCTGCTAAAAACTAATACACATGGAGTTACATGCATAAAGATGACATTTTCACTGCACTTGAAGGAGTCACCTTCAAATTACAGCACAAAACCCAGAGATGTAGCACAAAACCCAGAGATGCAGAGAGAAACTAGAGATGCAGTTAAGATGGGCTTTGCTAAAGATCCCAGGAATGAAGGATGAAGCAAAGGGAAGGTCATGCTTACCACAGTGGAAGGAAAGGGAGTCAAGAGTACAGAAGGTGTCTGTGTCCTGGTGGTTATGTTACAGCAAAGAACACACAGACAACAATAAGGAAACAATAGGAAACCACATCAGGGAGGAGGCAAGGTGACAGTGAAGCATGGAAACCATATGGTTCAGAGGAGAATTCATATGGCATACTGAAGAATATCAGAAGTGGGGACTGCATAGTCTACAGCTGGGGTGGCCAACTGCATGGAGGGGGAAAAAAGAAAGTCCTCTCCCTTTAGCAGAGGATTAACAGGATGTTTCTACACATTAAACTTCTTTTAAAGGGATGACTCATTTTTCTTTGGGCCTGCTGGCACCCTGCCTACAGCAGCCATGCTAAGAAGGGTGAGAGACAACGATGCCTCTTCCAGAGTGAGCAGTGCTGAGCACGAGCTGCTGGCCTGGTGTGTGTGACTGAAACCTGGACTCAAGAGGGCGAGACAGTTGCCTTAAAAGAGTTAACCCCTCCAGGTTTTTCGGTCCTTCATCAGTCACAAACTGTGGGGCGGGGGGAGGGGCGGGAGAGGGGTGGCAATGCTCATCCAAGAGGATTTTACCTTTAGGGCACTCCCCGTTCCAACAATCACTGGCATTGATTGTGTTGGCCTGGCTGGTTTGGGACACTGAGGAGAGTTTGGCTGTCTGCTTGGTGTTCTGTTCACCTAGTGCATTGGGGCAGACAGCTTACCAGGCCTGCTGGAGTGGGGAGCGGGCTGGGCGCTGGAGTTCTCGAGACTGATGGTCCTTGGGGACTTCACTGTCCATGCTGACGCTGCCCATGCCAGGCAGGCTGCGGACCTGGTGTCATCCGTGGCAGCACAAGGACTCTCCCAGATTGTATCAGGTCCCACACCTCAGGCAGGCCACATGCTAGATTTGATTTTTGGCATTGGGATAAACAGGAGCCTGGGAGTCAGATCACTTTGCCCTCAGCGACGAGTGGATTTATGCTTGCTGTGGAGACTCATGGATCCAGTAGGATTCCGGAATGCTCTGCAGGACCCGTTGCCCTCTGGTGACTCATTAGATGCGCTGACAGAGGACTGGAATCCCTGTTTCTCTGAAGCCATCGATGAGATTGCTCTCTGATGCCCTCTCCGCTCCCATGCTAGATTGTCCCCCTGGTATGCAAGGAGCTCAGGGGGATGAAATGGGGACTGAGACAGCTCGAGCGAGTCTGGTGGCGAACTTGTGATGAAGGGGCAAAAACATTTTATAGGATGTTTATGAAGGCCTATGAGATGGCGGTGAAGGCTGCAAAGGAGTTTTTCGTGGCCACTCACACTCCGCGCAATTGTTTAGGGTGATCAGATCACTAACTTTTCTCACTGAGAGAAATCAAAATGTTAAGAAATTGGCTCTTTGCTCTGAAGCTTTTGTGAGCTTTTTTGCGGAAAAAGTCTTGTCTCTCCACCGCAACCTCACAGCCACCATTGATACAATAAATGAACTGGAGGCTCCGTGGCCGTCTTTGGATTCAGTTTTGGAAACCTTCAACCAGCTTTCTGAAGCTGATGTCAACAGGATCCTGGGTGCTGTTAGGCCAACCACGTGCCTCCTAGACCCCTGCCCTTTGTGGCTGGTGAAGGCTGGCAGCGAAGGTATACAGCATCCCCTGGTGGGCATTATTAATCTGTCCCTTGATTCAGGGGTCTGCCCAGAGGGATTGAAGGAGGCTGTGGTTGTTCCGCTCTTGAAAAAGCCAACCCTAGATCTGACTGATCCAGCTAATTACCACTCAGTCTCAAATCTCTCGTTTCTGGGTACGGTAATTGAAAGAGCAGTTGCCAAGCAGCCCCAGAGTTTCCTGGATGAAACATCGGCAATGGGCCCATTCCCGTCTGGTTTCTGCTTCTGCCATGGGACAGAGACGGCGTTAGTCCCCCTCACAGATGACCTCCTTAGGCAGCTAGATCATGGCGGGTCAGCGCTGCTGATACTCTTAGATCTTTTAGCATTTGATGTGGTAAATCATGATCTTTTGATCCACCACTTCACCAACGTGGGAGTTCACAGGATGTCAGGGTCCTTAGTTAGTCAGCCAAACACCAGGCCTTGTTCATTAAAACAAGAATAGTATTTATTAAGCTGCAAGACTAGGTCACATAAAACAGAAGCATTGTTAAGAATACCTTGGTTACATGAAGCAGAAAGATATACCCTCAAGGGGGGGAAAGGGCCCCTCCCTTCTACCAATGGAGGCTTCTCGCGTGCGCGGGAAGCACAGAAGCTGTAAATAACAGTTCACCCTCCATCCCACCTTTCCCAGCCTAGCTGTTGTCTTTAGAAAGTGATAGGAGACAGGCAGCCTGGCTTTCAAGGCCATTTCTGGCCTGGGATCTTAAGATATGACCCAGTTGCCCGGGCAGCATCGGCAGCTCCCCACATTCCATCCCACCAGTCTCAAAGCATCAATCAACACCCGACAATCCCATCCTCCCTCCCTTCATCCATACAGTCCCGTCCTCCCTCCCTTCTCCATCCATTATGGCAGGCAATACCTGACATTCTGCCCTCCTGATATCAAATCTATCCCTTCGGTTTCAAAGGGTACAATTTATGGAATGTCCGGACCAACTTTGGCGCAAGAACATGTTCCGCCCGCACCCACTCCCTCTGTTCAGGCCCAAAGTCCACCCATTCCACCAGATAATACAGTTGATTCCGAGATATCTTGGAATCCAGGATCTGTGCGATTTCAAAATGCGGTTCCCCCCCCACCATGAGCGGCGGCGGGGCGACGGGGTCTCCATGCATTCTCCGCAGGCGCACATCGCAGGAGCCTTACATGAAAGACAGGATGCACAGACTTTAGTGACTTAGGCAAAGCAAGTTCAACAGTGACATTATTAATCACACGTACAATTTCAAAAGGTCCAACATATTTCCAGCCAAGTTTGCGGCTCGGCTGCACACCCCGCAGGTTGTGTGTGGACAGGTATGCAAAGTCACCACACTTTGGGGTCCATGATAAGTCGCGTTTCTTGTCGGCTTGGACCTTATAGGTCTTTTTAGCTTTCTCAAGAGTCTGAGTCAACAAAGGCCAAGCAGCTTGGAGGCGTTTACACCAGTCACCCGCGTCTCCCGCCGGGAGGTCGGGAGAGGACAAAAATGGCAGAGGTGGGGCCTCGTAGCCATGCACTGCCATAAACGGTGACATTCCCGTCGACGTGTGCTGAGTGTTATTGTAGCAGAACTCAGCCAAAGGCAAAAGGGAATGCCAATCATCTTGTTGAAAGTTAGTAAAACATCTGAGATATTGCTCAAGGGTTTGGTTGACCCTTTCGGTCTGGCCATCCGTCTCTGGGTGGTTTGCGCTGCTGAGCCCCCTCTCTACTCCTAGCATTGACATTAATTCCCCCCAGAACTTGGATACGAACTGCACCCCCCTATCCGAGATCACTTTAGAAGGCAAAGTGTGGAGTCTCACAACGTGTTGTAAGAACGCGGATGCAAGCGTCTTAGCAGAGGGGATTGAAGCGAATGGAACGAAGTGAGCTTGCTTGGTAAACAAATCAACCACAACCCAAATAACAGTCTTCCCCCCACTGGGCGGCAGGTCGGTAATAAAATCCATTGAAATCACCTCCCACGGCCGATTTGGGGTAGGCAAGGGTTGTAAAGCTCTGGGGGCTTCCCCGGCCGAGGCTTACTCATTAAGCAAGTTTGGCAGCCATTAGTAAACAAAGAGAGATCTTTACGCAGTCCAGGCCACCAAAATTGCCGCTGTAAAAGTTGAAGCGATTTCACAAACCCAGTGTGTCCCGCAAGTTTACAGCCGTGAGCCCAGCCCATCACCTCCCCCCTTAGGGAAAGCGGAACAAACAGTTTTCCATGTTTTCACCAACAGTTCTGTGCATCTTGCGTCACCCCCTCTTCCCCTTCTAGCGCCTCGTGATCAGCGGGAGTCATTGCAGAGGCGAACTTCGACTCCCAGTCAGAGGGGGGTGGAGAGAGGGGCTGGGTCAGCACTTGCTTGCGTGTAGTAACCGCCCCCCCCAGCTGGGAGGGGGTAAAGACGGAGTCCCGGACCTCTTCCCTCTTGCTGTCGTGTTGTGGGAGGCGGGACAAGGTGTCAGCTAGCGAGTTAGACTTTCCCGGGAAATGGTGTAAAGTGAAGTTGAACTTCGAGAAGAAATCAGCCCAGCGCAACTGTTTGGCGTTTAGGGAGCGGGGTGAGCGAAGGAGCTCCAAATTTTTGTGATCCGTCCATACTTCAAATGGAACCCTCGCCCCCTCCAGCCAGTGATGCCATGTTGCCAGCGCTAAGCGGATCAACCCCGCCTCCTTTTCCCACATCGACCAGTTCCGTTCAGTGTCATTGAATTTTTTAGACACATAGGCAAGGGGGTGAAGTTTGCCATCCTCCCCCTCTTGGAGGATCGCCCCCCCCATGGCGACGTCGGATGCGTCAACTTGGACAATGAATTTCTTAAGTTCATTTGGGTGGGCCAGCACGGGCTCCGAAGTAAAGAGGGCTTTTAGGCGCTCAAACGCAAGTTGGCACTCCGGAGACCAGTTTAAACGTGCGCCCGGCCGTGTGCAGTCAGGGGCTTTCCCCTTTGTTTTTAGCAAGTCCGTAAGGGGAAGGGCCACCTGAGCAAAGTTCGACAAGAATGATCTGTAAAAATTAGCGAATCCGAGGAATGCTTGGAGTTGCCTCCTCGTCTTGGGGGGCTCCCACCCCACCACATCCTTTACTTTGTCAGGGTCCATTTCAATCCCCTTTTGAGATATGCGGTAGCCCAAAAAGGGGATCTCGGATTTGTGAAACTCACATTTCGACAGTTTTGCAAACAGTTTGTGCTTGTGCAACGTTTGGAGGACTTCTCTCACCAATTTCACATGTGATTTTAGGTCGGGGGAGTACAAAAGTATATCATCAAGGTAAACAAGGACCCCCTTGAACAAATACTTGTGTAATACCTCATTAATCAAGTTCATGAATACCCCTGGTGCCCCTTGAAGTCCGAAAGGCATAACCAAGTATTCAAATTGTCCCAGGGGGGTATTAAATGCAGTTTTAAATTCATCCCCCTCCCTAATCCGCACTCGGAAGTAAGCATCTCTCAAATCCAATTTGGAGAACACCTTCCCTCCAGCCACTGCTGCCAGGAGGTCTTTGATTAGGGGCATGGGGTATGCATTGGTGCTAGATACTGCATTCAGCCCCCTGTAGTCCATGCAAAGTCGCAGCCCCCATCCTTCTTTTTTCGGAATAGGACGGGTGCGGCAAAAGGGGAAGAGGCAGGTCTGATAAACCCCCTCTCCAAGTTCTTTTCAATGAATTTCCTCAGCTCCACCTTCTCGGATGGGCTCATGGAATACAATTTACCCTTCGACAGTTTTTGATTCGGCAGTATTTCAATGGCACAGTCACAGTTTCTGTGGGGGGGCAACTCATCTGCTTCTTCTTCCCCAAAGACAGCAGCCAAGTCCCGGTATTCCCTGGGGATCGCCTCCCGTTCGGCTTCAGCCACCCCCACCGTCACTGGATCATTCCCCACACGTAGGGACCCCCAGTCGCTTTGCCACTTGTGGGCTCTACACTTCTCAGAGATGAAATTTACTTTCTCGTACCCCCACAAGATGTGCGGGTCATGGTCAAAGAACCACGCACTGCCCAGAACCAGGGGGAAACGGGCCGCAGGGGTAATTATGAAGGGTCTCACCTCCCAGTGATTCCCTATCCCCACGCGCAGTGGGACAGTCTCGTATTTGCACGGCTCTTTCATCGTGGAGCCGTCCATCTGTGTAAACACTAGGGGCTCTGTTAGCTTTACCACCTTCGCCCCCAGTCCCGTCACCAGCGAGGGGTTAATGAGGTCTTTCCCACACCCCGAGTCAATGAGAGCTCGTACTCTCACATGGGTCTGTAGACCCGGGTCCATTAGGGTTACAGTAAGGAAGAAAAGAGAAGGGGGTCTGCTCACCGGGATTTGCGCTTGTGAGTCCGGGACCTGTTGTTCAGCGCTATTTACAGCAAGTCCTTCTCGTTTCCCGCCTTCGTTGCTTCCTCATCCGACAAGTCTGAAGTCTCGCTTAGAGGGGTGATTTGCAGAGCTCTGGCCCCCCTCGGTTTCGCTACTGGCTTGGGCGTGGAGGTCTCAAACTTTTTCTTGGTTCCCTTCGCCCCTCCGGGTGGCGTGGACACTCCGGGGCAACTCGCGGCGAAGTGGCCCGCCTCTCCACACTTCAGACAGAGCCCTTGCTTCATCCTGGATTCTCTCGTGCCATCTTTGGGTCTCGGGTTGGCCGGCTGGTTCTTCCCTTTTTGGGTTGGCGGTGGGCCCGATTGGCCTCCTTTCCCCAGTGCTGCCGCATCATCCAGGTGGATGGTTCGCAGGCGGGTCTCCATGGTGACCGCTGACTGCATCCATCCCGCCAGTGTGTCGGGGTCATTTCCACGCGTCACTGTGCGGCGGATCTCGGAGTTGAGTCCCAACCTGAACTGCTCCGCTAAGACTCCGTCGGGCCACCCCCGTATTTTCGCAGCGAGCCGGCGGAATTCTGTTATGTACTCGCGGACAGATCGGGAGCCTTGCTTGAGAGCGCGTAGGGCCGCTCGGGCTGTCTTGTTCGCATTGACATCTTCGAACTGCTCCTTCATGGCCCACATAAACGCGTCGATCTCTCGCAACTCCCTCCCATCAGCCTGGTGCAGGGCTACATACCAGTCGGCCGCTGCTTCCTTCAGGTGTGCCGCGATAGCGTCTCCCATTCGATCCTCGCTCTGGAACAGGTGACCCCAGTTCTCGATGAACTTTTCCGTTCTCACCAGGAAAAACGAGAACTTCTCCGGGGACCCATCGAAGTCCGCGTCGAGGAGTTCGGCCGGCTTCGGCAGGAGGAAACCCCAAGGTCGCTGTGGCCGCTGTGCCGGCGGCCCTTGCCCAGGGGGTCCCGCTGGTTGGTCCGGTGGCCCTGCTGGTTGCACGGGCGGCCCCACCGGAACGATGTGCTGGTCAGGCGGCGGCTGCCCCGGTGGCGCCTCTCGCTGCATCCGAACCATCTCTTCTCGAATGCCATCTGAAATCATCTTAGGGATGCGGGAAAGGGATTCGTCTAGTATTCGGATTAAGCAGTCGTGACTTGGGTCGCCGCTCCATCTCCGACTCCCTCCGATTCCCTCCTCACCTCCGGCATCTCTGGTCGGGTCTTCCACCCCCTCCGCTGCGCTCAGCCGGTGTACCGATCGCTCGTAGCGACTCTCTCTCACCGAAGCACGCGGGGTGTAGAACCACGTCTCATGCGTCTCGGCTAGGGGCTTCACCCAATCCTTCCGTTGCTTGGGCCGGGTTGTTACGCCGCCGTAAGCCGCTCCGTAGGGGTCCCCGTAAGGCCCCCCCAGGTCATAGTCCGGACCCCAAGTTACCAGAACGTAGGTAATGGGACCCTCCGTGGTGACGACCGCAGTAGTGGCTGGCACTGTCGTTACGGGGGTTTTCTTATCCTCCCGTTGGTCGTCTTGCCGATCTTGATCCTGGTCGGTCGGGAGAGTGTCTTCTTCACCATCACTCATTTTGGAGCAACGGGTTGTAGACCAGTCCTGACTAAAGGTGATTCTTAACAAACTGTCAGGGTCCTTAGTTAGTCAGCCAAACACCAGGCCTTGTTCATTAAAACAAGAATAGTATTTATTAAGCTGCAAGACTAGGTCACATAAAACAGAAGCATTGTTAAGAATACCTTGGTTACATGAAGCAGAAAGATATACCCTCAAGGGGGGGAAAGGGCCCCTCCCTTCTACCAATGGAGGCTTCTCTCGCGCGCGGGAAGCACAGAAGCTGTAAATAACAGTTCACCCTCCATCCCACCTTTCCCAGCCTAGCTGTTGTCTTTAGAAAGCGATAGGAGACAGGCAGCCTGGCTTTCAAGGCCATTTCTGGCCTGGGATCTTAAGATACGACCCGGTTGCCCGGGCAGCATCGGCAGCTCCCCACATTCTATCTCACCAGTCTCAAAGCATCAATCAACACCCGACAATCCCATCCTCCCTCCCTTCATCCATACAGTCCCATCCTCCCTCCCTTCTCCATCCATTATGGCAGTCAATACCTGACACAGGACAGTCTTGAAGTGGCTGATCTCATTTATCCATGATGGGGGATAGAGGATGGCAATAGGAGGAGAGACATCAACTAGACACCCACTAATATGTGGGGTGCCTCAGGGGGAGATTGTTTCCCCAATGCTGTTTAATATCTATATACACCCCCTTGCCCAGCTGGCTTGGAGTTTCGGGCTTGGGTGTCACCAATATGCTGATGACACCTGGCTATACCTGTTGATGGGCAGCTGCCCAGACTCTGCCTCCCCCCAAAACTAGCTGAGGGGTTGGAGGCCATGGTGGGATGGTTGAAGCAAAGCCGGTTGAAGCTGAATCCAGCTAAGACAGAAGTTCTATGGCTGGGGAGGGGGGCAATTCAGGATTGGAAGTCAACTCCCAGTCCTTGATGGGATGCCTCTGACATTGGGACCTACCGTCAGGAGCCTGGGGGTGATCTTGGACCCCGCTCTGTCTATGGAGGCCCAGATCGCCAATGTTGTACAGCAGGCATTTTTTCAACTGCGCCAAGTTAGGCAGCTGGCCCCTTACCTGTCTCACCCCGACCTTGCCGCAGTAATCCATGCAACGGTCACCTCCAGGTTGGATTATTGTAACTCGCTTTATGTAGGGCTACCCCTGAGACTGACCTGGAAGCTCCAACTGGTACAAAATGTGGCTGCATGGGTCCTTACAGGGACCCCACGGAAAGCACATATCCATCCAGTGCTGCATGAGCTGCACTGGCTGCCAGTGGAGCACTGGATCAGATTCAAGGTTTTGGTGCTTATCTTTAAAGCCCTTAACAGTCAGGGACCTGTGTATCTTCAGCCTCTCCTGATATGTTCCCCGAAGGGCATTGAGGTCAGCAGATAAGAATCTCTTGGTGATTCCCGGCCCCAAAGGTATCTGGCTGGCCTTGACCAGGGCCAGGTCTTTTTCAGCCTTGGCCCCAGTCTGGTGGAACTTTCTGCCGAATGACATCCATGCCCTGCTTGGTTTATTAAAGTTCTGCGGGGCGTGCCAGGCAGGGATGTTCCACCAGGCCTTTGGTCGAGGCCAGCGACGGTTCCCTTACATCTGCCTGGCACCCTCCCCTCCCCCTGAAAATCTGAATGCTGGATATGCCATCTTATTTAAAGTGTTCAAATATTTATGCTGAATGTTTTAATATTGAATTTTGTACTTTTAACTGGTTTTAAAATTGTACTGGATTTTATGTTGTTGTAAACTGCCCTGAGCCCTGCATAAGCGGGTGGTGGTGGTTAAGAAATCAAAACAAACAAACAAAAAATAAATAGTTGATTGCTGATGGTCTTTTCCTTCTGTGTAACCTGAAGAGTCCCCTCTCCAGCAGCCTTGAGCCCCGTCAGCAGCTCCACCATGGCATTGAGATTGTCAAGTGGGAAGTCCCTCTCTTTTTGCCCTGGACTCAGCAAGTGATTAGAGGAGAATGAAATATTCAGTGGCTGCATCAAGGCGGCAGCTGTTTTTGCCAGCCTGGCTGTCGGGATGGGAGCCCTGGGGCAGGGCAGCAGGATGTCCTGTTCTCCCTGTGCCGTAGTCCTCATTTTGTGTCTCCGGCAGGGTTTCTTTCATGAGACATCACAGGCAGACTTATGTGCAAACGACATCAAAGGTGGTGGTGCAGCACTCCTTTTTTTAAAAATATAAAAATATTTATTTGGTTAGCAGAGATACCATACATGAATGTCATCAACACAAATTACACTATACAGTGTCAAATGTATAAAATCATTATATAAAAAAATTATAAATCAAATGCCATTTAGTGTTCTGCACTGCTTCACACGGCATCCTCTGATTCTCCCCCACTTTTAGGGCTGCCATTTAAAAAAAATCCATAGAGGATTTAACAGCAGCATATCAGGAAGAAATTGACAGGTGAAACCTATTTCATTATTTCCTCTCCTACCTCAACAAAGGCTTTGCCTGTAGATTTCTGCCTGTCATAGAGCTGTTCGCAGACCAGTAACAGAAAGTGACCCTCCCACTTCTGCCCATGCTCCCTCAGTCCCAAAGTGCAGCTTCCCTCCTATCCCACTCACTGCAAATTGCAGGAACATTTGCTTACAAAGGTGTAGTGGTGAAGTGCGCAGACTCTAATCTGGGAGAACTGAGTTTGATTCCACACTCCTCCACTTGCACCTGCTGAATGACCTTGGGCAAGCCATAGTTTTGGCACAGCTGTCCTTAAAAAAGGGCAGTTTCTGTCAGAGCTCTCTCAGCCCCACCTACCTCACAGGGTGTCTATTGTGGGGAGGGGAAGGGAAAGGAGTTTGTAAGCCGCTCTGAGACTCTTTTGGGTAGTGAAGGATGGGGTATAAATCCAATCTCTTATTATTATTATTATTATTTTGAACCCTGGCCCTTACCTCACACAAGCTATCTCCATCACCAAGGGAAAAACCAGCAGCTTTGACAACTGTGCTGTATAAAGCAACACTTCAGCAGGTGACGCCTGTCCTGTCAGAGTGCTGGAAGAGTTTGAAAAGCAGCACTAGCTGAACTCCCTTTTTTTGGGTGCATCTGTCCCAGGGGATGCTCAGTTGTTCACCCCCAACTTCTAATGAAAAAGTGAGAGCCAGGGTGGTGTAGTGGTAGAGATCTGGGAGACCCAGGTTCAAATCCTAACTGTGCCACAGAAGCTCCCTGGGTGACTTTGGGCTAGTCACTTAATCTACCTCAGGGGAGAATGATATTATATGGTAACAGACTATGTGGTAGAGGATCTAGGAGACTTTAGCTTGAATCCTTGCTCTGCCATGAAAGCTTGGTAGGTGACCTTGAGCCAGTCACACCTCTCAGCCTAACCTTCCTCACAGGGCCGGCTCAAAAATACATGCACAGCTTGTCTGGCAGGTCCCTAGACCAGTGGCAACCCATGCCCAAATGACATGCAAATCTCAGGCGTCACCCGCTGGATTAGGAAAAAAGGGAAAAGGAAAAAAAAGTGGCCTGTTGTATGCATGCCATACAAACACCAATTCCCTTATCCATGTCCCTCACCCATTCCTCCTTTGCTGTTCTGCTGAAAAAGCAGCCACCCTCATTGGCTTGATCTGTTCATTTGCATGTGGACATGCACACCAAATAGGTGAAGACAAAAGGGGCAAATACCTGCTGGACCACCTCTCCCAGTGTCAACTGGTGGGACAGCTCTGCTCCACTGACCAACATCTTCTGATTATTCCCTCCTGTAGGGATTTTAGGTTGGGTGCTGCTAGGGTTGGGCCAGGCTAGCCCTATCTAGTCAGGTCTCGGAAGGCAAGCAGGGTTGGCCCGGGTTAGTCATTGGGGGAAAGACCACAAAGGAAGTCCAGGACTGTTATGCAGAGGCAGGCAATGGCAAACAACCTCTATTTTTCTCTCGCCTTAACACACCTTCAGGGTCACCATAACTCAGCTGTGACTTGATGGCACTTCCCATCACCATTGCTAGAACCAAACCTTTATCAGTGGGTGTTCTTCTTTGGTACAATAGCCTTCTTGAAGCTATTTGGAAGGGGTCCTTTTGTCTGAGACGTTGTAAGTTGTGTAAGCTGGTGTTATCCACAAGGGCTTTTGTCACTGCTACTTGATCATTTTTGATGGGAGTTAGATCTGTTTGTTAGTTTTAATGGATATTTAATTGTTCTTTGCTTTGGTTATCAGTATGACCCATCATAAGCCTAGTGTTGGAGAAAGGCAGGTTAAAAATGCTGTCTAAATTTAATAGAGGACAGCTTACTGAAAATTACAAAGAAGAGGTTCAATCATTGGTTAAAGGATCTCATCAAGACTTGGAAAGGCTAACATTTTATGGCACTGGGACCTGATGGTATGTTTTATAGGACTATGAAGGCCAGATACTGAAGTTGAAGCTCAAATACTTTGGCCACCAAATGAGACGGGAGCACTCACTGGAGAAGACCCTGAGCTTCTGGCAGAATGGCACAGTGACGCGGGAGGCATTCGGGATGTCCTGATCACCCCTATCCTTCCTTGTTTCTTTTTGGGGTTCCACGGTCCCCAAAAAGACCTCACTGGACCCCACCTGACTTCTTGGAGGGAGGTCAGGGAGCAGAAGACTTGTCCAGTTGCCCCACAAGCAGCAGCAGTGGGGTGCACCAGAGACTGTCTTGAAGTAAGAACGAGGAATGGAGGCAAACATGGCTGCCATGTTTGTCGCAGCCGCAATTTCAGTTTTTAGAGACCAGTGAATTCTCAGCATAACACTTGATAAGACAAGAATTATTATGTGAATACTTCTATCAACTAACTGTTAAAACTTGCGTTAAAACCTGCCCCTCCCTTTGTTTTTGTGCTTTCAAACGCTCCATGAACTTTGAAGAAAAGCAACGATGCAGAGAATGGAACTAAAGATTTGCAGAGCAAACTATAAGGGGGAAAATCCTACTTGTGACGTGATACCTGCATTATATTTTTGATTTACCCTACATAAATGTTGGAATACCAACTATTTTCTGTGGTTTGTGGGGTAAGAAAATAGAGTTGGAAATGGATATGATGGCAGCAGAGGAAATGGCGAACACAGAGTTCTCGCAACTTACTCTGGAGCAATTTAAAAAGCTTTTGTTTGACGAAACACAGCAAGTGGTCAGAGGTGCATTTGAAAATCTTATGAAAAAACCTCAGAGCATATGCGTTGATTTGGAAATAAAGGAAGAACTATAGCAGTCTCAGCTTACTGAGGATGATGAACTGGATTGCTACATGGGAGACTGGGGAAGTGGAGAAGAGCAGCAGCAGCAACAGAAACATCATCTAGGAAATATCTTGCAAGACACTTCGCCTATTCCCATGAAAAGTCCTAAAAGATTTACTAACCAGACAACTAAATCATTGCTTGCTCCTATGAAATGTCTTAAAGGATCCATCAACCAAACGGCGAAATCAAAGGAACTAGTAAAGAACTTTTACTGTTGGAAATGGCAGAAGGGGACTCCCTAGAAATGTTAGGGTATCTAAAGAGGGAACAGGATGTTTGCCAATGAAAGGGTCCAGATGGGTAGAAAACTTGAAAATTTGTTCACTGAAATTGAAATGGAACAAATTGGAAATAGAGCTTGATGCTTTTAAAGAGATAAGGCATTTAAACATGATTCTAAAAAAAAAAGAGGCTGCAGAACAATCAGAA
Source organism: Gekko gecko (assembly GCA_029375565.1). Classification (NCBI taxonomy): domain Eukaryota; kingdom Metazoa; phylum Chordata; class Lepidosauria; order Squamata; family Gekkonidae; genus Gekko; species Gekko gecko. The sequence continues at coordinate 85,263,053 of JAPDNY010000003.1, forward strand.
AAAAATCAAATAATTTGACTTGGGGCTCAGAGTAGCTACTTTCTTCTCTTTTTGTGTGAGGGTTAAAATGCGATAGGAAAAAATAAATAAATAAGCCATGGTTCTTGTCCAAATGTAGTACAGAGTAACGTTAACTTATTTCAAGATGTTGTGCAAAAGAATTATAGTTATAATGGTGGAAATATAAATGAGGTTTAGTGTAATGGAGATTGAGTGTAATGTAAAGATATCTATAACATTGGAAAACATGATTATAATAGTATTCCTAACTGTTTAATAGGTCTGTTATTTAGGTTATAAAGAGCCAAAAATATATTAAGTTATTTGTATAATTTGTTGTAATAGTCAGTTAAAAGGTCGTTGGAAGAGAAAATGCAGAAGGAGAAACATTGTTATAAAACAGGAATAAACTGATTTTTTTTTGTTTTAGCAAATTAGTATAAATAATAGAAAAGATAAAGTGATATAAGTAATGAATGTTTTGTTATTTTATTTGTTCTTTTTCATTACTTCTTCATCTCTTTCTTTTCCTTTCTATTTAATTATTTTTGAATAGAAGCATGTGCTGAAAAAGTAAGCAGATTTGGTTGTTAAGATGGAAAGTAATTATAAGAAAGTTGTTACATCTGAGAAGTTTGTGTCGGACATAAGGATTTTTTTTTGGTGTCTCTACTTATTTATGTTGGAAAATCAATAAAAATATATGTAAAAACAGAAGACCCTGATGCTGGGAAAGATTGAAGGTCAAAGAAGAAGGGGACGGCAAAGGATGAGATGGTTAGACGGTGTTATCAGTGCAACAAACATGAAATTGAGCAAACTTCAGAGGACGGCGGAAGATAGGAGGGCCTGGTGTGATGTGGTGCATGGGGTCGCGAAGAGTCGGACTTGACTGTGCAACTGAACAACAACAACAAAAATAGTGCTAGCAGCTGTGTTTTAGGGAATACTAAGTCTTGAGCACAAGAAAGATGGTACACTTAAAAAGAATCTATAGAATATTAGTTCTTTGAGGCTCCATAAATCTCCATTTATGGTCTATGTGATGGGATTCTAGGGAGTGGTAAGGCTCCCATAATGGATAAGACTTCAGTTAGAGACCCTTGTTTCAATCCCGGCAGCTGAACAAGGAGATGTCATCATCTGTGTGGGAACAGCTGGCTGGTCCTTCATGGCCTTCCAGGTGGATTAATCCCCATGGCAATCAGAGAGGCCAGACAGGTAACCTGATGTTCCGCGTGGAAGGAGGGGCATGCTTTGCTCAGGATGGAAGCAGCTCTGTTTACTTGCACATGGTGTACTCAGATCAGAAGGCAGGGGCTGAATGTCCAGCATTCAAATAAAAAGGAAAATTAAAGCTACCCCATCCTTGCCCAGAGTGTGGTTAAGAGAATACACTATGAACTGGGTGCTATTTTGTGCAGACTTCAGCTTAGTCATGAACTCAGTGGGTGCCCTCAGAAGAATAACTTCTGTCTCAGCCTCCTCCCTGCACTGTGACCTATAGCAGAAGAATACTTGTCTACTTCAAAGAGCAATCGTTGCAAACCTCCAGGTGGGACATAGAGATCTCCTGGAATTACAACTGTCTCCAGACTACATAATATGGCTGCTGGAGAATATGTCTGCTTTTGGAGGGTGGACTCCATGGTATTATACCCCACTGAAGTTTCCCCACTCCCCAAACCCCACCCTCCCCATGCTCTAACCACAAAACTTCAAGAATTTCCTAACCAGAGTTGATAACTGTAGGGTTGGAGGGGTTTGCTGCTAAATCACAACTGACTTATGGTGACCCACTGGAGTTTTCAAGGCAAGGGACTTCAGAGGTGCTTTGCCATTGCCTGCCTCTGCATCACAACCCTGTATTTCCTTGGTGGAGTCCCACCAGGGCTGAACCTGCTTAACTTCCAAGATCTGATGAGATCAGGCTAGTCTGGACTACCCAGGTCAGGGCATGGGTTTATCATTACTGCCATTTATTTAAGTGATTTACCCTAGTTTTTTCCCCAGATAGGGATCAAAGCAGCTTATAGCAGTACCTAATTTAAACATTATAAACACAACTACAGTTAATAAAGAAAACAAGCCCCCCACAGAAGCACATCCTGGCCCAATTTTTTTTTTTTTTGCCCCCCAGAGGGGATTTTTTTATCGCTTTTTTAAATATACAGCTAAAACTACAAAGAAAAAAGGGAAGGGGAACAACAACTATGGAAAAAGAAAAGCAAACCCACACTAAACTAAAATCCCAAGAGCAGGAGAATCTATGTTAGTACATTACTGTTAGTATACAATGCAAATTGTAAGTTCCTGTCTATCTCTGCTAACTCATTAGTTAATTACTTGTTATGAGAGAATTCCAGAGCATCTCCCATAGCTCGCTTCTTAAAGGCAATTTACAGAGTCCTTCTGCCTTTACTTAGGCTTTCTATCTCTAAGACCATCAGTTGTCTTGCGGGCAGCAGTGCCTTCTTCTGTGGCCAAGTCTTTGTCCGTCTCCGAGGGTGTGGAGCCACTTGAACTAGTTTCACCATCTTTTTTGGCTCCCAGTTGGCATTTCATGAACTCTTTGGCTTTATACACAGAGTCAATCTTCTCTCTTTTTTTGTGGAGTTTAAAGATGACCCCTTCCAGAACCACCCATTTGTATGCGATTTGATTAATTTGAAGAAAAAGGATTAAATCCTTGTAGCTCTTTCTTTTTTGGCGAATTTCAAATGGAATGTCTTTTAAAGTTTTAATAGCTGTATTCCCGAGTTTCAGTGGAGCTACTGATGTTGCTTTTAATATTGCATCCCTCGTTTGTCTTCTTGAGAATCTGACTGAGATCTCTCCAGGCAGGCTATTTTTTTTGTGTAATTAGAGTACACCCTATACCCTACTTCCATATCACTCATGATATCTTCCACTTTCAAGCCTGGTGCGATGAGATCACTGAGTAGCTTCTTCAAATCCTCATTCAGGGATTCAGGCACTCCCTGGAATCTGAGGATCATATTTGCTTTTACCATTTGTAGAAACAATAGTCTATTTTCCTGATGTTTTTGCTTATTCGCTAATTCGTCCATCCGCTTCTTCAAAACCTTGTTTTCGGCGTGCATCTCTTTCAATACTTCCACTGTTTGCTCTGTCCTTTTGACCATTTCCGCTAGCTGGAGCTGTTGCACTGTGAAGTTTTGATTCAATGCGGTTAACTGCTGGTTAATACCAGTAAGTTGATCCATCACCGGCTTGAGCGTATCCACTAGAAGTCTCATGGCATCCACTCCCTCTCCTTCCGGTCTCGGACTCTGACTGCCCGTAAGTTTCGGTTTCGCTCCCTACGCCCAACATCTTTGCCGATTGTTTACAAAAGCCAGCCGCTAATATGCAACCTCTGAAAATCGCTTTCGGTTTAAATCCACTCTGGTAAGTCTCTCAAAACAATTCAAACACTTGATTTTTCCCTTCCCCCCTCTCTTTTTCTAATTCTCTGACACGCTCACGGGAGGGGCCCCGTTTACTGGTATGGGGGGGGATAGGGAATTCTTCGGTTATTTCAGAACTCGGTTACATCAAACTCACTTTCATTGTCAGCTGCTTTCGACCTCGCTTGTATCTTCATAAATTGCTCGATCTCTAGCGCTTGATCTGGTCAACCCAGCTAGTGCCATGCGGTCACACAGCGGTGGGACCGTCAGGGCGGAGGAGCGCCTCAATTCTCCGGCTTTGTGCCATCAAAGAGGCTACCCCTTGAAAGCCCTATGGCTTGGAACCCTACCCTAGGGTTCCGTGGGGAAGGCCGCTGGTGTGCAGATCACTTCCCTGAGCGTTGGGGAGAGCAACCGCCATCACTGTGCCAAAAATCAGAAGTCATCCTGGCCCAATTTTGAATGCAGTGGCTGGCTCACTCAACAGCCACAGTCCAAGAGTCCTTTGGCTGTTGCTCATCAACTTGTGACTCTGGCCATGCCCAGCCTTTATACCTTCAAGGAAAAAGGGAACACGAAGCAGAACTGAGAAGTTGTACAACTGGTAAGATTGTAAAACACCCTACAATTCTCCCTCTTTGTTGATGTCATGTATATAAGCACTATCTATTTCATCCTTCTTTTATATTATAACATGAAAGCCTCTGATGCCAATTGACTAAATGCTATAGTGTCATTGGTGACATTTATTTAAGCATTTATACCCCAGTTTTCTCCTTCATCTGGGGAAACTCGCAGTGGCTCACAAAGTAAATGCAGAAATACAATTTAAGCAAATAATAGTAATAATATGGCACAGACATCACAATACTTCAGTGTCCCAGGCTGGTGCTGGTTTCACTAGTCAGGTTCACTCAGGGCCACTGGCTAAGAACCAAGGCCCATGCTCAGACTAAATACTTGAAACAGAAGAGAAACAATTAAGGACAGATCTCATTTAGCTGGCAAAGCTGGTCCCATCCTCTCTTCCTGGCAACAAAGCTGTCAGCAAACAGGATATATTTAGTTTTTGGGAGGGAAGGGACTTGAAAGCTAAGGACTGGGAAACTAAAGTGATTCATCCATCAGTGGCTGTTAGCCACCACAAGGTATAGATAGGGACTCTGGGTGATGCTCTGTATTCTTGGTGGTGGTGGGGGGGTCAACAGTGGAAGGGCTTCTAGAGTCTTGGCCCCACTCCTGGAACTCCTGATGGTCTCTGGTATTTCTGGCCCCTGTGCGACACAGAGTGTTGGACTGGATGGGCCATTGGCCTGATCCAACATTGGCTTCTCTTATGTTCTTAGTCCAAGAAATCTGGCAGCTGAGATGGAATATCCAAGTGGTCCTTGCCACTGCGGTTCTCAGCTGTGGTTACGTTGCACACAAGTGTATATGTTGCTGTATATATCACAATTAGGACTGGGCAGCAAGGGAGCTTTATGATCTGGGGCTAGGGCGGCCAACTTTTTATGCCATCTCCTGAGGTTTTAATAGCAGCATGACCAAAAGAAATAAACAGGGAGTGCTTAGAATCCACAGCAGCTGTAGGGTAGGGGTAAGGTAGGGTGACCAGAGCAAAAGGGGCTTTGAGTTTGATACCTGGAATAGTTAGTTGCACAGAAGAATGAATGCAACTCTGACCACCCTGCATGACAAGTTCTATTCACCCTGCATAACAAGCTGAACAGATATCCTGTTTGCTGCCAGTCTGAGTAGACAATAATACTGATTGTGATGGACAGAAGGCCTGATTCAGCAAACACAGCTTCATGTGTGTTCTTTTACATAGGTTTTGAAGTTGCAGGATTGTTGCCTTTCTTCTCATTGAGCCATCATCCTACATGTGGGCCATGGAGCCAAGAGCAAGAGAGATGGTGGTAGTATCATGGTTTGTTCTTAACCCAAGTCTACCGTACGTGTCATGAAACACCAGATAGATGGGACTATTATAATTTTTACTACTGCTGCTATTTATTTATTTTTTATTAATGAAGTACCAAAGAATAAATAGTATATGGACATGATGTCACTCTGCACAGTACCTGCTGTAGAAGGAGGAACTCTAACCAGTTGGTGGGAATTTGGGGTAAGAGTCAGGCGGAGATGGGGTCACATGAACACAGTTCTGTCTGCTCTGACAGTGGCTCTCCAGAGTCTCTCTGGAGTCTTTGACATCAACTATGGCTTCCCATTTCATTTCACCTGGTTGCTCCTTAACATTTGGTTCCAGTGAATTTGCCTCCAGAGTCACCCAATTGCTGCCCTGACTGCCTAGTGATCATCAGTTGCAGAGATACGAATGCAAGTAATGTAGCCTTCAAGGAGGGCATTCTGGCCACATCAGCTTTCTGGACATTTGGAATGGGATCAAGCTGTGCTCCTGGGACTTGCTCATCTCCTAGCTCTCCATGCAGGGAATGTCCCCCCCCCCGCCCCGGCATAATGGTAGAAATAACATGCTCCTGTCATATTTGCATCCCCTGCCTAGAGGTGCAGGGTGATTTGGTAGTGAAATGAAATGGGAAGGTGGCGGGGGGGTGGGGGTGGGGAGAGAGAGAGACAGCCATTCCTGATCTAATCAACCAGGCCTGGCAAATAAAACCCAGCTGTGTCTGCGCCTGCAGCAGGAAACGGTCCTTGGAGCAAACACTGCGCCAGGCAACGGGTGGCAAGATAAACAGGGCTTGGTGCTGCTTCCATCTGCTCTAGGCAGGAAGGGGGTGGTGGGGCTAGAGAGCAAAATGGCCTCTCTGCTTGCAGAGGGGCATGCAGATGTGGGGATTCGGGGCCCACACTGAGCAATGGGCTGCAGCCATGTGACTTGCCAGACAGCCCTCCTCCACCATTGCTCCCCCCAGGGGTGCTCACAGTAAAGGAACACAAAGCAGACCTTAGCAAATGATCTTTAAAATCCACCTTACCATGCAAATCTGTGAAGGGAAGAGACAGCTGACTTAAAACTATTGCTCCAATAGTGAATTGATCTAAGTTTAGCCCTTTGTTATCATTGCTGGGCTCCCAGTCCAGCATTGATCTGTTTTGCTATTGTTGTAACTTGTGAGTAGAGAGGAGGCCATGACCTCTTGTCACAGAATGTCATGGAGGTTATTTTATTGGACTGAGACTCTTCCAATGAAGTCAAAGATCAGGTTATTCAGCAATCTAGCTGCACAACAAACTAATTACACTCCAGCCTGTTATAAAAGCAGCAAATGAATCACAGTTAATGGTGCCAAGTTCTTTACAGATGCTCTGGAGAGGTATTAACTGAAATGAAAGTTCATATTTGATTCACAAATTAGATCAGCCAAACTAATTTCTGTCTCGCCTCATGTTTGCAACATCTCCTTTTACACGTGGTTTTGCTGGGAAAGGAGCCCTTATTTGCTTGTTAGATCATTATTCCTCCCCCTCCCATTATCCTCATAACTGCTCACTGCGTTGTTGTGGTTAAAGGCTCAGACAAGGATGTGGGCGACCCAGGTTCAGAGTCCCAATCTGCCATGGTACTCACTGGGTGGCCTTGAGCCAGTCACACACGGGCACACACACACAGCCTAACCTACCTCACAGGGTTGCTGCGAAGTTTAAATGGGGGAGAGAGAACAATGTGAGCTGCTTTGGGTTCCCATTGGGGAAGAAGGTGGGGTGAATGAGATAAATGAATAGTTGGCCATCTATATATGCAGGGTAAGGGGGCTCCTGTGTTCTTAGAAGTTGAGTCGAAGAAGGAATTTTGGTGGGTGCCACTGCATGGCAGGCCATGTCTGTCTGGTGCCACGCACTAAGGGAACTGAGAGGAGGGCAGGGAGCTGTTCCTGTCGGCAGCAGAGGATAGGACTCAAAATAAGAGGTTTGAATTAAGGGCGGGAAGGTACTGGCTGGGTATTAGGAAAAACAGTTGTTCAGCAATAGGATCAGCTGCCTGGGGAGGTGGTGAGCTCCCCCTCCCTGGCAGTCTTTAAGCAGCAGCTGGACCAACACTTGCCAGGGATGCTCTGGGCTGGTCCTTCACTGAGCAGGGGGTTGGACTAGATGGCCTGTCGGGCCCCTTCCCGCTCTGTGATTCTATGTATTTTTTTTCCGTATTTATATCCCACCCATCTCGTAACAGGCTCAGGAGTTCAATAAATACAATAGAATTTAAAACACATCCGGCCCATTGATGTAACTAAGTATGGCCAGTTATCAATGGGTGAGAGATCGCAACCTCGGGGGGGGGGCATGTGTGGACGCCCGCTGCCTCGGCCAAAAATTTGGTGGACCAGCTCCGTCTTGCAGGCCCTGCAGAATTGAATAAGATCCCACAGGGCCCTGGTCTCCATAGGGAGTGTGTTCCACCAGGTGGGGGCCAGGGCAGAAGGAGCCCTGGCCCCGGTCGAGGCTGGGCAGATGTCCTTTGGGCCAGGGATCACCAGGAGAGGTTGACTCTCAGAGCGTAACACTCTCCGAGGCATATATGGGAAGAGGTATTGTTAAGTATGCAACTCAACATGAAGGATTTCAGCAAAGTGATTTCAGCTTTATTGTAACAGCAAACTTCAACTCGGAACACACAACAACAAGTGGAGCACAGCTCCCTTTTTAAACTATCCCAGGCTGTCAAAGCCACACCCATAATAAGTTAACATCCAATCAAATACTGTGGATAAGGACCAATCAGATCTGTTTCCCTCGCAGAAACCAGCCAATAGAATGCGACAGCTTATAATCCATATTCACCCTGAAGCTTAACATAGGAAAGAATAGGAAAGATTCAAGCTTCAGTACATAACAATTCCTCCCCCTAAGATGGAGCATTACCTTGCCATACAAAGCCCTTGAAATAGGAGGGGTCATAACGGCTTCTCTGTGACCGGCACAGCGGTCTCTGTTCCTGAGGTGTTGGAGCAGCACAGTCATTGGGGACCCTGGCAACCTCTCTTGTATGAGAGACAGGGGGAACAAGAGCAGGGGTCTCAGGTTCTGGAGTTGGGGTCTGCCCAGACTCCTGTTCCCATTCGGATCATTCACCTCCTCTCTGGGAGGCCCCTCCTGCCCAATGGGGACCAGCTCAGGTTCGGGCTCTGACTCTAGGTTTGAGTCTGCCCACTGCTTCCTGAGCTGGTCTATGTGGCAGTGTACATCCTGTCTGTTGGGTAGCCGGACCACATACAACCTGGACCCTGCAACCTTGGTGACTACAGCCGGTAGCCACCATTGATCCTCCGCATAGTTGCGAGCAAATACCTTGTCCCCTAATACAAAAACTCTCCCCTGTGCCTGGGTCTCAAACTGCTGCTTGGATTGGTCCAAGTCTGGGTGCAGGCGGTCTAAAAGAGAAGCCAGTTTCCGGCCCATGAGTAGTTCAGCTGGGCTCCTCCCTGTGGCTGAGCAGGGAGTAATGTGTTGCCTCAAGAGATAGGAGGCAATCTTTTGTCCCCAATCCCCACACATTAGGTGCCCAAGTGACTCCTTAGCCGTCCGTATCATCCGCTCTGCCTGGCTGTTTGATGCAGGATGGAACGGGGCTGAAGTCAGATGGCGGATGAGGTTGTCTGTTAAGAACCTCTCAAATTCTGTGGACACGAATTGTGGCCCGTTGTCTGAGACCACACAGTCAGGGAGCCCGTGGGTGGCAAACAATTTCCGTAGGGCGTTGATAACTGCCCCTGACCCTGTCGATCGCATATTTACAATTTCAAGCCATTTTGAAAATGTGTCTACAACAATAAGGAACATTTGTCCCTGATAGGGACCTGCAAAATTGATATGGAGGTGGGACCACGGCCTCCATGATTTCTCCCATGGTTGAATAGGAGCCTGAGGTGGTTCAGGGCAAGATTGTTGACACGGCATGCAACGCTTTACCCACATCTCTATGTCATCATTCAGTTTGGGTCACCAGACATACCCTCTCGTGAGGGCCTTCATGTGGACCATGCCTGGCTGGCCTGCATGCAATGCCTCTAACACTTTCTCCCTAAATTTGGCGGGAATCACCACCCAACTCCCCCAAAGCAAACAACCCTTTGACACTGACAGTTCATTTTGGTGCAAAACATAGGGTTTGAATTCTGGCACTAGTTTTCCCGCCGGCCACCCCCTCCATGCCCAACTAAGGACACGAGAGAGAACAGGGTCCTTTGCCAAAGCAGCGGCAATGTTCAAGGAGGTAACCAGTGCCTCCGCGAGTTCATCAAGGGTCAAAACATCCAAGTCCTCGTCACTGTCAGTGTCTGTAGGCGGTGCAGGGCAATGGCTGAGGGCGTCAGCGTGCCTGATAGCCTTTCCAGGCCGATGTTCGAGTTCAAAGTTGTAGGCAGAAAGAAAAACTGCCCACCTCAACATCCTAGACGAGAGGATGTTCAGGGTTTGCCAGTCCGGTGAAAAGATGCCCAGTAGCAGTTTATGATCTGTAACAAGGAGGAACCGTCGCCTGTACACAAAGTCATGGAACTTTTTAACTCCCGCAATCAGGGCGAGGCCCTCCTTGTTGATCTGGGCATAGTTTTTCTCAGAGGCCGTCAGGGACCGCAAATAAAAGGCAATCGGCACCTCGGTGCTGTCCGGCATCAGGTGACTCAGCGCAGCGCCCACCCCGTAAGGGGACATGTTGGCAGCTAACACCAGCAGCTTTTCTTCATCAAAGTGCGTGAGCACAGCACTGGATGACAGCAGCTCTTTAACTGCCGCGAACACCCACCTTTGCCACTCCCCCCATTCCCACTTGATGTTTTTATGCAACAGGGTGTGCAGCGGTTCCACCACTGATGCCTTGTGTGGTAGGAATGAGTGGTAGAAATTAACGATGACTAAGAACGATTGCAGCTCTTTCTTTGACTTAGGTGGGGGCACGTTCTTGATGGCGGCAACTTTGTCAGGCGTGGGGTGGACCCCATCCGTGTCTATGAGGAACCCCAAAAACTCAACCTGCTTAACACCAACAAAGCACTTTGAGTGTTTCACATGCAACCCGGCTTCTTTGAAGTGACCCAAGACTGCTCGCAGTCGAGCCATTAACTCTGATTCATCAGTACCAGCGATCAATATGTCATCAAAGTATGGTGCGACACCAGGGAGACCTCACAGGAGCCCTTCCATTAACCCTTGGAAGATACCGGGTGCAACATTTACCCCAAATTGAAGGGGCTTGATCCTAAAAGCCCCTTTGTGGGTTACAATAGTTTGTGCATCAGCAGTTGCATCATCCACAGGCAGCTGCTGATATGCCTGCACCAGGTCTAGCTTAGCAAACACTTTGCCTCCCCCCAGCGATGCCAACACATGGCTGATCACAGGCACTGGGTAGGAATGCTGCTGAAGAGCCCGATTTACAGTACATTTGTAATTGGTGCAGATACGCACTGAACCGTTGGCTTTTACAGGTGTTACGACGGGGGTTTCCCATCTACCATAGGGAACAGGATCCAAAATACCCTGGTTAACCAGCTTTTCCAATTCAGCCTCTATTTTTGCCTTCAAGGCTAGAGGCACCTTATGGTACTTCAGTTGGATGGGCCGAACTGAAGGATCTAACTCAAAGGTCACTGGGGGACCAGTGTACTGACCGAGCCCTTCCTCAAACATTTCAGGAAACTTGCTATACAATGAGTCCCTTTTTATTTGGCATATTTGGTTTACACCAGTAATAGCAATGCCCAGAGCCTTGAACCAGTCGAGACCCGACAAACTGACCCGTTCGCCCTCTGCAACCAGGAGGGACAGCTCGGCTCACTGGTCTTTGAATTCAACGCAGAAGCTTGCCTTCCCCACCAAGGGGATGCGCCTGCCCTGGAAATTGGTCAGGCGGGTTGAGACTGGAGACAACCGATGATGGCTCCGGTGAGGGAACAAGTGCTGCCACGCAGGCCCGTAGCTAACAACTTTTTGCTCAGGGGGGCCATGTTTTTCTCAGGGGGCCCACCACCAATATTCCCTCTAAGCTGAGCTACTGCCATTAAAGTTGTGAGAGAGCAATTTGGCTGCCGCATAAATTAGTTTGCTCTGGAGCCATCCTTCCTGAGCTAAGACAAAAATCTGCGAGCTGGAGGTTAAAAAACTGTGAGCTAGCTCACACTAACTCAGCTTAGAGGGAACACTCCCCTCCCCCCCCCGGAGAAAGAAAAAAGCTACCGGGAATCGCTCTGCAGCAAAGCCCCTGCCTGGAAGTGGAGGGTGTGTGGCGGGGGGGCAGGAGAGAAGGGGGCTGTCTGCAAAAAACTCCCCCTCCCACCTGAAGGAGCCAGAGATGGGGGGGGATTCCCCGCATGTGCCCCCTTCTCCTCCTCGCCCTGCGCGTGGCCCCCCGGGCTGGTGTCAACTTACGGTGGCGGTTCCGGCGGTGCTAGCACGACTCCTGCCCTGGCCGTCTTCTGCCCTGCCTGGTTAGTCGCATCCTGCTGGAAGCAGTTTGCAAAATTCGGGGCAGTGCAACATCGATTTTGGTAAAAGAGCCACGACTGGAGAGCAGAGCAGGGTGGTTTCTTGCCTGAAGGCAGCATCGGCTTAACCGGGACCGGCTTTGAAACAGGGAAGTTTTGCGTGGCTTCCCCCCACTTGCACGGGACTCGGTCTCCTGCCGCCCCCCGCTGCCTCGAGCCAAACCACCGCAGGAAAGGCGGTCCTTCCTGCCACTCCTGGCTGCTGCTGCGGCGGTGGCTGCTACTGTGGGGGCGGGGCAGGGCTTGCCGATCAAGCCAGCGCTTCTGTGGCAGGGTCTGGTCGATGCCTCTGGTGGGTGCACCACGGGAGCGGGTGGCGCGAGTGGCTCCCCGGCGAGGGCCGGGGGGAGGGGGCCAGAGGGAGGAGGGGGAGCAGAGGATCGGGGAGGGGCCCCACAAAACCTTTGGGGGGGCAGGCCCCCAGGGCCCCACGCAGGCTACGGGCCTGCTGCCATGTCTGCATTGAGGTGACCATAACGGACGATCCAGAGTCCACCTCCATCGTGCAGGGCACGCCATCCAGACAAAGTATGATGTGGATCTTCTGGCTGGATTTGTCACCGGTGGCCAGGACCGTGGATGGGCAACAGCAGGTGTTGGTCTAATGACAATCGGATGCCTTGTTGCTGTCTCGGGCACGAACCTTGGGGTCTGCACGTCGTGTAGACAGTGGAGACTTCTTGGCCGCTCGACAGACTCTGGCCAGATGATCTCGCTTACCACAGGAACGACAGATCAGCTCTTTTGCCCAACAGAGGTTGTGTTTACCACCTCATGTTTACCACCACAGCCTCCACAGGAACACGTTGCTGCAGTTCTCGGTCTGGTCCGCGTTGGGTATGTCTCCCGAGTTCTGCATATGCTGTCGGCTTTGCTGTTGGACTGTTGGTGAACTGCAGGCTCTTTACCGACCAGGGCCTGCTGCTGTTGAACCTCCCGAGTCGATCTGTCAGCGGCCTCTGCGGCAACGGCCTCAGCATAGGCCACAGCATACGTAAGTTCTGTGCAGGCAAACAGGTGTTGTTGAAGGTGTTTGTCCCGTAGGCCACACACCAGGCAGTCGAGGAGGGCCTCTTCCAAGTTAGTGAATCCACACGACCTGGCTGCTTTTCACAAGGCGGTGATGAATTCGGCTATTGATTCCAAGGGCCCCTGGCACCGCTTGTAAAAAGCATGCCGACATGCGATTTTCGACGGTTGTGGCGAGAAATGGCCTTTGAGCTTGGCCGCGATATCAGCCCACGTAGCCACACTGAGCTTGGTGGGAGCAACCAGGGACCGGGCGACATCGAAGACGGCCTTGCCTCAGGAGCTCAGGAGCATCGCCTTCTTCCTCGCCTCATTGGTGATCTGGTTCGCTTGGAGGTGGAACTCAAACCATGCCAGGTAAGAGTCCCAGTCCTCCGTTGCCAGGTCGAATGCTTCGAACGCCGGGTTGACGGCCATCTCGACTGGTGGTGCGACCACTACTGCTCGTGGAGCTTCAGCCGGCTTGGCCGGGTGTGTGTCCTCGTCTGCCGTTACTGTGTCGGTTCAGTAGGGCTGCCTACCCGCTCTTAGCATCCCATCCTTGTCGCCAATTGTTAAGTATGCCACTCAGCACGAAGGATTTCAGCAAAGTGATTTCAGCTTTATTGTAACAGCAAACTTCAACTTGGAACACACAACAAGTGGAGCACAGCTCCCTTTTTAAACTATCCCAGGCTGTCAAAGCCACACCCATAATAAGTTAACATCCAATCAAATACTGTGGATAAGGACCAATCAGGTCCCCTCTTTGATACATATTTACACGGTGATTGGTTATTTACAATGGCTTCGCAGAAATCAGCCAATAGAATGCGACAGCTTACAATCCACATTCAGCCTGACATAGGAAAGAACAGGAAGGATTCAAGCTTCAGTACATAACAGGTATGTTGGTCCCAGGCCGTATAAGCCTTTGAAGGTGATTACCAACACCTTGAAGCAAATCTGGTACTCAATTGGCAACCAATGCAGCTGACGGAGCACGTACCATACGTGAGCCCGAACAGGCGTCGACATCAGCAGACACACCACCACATTTTGTACCAGCTGTAATTTCTGGATCAGCTTCAAGGGTAAGCCTGCGTAGAGCGAGTTGCGGTAATCAAGCCTGGAAGTGACCATTGCATGGGTCACTTGTAGCTAAGTAGCCCAATCTGCCTAAGATAGAAAAATACAGATCTGACGACTGCAGCAACCTGGGCCTCCATAGATAAGGAGGTATCCAGTGTTACACCCAGGCTCCTCATCAACTGGGCCAGCACCAGAGGTGTCCCTTCCAGTTTGGGAAGCCTAGTGCCCACCTCCAACCCCCCATGACTCAGGTACAGGATGGATTTAACTTCAATCGACTCTGCTGCAACTATCCAGCTACAGCATTCAAAGCCTCAGCCAGATTTCCAGGAATGGAGGATGGATGACCATCCATTAAAGCTGACTGTTATTAGCATACTGATGGCAACCCAGCCCATAACTCCAGACTAACTGGGCAAGGGGGCGCATATAGATGTTAAATAGCATTGGTGAGAGGATCGCCCCCTGCAGCACTCCACATTCTAGTGGGTACCACGGGGAGACCCTCTCGTCCAGCACCACCCTCTATCCCCAACCATGGAGAAAGGAGGACTCCTACGTCAGCGAGGCGGTGGGTCATAAGATCGTAATCAACTGTATCAAACGTCGCCGTTAAATCTAATAACAGCAGTGCGGACCCGCCTCGATCCAGATGTCTACGGAGGGTCATCTGTAAGGGCGATCAGAGCCATCTCCGTCCATGGCCAGGGCGGAAGCTGGCCTGGAAAGGATCAAGGACAGGAGCATCTTCCAGGAAAGCCTGGAGTTGTTTGGCCACCGCTTTCTCAACCACCTTACCCAAGAACAGTAATTTTGACACTGGCCAGTAGTTGGTCAGGACTGTTGGGTCCAGTGATAGCTTTTTCAAGAGTGGGCAAACTACCACCTCCTTTAAAGCCTCCGGAAAAGCCCCAGTAGATAGAGATAAGTTGATGATTTCTTCCAGAGGGGCCCGAACGCTCCCCCCACAAGATTTCACTAGCCAGGAAGGGCACGGGTCAAGGAGGCAAGGAGTGGGCCTCACAGCTGCCAGGGCCCTGTCACCTTCCTCCCGGGTGAGTCGATTGAAGTGGTCCAATAGTGAAACAGCACCAGATTCTGCAGAACAAATCAGACACGCTCAGGTTGCAAAGTACAAAGTAACATCTGTGTCGGTCTGAAGTAAAATGCAAAGCCTAAAGCTTCACCATAACTTTTTTTAGGGCCAACCCAAATGACACAAAACATTGCACAAGCTTGTGAGTTCTCCAAAACTCTTTGTGGGGCTGGATTTTTCTACACATGTTGTTGTTGCTCAGTCGCACAGTCGAGTCCGACTCTTTGCGTCAAGCCTGATGAAGACTTCTGGAGAAGGTGGAAGCCTGCATACTGTTTTGTGTCATTTGGGCTGCTCCTATTAAAAGGGACTATATGGCATTTGTTTTTGGACTCTGGCCATTCACAGAGAAGAATCATTCTGGGTAATTGAATTCATTGCACTCAGCCACCCTGAGGATTGCCTGAGGGTGGAACATCTCATCAATATTTCAGTCTAAATTACCCCAATACCCTTGCAAGGAAAAGATATTTAGGCAATGCCTGTTGGGGACAGCAAAACATGATCTGTTCTCTGCAGCATGGAACAGTCTGGCAGATCAAATTAGCTTATGCAGCAGGATGCTTTGTGTGTGGAGCGGCAGCAACAGGAACAGCCACAGCAAAATCCCTCCTCCTCCTCCTCCCAGGTGTGTGGCAGGCAGATTAGCTTGGAGCCCCCGGAGACAGCCCCCGTGGGCCAGCATCAGGCACTTGCAAACAGGACAGGAGAGGCAGTTGTCTTGCCCAGGGCCTTAAGAAGCTGAATCACCTCAGGGGGCTAAAGGGTGCGGTGCCACCTTCTCTCTTCCTTGCTTCCACACCCTCTTCCCCCCCCACCCCTCCGTGGCACAACTACTGAGATTCACCTCTGGATTCCTGTTGGCGGCTAGGCTTGCCAATTCTTGGGGGCTTGCCGGTGGAGCCTGGGGACAGTGGGGTTTGGGGGTGGGAGGGACCTCGGCAGGGACGCAATGCCCTAACCTTCCACCCTCCAAAGCTGCCATTTTCTTCAAAGGAACTTATCTCTGTAGTCTGGAGGTGTAATTCTAGGAGGTTGCCAGGCCCCACCTGGAGGTTGGCAAGCCTCCTGGAGGCAGTTGTGGACTTCTCACTGGCTAGAGGGAGCATCAGCTCCAGCATCCTAACAGAGTGAGGTAGACTCCAGCTGGCAAAGCCATTCCTAACAGTATGATAAGCCATTAACAACCTGTGGTCAAAGAGAACTGTGTAGAGTGATGAGACAAGAACACAAAGTATATGTTGCTGGGTTGGCTGGCTGCAGTCCTAAACTCTCTCACTAGTGACTCCCATGGACTCCCATGAAAATTACTTTCAAGTAAGAATGCTTAGGACTGGGGGATGTGTTTGCTACAAACATATCCAAATGGCGACAGTAAGTAAGCCATGCCACAGATAGAGGTATGTTGTAGTATGCCACTCTGTCTTTCCCTGGGGTTATGGGCAACCTGTGTTGTGTGAACATATATCTGTGTGTACATTCTCAACATGGATCCTCCACCATTCCTCACTCATGAACCTGTGCTTATAACCAGAAGTGTGAGCACCGTGTCACAAATGTAAAGTCTGTATCCAAGCAATCTACAGTGAAATCCAACTTTCAAAGTCCATTAAAGTGAGTGGGTTTAGAAAGGAGTAACTCTTTACAGGACTTTACTACCCAACTCTGGGCAGCTAAAGATTGAATTCTAGAACTAGGGTACATTCCATATTCTTACCATTTCCTGTAAATTATCTTGCAGTTTTTATAGCCTTAGAAAGTTGATTCTGGTTTCCTCTGTCAGGCAGAGGGGCAAGAAACGGTAACCGCAGGGTTGTCAGCCTGCCCTTTTAACAGCGGCTTCACTATCACGTAGGTAAATAACACCTCCTGGTAAACAACATCTAGTTAAGGCTGTATTAGAGGACCAGACTAGCAACCCAGTATCTAGGGAACTGAAGGCCCACCAACTTACTGGCAAGCTAGTTTTTATACATGCATTCATGCATGCGTTCATTCATTCATACAGCTTATAACCCACCTCTCTGCCCTCATCAGGGCCACCAAGAAAGCTAACAGATTAAGAACATACACAAATAAACACCCGTCTTAAAAACCATCAAAGCCAAACAAAACACATTATTAAAACAATTAGAACCAAAGTAAAATACACATATGAAAATAAAACATCAAATTAAAACATAGGGCAGGAAGGAGGGATCACTGAGGGAATGCCAGACTTCCATTACCTTTACCTTCTGAGATTTCAGCAGGAGTTTCCAATGCCCTTGCCAACGTATTTTCACAACCATAAGGGCCAGAAACTTCAAAGCAGAGATTCTGTACCTGGTACTTGCATTTTTATAGATTCCTAAAGAATTATGGTTTATATGAACTCTACTTGTTGCCCAACTGTCCTCATGTAAAAGCTGCCTTAAATGTGGGGTGATCTACTAAGAAACTGAAATTCTTTCTACTTTATCCCTCACCACTTTCAAACTGATATTCTGGTTCAAACAAATAATTGCAGATGGGTAGCCAGTCTGTAGCAGCAAAATAAATCAGGAGTCCTGTGGCACCTTAAAGACTAACAAAATTATTCTAGCACAGGTTTCCATGATTCAGGGCTTACTTCCTTCATCACATGCAAGAAGTGTTCAATCATTTAACAGACCTATTTATACTGCAAGTTGTAGGGGGGGTAAAGGTGATGGCAGAAGGGAGACGTTAGAGAGGCTGGTTCAAAACACTATCTGATCATCACTCCACTCCTAGAGGGAAGGAGCCCTCCCAACTGTTGGTAGCAGGATTAATATATAATGGGTCTAGTTCAGAGTAAATTGTGGAGGTACAGCTGAACTAATTAATACTTGCACATGGTGGGCAATGCTCCCTCTAAGCTGTGGAGTCTTGTGAGCAAAAATTCTACTTTGTGAGTTACTGGCACTAAAGTTGTGAGCGAGCGATTGGGCTGCTGCATAAATTAGTTTGCTCTGGAGCGGTCCTTCCTGAGCTAAGACAAAAATGTGTGAGCCGGAGGCTAAAAAACTGTGAGCTAGCTTGCACGAACTCAGCTTAGAGGGAACACTGATGGTGGGCTGCACTAAGATATTCGCTCAGCTGTCTACTTTTGCCCTGCACTAAACCTATTTTATGTTAATCCTACTTTTGGCAGAAGTAACAAAATTATTCATTTCATTTATATCACACTTCTTGTCCATCATGGAAGACAAGGGAGCATTCACAGGATTCCCTGTTCTCCCATCCACACATTGACCAGATGCACTGCTGTTTTTACTTAGCAGGCTTGCCGCATCATGTTCCTTCCAGCCATATTCTGGGGCATCACCGTGTTGCTGGACTTTTGAAATATGATTTTTGTTTTTATGACCAGGATAATTCATGATAATCCACTTGTTCCCCTGTTCGGCTTATTTCAAAGGTTCTGTCCCCAAGGAAAAATAAGAGCCACAAATCTACTAATTACACTTGAATGAGCAGATAATTTCAACATTCTGTTAGTATCAGAGCCCGAACAGAAATTAGTGGCTTTATAGAGGACACTGGAACATTGTTAAAATGATTAAAGTGACTTATTATTTGAAGATACAGGAAAGTAAATCCTTGGCTAAACTCCAAGTTGGGTGCTAACCATTTATCTGATACTGGAACTTAAAGGATTAGCACTGATGTTGTTGGTATTCATTCCATGTCATGATGTTCCTTTGAGCTCTTGTAAAGGGACATTTTGGTCTGTTCCCCGCTTGATGAACATTTATTTTTACAATGTATATTATGCATTTTAATCTATATTTATTTTATTTACTTATTTTACAACATTTCTGCCCCATCTTTCTCCCCCAACAAGAACTACTAAGGCAGCTAACAAATTAAAACACATACAACAAAATAACATTTTGAAAACATTAAAACAAAAACAACCCCTCAACACATCATTAAACAATTAAAACCAGAGCTAGAATGCATACAGAAGTGTAAAAACAACAATTAAAAGCAGGAAGGAGGGATCACTGAGGGAATGCCAAAGAAAACAAAAAGTCTCCATGTGCTGGCAGCAAATGGCAACAGATGGAGACAGAAAGATCTACCTGAGGGGAGAGTTCCAGAGTTGTGGTTGTTGGAAGTGAAGGACTTTGCTCTGTCTTATAGCCTCAGACTTCTATGAGAGAATCAGAGAGATAGGGAGGGCCAGGACACTGATCAACTTTCCTTTGATGCTACCCTTTGATATGTAGATTGCTACTCTCAAGGAATCTTTCTTCTTTCTGGTTTGACATCTTCTCTCCACACTGTGCTAGTCTTCTCCATCTTGGCACCATGAGGGCAGGAAAAGATTCCTGCATCTCTATCCATCCTAGCTAGTTAGACTACATTAGAATCCTATCCCTATCCTGTCTAGGATGGAGCTCCTTACAATAAATGACTCATATTAGTTTTGCAAAGATAAAGAGGCTCCATGTGTAATTTTGTTTCTTGCCAGCATATACAAACCAGACTCTGCTGCATTATTTGCCTTGAGTACTCTGCAACCCAAATAATCCTTCAGTGGTGCCACTACCAAGAAGGTCCACCCCTAGGATGCCATCCATCTAACCTCTGAAGATGGGGGCAACAGAAACTGGACCTACAAAGATGACTGTAGTGGTCAGGTAAGTTCACTGTTTTTATTTCATTCTCTACTTTAAAAACATTGAACAGAAAACATTTTAAAATACCTAATTTTTTTTCAAGGATCAATTCACACATGCATGTCCTTCATTTGATATGTCACAGTTTTGTGAGTGATCATAGAAACATAAGAAGAGTCCTGTTGTATCAGACCAATGGTCCATCTAATCCAACATCCTGTTTCACACAGCTGGCACTCAGTTGCTCTGGAGGGCAAATAAAAAATAAAAAAAATAGGGCACAAAGGCTGAGGCCTTTCCCTGATTCTGCCTTCCAGCACTGATATCCAGAGGTTTACTGTCTCTGAACATGGAGTGTCTCATAACTCAACATGTCTAGTAGTTCATTAAATGATTGACTCACAAACTGCCTACATGGAACTAGCAGTGCTGTGAGCTTCATGGTGAGCATATTTGACCATCACAATCACTTGTGAGCAGAATCTTGGATCTCCTTGTTCCCTTCTGACTTGAACAACTGGTGTTAGACAGCTGTGCAGCTGCACAGGTGCTGCTGTGATGGACTTTCAGTACTTCTGCCTTTGCATCTGTACAGTAGGTGAAATCAGCTCTTCCCCAGAAGTCATTGGTGATCAGATCAGTTACGTAAACTGTGTCATGGGGGGGGGGGGGATAAGACTCCCATAAGGTTGTGCATGAAATCATGTTGATAACATGAACTTAGATGAACATGAAAAAGTAAAGTTTTTTTTTAAATGCAGCTTTTACTTATAGTCTCAGTCTTTATTTAAATGGCTGCTGTGCTGAGTGTGGAGATCACAGATTTGGGGGGGACAGTCCTCCTGTTGGCTATATGAGAATACCAGTACATGAAATGCTACTGATCTTGCTATAATGTGTAGTGTTTGAATACACAGAAAGTAACCCCCCAAAAAGGCTCAAGCTGCTCAAAAACAGCCAAACTGCTCAGCAAAAAACCAACTCTGTGCTCATAACCTGCAAGAAGAATGTAAGCTGAACTGACAGGTGTTCAAGCATCCTTACCACCAGCAGGGTTGTGTTATTCGGACACAGGGTGCTTTCACACATACAGAATGATGCACTTTCAATGCACTTTAGTGATGATTTGCAAATGGGTCTTGACATTTCACACAATGAAATCCAGTTGCAAACCACACTGTTGGTGCAGTATTCAGCATGTGTGAAAGCTCCCACAGCCTCAGACTCCAGTGTGTGGGGTTGCCTCACAGAGAAGCGGCTCCCACTTGAGCCACATTGCCACATAAAGCAGCCCTGAACATGTTCCAAAAGTGGGTTGAGGGACAGCTTGGACAAGGGCAGTCTTTTCTCATAACACAAACTATTCATGCTGTGATCAATTCACCACCAGCTTATTTTGAGTCTGAATGGGAATGGAGTTTGTCTTGAAGAAGCTTCCGCACAGGTATAAAGGGTCAGGGGAAGTGGCTCCGGGGTTGCACCCTCACGGGCAGCTTTTCACATCATCAGCTGTAGACAGCCGTGTGAGGAGAGAGCGCTGTCCACATCGCACTGCCTAATCTGCCACTTCTTGTGCTCCAGTTTGAAAGGGCAACACGCTTTGGAATAAGTGGTATTTTCCACCCTTCCTCCAGGGCACTCCAGGAAGATCTCTAAGAACCTTTTCTTCTAAGAACCCCAACCTCATATCAATTTCTGCCCATGAACAGTGCGAGCTCAGAAATGCTGAAGACCTTAGTCTTAAAAGAAACCATCCTTTTGCAATCCTCAAAAAAGCATTTTCATTGAGATTTTGCAGTATTATTAGTTGTTGTAGATTTTCTGGGCTGTCTGGCCATGGTCTTGGCATTGTAGGACCTGACGTTTTGCCAGCAGCTCTGATTGGCATCCTCAGAGGTATAACACAGAAAGATGGAGTACTCTCTGTGTCAATGTCATGCTGCCCAGAGAATCTACAACTAATGAACTCCAGCCGTGAAAGCCTTTGACAGCACATTTTGCAGAATTTTTACTTTAAAACCTAAGTATTTTATCTTATGAAGTAGCTAATTTAATATATAAAATTATTTAAAGCAATTCATTGATTGAAAGCCAAATATCCAGTAGTAAAACAGGGCTGTTCCAGCAGGCCTATGCCAGCACTCCTCACTGTGGAGAATAACAACTCCACCTGACGGGCCCTCTTCCCGCGCCTTCTCTTGTGGACTTTCCCCCCAGCTTTTGAGGTGGTCAAAGCTTTCCCTGATGAGTTTGCGTTGTTCATGTTGCCATCTGCCTATTGTAATTTGTGGTTTATTTTTTTAATTATGTCATTTGATTGTGACTTATATTTTGACATGTTTTAATTGGTTTATGATTGTATTATAAATTTGTTGTTACTCACCCTGAGGCCTGCAGTAGCAGGGGGGGGCCTGCCAAAAATCTAATTAAATAAAAATCTAAAATTATTGGTTTAACAGCCCTATTAATTCATCCACTCAAGTTTATAACTTCCACAACTACCTCTCTGACCCCTACCAAAGTTTGGCCACATCAAATGGTCAAACGACTGAATTCTCACAATTTAGCGTACATCAGTCTCCAGTTCTGACAGATTTATTACCTGTGTTGTTCCCCACCCCCCAGCTGAACCAAAACAGAGGATCACCAGAAACCAAGCTTGCCATTCTTTCTATCTATTAAAAACACTTCACTATTTTGCATGCTAATTTAACAAGCCATCTTGTATATATACAAATATAATCTGTAATTCCATTTCATCATCTGAGGAAGTGTGCCGTGCACATGAAAGCTCACACCTTGAATAAAACGTTGTTGGCCTTAAAGGTGCCCCCCCCCCACTCTGACTTTGTTCCGAATCTCCTACTGACCTTTCATCTTGTTTTTGCTGCTGCCTGGCCAATCCCTACCCTCCTGCACCCCCTAGTGGTACATGTTGGGCATCTCAGTAACCACAACAGCATCTCCAATACTATGAATGCAGGGTGGGGGGTGTTTGGAAAAAGTGCACAGGACCCTGAATGTGAAATCGAAAGGAGTAGCCCATCCTTACAAAGCAGATAGGATGATTGTGACCTGAACTCTTGAGCCTGGAGAGGAAAGCACTTTGAACCAAGCTGAACCACCTTGAGCCAAGAAGAAAGACAGGGAACAAATATTAAAAATAATCAATCAATCCAGACCCATAAAATTGTGCGCACATTGTCCCCCAGTTGTGCTGTCTTGCTCTAGGTTACATGAGAGGTAGATTCTGGCAGGCTTGTAGTGCTCTACGGGGGAGGGAAACAATTATGCAAGGTGTGAGGATGCCCTGAAAAGCACTGGTGTGTGTATGAATGAGATTTAAAGGCAAGTATTGCTCTGCTGGCTTGCCCCTCTGTGGCAGGAAGCAGGGCAGCCACGGGGTGATTCAAGGGTCCCTAGTGATCCCCATGCATGGTGTGGGGGAAAGGAAATGACAAGGCTCCGAGGAAGGAAGGCATTTCTCTGGATCCCCATCTTTGGTGGCGCCAGCAGCAGCTTCTTCTGTGTCTATGGAGTGGAGGCCGGCCTTTGCCGTGCAATGCCCTGGGAAAAGGCTATGTTCTTAATCCTCGGGCTGAACAGATACATTGTTCTGAGGGTGAAAGGAAAATGGCCTGTCAGGGCCTTCCTCTATTGTGCCCCTCAGCTGCTAAGCAAACATGCTCAGTGTTTTCTATTGTTGACCTCCAGCAAGGGGAGGCATCTCACCACAATGGCTAAGAGGAATGGACAGCCCGGACTGACCTGGGTTGCTTCTCCTCCCTGCAGCTGCTGCTGCTGACTCAGCACAATCCATTTGTGCACATTCATTGGACACTTGGCCAGGCCTGGCTATATAAAGCTGCTGAGACCCTCCCCCTCCACAGCCAAGCACGGTTACTCTTGCCTCTGTGCCTTGCAAGCCGGGTAAGTACCGGGGACTTGCCTCCAGACAGGCCCCTGGTTATCTTGCTATATGGAGGACTCAGCTTCCCATGGAGTGTCCTGGTCTTGTTTGACAAATTGGGTGGGGGTCTCTCTCTGAACACTTGTAGGGCCAGCCAGCAAGTGGTTGCTTAGGGCAAGAGGAGGGATCAGCATATTCCCTAGTAGCTTGGTTGACTTCCATAAGCCATTTGGAGATGTTTGCTCTGTAAGCATAAATGTTTTTTTTTTGGGGGGGGGGGTTGCACTGCTTTCTGCTTGTGGCTTACTGTGTTTGGGATTGCATTGGTTGATTGGTGAGTGGATAGTCCTACTTTTGGGCAGAAGATGGAATCAGAGGGCTCTTTGATCCCATCTACCTCTGTCATATGGCCTGCATTTTAAGCTGTGATATGCGTGAATCAGTTGGAATGCATTGGCAGAGACGTGGGAAAGAGAGGATACAGAGCACATTGCAGGTTAGGACTGAGGGGCAGTGTTCCCTCTAAGCTGAGTTAGTGTGAGCTAGCTCAGTTTTTAAGCCTTTGGCTCATACCTTTTTGTCTGAGCTCAGGAAGGAGGGCTCCAGAGCAAACTAATTTATGCAGTAGCCAAATCGCTCGCTCATGGCTTTAATGCCAGTAGCTCACAAAGTAGAATTTTTGCTCAGAAGACTCCACTGCTTAGAAGGAGCATTGCTGAGGGGCATCAGAAAATGTCATTGTTGGGTTTGGGTCACTTTGGTATTTACCTGAAAGATGACAATGATAGTTCTCTAAATTCTTATTGGGCTAGACTGGGCCACTTGAAGTTCTGAAATGCTGTTTACTACAAATCCAGGAAACTGCTGATTGTCTATATATCTCACCCTCTTCTAGAAAAATAGAACGGGCTTTTGGGATCCATGATTCTATGATGATATTGCAACACTTAGTAGAATGCAGGTGAATGGAAGGACAGCAATGAGACTCGTGGCTGGGGAGAGGGTAGGAACCCCCCCCCCGGCATCTTGGTTCCTGAGTGAGAAAATCCAAAGGAACCCTCCATGGTAGCATAAGTATAACTGTGAACTGAACAGTTGACAGCTGGCTGTAAAAGTGCTGTTTTTAATGGTATCCTGATGCCTGCTCCTTGAAATGAGCTCTCTCTCCCCTGTCTAGTAGTACAGTTGCCTTTGCTGGTGGTGGTGGTGGTGAGAACGGGAGGGAAATGATGTGATGCTTCAGGTGGTATCAGGTTAAGTAATTTATCCAGAACATTCATTGTCCGCTTCTGAACTCCATTTGCATGCCTCTAGTCAGGGGCTCCATTGTATGGGCTGATCATGGGGAAAATGGTACTAAAAGAAGGTGATCAGAAGGAAGAGGGATGGCTGACAAGGAAGGCCATGGCCTCTTCTACCTCAGGTACCTCATCCACCCCCTGCCATCCTGCTCAGTACCTGATAGTTTTGATAGCTCTCCCAGTGCTTTGCCTTCCTGAGGAGCCCTAACCTGAATTCTAGGACGTCAGGATTATGTACATTTCTCTGCTTAGCAAGCTTGCATGGTGCATCGCAGCCAATATTTTAGTGAGGTGGCTGTACTTTAGCCATCACACCGTGGGCAGAACAGGAAGGAGTGATTCCCCCACATAGTACTGCCAGTTGCTCAATGCTGAGCACTAAACATTAGATTAGATTTTTCACAGCAGATAAAACCAAGAGTTCAGTGACACTTTTGTTGTTCAGTCGTACAGTCGAGTCCGACTCTTCGCGACCCCGTGGACCACATCATGCCAGGCCCTCCTGTCTTCCGTCGTGCTCCGGAGTTTGCTTAATTTCATGTTCATTGCCTCAATAACACTGTCTAACCATCTCATCCTTTGCAGTCCCCATCTTCTTTGACCTTCAATAGACACTTTAAAGACTAGCAACATTTGTTCTAACATACGCTTTCATAGGAGATTTGGTATTTCAGCATTTAGGTTGGAATAAATTCTGTTAATGTTTAAATTGCCATTCCTGCTTTATTCTGTTTCTATAGCCTAACATCTGGGATTATTTTCATAACAGGAGAACTACCCATGACCACCCACCACATGGAGACTCTGGGTCATTTCAAGATCACTGTCTGGGAGGAAGAAAACTTCCAGGGGAAGCGCTGCGAGTTTGTGATGGAATGTTCCAGCATCATGGAACGAGGCTTCCGCAAGATCCGCTCCATCAAGGTGGAAAGTGGCCCGTAAGTGCCTCCAGCCAACTATAGGTATCCTGGGCTGCCCCGTGACAAGTCATTTATTGTCCCTTGGTCCCCGTCTGCAGCCCCCTGGAATGCTCCCTCCCCCCATACTCTGAATTCAGCCCCAACCAAGGCTTTGTCATGTTGGGGAGGGGGTGTCTCTGGGCTGTTGTTACATCTTTTCTTCCAGGGCTGCTGCTGTCGGCCTACCTGTGTCTCAAAAAGAGAATAGGAAAATATTAGCATGGCAAAACCAGAATTGTCATGCATACAAACAGAGCCCTTGCCTGGCAAAGACGTTCTAATTCATTCTGATACTGCCAGTCAGGAGAGCACTGGGGCAGTGGGACTGGCGTTACTTCTGGGAGCCTGGTTCACATGACAGTCTTTCCTGACGCTGCTGCAATCCTTTGCCTGTTGCCTAGTCCTTCCATGTCTCCTAGTCACCAGGCTACCTTAAGCATAGAAGAATACAGTAGCATTTTTTAATGTATGTTTTTTATGTCTGATTCCAGTAATTTTGAATTAGTTGGTAATATAGTAGTTAGAGTTACAGCCAAAGATTGAAAGTCAGCAGATGCATTTGATAGGAGACCTTAGCTGTGCATCTCCACAGGAGAGACAAAGTATATTCATTTAACATAGCAAAAGCGACTAATTCATTAAAGCTTTAGTGGTTTGATCAGGGGGCATGTTAACAGGGTCCTGAACCAGGATACATTTTTTGTGATGAAACACATTCAAGACAACACTACCTCATGCCAGCTTCACTTGAATCGAAAGGCACCTGTGTTGAGGTTATGGGAAAATGCAGATAAATTAGAGCAGGCCAGTGTTAGCGGTAGTGGTTAGAGTCTCAGACTCCAGAGTTCAGATCCCTGCCTAGTCACAAACTTTACTTTGTCGGGTGACTTTGAGCCAGTCATTACTTCTCAGTCTAACCTACCTTATAGGGTTGTTTTGGGTGTGGAAAATTACAAATAATATTTAAATAGAACAAATTAATCAATTGAATTTAAATCCATGAATTGTTTTGACAACTTTAATTATTTGATTGATGGAGTTTTAGATGTTTCCAGGAGCATATAACCCACACACCTTTTGTAAGAATATGAGATTTATGACTTAAATATTTGAATAATATCTTTATAGACTGGGAGGTCTCTGTATTTTTTAAATAAACAGTCAGTTTAAAAAGGAGTTGCAGAGAAGAGAGATTTTCACCACATACGGCTTTTCCTGTCAGAGAACTGCAGCAAAGGGAAATGGTGCCTAGTGGAATTGTTCTTTCTGTTTAGCTCTTGAAGATACTGATACATCTGGAAGGTACAGTAAGTACCTCTTCTTTAAGCAAAACATGCAGAGTTGGCTTAAAAAGAAACTTGTTGGTGGATTCAACTATTAACACTTGGGTTCCAGTTCACTTCTGGCTGCTGATCCCTCTCCCAAGGCCTAGGCCACCTTGATGGTGCTGAGGAGTGACATGCATCATATCCTGAGCATTCCTGAGGGAGACAGCCTGTTGAAAAGTTGGTTAAAGGGGGGGGGAGATTATAATCTGGAGAATCCACACCAAGAAACTACGACATTAGTGATGGGATAGGTAGTGAGGAGCTCTGCTTGGGGTCTTGCCTGTCTTCCGCCAGCCATACCGGGGGTTGTTGTTGTTGCAGAATTTGATTTGCATTTCAGAACTTGCAGCTTCCAGAGCTCATTGCCTTCCTCCTCTCCTCCCCTCTCCCACCACCCGATTCTCCTGCAGCTGGGTGGGATTTGAATATCCTGAATACCAAGGACAGCAGTTCATCTTGGAGAAAGGGGACTACCCCCGTTGGGAGGCCTGGAGTGGAAACAGCGCTTACCGGACTGAACACCTGCTCTCTTTCCGAGCTATCAAGTGTGCTGTGAGTTCAGTGAGCTTTCCCTACCCCTTAAACACACCTGAATGAGGCTTTCTGGATTCTCCTTCCAATCGGAAAGGATGACCTCCCCTGATCTACTTCCAGTGATCTTCCAGAGAGCAGGGAGTAAAGTGAACCAAAAGGGTTTTCAGACAAATGGAGCCCCAAATGGTGAGGGCCAATGGACAGACACCATCCTACACTGATCAAACAGCCAGCCTTTGGAAAACATTGTCCTAATAAAAGCCACCTCTGGAATATATTAGTTTCATTTACTTATCATAAACTATATGGAAGCATGACAGGAAACCTGCCAAGGACAAAGGAAGTTAAAATGAAATTGCTGGAGGGAGTGAAGTTAGCTACACAAAAATGAAATTAACAGGGTCCCTGACAAGTTGCCATCCTACAGATGCAAAATAGGTGATGCCTTTTACTGGGAAAATTGCAGTTCGAATGGTAGTAAACAAGCCTTTGAAGTACACAGAGTGCGTAATCAGAACTCTGTAGGCTGTTGAAAAATTCTGTTAAGTGAATACCCTGCGCAGAAGTTATGGCCATTGGTCTGTCAGACCTATAGCAGGGGGCGAACTACTTGTTCTGGACTGGAGGGAAAGAATGTAACTGGAAGGGCCAGGGGGAGGAAGGCATCAGAGAGGAGTTTAAAGGTGGTTTCTGACATCATCAAGGAGTTTAAAGGTGGTTATGACTTGACCAATCTGAGGAGGCAGGCAGTTAACTATATAGTGGGAAAGAAAAAGACAAATGCAATTACTGCCCCATTCAGTCTAGTGACCTCCTGTGAAGGGGATTGGCTTCAAAAAACAGAGCAAATGCTTTGCATGTTTGTAGGTACCTCAGTGGTAGAGCATCTACTTTGCCTGCAGGAGGTCCCAGGTTCAGTCACCAGCATCTCCAGTTAAAAGCATCAGACAAGATGTGTTCTCTGCTTGAGACCCTGGAGGACCCTTGTCAGCCAGAGTAGAAGCCAAGGGGCCATGTGTCAGTGGTAGAGCATCTGTTTTGCATACAGAAGATCCCAGGCTATATTTCCAATTAAAAGGGTCAAGTAATATGTGATGCAAAAGTCCTCTGCTGGAGACTCTGGACAGCTGCTGCCAGTCAGGGTAGACAATACTGACCTAGGTAGACCACTATTCTGACTCAAGGTAAGGAAGTTTCCTGCACTCATGTAAGTTAGAACTGCTGGGTTCAGATTTAGGCTTGCCAACTGCCTGGAGAAAATAAATGTCCTGTCCCTTTAATAGAGGCTTAATAGGATGTTATTTTCCTGATGATGCTATTTACCTTCCTGCCATGGAAAGCTTCAGCTACCCATTTTCACACATTAAGCCTCTATTAAAGGGACAGGACATTTTTCTCCAGGCTTGTTGTCAACCCCTTGCAGAGAACTCCTGTAATTTTAAAGAGTGAAATGGAAGTAGAAATGAAATTTGAGTTCTCCCCCATCATCTGCAGTGACAGGAGAATTTTCCCCTCAAGATAACTCTGAAAGGTGCAGGATCCCTTTTGGGTTCTGAACTGGCCATCCTAACCCAAACAATGGAGGCAGTAGAACTACCCAGTTAGAAACTAATGCTGCACTGTCTCCCAGTCCCACCAGCTTGTGACTGAAGCGGGAAAAGAGTATGATGGAAGGGAATGGAGAGCTTGGTTCCTCCTGTGCAAGGGCTGTCCATTAGGGCACAAATCAGAAGTCTCTGCCTACCTGAGCCACTGGAGAGCATCTCCAGGTCAAAAAGCCACAAGGCTAAACTAGATTGATTTGGTACACAGACCCACAGAAATGGGAATGCCTATTATGTGGTGCATTTTGACCACCTCCTGAAAACTGAGATTATACAGAGCTCAAATTACACTGCATATGTGGAACCTTTTGGAGACATGAATGCAGAGTGGGTAGCTTTTTCAGGAATTATGCATCCATCTTAGCCCAGCCTTGGAGAGATAAGGGAGACAGTTAGGTAAGGTTTCCTCCTGGCCTTTGGAAGATGGGAGAACCTCAATAGAAGATGCAAAGAAAGCAATTTATAAATCTGCATATATTAAAAAGATGTCGGATGCAAATCAATAAGCAATGCAAGGGAGTGTTTATTGGGGGGAGAAAAGTGTTTTATTCATTGACAGGAGAGTCCAGGGCCAGTGAGGTGTGGGGAAGGGGACAACAAGAAGGAAGGGAGCAGCATGTGACAGTCAATCTGGACATCATCTATCACACCCTTTGCAAAGAGGCTATAACTGGTGGGGCATATCGCTCCATCTCAGGAGCGGCTGCTTCTGTTTCTCACCAGGGTTGAAAATCTCTGCACGTCCCCAGCTCTAGGCTTTAATAACAAGCAGTCAGATTACGCCCGCACTTTAATAAAGGGGTGTGAGATACCATCTCGTTTCTGGCTGGCGGGATGGCTTGGCGGAACGCAGGCTGCAGGAATGGGTGATAGGAGGGAGGGAGGGAGAGGCAGCTGTGCCCAGTTTCAGATGTAAGTTGAACAATGTAACCCTTTCAGTCCAGGAATAATAGCAGTCTACAAATCCAGATCCCTTGGAAAGGTGGGAGGACTCTTCTTTTATGGTCATCGAATTCCAAGCTTCCTCCCCACCCCCACTTTCTTGGGGCCACAGGCACCTGAAAGCACATGTGGAGGAATTAGACATCCTCCACCCCAAGCATTTGGCGGGTGCATGAGAGAATGAAGGCCCCTAAGGAAAGTCCAGTGGTAGTATCCTTAAGCCAGATGCCAGAATGACTGGGTGGCCTCATGCTCCAACAATAATCTAGAGGCAAAGGATTCCGGGGTGGAAAGGGGGAAAGGGTATGGGAGTCTGTGAGAGCAGGAGACCTTTGGATGGCTAAGAGGGTGGAGGGAGTGAAAATGCAAAGACTGCAGGCAAGGCTACAGTGCGGGCGGTGGGCAGGGGAAAAATGGTAAGCAAGGCCAGAATGGGTGAATAACACAGCTGGGGGGGGATTTTGATTGGTGCAGATTGTTGTGAAGGAAAACCGTACTTGCTAAAACTTGCTCTTCTGTTTACATACTTCATTTGTGGTCTGCCTTTTTCACTGGCATGCAAGGTAGATTGCAAAATGTAGAAATGAAATTGATCAAGACAGCATGAAATACCCAATTAACAATGCAGTAGGACTAGGATTACAGAGCTGCAAAGCAATACAAACCAACAAATGAGAAAGAAACCTGTAAGGCACGACATACCAAAATGTAGAAAGTGGGTTGCAAAGGTAGAAGATAATGCAGTAAAAGCAAGTCCTGTCCTTTGCACATAGCAATAACAAGTACTTCTGCTAACTGGGCAGTGAAACAGCCAAGGGAAGCTAACAAGAGCCAATGGAAAAGGAGAGCTGAACGAGGAGAAGAGAGGAAGTGGAGCTCTCCAGTGTTAAGGGGCCAGCGCTCATTCTCTCTGCTTTGCTTCCTTGGGACTTTAAATGTCTGGCCATCCATCTCTTCTCCTTAAATGGGGACTCTGTCCACCTTAACAGGAGTTTACTGACTCATTTGCTCATCCTACTGTCTATTCTTGATGGCTAAGATCATAACGAAGGGACATTCTGAGGGCACTCTGAGAAAGGCATTCCCTCTGTCATGTGGAATCGTATTTTAGGCATAGAGGAAATGGACCACTCTAAATATCAAAGGATGGGAATAGGCAGTGGCAACCATTCTGCAGCTCTGCTTATGAACTTCTAGATCAGGGGTGTTTAACCCCTGTGGGCACTTTTAGAGTTTTGAAAATGGGTTGTGGGTGCAATAACAAAATGGCTGCTATGGGGTTCGGAGCCAATCAAAAAACATGGGGAAGCTTCGCAAAATGTTGGCAAGTTCCAAGTCAAGTGTCCTCCTATAACAGAGGCAGCTGTCTCCCAACGCGTGCTCCATGCAGGCACGAAAGGGATATGTTCTTCTAAGGTACCTCCTATCCCAGTGAAGTGCAGGAATGCCAGGAATGCCTATTTGCTTTGGGGAAGAAATACTTTATAAAGAAGCAAGTGGGCACCATGTTGGAGATCAGTGTTCTAGAGCAGGGGTGGGCAAACTTGCTCAACGTAAGAGCCACATAGAATAAATTTCAGATGGTTGAGAGCCGCAAGACATGAACAAATATTACGTGCACATTTTTATTTAGAAAATATGCAGATTTGCTTTTTATTACCATTAAATGAGACTGCCAACCCCCCCAAGATATTGATAATGATATTTATTTGTCTAAGAGAGAGAGAAAGAGGGGAGGTGGAAAGAAAGAATGAAAGAGGTGGAAAGAAAGAGAGAGAAACAAAGAAAGCAAATAGATAGGAGGGACGGGGGAGGGAGAGAGGAAGGGATCAAATGCATGCCTCCCTTCTCTTCCCCAGCTGCCCTGCTGGGAGCCACACAATATGTGTGAAAGAGCCGCATGTGGCTCCCGAGCCGCAGTTTGCCCACCCCTGTTCTAGAGGCATCTGGCTGGTTGCTGTGAGAATGTCTGATTTTAAAAAATGGTCTGACTCAGTGAGGCAAATCTTGTGTTGTGATATTCTAAACTAAAGGATAACTCTTTCAAATATGGGGCATCTCTTAAATAAGGGGGGGGGAGACCAAAGAAACACAAATCAAAGTGACCCCTGCCACTCCATGCATCACACTAAGCTGAGTGGGAAAACAGACAGGATAGGTAGCCAGTAATTTATACTACGCAAGTTGGAAGATGATCCTTCCTCCCTTGCCCTATGAATGCAGATGCATTAACATCTTAGAATGTAAGGAGAGATTAGATGTACAGTGAGATGGGATCAAGATACAGGGGTGGGGGACTGAGAGGAAGAGGGGGGGAAGTTTAATTGTAAGTGGAGCATGAATGAATTTTGCTTATGTTGACATTCACTCCCTGATTCACTCTCCGCTTCACCCCACTTTGCAGAACCACAGCGACAGCAAAGTGACCCTGTATGAGGGCGAGAACTTCCAAGGACGCAAGTTTGAGCTCAGCGATGACTACCCATCCCTGCAGGCCATGGGCTGGAGCACCAAGGAAGTGGGCTCCATCAAGGTCCTCTCTGGAGCGTAAGTGAAACTTTCTGGGCTGGAGCTCAGTTGGGAAGGCTTTTGGGTTTTGTGGTGAGACTTTCCCATTCCTCACTCTTACCTGTCCAAGGGCACCAATGAGCACTGTTGGCTGAATTGTGAGAAACCATGAATGGCCTGAACTGCCATTATTAATTAAATTAAATAGTGTCACCAACATGTATGGTCCTTCAGAGAATACAAAACCCAAAAGGTTGCCCGAAGTCAGGGGAAATAGGAGAGGCAAAGGAAGGCTATGTACAGGTGGGGTGAGCTTTCAAAGAAGAGAAAGTTGTTCAACGCATAAATGTCCAGAAAGGAAGTCTCAACTCAATAGGAAGAAAGGGAGAAAAAGACAAGAAACTGTCCACTGGCTGAGGGTATTTTGGGCTGAAAAAGTGGAAAAAATCATGGCTAATTTGGGGAACTGGAAGAACAGAGGCCCCGGTCACACAAAGAATTTTTCGTGCGGAAGGCACAAATGTTAGGCGCATTTTCAGGGCGCGATTATACTGCAATATCTGGGAAGCATAGTGCTCCCGTGGGCAACCTGTGGCATCCCACCAAAGATGCAGAGTTAAAAAATACTGTGGGAAGTGTACAAGCCCCTGGTTTCTCTGTGCCGCAGCCCATCTGAGGTTTGGCACTCTGAATATAGATTCAGTAGTCACGGTGCTTTGGACAGAATGGAGGGCTGGGACTACCTGCTTTGCCAATGCTCTGCTTTGTTGCCTTAGGTGGGTGGCATACCAGTATCCAGGCTACCGGGGCTACCAGTACATTCTGGAGCGGGACAGACAGAGCGGAGAATACAGGAAATACAGTGACTACAGCACCCAAGCCCACACCAACCAGATCCAGTCCATCCGCCGTGTCCAGCACTGAGCCAGGTCTCAGCAGCAAGATGTCTGACCCTCCCGCACATCTCCATCCCCCCACATGCCTGCCTCTGTGCCCGAGGGTCCACCGAACAGTAGAGCTATACCTAGTAGCCAATAAAGGCACTCACCAAACCCTGCTTTCTCTTCTGGTCATCTGTCAGTGCAAACCTCTGTGTTTGGGGTTGCCGGTTGGGGAATGGTTGGCTTGTCGGTCAGCACAGAGTCCAAAGAAGCCAGGCAGAGTTCATCATCGAATGTTGCCTTCGATGAGAATTACAGGCAACTGAAGGCACTCCCATTGGTCCAGGCTTACTGAGGGGGTTGTCCAGGAGAATAAAGCCTTGGTTTGCTTGGGTGGTTTTGACCAGGGCCAGCCCAAACGTATGGGTGAAACAGGTGGTCACCCAGGACCTCAGGCTTTAAAGGGCATCCAATTAAATGGAAGATATTTTCATTTCTGCATTTTGTACCATTATCCCCAGACTCCTTGTGTTTCTCTATATCGAATGTGGGGGTGGGGGGAGACACCAAAGCCATAGTTTGTGCAAGATAACAAAATTTCCTGGGCCGGTCCTGGTTTCAACAGCATTTTGATGTGTGGGAATCAGCAGGATAAGCTTCTCACAGCATTACTGCCTGCTGCTGTCTGCACATTTCACTGCAGTTAAATGCACACTTACTGCGGCCTGCTGAAAGGTTAGCCACCCTTGCTGGTAACATCTGTGTGCAGGCCTCCTTCTGCGGGTGGCAGTCTTTCTCATATTAAATGTCCCATAACCAATGAAATACAAAGGATACTATAAAAAAGAAGCTGGAAGATCTGGGTCCATATGGATCATATAATGAGGTCAACGTGTGCAACAAGTTTAATTATCACTGCTACTTGCACCAAAATGTGCCTGCTTAGCCATCTAAGGCAGTCCCTCTCAAAGTTGCCCCTTCCCCAGCAGCCTGGCTCGTTCTTGTGCATTAAAAAGCAGCTTGACCTGGGGGTGGTGAGGCTCTTCAGTTGGTAACACCTGTGCATCTAGCAGCTGTTTAAGGGTGCAGCTTACAAAGGTTGGTTGACCAGCTGGTAACTATTCATGAAAACCCGAACTTGGAAATATGTGAAAGATTCAAACTGAAATAGGCTTACAAAGCTCTGATCTGGGAAGAATGAACAAAACCACTGTCAGGCTGAGCTGCCTTATATTTTTGCAGGTGATTATGACACCTTGCTGTGCCACAGTGTGATTGCCAAGGCTGAAGCAGATTCTTGGGGATTATAGATACTGTGGTCCCAAGCAGCCCTCCTCATGCTCAATAGGACTTATGTCTGAGTAACCACGCTTAGGATTGTGCTGAAAACCCTGAAATGAGAAGTACTAGGAGGACACAAGCCTTCCTGAAGGGCCTTATCCCTTATGCTAGATTTGTGGGAACATTAGAGTTACTTGGTCTGTGGGAAGATATTCTGAAGATATTCATGGGTACTTTTAGCTGCTTCTTTCATTTGAGCCAGATCTAAGTCAACCAGTTTGTAAAAGAATTTAGGGGGATCTTGAACTGGCAACCCTGGAGTTAGTGGCAATTTCTTTTTGCTTCCAAGCATGTTCAAACGCTCGTTCTCGGGAACAAATTGAGACGCCATAGATTCCAGCAGCTAGCTTAGCCATGTGGATTAATAATAAATGTGTTTGAAATGCCACAGCAGTTCTTTTCAATTGTGCAACAAAGTAAAATCAATAGAAACTCTGGCCTGGCCTCTGGTGGAAAGATCTTGGAAGACAAGGGAAGTGTGTGTGTGTGTGTGTTCCCTCCTCCCTCAATATCCTTCATGGTGTGACTTTGACATGACACTTGCATAGCTATGCCTGTGACTTGGTCGGAGCCCCTCCCTTCAGGGAAAACTTGCCAGACTCCGCCTTCCAAGATCAGCCACACAGACACACCTGCCCAGAAATCCAACAGGAAGCATTTTTCATTTGCAATGGGCAACCTCATTCTGGAGGGGATGGGGAAATGCAAACAGTCATACCCAAGAAACAGGCAGATCCCATTCCCAGTCATTCACTAAATCAGCTTCCTCAGCCACGGGCCCAGTCTACATTAATCTTTCCCACCCACATGGAGCAGGTGAAGGGAGATACATTAATTCCCACCAATACCTGCAATGCATTAATTTTCATTAATGGAAGCTTTAAAAGTGGCACAAGTAATATGAAGTTTCAATATTTGCCCCTCAGAATAAATCTCTTGAGCGGCATCCCATATTTTCCTCCACGTGCATCCGTGTGCTCTACTCACAATTATCCTGAAATGCAATTCTGTTTTTCTTTTCAAGATTTTATGCTGCTCTTCAATAAAAGAGTTGGCAAAATGATTTGCAAAAATTAAAACCAAGCAGGGTGTTATGTATTGGGATTGAATCATCCCTGATTGTATCACCCTAGAGACTGGCTGATTGAATCACCCTGATTGTATCACCCTAGAGACCGGCTGAGCTTGGAACACAAGAACAATAGCCAACCAGGATTCTGGAATAAACCAATCAAGTAGTAATGTTTTGTAAACAGCCTATCACAGGGAGTGTGTCTGCTTGTGTGTGTGAGGTATGATGTTTTGCATGCATATAAGCAGGGCTCTGGCCCTGCTAGGGTTGTCTTAGAGTTAAGCTGAAATCCCTGATAAACTATGAGCTGATCACTATACGCGTCTCAAACCCAGTATATTTCACAGAGCCTTCTCACCCAGTGGGGAAGGTCATATAGGAGCCATTTTTGTGTGAGCATATCTCTCAATAGCTAGAATCCAATAGCATCTTAGAGACCAACAGGATTTGGGGGGATATAAGATTTTGAGAGTCAGCTCTGGCAAAGGGAGTGCTGAATCTTGAAAGCTTATATCCCCCAAGATCTTGTTGGGCTTTAAAGTGCTACTGGATTTGAATCCAGCCAGTTGCTAGAGCCTGGGGCAAGGCAAGTGTTGCACCCCCTACCCTGCTAGTGGGTCCCTACATGACTACAGTAAAAGGAAGCGCAGGCTATCCCGGCTCTCACATTCAGACCAAATACGCGAGGTGCTCACTTCTCAGGAGCTGGGCAGCTAGTGCTTCGCCTTGCACATCTGCACAGGGGTGCCTCAGCAACTGAGCTCTTCCTCAGCTTCCCTTCCTCCCAGGCTGTGAGCCATCCAGCCAAGGGCTCAGTCCCCCCGTGAGAAGCGTGCTCGGGGGCTGCTGCCCAGTGAGGTGCCACAGGACCCTTAGTCTCACTGAGTAGGTATTTACACCACCTTCCCTCTCGGATGGAGAGTTAGTTCAGCGTGAAAGGGGTGGCAGCACGCCTGGCGCTGAGAGCCCTCCTCTGCCTGGCCACTCTGGGCAGCCCGGTGACAGAGGAAGAACTGGTGGTGCCTGTGAGGCTGGACTCCGTTGGGCAGCAGCCGGCTGGGGAGTGGCTCTGCCGCCTAAAGGCCCTTGGCCAGCGCTTCGGCTTGGGACTGCAACCCAATAGCAGCTTTTTGGTGCTGGACTTGATGCTACAGTATGTGGGCAGCCGCCCCCCCAATGGGGGAGGAGGCAGAGGCACCCAAGCAGCCCGGAGTCGCAGCTGACCTGTCTACTTGCTTTGTCATGTTGAAAAACTGGGTTGAATGTTTGAACATAGGGAGATTTCCTGTGTGAGAGTGGGAGGGTGTGCTATTTTTTAATTTATTATTACTATTTTATCCCCCCCCTTGGAAATATTGCACCCCTAAGAATCTTGCACCCAGGGCAACTGCCCCTGTGGCCCCCCCCCACACTACGCCACTGAATCCAGCTGTTCTGCTACAGACCAACACGACTACCCTCTGGAAACATCTCCTCTGAGCAGGCCCGCCACAAAGCTCCCATGGCTTATTTGGTCTTTTAGACGGAACAGACATTTTCGAGAAGGCAGTCCTCCTGTTGCTTCAGACCACATAAATGTTCCTGAGGAACATCTAGATTTCATGGCCACCTGACAAGTTCTATACAACATTATACACTGTTCACATAGGATATGCATGGTCATCGTGGCCCTGGGCCAAAATCAGAAAGAGGTGTCCATTACACCATTACAGTTAGTCTGAGGCATATTTTAAAAAATAATCTCAGCAACTGCTGCTAAAAAGCACTTATTTGTTGCCATTTTAATTTCAATAGACCTGCTATGATTCAAGAGTGAGCCTTGGAACCTGTTGCATCTTTCTATTCATACAAAGTCTGAAATGTTGTGCCCTTGGTAATGGCTGCAAGCACACTCACAGCCTCCTATTGGTCTTAAAGTCACACTTATCTCTGACAAAGGGCAAGTTCCCGTGTACACCACGGCAAAAGTCTCTGAAAACCTGGGTTCAATTGGGATATAAACAGGGTTTCTTTATTCATATGGCAGTCCTAAGAATTACTGGCCACTCTGCATCTAGTATTTTGGCTTTAGGGAGCAGTTGCATTGGCTAGCAATCTGGTGGCTCAAATATCCTGGATGTATTTATTAATTACTGGGTGAGATCCCAAACTACAGTGGCATGTGTATGAATGCCAAGGCTATGTAATTGGAATCACTCACATGGAATTTTTCCACCTGATAGTTGCTTGGCCAGAGGGGAGAGAAAGGGTTACGTAGGAAAGACATGTAAAAATATAACAAAATGGGGCTTTACCCAAGCAAGGCAAACAAAACTCTCCAACAGGGAAAGGAGAAAATTAGGTTCTCTTTCCTACTCTCAGAAAGAACAAAACAAAATACAAAACACAATTTCAGGTAGTTCTGCCACCAGGCCCCATATTAATCAGTTCCCAACAGCTCA
Source organism: Gekko gecko (assembly GCA_029375565.1). Lineage (NCBI taxonomy): Eukaryota > Metazoa > Chordata > Lepidosauria > Squamata > Gekkonidae > Gekko > Gekko gecko. Next base: position 85,301,576 of record JAPDNY010000003.1, read on the forward strand.
GGAGAACAGGGCCAAAAGCTCCTGTCTGGTTCTGGAACTTACATAGCAAAACACACAGCTGCAGAATAAAGCTGCAGTTCAAAAGTCAAAAATAAACAAAAGCTTTCTAGTAGTTGTGGTCAAAGAAGGTCTAGGCAAACAGGATTTAGGCTTTGAGACCTGCTAACACAAAACACACGAAAGTATCAAAGTAAAATATACTTTAGTTTATTTAGGTGCAAGAAACACAAGACAGACTGTGGAGGTAAAATAATAAAGCTTAGTTTACCCAGCCTAACTGAAACATGAGGCAATAATTCAGCATTACCTCTCCCAAAGACAGAGTTGCAGTTTGTCAGCATACATAGTAGTCATCTCTTAGCCCATCCAGGCACAAGCAAACTGGAATACCATAGCTGGGGTTCTGAACTACTGGACCATACCAGACTCAGCAGTCACAGACCCAGGACATCATAATGGAATCAGAGTTAAACTTATAGGAAAAACTGGTCTCTCATCAGGTTGGCCTTACCCAATGAGGGTCCAGAAAAGTGATGTCAACCTTGCAGGTTGCCAGGCAGACAATATCGCATAATATTCATGATAGTCCATAATACCCAAACAGGGAGTGGGGAATCGAAAGTTATCTGCAGCATAACCTCCGGTCCGCCTCCATGCAGGTGTTCATCGGTTGGAATGTGTCTAATGGTTAGCACCCAGACCTTTCTTATTGCCACAGCTGTAGGCAATTCTTCAAGGTCACTAAGTGCTTCTCAGAGTTATCTGTTTCTAGGGGGAGATTCACTCATTTGTCACTAAGGAAAGTTTTATTATAGGCTCCATACCAAGCCTGAACCATAGGTTAGACAAACAATTGCAATTAAGAAAGCATTGTCTTTACACATGTCCCATGTGGAGTTCCAGTATTGCCATCATATATCTAATTTCAAGCTCAAACATCTGCACAATGGAGCCAGGGACAGGCAAGGAAGATCTCTCTACCAGTCTGAAGGAGGTCCCCAGGTTTGCAGAAAAAAATTAAATCTTAGAAAAACCCATAAAACATTACAGGATTAAAACTCTCCAAAATTACAGAAAAAATACCTGTAGCTTTAAGAAAATAATGCCCACCAAGACTACATAATGAGAACTTAGGACCATCTTGGGAGTTGCTAGGCACCTGTGACCAATGCTCCCTCTAAGCTGTGGAGTTGTGTGAGCAAAAATTCTACTTTGTGAGCTACCACCATTAAAGTTGTGAGTGAACAATTTGGCTACTGCATAAATTAGTTTGCTCTGAAGCCCTCCTTCCTGAGCTAAGACAAAAATCTGTGAGCTGGAGGCTAAAAAACTGTGAGCTAGCTCACACTAACTCAGCTTAGAGGAAACACTGCCTGCAACCATTGCAAAACTTGGCCCTGGTGATGGTGGCCACCATGCAACTTTTCGGAAGCTGTGGAAGAAGGGAATCCTGAAAACAGGGCAGATAAAGGTAAGTTGACTGGTGAGTGGGAAGGAAAGAAGAAAGCAGAAAAGGGGGAGAGGCTGTGGGGGCTGCCAGGGGAGGGAAAGAGGAAACAGTGGGGTGGAGATACAGGGAAAATTAGATGACCCCCACAAGTCCATGTGGTTGTATATACCTGCTTGTGTATACCTAATGCACATACATGTGGGTTAGTGTATCTGGCCAAGCAAAGTCCCAATTTAACCTCTGTGTTCTCATAGTGCTGTTCTGTCAATCATCACTGAACATATAGAAAGAATGGGTGAGGCTCACTTATTTTGTAATCTAACTGGAAAATATGGAACACTTGAAGGACATTGTTCCACTATTTTCTCTCCCAAGAAAGCCCGGAATATTTATATTTCCCAAGCACTTATCTACAAATATGACTTATCAGTATATTATTAATAATGAATGTCTCAGACTCATCACTTGAATAATTTGTGTAATGCTTTGGAGCATTTAAAGACATAGGCACCACCTCTGGGCAAGGTCTTGGTAATCAGTCCTGCATAAAGACCACGGTCCAGGGAAGTGCATGCCTGAATCCTGAAAACATACATTATGTCTCTTGTACAATTATTTTCAGGCCTTACTGCATATTGTTCCTGAGCCCAAAGGAGAGAGCAAAATTTAGTGCTAAAAATCCAGTAAGTACTATATATAAAACATCCAAATTATTTAAATGTAATCATACTGTTTCCATTGTTATCTATGGCACTTTACAATGTTGGGTAGATCGTGTCCTGTATAACGAAACAAGCAAAACAAATGAGTACTTCATTTTTTCAGACACTTAATGTTTCTTCTCCTTATTTAATCTGCTCTCAGATTTAGCACACTATTAATTTTCCTTGTTCCTTCCCCCTATAGCTAAATGGCAAAGGATTGAGAGCCTCAATTCCTCATGGTGGAAAGTGTTGCCAAGTCACAGCTGACTTAGGGCAATCCCATGGGGTTTTCAAAGCAAGAGGTGTTCAGAGGTGGTTTGCCAGTGTCTGCCTCCAAGTCATGACCCTGGTACTCCTTGGAGGTCTCCCCATTCAAATTACAGCCAGGGCTGCCCCTTCTTAGCTTCCACGGTCTGATAAGATTGGGCTAGCCTGGACTGTCCAGGTCAGGGCAACTCGTCACTGCATCTCCTTGAAGTCAAGTTTTATTTATTACTCACCTTTTTCATTGGGAGTCAGGGAGGATTACAAAAAATAAAAAAGAATGCAATTAGGCTGCAAAAAAATCAATAAATAAAGCAATAGGACAAGGATTATAAAAAGTAGAAGACAATGTCATAAGATCAAGATAATACATACAATAAACAATGCAATAGACTGCAATCTTATTCCTTTATAAAAGCAGCTTCCTTGACCAAATGCAACTGTTTCCCCTGTATATTTATTTATTAACTAGGAAGAAGAAGAAGAAGAAGAAGAAGAAGAAGAAGAAGAAGAAGAAGAAGAAGAAGAAGAAGAAGAAGAAGAAGAGGAGGAGGAGGAGGAGGAGATTGGATTTATACTCCACCCTTCACTGCCCAAAGGTGTCTCAGAGCAGCTTACAAACTCCTTTCCCTTCCCCTCCCCACAACAGACACCCTGTGAGGTAGGTGGGGCTGAGAGAACTCTAACACAAACTGTCCTTGAGAGAACAGCTGTGCCAGAGCTTGTGACTGACCCAAGGTCACATCAGCAGGAGCAAGTGGAGGAGTGGGGAATCAAACCTGGTTCTCCCAGATAAGAGTCCGCGCACTTAACCACTACACCAAACTGGCCCATTATAGACACAATACAACGAGCTCTAGAAGGAAGGAAGGAAGGAAAGAGAGAGAGAAAGAACGAGGGAGGGGAAGAGGATGAAAGAGGGAGGGAAAGAATTCAAAGACATGGGGTGTAAGGAAGGGAGAAAGAGGGAGGGAGGAAAAGAATGCAAAGAGAGAGGGAAGAAGAGAAAGGGAGGAAGGAGGGAGAGAGGGTAGGAATGCAAAGATGTGGGGAGGAAGTAGGAGGTGAGGGGAAGAATGCAAAGAGAGAGTAAGGAAGGAAGGAAAGAAGAGAAAGGGGGAGGGAGGGATAGAAGGCAAAGGGGAGAAAGGGAAAGAAGGAGAGAGAGAAGAGCAAGAGCTGTGGGGAAGAGACAGAGGGAGGGAGAGCGAGGGAAGAGCGGCAGGCACAGGGTCCTCAGTAGGGCTTTCCCCGGCTGTTTGCCGCTGCAGGCGAGTGGGGAAAGGTGGCACGGGGTCCTCAATGGGCCTTTCCCCACCCGCCTGCTGTGGCGGGTGAGCAGGGAAAGGTGGCATGGGGTCCTCAGTGGGCCTTTCCCCACACTTATCAGCCATGGTGGGCGAGGGGGGAAAGGTGGTACGGGGTCCTCAGTGGGACTTTCCCCACCCATCTGCCGTGGTGGGTGAGCAGGGAAAGGTGGTGCAGGGCCTCAGAAGGTGGGGGGAGATACCATGGGCCCTCTGGATCATTGGGCCTGGACGTCGGCCGAGAGGACACCAAGGGTGAGAGTGTGGGTGGCACTTTCCTCCTCTCGCAGCTCAGCTGGCTCCTGCCATGGCCGCGGATGAGTGTTGCGGCACCGCCATGGTCATCCATGGTGTTGCAAGCATCCTGGCCATGGGGCATCCATCATCTTTGGCAGCTGTATGTGAACTGAGCACAACAGCCTGGCTGCCAGCTGTGTGGGCAGGACTGAGGCCACGGGGTCACCCAGCAATTGGCAGAGGTTTGGAGTGGCAGGTCATGTGGCCAACTGATTTTGCCGTGCATAGAACCTTGCCAGACCACTACTCTTTTATATAATAGGGAAGGATTTCCTTCATTTATACCCCATCTTTCTCCCCGATAGGGACCTAAAGCAGTTCCCACTGTTCTCCACTCCTCCATTTTATCCTTTATAGAAATGCCATCCTGAACATTTGTTTTACACATTCTGTGGAATGACAGAAGTGTGGGAGCTTTTCTGACTTCCTCAGGCAGGGCATTCTACAAGGCGGGAACCTCAACAGAGAAAGCTCAGATATTGACAGCAGCTGATGTTAGCCATTTGCAGGGTGGCACCTTCAGAAGGCTTTGTTCAGATGAGTGAAGTGGTTGTGGCAGAGCATAGCAGGAGAGGCAGTCTGGCACATGTGAGGGTCCAAAGCCATGAAGGACTCTGTAGGAGACAACAGTTGTTTCAAGGGAATGTGGGATACCTTGAATAACACACAAGCTTGTTTTGCAGCAGCCACAGGGAAAACCCATGTGCATTGGAACTGGACAGTAAAATATTCTTGTTACATGCAGGAAGGAGAGCAGAGCACCCCTATTTATTGTAATAAATCAGGGAGCCCATTCACCATAGTGCCAAGGAGAGGCAAGATGGATGACTTTTAATACCTTGACCTGTGTGGGGGGAGGAACTAAAAACTAGGGGGGCATCTCATTGGGTAGATGTGTGCTCGGCAGGAACTGTGGGGATTCAGCCTCATTTCTGGATAGGACACACAGAACCCCTTCCAGCTGGGAGGCAAAGAGTTAAATGGTTTAGCCTTGCAAGCCAACAGGATGTCAGGCTCCTGGTCAAGCGACTCCCAGCAACACTCTCTTTGGCAGTGATTTGCTTATTGAGATATCAGCATGATTCAGGTTAGAACAGTACCGTGTCAGAACTGAGGTTTTTGTCAGTAACCTCTACAGATATAGACAATTCAAATGTAGGGCCCCCCATGTTCATCCAATCATTTCATTAAGCTGTTCCGCCTATGCCGTTAGCACCTACACCCAACTGTTAGTTCCCAGTCCCGTTAGCTAAGAAGCTAGCATAGAGCTTGCTTCAAGGTCGTCTTGGTGGAGAGGCTTGTCTTGGGAAGAGTTATGATAGCTGCTACAATGGTGCCACTCTCATACTCATGTACGCGCACACACACACCCCTCAGGAATTTTCCTTCCCCCCATAACTATGACAAACAAAACAAAGTTTGACAATCTGCCCCTCCCAAGCCCATTCACCCTCCCAGCTTGAGTGGGTGCTGCTTATGAAAAGTGTGCACTAATTTTGCAGCATTGATATGCTTAGCTTCCACCCATTCATTATGACACGGTTCAAAGTCCTTCCATTTAATAAAATAATACAGTTGACCCCATTTAATTTTAACTAATAAATTTTATTTTTCAACAATAATATACTCATACATTTAACTATACAAGTAACAGTAACATAAACAACAACAATAATGGTAACAAGAACATTAAAAAATAGAAAACTTATAGGATATATGTTATAGCTCACCATTAAATTTCAGTATACTAAAGTTAAGTAGTTAACATCAATACTAATAAAGTATGAAATCCATATATTTCTTAGGCAGTTTATATATATATTTTTAATTTGATGTAGCATAATCAAAAAAGGAGAACCATTTTTCAACAAAATCATTTTTCCTTGATGGTGTTTCCATTATAAGCAACTGAGTCGCTAATTTATCTGCAGCTGCTATATCCCACACTTTAGAGACCCATTGCTTGTTTGTTCAGTTTCCAATTCTGAGCTATCAGAAGTTTTGCTGCAGTTAGCAGTAAGGAGGCTAGTTCTGATTTTTGTTTTGTCAGTGATGAATCAGGCCAATAGTTGAGTAGAACTGAGTCCAGAGAATTAGGGAGGGTATGTCCTAGTATTTGAACAAGTATACATTCCACTTGAGCAAGTATACATTCCCCAAAATTAGCAATTCTGGGACAAGTCCACCAACAATGGATAAATGTTCCAGTTTTATCACAACCCTTCCAACAAGCAGGAGTAGATTTAAATTTACAGAAATAAAGATGTTCAGGAGTAAGGTACCAATGAACAAAAAGCTTAAAATTTTGGAGCTTCAGGTTCAAGAATTTAGTATTAAACAGATATGAAACCCATATATTAGACCACTGCCAATCTGTAAGTTCTGTTCCACAGTCTTTGTGCCAGGCAAGTTGGATAGAAGAAGTCTGTGACCAGAATTTATGATTAAGCTGTTTATATAAAATTGCAATAAGACCTTTTGATCCTGTTGTATTTTTTTGTAAGAATACTTCAAAATGAGTAAGTAGTTTATCTAACTGGGTAGATCTATTGAGTTCTTGGATTTTATGATGCAGTTGAAAGTAGTGCAGCCACGGTATTGTAATTCCTTATTTTCAACTCTAATTGCTGTTGGGTACATAAGTGTCCATTTATAAGTATATCACTGAGTCTAAATATTCCTTTCTTTCTCAAATTTAAAAAGGTATACTTATTTCTATCTGGAGGAAACCAGTACTGACCTAAGAATGCAGCTATAGGAGAAATCCCTGGAGCCAGTACATTTCTGTATTTGTCCCAAATTTGCAGGGTAAGTTTTAGAAAAGGGTTTGTTACATTTGAGCTTTGCCTGTTAGTAGGTATATTCCAGGTTGCTTCATGAAGGACATCTGGTAATAAATCTAATTTTTCTATTTGTACCCAAGATTTTGGGCATTCTGGTGTAGCATAATAGTAAATGAACTTTAGTTGAGATGCCACAAAGTATTTTTCTAGATCTGGAAGACCTAGGCCCCCCAATCTAGGAGGTTTAGTTAACAAAGAGTATTTTATTCTAGATTTTTTTCTTGGCCTGTATAATCTTTAGTAACATAGAACGCCAGTTCATAAAGTCCTTAGTGGTAAATGTGATAGGTAGGTTTTGGAACAACAAAAGAAACTTAGGCAGAAGTATAGACTTAAAGAGGTCTACTTTTTCCAACAATGTCAAATTTATTTTATGCCAATCTTCTAATGTTGAATTGAAAAGTGCATTAAGATGTTTATAATTGTAGATATATAAATCTGCCAAATTTAGAGGGATATTGATACTGAGGTATCTCCAATATTTTCCCACCCATTTAAAGGGAAAGGATTCTGATAGTTTCTCCTTATGACTGTGTGTAATGTATAAGGGATAGAGTTCTGATTTAGAGTAGTTTATTGAAAACCCTGAAACAAGACTAAAACTAGTAATTTGAAATACTAACCTTTTTAGTGAGACTTCAGGATTTGTGAGATAGAAAACTGCATCATCAGCAAAAAGGCTTATTTATAGTTTTCATTGTCAATCCTTATTCTGCTAATATATGGGTCATTTCTTATCACATAGGCTAGAGGTTCCAAAGAAAGTGCAAAGAGTAATGGGGAGAGGGGGCATCCCTGTCTAGTGCCTCTTTTTAGAACTAAATCATTAGATCTATAGTGATTGACACAAATCTGTGCAGAGGGATTCTTGTAAATGGCACCAATGGCTTGCATAAAGAGAGGTCCAAAACCCATATTGTGCATGTTCCAATAGGTATGAGGGTTCTACCCTGTCAAACGCTTTTTTCACATCCACTGACAAGATTATTGAGCTGATTTTTTTAGTCCTACAAAAGTTAATAACATTTAGCATTTTCCCGCTGTTGTCCATTATAGTTCTTCCTGGCATAAATCCAGTTTGATCATGATGGATATAATTTGTTATTATTTTATTTAATCTTGTGGCTAGAACAGAGGAAATGTTTTTGAAATCGTGGTTAAGTAAGAAATAGGTCTGTAAGAATTGGGATTCAGCTTGTCTTTAGTTTAGATTTACTTTACTTTAGTTAATTTAAGTTTAATAGCCCATAAATTTTTTCTTAGGAATTTAAAAGAACAGTAAGACAAAAATTTGCCACATCCACGTTGCAATTTTGGCAGAGGCCACTCAGAAGTAGTCTTAATCTTGCTGCTTCAGGAAAAGATAAATATTTCAATAGCCATTTCCTTAGGAATCTTTCTCTTGCTGTTGCATGTTTTGGACAGTAGAAGAAAACATGACATGGCGAGTCAAGTTCTATCAAAGGGCAGTCACAATAGCACTGGTCCAGAGGGGTCTTGAGAAAATGTCCCTTCATTTGGTGCTGCTGGAAACGCATTGCAGTGTGCAATCATGTATGACCGCCTCAATTTTGGAATGGTCAATATGTTTAAGTAAAAAGGCATGTCAAATTTGGTGCAGTATTTAATTCCTAGATGAAGTGGGGAGCATTTTCATCTAGCATCTGTTTGAAGAGCATCCAATCACTTTGGAGCAACTTTTCAATAACTAGCGTTTGTCTTCTTTTAGTTAAATTCACTATCTTCCGTAAGCCCAATTGGCTTGTTTTCACATCTACAGCATCATTCCATTTTGACCAGCAATGTTCATATTCTGTCAGTATGGTAAAGGTTAGAAGGCTTTCAGCATTTAACAGTCTATATCTGTAACGGACTATGATCCTCCAGATTAGAGTTGAGATTTTTGGGAGGCCTGTCTCGAGCCTTATGTCTGCAGAAGCGATGCATGGCAGTGAAGTTAATATTTTACAGAAGAAGGCTTGCTGTAGTTTTTCAAGTTGCTCTGTTGGGCCTAAGAACCAGATTTGGGAACCATATAGTATGCATGGTAGGATTAAGGTCTTATATGCTTTCAGGAGTGCTGGCACATATTGAGCTCCTTGGATGTAGAAAAAATCTCTTCAAGGCTAGTAAGGCTAAGTTGACTTTCTGTTTAAGATATTTAATGTGCTTGAACCATGATAAGTTTGACTAGAATACAATTCCTACATATCTGAATTCATTGTTGTAATTTGTACCTTCCAATTTTCCATCTTCTGTTTGATCTTCTTGTTGATTTTGTGATCACAGATTGGCAGTGGTCTAATATATGGGTTTCATATCTGTTTAATACTAAATTCTTGAACTTGAAGCTCCAAAATGTTAAGCTTTTTGCTAATTGGTACCTTACTCCTGAACATCTTTATTTCTGTAAATTTAAATCTACTCCTGCTTGTTGAAATAAAAACCACTACATCAGTACTTTCCTCAACCCCCTCTTCTTATCTCATGGAACTTCAAATTACATTGTCTCCAATGATTTTCCAGCAGGGTAAGTCTATTTCAAGTAGATTTTTCAAATTTTGCAGCGATCTTACCTCTTCCTATAGCGTGAGAGACATTTCTGTGGCATTTTCAGCTATCTTTGTTGTTTCTTTAAGTTCCTTTACCAGATCCATTAGTTTGGATTGTATATGTTGAAGAAGGTCTGCTACCAAGGTTGAAAGACATTTGAGTAAATCATCTCATAAATCTTGCAGATCTTCCTTGTTAGAGGTGGCGTGGCTTCAAGATTAGTTATCACTGCTGTTTCTTCCTCGGCCGCCATTTTGGAGTTTCCCAAGTTTGTGGGGCTTGAGTTTTTGCTGAAGTTCTCCTTTGGAAAAAAGGCTTTCACCAACGTTTTAGCGGTAGCAGACTGATTTGCCTTATTTCCTGATAATTTCCCCATACTTCCAGGGAGCTGCGAGGTAACATAACTGTATAGGAAAAGACTTTCCTGGTTCATTCATACTAGGCCCAAATGGCCTAGCTGATAACATGTCCCTGTGACTTCTGTCACCTGCACAGATGGCATGCACAGATGCCAGGCCTAGATATCCATTTCAAAAGCCACTTTGGCACCTCTGAGGGGAAGACCAGACATTGAGACTCTTCTCAAACTTCCAAGTTCAAGTAGACGTGCTTTTAGGGGTGTAAGCAATGGCTGCGCCTACATAGTTAGACATGCCTTTCGACCCTGTCAGGATTGGGTAAATGGCCATGCTCAGTTGTGACAAGGGTAGGAGGGGATTGTCTTCTGCCTATGAAAATAGAGACAGAACTCTCTTGGAAGTGGGCCCCTTTCTAAGAGTTAGTCTCTGTTTGGATTACAAACCTGCAACACTGAATTTTGCTAGTGGGCAACAAGCTGGCCTTAATTGCCTACTGCAAGCATGTGGTTTCTTCTTAAGATCCCCTGGACAATGGACTTTGTACTACCTGGATCATGGAGTTTGAAAGACTGGTAATTATAACATACCTCTATGTTTAGTAAGAGCTGTGTAAAGCTATAGGCCTTGTTCTTTGCTTTCTAATCTTTGCAGGTCTCTTGTCATATCTCTGCTTTGCTTAATAAAGACTGAATATAGATTAATCTCATCTGAGTTTGAATTCTGTATTGCAACTGGATCTCTAAGGCTAAATCTTGTGGCCTGGGGCTGCTCAGCTGAGGTCTACCACTGTGTGTTAATTAATTGCTCTAGCCCAGAGCTGATAAGTTGTTAATTCCCAGAAACCTGGCAGGAGGTGGGACCTATGCTCCTGTCTGAGTTGGGAGCATCCTTCAATAGGCCCTGGTGGCAGAATACTGATTTCAGTGTTCCTGAAGCATGTGGGTCCTGGAGGGGCATGGGAGAGTAGTGAGATTCTGCACGTGCTGGCATAGTAACAGGACTAGGACCTTTCTTATCTCCTGGACTGGGGGTGAGAAGGTTCAAGAAACCTGTACAATAACATTTTAAAGTTGATTTAAGGAGAGACGGGGTCAGGAGCTCACTCACTCTGCATCTGCCATCCCCAGCAACACTCCGCCCCACCCCTCGGGAGTCTTTGCTACTGAATGGCCAAAGAGAGCAAGAAAGGCTTCCGATCTGCAACAGGAGGGAAAAAACCTTGTTGCAGCTGGGTCCCGGGAAGGTTTACTCACAAGTAAGTTATGAGGGAAAATAAGCTTTTCAGGTACTGGAAGAGAGGAATGTGGCTGTCTAGTGAGTGTTTTTGATGGGTGGGGCTTGGTATTAAATAATTCTAAAATGTCTGTTCCATGTAGACAAAGGTCCAGCCTCTCCTTTTTCTTCCTAATAGCTTTCTCTGCTGCCCTTGGCACAGGGGACCCTGCCTTCCTGCTGAGGGGCCTGGGGGCAGAATTCACCCCATTTAATTTTAGAATCTAGAATGTCCTCTACTTCTTGATGGGCCTCCCCATCCACGATCAGGGGAAGAAGAGCTGGAGGATGAGGTTTCCACTTCAGGGGTCCGGGAACTTTCTTCAGTAGACTAAAATGGAAAACAGGGTGGACATGCCACAAGCTTTTGGGCAGTTCTATTTCAACAGTCACTCTATTAATAAGGCACCCATCATTGAAAGGCCCCACATATTTCCACCCCAGTTTTTCCCCAGGTTGCAGTCCCTTGAGATTTTTTGTGGCAATATACACTGAGTCTCCTGGCTTTAAGTCCCATTCAGGGCCCCTTCCTTTGTCAGCATAACACTTGTAATCCTCTTTTGCTTTGGTTAGAGTTTGCTGGAGGGTTGGCCACCCTTGGGTCACCTTAGTCCACCACATCTGGGCATCTCCTGACCTAAGGTCCCTGGGATCCAAAGTGGGGATGGGTCCCACTTTGTATCCATGCACAGCCTTGAAGTGTCTATTGAGCTGTGCACTGAGTTCTTGTAACTGTACTCCACAAACAGAAACAGGTCTACCTAATCATTCTGCTGATAGTTTATGAAGCATCTCAAAAATTGTTCTAACACTTGGTTCATTCTCTCTGTTTGCCTATCAGTTTCTGGGTGGTTGCTCCACCCCCAACAACTTTAATAACTCCTTCCAGAACCCAGCCACAAATTTTGAACCCCGGTCCAAAATTATCTTGCAGGGTAAAGCATGGAGCCTGGTTATGTGTTACAGGAATAGCTGGGCCAACTTCCAGGCAGTTGGCAACTGTGGAAGAAGAAGAAGAGGAGGAGGAGAAGGAGGAGATTGGATTTATACCCCACCCTTTACTACCCAAAGGAGTCTCAGAGCAGTTTACAAACTCCTTTCCCTTCCCATCCCCACAACAGACACCCTGTGAGGTAGGTGGGGCTGAGAGAGCTCTGACAGAAACTGCTCTTTTTCAAGCTGCCCTGAGCCTGTTCACAGGGAGGGTGGGGTATAAATTAGATAATAAATAAATAAATAAGAACAGCTGTGCCAGAACTATGGCTTGCCCAAGGTCATCCTGCAGGTGTAAGTGGAGGAGTAGGGAATCAAACCCAGGTCTCCCAGATTAGAGTCCACGCACTTAACCACTACACCAAAATGTGCTTGTTTGGAAAACAGGTCAACCACCACCCAAATCACAGTTTTTCCATGGCTCGGAGGCAAGTCTGCAATAAAATCCATAGAAATGACAGACCAAGGTTGGTCTGGAGTTTCTTTTTTAATATATATATATATATTATTGGCTTTCAGAAAAAGAAGGAGAGAGTTTACATCTTCACATTATTTGTTTAAGTTTCTCATACAACATAAAAATTGAATTTCATATAATTTTACCTTCACCTAAATTAGCTACTTAACAACCCTATATAATAAGTCAATGTAAAAAATTATATGCTTATTTTTACTTTCATCTATCAAATAACTATTCATTACTTCATACCTTGAATTTTTAACAAAAGGAAAGAACAAATAAGACCTGGTTAAAAATGCATTTTTATTTTATATATTCCTAGTTTTAAACATATCTAGTATATATAGGACTAACAATATCTATATGCAGTAAATGGAATAAACAGAGAGGAAGTAGATATAAAATAAAGAAAGGCTCATACTTTTTCCAGTATGTTAGCTCTTCCTGCTTTTATATTTAACCATCATATTAGTATTGAGCTCTTCATCTAAAAACATTCTAAAAGAATAAATCTTAAAAACATTTTAAATCCATTTCTATCAAACAGTTTTCTGCATTTTCTATTAAAGACTTACTTATATGATCAATTATTCATGAGCCAGAAAGCAACTAAATACATTTCCAATAAAATAAGTCTTGGGAAATTTGCACCATTACTAAACAATTACTACCAAAAGCTTTGCTCCATTTCCAATTAAGATCTTGTTCCAAATAGCTTTAGCTATTATCTAGCTGAATCACTTTATACCATGCCTATGTTATCTTTCTGCAGATTCCAACATCAAATAATTACTATACTAACATCAAATAATTACTATACTAACATTAAACTTCCTGCTTTTTACCATTTAATTATAAATTGGAGTAAGTTATAATTCTCATTGATCAGTTACTCATAGGGCAGGCACAATTATACACAAAACAGATTATTTATAATATTTAATATTTTTCTTTTTTCTTTGTACTGTTTTTTAAAACTAACATTACTTTGTGTCTTTTCTCTTTATATAAAGAGAAAGATTCCTTTATTTAATTCCATCTGTACTTAAGTTCCAGTTTATATTCCAGAGGGAGAATCTTCTTCTTTGCCATCTCAAGAGCTGAAAGATTTGTCATGTTGTCAGCATCAATATTGGATTGTTCTGTAAAGCCCCTAGAACCCCTCCTGGGGGCTCATGGACAGGTGCCAAAGGGGTTGCTGGATGCCAAGTTCGAGGGAACCCCTGAGAGGTTGGCCTTCTTTGTTGTGCAAGTCAGGAAGTTCATGCAAGCCTGGGGCCACCTGTTCCCCTCTAACATTTGGAGGGTAGACTACGTAGCCGCTCAGCTTGGTGGGAGAGCTGCTGACTGGTATGTCAACCTACATAACTCTCGGGAACCCGAGCTCCAGGAGGTGGATGTGTTCATGTGGGCCTTACGCGCACAGTACGAGGACCCACTCGAGAATGAGAAGGCACAAAATTACCTGTGAACACTGAAGCAAGGGAAGAGAACAGTACGTGAGTACACCAAGGAGTTTCAGTGTTGTGCAGCTAAAGTACATGGATGGCAAGTTGGCGTACTTGTACCAGGTGGGTCTACACCCTGAGATCTGAGAAATGATCCTTCGGAGTGTCTGCCCTGTCTCATTTGTGGCTTGGATGCATGAGCCAGCAGACACTGAAGCATGCCTCCAGATGATTAAGATCAATGGGCCATCCATGGGAGCCTGCCCGCCAGTTGTGGGGCCCAAGCCAAAACCACCTAGACTGAAGGATGGCACTCTTGACCTGCGGATGAAGCAAGATCTTTGCCTCTGTTGTGGAAAAGAAGGGCATTTCGCTGCAGATTGCCCGAGCACAGCTGGGACACCAGGTCCCAGTAAAGAAGCAGGGAAGAAACGCCAAGACACCCCACTAAAGAAAGGATCTGCCAAGGTGAAAGTGCAACATGAGCTCCAATTCGGAGTCGTGGAGGAGGGGTCCAGCTCATCCAGCAGCGGAGAAGAGGAGCCGGCGGGAAAAAGCAGGGACCTGCTGTGAGTGGTGCAGAGCAGCAGGTCCAAGCCCCCCCCCCCAGTGCCACGCATGGTGAGCAACTACCCCCCTCTTTTTCATGACTGTGACTGTTTTGAACCCGGAGCTGGGCACACACATCCGTGTGCGTGCTCTCATTGACTCGGGGTGTGCCAGAGACTTAATAAATCCTTCCCTGGTGATGGGGTTGGGTGCCCCTGTGAATAAACTACCCTGACCCCATAGTTTTCATCCAAATGGACAGCTCCCCCATGAAAGAGCCGTGTAAATTTCAGACTGTCCCTTTACAAATGGGAGCGGGCACCCATTGGGAGCACCAGCCATTCTCCATCACCCTGGTGGTGTGGTTCCTGTTGGTACTGGGGAGTCCTTGGCTGCATGATCATGATCCCTACATACTGTGGGGTGAGGGGCAGGTGCAGTTCATCTCCCCCAAATGCCAGGCCCATGGTTGGCATCTCAGCTGGGGAACAACTCCTCCCGATGAACCAATCCAGGCGTGTCTGGCTCAGGAGGAACTGAATACTCTGCCTACTGGGACTTGTCCCACATATTTGAAGAGTAGGAGGCAGATGAATTGCCCCCCCACCGAAATACTGACTGTACTATTGAACTGTTACCAGGATATAAACTCCTGAAGGGCAAGCTTTATGCCATGAGTCCCATGGAGAAAGAGGAGTTGTGGAAGTTTATAGATAAAAACATTGCATGGGGTTTCATACCCCCCACCTCCTCCCCGTTTGCAGCTCCTGTGTTGTTCAGGAAGAAGGAGGGCTGTGCTTATGTATGGATTACAGGGACCTGAACACTGTTTCAGCCACCAACGCCTACCCTCTCCCTTTGATCAAGGACCTTTTGGCAGAGGCAGTTAAAGGGAAAATCTTTTCCAAACTGGATCCACAGGATACGTATTTCAGGGTGTGCATCAAAGAAAGGGGTGAATATAAAACCGCATTCAATACTCCGTTGGGGCAGGTCAAATACAGAGTTGTGCCATTTGGCCTCCAGGGGGCGCCTGGGGTATTTATGAATCTGGTCAATGAAGTGTTGCACAAGCACCTATTTAGGGGGGCCCTTATTTATCTAGATGATATCTTCCTGTACTTCCCTGATGAAGAGTCACATGTGAAATTGGTCAGGGAGGTCCTCCAAACATTGTATAAGCATAAACTGTTTGCCAAGCTGTCAAAATGCGAGTTCTATCACTCTGAGACTGATTTCTTGGGCTACAGAATCTCACCCAGGGGTCTGGAGATGGATCCAGCTAAGGTGCAAGATGTGTTGGGGTGGGAAGCCCCTTGCACCCACAGACAGCTCCAATCCTTCTTAGGGTTTTCGAATTTTTACAGAAATTTTATTGCTAATTTCTCCCAGGTAGCTCTTCCCCTCACAGATCTTTTAAAGACTAAAGGGAAGGAGCCGGAAAGCATGAAACCCAGTGCCAAATTAGTTTGGACTGCAGAATGCCAAGAGGCATTTGAGAAACTTAAGACTCTGTTTACATCCGAGCCAGTCCTAGCTCACCCCATAGCATAGGAAATTTATCGTTCAAGTCAATGCTTCTGATGTTGCTATGGGGGTGGTGGTGGCATACTGCAAGAGCGGGATGACGGGAAGCTACACACCCTGGCATATGTTTCTTGCAAGTTTAATTCCACTGAGTGTAACTGGGCAGTGTGAAACAAAGAGGCTGGAGCTATCAAGCTCACCCTGTCCACTTGGAGACATTGGTTGGAGGGGCCCCACATACCTTTCGAAGTATGGACTGACCACAAAAACCTCAAGGTATTACGTACCCCCCAGAACCTAAATGCCAAGCAGCTGAGGTGGGCTGATTTCTTTTCCAAGTTTCGCTTCACTCTCCACCACTTCCCGGCATGACAGCCACAGAGAGGAGGTGCTGGACTATGTTCACTCCCTCCCAGTTGGGAGGGGCAGTGATGACATGCAGCCATGCCAAGGCGGGCCCATCCCTGGGGGAGGGGGACTGGGCTAGAGAGTTTGCCTCCGCCTTTTCAGATGCTGATCGCAAAGAAGTGGAAGAAGATGGCACCTGGGAACAATGAGAAAACGGCTGTTGGTTTAAAGGACACTGACTGTTCATTCTGAGAACTTTGAGGGGCAAGGTGATGGAGGCTGCTCATGGATCTAAACTGGTGGGGCATCTAGGGTCTTTAAAAACGCTACATCTCTTACAACACCAGTTTTGGTGGGAGGGATTGCGCAAAGACATCTCTCTCTACATGCAGTCTTGTCAAATGTGTCTTATGTGTAAGCCCCACCTAGGAAAACCCCTTGGGTTTTGAAGCCATTACACAACCAGGGGCGGCCATGGGTGGTCTTGATGGATTTTATCACAAATCTATCACTGACTAAAGGGAAGTCAGTGTTTTGGGTGGTGGTCGACCTGTTTTCCAAACAAGCATATTTCACACTCCTTTACGCAGCTGCCAACAGTGAAAGCCCTTGCCCAATGACTGTTCATGACTCATATTGTGAAACTGCATTCTATTCCACTAAAGGTAATCTCAGACAGGGGCCTGCAATTTGTGGCCAAATTCTGGGAGTGGACTCCTAGAGGTCCTGGGTGTAGAACGTGGTCTCAGCAGTACATACCACCCAGAAACCGATGGCCAAACTGAGCGGATCAACCAAACCCTGGAGCAATACCTTTGCTGTTTTACTAATTTCCAGCAAGATGATTGGGTGGACTTACTCCCTTATGCTGAATACTGCTACAATAATTCAGTACATGCTTCCATGGGGGTCTCCCCGTTTATGGCTGTCCATGGTTATGAGGGGCAACCTCTCCCCCTTTTGCCCATGGACCAACCTGTGGAGGGGGACATGACTGACTGGTGGGCACACATTCAGACTGCCAGGCCTCTCTTAGAAAAGACATTGAATAAAGCAAAGGCAGTCTACAAAGCACAGGCCGATCTCAAGCAACTGCCGGGGTGGGAGGTGCAGGTGGGAGACACGGCGTATGTTTCCACTAAGAACATGCAAGGAGTGCAACCCAGCCGTAAGGTGGGCTGGAAATACATTGATCTGTTCCCAGTTGTCCATAAAATCAACAATGTGACATTTGAACTTGCCTTGCCCAAGAACTGGAAGCAAGTGCATCCTGTCTTTCACTATTTTCTCCTCAGGAAAGACCCTGGGACCAACGTCTGGCGCTCGGAGCATCCCCTGCCCCCCCCCCCGGATGGTGGATGGTCAACTGCACTATGAGGTTGCTCAGATCCTGGACTCTCGCTTCAAGCATGGGGCTTTGCAGTATTTGATTGAATGGGTGGATTTTGGACCACAACACAGGGAATGGGTGAAAGCTCCTGATGTCAATGCCCCCCGGCTTATCCGTCACTTCCATGCCCAGTTTCCTAACAAACCGGGTGGAGCGGGGCCTTAGGGGAGCAGAATGTTGGTGGGCACCACCGTGGTGATTGGCATGTGTGTGCCGTGTGCTTGCACCTCACCGCCCCGCTTTTCTCTGCAGCTGTCTTTTCCCGGCTCCTTCATTATCTCTCCGTGGCCTTGAGCGCCTGGCTCACCTGGCTACACTCCTTACCAGTCTCCCACCCTTGCCTAGACAGTTAGCTTTTCCCTGCGCTTGTGGGAGGGTGCTTATCAGCTTTTACTCATCAGGGGGTCCTGTATGATTGGGGTATAATTGCTTAAATCGCGCATCTTGAGTTATTCCTGACACAAGATTTCATGGAGTGTCCTTTGCTCTGATCAATAAACTGAACCTACTCAAGGTCCTGTGTGTTGGTACTGAGTCCTTGAAATACCTGACAGTCAAAGGTAGCTGATAAATCCAATAAGGCCAAAGGAGAGGTATGGTCCTTGTCTACATTCAAGCAGATACCATCCACTAAAGTCACCAGGTGTCAGACTTGGGCCATCGATAGCAAGTACATAGTTGGCACCTGATGATGTATCTTGCTTAAGACCTGAATGACCTGTAGCCTGTAACTTTTTCCTGTAACATTTTCCCTATGGTTTACCTGTTTCTGCCTACTTGCAGTTTCTTATTGTTGCCCTCACCTGCCATTGCATTCCTGAGGGGGGGGGGGAGTGAGTGCGAGTTGGGAGGCCGCTTAGTAATCTTCCAAGAAGCCCCATAGACATTGTTCTCATGAGAAATGTCCTCGGAGAAGAGTCTGTGTCTGGCTAGATAGTGGTTGTATATCTTTTGGGACCACTGTAGTAATGCTGACGTTGAATGTATGGAATTTGGGGTTGTAACTATACCTTGCATTTCCCACCTTGCAAATCAGTCCTAACAAAGCATTTGAACCCACAGCATCTCATATCTCTAAATAAAACATTCACTAAAGAAAGTGCGTGTAGAGAGTGATTTGATTGGGAACCTGACACCAGGGCCATCACCATCCCATAGCATGACCTCAAACTAGAGTTAAAGGGGTCTAAAGTAGATGAGTTACTGAGGAAGACCACTGTTCTGCAACCATTGTTGGGCAGATTAGACAATAATTAGCTACATCATTCTTCTCTAGTGATTTTTTTAAAGTAATGGACAGATAACTAAGTCTGTGAGTGAATGAGAAAAGGTGCCCGGAGTCAATAACCAATAGATGATGGACGTCATTCAGTCCTTACATGATTTCAGCAACCAGGATGGACAAGGATCCAGACCACATGATGGCATTGACAGAATTCAAGATCCTGTCAACATTTATCAAAAACTGGGCCAAAATGGTCCATATGATTAAATGATGATTGAGGAGGGTCTGTGGCTCGCTGGAAGAGCCTCTGCTTTGCCTGCAAAAGACCCACTTGCAAACCCTGGCAGCTCTGGTTAAAAGGACCAGGCAGCAGGTGGTGTGAAAGACTTCAGCCTGAGACCCTGGTGAGCCACTGCCAGTCCAAGTAGACATTACTGACCTTGAGGGACCAATGGCCTGATCCAGTATTAGGCAGCTTCATGTGTGTTCATGTTTGTTCATAAGTAGGCTAGATGGTGCACTGGGCATTTTTACTGTCTGAACCATATTACAACTGGTATCCAAACTTGAATGTATTTGAGAGATTTTATCAGCAAAAAACAATCTTTGAAAAAATGTCACAGGTAATCACCAGCTCCTGAGAATTTCAAGACGCAGACCTAGGAGTCAGCAAATGATGATACATACATTATCAGGTACATTTATGGAGGGCACCTGCTTATTTCCTGATAAGGCTTCCGTGTCTTTAGGAGCTTCATTACAGGCAGAACTTTGCTGCTGAAGACCGATTGATCTGTTGCATTTCAGTGCTGTCGTTTAGCTATTAAAACTGCAGCACAGAAGCCCTGCTGGGAAAACAGCTGGTGGCCCCACTAGCCTGTATTGCCTGGGCGAGTGACTTGTGTCTGCAAAATACTGCTCTGTCGCACTTTCCCGCTACCCAGCCCCCAAAAGGAAGTGCTGGCCTCAGGCCTCTCCCCTTGCACAAACATTCCTGCACACACAGAACGTCCCACTGGAGCTCAGCTGTTCACCCTCCCTCCTTTCCGAAGCAGGTAGCACACCTGAGGCTTTCCCTGCCAGGGCCACGTCAGCTTCTGCCCCGAGCAAGCCCACAGGTAAGCGGGAACAAAGCTGGGGACGGCCTATGGAGTGGGCACCTACTGCAGAGTCTGATGCAGGAGAAAGGGAAGTGGAGGGGTGGGGAGTTTTGAGAAGCCAGTATTTCTTGTGTTAAGTGGGTGGGGGAGTCCAAGCAGTGCTATACAGGACATGCGATTGCTGTTTAATGCTGGTAAGAATGGGTACATCGGCCTTGGGCAAAAACACATCTGAGATCACAGTTCTTGATTGACACAGAATATGTGGGGCTTGTCCTTTCCCTTCTCTCAACTAAGACAGCCCAGAGCAGCCGACTCAGCTTCACCTGCCCCACATCTGTGGAACATGCCCAGTCTCTCCTTTTCCCCTACCCAAGCCTTCTTCTAATTTGTCCCTGCTGTTCCTAATTTACAAGCCCTTGGTGGATAAGGGAATGTCCTTTACCTGGAATGGGCTGGCAATCAGGGCCAAAGGGAGGTTGATGCACCTATTTCAGATGGTGTAGGTCAGTCACAGCAAAATAACACAGGAGTTCAGTGGCACCTCACAGACTAACAAAAGGTATCCCAGCGCACGTTTTTTGGAGTCCAAGGTCACTTCAGCTGATGAAGTGAGGCCTGACATCTGACAAAAGGTGCTGCTCTGACTCAGAAAAGCTTGTGCTGGAATCAGTTTTGTTAGTCTTTTAAGGTGCCACTGGACCCCTGTGATATTTTCCTTGATGTCATGGATCAGTGGCTGGAGTGCTGGGTTTGAGAGACTCTGGCTTCCCATCCTGATTGGCAATGAAGTTTATTGGGCCAGGTGTTTGTTTATTGGTTATTTAATACTGCACTTACCTCCCCAATGGGGACTCAAAGCTACTGGGAATGCCACTCTCCCCTCCTCCACCCTGTTCTGCCACCTACATCTCAAGACTGCAGTTAAGATAAAGGCAGGGGGAGTGTATAGTCTGTGACCCACCCATGCAAACGTCAATGGCTAAAAAGAAGATGAGGCGCTGGAGTGCATGGCTGACTGGAAACCACCGAGTCTAACCAGTCAGCTGAAGAATGTACTTAGATATTTATGCCCTACTTTTCTCCATTATAGGCACCCAAAGCAGTTTACAACCTCATTCTGCCCTTCCTCCTGTTCTCCTCACCATAACAGCCCTGTGAGACAAATGAGGCTAAAAGAGAGTGACTTTGGTCTCCCGGATCTTAGTCTGACACTTTGACCGATACACCACACTGAAATGAACTCACTCCATACATGATGAATTATTAACTTTACATGTTCTTGGCTGATTTTCTGTCTGTCTTTTAAGGCCACAGTCATAACATTTGTGAAGCTTACTTTTGGGTTCAACATCTGGAGAATGTCCAGGATTAGTCTATGTGGCTGCAATGTGCACATGAGCTGTGCCTCCCATAGGTGTAGAAACAGCTGGAGCATTCCGTGTTCTTTTCCCAGAATCAATGATGTAAAATGAATACATGCAAATGTAATTGGTTGGGATCATTTACTCATTATGCAGACTTCAACTGTTATCGGTTTACATCGTAGGTAATCTTGGTGTAGAATTTTTTAGTGCAGCGCCTGTGACCAAATTAAGGCTTCAGATCTTGCAGTGAGGTGGTAAATATGTATTCCTGGCTCTCCTTCTCCCTAGTCCTTACCCAGTTTGTGCTCCAGCTGATAGATGGCTATTCCAAGCTCCATGATTCCTCTTCATGACATCCACAGAAGCATTATGGCCAAATGATCCTTTATCCCCTTTGACATTGACCTGCAATGTTTCTGCCTGCATCAGGCACCTGGGACCCAAGGTAGCTTCAGATCCTGATGAAGCATTGACTTCAACTATTATCTGCATTCAGGGGCTGCAGTGACTAACTCACATCTCCTTTGCCTGCTCAGATGCTGTTTTGTTTCATGCCCCTCCAGAGTGCTTTGGGGATAAAGGAACCCATTCCAGCATCAGAACCACATAGCCTACCTGCACTGGGCTTGTTTTCAGTTGCCTGCGGCTTATTGGGAGGACTCAGGCAGCTAAAGCAAGTCTGGGGCATGAAAGGAGAACCAGCAGAATCATCTAGTAATGAACAATCAAGTGAAGCAGACTGGAGAAGGTGGTATGAGCCCAGAAGATGAAGAGAAACATATAGAGAAGGTATATAGAGAAAGTATGCGACAAGCCCTGGGATGCAACAAACCCTGAGGATGGAACATCCAAAAGGGTAAATAGTTTCATATAAGTGGGCAGAGATTGTTTTCCTCCCAACAGAAATCAATGGGGAGATTCCATTTTACTCAAATTGTTGAGGGCCCACTCTTAGACCCAGAAATTCCAGCAAGGCACTATTCAGTAGCTAGCTCCACAAAGACCCTGGCAGTGCCACCCCACCAGAGATGGCAGGAAGTAGCCTCACCAAAGTATCTCTTTATATTTTAAACTGCAGTATGAGGGAGGGAGAAAGGGAAACAGAGAGAGAGAGAGAGAGAGAGAGAGAGAGAGAGAGAGAGAGAGAGAGAGAGAAAGAAAGAAAGAAAGAAAGAAAGAAAGAAAGAAAGAAAGAAAGAAAGAAAGAAAGAAAGAAAGAAAGAATCCTTTCAAAACTATCAGTCCCTTCAGTCCCATCTAGTCCTAATGTTTGTAATGGAATGTGTGGCTGCCCCGGGGACTGGGTGAGTTCCCCGTAACATGCAAGAGAAAAAAGCAATAATCACTGATGGTAAAGAAATGGCAAGCTACCATGTGGCTGATTATGAATACTTAACCCCACATACTTCTGCCTTCCAAATATTTGTTTTTCCAGAGAGTCCACAAACCATTCTTGTGTTAATTTATAAGAGAAGCAGTAGAACCTGTCTGCCTGGAAGGTGCCTTCCTTCCTCTGCCTAGAAATCCTACCCCCTGGCTCCAAGTGTTATGAAGGCCATCTGTGGTGCGCGAAGGTGCATAGACAGAGACCTTCCACTTCCTAGCCAGCTAAGATCTACAGGAAACAAAAGCGATGGAAATCTTGAATGTCAGGATCTGATAACATTTCCTAAACCAGATTCTATGGCTACCTAACAATAAATCCAGTCTAGATATTAGCAGGACTGGGGCGGGGGGGGGCTTTGATCAGAGCCTGTCCTATAAAAGCATCATTTCTCATGCTCTGAGGCTGAGCCATGGCTTATATCAAAGAAAGGAAAGAGTGTCCCATGGCTTCACACCACAAGGCCTCCAGGTGGAAGGGGGAAAGAAACAACTGGCATATCAATAGATCACAAGGATATAGCTCAGAGGCGCTGCCTAACTCATGGGTAGCCCTAAATAGCAGGCCACCCAACTTCTAACCTGAACTAGACACACACAAAGGCAGACCCACAAAGTCAGGCCAAGGAGGGCATTCCTGGCCTGAAAGCTTTGGAAAAGGGTCTCCATTTTCAGGTGACACAAGGCAGCCCTCCAAGCCAGCCTCCAATCTCCCCCTCCACCAGAAAGGTATGCATATGAAACAATGGGTTCCACCAGGTATTATATCTGCATTTCTAAAGCTATTCAGAGGTCACTTGGCGAATAGCCCTTTTGTCACCTACCTTTTGTGTGTACCTATGTCTATGTGAAAATCCTTTGTTTCCACAACTGTCCTTCCTGCTCCATCCCTCAGGATCCCAAGATAAAGCAATCATATATTCAAATGTTTAGTGGTCAGGGCCGGTGCTACCATTAGGTCAATTTAGGCGACTGCCTAGGGCACAGACCTCAGAGGAGCGTAGAACTGACTATCACGCATTAGGGTGTGAAGTTCCAAAACTGCTTCGAGCCCCCTTGGCATCACAGTGGTGAGAAGGACCCAGGAATTCGAGCCCCTTTGGAAAGGGATTGTTTCCGAGGTGCGAGAGAGGCCATTCCTGGAAGAGGTGGAAGGAAAGAGCCTCTGTGTACAGAGTGCCTTTGCCCTCCAGACAAGCAGAAGGCAAGGCTCCCAGATCCCCTTGAACTCCTCTCCACACACACAGAGCACCCCTTGAGCCGACGCTTGGCTTGTTGACTTACACGGGAGTAACAGACGCCTGGGTGCAGGCTCCGGCTGCCCCACCTGCGTAAGTCCCACCGGGCTTCCTCTCACCTAGGAAACCCATGATGAATGCTTATGATGTACTCTAATCTGCCTCTACTGAAGAAGAATATACAAAATGAAGTTTTGAAATCTGGTGTCTTCGTCTATAGACTTGCTTTGTACTTGTACTGTGGACTTGTTCTATATTTGTGTACTTACCAGTTGGAAGACTGGAAATACATTGTATGCTACCTGTTGGAATACTAAATATGTTTATTATGTACTTGCCTGCTCAACATTTGTAGATGCTGTACATGTATTACTACCACTCCAATTTGAATAGTATCTAAGAGTTGCTTATTTGTATATTGTCTTTATTCTGTTCTTTTTCTTAGCGTCTTTCCGCATGGTTTCCCCCCTGATATTGTAGATGTCATTTATGCATAGTGGCAAAACCATTTGTTATGTGTATCATTTATGGTTGTAAGTAAAACTGTATAAGAAGACAGTAGTCTCAAGTGTGATTTGTACAGCATGACAGAGTATTGTGGTTATTTGTTTGCACAGATGTATTTGCTGTATTTCCATTTTTGTGTGGTTGTTAATCTCCAGGGGAAGGCTGGAGATCACTCAACATTACAACTGCTCTTCAGATGGCAGAGATCAGTTCCCTTGGAGAAAACTGTAAACTCTGCGTCATTATACCCTGCTGAGGTCGACACAGCAAATTGATGCTAAGTGCCCAAGGACAGAGCACCTGCCTAGAGTCTCTTTCTAGAGCTCGTTGTATTTATTTCCACAATGGGCCTCATTCCTAGAAATTTAATAAAAGCTGATACTAGGTCATTCCCATCTACCACAACTACAGTCTGGCCCAAAGCCTCTCCATGACATCAAAACAAGTTAAGCCGATAGCAGACTACAGAACCCCTGTGTTATACAGGCCCAGTATGACGTCAGCCACTCAGCTGGTATAGTATCATCTATACCATATTACATCAAAAACCATTAATCTATAACAGTTCAGGATGGGTAGCTGTATTAGGCTATTGCAACGAAATTAAATAGGAGTGTTACAGCACTTTAAAAACTAACATTTAAATTTTATTATAAGTTTCTGTGGATTTATCTTAAGCCTTCAGTGACATTGTCAAGGGTGGCAATCAAATTACTCAACAACAATTCTTCATGAAGTTCAGTTTATTGAGGTTTGTAGTAGACACCATGAGCTCTCGTGTTAGGAATGGTGCGTTCAGACACAGCAAGAAAAGAAATACCCCTTTTGAACAGGACCCCCTGATACACTGAGGCCAATAAGCAGGCACCTGGGTGCGCAGGCAAAACAACAGAAAGATGAGTGGGAAGGCAAGAGCAGACAAAGCAGAGCTTCAAGGCCACTGGCTGATAAGCTGGAGAAGCGGTGAGAGAGCAATCAGCAAAGCATCCCCCACATTACAGTTCATGGCAGCTAGCTGACATCCTGCCCCCCAAAGGCCCCTTCCCCACCTGCCTTATCAGGATGCGCGGAGTGGAAAGTCTGGAGTAAGCGAGGAGCATTGACATGATGGGCCACCACCCACTCCCGATGTTCGGGCCCAAAGTCCACCCATTCAATAAGGTAATACATACGGCCCCTCTTCCACTTCGAATCCAGGACCTGAGAGACTTCAAAATGTTGCTCGCCATTCACCATCGGGGGCGGTGGGGCACCAGACATTTGGTCCTGGGTCTTTTTTAAAGAGACTGAAATGAAACACAGGGTGCAAATGTTTAAGGGTCTTGGGGAGGTCCAGTTGAAATGTGACATCATTGATTTTGCGCACAACAGCAAAGGGCCCAATGTACTTCCACCCCAACTTATGACTAGGTTGTAACCCCTTAATGTTTTTAGTGGACACATAGACAGTATCACCAGGATTCAGATCCCACCCCTCACTGTGTTTTTTATCAGCTTGTGTTTTGTAAGCAGTCTTTGCTTTCTCGAGGGCTTTGGTTACATCTGGCCAGGTGGCCGGCACCTTTTCACACCACTACTTCATTGTGCCTTCCACCTCCCCCCCAACATCCAAGAAAAGGAGAGGAGCCCCCTTATAACCAAACACAGTCCTGAAATAGGATTACCCCCATGGAGGAGTGGAGGATATTGTTATAGCAGTATTCCACAAAAGGCAATAAGTCCACTTAGTCATCCTGCTGGTAATTGGAGAAGCATCTCAAGAACTGTTCTAACGTTTGATTAACCTGTTCCGTCTGGCCATCAGTCTTGGGGTGGTAGGTGCTGCTGAGACTTCTTTCTACTCCCGGGACTTTCAATAATTCTCCCCAAAACTTCGAAAAGAACTGAGAACCTCTGTCTGATATAATCTTCGGGGGGGGGGTATGGAGTCGAATAATGTGATGCATGAAGCTTTAGCCAGACATCATGCCGTAGGCACCGAGTGAAAGGGCACAAAATGGGCTTGTTTTGAAAATAGGTCTATGACTACCCATATAACAGTCTTTCCCTTGGTAGGGGTGAGGTCAGTGATGAAATCCATGGAAATAATTCCCTGGGGTCTAGCTGGGGTAGGCAGCTGCTGCAACAAACCAGGGGGCTTCCCTGGGCGGGGTTTACACACGATGCAGGTTTGACAGGATTGAACGAACAATGAAATGTTTCATCTCATGCCTGGCCGCCAGAATTGGTGTTGTAGTAATTGTAGAGTTTTCACATAACTGGAGTGGCCCCCTAGCTGGAAGCCATGCCCAGCCTGCATTACCTCCCCCCGCAGGGAAGTTGGGACGAATAGTTGAGACCTCACATACCAGCAGCTGTTGTTCCGCAGCTCCAACCCCCCGTTCAGCTCGACTTCCTATTTGTCTTTGTCAGAAAAAGCCTCCTTGAATTGCACCTCCCAGCCATCCCCTCGTGCCTCCTTTTGGGCAGCTGCTTGACTTCGAGTCGTGACAGCCCCACCCAACTGGGATGGAGTAAACATAGAGTCCAGTACCTCCTCCCTCTGACTATCATGCTGTGGGAGGCGGGAGAGTGCATCGGCTAGGAAGTTGGATTTGCCTGGGAGGTGGTGTAAAGTGACATTGAACTTGAAGAAGAAATCAGCCCACCACAGTTGTTTGGCGTTAAGGTTCTGGAGTGTGCACAGGACCTCGAGGTTTTTGTGGTTAGTCCATACCTCAAAAGGCCCCCTAGCCCCCTCCAGCCAATGTCTCCAAGTTGACAGTGCTAGTCTGATGGGCCCTGCCTCCTTCTCCCACACCGACCAGTTCCTCTCAGTGGATTTAAACTTTCGGGACATGTAGCCTAGGGGGTGAAACCTTCTGTCTGGGCCCTCTTGCAGGATAACCCCCTCATGGCCACGTCTGATGCGTCTACTCGGACCACAAATTTGCGGTTCTCATCAGGGTGGGCTGGAACTGGCTCAGACATAAACAGTTTTTTGAGGTTATCAAATGCAATTTGGCACTTGGCCATTCACGCTAACCGGGCCCCAGGCTTAGTGCTCTCTGGTCCCTTCCCCTTAGTTTTCAATAAGTCAGTCAGGGGCCGTCTGGCCTGGGCAGAATTGGCTAGAAAGGCTCTGTAAAAATTGGTGAATCCTAAGAAGGATTGGAGTTGACAGCGAGTGCAGGGGGCTTCCCACCCCAGAACTGCTTGCACTTTTGCAAACCATGAGGGGAAATACGGTAACCCAGAACCTCCAGCTCAGGCTGGTGGAATTCACACTCGGGCAGCTTGGCAAATAGTTTGTGCTCGTACAGGGTTTGGAGTACCTCCCTCACCAATGTAAAATGTGATTTTTTTGTTGGGGGAGTACAGTAAAATGTCATCTAAGTAAACAAGGGCCCCCTTAAACAGGTGCTTGTGGAACACTTTGTTGACAAGATTCATGAAGGCCCCAGGGGCCCCTTGGAGCCTGAACGGCATTACATGGTACCCAAACTGCCCCAGGGGGGTGTTGAATGCTGTCTTGTACTCATCCCCCTCCTTTATACGCACCCGAAAGTACGCGTCTCTTAAACCCAGTTTTGTAAAAATATTCCCCTTGGCAGCCTCAGCCAAGAGATATTTGGTCAAAGGAAGTGGTTATGTGTTCGTGGCAGATACTGCATTCAAGCCCCTGTAATCGGTACACAACCTCAACCCCCTTCCTTCTTCTTCCAGAAGAAGATGGGGGTGGCCAAAGGGGTCGAGGCCGGTCGCATAAAACCATGGGCTAAATTCTTGTCGATGAACTTACGTAGTTCCTCCTTCTCCCCTGGACTCATTGCATACAGTTTGCCCTTGGGGAGTTTCTGGCCAGGGAGCAGTTCAATGGCACAGTCCAAATTGTGGTGGGGGGGAAGTTCATCTACTTCTTCCTCCCCAAATACCTGGGCCAAGTCTCTGTGCTCTGGGGGAATGGCAGCAAGTTCCTCTTGAACCAAGCATGCGTGCAGTCTCTTCTGGAGGGGCCACCCCCCAGTTCTTGTCTCACGCATGACCATGGCACTTCGGTACTATGAACTGCACCCTACCCTCATCCCAGAGGATATACGGGTTGTGGTCATGTAGCCAGGGGCTCCCCAGTACTAGTGGGAACTGGAATGTAGGGGTGATGATGAAGGGCCTGTGCTCCCAGTGGGGATAACGGAACAGTCTCCATAACGGAACAGTCTCAAATTTGCACGGCTCCTTCATAGAAGATCTATCCATCTGGGTAAACATGGTGGGGTTTGCCAGCTTGACCACTAGGACGCCTAGCCCTGTGACCAATGTGAGGTTGATGAGGTCTTGGGCACCGCCGGAATCGATTAATGCTCGCACCCAGACATGGGTTCCTGCCTCGGGATTCATCACAGTCACAGTCACGAAAAGGGAGGGGTGGTTGCTCACCATCTGTGGCGTGGTTGGGATCGGGACCTGCTGCTCTGTGCCACTTACAACAGGTCCTGGCCTTTTCCCACTGGCTCAGGATCCCCTTTGCCTGTGGAGTCGGACCCTCCCTCTGAGATGCTGACCTGCAGGGTTCGCTGGAATTCTGGCTTGGCCGTGCTCTTCCACAGTGGGGTGTCAGGATGCTTCTTCTCTCTCGTGGAGGGGGACCCCTCTTTCAGGCAGGTGATGGTGAAGTGGCCACTTTTGCTGCAATTCAGGCAGAGCCCGTGCTTCATCCACTGCTTCTTCACTCCCTCCTTGGGTTTGAGCACGGGGGTTTTGGTCTTTGGGGCTCCAGACCCTCCCCGCGGTACGGCTGCTGCATTGTCGGTCTGGATCATCTGCAGTCGGCTCTCTGCATCAGCCGCCTCTCGCAACCATGCCAGGAGCAAGGATGGCTGTATCGTGCGCAGGATGGTCTCTCTGATGTTGGGGTCCAGCCCCAGTTGGTACTGCTCAGCCATCACCCCATCTGGCCATCCCTGGATCTTGGCAGTGTAGCGCTTGAACTTCTCTGAATATTTGCGCATGGATCGCCTGCCTTGCTTCAGGATGCGCAAGTGGTTGCGCGCCTTCAGGTCTTCCATCAGGTCCTCATATTGCACTCACAAGGCCCACATAAATGCATCTATATCCAGTAGTTCCGGGCTCATCACATTGTGAAGGCTGACACCCCAGTCGGCCACCCCATCTCTCAGCTTGGTGCCGATCTAGGCCACCCGATGCTCATCATTCGGGAATAGGTGGCCCCAGTACTGCACAAACTGCACCATTTGGACTAAGAAATAGGCCAGCCACTCTGGGGTGCTGTCAGACATTGCCTCCAAAAGTTCCTTCGGCTGGTGCTCATGTGGCGGAGCGGTGGGCACCGGTACCAGCACCCCAGGCTCAATGGGCGGGGGAAGGGGGACTGGTTGTCCTGGAGGGGGTGGCGGTGGCACGGCTGGCTGCTGCAGTGGGTGCTGGCATAGTCCCCCTGGACTACTTGCACCACCAGTTGTGGAAGGTTCAACAGCAATTCCTCCATTGCCCAGAATGCTCTGGCTTGAGCTGCTTCCATTCGAGCAAACCTCTCTTCCCAGTTCCCATAATCAACGGGCTCCCTCCGCAGCATTGGCTACGAGGGCTGGTATTTGTACCATCTCCCTGAAACCAGTCCAGGGGTCATCGTCCAGGTCTCCTGGGTGTCCCCTCTGAACCATCCCCATCCACAGTGCCATGTTGCATCTCCCCCAACCCCCCTCCCTGAGCGGACCCCCTTCCACTCCCTGGACCGTAGTTGTTGGCAGTGCGGTGGTAGCTGACGTGGTCATCAGGGTGGTGGTGGGTACTGGTTCCTTTGTAGTGACTGGTACCACTTTGTCCTCCTCTCCACTCATTGTGGTGGAGATGTGGGTAGAGGCAGTGATGAAATTCCTGACACTCTGTCAGGGGTCCCAATCAAATCACTCAACAATAATTCTTCATGAAGTTCAGTTTATTGAAGTTTGTGGTAGACACCATGAGCTCTCATGTTAGGAATGGCAGGTTCAGACACAGCGAGAAAAGAAATACCCCCTCCAAACAGGACCCCCTGATATACTGAGGCCCATAAGCAGGCAACTGGGTGCGCGGGCAAAACAACAGTTTCACATTCCCAGGAGTGACGAGCAGGAAGGCAAGAGCAGGCAGAGCAGAGCTTCAAGGCCACTGGCCAATAAGCCAGAGAAGTGGAGAGATACCAAGCGGCAAAGCATCCCCCACATTCCAATTCATGGCAGCTGGCTGGCAGATATCTTCCCTCAGACTCATGGAAATCTTTGGGTCTACCAGCAAAAGAACTTTTAGCTCCTGGCTTGTGGGAAATGGAGTATCCTAGAATGAGGAACACTGTTGCCAGTTACCTTCCTTGAAATTCACAGAAAAGTTACCCAAGGGAGTAGAGACAGAAAACGAAACCATTTACCCCCAGCTGCCTCCATCCTACTCCCATCTGCTTTCTGCTTTTTGTACAAGGCTACATGGAGCTCTATTGCTGCCTCTTGATCATTAAGCGTTAAACTGAACCTGTGTTTTCCCTCAAGCCGCCACTAGATGTCTCTGAGGAGCACAGGTCCAGGTGGACAAGCACCGGAAAGACCCAGAGTCCTCGAAGTTGTTTTTTTAAATTAAGAATAAATATTTTTTAAAAATTAAGAATAATTACTTTGTCTAATAAAGGTTTCTGTTTAGACAGTTCCTGTCTGTTTTAAGGGGCCAGTTCAGACACTCTATAGGCTAGCTGGCTCAGAAGATGATTGGTTGGAAAACGCAGCCTGGATCTTGACTCAGCGGGGGACACAAAGATGTTCACAAGTTCAGGGTGGGGACTGTTTCAACTGTTGTTCTTCTCTTTTGTACTTAAGCTCTGTTTTTAACTTGTTTTATTATGTATTTGTGTGATGGTGGTGGTAATGATGATCATGATGATGCTACTCAGTCATATTTTAAAAACCTACATTGCAAGAACCAAATCATTAAGGAAGAAGGGATTTTCAAAGCACCAAGGAAACGTGTTACTTTACTACTGTTTTACTACGCCTGCTCCAAACAGAAGGCCTCCTCTTGAGGTTGGCTGTGGAACTCCTGACCGCGGAGGACCAGCCATTGCAATGACTGCTGGTGGGAAAAATCACAGTATACGGGTAAACCCTAGAAGAACAAGGGCGCAGGGTGCCCAGCCTCCCCGAGGACGGCAATTCTCCAAGGATACCAGCCTCCAACCCCCCAACCTCCTCGCATGGCTCTCTGCAAGGCAAGCAGGAGAGCAGGAAAACAACAGCAGTGGCACAAGGCTGCAGGAAAGGTGCTCGGGCACTCAGCCAGCCAGCCTGGGCACTCTCTGCCTAGTGTCCACCACCCCACCCCTGAAAACATCCCCCCCACCGTCGCTGGAGCCCCAGGACAGCTCCTTACCTTTCTGCACGGGAAAGCTGAAAGCACTGAAAACATGTGCAGCCCCCAGCTCCACCAGGCCCAACTGAGGGTTTCTGGGAGCTGGGGGTGGGCTTAGCTTTCAGGAAGTAAGCCCTGAGTTTCCTGCCACCCCACTCGAAGTCTCAGAAAGTGGAGGGAAGAAACCCTCTGCTTTCAAAATGGGCTGGGGGTGGCATGGTGTGGTAGTGGCAAGGCTTGTGAGCCTGGTTGCCCAGGGGGGGCTCAGTCACCCTTGGAAAATTTCGGAGGTAGCCTTAGCCCTCAAGCCCCCCTGAAGTTGACACCTATGGACGGAATTGTCAAGCGAAGGTTTTCAGAGCCCTTCCTACCTGAGAAGAAGCGTGAAGCGGCACTCAGTGGTCAGGAACGATTCTTTTGTCTTCCAACATTACCGGTATACTTTTGTGTGTGTCGAAGAACATCAGAGAAAAAGAGAAAGAGAGTCGAGGGGAGGATCTGGGTTGTTGCTCTTCGGGTGTGCGGAGTCAGGGGAAGGAATGGGGCGCGTGGCGGCGGGTAATGTCCTGGGAGGCAGGCGCGGGCGTTCTTTGCGCGCCGGCCTGAGTTAGGCGCGAGAGGTGCCCGGCTGAAGACGACCAGCCACCAGCTCTGCTTGCAGAAGGGTCAGTTGCCGGCGTCTCCCACCAAAAGCATCTCAAGCGGGAGAAAGGCGTGTGACCTTTCTGCGCTAGGGACGAAACTGCCCGTTGGCCTGACAAGGCGACTGTCTGTCAATGTCATCGACAAGACGCTTCCAGCGCGCTACCCGGTGAGCGGCATCCCTGCCGAAGCTCTTCCTCTTCGGTGAGAGTCTTAAGCGGCCCCTCGCAATTTCGGCTGCTCACCACCGGGACCTTTGAAAAGCAGCGAGCGACACCTGCCCATGCAAACCTTTCTTAGTGGCAGAGGAGGGAAGGAATACAGAAAATGGGAGATCTACGAAGTTGGACAAATGCAGGCAGGAGAGCTCCATGCCTGGCTGCCAGCGCCGGTGCTCAACGGAACCTCCGTGTTCAGAAGAGGGGCGGATGAAAGCTCCCCGGGGCCTGAAGCACTGGCCAGTCTCGGTGCCCCCCTCCTGAGCACGCTTCATTTTTGACGTTTACATGGGGCTGAAATGAAAGAGGGCAGAGAGGGTCATTGGAATGACTGTCAGGACCACTGGATTTGGCGCCATCATTTTACTTTTAAACACAGCCTGTGACGCTGCACTTCGCCAACAAAAAATAGAAGATAACCCTATAGGGGTGCACCGTGATCAATTTTTGCACTAGTTTTATCATCATCATTATTATTTTTTACAAATCTTCATTCTTTTTTTTCCCCTTTTCACCCTTTCCCCAACTTGGTGGTGCCTCCTTCGGCCCTGGTGCCCCAAGCACGTGCTTCTTTCTGCTTAATGGTTATTCTGCCCCTGCTGGCACATATCGGATGCGGCGGGGGGGGGGGCGAAGAGAGGTATTAGCGTTGTGGCACCTTTGAACATTTATTACAACAGAAGCTTTCGGGGACTATAGCCCACTTTTTCAGATGCAATTAGCGGATTCTAATTAAACAGACATTTTCTGTAGCAGTTATTTTTTTTTGGGGGGGGGGATAAGCAAACAGCAGGGTCAAGCTGCGTGAAACGGTGTGATATATGTCGAGAAAAACACACGGTCTAATCTCGGTCAATGCCATGCCAGTTAACTCCCGTGATAGGTGGGGCGTCCCAGGTTTGGCTGATGTAGCGCCTTGCTTGTGTTTTTCCCGGGAACCTCGTGCCGGCCAAACAGGCAACCAGCTGCTGGTCTCGATGGCCCTTTGGTCCGATCCTGCGCTCACCCTCTTCTTCCAGCAGACCCAAGTGAGCTTTCCCGCCGCGGCCTCTTCAGCTCAGCCGGCTCCACGGTGCGCTCTGCCAGGGGCGCATCGCTTTCAGGTTAAAGGGCCATTATGGGCTGCTTCGGCCCTCGGCCGTTTCCTTGTTGGCTCAGAGGCGCTGGAGCAGAAGCGCCGCCGCGAGAGGGCCGGGCCAGGCCAGGCGCTGCCTGTTTGCAAAGAGTTAAGGAGGCGGAAAATGCGGCGGCCGCCGCTGCCTCTCTCCATAGAAACGGTGATCTTTAACGGGGGAAACTTTATTAAAGTCCGATGGGGCGATAAGCGCCAGCGCCGCGCCTTTAATTAAAGCGCAGAGGAAATTGCCGGCGCCCGGGCCTTGCGCCCCTCGCCCGTTGCTTGGAGACTGGCCCCCCTCCCCGTCCTGCCTCCCCTGGCGGGGATCGGAATACACAGTCATCATACCCAGCATCTTCCCCAGGCGAGGACGATAATACCCCCCGCGGGCGCGGGGTGCGCGCAGAGCTGCCATGAGACGCGGCGCGGCCCGGACCCTGCTGCTCAACATGTACCTGCCAGGTAGGACGGGGACCAAGGCCGCGGGGGCCCCGTCCAACCTCGCGGGACGGGGACATGGCCAGATGTGGGAGCCTTCCCTTCCCCGTGGGGCTGCCACCCGTTCCGGCCAGGCCAGGTCCCTCGCCCTCTCACCTCCCCCCCCCCGGACTTCTGCCCTGTTTCCTGGCTCCCTCCCGGTCTTTTTTCCTAGACGCCACTTCTTGGCGCTCCGTCCTGGGCAGACGCGCAAAGCTTCTGTTCGCCTTCTTATTTAAAGGTGCCCCGACCGGCTCCCGTCGGAAGTCGGATTTCCTTTTTCCTGGACGCGTTTCCTGACTTCATAGCGGCTTGCCGCTGGGAGGAAGAGGGAGAGGCGCAGAGCGGCAGAGTCTGGCTGGGGGGACCTTGCTCGGGGGAGGGAGTTGCTTGTCGTCGTCCCCCCCCTCCCAGCGCTCATCAGTTTCTCTCCTCTTCCCCCCCTCCCCGATCTTCCTTGCAGACCCGGTTGGGGAGACTTTGTTCAAGGAAGGCAAGAGCCAGGCGTGGGGCTCCCTGGGGTCTGGGGTGCAAAAAGGTAAGAGAGTCGCGCTCTCCGGTTGTCAAAAAGAGTCCCAAGGGGATGGGTTTGTTTGTTTGTTTTTTTGAAGTCTCTCAAACGGGATCTCCTGGTGGGCTGTTGAAATGGGAGTCTATTTCTAGGGGTCCCCCCCGGCCCCGCCAAGGGACAGATCCGCTAAGTTACCTGAGGCAGTGTGACGTCCCCACGTGCGCATCTGTGCCGGATCCGCCTGAGCCCGGCATTCCCATCCGCCCGGCGCAAAGGATCCCCTCCTGCCGTCTGGGATCTGGGACTGGCGCGGCGAGAAGGATCCGTCACCCGCCCCGGCAGGTTGCGGGCAGGCTAGAATTTGGGGGGGGGAGGAGGAGGTTGGCTTGTTTTGTTTTAACGATCTTGGGTTCACGGCCGAATTATTTCTGCGGGGGAGGGGAACTGTGCGTAGACTTGGCTTGTTCCCAGGCCTCTTCGAAAGCGATCATGCAGTCTGGCAAAGCGCTGGTAAAAAACGCCCCCCCCCTCCAAGATCCGATCCCATATCTGCTTCTGCAGGGTAGGACTCGATCCTTAGCAATATTGCTTTGCGCAAAAAGGAGGTCTGGAAGTATTCGACCGTATTTTTTAAAAGTGCTGGGGACCACATGTATATTAAAGGTTTAATTGTTCAGATCCCGCATTTCTTACAGGACGATATGAATCCTGCCCGTGCTGTTTATTAGTAAAAATCCAAAATAATTTTTAATGGAGGTGGGGGGTGGAGAAGGAGACAGCTCGAACTTTCCGCTTCCCAGTTAAGCCGGTGTGGCGGGGTCTTGCTCCCAAGATCTTACGAACGCTTTCCTGGGACTGCGAAGAGATTTGACCGGTCAGCGCACGCAGAGAGGGAAACTCGGCTGGTTAAGGACGCGCTTCGAGTCGCCCGCTGTCCGACCGCGCGGGCTGGGAAGGAAGGACGGCGGTCCCTGGAGGGCGGGCCCCACCGGCACCTTGCCTTGGCCGAAGATCCCGCCGGCTAACAGCGCCCCCTCCACCCCCCGGACGCTGGCCAGCGGTGTCTGCGTGGAAACCTCAAGTCTACTTTGCGGTTCGGGTCACTGGAGTCCGCCTGCAGAATTAGCCGCCCGATACGCACGAATGGGGGGCGGATTTTACCGGCGCGATCAGACAGGAACATCTGGCAAGTATCCCGCACCGTCGCCAACTCGTTTCACCCCGCCGAAGAAGCGGAGTTGAAAAATACGGGGAAAGTGCAGCAGTATCAAACGGGTTTGCAAGGAGCGGCAGACGGACTTCCCCTGTGATCGCTCCGGTGTGCCCCCACTGTGCCCGCGATCCCCCCTTGGAGCGCACCAGAAACCGGGGGAAGGGGAAAAACCCGATTCACGCGCCGCTCCCTCTGATCAGCAGAGGCGGGTCAAATTAATACGCAGATAGCCTCGCTTCCTCTCCCCCCCCGGCGTTACCTGGCGCGGGTGGCCGCACTCGTCTATCTCCAAGCCGGGCGCAACCGCCCCAGGCGAGCCCCCCCCCGCGCCCAGAGCTCCCTGTCGCCGGAAAACGTCGGGCCCTTCAGACACTATTGATCCACTGGCCGCAGCCAAAGGGATGCGTTTGTTATTTCTTTCCCCGTTTGGATGCCGTCTCTCCTCCCGACCCGACCTCGCCGGGCGGCGACAGCTAAGCAGGCCCGCCCCTCGTTCAGCATTTGGGCAGGAGACCACCGAGGGTCGCGCGACGCAGAGACAGGCCACGCCGACCCCAGTCGGTAAACTCTGGCGCCGGTGATGGAAAGCTCTGCAGGGGGACGTCGCCAAGAAGAAGGGCTGCAGCACGCGAGGGGCCGTTTTTCTTCACACCGATCCTGCGACCTCTGCTGAATGAGTCGCCCTTTCCAGACTCAGCTGCAAATAATAATGCGCAGTTCTAACGTCCGTCGAGTCTGTGTTTGTCTCCCCTCCCCCCCCCCTCCCCCCACCCCCACCCCACCCACCCACGGCCCTCCTTCGCCCAGGTGTCCCGGGGGCTCCTGCCCCTCGAATTCATGGGCCACGCGCTGTGGGTGGGGCTGCCGAATGGAAGCCTCCAACGGGTGAAGTCTCTGGGGTGCCCCGCCTGACCCGGAGCCCGATGCCGATCCGGAGGATGCCCCGGCTCAGGCCCTGGTCGACGCCGCCTTCAGGGCAGTCAGCTGGACAGAGGAGGCCGGGCCGGGCGGGCGGGCGGGCAGGGGGAGCCGCTGGTCTGGGCTCGTCTCCGTCCGTGGCATTTAACACGCGGCCGCTTCCCCGGGGAGGGAAGGGCCACGGAGCGCAGCGAGTCCCGCGCACGGGCATGTTGGGCGGCCGCCAGGAAACCCGGGCGGGAGCTTTCTTTGCCCGGACCGCCACGTCGGCAGGAGGACCCTTGAAATTACGGGCCGCGGCTTCCTCTGGGGAGGGGAGGCAGGGTCGGAAGCTCCCCGGGCGGCGCCCCCCTTTGCCTCGCGCCTGGTCCGCTTCGGCTGCCAGAAGAAAAACAAAACTGAGCCACTGCGGCCCCACGCACGAAATACCCACTTTCAATACACTTTACAACAGGATTTTGCCAGTCCGCACACAGTAAAATCCGGCCGGGAAGAGCACTGGAAGTGGGTTATTTAGCGTGTGCGACCCCAGCAGACTGACAGTCCAGCCCCAACCCCATGCAGAGTTATCCCAGTCTAGACCTCTTGGTTTCCGTGCGTTCACACTGGAGTAACTCTGCGCAGGATCGCACTATTGCTGTTGGCCTCGTGATCGGGGACTCAATGCAGTCTGGGAGCCGCCACGGAAGCGTGTGCCGCACGCCGACTGAGTTCAGTTTCAACCCATGGATGTAGGCGCCACAAGCAGCTGAGCGACGCGGCCCCCTGTCTAGAACGGGGACACACACCACACACCACACACACCCCGTTGACATCAGCACTTCTCTCGCCCACTTTAAAAAGCCCGTTTCACAACGATGAAGACTGATACAAATTAAAAACCCGGGAGATACCAGGAAACTCCCGCCATGTGTTCGACTCCCGAGAGCTCTCGGCCCTTCGCGCGCCCTTCCTCGGGCAGGGGCAGATCCCCCCTTCAGCGGACTCAGCGCGTCCTTCGGGCACCGGGGCCAAAGGGGGCACCCCCAAGTTGGGGAAAGGGTGAAAAGATGTAGAAGAAAGCCTTTCAGGCCGTGAATATTGGAACTCTGATACATTTAACTTGTGAAATATTGAAATAGATGTTGTGTTGCATTTTATGTAGCCAAAGCTTGGCTTAGTTTGTACAGTGTATTGTGTTATCATATGAATAAATTTTTGCATTTGCTGCAGCCTGCATTGTGTATCTGGTCAGACAGGTCGACAACTAAGATGGGCTGGGGGTCAGTGTGGAAGGGGGGCACCAAGACTGCTCAGTGCTGCTGAGGGCACCAGGGAGCCTTAACCCGCCCCTGCCCCGGAGACAGTGCAGAGTTCGACCACGACGACCCCGCCCCCTTGCGGTCCGGAGGCTGAACAGCAACAGCACAGCCCTTCATAAGCGGCGTGTGTGTGTGTGTGTGTGACGACGAGAAGCCCTTTGCCGCTCTGGATCCATCCAAGGAGACTTGTGGCTGAGCACGGCCCGACTTGATGCATCTTGACGGTATTCAGTAGGGTTTACTCTCGACGAAGAAGCCGCCGGCTCAGAACTGCAG
The DNA here is from genome assembly GCA_029375565.1 of Gekko gecko. Taxonomy (NCBI): domain Eukaryota; kingdom Metazoa; phylum Chordata; class Lepidosauria; order Squamata; family Gekkonidae; genus Gekko; species Gekko gecko. Next base: position 85,340,204 of record JAPDNY010000003.1, read on the forward strand.
CCCGGAGTGTTCGTGGCAGAGGACAGGAAGGTTTTCGTGCGGGCAGCCTTCCAGCTACAGACAGGCATCGAGCGCGCCCAGTCCGAGGCCCTTTCGCCAGGGAGTCTGTTTCGATGCTTCGGCAAAAGCACAGACGGTTGTCCCCGAGAGGAGCTCTGGAGTCGCTCAAACTGAGAGGGAAGCGCGGATTCCCCGCGAGGGGGGGTGGCCACGGAGCAGAGGCCTTCGAAGGCAGGGCAGGGAACCTCCCCCCCCCCCCGGCTCAGCTCCCCGCAAAGCTCCCCCACCCACCCAGCCAGCCAGCAGCTTTTCTACTCTGAGGAGGAGGAGGAGGAGGAATGCCCCCTCCCCCCCGCCCCCAGGAGCACAAGATGGTTGGTGGCCTCTGGCGAAACTGTCGACGGGCCCGCAAGTAAGACATACCCGCTCACGGGGCAGTCCGGAGCAGCGGCGACAACCGCCTAAACCCGTCAAGACGGAGTTCAGCCTCAGTACCCAGAGACAGAGCAAGAGCAGGCTTAGTCGAGTCTCCCTTCGGGTTTATTCCCTCTAAACCGCCTTGAGCGCTCTTTGAATGGAAAGGGCGACCTAACTTTCCTTATTAAAAACATTTTTGTCTTGTTGCCCGCGGTTCCTCCGCATTAGGACCCAGACTACTCAGATGTATTAATACACCGGGCGATGATTTGTAGGGTCCATATAAATAATGAGAGCAGGCCCGGAATCTGACAGTTCCTTCCAGGCGGCCCTTTGCTTCTGCTTAGCAAGGCGACCGCTTAATAGTGACCCGCAAGTGTCCACCTGCAGCGCCCTTCTTGTAATCCGTGGATCAGGCGCGCAACAAGGACGGTGGCTCCGCGCGTCGACGGCCGTTGCCTGAAGCACACCGGATGGCCAAGGCGCTCTGGAGAAAAGGAGGGTTTACTTCCAAGTAGCGGAATGCCCGTTGCCAGTGCACCTTCCGATGGAAATTAAGGCTAAATTCGGCTGGGGGAAGCCCGGCTGTTTCATCTGGGTTTTTCCCCCCTGGAAGGTTTTTTTAAAATAGACGTCGTCGCCGCCCCCCCAAGCAAAAGCCGCACAATACTTTTTATTAGGACCAACCAAAACGACACAAAACAGTGTGTGCAAGCTTCTGAGATCTCAGCCAAGGTATTAGCGTGGGGGCGGCGGGGGGATTGTGGCCCTGATCTTCAGGCCTCTTCTTGTAAACTAGTCCCGTCAAATCGCAAATTCGATTGTAGAGGACACGGGGATGGTTACAACGAGCTTTAAAATCATGCCCCCCTTTTAACCCCCTCCCACACCTGGCCTTATCAAGCACTCTGGAGTGTTCGCAGGCTGGCGTGTTGCCTGGTGTTGTGTTACCTGTTTCAATACGAGCCTTCACGTAGCTTTCGTTGCGGGGTTTTGCTGAGGCCGCAAGTTGCACCCTTTGCACGGAGGCTGGTGACCAGATTTCGCACGCCGGGGCGGCTCAGCAGGACGGCTGTCTTTCCGTTCTCCCACAAAGGCGCCCCGGGAGCTCTGACTTCGTGAACGGGCTGCCCGAGGGGGTTCTGTCGAGAAGGGGGTAAGACGCGACTCGCCCCGTTAACGCGGAGACAGCCGACCGCCCTTGGGATCGCAGACCCTCGACTCTAGCCACCCGTTTGGTCTTCTCCCGCTGGGGTTTCTGGGACAGGAGGACAGAAAGGGCGGCATTCCGGGACTTGGTTAATTCTGGCGGAAGAGGAGAAATCGGCTCCGCTCCCCCTGCTCCGGTCTCCAGAGTCCAGGGTTAAGTGGATTCGCTTTGACTCACGAAGGACAACGGCAGCCTGGACCAGACCATCTTAAGGAGGGGCTGCAAAGACTTAAGGCTCCTTCCCAGGGCAACGTTTGCAAACAAGCTTCGGCGTGCCAAGCCCGACCTCGGCATATGCTGGGCATACAAAAGGCGCTTGCAGGTGGGAGTCTTGTTCCTGGACCCCTCCTTGCGGCATTCAGCCCTGGGATGCCAGTAGGGCTCCCCGCCAGAGAGCTGGCCAGTCCTGTCAGCTGTGGCGGTGCTAAGCTTGCCAGGGGCTCACATCCTGCCTCCAGGATTGCAGCCTGCAGGCAAGGCAAGTATGAGGCTCTGAGTCCATCTTGTCCCTAAACCAGCCCAGGGAGGTGCATCAGGTCGTTGATTCCAGTGGGTCTGAATGCCGTCGCAGGGGGATGTCCTTGAATTCGTGTTCAGGAGGCCTTTCGGCTGCAGAGGCATGGAGGGCTGAATCTGGGCACAGTCCAGTGTCCTTTATATGGGGTGTCTTTTTCAGTGCTTAAACGAGAACATCGGCTATTCTCCACATTTGTGCTCCAGAATCCTTGATCAACTGAAAATGGTGAAAACTCTCTTCAAAGAATAAAAATGTTTTCTCTCAAAATACTTTGAAGAAAACAGGTAGATAAAGCTTTCTTTTTCTGAACAGAGTTTCCTCCCCATTCCTCTTTTTTGCAGTGGTTGGTTAGATATCCCTGCAGAAGATACCCTCCATCCTGCTACGATTTTATTGCATGCTTAATCAGAGTTGTTAGGGGCACCATTCCCAGGATGCACATCCAGCGCCCAATGGAGTGTAATGATGGTGATGCTATTATATTAGATGACATGTATTGGGTTTTTACTATACATAGCCGCATCTGGTGCTTATCAGCAGAGAATACAACTAAGATGTGATAAGAGGGTGTGGATGGATAGATAACATTATTGTTCACTTTGGTGTTTTAAGGATGGGAATGAGATATAAATTGCGAGATATAATTTTTTAACTGATTAATCATCTGCCTCAACCAATATATTTTAATGCATTATTATAGTTGATTGCTTAACCAACAGTGAATTACAATGACTGATTTAAATCTCTGCATATTACAACCTTCAATACAACAAATTTAGAGTCCCGTGGGGGCACCTTTAAGACCAACAAAGCTTTATTCAAGGTATGAACTTTCATGTGCACGCACACTTTTTCAAGTGCAATGGAATGGGAGGTAAGGTTCAAAATTATAGACGGGCTGAATAGCAAATTAACATGTAACATGATGAAGGTGTTTTAAGATATGTGAAAACAACTAAGTAACAAGCTAAGGTTATAAGGTCAACAGCTGTAAAGCAATAAATATGTAAGAATAAGTCTGAGACTCTCCATTCATTCCTCTCTGGTCTGGAGGTCACTTAACAGCATTTTTACTATCTTTTTCCAGGTGGGAGCCGTGTATGTCAGTCAAACATTACATTCAGTATTCTAATATATTATTTTGAAAAAGAAATACACAAAAATACAGATGGTGTATAGTCTCTCTGTATGAGAATACATATGTAAGGACTGAATGAGTTAGCATATGTAATGAGATAAAAAACCAATATCCTAGTTGAGTCCTGGGGTGGTTTTTGTTCCAAGTGTTGTAATAACTTGTAATTCAGCAATTTCCTTTTCCATTCCATTCCTGAAGTTCCTTTGCAATAAAACAGCTACTCTGAGGTCACCCATTGCATGTCCTGGAAGGCTGAAGTGTTCTCCTACAGGTTTCTCAGTCTTGTGATTCCTGATGTCAGATTTGTGTCCATTTATCCTCTGGCGTAGGGTTTGTCCCGTTTGTCCTGTGCAGAGAACTGAAGGGCATTGTTGTTGGCATTTAATGGCATATACAGTGTTAGAAGATGAGCAAGTGAGTGAGCCTCTGATGGTGTAGTTGATGCTGTTAGGTCCAGTGATTGTGTTGTCCGGGTGTATCTGGCGGCAAAGTTGGCATCTGGGTTTATTACAAGCTCTGGTCCCAGTGTCCATGTTCAAATTAGATGCTGTATTATTGTGGGTGAGGAGTTGTTTGAGATTGGGTGGCTGTCTGTGCACAAGAAAATGTTTGCCCCCCCCTCAATACCTGTGTGAGAGAACTGCCATTATCCAGGAGAGCAGGGGTGGCCGAACGGTGGCTTGGGAGCCCCATGCAGCTCTTTTGCACATATTATGTGGCTCCTGGCAGGGCAGCTGGGGAAGCTAAATATCATTAGCAAACATCATCATCAATATCTGCTGTTACCACTTTTGATATTATTTTTGGCAGTCTCGTTTAATGTTAATAAAAAGCAAATTTGCGTATTTCCCAGTAAAAACGTATTTGTTCATGTCTTGCAGCTCTCAAACATCTGACATTTATTCTATGTGGCTCTTACATTAAGCAAGTTTGGCCACCCAGGCAGTAGAGGCTGTAAGTCATTGATGATGCGTTTAACTGTTTTGAGCTGAGAGCTGTATGGTCCCACTAGTGGTGTTCTATTATTGCCTCTTTGGGGCCTGCCTTCTAACAGGTTTCCTCTGGGTATCATTCCAGCTTTGTTCATCTGTTTCCTGACTTCATCAGGTGGATGCTTTAGTTCCAAAAGGTGTGTTGTAGATCCCTCAGGTGAGAATCACCGTCTGGAGGCTTGGAGCAGATGCGGCTGTAGCGCAGAGCCTGGCTGCACACAATGGATCGTTTCGTATGTTTATGATGGTAGCTGGAGGCATGTAGGTATGTTTGCCAGTCAGTAGGATTCCAGTATAAGGTGGTGTCTGGGTGTCCATTGTGTACTTTTACAGTAGTGTCCAGAAAATGTATTTCTTGTATGGGTAGGAGGGCATAGATCAGTAAGACAGTGATGGTCAGTGCTGTCAAGAGGATCTAGAGGAAACCCCGTAGGATTTTCAAGGCAAGAGATGAACAGAGCTGGTTTGCCCTTGCCCTCCTCTGCGTAGTGACCCTGGACTTCCTGGGTGGCCTCCCATCCAAATACTAACCAGAGATGACCTTGCTTAGCTCCTGAAATCTGGTGAGGTTGGGCAAGCCTGTGTCATCTGGGTCAGGGCATCAGGAAGGTAATTCCTGGCATCTCCTATTACAGGATCTCAGCCAGCAGGGCTGGGAAGGATTTTCCTGAGCCTTCCCAGTGAGGGTCAAACTATGTTACAGCAAATGGGTGGCTGGACTGGAAAACAAGGGTCAGTCATATTCCAGTCATTCCACACCCCCATTTTCTACATGATCCAATATACAGCAGCCTCCCACGGGGGCAGGGCTAGCCACTAATCTTGGTGGCCCAAACTAATTGCTTGTTTCATGCCTTTCCAGGCAGTGGACAGATTCAGCTGTGGCAGTTTCTGCTGGAGCTGCTTTCAGACCGTGCAAACCTCAACTGCATTGCATGGGAGGGCACCAACGGCGAGTTCAAACTACTGGATCCCGATGAGGTGGCACGGCGCTGGGGTGAGCGCAAGAGCAAGCCCAACATGAACTATGACAAGCTGAGTCGGGCGCTACGCTACTACTATGACAAGAACATCATGACTAAGGTGCATGGGAAGCGCTACGCCTACAAGTTCGACTTCCAGGGCCTAGCACAGGTCTGCCAGCCAGCCACGCCTGATCACACGCTCTACAAATTCCAGGCCCCCTTGCCTTTCTCTGGCATCTCCAAACTCAACATCATGGCCTCGGGTGTGACCCCAACCAGCTTCTCCTACTGGCCAGGTTCTACCCCAACCCTCTACCCCAGCCATGGCCTACAGCCATCGACACCCTTCAGCACCATGGCAACCTCCCATATCAACAACATGAACAGTCACTACCACTAGGCCTCTTATGGCTGGAGGGAAAGGGAGGGAGGGAGGGGAGGGATGACCCTTAGATTTCACCCTGAGACACATCCAGTTTGATCATGGAGATGTTGTGTGGAGGGGGGCAGGGACGCTTTACTGGAGAGATGGGCTGGATCTCAGTGGTAGCAAAGGAGCTGGGAGACACAAGGCATCTTCTGAGCAGAAGCCCCTCCCCAATGAAAACAAGTTCTTCATTTCATATAGCACATTTCAGCAATTGCCCTAATTTCTCCATTGTCTTAAAAAAATCACTTGCAATATACTGTAATGGCTTCAGAGTTTCTTTCTACTTGCTAACCCTTGGAACTCCATTCATGCATGTATCTAGAAGGACAGAGCAGGGGGATCAATAAGTCTGCGGCTGAGCCATACACACCACCTGTCTAACAGGAGATGGAGATAAGATATAAGGCTATTAATCCAACCTAGAGGAAGTGAATTAGTGATGATGGGGCACCCGAAGGCCCACCCAGCATAATTAATATGTTCCTCACATACATACCCTTTCTCTGTCAAGTGCACATCAGAGCTAAACAAATAAGTGCATCAGAACTAGGTCTGTCCTGGGTTTTCTCTTCTTTCCATCGTTTTGGCTTTGGACTAGCAATTCTGGTGTGCTAGAAGAGCCTCACTGCAAATAGTCACCTGCATAGAAATCCTTGTTTTCCTGAGAGGGTCCCATCTGTTCTCCTGGTTACAGCTTCTTGTTTAGTCTTTCTGGGTTAGTTTGATAAGTGATCCCACCCAATCAGGGATCACAGAATGAATGGATTCTCCTACTGGCCAGGTTCTACCCCAACCCTCTACCCCAGCCATGGCCTACAGCCATTGACACCCTTCAGCACCATGGCAACCTCCCATATCAACAACATGAACAGCCACATAGGTACACAGCCAGTTGGATCTGGCTCTGTGATAATGTCACTGGGGGAAAGGATCTGAACGTGTTTGCAAGCAGTACTGGGGCAAAAATGTCCAGAAAGGAAGGCATATTTTACCCCTGCTGAAAATGTTCACTGGTTTGGGCTCATACCAGACATGTCTACAGATACTTATTTAGCCTGTGGAAATGCAAATTAAGTGGGACTCCTGCTTGAAAACCTTCAAAATAGTGTGAAACATGGAGTAGATGCCTTCCCTTCTACCAATATCCACAAAATTAGCCTCCAAGCTTTCACACATTTGTAGCTGTCCATGTGTTCAGCTAGGAACCAAGCAAGTTCCCCCAAGCAGCTAAAAGTGACTGGGAGCTGAAGCCTAACTCTTCTAGGCCCTTTTGGTGCCTTCCCTGTGCTGACCTAAATCCTAGGTCTCCCTACTTGCATGATTCTGTGCTTGTGCAGGGAAGCCAAGCCACCCATATCCAAAAGTGGTAACAAGTTTCAATGTACAGAGTTTCAATTAAAAACAAGAGGGAAATTCAGCCTTGGGCTACTGTAACTGCAATGTGACTTGTCACAGAGCTGCATTCTGTTGGCCTGACAGTCTCCAGGAGATGTGGACAGGTTGATGAGAATGCAGCTGTGTGGTCTCCCACTCTTGCTCCCAGACTGGATATTCAGCTGAGGTGATTTAGCTGAGGGTACTGTGTGGGAGGACTGTGTTTGGGAATGTGTGGGTGACTTTTAAGTTGTTGCAGAGTCCCGGCTGCTCGAGAAAGGGTGAGAAAGAGTGATTGTTTGATTGTAATTGGATTGCCTGGGTGTAATTTGAATAGCTGCTGGCCCTGCCCTCTGCTGGGTGAGGCTTCTATTTAAGGGTGCACCTCTCCAGAGGCTCTTGGCCTCTGGCTCTTTGCCTAGGGACTCTTAGATTAGGCACCTAGGAAGTGCCAGAAAGCCAGGGACCTAGTCTCCTTGTGTTCCCAGTAAGGTAAGTAGACTTTCCACAAGGAGAACCACATAAATATGAAAGGTTTTAAAAGGGGGATTATATACAATTAATCTTTTAAAAAGCAATTATCAAGGCAGAATGCCAGTAGGGAGTTGGGGGCTATCTAGTGTTTTGCACGGAGTGTCACATATATGACTATCTGCCCATTGGACAGAAGTCTTAGTGTGCCCAGTGCAAGGAGCTCCTGTTTCTCAGGGAATGAGTTTGCTCCCTTGAGGCCAAGGTGGCTGACCTGGAGAAGCAGAGACAGTCAGTTAGGCACATAGGGAAGACTCTTGGGGACTTGTTAGATATGCCCCACTCTGAAAATGGCAGCCCCACTGCTGTCAGGGAGCATGAGGATCCAGAGGAAACAGGGCACCATACTGTGAACAAGGGGAATGTGGCCTCAGAAGGGACCTCTTCTTCAGCTGGTGAACAGGTATCCTTTTGCACCAAGGAACCATCCCTGTGCAGGGAGGGAGGGGGGCTCTTGGTAGTTGGTGATTTGATCCTCAGTTAGGAAGACAGCTGGGTGGCGAACCCATGTACTGACCGTATGGTGACTTGCCTGCCTGGTGAGAAGGTAGCAGACATTACATGTGTTCTAGATAGGCTGGTGGACAGTGCTGGGGAGGAGCCAGTGGTCGTGGTACATGTTGGCACCAATGATGTGGGAAAATGCAGTCATGAGGTCCTGGAGGAAAAATTTAGGCTGCTAGGAGACTCAAGGCCAGATCCTCCAAGGTAGCCTTCTTAGAAGTGCTACCTGTTCCACATGCAGGGCCGGAGAGACAGGCACAGATCAGGGGTCTCAATGCTTGGATGAGACAATGGTGTAGGGGGGAAGGGTTCAAGTTTGTTAGGCACTGCGATGCTTTTTGGAACAAGAGGGAGCTGTACAATCAAAAAGTTGGCAGAGCAGTTTTTAAACTGAATATTGAGGGAAAGCTGACAGGAGATGAAAAGTGTCTGGTTCGGGATGGCTCATCTCCAGGAGATGAAGGGATAGCTGATACTTCTCTACAAGGAAATGAATTAGAATTGTCCACTGAGACTATGGCTAATGATACAGACTGCCTGGCAAGGTCTTGAGGCAGCAGGAGGAAGGTGGCGGGCTTAACATGCATGGGAAACTATAGGTGTTTATATACAAACGCTAGAAGTCTCAGAGGTAAAATTGGGGAGTTGAAATGCTTGGTGTTGGGGGGGAAAATCAGTGGGATACAGTGATTCCTGGTTATAAATTATATTGGAAGGATAGGGGAGGAAGGGTTGGAGGTGGGGTGGCTCTGTATATCAGAGAGGGTATACGGTCCAGTAAGATTGAGAGGGTAAGAGAATTGGATTCGCTTCTGGAAATGCTATGGGTTGAAATAGTGGGTCCAAAAGGAAGCTTAACACTGTGATCAAAAGTTAGAGTAGGATTATAAAATGATGAATGAATTAAAAAAAGCGGCCAGATGACATAACTGTGTCGTAATAGGTGATTTTTAACTACCCACACATTGATTGGATCAATATGTGTTCAAGTCAGGAAAAAGAGATTGAGTTTCTAGACACTCTCAATGACTGTGCTATGGAACAGATGGCCACAGAACCTACCAGAGGAGAAGCAATCCTGGATTTGGTCCTAAGTAATGCCCAAGACCTGGTGAGAGATGTAAAAGTGATTGCACCACTTAGGAACAGTTGCCATAATGTTATTGAGTTCAACATTTGCATAAATAGAGAGTTGCCCAAAAAGACCAACACAACCACTTTTAACTTTAAAAGGGGTAACTTCTCTGAAATGAGGGGACATGTGAGGAGGAAACAGAAAGGAAAAGTAGAAAGGGTCAAAACCACTGGGAAAGCTTGGAGATTATTTAAAACTACAATCCTAGAAGCACAGAAAATAGAAAGGCACAAATAGGTATAGAAAAAAGCCTGCATGGTTAACAAACAAAGTAATGGAAGCTGTAAAAGGTAAGAAGGATTCCTTTAAGTGGTGGAAAGCTAGTCTCAGTGAGATTGATAAAAGGGAACATAGGCTGTGGCAAATAAAATGCAAGTCTATGATCAGGCAGGCAAAAAGGGAATATGAGGAGCATATGGGAAAAAAACGTAAAGACCAACCATAAAACTTTCTTCAAATACATTAGAAGCAGGAAACCAGCCAGGGAGGCAGTGGGGCCCTTGGATGACCAAGGGGTAAAAGGAGTACTGAAGGATGATTGGGAAATGGCTGAGAAGCTGAATGCATTTTTTGCCTCTGTCTTCACTGTGGAAGATGAGAAGTGCTTGCCCACTCCAGAACCGCTGATTTCGGGAGGGGTGTTGAAAGACGTGAGTCAGATTGAGGTGATGAGAGAGGAGGTCCTACTACTGATAGACAACTTAAAAACCGATAAATCACCAGGCCCGGATGGCATATATCCAAGAGTTCTGAAGGAACTCAAATGTGAACTTGTGGATCTCCTGACGAAAATCTCCTGATGTGATCTTTCATTAAAATCTGCCTCCATTCCTGAGGACTGGAATGTAGCTAATGTCACTCCCATTTTTAAGGATTCCAGAGGAGATCTAGGAAATTACAGGCCAGTCAGTCTGACATCGATACTGGGTAAGTTGGTGGAAACTATTATTAAGGAAAGAATTAGTAGGCACATTGATGAACAAACACTATTGAGGCAGACTCAGCTGGGTTCTGTAAGGGAAGATCTTTTCTCACTAACCTGTTAGTGTTTTTTGAGGGAGTGAACAAACATGTGGACAAGGGGGACCCAACTGATGTTGTTTACCTTGACTTCCAGAAAGCTTTTGATAAAGTTCCTCATTAAAGACTCCTAAGTAAGCTCAATAGTCATGGGATAAAAGGATAAGTCCTTTTGTGGATCAAAAACTGGCTAATTAATAGGAAACAGAGTGTGAGTATAAATAGGAAATTTTCTCAGTAGAGGGTGGTGTCAGACCCCTGGTCAAGCTATTCCCAACAACACTCTGTTTGGCAGTGATATGTTTATTGAGTTATAAGCAAGGTCATAACAGTACAGTGTCAGATCTGAAGGTTTTGGCGGGTTCAATCATAGATATAGGTAATTCAAATGTAACCCCTCCTAAGGCCCACACATATATCACATCCACTCTGCCTAGCCTCAGAGTCTCTACCTCCTTTCACCTGGGAAATATACAATCCCATTATCTACAGAAGCAAGCTGGCACCAAAAGTTTCAAGGACGTTCTTCTGGGAGAGAGGGAGGCTTCTTTGGAAGAATTATGCCTTTAAGATAGTGCAGTCTCACACTCCACACTCATTCCCTCCCCCAAGGAATCCCCCTCCCCCAGCATCTATGGCAAACTGAGCAGAGCGATGTTTGACATTCTGCCCCCCCAAGCCCCAATCACCCTCCCAGCTTGAGGGGGTGCCACTTATGAAATGTGTGCACCAGTTTTGCAGCTCTGATAGGTGGTAAGCAGTGGGGTACTGCAGGGATCAGTACTGGGTCCGATGCTTTTCAACTTGTTCATTAATGATTTGGGAGTAAGCAGTGAAGTGGCTAAATCTGCAGATGATACAAAATTGTTCAGGGTGGTGAAAACCAGGGAGGATTGTGAGGCACTCCAAAGGGATCTGTTGAGGATGGGTGAGTGGGCGTCAACGTGGCAAATTGGGTTCAATGCAGCCAAGTGCAAAGTGATGCACATTAGGGCCAAAAATCCTAACTATAAATACATGTTGATGGGTCCAAAGTGGCAGAGACTGACCAAGATCTTGGGGTCATCATAGATAACTCACTGAAAATGTTGAAACAGTGTGTGGCTGCAATAAAAAAGGCCAACACTATGCTGGGGCTTATTAGGAAGGGAATTGAAAGATCATCTGATGTCATAATGCCCCTATATAAATCAATGGTGCGACCTCATTTGGAATACTGTGTACAGTTCTGGTCACCACATCTCAAAAAGGATATTAAAGCATTGGAAAAAGTGCAGAAAAGGGCAACTAGAATGATAAAAGGGTTGGAACACTTTCCCTATGAAGAAAGGTTAAAGTACTAGGGCTCTTTAGCTTGGAGAAATGATGGCTGAGGGGTGACATGATCGAGATTTATAAGATTATGCATGGGATAGAACAGGTAGAGAAAGAGGTACTTTTCTCCCTTTTTCACAGTACAAGAACTCATGGGCACTCAATGAAATTACTGAACTGTCAGGTTAGAACAGATAAGAGGAAGTACTTCTTCACCCAAAGAGTGATTAACACATGGAATTCACTGCCACAGGAGGTGGTGGCAGCTACAAGCATGGACAGCTTCAAGAGGGAATTGGATAAACATATGGAGCAGAGGTCCATCAGTGGCTATTAGCCACAAGGTATAGATAGGAACTCTCAGTCTGGGGCAAGTGATGATCTGTATTCTTGGTGCTTGGGGGGGGCAACAGTGGGAGGGCTTCTAGTGTCCTGGCCCCACTGCTGGACCTTCTGATGGCACCTGGTATTTTTGGCCACTGTGTGACAGAGTGTTGGACTGGATGGGCCATTGGCCTGATCCAGCATTGGCTTCTCTTATGTTCTTATGTTATATAACAGGATGTTTTCTCATAGGAAGTTTAAAGCAATTTCTGCTTGAATTGGCTTTATAATGTGAAGGTTAAGTCGTACTATACCCAAAATGTTTATTTGCAGTCAAGTGCTTCTTCTCTGTAGCATAAGAACGCCAGTGTTGGATCAGGCCAATGGCCCATCCAGTCCAACACTCTGTTTCACACAGTGGCCAAAAATACCAGGTGCCACCAGGAGGTCCACCAGTGGGAAGAAGGGGCGGGGTCAGAAGACAAAAGTTTTATGCATGAAAATGTCTCTTTCAGTGCACTTTAGCACTTGATACTGGAAGTCAAACTGCTCCCTGCTTTGCACAGGAATTCATTTTTTAATCATGTACAGAGATGGAGCTCCGAGAAAAAGCACAGGACACAGTCTTAGGCTGAGTCTTATCAAGGGTTTCAACACGGATTGGCTGAGGCCATCCAGGGTTTCAGGCAGAGTCTCTCAGACCTAGAGGTCCAACCTCCAGGTGGAACCTGGAGATCTTCTGCAATTACAACTGACCTCTAGATGAGACAGATCAATCCCCTGGAGAAAAACGGCTACTTTGGAGAGTGGATTGCATGGCACTGTGCCCTGCTGAGGTCCCTTCTCTCCTCAAACACCCCCCCGCCCGAGTTCTGTCCCCCAAGATATTCAGGAATTTCCTAGCCTGGAATTGGTAACTATATTCATTTCAGACATCACTTTCTACCATGTCCTTCTCAACGGGGATGCTAGGCATGGGACCAGGACCTTATACATGAAAGGCTCTACCACTGTCTGAGCTACAGTACCCCCCCCCAAAAAAAAAAACACTCAGGCAGAGTCTCACTAATTTAGCAGCTTTATCCAGCTGACCAGAATGGGCCCCGACTCTTGCTTTCATGACACCACTCCATTTTCTGCCACCATCAGGCAGTGGAAACCCAGAAGTTTAGAGCCTTTCCCTTAATATGAGAAATGGACTCTATTTAAGGTTTGGGGGGGGGGTAGGGCAACAGTCAAAGGCAAACTCACAAATAGTTTCAAGATGAAATTGCAAAAATCTAGAAGTTGTGGTCTTTTTTAAAAGTGCTTATAAGAATCAGCAAAATAATCTCATGTGGTGTGGAACACAAAGGGATGACCCCTCCCCCCCAAATTCCCCTTCCTGCTCATGATGCTACCTGATCTGAGCAGGGCACCTTCCCTCTTGGCATGGGAGCCTCCCCTGTGATAAGAAAGCAGGAAAGCCCCCTGGAAAGGTCCAGGAGCCTTCTGACTAGCAAAACTCATGACAGATACATATGCTGTTTTGCTCATCACCAGGGCTATTTTAGGGCAGGAATGCACAGGAATGGAGTTCTGGCTGGCTCCTGAGTTGGCCATGCCCAGCAGGAACTCATTAGCATAACAGGCCACACTTAACAGCAGAAACTCATTTGGATTGGGTACATTGGGGTGTGTGGCCTAACATGCAAAGGAGTTCCTGCTACAACAAACAACATAAACAGAATAAGAAGCAAAAGGTGGGTGTGGCTGGATGACCACATGTCTGGTAACATGGGGGTATAGCCTAATATGCTAATGAGCTGTGCTGTCCAGGGTGTGCCCTAATATGCTAATGAGTTCCTGTTGTTGGGTGTGGCCTATTATGCTAATGAGTTCCTGCTGGGCTTTTTCTACAAAAAAGCCCTGCTCATCACAATCCACCAGGCTCCCCCACCCCCTGCACAACAGAGGCCTGTGATTGTGTTTAGGATTGCCAACAGTCCTAGAGAAAAATATTAGTAGAGGCTTAATGTATGGAAAGCAGGGTCAGCCCTGGCTAGTAAATGGATGGGAGATGTCCAAGGAATACCAGGCAATGGCAAATCACCTCCGAAGGTCTCTTGCCTTGAGAGCCCCACCAGGGGTCGCCATAAGTCAGCTGTGGCTTGACAGCACTTTCCTCCACCACCCATGTATGGAAGGGGACAGCTGGACCACCTTCATGGTGCAGAGATTAATGATGCCACCAGCAAAGTCAAAAATAAAATCCCAATATACTTCTATGGAAGGGGCAGGCCACTTCCCCCCCCAAACCAGCTCCACAATCCTTCATGCAGACACTAAGCTGCTGATGCTCTCCCTGGCATGGAGTTTCATCCACTTAATGTCTCTATGGCACAAGAACAGACCCTGTGAAATAGCTGGCAACCTGGTCTGCAGTTGAATCAATCTGTGGCATGAAGCTGTACCTCAAGTTGAAGCACGCTGGCCTTTGCTCCTCAGTAGCCCCAGTGAGCCTGGATATTTCCCTGTGTTGCAAGCCCTGTATTTCCACATCAGCAGACCTGTCTGTCCACTGTACCTACAAGACAGTGCTGCGAAAATCCAGCTGCCAAAACCAGCCCCCACTTTTCCAGCATCTCTCTGGCCATCCTCTGCCAAGTTGTTCCCCAAACTCATCCCTGCTATGTTGCCATCTCCTGTGAAGCGCTCTTCCCTCCTGCATATGCAATGACTCACACTCAGCTGTGGTTCCACCCTTCTGCTGGGGTGGAGGGACACCAGCCTACCAACACCAGCCTACCAACCTACTTCATCCCCTTCCTACAGTTTCCAGAAGGAAAAGACTCACCCACCTCTAGAAGAAAACTGGCTTACAGCCTTCTCCTCTGCCTCTGGCAGTTTCCTCCAGGGAGGGGTGGCTGAAGTAGCTTGGGAGACTACTTGAAGAGCATAAGCAGCTTTTCTGCTTCTTGTCACTGTGTCCCCAAAGCTTTCTGCACCCCCTCACTCCCAAAAAGTCTGTTGAGGGATTCCTATATCTGTTTTTACATAAATGTCTATTTTGGCTCAGAGGCAAAAAGAGTCTTTTGTAATTGTAAAGACTTAGACATTTTTTGAAGCACACATTTCCATTTTGGTCCCATGGGAGCACCTTTAAGACCAACACAGTTTAATTCTGGGTATAAGCGTTTGTGTGCAGGCACACTTCTTCAATGCATCTGAAGAAGTGTGCATGCACATGATACCTTATACCTGGAATTAAACTTTGTTGGTCTTAAAGGTGCCCCCCACTGGACTCAAACTTTGTTCTGTTGCTTCAGACCAACACTGCCATTTGTGATGATGCATAGCTAAACTGCTGCAGTTATGTCCAGCAGGGGGCAGTGGTGGTGCAGAGATATATTCTTGCCTTACGTTGGTGGGAAAATATGCAAGGAAATGAACTCTCTTGCAAGAGGCAGATGAATCCTCACCAAGGCTTATGCCTGCACACGCTGCAAGCATGTAACGTGCTGTGCTGTGCTGTGCCCCACCTGCTTTCACTCCACTCTCTGCAGGGGACTCACTTAGAAAGTGCTGAAGAAAAACCCAGTTGGCTGCAATACAACATATTCCTCAGCCGCTTCTGGACTGTCGCTCTCCTGTTTGTCCTGAACTGTTATTGTCAGAGACTGTTTATGACATCTAATGTAATATTTAGGATGTAGTCTACAGCCAGCTGCCTTTTCTTTCACAGCACCATAACACATGAGTGCTCCAGCTCTGGCTGTGTTTCAAAGTCAAATCCCCTGCGCTGAAGTGAGAGTTTATTGTTTTCTCCAACTCTCTATTATCCAAGCACATTGGATAGACCAGCTGGGGGACTGATGTGTTAAGCCGTTGGCCCCCAGCCCTTTTGGTATGGTGACCCACAAGCCCAAATGCTCGTTGTATGGTAACCCATCCAGAGCTGGCCCATGGGTTTTCCGAGCCTTGGGCAAACTATGACCTTGGCACACGTCAGTTCTATTGTTCCATTTTTTATAGTGCCCAACCAGATATTTTTTGAAAAACCAACAAACATCACATAAAGGGTGCAGCTACACCCCCCCCCCCAATGAGACCCAGGCAAGTAGGAGTTCATTTCCTTCTCCTCTGCTGGCTGGGCCAAAGCCAGGGTTTGAGGAGGTGCCCTTGGAGGGCACTGGGCTGAGGAGATGAACGATGGCAGTGAAAAGGTTGGTGGCTCGGGGCTCGGGGCAGTACATCTCCCACAGCAGGTAGAGGGCAGTGAAGCAATGCAGGGGCTGGGCTGCTGAAGGAGCAGCTCCATGGCAACCCCCCTTCCTCTCCTCCTCTCTCCCCCCCCCATGGCATGCCGAAAAGCTCCCACCTATTCTCCAACATTCCTCCCCCCTACCCCCGGCTTCTTTCACCCACTGCCATGGATTTACTAGTTGCCAGATGCTTCCCCCACTGTTGCCACAAAGAGGGAGGAGGAGATGAGAATGTAATAAGGATGAATGAAAGAGAAGGATCTAAAAGGCAGGTACTGAAAGCCACTTCTGGGACCCAACCCACAGGATGGGAAACGCTGTGCTAAGCAAACCCCAACCCAACCCCACCCCACCCACTAGCTGTGCATCACAGCCTGCTCAATAAATCAGCCACTGCAGACAACAAGGGGAGCTTGCCAAGCACCTAACACCCTGTGTAGCTAAAGTGGTCCACAGGATTTGGCAGATCACAGCTTGGAAAGGCCTGAACAAAGGAAATCTAGATTGTTGTCGAAGGCTTTTGCGGCCGGAGTTCATTAGCTGCTGTAGATTTTCCAGGTTGTCTGGCTGTGATCTTGGGTGAGTAGATATAAATTCCTGAGTAGGTATAAATTACCTGCCTACCATTTTTCTTCTCACTCCATCTTTCTGTGTTATACCTCTGAGGATGCCAGTCACAGCTACTGGCGAAATGTCAGGTCCTACGATGCCAAGACCACGGCCAGATAACCAGGAAAATCTACAGCAGCTAATGAAATCTAGATTGCTCAAGCAAGTGAGCCATGTCAGTTACTTTAGGGGTAACTGAAAATGTTCCAGGGTGTCTGGTGCTCTGGGAGGATGTGTCCCTTCCCTTACTCCTACTTAGAACTTTCCCCCCTCACCAGGGGAGGGGCAGCAGTGGGCAAGAGATGCTGCAACTGTGTCCTTTCTGCCCGCCTGTTAAAGAGACAGAAAGATGACCTGGACTGTGACCCGTCAGTCTTCCTTTGCATGGTTTGAACCAGGTCAAGTATTTTCTTCTCTTGCCTCTCATTGATCTTCAAGAGCTCAGAGGCGAGCACGAACAACAGTGTGAGGGGGAAGGAGGGTTAAATTCACAGAGGGATCCCCGTACACTTCCCTGGGCATATGACATCTACTCCCTGCCTTCATGGCACAGAAATGCCTACTCCCGACATTCTGATCAGACTTGCTCCTCCGTGTTCTGTCCTGTTCACTCCCCTGATGGATTTGTGGAAGGCAACCAGTCTCACCCCAGCCTTCTTTCTCTTCTGTAAGACAGCCTCCGCTCTGGACCTCTGTTTCTGTTGTCTTTCTAGCTGCTCTCCATTGACCCCACCAATGAACTGATCTGACTTTGGGTAAGAGCTTCTGATCCTGAGTCTCAAGGCTGTTAGATTCTCCTAGCCAAGCTAAAGCTGAATTGCTTCATTTCTGGGTACTCCTGGCTCCAGGCATTTCACTTGCTAAGAAGGTAGAAAGGTTATTTCACAGGTATAAACAGAGAGCTAGACAGAAGACATTTTGATGGGGACACAGTCTGATCCCTTGAGAAGAAGCAAAATGGGCACTTCCAAGAGCATTAACTGAAAAGGTTGCACAGAAAAGGACAAGACAGTTGTGCAGATCAGTCCAGTGTAGTTAGCTCTGCTGGGCTAGTTCTCACCAGGTGAGTTTTTGCACAGAGCACGGCTAGCAATAAACAATTCCACCACTACACCTCAGAGCAAACGGGCTAATCCCTGTGTGGGTAACCAAAAATAACAACCAGACCACCCAGAGAGGAGGTAGGGTTCCTGGCCGATTGGAGGAGGACTCCACAGGTATGCAGAGGAATATGACTTTGTAAATTAACCAAAAGGAAAAAAACACAGAAGGTATTTTTTTAATCAAAAAGTCTTGATTAGGACTGAAAACACTACAGAGAAAACAGACTTGCTGAGAGCAGCTGAACGTCAGTTAAAGGAAAATGGATAAGGAGGAGAAATCAGCCTGCTCCAAGGCTATGGAAGAACTCAGAGAATCACAGAGGGAGAGATTCTATGCAGTGTCTCCTTTCCATTATTCCTGGTAGGTCCATGGCTTGTTCAGATCTAAACACTAAGGGACTGCACCCTTCAGTGCAATTTGAAGCATGTATGCTCAGAAGTAAACCCTGTTGGCTTCAATATTTCTTACTCCCTTGCAAAGGAGGGAGTTAGGGCTGTGTCAAGTACCTCCTGGCAAGAGTAACGGGGACAAAGGAATGTGATAAATTCACTGATCTGTGCCTGCCCACATAGTTGCAACAACTTAAGGGCAAACTTAAGGGAGGGGGCTACAATGGAAGGGCGAAATAAGAGGAAATTGCAGCCCCTCTTTTTAAAATGCAAGTGCCCATGGTCTCATTGCTTATACCGTTCAGTGTTTGGTTTCCTTATGGGAATCTATGGGCATTCTTACAAGCTCTGCTAGTTCCCTGGGTCATGTGAACTGTTCTGGAACATATGCAGCTGAAAGGCAATGGAATAAAGTAAAATCCCAAAATTTCAAAGTTTCCAGCATTTTGAGTAATTGAAATCTATAAGGTTCTCTCAATGTCATTCAATTTTGTGCTGTACGTCCCTTTTCTTTTCAGAAATTTGTTATTGCTTCTACCAACATAAACCGAGGAGGGAAAAAACATTCAGGCAAATCTAGCGTGATGAGTCTGAAAAAAGGGTGCTTAAAAAAAATCAGGAGAGAAACTATTCCTTGTCAGATGGGATGAGAAGGGTTTGTTTGTTTGTTTTCGTCCAGAAAATGCCCATCAGGTGTTTTTGTAGCATGCAGTGGCATGAAACAAGGCCTAGGTAGGGTGTAATACAAGGTCTTTGCACAAGATGTCCCACTATCCCAGCATCACAGATTCAAAAGACATTCATGGTCCAGCTTGTACTCAAACAACGGTGACCTGATGTGCAGTCCAAAGCTGGTGCTCTGTGGTATTCTTTGGTTCCCGTACAGATACAGTATGTGGTTTAAGTAAAGGAAAGAGGGGAATCTTGACATGACTTTCAGTCTCCCCCCACCCCAATTTCCTTTTGCTCTACTGATCTTAAATTCCACTATTCCTAAATGCACATTCTGGAACTTTTTGACAGGATTCCACAGGGCCTGTCTCAAATCCCCACCCTCCCACTCCTACACGTGGATATGTCTCCTGTTCTTTTCTCTGCCAATTACAACAAAAGGAAGAAGATGAAAGGAGGCTTATCCATCAACCTGATGTGGAACCTGGGAACTTATTTCTGGTTGAGACCAGGGCACTGATATCAGGAAGGGCTTACTTGATCACTTGATGAAACATCACATGACCAAAACAGACACAGATTGTCAAGTGGCAGGAGGCATTTGAGGACTGAAAAATAATCATGATTTCAGATGGAGGTTACAGCACCTAACAAATGTATGCACTGTGCCACAAGGGGAGAGTCCACTTCTAGCAACTGGGAGTGAAACAGTCTTTGGAGGAGGCATGTGACATCCTGGCCCTTTAAATCCTGTGCTCTTTGAAACCCCACCCTGCCAGCTGGTACATTGTCTGGATCCTGGCAAAACCTGACTCCCTGGCTTTCCCAGTGCTGATGTCAAGTCCTCTTGCCTGCCTTCAGTGACTGGCTATTACCAGATGCTCTGAGAGCCAGGCTGTCGGTCAGCCAAGAACTGCTGGGAGCCAAGGGGGGGGGGAGCAGGATGGGGGGCCCCAGACACCTCCCTCTGATTACAAAAACATCCAAGACAGCTGGTGTGTCATCCTGGCCTGATACGCTTGGATGGATTCCAGCCAGGCCCACAAATGCACTTGTATTATCAGCTCAGCACCCTGACTGGCACATTAGCCATCAGTCACCGGAGGACAGGTGTGCCGGGTCCCAGTCTTGGCAGCTGTTCCCTATGCTGTCTCCAGAATCCAGATGCCCCTTGGTCACCCTGTCAGATGGTTTGCTCATGACAGGTTATTGTAATCATCCCTCCCACCTGGGAGCCAGTGTTCCCTCCAAGCTGAGTTAGTGTGAGCTAGCTTACAGTTTTCTAGCCTCCGGCTCACATGTTTTTGTCTTTGTTCAGGAAGGAGGGCTCCAGAGCAAACAGATTTATGCAGCAGCCAAATCGCTCACTCACAACTTTAGTGCCAGGAGGAGCTCACAAAGTAGAACTTTTGCTCACAAGACTCCGCAGCTTAGAGGGAGCATTGCCCGGGAGTCAGGTTGCCAACCACCAGGTGGGTCTGGAAATCTCCCAGAATGCCAGCTGATTTCCATACAGCTATCAGTTCGTGTGGACAAAATAGCTGCTTTGTAGGGTAGTGTGGCTTACAGGGGGCTCAGAGGTTAAGACACTGAGCTACAGAATAGAAGGGCTGTAGTTTGGCAGTTTGAGACCCTAGTGCCATGTGATGGAGTGAGCTCCCGTCTCTGGCCCCAGCTCCTGCCAACCTAGCAGTTCGAAAGCAAGAAATTGCAAGTAGAAAAACAGGTACTGATTGGTAAGGTAACAGTGTTCCATGCACCTCAGCATTTAGTCATGCCGGCCACATGACCACAGAGAATTCTTCAGACAGTGCTGGCTCTTTGGTTTGGAAATGGAGATAAGCACTACTTTTTGGGTAGCATGTATGGCATTATATACTGCTGAGGTCCCTCACATTCCCAAATCACATTCTCCCCAAGATCTGCCCCCCCCAAAATCCAGGAATTTTTCAACCTGGACTTGGCAAGCATACTGGGAACTGGGCCTGATATAGCTCACATTGTGTTTGTTTATTTATTTATTTGATTTGTATCCTGCTCCATTTCCCACAAGCAGGGCTCAGCGCAGTTTCCAACAAGCAGACAGACAACAAATTTCAACATTCTACAATGTTAAAATTTACATTATACCAGTTGAAACATAAAACATAATTGCTATATCAGAGGGTGCTCTAGTATCCATCACCTGGGGGCAGCCAGCACAGAAAAAGGGGGGGAAAGAAAAGAGGGAGGCCAACAGATCTCAACTGGCTGCCGCCGCTGCCCTCAGCCACACACCTGGTCTTGCGAGCCCTGTGGAATGGAGCCAAGTCCCACAGGGCCTGCATCTCATTGGACAGAGAATCCCACTAGGTTGAGGCCAGAGCTGAGAAGGCCCTGCCCCTGGTCGAGGACAGCCGGACCGTTTGGGGGCCAGGGACAGCCAATAAGTTATTCCCAGAAGAGAGTAACACACTCTGGGGGGCATATAGGTCCCAGACCGTTTTGGGCTTTAAAGGTAAGCACCAAACTCTTGAACCTGATTCAATAGGCCAAGGACAGACTGGCAGTTTGAAGTGTGAGGGAGTCGTGGCAGAAAGATCTGGCACAAACTGTTCCGGGTTTTCCTGGTCACACTGTGCCGACTGATGTGGGAGCATACCGGGGAGGACGCGCAAGGGAGCATTGGCACTGTTGGCCCGCCCCCGTTTGTTCATGTTCACAGGTCCCTGAAGCGGGATGAATGCCCTCCCCAGGGTTTGCTACCACTTTCACCTGGTATTTTTTAAACTTGGGAGGGAAGCATTACAAGATGGGTTGAGTACAGCTGGGGACCACTTGACAGATGTGCCTGTGTGAACCAGCCCCTTTAATCCATTTGTGAAATGTTTCTGAAACATGCCTATCTCAGGCCAAACTGCCAGTCTGAACTTGGCCTCAGTCTGGAGCCAGTGCAGTTGACAGAGTACAGGTTGCTGCTGCATTCTGGGCCAGTTGAAGTTTCCAGTGCAAATACAAGGGTAGCCCTGCATAGAGCAAGGTACAGTAGTCTAGTCTGGAGGTGGCCATTGCATGGATCACTCTGTGGCCAGGTTGGCATGGGGCAGGTAAGGGATCAGTTGTCTGGCTTGATGAAGATGGAGGAATGCCATCCTAGATGTATTTGTGACCTGTGCTTCCAATGACCGGAAGGCATCTAGGATCACACCCAGACTCTTGATGGCGGGAGCGGATACTAGCTGTGCTCCGTCGTGAGTGGGAAGCTGAAGTCCCTATCCTGGACCTCCCCAACCTAGCCACAGGACCTCCGTCTTTGATGGCAGCTGTGCTTTAGCCATCCCATCACAGTTTCCAGAAAATTGGCCAGGTCTTCTGGGATGTTATCTAGTTGGCCATTCATTAACAGATAGAGCTGGGTGTCATCTGCATACTGATGACACCCAAGCCCAAATCTCCTGACTAACTGGGTGAGAGGGTGTATATAGATATTAAACAGCATTGGGGAGAGGATCACCTCTTGACTCCACACACCAATGGGTGCTGCAATGATACCCTCTCCTCAAGTGCTACTTTCTGTCCTCATCCTTAGAGAAATGAACACAGTTATTGAAGGACTATGAAGAAAGGTTAAAGCACTTGGGGCTCTTTAGCTTGGAGAAATGACGGCTGAGGGGTGGGGTGACATGATCGAAGTTTATAAGACTATGCATGGGATAGAGCAGGTAGGGAAAGAAGTACTTTTCTCCCTTTCGCACAATACAAGAACTTGTGGGCACTCAATGAAGTTGCTGAGCAGTCAGGTTAGAACAGGTAAAAGGAAGTACTTCTTCACCTAAAGAGTGATTAACACATGGAATTCACTGTCACAGGAGGTGGTGGTGGCTACAAGCATAGACGGCTTCAAGAGCGAATTAGATAAGCATATGGAGCAGAAGTCCATCAGTGGCTATTAGCCCCAAGGTATAGATAGGAACTCTCAGTCTGGGGCAAGTGATGCTCTGTATTCTTGGTGCTGGGGGGGGGCAACAGTGGGTGGGCTTCTAGTGTCTTGGCCCTGCTGCTGGACCTCCTGATGGCACCTGGTATTTTTGGCCACTGTATGACAGAGTGTTGGACTAGATGGGCCATTGGCCTGATCCAACATTTGGCTTCTCTTATGTTCTTATGTCCCACATATGTCCTTTTCTCCCTTTCTCACAATACAAGAACTCGTGGGCACTCCATGAAATTGCTGAGCAGTCGGGTTAGAACAGATAAAAGGAAATACTTCTTCACCCAAAGAGTGATTAACATATGGAATTCACTGCCACAGGAGGTGGTGGCAGCTACAAGCATGGACAGTTTCAAGAGGGAATTAGATTAACATATGGAGCAGAAGTCCATCAGTGGCTATTAGCCACAGGGTATAGATGGGAACTCTCCGTCTGGGGCAGGTGATGCACTCTATTCTTGTTGCTGGAGGGGGCAGCAGTGGGAGGGCTTCTAGTGTCCTGGCCCCACTGCTGGACCTCCTGATGGCACCTGGTATATTTTGGCCACTGTGTGACAGAGTGTTGGACTAGATGGGCCATTGGCCTGATTCAACATTGGCTTCTCTTATGTTCTTATGTTCTTACATAATTCATGGGGGTGAGGCAGTGGGTCAACAAATCATGGTCGACCATGTCAAATCTGCCAAGAGATCTAACAGCAGCAACAGAGCAGACCCACCTCAATCCAGTTGTCTGCAGAGATCATCTGTAAGGGTGACCAGTACTGTCTCCATCCCATAGCCAGGTCAAAAGCTGGACTGGAATGGGTCTAAGGCTGATGTGTCCTCCAGGAAAGACCTGTAGTTGCTCTGCCAGTTGCAGGAGGCGGAATCAGGCCTCCAGTTCCCAGCAATGCTCATGCCCCGAACTTTTGAACAGGCCTACAGAATTGTGACTTGCCAGACCCCAGCTACATGTTTGTCATATTAGAAAGCAGAGGACATGCTTTCTCATTCAAAGGACAAGCCATGTCAACAGTAGAAGCCCCAAACACAGCAATAACAAAAATATCAAAAATAGCCCTCATGTTACTAAGTATCAAATCCCAAGCAAAATAAATGCTTTCCAATGCTTCTGGAACAAATGCACCTTGAAACTTCACTGGATGGCCTGAACACACTTGGGGGGAAGGGACTGGGGCCACCCAGGTGCTTGCCAAGCCTTATCCAGAAAAAAATGTTTCACAGTGGTAATAATTCAGCAAAAACATTTTAACGGGAGACTCCTACTGGAATTGTTAAATTGGGATTTGTATGCAGATTTAACTACATCAGACAAGCTGCATAGAGAATGGAAGGGGTCTGCTAACCTCAAAGAGTCATCTTCTCTCTTGTACACAAAAGAAGCTGACTTTACCAATTGCATCATCAGCTGGGAGAGGTCTACATCCATTCTGACTGGATCTTTGATCTTTTTGATTGGATCTCATTTCTATTTGTATTCCACTCACATTGGATGCTGTTATAAAGTGAGCCCAGATGGCCAGATAAAGACATCTAGAGCAAGAGTTACACCTTTTAAACCCACTGATTTAGAAGGATTTAGAAGGGAGGGAGTGACTTGTCAGGTTCCCAATAACTCAGTATCAACAGCCAGTCCTTGAGTAAGAAAAGCTTTATTGATCAGAGAGATGGAATGCCTTGCACTCTTAAGTCAGGAATGGGGTATTCAAAATGGCTATCATAATTATACAACTTTCATACATGACCCCCTGATACCTGAGGGCCAATAAACAGTGAGATATGAGCACGGGGAGAACCTAACAGTTTGGGATGCAAGCAGGAAGAAAGTACACTCTCGCGCCCAAGGCGCCCAAGGCCAGGGAGATAAGCCAGTCTGCAGCTGCAAGAAGGAAATTAGATCAGTCAGGCAAACAAGCTTTACTATGGTGGGGTCACCCAACTTCCCACCCCCAGCCCCCCCCCTGGCTTCCCCAGGGAATGGGAATGGAAACATGAAATGAGGCGAGGTGTCCGCACTCCGGAGGCTTTAACCCATTCATGCTGTTCTGGGCCAAAATCAACTCACTTAACCAAGTAATACAAGCGGTTGTGCCACAGCTTAGAGTCCAAGATTTGGGCCACTTCATAATGTTGTTTTCCATCCACCATCACCGGAGGGGGTCGAGCATGGGCAGGGCGCCAGACATTAGTCCCTGGATATTTCCTGAGGAAAGAAAAGTGAGATACGGGATCGACATGCTGTAGAGTTTTAGACAATTCAAGTTCCACAGTCACATCATTGATCAGTTGGATCACAGGGAAAGGCCCAAGAAACTTCCAGCTGAGTTTCTGGCTAGGATGGAGACCATGGAGGTTTTTTGTGGAAACATATACACAGTTCCCCACTCGTATTTGCCATGCCGGGAGGCATTTGCAGTCAGCTTGGGCTTTGTATGCAGCCTTAGCTTGATCCAGAGTGCATTGAAGCAAAGGCCAGGCCTTGGAGATGCGACGCCACCAAGAGTCAACGTCCTCGCCTCCCTCTGTAGGTTCTGTAGCCCAGGGAAGGGGGGCCCCTTCATAACCATAGACTGTTTGGAAGGGTGAGACCCCCGTGGAGGAATGAACAGCATTGTTGTAGCAATATTCAGAAAAAGGCAACAACTCCACCCAATCATCTTGTTGAAAATTAGTGAAGCAGTGCAAATATTGTTCAAGAGTTTGACTAACCTGCTCAATCTGTCTGTCAGTCTCGGGGTGGTAGGCACTGCTGAGCCCCTGCTCAATTCCCAAGAGCTTCATCGGCTCCCCCCAAAACTTTGCAACAAATTGGGACCCTCGATCGGAGACAATCTTCCTAGGTATTGAGTGAAGCTTTGCAATGTTATGCATAAACAACGTAGCCAACCACTTAGCTGTAGGGAGTTGCTTAAGTGGAAAAAAGTGTGCCTGTTTCGAGAACTTGTCCACAACCACCCAAATCACCGTCTTCCCCTCGCTTGGGGGTAAGTCAGTAATAAAATCCATGGAAATTGTCTCCCAAGGTCTGGAAGGGGAGGGCAATGGGTGCAACAGTCCTGGGGGCTTGCTGGGGCAGGGCTTACACATAATACAAGTAAGGCACGATTGCACATAGAGAGATATGTCTTTGCACATGCCCACCCACCAAAATTGTCACTGCAATAAATGTAAAGTTTTCAGGTAGCCCAAATGTCCAGACAACTTCGCCCAATGACCCATGGCCATCACACGTCCTCGCAACTCGCCTGGGACAAACAAGCAATGTTCTTTATACGAACAACCATTTTCACACTGTTCCAACCATTCCTTCTTCTCAACTTCAACTTTGTCTGTGTCAGAAAAGGCAGAGGTGAATTCAGCCTCCCAGTTCTGCCCTCCCTCGTCAAGTGATGATTTTGCCCACGGCCTAGTGGTCATTGCCCCTCCCAGTTGTGCGGGGGTGAACATGGAGCCCACCATCCCATTGGCTGTCATGTTGAGGGAGGCACAAGAGGGTGTCTGCCAGTGAGTTTGCTTTCCCAGGGAGATGATGAAAAGTGAATGAGAATTTCAAGAAAAAGTCAGCCCACCGCAGCTGTTTGGCGTTAAGGTTGCGGGGGGTATGGAGGACCTCTAGGTTCTTATGATCAGTTCAAACTTCAAATGGCACCTTCGCCCCCTCCAACCAATGTCTCCAAGTGTACAGAGCAAGGCGGATAGCCCCCGCCTTGCTCTGTCCCAATTACGTTTGGTGGGATTAAACTTTCGAGACACATAGGTGAAGGGGTGCAACTTCCCATCAGGCCCCACCTGCAATATGGCCCCTCCCATGGCAACATCCAACACATCAACTTGCGCAATGAATTTCTTAGTTTCATCAGGATGTGCCAATACGGGCTCAGAGGTGAACAACTGCTTAAGTTTCTCGAACGCCTCCCTCAACACGACAGTTTAGCACTAGTCTTAGTGCTCTCAGGACCTTTCCCCTTAGTTTTCAGCAGGTCTGTGAAGGGAAGGCTAACCTGGGCAAAGTTGGCGATGAAATTTCTATAGAAATTTGAAAATCCAAGGAAAGATTGGAGCTGTCGCCATGTGCAGGGGGCCTCCCACCCCAACACATCCTGCACCTTGACCGGGTCCATCTCTAGGTCCTGGGGGGAAATATGGTCAATTTCCTTTTTGTGGAATTCACACTTGGACAGTTTGGCAAACAGCTTGTGCTTGTACAAAGTCTGCAGCACCTCCCTCACCAACTTAATGTGTGATTGTTCATCGGGGGAATAAAGACGGATATCATCCAAGTAAACAAGAGCCCCCCTAAACAAGTGCTTGTGCAACTCCTCATTTATTAAGTTCATGAATACCCCTGGCACCCCCTGGAGGCCAAATGGCATAACTTGGCACTCGAACTGTCCCAGCGGGGTGTTAAATGCCATTTTATACTCATCTCTCTCCTTAATTCGCACTCGGAAACAAGCATCCCTTAGATCCAATTTAGAAAAAATATTTCCTTTGGAAACCTCAGCCATCAGATCCTTTATAAGGGGAAGGGGGTATGCATTTGAGGTCAACACTGTGATGAGACCTCGATAATCAGTGCAGAGCCTCAACCCCCCGTCCTTCTTCTTCCGGAACAGTACGGGAGCTGCAAAAGGGGAAGAGGCAGGGCGGATGAAACCCTGCGCTAAGTTTTTGTCAATGAACTTTCTCAACTCCACTTTCTCTGCCGGGCTCATTGCATACAGTTTGCCTTTCGGGAGTTTCTGCCCTTCTATTAATTCAATGGCACAGTCAGTATTCCTATGAGGAGGCAATTCGTCCCCCTCCTCCTCCTCAAACACTTTTGCCAAATCCCTATGGGAGGGGAATAGTCTGTAGCTCCTCCTCTAGAAGGCATGCTCATGCCAGCTCATCGGGAGGGGCCATCCCCCACACAGCATCCCATCCATGGGCTCCGCACTGAGGGGAGATGAAATGCACCCTCCCTTCATCCCACAGAATATATGGGTTCTGATCGTGCAGCCAGGGGCCCCCTAGTACCAAACAATGGGTTCTGCCAGTCTTGTTACTTGGGTCCCCAACCCCATCACTAGGGAAGGGCTAATTAAGTCCCTGGCACACCCTGAATCAATGAGGGCCCCGACTCTGAAATGGGTATGTAATTCAGGGTTCACAGTCATGAAAAACAGAGGGGTGCTCACCGTGCGTGGCGCCGGGGGTGGTTGGACCTGCTGTTCTGCACCACTTACAGCAGGTCCCAGCCTTTTCCTGCCGGCTTATCTTCCTCCCCACTGGTGGAGTTGGAGCTTTCGTCCAGTACCTTGAACTGGAGGGTGCACTGTGCCTTGGGCTTGGCTGTCCCCTTCTTCATCAGGGTGTTTGGTTTCTTCCTCCCTGGATCTTTAGCCAGGGCAGGTCCTTCCCTGGTCCTGGGACATGCAGCAGCGTAATGCCTGGCTTCTCCACAGCAGAGGCAGAGACCCTGTGTCATGTGCAGGTCTCACACATCAGACTTCAGCTTGGGGCCCTTTCCTTCTCCCCCGGTGCTCCCGGTTTGCAGGACTGGAGATGGTGCATCAATCTTGATCATCTGGAGGCGCTCCTCTGCATCAGCCACCTCCTGCACCCAGGTGCTGAGCGTGACGAGGTGCACACACCGCAGGATGGTCTCTGAATTTCCAGGTGAAGCCCCACACAATACTGCTCTGCCAACACTCCATCGGACCAACCCCTCACTTTAGCGGAGTATTTCTCGAACTCCTCAGTGTACTCCCACATGGTGCGCTTGCCTTGCTTCAGGGTGCGTAGATGGTTTTGAGCTCTCTTACTCTCGAGAGGGTCTTCATACTTCACTCGTAGTGCCATCGTGAAAGACTCCACCTCTTGCATCTCCGGACCCTGGACATGATGCAGGCTCACATACCAGTCAGCTGCTCCTCCCCTCAATTGGGCTGCTATGTAGTCCACTCTCCTGGCATCAGTTGGGAACAGGTGGCCCCACGCTTGGAGGAACTACTCCACCCGGACCACAAAAAATGCCAGTTTCTTGGGGTTTCCATCAAATTTAGCATCCAACAATCCCTCAGGGATGATTTCAGGTGGTCTTGAGACTGGTGCTGGCTCCCCAGGACCCAGCCTGGGCCCTGGGGCAGGAATGGGTACTGGTTGGTCCCCGGGCAGAGGTGGAGGGGGTTGCCGTTGGTCTTGGGGTAGCTGCAGCTGAATCTCCACCTGCACCACCTGTGTCACCATGGCTGGGATTCTCATCACTGCCTCATCGACTGCTTGGATTAAACAGTCCTGCAGACCCTCGAGGCAGGTGAGGCGATCTTCCCAATCCATCCCCTCCTCTTGGCACCACTCCTTTTGATGCCACTGACGTGTTCCTGTCTCGTGCAGAGGTTCATACTTGTACCGACTTTCTCGCATTGGCCCCGTAGTCAACATCCACAACTCTTGGGTAGTCGTATCGAGCATCAATCACTGATAACTGCTCCCTCCCTTTGGATGTGCCCCTTGATCTTGATCCCCTGCCATCTGTAGACTTAATGGACGATATGCTGGTAGGGTCAGAGTCATGGTGTATGCCGTTGTCACCGGCAGGGTCGTAGTGGTCATAGTGGGAGTTGTGGTGACCAGGGTGGTGGTCACCAGTACCTGTTCGTCAGGCAAGCGGACGTCCTCGCCTGCTCCGCTCATCCTGAAGATGATACAGGTCAAGGAATGGTGATTCCTGACTTTCTGTCAGGTTCCCAATAACTCAGTATCAACAGCCACTCCTTGAGTAAGAAAAGCTTTATTGATCAGAGAGATGGAATGCCTTGCACTCTTAAGTCAGGAGTGGGGTATTCAAAATTGCTATCATAATTATACAAGTTTCATACACAACCCCCTGATACCTGAGGGCCAATAAATGGTGAGATATGAGCATGGGAAGAGCCTAACGGTTTAGGATGCAAGTGGGAAGAAAGTACACTCTCGCGCCCAAGGCGCCTGGCAGCTCAAGGCCAGGGAGACAAGCTGGTCTGCAGCTGCAAGGAGGGAATTAAATCAGTCAGGCAAACAAGCCTTACTATGCTTAGGATACTAATGTCATTTGGAACTGCTGGGCCTCTGAATTCACTTTGTAACAACATTCTCCCTTCTACCTCCTCCTGTTGATACTCATTTTTACATTCATTCATCAGCTATAATCTGACAGTGCACACCGGTCCATAAAAGATTACATCACAAAATATTTCTTAGTCCTCAAGGTGTTCCCCATCTCTGTTGACTGCACTAGACTAGCACAGCTATCCATCTGGAATATCTCCCCACCCTATTTTTGCCCTTCCAGAAGAGAAATAGTAAGAGGAGTTTTGTGCAGTCCCTGGCAATTCATGTATGGGGTTGCATAGAACACTGGTCCTGGGCAGGGCCGGCTCGAGGTGGTTCTGCGCCCTAGGCGATTGCAGATGCCAACCTCCCGGTGGGGCCTGGAGACCCCACCATGCCACCCCCACCTCTCCCCCCCAGGTCACCTGCCGCTGCCGCCTCCCCGCCACCGCCACCAAGAGCACCCAGCTGGGGCGCAGAAAAAAGTGGCGCCACAGCTCACTCACCTGCCCGCACACACACACGCCCTGGGGGGGGGGGAGGCAGGGCGTCCCTCCTGAGATCATCGGTGGCAGGGGCAGGCCAGCGGCAGCCCAGCCTTGCTCGGCACTCAGTTTCCTTGTGGGGGCGGAGAGGGCGGCTCCTTCCCGGGACGTGCAGAGGGGACCTCGTTTGTGGTGGGAAGCGAGCCTGCTGCTCCCAGGGCCCCCTGTGTCTGTCTGTATTTGGTTGTGAAGAGACAGCTGGCTCTTTTCTTTTTTTTTACCTTCCACCCTCTGAACCTGCGGGGGAGACCACGGCCCCAAGGGTGCCTCCTGTGCCCTGGCCGGGCACTCAGGACTGGCGGTGGCCAGCGGGGAGAGTCCCCGCTGGCCACTGCCATGCCGCTCCTGCCTCCCCCCCCACCCCGGGCACCTCATGTCCCCAGCTGGGCACTCTGGACTGGTGGAGGTGGCGGCGGGGGTGGGGAGAGTCCCTCGCCGCCATGCCGCCCCCACCTCTTCCCTCTCCAAGGGTGTCTGGCAGGGCGCTCAGAACATGCCACCCTGCCTCTTCCTCCCCAGGGCAGGCGTGCGGGCAGGCAAGCTGCGCCGCCTCCTCCTGTGCCCCGGCCGGGTGCTCTTGGAGGTGGCGGCGGGGAGGTGGCAGTGGCAGCAGCACAGGTGCCCTTAGGGCAGTGGGGGGGCTTTTGGGGGGGCGCCGTTTGGCACCCCTGAAGGCCGGTGCGCCCTAGGCGAACACCTAGCTCACCTAGTGAGCGAGCGGCTGTGGTCCTGGGTCACCAGCCCAGCCCAGGGAGACCCAGAGGCCAAGTTCAGACTGGCAGTTTGGCCCGAGATAGGCACATTTCAGAAACATTTCAGAAACAGATTAAAGGGCCGGTTCACACAGGCACATCTGTCAGACATTCCCCAGCTGTACTCAACCCGTCTTGTAACACTTCCTTCCCGAGTTTAAAAAATACCAGGTGAAAGTGGTAGCAAACCCTGGAGAGCACACTCATCCCGTATTCATCCCACTTCCCAGAAGTGTGAACACAAACAAGCTGATCTGGTAGAGATGCTCTTATGCGCATGAGCGCACATAAGTGCATACCGTCAGATTCCATTACCAAAAGCTGCTTACAGCCACACCTCCACCAGGGGTGGGACAACAGTGTGAACACTCCCTTGCGCCTCCTCCCCGGTATGCTCTTGCATCAGTTGGTGCAGCGGAACTGGGAAGACCCGGGAACAAACCTGTTCCGGGTCTTATTGCACTTCAAACTGCTGGTCTGACCTCAGCCAGAGTCAGTGAAGTCACCATCCAAAGTCCTCATTGGTTCTGTGAGGGGAATTGACTTGACAGATTTATGCTTGTTTTATCCATCTTCCTGGATCTAGAATCTGGAACAGAGAGGGACACGTTTTTCTCTAGAACCCTTAAGGTCATCCTGTACTGCCTCTGAAGCTCTCTGTATTACATGGGGGGAAAGGATCACTTGGAGACAAACAAGCACTCAGCCTCCAGTCAAGTCAACCGGCAATGCTGCCAACAATTTCTGGATGCCCACCAAGTTCATAATTACTCCATTTTGCATTCGCAGTGTCCCAGGTTCATGCCCAGATTTCAGTCATTTCCTATCACCTGGCACTGCTGCTTGGCAATGGTGGCTGCTGCCATGCGCACTTCCCACATCTTCTCAGCTGCTTGAGGCTGTTTGAGGGACTGGGAAAGGGCCAGAAGGCCAGAGGAAACCTTGTAGAAAGTCCCTTGACTTTTTGTGTTCTTTAAAAAATGGGAAATGGTTATGCCTATTGACTTCAGTGGAGTTCCAGATATTTGGAAATTCCAGATTTTCTAAATTTTGAATTCCAGTTCCAAAGCATCCTAATTCCAAATTCTGAATCCAGACTTGGGGGCTAGTGCACATCCCTAGTGGAAAGGTTACCAGGGAGGATACTTGTAGGCTTCGTGGAGGATGATGATTATGACATACCTTCTGTTGCATGTGGAAAGCGTGCACCATCATAGGGTGCACAAGCTTCTCATTCAGCTCACGTTCTCTTATTATAGAGTGTCAGACTAGGACCTGGGAGGCTCCAGGTTGGGATCCCCACTCAACTACGGGAGCTTGCTGGATGATCTTGGGCCACTCATACACTGTCAGCTTAACCAACTTCAAAGGGTTGTTGTGAGACAAAATGGAGGAGAGTAAAATGATAGCCTTGAGTTCCCATTGGGGAGAAAGGAAGGGTGCAAACAAATAAATAGAATCATTGCTCTCCAAAAAGAACCATCAGTTGTCCTTTATATATCATCTCCTAAGGGTTGCAACTGCAGTGTTCCCTCTAAACTGAGTTACAGTGAGCTAGTGCAGTTTTTTAGCCTCCAGTTCACACATTTTTGTTTTAGTTCAGGAAAGATGGCTACAGAGCAAACTAATTTGTGCACTAGCCAAATCGCTCACTCACAACTTTAATGCCAATAACTCACACAAGTAGAATTTTTGCTCACAAGACTCCACAGCTTAGAGGGAGCACTGGTTGCAAGCCCTGCCCTTATCAGATCTCAAAAGCTACGCAGCATCAGCCCTGGTTAGTATTTGGATGGGAGACCCCCCAGGAAGTCCAGGGTGCCTGCAGAGGCAGGCAAGGGCAAACCGTCTCTGAACATCTCTTTCCTTGGAAATGCTACACGATCTCCACAAGTCAGGTGTGACTTGGCTGTACTTTCCACCACCAAGGGTTGCAAAGTTTATGAACTTAGTTATTTCTCCAGACTTCACTAAAGAACTCCTTTGGGTATGGTTGGTCCGAGAAAGGAATATGTATATCATTTTAAATGTTACATATCCTATATGAACCTTGCTCTTCCTCTAGGATAGCTCAAAGCTGGATAGTCAGGGGTTTATGTTATCTTTACAACAACCCCATTGCCAATATGTACGCAGAGATATCGTGACTTCATAGAACTGTTTCACTTCCAAAGACATGCTATGTCATTCCTGAGATATTCTGGATAATATACAAGAAGTGATGTAGAGACTGTACCCTGAAGAGCAAAATGCATTGAGCTTGATCAGGTCAATAACTAAATTCGTAACCCCAGCATTTTTCTACTTCTTTCAAGGTATCATCAATATTTTTTTCTATTGAGGGACAGACATGAGGGAGAGCAGCACATGATGGGCAACTTGACATTATCCTCATTAGGCTTGTGCATGTTTGGGCTATGTCTGCCCTGCTGTTGACAATAACCTCTCAATGAGACACGTTCAGCGCCATCCAGTCAAAGAGGAACTGTGTGTTCATTCAGTTTTCTCCCAGTACATTTCTAGCAGGTAAGAGATGAGATCTGTTGCTTAGCAACTGGGGAGCAGGTTATCTGTAACATACTGTACCTTACTCTTCCAAAAGGGGAAAGAAAAAACCCATCAGTCTCATTTCTAAGAGTGGGAAGGAGGCTACCCATTCATTTCAAGACACTTGATGCTGTAGCAAACTCACCTTTATCTGTTACCCATCAAGTCACTTTGCCCCTGGAGAATCCCATATAGTTTTCTCCTTTTTCATTAAGAGCTCAAGACATTTCCAAATGCATTCTCTCCTTCCTGCCAAACTCTTGATTTTGGCTGCGGTCACACACACTAAATAATCCACTTTCAATCCACTTTCAATGCACTTCCGAACTGGATTTTG
This sequence comes from Gekko gecko, assembly GCA_029375565.1. Classification (NCBI taxonomy): domain Eukaryota; kingdom Metazoa; phylum Chordata; class Lepidosauria; order Squamata; family Gekkonidae; genus Gekko; species Gekko gecko. The sequence continues at coordinate 85,374,321 of JAPDNY010000003.1, forward strand.
CCACTTTGCCAGTTTGGGGCAGTGGTTAAATGTGCGGACTCTAATCTGGGAGAATCGGGTTTGATTCCCCACTCCTCCACTTGCACCTGCTTGATGTGACCTTGAGTCAGTTACAAGCTCTGGCGCAGCTGTCCTTGAAAAAGAGCAGTTTGTGTCAGAAGTTCTCTCAGCCCCACCTACCTCACAGGGTGTCTGTTGTGGGGAGGGGAAGGGAAAGGAGATTGTAAGCCGCTTTGAGATGCCTTTGGGCAGTGAAGGGTGTGGTATAAATCCAATCTCTTCTTCTTCTTCTTCTTCTTCTTCACAGTAAGAATCCAGCCGGAAAGTGCACCGAAAGTGGATTGAAAGTGGACTATTTAGTGTGCGTGTCCACAGCCATCATGGTCTTCTCACATGTGACAGCTAAATGTGCAGAGGCAGTATATTTCTGAGTGCCAGAACACTGAAGCCAAACAACAACGGGTGACCATCACCTTCATGCCCTTGCATGTGAATTTCCAGAGGACTTGGGTAGGCTGTTGTTAGAAACTAGTTAATGAACCAGAAGGACCCTGGGTCTGATTCAGTGCAGCTAGTCCTATGTTCTCTCCAGCAAAGGAGAAGGCAGCTTTGGAAAGCTGTGGGCATTTAGCTGAGGCAGAAAAAAATCCAGAGAGTGATTGGAGCTTTGAGGGAGGAATGCCCCAGCCACCTCCCCCAGGTTGGCTCACGACAGGATCCCTTGTTGTTGCCATCACCAGCGTCGAGTGCTCAACGGGTTCAAAGAGTTCAGACACGTCTGCCATAGAAATGCTATTTCTGCTCATATGCAGCAATGATTAATTTCATTAAACATCCTCCTGGTACATGCCATTTCCAACTGTTTAAAGAAATAATGGTTAAAAGAATATCAAAATAAAGAATTCCTTTTCTTACTGATCGGTATCTTTATAAGCCTGTCCAATAGTCTGAATATCAATGGTTGCTGAATTCTCTGGTGCTAAAGCAACTGGCACATGCGTGTCTTTGCACAGATTCACAGAACTTGTAATTTGTCCCCCCTCACCTCATTGAAGTAAACTGCTGTTAACATTTTCAAGAGTAAGCATAATAAAAGGATGTTTTGCATGCAGGACTCACACGGACAACTATGCTTATTCCAGCAACCAAACAATCTGCCCCAATCAGGGCCAGATTCTCCTGCGGGATCACCACCCTCCTGAGAGGTATCCCTGGGCAACCACCTGCATCACAAGCAACAGTGGATGCTTCATCAATGGATGCCATGGACAGAATGCAAAGAGTTTAAAAAATATTGCCCTATTTTCTTTTGAATTGTTCAAATACCATCCTCACACAAAGGCTTGTGACCCCACCCATGGCCACAGATGATGAAGCAAGCAATGTATCCAATGCAGACCATTTAAATAACACTTCTTCTGGTGCAGGTGAAAACAGGTCAAGCAAGTTTAAGTCCCCCAGAACTGCTCATCCCATTCTGCCAGCCTCTTTGTCTCCAGGAACAACCATGTGAGTTTTGGGAAAGGTGTGAAAATCTCCCGCTTCTCCAAAACTGATTATTATGGATTGGCAATTCCTCCCAGATGGGGGAAATGCCAGCTGCACATCAAAACAACTCCATCTTCATTCTGAGGAGATAGGTAAGAACTTTGCCAATTCTCTTTAAAACCCCAGAACATGGGAACTCTTCCATATATTTCCCTTTGGAGGATGCAGAGGAGCACCAAGTGTTGCTTTGTAAGGGATTGCCCATCCAGTATCATGAATGTGGAACCTCTGATCAAATGGGCTTTCAAGATTCTTTGGACCAAAGAGAGTGCAACTGGCTAGGGATTGGGTGTTTTGCTCCAAGTTCTCCTCTTCCAGCTCCTCCCCTGTCTTCTGTTTCCCCCTAGAGTTTTCTGAAGCAACCTTTCTCCAGCTGGAATTTTCCATTGCAGATGTTCCACCCAGATGGATGAGCCTGCCACCTCTTGGTTTTTCTTGGGGCATTTGCTTCCCTTGCTCACCACAATCAGGTGGCTGGGAGTGCTGAGGCAAATTAAAAGCCGGTCAGAGGACATCTCTGCCTGTTTGCTGCCTGTCTGAATCTAATATTTTGACATTGTAGTGGGGCTTCCATGTGCTCTTTTTTTTACTGCTTCTGCCTAGCAGGAAGGGGACATAAGGGAGGGGGGAATGAATTCTCTGGAACTCCCTGCCTTCCCTGCTGTTTCAGTCCAGTCCAGACTAACCCCAAATCACCCAGTGACTTACATGGCCTAGGAGGAATTTGAACTCAGGCCTCCTCAGTTCAGTAGAACTCAGGACGTCATCTGTGGGGTGGAGAGGGTGCTCCCAAGCAGTCTCTCATCCAGACCACTGACCAGGACCAGGCTGGTTCTGTTTCAGCAAGGGATCCCAGATTTTTAATCATAACAAATTGCAAATAAAGAGCCATTTCAAAAATCCCAACTTGCTGCTTTCATGCTGAGTTTGACAGCAAGACATGCATGACACCAGACGGAGGGCATCCAGGCCTTCATGTTGAATAAGGTGTAGCGGCAGGTTGGAGGTATGATTCAGTGCTTGGCCGTGCCATACTTCCTCTGGACTGCACTTTTACCATTCCAATGCAAACAGTTTCCGAGAGACTCACCTTCTCTGTGGCACAGAAAGTGCATTGCCCTGGCACCCCATCCACAATGGTTGTGGTGCAAAATTGCTGCTACTGTGCTTGTCGCTCCCTGTATGTGGCTTCCATGGTGGGCTGCCTGTTCCCCTGCTGTGACAAGGTTGCTTTACATGCCTGGGGAGAGGGACACTGCATTTCATTCTGATTACATTGTGACAGAGGGCAATTGGCATAATGGAGCGAGAGCCATTTGGTGGCTTTACAGTAAATGCCTCCTGTCACCTGGGAGACGGGGACAGTGGGCTGTTTGCTCATTGTCCAAGAGGAATCTGCAATGCACCATGGGAGCGCTGATATGAAATATGTCCTGGCTGGTGCTCTCCAGCTGTATGGAGGAGAGATTCATGGTAGCTGTTGGTATTCTCTGATCATAATGCATTGCCAGTACCTGGCTTGTGCGGTGCTCCAAAAGCTTTTGAAGACCAGGTGAGGGTGGCTTTCCCTTGAGTGCTTTGCATTGTTGAGACCCAAAGGATTGCCTGGCCAAGCTTATTAAAGGCTCCATTGCACAGGATTCAGCCAGCCCGGGGTGGGGGGGACACTGCTAAGGCAGAGCTGGGCTTCCCACCTCCCTGTAAGGAAGCGGCTCGTGCCTGCTGCCTGACTGGTATCCCATAGAGCTACAAGCTGACAATTTCCAAAAAAGCCAGTTGGGGTGTGATTAGGAGAAAAGGGGATGTTTTTGGCCATCAGGCTGCTGCAGTCCCCTGCCCAGCACTTTCCAAAATCTTTCATCAGTCTGCCTGTGCCAGATGGTTTTCTAAGGATGCTTCCCCTTCACAGGGGAACTAAACTCTCCTTCAGGTCAGTTATAGTGGCCAGCCAGTTTGACCTCCGTGGAACTTACCCTTGGCGAAGCTACCATGGGCCTGCCTACCTGTTTGATAGTAACCAGTCACTGACTTCTTAGACTCCTTTCCCTGAATAGCTGCTTGCATTTTCACCTCTAGAATCTCTTGTCACCGGATCCATGGTGGGAGCCGAGCACCGGCTTCCTTCTCCCTCTCCCCTTTTCTGTCCCATGCGCCACTGTGAACGGTTAGCATTCTATCACACATTCTGCCCCCTGGTCATTCTGGAACTCCTTTGCTTCAGAAAGGGATGCTTAGACTAGACCCATGCTCATTTAAGAGGAAGCCTGCGGGAGTAACTCTGCATATAACTGTACTGTGAGTATACCAGAGCTGGAACTCTGGCTGTTATTTGCTGTAAGGAATAATTCTGGCTATTTGTAGGCTGTGGTTGACAAGCTTTATCTCCGTTCTTGTTGTTCTGCATGTCTATAATGTGTGCAGTTTTAGCAGCCCACACAACCCAGACAACAGTGTACCACAAGTGGAGAGAAGGTGCACTGCAAGGAATCCCAAAGCAATAGTCCCATACTCAGTCTCCTATTTTGTGGTGAACCTGTATTCTGAATCTAATGCTCTGCAGTGGTTTTTTTTTGCTAACATTACTACAAGCTGCTGTCTCTCTTGGAACCTCTCACTTCCGCCCAACACACAAAACCATTCACATCTGATCTCACCAAATAAGCTGATTAGGACATACGCACACAGATGTCACTCAGGCAGAATAGTTAAAAGGACAAAGTCAACATGTACAGGATAGATAGCACTGGCTGAGTGAGGAAGAGAAGTATGGGCTCTTCCCAGTCTGCTAGTCATATAAAGGGTGGGGAGGAATCAGACTCCCAAATTTTAAAGGTGGGAGAAAATCTCTTGTGGATATCCAAACCCTAAAATTCTAATGGCTAATCTATGAGATGTTTCCTGCATTCATGCAAGTTTTTCTCAGGCCTTTCTCACATATACTCACCATGTTATGGTCGCACACCAGTGGAGAGGAATGTGAATAAGAAAATAAGAACTGCCCTCCTAGATCCATCTAGTCATGCATTCTGGACCACAGCAGCCAATCAGGTGCCTCCAAGAAGCTCCCAAGTGACGCATAAATGTGCAAGTTCTTCCTGCTGTTGCACCCTGGTAACTGGTTCCTGGAAGTTCCATTTAGCCATCATAGCTAATAAATATTAACAAGTGAGGGACCCACAAGGACTTGTGGGGAGGGGAAATTTCATGTCCTGACTCCCTCTTTCCCTTCTGCTTTTCCTCTTTTCCTCCTCAAACAGTGCTTGCAGCCCCTACCTTTTCCTGTTTCTCCCCTAGCAGCCTTTTTAATTTACTTATAATTTAAATACTTAGCTTCCACCACCACCTCGACATTAGCTGAAGCCTGGAATCCTCTGCAATCTTCACCAAATGGCCACCAAGATCTTACAACACAGTCTCACAAGATCTTAGTGGCACACTTTTCTTAAAGAATCCAGCACTGGCTCTATGGTTTTGAGTTTCTCTACATGCATTTTTAACATATTCCTCCCCCCCTCAACAAACTGGCCTTCCCTCAGGCTTGTAGAACAATACCCCCTGTCTGTCCCTGGCCCCACTGTATGGATCTTTTATTCACACTGTGTGACCCAGTTCAAGATTGGATATTGTCAGGTCTCCCAGTTAAGACACTCTCCATAACACACTTAAGCAGTGGTAGTTTATTGCAATATGCTTACTTTTGGAAACATGCTCTGTGTCAGAACTGAGAAAAAGCGTGAAAAATCCCCATTTATAGGTAAAAGAAATAACACCCCACATCTCATGCATACGTCATCATCCAGCCCCTAGGTCACTGTGGCAACCCTGACAGATATACGGCACCTTATCTACACCCTAGCATGGCAGAGGAGTCTCCAAGGTCAGCTCCCTTGGGAACTGGCGCTGGGCACAGCATAAAGAAATTGTTACGGCTTCTATAAGCATTCACTCCCAACACCCCATGCACTCCCCTCAGGAATTCCCTCCCCCCCATATTATGGCAAGCAGTGGAGTGAACTGTAAAGAAATGAAACTGAAGCTTGACAAATATAACAAGTGGGGACCTGCAAGAAACTTGTGGGAGCAGCTGTCCCATTCTCTCCACCTCTGCTTCTTCTCCTCTCCCCCTGCTTCTCACACTCTTTCTCCTTCCTGCCACCCCATTTCTTTCTCTCTCCCTCCCCTCCATGCCTGTCACTTCCTTTCTGCCCCCACCCCAACACTCTTTCTGCCCCCGTCACTCTCCCGGCCTCCCACCTCCTCCCTCCACTCTAACAGCAGCAATGGCAGCAGCCGCTCTCCAGGAATCACAACAGAATGCCCAAATACAGAGATCAGTTCCTCTTAGGGTTGCCAGCTCAATGTTGGGAAATTCCTGGAGATTTGGGGTGGAGTCTTGGGAGGATTTTAAATTTGCAGATGACACAAAGTTGTTCAGGGTGGTGAAAACCAGGGAGGATTGTGAGGTACTCCAAAGGGATCTGTTGAGGATGGGTGAGTGGGCGTCAACATGGCAAATGGGGTTCAATGTGGCCAAGTGCAAAGTGATGCACATTGGAGCCAAAAATCCTAAATATAAATACACGTTGATGGGGTCTGATCTGGCAGAGACGGACCAAGAGAGAGATCTTGGAGTCGTAGTGGATAACTCGCTGAAAATGTCTACACAATGTGTAGCTGCAATAAAGAAGGCCAACGCTATGCTGGGGATTATTAGGAAGGGAATTGATAACAAATCAGCCAGTATCATCATGCCCCTGTATAAATCATGCCAACGCTATGCTGGGGATTATTAGGAAGGGAATTGATAACAAATCAGCCAGTATCATCATGCCCCTGTATATCATCATGCCCCTGTATAAATCATTGGTGCGACCTCATTTGGAATACTGTGTACAGTTCTGGTCACCACATCTCAAAAAGGATATTATAGCATTGGAAAAAGTGCAGAGAAGGGCAACTAGAATGATAAAAGGGTTGGAACACCTTCCCTATGAAGAAAGGTTAAAATGCTTGGGGCTTTTTAGCTTGGAGAAACGACGGCTGAGGGGTGACATGATCGAGGTTTATAAGATTATGAATGAGATTGAGCAGGTTGAGAAAGAAGTACTTTTCTCCCTTTCTCACAATACAAGAACTCGTGGGCACTCTATGAAATTGCTGAGCAGTCGGGTTAAAACAGATAAAAGGAAATACTTCTTCACCCAAAGAGTGATTAACATATGGAATTCACTGCCACAGGAGGTCGTGGCAGCTGCAAGCATGGACAGTTTCAAGAGGAAATTAGATAAACATATGGAGCAGAAGTCCACCAGTGGCTATTAGCCACAGAGTATGGATGGGAACTCTCAGTCTGGGGCAGGTGATGCACTCTATTCTTGGTGCTGGAGGGGGCAGCAGTGGGAGGGCTTCTGGTGCCCTGGCCCCACTGCTGGACCTCCTGATGGCACCTGGTATATTTTGGCCGCTGTGTGACAGAGTGTTGGACTAGATGGGCCATTGGCCTGATTCAACATTGGCTTCTCTTATGTTCTTATGAGGATGAGGTTTGAGTTTAGAAGTGACCTCAGCAGGGTATAATACCATAAACTCCACCCTTCAAAGCACCCTTTTTCTCCAGGGGAACTGATCCTTGTCATCTGGAGATGAGTTGTAATTCCAGGAGAACTCCAGCCCTCACCTGGAGGATGGCAACATGAGTTCCCATGGAGGAAATGACTGCTTTTGAGGGTGGAGTCTATAGCACGGTATCTGTTTGAAGTCCCTCCCCACCTCAATCCCCACCATCCCCAGGCTCCACCCCTCAAATATCCAGGGATTATCCAACCTGGAGTTGGCATCCCTATCTCTTTTCCACCCAACAGCCCACCTACCTTTATCTGCCCTTCTGTCTTCAGCTTTCCATCTCCTTTCCCCCTGCAGTTTCTACTGAGGAAAACTATGGTCTTTCTCCACAGTGGGGACTAAAGCAGTTTACGTTTGTCTCTCCTCCTTTTTATTCACACAACAACCCTATGAGGTAGGTTAGGCTGAAAGTCTGTGACTGGTCCAAAATCACCCAGTGAGCTTCCACAGCAAGAGGGGGATCTAAACTTGGGTCTCGCAAACCCTACCCTGAAGCTCTGACCATTATACTACACTGACTTTCATAGGGCGGCTGCTATTGAACAGGAGCAAGCAGCCAGGCCTAGTTGAATCATGCAAGACAGGTAGTCTCAAGTCACGCAGAGGGTGCTGCTAGGCCTAGGTTTGCCAGCCTCCAGGTGGGACCTGGAGATCCCTCAGAATTACAACTGAACTCCAGACAACAGAGATCTGTCCCCCTGGAGAAAATGGGTGGGCTCTGTGGCATTATATCCAGCTGAGGCCTCTCCCCTCCCCAAGCTCTGCACTCCTCAGACTTCACCACAGAATCCCCAGGAATTTCCCATCCTGGAGTGGGCAATCCTAGTCCCAGTGTTGGTTTAGCAAATTAAACCACTTCAGTAATTATAGAGTTAATTTTGTGTTAGTCAACAGGAAGTCACATGTTTATTGTACCCAATCTGTCCCTGAGTGAGAAAAGCCCACAAATGTTGTAGGAGGTATTAGTAAAATGACCTGACCCTTTAGCCTTGTGACTGGAAATCAGTGCATTGGCTATTTAGCTTATTGAGGTTTATTTTACTGCCTTTATCTTTGGTGGCAGAAGAGACTCCGCCATTCCTGTAGCATCTTCTTAGCAGTAAAGATGTAGGGATCTAGTGTTCTGTAATTTTGCATCCTGTTTACCTTTTCCCCATGCTAGTTTTCTAGTAAACTTTTATATTTTTACAAACATACACATGGACTCAGTCTCTCACTCATTGCTCTGCTGATTTAATCTCTGCTAAAGTATCTTTTTCTAAGAATACCAATCACCCAGGCCTGGCTCCAACCCCCCTGCTATTTAGCAATTCATACTGCAGGTGGAATCCTTCCCAATCCAAGCTCCAGTCCTGCTTTTGCTTACTCTCTCTCTCTCTCTGTCTCTCTAGCTATCAGCCAGTATATCACTGTGGATGCAGTGGGGCCAGGAGTAGATCTCTGCAACAGCCATTTCAAAAGATATTGGGGGGGGGTTCAACCCTCACTGAGGTTTTTTAAAAATCTTTTAGGATATTTTTGTAGCCCCAAGGAGTCTCCTGAGTCTGTGCAAAAACCTGTTGGGGGAGAGAGTATCCCCTATCTCCAGAAATATCTGCACACAGAGGGGGGTATTGAGAATTAGATATATACACAAGTGGGGACCCGCAAGAAACTTGTGGGATGGTCATCCCATTACTCACACCTGTGCTTCCTCCCCTCTCCTCCTACCTGTCTCACACTCTTCCTCCCTTCTGCCCCTTTTCTTACTCTCTGTCTCTCCTTCATGCATGCTAGTTCCTCTCTCTTTCTGCCCTCTCATAATTCTCTTTGCTTTTCTGCCTCCCCACCCCATCACTCTCCCAGCCTCCTGCCTGCTTCCTACCCTACCCTGCACAGCAGCAGCAGTGGTGGTTGCAGTGCTCCCAGCCACCCACCTGCTTCCTCTTCCCCCACAGCGGCAGTGGCAGCTCTCCAGGAAGCACAACAGATCTCCCAGCTACAGAGATCAATTCACCTTAGAGCTGCCAGCTCTAGCTTGGGAAATTCCTGGAGATTTGGGGGTGGAGCCTTGGGACAGTAAGGCATGGGGAGGGAAGCAGCCTCAGGAGGATATAATGCCATAGACTCCACCCTCCAGAGCAGCCATTTTATCCAGGGTAACTGATGTTGTCACCCAGACAACAGTTATAATTCTGGGTGATCTCCAGTCCTCACCTGGAGACCGGCAAACGTAGTTGTCATGGAGAAAATGGCTGGTTTGGAGGCAGGGCCGACTCAAGGTGACTCTGTGCCCTAGGCAGGAACAGATGCCCACCTCCCTGTGGGGCCTGGAGACGCCGCCATGCCGCCCCTGCCTTCTCCCCCCCGAGAGGAGGGCGGGTGAGCTGCCTCCTGCACCCAGCTGGGCGCTCTGCACTGGTGGCGGGGGTGGCAGGAAGTCCCTGCTGGCCACTGCCATGCTGCCCCCACCTCCTTCCCCCCGGGGGGAGGGGAGGGCGGGCGAGCTGCCTCCTGTGCCTGGCGGGGCGCTCTGCACTGGCGGCGGGGGTGGCGGGGAGTCCCTGCTGGCTGCCGCCATGCTGCTCCTGCCTCCTCCCCCCGGGCTCTTCCCGGCGCATCGTGCTGCAAAGGTCTGCCTACCCGGCTCCAGCGCGGCCATCGGGCACCTCTGGGCACCCCCTCTGCCACCTTCCAGACACCGCCTGGTGCCTCTCCCGACCACTGTGGACTTTTTTTCTTCCATCCCCCCCAAAGTTTCGTTAGGCTCCCAAAGTGAACAGGAGCCCAAAGACTGGCCAGCAGCGGAGTTGCCTGGCATGGAAGGAGGCGCATCTGGCTGGCCCCTTGCGGTCCTCCTCGCCAGCGCACTCACCTGAGAGGCGGGCCCCCCCACCAGGCACGATGCGAGCAGCCCCTTTACAGCACTGGATGCTCTCATTGCTTTCCAGCCCTCTCTCCGCTTTCCTGGCAAAGCCCCTCCCGTGCTTCACAGCCATCAAGCAGCCGGGCCCCACTCTCTCCTGGCTCCTGGGTGCTTCCTCACCTTCTCACTCCCTCTGCCATGGCCACCCAGCTGTGGGGAGGCAGTGGCGGGTGCCCGGTTAGGGGGGGGCTTTTTTGGGGTGGGGTGCTGTTTGGCGCCCCTAGCGGGTGAGCCGGCCCTGTTTGGAGAGTGAAGTCTATGGCATTATACTGGTCTGAAGTTCCTCCCCTCCTCAAACCCCAACGTCCCCAGGTGCCACCCCTCAAAGGTCCAGGAATTTCACAACCTGGAGTTGACAACCCTATTTCCTTCCCTTCTAACCTACCTTTATCTGCCCCTCTGTCATCAGCTTTCCATCACCACCACCCTCCCCCACAACCTCTTTCTCCACAGGGGGGACCAAAGCAGCTTACATTATTCTCATCTCCTTTTTATCTGCACAACAACCCTGTGTGGTTGGTTAGGCTGAAAGTGTGTGACTGGTCCAAAATCACCCAGTCAGCTTCCACTGCAAGATGGGGATCTGAACTTGACCCTAATTGGAAGCTCTGTTACACCACACTGGCTTTCATACTGGCTCTGGTACACACATCACACTGGCTCTGCGACACACATCACACTGGCTCTGCTACATACATCACACTGGCTCTGTTACATCACACTAGCTTTCATAGGGTGGCTGCTGATGAACAGTAACAAACATCAATGAAAGTGAGATGGCATCAAGTTGCTGCCAAGCCTAGGGTTGCCAACCACCAAGTGGGGCCTGGAGATCCCCCAGAATTACAACTGAACTCTAGACAGCAAAGATCTGTCTCCCTGGAGAAAATGGCTGCTTTGGAGGGTAGACTGTGGCATTATATTCAGCTGAGGCCTCTCCCTTCCCCAAACCCAGCCCTCCTTAGACTCCACCAAAATATCTCTAGGAATTCCCCAGCCTGGCATTGGCAACCCTTGTCAGGCCTGGCCCTAAGTATCCCTCCTTGAAAGGCCAAATTAGGCCTGGAAAGGGCCCTTCCCCCTTCCCCTGCCTTTTAATGACAGAACCAGTTAGAAGCCTCCCCCCCAATATCTAATATATCACTGTCAATGTGGGCAGAGCCTGTAGTGGATCCCTGTGAGGGCACGGTATGGGGGGGGATTCAATGCCCCTCAAGGGTTTTTTTTTTTTACTTTTTGGATTTTTCTGTAGATCCATAGAGTCCCCTGAGTCTGTAGAGTGAGCCCTCTGTAACTATCCACATGCAGAGGGGACTTGAGAATTGGTATATAGATGATAGATCTATCCTCTATGAAGTTGTCTAATCCTTTTCATAAGCCACCTAAGCCAGCAGCCATCAATACATTGTATGGCAATGAATTCCATATCTGAATATCTGAATATCTGAATATAAATAAGGACAATCATGTAGGGAGGGGCTTTTAATAGTTGAGCAGGAAATACCCATATGATTAGCCCCACCTATGTATTTGCATTGCAATGTTTCTACACTCTCCAGGATTATGAGTCCAGTGGCACCTTTAAGACCAACAACATTTTATTCAAATTGCCACTGGACTTGAACCTTGTCCTGCTGCTTCAGATCAACATGGCTACTCAGTTTGGTGTAGTGGTTAAGTGCGCGGACTCTAATCTGGGAGAACCGGGTTTGATTCCCCCACTCCTCCACTTGCACCTGCTGATATGACTTTGGGTCAGTCACAAGCTCTGGCACAGCTGTTCTTGAAAAAGAGTAGTTTCTGTCAGAAGTTCTCTCAGCCCCACCTACCTCACAGGGTGTCTGTTGTGGGGAGGAGAAGGGAGAGGAGTTTGTAAGCCACTCTGAGACGCCTTTGGGCAGTGAAGGGCGGGGTATAAATCCAGTCTCCTCCTCCTCTCTTCTTCTTCTTCTTCTTCTCACTTGAATCTATCCCCAAGATTATGGCATTGCATCATGGGTAACATACGAAGCTAACTTGTACCAGCTCAGACCATTGGTCCATCTAGCTCTGTATTGTCTACTCTAATTGGAGTGAGAGAAAACTATTTTCCAATACCTGCTACCTGAGATCCTTTTAAGTAGGGATTGTGGGAACTGAACCCAAGACCTTCTCCATACAAGGCATGTGATCTACCACTGAATCACAGTCCCTTAAATTGGGTCCCACACTGCTGGGTGTGAAAAGCCCTGAGTTACATGAATGAGAAGGAACTCACACTATTTGCTCACAGACTTCCACAATTCAGACAAACATTTTTGCATCTTCTGTGAGCTGGGCGCACACTGGGAAAATAACTGGGCTTCCGGTTTTGGTGATCTAATGGTGGACCCATCTCTCGAGAGCTTTCAAGGATGGGATCCGTGAGCCAGCGGATGGGGAGGGGGTGCGATCGTATGTGCCCTCAAAACCATAGATTTGAAAACGGATGTTCTTCAAAATGTGATGGATGTGATCTATAGATCATATTCCGAATATATAAAGAAAAATAATCTGCCCGGGGAGGTGGTGGTGAGATTCTTCAGAAGATATGTGAGGGATCAGATTTTAAAGGCAACAAATGGAACTGTTCTCGAAATTGATGGAAAGGAGATAAGGGTTTTGAAAGATGTTCCATTTGAAATAAGGGGGAAAAAGGAGAAAATACAAAGACTTGGCTTTGTTTTTACAAAAGGAAAGCATACCCTACAAATGGATTGTACCCGAAGGCATACTCTTCAAATTCAAAGATAAGAGGGGAAAAATGGACTCTGTTATGAAAGCACGGGAGTTTCTGCAGCAACAACTTGGACCAACAGGAGAAGATGACGAGGAGAGCAGCAAGGGAAGTGATGATGGAGCACCTACTGGAGAAGACTCGGACTCGGAACATGGGGCAGCAGCCCCCAAGGAAGGATATCGACTGAGGGAAAGAAGGGAAACAAGAGGCAAATAAGTTGCCAACTCCCTCTAAAGTCTATTTTCTTTTTGACATTTAACCGTTCTTTTGTATTGTTCCTTACTAAATCAGATTATCTGGACTTGAAGTATATAGGCAGTCTTAATGATCATTTTTAATGTAACAAGCTACTTTTTTCTCATTTAAAGCATGTATATTGTAACCATTATATGACCACCACCTCTTGGGTTTTTAGTGGTTATCTTTATTTTCTCCAGTAGTTTCTAGTTGCCCCTCCTTATTTTCTTGTAGTTTTGGAAAATAAAAAATTTTAAAAACAAAAAAAGGAAAATAACTGATACAACTCTGATGGCCTAAATTGGCTCTCACTGCTAACAAAACCAGTAATTATCCATTCCATTGCAACATTCCAACAATGACCAGCTTTACATAAGCTAGCACGGAGTGTTTCAGAATAAACCACATGACAGTCACATATGTGATCCATTCCCTTTTTCTCAAGCCTGTTGTATTTTTTTATATGCCAGTGGGGAGAGCTAGAACAATTTGGACTTGTATGTTGGAAGCACATATTCAAATTATGGTACAGCTGTTAAGCCCAGCCAATGTACATGGGCAGGTCACTCTCTCTCAGCCTGTCCTACCTGGGTTAAAAACCAGGCTTCCAGGCATGATAGTACTTTTATGGGGTTTTCTCCTGTTGACTGGACAACTTGGAAGAGTTAATGTGATTTCTTTCTTTCTTTCTTTCTTTTTTTTAAAGTACGCTTTTCAATATACACTACAGACATACAAACATACACATACCTAACATACACTAAACTACTACATATAACACATATTCCAAGAGACTTATTTTTTATTCCTTCTTCAGTTAACTATTCCCCCCCCCCCAGTTTTCTATATTCAAACCATGTTTGTCCTTTCTGTGTTCTCAAATCACATCGTTTAATGTCCATTTGCGCTTACATTATACCATTCATAAAATCTCTTCCATGTTTTTTGAAAGGTCCACTCTGTACCGGCTCTCATCTCTAAAGTCAGTTTGTCATTCTCTGCTGTTTCAAAAAGTTTATTTACATACTCACGCCTTGTTGGTATCTCCATTGTTTCCCAATATTTGGCATACAAAATTCTCGCAGCTGTCGACATGTGAACAGTCAAATATCTATCTGCTTTATCAAAATCTTCAGGAAATATATTCAACAGCAATATCTCTGGGGTAAATGGAACATTATTTCTTATTATTTCTTTCATCATCTTATGAACCCATCTCAAAAATCTTTTTGCCTCATCACACAACCACCACATAGGATAAAAAGTACCAGTTTTGTTTTTACACTTCCAGCATTTATCTGAATAATTTACATTTTGTTTAGCTAATCTATCTGGTGTAACATACCATCTGTAAAACATCTTATACATAATTATCTTTATATGACACAGCATTAGTCATTTTAATATTTTTCAACCAAACTTGTTCCCACTCCACTAAGTCAATATTACGCCCAATGTTTTGAGCCCATACAATCATATTTTTCCCTATTTCATCTGCCATCACATTATATAGTAGAATCTTATATATTTTCTTTATCACTTTAGTGTCTGTTTTCAAAATAGCCTCTTCCAGCTCAGTTGTTTTATTGTTAAATCCAAGTTTGCTGTCTTTCGCATATATCGATTCTAACTGTGCTTTTTTTCCACCAGGTTAATTGTTCTGGTAGTTTAAGTCTGTCTTTTTTATCTAAAATGTCCTGATATCTTAATAATTCTTCTCCATCATATACATTTCGTAATGTAAATGCTTCTAATGGTATTATCAGTCTTGATCTTTTAATATAATTTTTTTTGTGTATTGAGTCCCATACCTTCAATAATGCTGCTCTCAGGCAGTGCTGCTTAAAGTATTTTTGAGAGCTTGCTTTTTCATACCATAAAAAAGCATTCCATCCTAACAGTAAATCATGTCCCTCAATTTTCAACAGCCTTTTGTCTTCCAAAGTAATCCATTCTTTAATCCACACCAGTGCTGCAGCTCTGTAATACAGTAGCCAATTTAACATGCTGAATCGTCCTCTCTCTTTTACATCTTGTAGCATCTTCAAACTTATTCGTGCTCTCTTCCCTTGCCATATAAATTTCGTTGTCAATCTATCCAAATCCTTGAATAGATTCTGGTTTTGTTGTACAGGAATGGTTTGAAACAGAAACATCCATCTAGGTAAGTTATTAATTTTTAATGTGGCTATTCTTCCCATCATGGAGAGCTGCAAAGTTTTCCATTTTTCCAAATCCTGCTTAGTTTTTTGTAGTAGAGGTTTATAGTTACCGTCAATTAAAGTACTGCATTTATTCATGACTGTAATTCCCAAATACTTTGCTTTATTTACAATCTGGAATCTGATACTTTCTTGTAGTTTACTTTTTTGTTTTTGATCTAAATTCTTTACTATTATTTTAGTTTTTTCTGTATTTATTTTAAAGCCCGCTACTTCTCCATACTCTTCAATGCTTTTCTTTCAATGCCTCTGCTGCTTCTGTCGGATTTTCTAGTATAAATGCTACATCATCTGCAAAGGCTAAGAGTTTAAAATGCTCTTTCTTTATTTGAAGTCCGGTTATTTTACTCTCCCTTCTTATAGCTTCATTCATTATTTCCAGCACCAGTATAAATAAAAGTGGTGATAATGGGCATCCTTGCCTTGTGTCTTTCTGAATCTCAAATGTATTTGACAGCTCCCCATTGACTACAACTCTTGCCTGTTGTTCATTATAAATTGCTTCAATCATAGTAATAAAGCTTTCTCCTGCTTCCAACATCCTGAGCGTCTCCATCATAAAAACCCAATTAACATTATCAAATGTTTTCTCTGCGTCCAAAAAAACTATTGCCATTTGCTTCTCAGGATGTATTTCATAATATTCTAGTACATTCATCAACATTCTCAAATTATTCCTCATTTGTCTTTTAGGTAAAAATCCTGCCTGGTCTTTATTTATTGTTTCCGCTTACACCTTTTTCATTCTTTGTGCCAAGATTGATGCAAAAATCTTATAATCGGTGTTTAGAAGAGATATCAGTCTATAGTTTTTCATTTCTTTTTCATCTGAGTTCTGTTTATGTATCAAAGAGATAATTGCTTCTTTCCATGTATCTGGAATTACACCCTGATCTCTTGCCATGTTACATATATCCTTAAAAGTCATTGCAATTTGTTCTTCAAATATATGGTAGAATTCCACTGGAAGTCCATCCAGGCCTGGGGCTTTACCTCTATTTTGTCTTTTTAAGGCTTGTGCTACTTCCATCATTGATATCCGTTGATTTAGTATTTGTCTTTGTCCTTCTGTCAGTTTTTGCAATTTATATTTTTCTAAATAATTCTTAATGCCCTCCTTGCTGACATTCACTCTTCCATATAAAATTCTGTAGTATTCCTCCATAGCTTTTTTAATTTCTTCATTTCTATAAATTTCTTTTCCTTCTTTTCTCAATACTTTAATAAATGTCCTTTCTTTCTGTTGATTGATTTTATAGGCTAACCATCTCGTAGGCTTGTTTGCATTTTCAAAGTAGTTTTGTTTTGCAAAGAATAGCTTCTTTGCTAGTTTTTCTTTCAATAGACAGTTCATTTGATGCTGTAACATTTTAAATCTTTTTTCGATCCCATCTTTATTTTTCTAAAGACATCATAGTGTTCTCTTGTACTCTTATTTATTTTTTCAGTTTCTCATATCTTTGTTTACTTTGCCTATTAATTCTTGCTGCTTCTTGTATCACTAGAAAACACTTTCATTGCATCCCATATCATCTGTAATGAAGTGTCTTGCTTCTTGTTTTCTTTAAAAAAGACTGCTAATTCTTCCTTCATTTTGATTACAAATTTCTCATTTCTTAAAGTCTTTAGATTCATGGTCCACCTGTTTCTCTTCCCTATTGCTTTTAGTTCCATATACACCGGTTTATGGTCCGCATATGTTCCCGCCTGTATTTCTGCTTCTAACAAATCCTTAACCATTAATGTTGAGATCCATGTCATATCTATTCTGGACCATGAGTCGTGTCTAGCCGAATGGTATGTAAACTGTCTTGAAGAGTAGTTTCTTATTTTCCAAGCATCCACCAAGTTTAATTCCACTAATAAACGTTTTAGACTTTTTGGCATTTCTGTCCTCCTTTTCTTCTTCCTCTTCCCACCTGTCTGTTTGTCTTTATCTTTGTCAGCAATTGTATTAAAGTCTCCAAGTAGGCATATATTCTGATAGTCCTGTTCGACTATAAGATTATGTAGTTCTGAGTAAAATTTTTCTTGGTCTTGGTTTGGTGTGTAAATATTCATGAGTAGTATTTTTTCCCCCCAATTCTGAATTTCCACCATCAAGATTCTCCCATCATCCAGAGCATATACTTTCTCTGGAAACAGGTGCTCTTTAACCAACGTTGTCACTCCCCTCTTTTTTCCTTTTTATCTGAAGCTGCAAAGGTTTCCCCCAATCTTCTATTTTGTAAAAATTTCTCATCCTTCTTGCAAATATGTGTCTCTTGCATGCAAATTACATACAAATTCTGCTTGAGTAATTGGTGAAATATCCTTTTTCTTTGCTGTGGTCCATTCAGTCCATTGACATTCACTGATAGGATTCTAAGTTTTCCCTTATCCATTATACTTGTCTTTCTGTTGGTATCCTTTCCCTTTTATCCGTTGTTGCACGCCAGTCGGGGATTGTCTGGTCCTAATCCTTCTTTCTTTGGGCTTTAAATCAGCTTCTGCTTGTTCCCCATCTTTTCTCTCCTCTTCTTCCTCTTCTTCTTCCTCTTCTTCCTCCTCTTCAATTCCCAATTCCTGACCATGTCTTTTTAGAAACTCTTCCGCTTTAAAAACTGATGTAATCCAGTACTTTTTGCTTTGATAATCCTTCTGTCAGCAACCACCTGTATTGGAGATCATTTTCCCTTAGTAAACTTGTTAGTCTGGAATATTCTCTTCTCTTCTCACATACTCTCCAAGGGATTTCTTTTAAGACTTTTATTTCTCCTGTATTGATCTTTAACGGTTTCATGTTGACTTCCATCAGTACTTTGGCCCTTGTCATCCTTTTATAGAAACGCACTTGTATTTCTCTAGGAACTTTCATATGCCTTGCATATGCTGAATTCATTCGAAAGACTTGATCAAATTCTTTTTCCATTTTCTGTTTTCCAATCCCTATATGGTCAGCCAATATTTCTGCCATCTTTTTCAAGAGATCTTCATCTTTTTTTTTCCGGGATGTTCTGGAATCTCAATACATAAGCTGCTCTTTCCACCTGTAATCGTGTTAACTCTTGCTCACATTCCCTTTGTTTCTCTTCCATCTGTCTCGTGTCCTCTTCTACTGCTTTAGTTCTCTTTTCCATTTTCTCATTGTTTTTCTTCAACTCTGCTACATCCTTTGAGTTTTCTACCACCTGACTGAATTGCTTGCATGTTATTTACAAGTTGTTCAGTTAGTTGTGTCAGCTGTTGCATCACTCCTTCCATCTGTGCTTTGATTGGGTCGACTGCATCCGCAATCATGCTCTGCATTTCCTTTTGTACAGGACCAGCTAGTTTACTAACTGTCACTCCCGCCCCTGGTGACGTTGACGGAGGTTTTGTAGTCTGGAACGTTTTAACATTAACATTCAACATTTTGCTGGTTTTTCTCTGAGCTTTATACAAGTTCCAAGTCAGCTATCTTATTTCCACTTTTTGTTTACAATTTATTTCAATCCAGCTTCTCTCTCAGACTCAGTTATCTGCTTGTTTTCTTCAGAAAGGCTGCATTGGCAGTGTGCCCAGAGCCTTATCTGTCCACTTAGGCCAATTGTTTTTTTATTATTTTTGTTCAAGGTCAACATTTCCGGCCGTTCCCAACACAGACTCAATCCAGTTAAAAGGGGGGGGGGGAGTCAAATTTATTTCCTTAATAATCAATAGTTCATAGACATAGCAGGCTTATTAGTCTCTATTGGGTTAAAATTAAATTCCATTGGGTTGTCAAATTTGTCCGTGGCTTCCACCCACTGATTTTGTAAGGGCTCCAGCCCCCCCTCCTGATGGAGGGAAAAATTTGAGAGCGTAGAGTGAGGATTTATATTCTCTCAAACCCTCAACAATCAGCAACCCTCATTAATCAATAGTCAGATACTAATCCACAGACATAGCAAGCTTAATTGTCTCTATTGAGTTAAAGTTAAGTTTTATTGGGTTGCCAAATCAGCCCATAACTTCACCCCATCGATTTATAAGGGCTCCAGCCCCCCTCCTAATGGAAGGAAAAGTTTGAGAACGTAGACTTATGATCTCTCAAACCCTCAACAAGCTTCAGATCAATCTATCTCCCAGAAGATTCCAAAGAGCCCAGTCACTTCGATACAATTTTCTGCTTGCTCTTCTACTAGAAGTTCTTTGGTAGCTTTAGTAACTTAGCCCCGCTTCCCCTCTACTCTGTCAAAAACCCAGCCGGGTTTTGAAGTATTCCCTTTGGTTTTGGCTGTTTGAATAGATTTGAGGATGATTTCAGTTCGTTTGGGAACACAGAAGAAAAAAGTTTTCTCCACTCATGTTTATGTGCTCCTGTTCATTTTCACTTAATCGTCTCTTGGTTCTCCATGGTAATGAAGGCTTTGCCCATTGAAATGGACGTTGTCCCCCCGGCTAGCTTCAGAGCGAGCCCACAGGTCTCCTAGCAAGTTGTCTTCTCGCTATGACCTCAGCTCAAGCTCCTTGCCCTCATCGCTCCTACCCCGGAGCATGGGGGTGGTCTCCAACTTGCCAGAGACCCTCTAAAACTGAGGGATCAGTCAGTCGCTTGGAGCAAGGCTCTCAAGCGACCACTAGCACCTCGCTGCAGCTGCGACTCCCCGTTAATGTGATTTCTTGTTGGTGTGTGGAAGACCCCAGCCCTCTGCCCTTTACCACAGAGTGTAACTTTGCTCAAGCAAAAGAAAGATTCCATTGTCTTCTTAATTGGCATCTTGATTAGATGTTCTAGAAAAGAGTAAAGTGTCATAAAGGTGACCGTTTTTATCCAACACCCAGGAACACATATAACAAAATACGATACAATATAAAGGATGGTGCTTCCTCCAAAAGAAGGAAGTGCAATGGCACAGGCTTGCTTTGTGGACAAGTTTGAACTATGTGCTAAAGACTATTTTGGGATTATTAAGAGTTACATGATGAGACACAGAATTTTACCAGCCAGTGGGCAAGTAAATAAAAGAATTTTTTTGTAAAGGATTGCTAATGCACTATGGGAGAGGGGAGAGAGGAAAGAGGTTGCTGATGGAGTCAGGTTTGTCCTCACTAAAATCTATTCACAGCTGTCATTAAATTTTACAAGGGTTGAGAATTTTGCCTGCTGTGGGATTTGATTTTTGCCATTCTTTGATATAAGAGAGCATAACCATTGAATGACCACCTGCTGAAACCATTGCCAAAACAGTCTTTGGGATCCATTTCTGGCTAAAAAAGAAAAGAAAAGACAAAAATATATTTGGCTCATTAAAACGTAATGAATCAAACCCTCATTTTCTGGGGGTTTTTTGGCCAACAGCACACTGGCATGTTTAAAAAATATAGAAACAGTTCTGTTTCATGCAATATAAGATTTCATATTTAGTATTGTGTACCTAAATAATCTCCCCCTTCTTGCACTTTCTATGAGTTCTTTTAGGAGACTAATACAAAGGTAGGACTCCTGTCTTGGATGCTACCATTTCTCAAAGAAAGTAGGAATGAGTGACAGATCAACCCAGCTCAGTGTGATATCTGAGTCTAGATCAGTCAACAGACCTGTATGCCTGCAGAAAGAGATGTTTTGCTGAATAAACCAATTGGTGACCTACGAGTGTCTGGGGATTAAGCAATATAGGTCACTCAGGACGTCAGCACCATGGACAGTGCCTGGTTTGTTTTACAGCTCTCGGAAATCCTGTCTGCGTAGGTGGCACAAGGCTGGCATGTGCTTCTGGCAAAGGGAGGTGGGAGATGTGTGAAACTCTCAGTCGATATTGTTGAATGCTAGTCACTTTGGCACTGAAAGAGTAGTTAAGTGTAGTATAGCTAGTAACTTGGACGAAAACAATTTGTAGCACAGAAGAGTGGGATGCAAACTACTGAAAGTTTCTTTTTTCAGCACTCAAAATATGGGGTCCATGAAAATATGTATTGTATGCTTAGAATGATATGTGCACCAGCCTAAATTATATGGTTTAATTTAGAAGAAGAAGAAGAGAAGAGATTGGATTTATACCCCACCCTTCACTACCCAAAGGAATCTCAGAGCAGCTTACAATCCCCTTTCCTTCCCCTCCCCTCAACAGACACCCTGTGAGGTAGGTGGGGCTGAAAGAGCTCTCTCAAGAACTGTCCTTGAGAGAACAGCTCTGAAAGAACTTGTGAGTGACCCAAGGTTGCACCAGCAGCTGGATTTGTAGGATCTGGGAATCAAACCCGGTTCTCCCAGATAGGAGTCTGCACTCTTAACCACTACACCAAACTGGCTCTGTTGCTATGTTTAATATGAAAGCTGTAGAAATTTTGTTGTTGTTATTCATTTGCCTGCAAAATTATAAATGCTCATAAGATCTGATGTGTTTGCAAATGTGCTATATAACACAAAATAAGGAATATGGCAGTCATCTGTGATAGTGGAATGAGGGAGGAGGAACCTTACACAGACACTTGTCTTGCCTTCAAAACACTGGCAAAGACCAGCTTTTGTGGGCCTTCAATAAAAGGAGGCACTTCCTATAAACAGCTGACCCAACTCAGCTCAGCTGGGACAGAACCAAGATCTCCCTGAGAGCCTACATCTGCCTGACCAGGCTCTACTTGTGCTATGTGGAGAGCTTTCCTTCTCTTGCCTATCCCCATTAATAGTTTTCTATCTGACCTTCAGAAATGTGAAGGGAAAGGAAGGGCATTGATGAATCATAGAATGTTAGAGTTGGAAGGGACCTTGCAGGTCATCTAGTCCAACCCCCTGCACCCTGCAGGAGCATAGCTGAAAAATAGCCCGACATACCTACAACATACCCAAAAGATGGTTGTCCAGCCTCCCTTCAAATACTTGAAGACTGCAATCATGTCCCCTCTAAGCCTTCTCTTTCCCAGGCTAAACATACCCAACTAAGAAGCAATCAGATTCTGTACCAGATACTGGGTGGCAGGCACAGATAATCCAAAAAGAATCATAGCTCTGCAAGTCAGCCTTTTAGTTATTTTACATACTGAGTCCCAGAGGAAGTTACATGGGGCCATTATAAACAGACTAAAGGAGGGGTGCAACCACACAGAAAACAGGGAATGGGAGAGCTGGAGCTGACTCTCCTGCTGTATTCACCAGACTGGCTGAATTACAACCTGGCCTATGACAGAGTTTCCTGCCCAACTGGAACAAGACCGAAATTGGGGATTGTAGGCAGCCTTGCTCTTGTACAGTTGGCAGCAGCATTTCCCAGAGAACAGACATTGGGATATTTTTGCCAAAACCGGACAGAGAATTAGAATGCTTGTGAAACCTATGGACTTTGAATCAGCTTGCATTCTTTCTTGAAGCAGATGAGAAAGGATTGCTTTCATTGTGTATACGTTTGTGTGTAAGATGGACTGCACACTAGAAGGTCATTATTAAATCAAGCATAAGCAGAGCTTGCATTCTAACACAGTTTTGCTGTGCACATTGCCCCGTTTGCCCACTTTTTTGTGTCCACATGCTTCACGGATTGTCTTCTGCAGTATGGATCTGTGCAGCAACTTTAATCTTCAGTTTGGTCTTTTCCTCCATACCTTCTTGCAGGTTGGTAAGGCTGGCCCACTGCACGGACTCACGTGGTCATATCCACCTAGGTCTTAAGATATTTGGTGTTTTCCAGATGATATTACTAGTCATAATGGGCCCTATATTTTTGAGAAAGGTAGCTCACACATTTTATTAAAAAGAAATATGTCTTCCCTACTTGCAATCAGTTCTTTTCCAAATTAATTCTATGAGAACTGTTGGGTGGCTTTTGGACAGGGAACTGAACTGGTCACCTTTAAGGGCTTTTGGATTCATAAGGAGGGTGTCAGGGAGGGCCATGGCTCAGTGGTACAGCATCTGCTTGGCATGCAGAAGGCCCCAGATTCAATACCCAGCATCTCCAGTTAAAGGATCAGGCAGTAGGTGATGTGAAAGACCTCACCTGAGACTCTGAAGAGCTGCTGCCAGTCTGAATAGACAATACTGACCTTGATGGACCAAGAGTCTGATTCAATATAAGGCAGCTTCACATGTTCATAAATTATCCTTTCTTTGATCCCCCCCCCCCTGCAGCTTGCAGGGCTCAGGACAAACAATGCTGCCAATCCCAAGAGGGTAGAAGCTTCCATAGACTCGGCTTGAAGCTCTGAGGTGCTGAAGTTGGATCACTGAGACCAAGGAGACGGCAAAAAGAAGCTAATTCGTGCTGTGCGTGCGGTATCCTCATGGGATAATGCAGGGGTATGTGCTACTGAGTGGCTGCAGCTAGCACAGAAAATAAAAGGGGACTCCAGTGGCCCCTTAAAGACTAACCAAATGTATTCCAGGTGGGCAGCCATGTTGGTCTGAAGCAATAGAACAAAGAGTCCAGGGGCACCTTAAAAACCAACAGAATCTTAAAAGTGCCACTGCATTCTAAATTTTTTCCAAATGTATTCCAGTATGAGTTTTAATGTGTCAGAACTCTCTCCATCATGTGCATTTCATAAATCCATCAGGATGATCTATACACATAATAGAAAGGGGAGTATTACAAAAAGAAGTGGGTTCATGACAAGATCAAATTTAAAGGCTGTCTAGCCTAGATATAGATGTGTGGCCCCAAAAAGTTTGCAAGTACACAAGAAAATATCTAACCTGTAGAAGCTGCTGCCTCAAGAGAGAAATACGCTGAAAGTCAAAAACAAATACAGAACTCATTTCTAATTCCCACCCCAAACCTACACTTGGATACTCAAAACAGCCTCCATGATTCATGCTAACTAGTCCAGCCACCAGCTCCTTGGGAGTGTGAAAGAGCTGAAGCATCGAGTCTATTTGCCTTATAAGCACCCAGGAGACACTCAGGGCCAAGGAGATACCCAATTAAAAAGTGATGCCTGGAAATGATACCATGGTGATGTTACTATGGCAACCAGGGATGCTTCAGCTAGAGTATTCCATCTCTTGATGCATGTCTGAATAAAGAACCCCTCGAATATATATAAATTCATGGCTTTGGTTATTCTGTGCAGTCTCTCTTTCTCAGGCACACACACACACACACCTTTCAGGAAGGGGACCATCGATACCGTGCTGCAGGGACTCTGTTCTATTCTCCCTGAGTCTTTGACCCAGCTCAGCCACCAAATGCAGTGGATGTTTCAGTCACTAAATGACATCTCTGAATAGACTGCAGCAAAATCTAACCAATCAGCAAGCAGGCACTCCCCAAGCCATGTGCTTCTTGCTTTATTCACAGTTTTTAGAAAGGAATCCCTAATAAGGTTCCCGCCCTACTACAATTAGCTGCTGCTGCAGTGGGGATTGAAGGGGGGAGGGGGCTTTTCCGATTACTCCATAGCAGATGAAAATGCAGAAGAAATGAGTGAATGTTTGGGGCAGGGGATGAAGAATGGGAAGGAGTCCCAGTTCATGGCCAGTCTCCACATCTGGTTGCAGGATAGTTGGTTCATCTTTTGGGCACATCTGCCTGGCACATCTGCCTGCAAGCTGACTTAATTAGAAATCAGTGAAGGAGGGGGAGTCTGTCCTTAGCTGCCTCTGTGTTGCTCTTGTGCCATGGAATTATCTAACAAGGAACTATTTACAGCAAAAAGCAGCTGTTTTGAATATTCTACAATGCTCCATTAACTTGGAGGTTGGTTGGTTTGTGTGTTTGTTTAGAAAAGATCCTCAGCCTGTATATTTTAACCTGAAAAGACCAGTTGCAAGAGGAGTTATCCTTTACAAAATCTACTGGTGCCATCATTAATTAAAACAGGTTTAAGGCTTGTATGGTCTAAGATGATAATCACATCTCATCATGGGTGACGCATAGGCACACACACAACACCAAGAAGGACAGCAATTAATCACAGATGCCATAGAAGGATCTCTCAGTGCAAGATAAATGGAAGCCTTTCTGGTTAAGAGAAATAAGCCTGCTAGTTCTAGCCTTATTCACAGCCCAGAGAGGGAGGAGAAAAATAACTATTTGACAAACACAAAACGGAGCATCAGTGGTGCAACGGATTCTAAGATCGATGGATGCTGCTGACCCTTTCCTGCTATTCCCTTCTGGCTTGACACACTCTCTCTCCTCCTGTCAGTTTGACGTTTCCCTCCAGAGGGCCTCCTTCAAAGCTAAGTGAAGCCTTTCCACGGGGTTTGGTTGGTGCTTATATTGATTCTCGGCACAAAGGCAGAGAAGCCAGATTGCATCATTTTAGCCACAAGCCTTGCAATTTGAAGGGTTTAGAAAAAGTGCTGAGAATTTTTAAGAGCACAACAGGGGATTTACTGGGTGAATGGCACTGGCTTCTGTTGTGTGTGTGTGTGTGTGTGTGAACACTCCTGTAAACTTCACAAATATACTTGTAGTAACAGTCAGAACCCTGCACACAGCTACTGACCACTAGGTCACACCATTTTGCAATGGCACCAGTGCACTTACAAGGGAGAAACCGCTGTAAATAAAGATGAATGTTTAAAATGGAACCTTTACTGTTTATTTAGATTTTTAATGAGGCATGAGTTAAGAGTCTTTAAATGCAGAGGTTTTTGTGTCAGCCTAGGACTGGGAAGAGTTGAGCTCCGGCCCCTACTCAGCCGAGAGGATCGCTGGGCACTCTTGGATCAGTCACTCTGTCTCAGCCAAACAACCTCACATGGTTGTTGTGAGGATGGGAGAAGCAAATAAGGCACTGGGCTTCTTCTGGGGGTTGGATCAAAATGTGACAGACAGAAGTAAGAAGTGGCCTTTCTACTAGGCCAGAATTCAGGCCAAAGGCAGGGCTGGCGTCAGCCTACTCTGGGGGGGGGCAGCTGCCCGGGCCCACGACTTCTGTTGGGGCCCACTGCTGCTGACCCCCACCCCGGAGCCTCCCCTGCCACCTGCCTGCAGCAGTGCTCCCAACTGCCCAGAGCCACTGAGGAAGGGCACGTGGGTGGTGCACAGAAGTGGCAATGGCAGCAGCCCTGCCAGCTGCATCTATCTACTGGCCAGTGAGATCAGGGAAAGAGTGTGCAGGTGGGTGCAGGCAACAGGCGATGGCAGTGGAGGCCTTGTAAGTGAGAGAAGGTGTGGCGCATGCAGGAGCAGGGGTACGGAGGGGCCCCCAGAACCAAGAAGTGGCCCTGCTAGGAGGTGTGTATGCGAGTTGCATTACCTTCAGTTTCAGTTACTTGAGTTTAGGACATTTGGTGGGGCATTAGGAAAGGGCATGACTATGAAGTTCTTACTGTAACTTTGTGGCAACATTTATGCTAGTAACGGTGCCATCTTATTCAGACTTACATGCTTTTAAACCCATTGACAGAAAAGAGAAGACTTCTTACGATGGCAATGTTGTTAGCATCTTTGTGTTTTGAACAGTCAGTGTAATCCAAAGTTTATATGAGGTCCATGAGCAAAAACGAATACACCAGATCTTTGACTGACCCCAGCTTAGTTCTGGAATTTTCTAAAAACTGACAGCACCTGGGCAGTCCCTCTCTCATGGATCACTGCCTTGATACGGTGAGAGGTCCTGTGTGGTTCGATGAGGCTGTGGGCTATGCCGTGGAGGGCCACCCAGGACAGACAGGCCACAGCAGTGAACTCAGTCAAAATGTGATCTGCTGGAGAAGGAAATGGCAACCCACTCCAATATCTTTGCCAAGAAAACCCCATGGTCAGTAACAAAAGGCTGGAAGATGTGATGCTGGAAGATGAGTCCCTCAGGTCAGAAGGTGTCGAATATGCTACTGGGGAAGAGAGAGGGCAAGTACAAGTAACCCCACAAAGAATTGAAGCGGCTGGGACAAAGCTGAAAGGACACTCAGTTGTGGATGTGTCTGATGGTGAAAGGGAAGTCCAATGCTGCAAAGAACAATACTGCATAGGAACCTGGAATGTAAGACCTATGAATCAAGGTGAGCTGAACATGGTCAAAAATGAGATGGCAAGACTGAACATCGACAGCTTGGGAATCAGTGAACTAAAGAACGGGCAAATTTAACTCAAAAGACCATTATATCTACTACTGTGGCCAAGAATCACGTAGAAAAAATGGTTTGGCCTTTATAGTCAACAAGAGACTGAGAAAGGCAATAATGGGATACAATCTCAAAAACGACAGAATGATCTTGGTCGAAATCCAAGGCAAACCATTCAACATTACAGTAATCCAAGTCTATGCCCCAACCACTAACACAGAAGAGGCTGAAGTGGACTGGTTCTATGAAGACCAGTCCTAGAACTATGAACACCTCCTAGAACTAACACCAAAAAAAGATGTCCTCCTCATCATAGGGGACTGGAATGCTAAAGCAGGAAGTTTGGCCTTGGAGAACAAAATGAAGCAGGGCAAAGGCTAACAGAGTTTTGTCAAGAGAACATGCTGGTCATAGCAAACACCCTCTTCCAACAATCTAAGAGGTGACTCTACACATGGATATCACCAGATGGACAATACCAAAATCAGATTGATTATGTCATTTGCAGTCAAAGATGGAGAAGCTCTATACAGTCAGTAAAAACAAGACCTGGAGCTGGCTGTGGCTCAGATCATGAGCTACTCATTGCAAAATTCAGGCTTAAACTGAAGAAAGTTGGGAAAACCACTAGGCCTTTCAGGTTTGACCTAGATCACATCCCTGATGAATATACAGTGGAGGTGAAGAATAGGCTTAAGGGACTAGATTTGATAGACAAGTGTGCCTGAAGAACTATGGATGGAGGTTTTTGACATTGTACAGGAGGCAGCAATCAGCACCATCCCACAGAAAAAGAAATGCAAGAAAGCAAAGTGGCCGTCTGATGAAATAGCTGGGGAAAGAAGGAAAGAGAAAGGTAAAGGTAAAAAGGAAAGATTTACCCAACTGAATGCAGATTTCCAGAGAACAGCAAGGAGAGATAAGGAGGCCTTCCTGAATGAACAATGCAAAGTAATAGAGGAAAACAATAGAATGGGAAGGACTAGAGATCTCTTCAAGAACATTGGAGAAATCAAGGGAATGTTCTGTGCAATGCTGGCCATGATAAATGACAAAAACGGTAAAGACCTAACAGAAGCAGAAGAGATTAGGAAAAGGTGGCAAGAATACACAGAACTATACAAGAAGGACTTCAATGTCCTTGACAACCAGAACGGTGCGATCACTGACCTTGAGCCAGACATCCTGGAGTGTGAAGTCAAATGGGCCTTAGAAAGCATTACAAACAACAAAGTTAGTGGAGGTGATGGTATCCCAGCTGAGCTATTCAAAGTCTTAAAAGATGATGCTGTTAAAGTGCTGCACTCAATATGCCAACAAATTTGGAAAACACAATAGTGGCTACAGGATTGTAAAAGGTCAGTTTACATTTCAGTCCCAAAGAAGGGCAATGCCAAGGAATCTTCAAACTATTGCACAATTGCACATTTCACACACTAGCAAGATCATGCTCCAGGTCCTACAAGCTAGGCATCAGCAGTATGTGGATAAAGAACTGCCAAAAGTACAAGCTGGGTTTCAAAGAGGTAGAGGAACTAGAGATCAAATTACCAACATTTGCTAGATTATGGAGAAAGCACCAGAAAAACATCTACTTCTGCTTCATTGACTACAATAAAGCCTTTGACTGTGTGGATCACAACAAACTGTGGCAAGTCCTTAAAGAGATGGGAGTACCAGACCACCTCGCATGTCTCCTGAGAAACCTGTGAAAGGGTCAAGAAGCGAGTTAGAACTGGATATGGAACAACTGATTGGTTTAGCATAGGAAAAGGAGTACAACAAAGATGTATATTGTCACTCTGCTTATTTAATTTATATGCCGAGTACATCATGTGAAATGCCAGCCTGGATGAATCACAAGCTGGAATTAAGACTGCCAGGAAAAACATCAACAACCTCAGATATGCAGACAATACCACTCTAATGGCAGAAAGTGAAGAGGACCTAAAGAGCCGCTTGCTAAGAATGAAAGAGGAGGGTGCAAAAGTTGGCTTGAAACTCAACATCAAAAAAACTAAGATCATGGCATCCAGATCCATCACTCCTTGGCAAATAGAAGGGGAAGTCATGGAAGCTGTGACAGACTTCACGTTCCTGGAATCCAGGATCACTGCAGACCATGATTGTAGCCATGAAATTAAAAGATGCCTGCTCCTTGGGAGGAAAGCTATGGCAAACCTAGACGGCATAGTAAAAGGTAGAGGCATCACCCTGCCAACAAAAGTCCATATGATCAAAGCAATGGTATTCCCAGTGGCTGCGAGAGTTGTACCTTAAGGGATGCCGAGCACCGAAGCATAGATGCTTTTGAATTATGGTGCTGGAGAAGACTCTTGAGAGTCCCTTGGACTGCAAGGAGATCAAATCAGGCAATCCTAAAAGAAATCAGCCTTGACTGTTCCCTAGAAGGCCAGATACTGAAGCTGAAGCTCAAATACTTTGGCCGCTAAATGAGAAGGGAGCCTTCACTGGAGAAGACCCTGATGCTGGGAAAGATCAAAGGTCAAAGAAGAAGGAGACGGCAAAGGATGAGATGGTTAGGCAGTGTTATCGATGCAATGAACATGAAATTAAACAAACTCCTGAGGGTGGTGGAAGACAGGAGGCCTGGCGTGATGTGGTCCATGTGGTCTCGAAGAGTGGGACTCGACTGTGCAACTGAACAACAACAAGAACCTGGGCAGTAGCTTGTTAATAGAGGGACAACATTACTTCCCACCATTTACATAAGGTTGTTGAAGTCATGCAGGATAAGAGTTCCATCATTTCCAAACCCAGATGCAAAAATTACTGTGGCCATTTCCAAAATTTATCCTGCTCAAACCAAGGGTGCCATGTCATGCTTACATGAATGAACATCAGGCAGACTCATAATATTTACATTTTTGCTTTATTTCCAACTGTGTCATGCCAAACCAGTCTGAATGCTCTTGAAACTGCATTTCTAAACATGAAGCAAACATACACAAGGGCCAAAACTTTATTTAATGGAAATTTTAAATCTTTCTTGCCTTACCAGCATTATTCCCATGAACATGCATGCATACTTATGAATGAGAAACTGCATAACCTTAGGAATATGAACCCCCTGACCCACTATCATTGTGATCTAAATATGTAGATATGAAAGAATCCAGGGTCTTTGAGAGAAGCAAATGACAATGGGAGTGAATGGCAGTACCAATGGGGCCAGTTTGGTGTAGTGGTTAAGATCTTGGACGCTAATCTGGGAGAACTGGGTTTGATTCCCCACTTCAGATGGAGTTTTGAAAGGCAGATGAATTTTCTGCAGAAATACACTGGTTCTGTCCAAGAAAATAGCTGAGGATGGAATTGCAGTCAGCACTTTCACACATGTCCATCTCTGTTTTGCTACCACTAAATCCCACACAGAAATATGAGATCCTGCACCAGCAGTAAGAAGGGCAAAATTTCAACTGTGGTAGTGTACAGAGTGATGTCAGCAATTTGTTATCAATGAGGGTGTTAAAGGTGAATTGTATATTGCTAAACCAATGAAATATATAGTTACAAACATTCAAGCTGATGTTTATCTGAGTATTCTAGAAAGTTCCCTCACTAGCTAGGTGAGGCAATTGTTTACTTCACTGGCATTTTCAAAATATTGTTCCACTGAGCAGCCTCAGTTGTCACAGGACTCTCCAATGAGGGTCAGTAGATGATCTCCTTAATGGTAAGAAAGCTTGATGGACTTGCTTTCCCCATCTGTTTGCTGTTCTAGGCCTTTCATTGGAAACTGAGGTTCTATGATGGCCAACAAGTAGAGCCCCAGAAGCCTAGATTGTCTCCTCAGGAAGATTCCATTCTCACTAGAACGCTAAGAAGGGTCAGTATGTGGCTTCCTCAGGAGGAAGGGGGCATAATACATTTGTCTCTCTTTTCCGCCAGCTGTATATATGTGCATATGTATTAAGATGCACATTTAAACATACTGACTGCCCACATACTTCCCTAGGGGGCAGTTTTATCTTTTTTAAACTTTGTTTTCTTTCAATGACAATAAAGTAACAACTGAACTAGTGAAACAATACAATTTTTGACTAGCAGTAGCAGAGGCCTTGCCAGATGTCTCACCTCAAGCATCTCAGCTGTTGATGTTCTTGCCTGAGCCAAGTCATAAGCAGGTACAGTGAAAAAGGAGGAGAGATTTCTGCCCAGATCCCTGTTCTTGTTCATTCTGGGGAAGAGGGGGTTAAATGAGCCCTTTGCCTGTCTTGCGTGGGAGTAGCTGGAACAAATGTTGCTGGCGAAATAGCCCAGCTCAGTTCTCACTATGGCTGTTGTTGAAAATGAGCTACTGACTAGGACTGCATACAGCAAACACCTGATGTATGAAGAGGATGTCTTCCATTAGCCCCCTAGTTTGTTTTGAGAAGCAGAAGGACTATCAGCAGTTCCTCACATTGAAGCATCCTTGGGCTGGCCAGCAGCCCAAAGGCCAGTTCCCTTTGCATTTAACAGCATGTGTGGCAGAGATGCTCAGTTCTTCCTCACTCGTCTCATCCAGGATGTCATTGTAGGTTTTGCAAGGTGCCAGGAAAACCAATCTGGGAAACTGTAGGAAATCCTTCAACAGACTTCTGTGCTAGTGGGAGAAAAACAACACCCCAGTCCTTTGGTGTAACAAGATGGCTCTCAGATTCAGAGGTAAAATCAGGATTCTCATCCAGACAATTGGGGGGTTATTCTTCATGACTAAGTCATCTGCCCAAATCTCTGTACACAACGTTGCAAGTAATGTCACTGCCATTTCCCGGTTCATTTCTACACAATTTGAGGTGTGGGAGTAGGGATCTGTAAAAGGTAAAGGTAAAGGTTCCCTTGCTCAAAAGCCAGTCGAATCCGACTCTAGGGTTGCGGTGCTCATCTCCGTTTCAAAGCCGAAGAGCCAGCGCTGTCCGAAGACGTTTCCATGGTCATGTGGCCGGCATGACTAAACACCAAGGTGCATGGAACGCTGTTACCTTCCTACCAAAGTGGTACCTATTTATCTACTTGCAATTTCTTGCTTTCGAACTGCTAGGTTGGCAGGAGCTGGAACTAGAGACAGGAGCTCACCCCGTCATGCGGCACTCTCGGGTCTTGAACTGCTGAACTACTGACCTTCCACAGCCTGCAGTTCAGCGTCTTAACCACTTGAGCCACCACAGCTCCAAAAAATCCGACTCTAGGGTTGCAGTGCTCATCTCTGTTTCAAAGCCAAAGAGCCAGCGCTGTCCGAAGACGTTTCCGTGGTCATGTGGCCGGCATGACTAAACACCAAGGTGCATGGAACGCTGTTATCTTCCCACTGAAGTGGTACCTATTTATCTACTTGCAATTTCTTGCTTTCAAACTGCTAGGTTGGCAGGAGCTGGGACCAGAGACGGGCGCTCACTCCGTCTTGCGGCACCCGGGTCTTGAACTGCTGAACTACTGACCTTCCACAGCCTGCAGTTCAGCATCTTAACCACTTCAGCCACCGCAGCTCCTTAGGGATCTGTAGGATCTGTTCAATTCAAACACTGCACTTATAATAAAAAATTTCAGCAGAATTCACTGCCTCAAGTAATTATTTGAATGTGTCAGGTCCTGTCCCTTCAGACAGAAAGAACTGAGTCCTTACGGAGACATTAGGAAACCCATGGGACAGCTGCCCAAAGTAATATACCCCCCCTGCCCTTTCATATATGCCTCATCTCGTTCACCTTTGTAGGCCCAGTTCTCACAAGTAGCAAATGGTAAACCTACTTCTTGACTTACACCACCTCATAATGCAGGATTACTTAGGGGGTGGTTCACATGATTGATTTTTTTCAGTCCTTTGCAAGTAAAAAAAACCCAAGCACATCAGGGAGAAGGCTAAGCTAGAACCTTTTCCAACATCTTTCCAGGTGCACGGATGGTAGGGAGCATTTGGTCACAGGAACTGCCTTCTGCAGCCTTCAGTGATGCCGCAGAAAAACAGATTTACTACCTCATCTGATGTTTGAGCAAACCGTGCCTTCATCTGTTGACAGAGGGAAATAATGCCACCACACTTGCTGGTTAATACATTGGTTAGGGTGAATTCAAATGTAAAATGTAATGGAAGAATCAGTGAGTGGGTTCCATCCTCAAGTCCATCAGAAGAGCAGTCTTCTTTCAATACTTTCTCTGAGTGTCAGCTAGAACCAGATAAACACATACTAATGCCAGATTAAATAGTAATGCAAAGCCATGGCCTGAACAGCTGGGGCAAGAGCAGGCCCTAACAAAGAGCCTTGATCCTTCCTTTTTCTGCAGCGGCAGCAGGCAAGAACTTCATTAACAGGGGAAGAAACTATCCTGGGGCGGCAAATTGTTCAAACCTGCTGCTCATTCATTTGTAAACATTCTAAACCTGTTCTGCCTAGATGGCTTACTTCCTGTTTGATGGTGCTCATATTGCTGCTGTTTCATGTAAAGGCAAAAGGCCTCCATACACACTAAGCAGCAATTTGACCTAAGAATGACCCCCTGTAACTGCATGGCCACTTAGGTGAAAGGAGAAAGGCTGGGGAGGTGGTGGGAAACAGAGGGCCCACTCCTCAAAATTTAATGTGATAATAGAAGGCTGGCTATAAAAAACCTTGTCCATGTTTCACATTATAATGTCTTATTTGGAAGCACATAGCAAATCTAATGGCTAGGGGTGCCAACAGACCTGGAGAAAAACACCCTGTCCCTTTAATCAAGAGGTAATGTATGGGAATGGGCAGCTGAAGCTTTTCATGGCATGAAGCTAAATACTATCTGGTATACGACATCACAGTAAGCCTCCATGAATGGGAGGACTTCTCTCTCTCTCTAGACAGTTGGAAGTCCTACAGATGGCTTTCCTATGTACTCACATCAGACAAAATAGCCAAAGACAACCCAAGCTGTGAGAAATCTGAGCCAGACATAAATTATTGTATAAAATGAGCCAGGAAGTTTCTCAGGATGTTGTGATTCTGCCTAGGATCCAGCTGCAAAGAATCTGCAAAGTAGCAGAAGCCTAAGAATGCTCACGGTAACCGAATCCACAGACACAGCAAACCAAATACAGGAGGGCAGTTGAGCTCCATCCTGATAAGTAACAGATTCTTCATCTGAAGTTTACAGGTTAAACAAGATAGCATCATCAAGAAATAGGTCTAAAGGCAGGGCTATCGTATAGAGTTTCCCCTGCTTGATGAGTGAGATTGTATGGCCTCAGGATTCAGGTGTTGCCCCCTGCAAGAGTCCCCTTGGGAGCACTCTTGCCTCCTATATAAATCAATGGATGTCAAGTAAAGGAAAATGCTGCCTGGAGGCACCAACTATGGCAGAGCCTTTAGTCACAGGGAATTCATGCAGATGCAAGAACCTCCCTTAAAAGACCGAGGTCTCTTTTTATACTCAAGCTTTTCTTTGAGATAAATGTGTTTCTCCTGCTTTTCTCAGATTTCCCTCCTTCCCTCTGATTTTCCTTTCCTACCTAATGTCTCTTGTGCTTTTTTCCTACCCGTTGTAAGCCTTCAGTCATGGAGTCTTTTCTTTCCCATTTTTTTCCTGCAGCACCAGGTACTTTATAAATAATAGTAATGCAAACTGTAGATGTTCTATATGCTCATAAGAGTCCTTGTAATATACAGTTTCCCTTCACTTGGTGCCCTTTTCATCCTAATGAGAGCTATTTCACTGCAATTTGAATAGATGTTAGTACAGCATCCTAATTTTGTCCTCCCCCCCTCGTTTGGTAACCTACGAAAGGCTGTTCAAGGTCAATGGCATCAGCTGCAGTCCTCCCAAGCATCAGCTACAGCTGTACAACATCCATTCATTCCAAGGGGCTCATTCAAGTGGCCCGCCATAATGAATGGAGACTCCTATCCAGCATGTTTAGTTTGGATGCCTGTCTCATCAGACTCTAGGCAAAATCAATTCATTCTTCTTTGAATTCTCTGTGTATCACATCAGAGAGGAAAGTTCTCACTTCACCCTAGACACTTCAGATAAAGACCGTGGCCACACTGGCAGCTTGGCACGATATAGTGCCGCCTCTAATTGAACTGGTTGACAGTGTTGTGGGGCATATCAGTCACACAGCACACCCTGCTGCGGGCTACCCATGGAGACATCCTGTGGTAAAGCATCCATATTATTGCAGCGCCTCAGCCACAGAACAGGCTGCCAAAACCCTTCCTAGCAGAAGGACAGATCTGCAGGTTCAGACTGCCAAATCCACTCTGCGCATGCTCCCCTGTGTTCAGACATCCGGCCATGCGCAATGACTGGGCAGGGAACCGAAAACACCACTTGTGATGTGGTGCCTTTTTAACCCATCCTATGATGGGATAAGTATGGTTGGGGAATGCCTGACAGATGTGGTTGTCTGACTGCACCCATCTGATCCGGAGGGGAGGAGTGGCTCTATCAGGCCAAACTGTGATCAGAGCCAAAGACTCTCCCCTCCCCTGAATTTTCTGGGAAATGTAGGGAATTATGGGGGGGGGGATTTCAACCAGCCTTGTCTCACTTGGTGCTTGGTTTAAAAGGGAGGCAGAAGTCCCAAGATTCTTGATGCTTTCATCTCTCTGCAAGTCAATTGTAAAGCAAAAGGCAGAACTCTGCCCCTCCCTTGAGTCCATTAGGACACTGAGAGGAAAGGAGGGGGGGTGGCAACCCTAAAGAGCCAGCAGCTAGCAAGCCAGGCCAAACAGCAGCAGTACCAAATAATATCTGTGAACACTGAGATTTAGGCAACAGGCTTAAAATGATTTCCACAGCATCAAATTGTTTTGGTTGCTTGTTAGTAATTATTAAACTATTGTCCTCATTAAACTTTTCCAAAAAAAAACCCCTGAATCTGAATCCCATGTTCACTGGATTATTATTATTTTTAAAAAAGATGGTAATTTTCCTAAAACATTCACTATTTTGCATCCCTGAAACTTAATTATCCCCCCCCCTTTTTGATGCCCCTTCAGTGTCCACAGCATGCGCAGTTGATCTCTGTCCTCTGCATAGCCATTTGTATACAGCTCTATCTGGAAAAGCTTTGTATGTCTGGGGATCTGGCATTAGTCACACAATGGCTGAGCAAGCAGTAAAGACCCTCCCAAGTCATTTATTCATAGGCTTGTCCTTGGACTTAGAATCCTGCTTGCTGATAGAAGAGAGCTAGAATGGAGAATGGCACCAGCAATCTGTTTTATAAACATCACTCCTGTTTCTGTTTACTCAGAGGTAAATCTTACTGGCTTCAATGAAGTTTACTCCCAAATAAGTGTCCAAAAGGCTGCAGTCCTACAGACTATTTCAGAGGTAGGCTGCGGATGACAGGGACATACCACTGTGATCTTTCTTAGACAGAGCAATATGGAGGGAGTTATGTACTAGGTTGTATCTCTGCCAGTGTGGTGCTGTGGCTAGAGTGTCAGACTAGGATCTGGGAGGCACAGGTTTGAATCCCAAATCTGCCATGGAAACTTGTTGGGCGACTTTGAGCCAATCACACACTCTCAGCCTAATCCAATGCACAGGATTGTCATGGGAATAAAATGCAAGAGAGGAGAATGCTACAAGCTGTATTGTGTCACCCCTGGGGAAAAAGGCAATGCTTAAATCATCTTCCACATAACAGAAGAGGATTTGCCACCTCCTTGTGAGTTCTAGGTACAGACTTGCCAGAATCTCACCCAGAGAAAGTGTCTATATACTTTCAAATGTTCCAAAATTTCTAAAGCAGAGCTGAAGATGTTACCTCTTCTTCCTGGTGTTGCAAGCAGGACCTTATTTTGTCCCAGCGTAGATGAGCCAAAAAAGGGGGTGTGGAGACAAACTGAACCATGTGGAGGGAGACACAGCAACTGTACCTTGCCGGCCACAGTGTCTCGGAGCATGTGAAAATACAGAGCTGGTAACCCTAACCGGGAACCAATACTGAATCCTCTGAAATAGGAGCACTGCACAAAAATCACCTTCCCTTTAATTGTATAAGCCTGAGAATGAGAGGGTTCAGGTCTCCATTCTGCTATGAAGGGTGACTGTGGACCATTCGCACACTGTTGGCCTGATCTACCTCACAGGGTTCTTGTAAAGATAAAATGGACAACCATGTATGCCACTCTGAGCTCCTTGGAAGAAGAGCAGAGCAAAGATGCACTGCACAGAAGATCTTTCACCGTGTGATAAAGCCTTTCACATATTCTGGACTCCATTCATCAGGACAGCCTCCTTCCCTGACTGGTAAGAAATCTGGGGCAGCGTTTTCCAGAATCACAAAGGGTGATTCTGGTGTCTGAGAATGTGCATATCTATACATTCATGGCTTATGAAGTAAGGGCTGGGAAGGAGCATTTGAGCAAGAAAGTGCAGTTCTCAAAGTCGGATCGGGGCCAAAAAGTCCAAAAAACTCACCAACCTGCTTCAGCCGAAGAAGCCACTTCTCTACAGCAAGCATTTCTCTCCCCCTCCACAGTGTCTTCTTGCAGTTTCTGTGCTGCTTCCCCCAGGAAAAAATGTGCACCTCTGTCCGGTGGCCTGCCTCTGTGAAGTGGGAACACAAACTGCTAGTGGAACCCTGTTTGTCAAGGGTTGGGGGTAAATCTAGCCACTCACGGTGCCATGAAGAGCTGCTTCCATTCAGAGGATCAGAGAATTCTTCTCAAAGAACAATTACACCATTTCTCTAGAGTTTCTTCTGACTGCCTAGAAATTCTCTCCTATCCTAAAGTATTCTGGATTATAGAGTCCAACGATCAGAGTACAATTATCATTCTTTTAGTTCAGAATCACAGGTTCCTAAAATGTCTCCCATCCTCACCAGTTTCTCACACTCACCCTTTTAAATGCAAACAGTATATCCATATATCCCATTCCAATACTGATGAAGATTTAAAAGGAATAAATTATCACAGGCACCTCACTGAAGGAAGCAACAATAACTGCAATCTAGGATAGCAAATCCCTCCTAGGAGTTGCCTCAGAGATAGTACATGATTTGTGGTTTTCCCTTTTCTCCTCCACTGTGAGGTATCTGCTAGGAACAGAGAGGCACTAAGGATCATGTTAGTAAATGAGACTGGTGTAAACAACATTTTGTAAAGACCTTTCTTTGTGTATTATAATTTCTGTTGGCAAGATCTCTATTTAATTCTGTCGGCTCTTAAATAACCCGGTCAAGTACATGTCTGCAGTCATCCTCTCTCTTCTCCCTTTCTGAATTCTGTCAGACATCCAAATGCTGCTGTAACAGTTGGATTCAAATGTTTTTGCATGTTATTGTCATTATAGTTTCAATTCAGATTAGTTGTGATTACATTAAATAATGTCATTACATTCAGGATCATTACATTTAGGTTAAGTATTAAATTCAGGTTTTGATTTGTTCCCAACATAGCAGCAATGATATTTGACCTTATTTGATTTGGCCCTGTTCAGCTGAAATGTTCTGCTATAGAAATGGATTAAAAAACTCTAACGATGATTTAGTTCTACACATTCAAATGTTTCAGAAACAAAATGCCTTAATTGGTTTTAACTTAATGTTACAACTGCTAACGTTATGAGCTTGAAGTACCTACAGTTGCTGAAGAACAGGACAAACAATTACAAAATTAGAATCAGAGAACATACGGAAGTGTTTATATACCTCATTAGCATGTCTGCCTCAGATAGCACTTGCCCTTTCAAGAGGAAGATGAAATTTGCTTCAGTGTAAACTTCCAAAATTGGTGCACAAACTGAATGGTTGGAAAAGAGGAAACACAGATATGTTTCCCCAACAAAATAGATAACAGGTGCAACATTTTATTAAGTCTGAAACACATCATCTATTGGATTAATAAATTTAAAGGTTTTTTCTCAACTAAGACAGCGCTCCTTTAAAAGGCATGTTCGGATTGGGTTGGTCGGTCTTCGGAGTGCAGCTCTTGCTCAGGGTACACAAGGTCCTGGGTCTGAATCTCAGACAAGGGCTGCTTGCTGGACTTGAGGGAAAAGAGAAGGCTGCAGGCTTCCATGGGAGAGTGAGGATTTGAACCTGGGTTTTCCAGATTCTAGTCTTGACACTCTAATAACTCTCTGCCATGCTGGCTTTCCAATATAGATATACAATACAAATATGCAGAAGGGAGGCAAGAGATCAGCTATCATCCTACCTTTTCTCTCTGTGAAAGAGAGTAGCTGATTCAGGATCCAAGACCTTTGTGCTTTTATTGTGTTTAAAAACAGCCATGGGGGATGACCTGGTATCCAGGAGATTACCTGAGATCTATTTTTAAATGAAGGTGGAAGCTATCCCAGCTTCTCCCCCATACCTTGCATTGCTCTGCTGCTTAAAACACATTTTAAAACACATTTTCTCCCAGCCAGAGTTCAATATGGGAAGTCAGCTGGGTTGGGAAACAGAAACGGTAGACTGAGCTCTGTGAGGTTAAGCAGGGGCAAGGTGAAGAGCACAGTAGGACCTGACAGCTCTTACCCTTACACTTGATTCCTGTAAATAAAGAAGAAACAGATTTCAACCCCCACTTGCGGATCCAGGAAAAGGAAAGAAAAGCTCAGTTAGATGCCAATTTCCACTTTCCACCACCTGCTCTGCAAGTGAGAACTGTAATTGCCTATAAAGTTTTCTCCCATCTGCCTGTAGTTTAGGAGGCAGGATCCCTGGATAAGGGGTAGGTTCTTTGACCATTTTGTAGATGTTGGGTTGTTCTTCACTCCAGTTTTTTTTACAATCTATACATCTTTGATGTTCCTGAGATGATATCCAGGAGGTTCGCCCGATATTCATAACCTGATAAAACCAGTGAGAGGCTCGCAGGATTTGACTTGCCATGTAAAGTATGAAAGATAGCTAATAGAATACAAACAGACTTTGGCAGTTATGCATACCTGTTGTTTAAATGGGGCAAAATACCTGGATGTAAATGTGGTAGTGGTACAGCCCACTAAACTATTTTCCATCTGTCACAGGAATGTGAGCATTGTGCTTCCCAGGGAGATGTGATAGAGCTCTTTGAACTCTCCCCACCTGCAACTGTGTGGACTGAAAATTTAGGTATTAGTATTTAGGAGGATTGCCCAATTGGTCTGCATCCCTATTTATCAGCTTAGTTACATATTTTATATTATATCTCAAGCAAAAAAAAGGAGGAGTCACCTATCCCCTTAGTCCAGATTTCCCCCCCACAAAAATCATTAACTCATAAATTCAAATCCTAGAAACTTGAATATACTTTAGACACAAATTCTTACTGAAATGTAACATTTTTATTAGATTTATCTTTGAGATCTGCCCTAGCACACACTATGGACCACTGCTCAATATCAGAGAAATACAATTGGCAACTTATAAGACTAACCATCACAGGCAGCTAAGAGATGGAGGTAGCTATAGGTGCTGCTGATAATAGAAGCCCATTGGCTGATGTCCACATTCTGAATTCTGGCTGGCTTGGTTTTGCTCTGAACAGATGCCTACATTCCAACCTTTCGAGTGAAATTAATAAAATGATCATACCTGGTAATTCTGTATATGATTGTTATCATGTGTTGGTAGCTAGTCCTATTGAAATATAGAGCAGAGGCAGACCAAAGTACAGAAAATCAGTGGGAGTAATATGAATGTCCTACCTTTGTAATTACACAAATCAGACTTTTTCTGAACACTTTGGTTAAGATAGTAGTTCTAGTGATTGTAGACAGGCAAAAGATGCCTAATTCTTTATGGGACACAACATAACACAAACACATTTGTTAAATGTTTGAGGGAAGCAGCACTGTAGTTGGAGGGCAAAATTAAACTAACTAAAAATCTGGCAAGATAGAAATATGTTTACTGGAGCGAAGAAAAATTCTTTAATTCTGAAGATCAGGACTGCTCATCAAACAAAAATATAGTTTTTAGATAACTATTCATAACTCTGGCATTCGATGAACAGGCAACACTGCAGTCCTCAGCTGTGAATTCGTCTTTGACTCTCACACTTACCTGTCAAGGTTTCTACAATGCTGACTGGCTGAGTTTATCTAGATGCATGTTGTGATTTGGTAATCAAGAAACCTTTAAGATTAAAACTACAGAGAAAGTGTTGCTTCATTATGGCAGCCCTTCCATTTAATTATTCAAACCCCTTGCCCTGTTCAGAATCACTATCCGTCTCTTTGTTGTTCAAGGGCAAGTTCAAAACTTGTCTCCTTAAGCTGGCATGGCTAAGGCAGCTGCAAACATGCCAAATTAGAGATGGGAATTCACAGTCATAATCCTTAACCCAGGTCATCACAACCCCTTGTAAATAGAGATTCCCTTTTCTTGAACTTATTGGCTCATTAGATACCTGTCAGGCCATTTGGATAAATGAAACAGCAATGCTGGCTGATAAAACAAGGAGGCCCTACCAATTAAAGACACATAGTCTTGCCAGGTCCAGACACCAGAAAAACTAGTGAGCAATGGAACTAGTCCATAACATTCAGAAACTTGGATAGCGCATACCTCACCAGTTTAAAAAAACAGTTTTAAGATACTAAATCCACATGCATGTATGATTTACACTGTGCCATCACGCACATGGTGCATTATGATTAAGAAGCTGCAATAAGACGTGGTCAAGGAAGACATAGTTAATGTGGTGGTGAAGAGACAGAGGGGGCAAGATTGCTCTTAAAAATGCAGGTCTGATTATGTAATTAAAGGATTATGTAGCACAGCAGAGATGGTTTCTTATCAGCATTCTTCAGGAGACTGTGCATTAAGGCTGTCAGTCTGTTAAGTGACTTCCTGTCTGGAAGCAGAATACAACAAGCAAATGAGCTGATAATGTGCTCCTAATGTAGGCACAGTCGTTCTTAGTTGCGTTTTGACAGATAACCCAGTTGTCATGCTTCTGATCAGGACTGCTCTTAGAACTTAAAAATCCTAGACATTTACCCCACATACACCCTTTTCTATATAATCTAGTTCAAAGATCTCTGATTTCCTTTGTAGTCTTATATACATAACACGAACAAGCAAGGTAGCAAGCACTTTGATTCATCTCTCTGTACATTCACAGCTATTTTGATTGCACAGTGTGCATTTTTAAAGTGTCAGGGAAGATGACTAAAATGCATGAAGGCCAGATTGCAAGAACACACAAGAGTGTGTCCTCCTCTCAGAGAGCTCCGGAGGAAGATGGATCACAGTTCAATATCAAATACCATTAGTGAGTCTGGCATCTCCTGCCAACAGAGCCATTTAGGAAATCATCAGCCAAGGACTAATGCATCATCCATGCTGACCATAAACCCACAATATGAATTGCTATCCTGTCCTTCCCCTGCCCAACCCCACTGCATTCCTCTCCATACACGGCTTTCATTTTTAAATGATCAAATGATTCCAAAATTCCGCTTTGACTCATCAGTTTTATCTCTTTTAAATATACAATATAAAACAATATGTTATTGTACATTTGAACAACATTGGCACAAACATCCTGTAAGTCAGACGTTGTTCTGTTACATTCAAACACTGTGACATGGTTTGTTTTTCAGCTTCGAGAATGAGCATAAACATACGTAGGTCTAAGAGGCCAGCACCACGAACAGCTCCCAGGTCCTGCTTCAGATGGGAAGTGATGGAAGGAGGGGAGGGAACTGGGGCAGCTAAGGGGCATTGAAGGATAGCAGCACTGCTTCCCTAGCTCTTCACTTCAGCATTGGAGTAGATACACGCCTCTCTAATTCCCCACAGTATTAAGATGAAAAGGAACAAAATTGTGAAAGGCATTTGACTTGTAGTGGTGGGTGACTGTATATGACCACCATCCACTTGGTAGAACAACCACTATAGCAGAGCCACCAACAGCAGGGAGGACAGAGACATGCAAGCATCATTTCACTGGGGGGAAAAAATACAATATAGAATGTCCTGGCTGTACTGTGATTCACAGTAGCAGCAATGAGACCCAAACCATGGACACATTGGTGGGGCTTTCACAAGTGAGGTCACAGCAGCTGCTTTCTTTTGCACAAGACAGAATCTTGTCAATAAATAATGCCTCAGTTTGACCCATAAGTCTAGGAATTCTCCCCATTTGGAAGAAGAAAAGTCAAACTGCTCCCCCTCCTCTCCTCAAACACACACACAGGGCCTGAAGTGCATCCAGTCCTGGAATCCTGCTGGGATCAGGTAGGAAGGGGAAAGGCTGGTGTTGCCTGTCACCAAAAGATACAGGACACCATGAACCACATGGCCCACCCGTTCCCAAACTATCCCCATGTCACAGTTGTGGGAAAGGACTGAAGCCATTTCGGGTGTGGCCCACAAAACGGAGTGGGGGAAGAAAAGATTCTGGTAGGTCCCGCACCCATCAACCCTTGAATGACTGTGGGGGAGGATCCATGGAGGCTACCTGTATGGGGGGTGGTGCTAGGAGATATGTTCCCAGGGTCTTCCATTCCTCCCAGTCCCTCAGTAGGAATCCCGGTTGAGAAAAGCCTTTGTGAAGAGGTGAGATGGACCTAGAAGGGCCAAAGAAGAAGGTGGAAGAGAGCGAGCCAGAGAGGGAGGGAGCCAGAGCCGGCCCCTAGCGATCCAGGCTTATAGTCCAGTGTTTGCTGGCGCTGGAGTCCTTTGTGGCGCCCCCCTCGCCCTCGTTCTTGAGGTCCTGGAAGACCTGCGTGAAGAAGTGGGGGTCGGAGTTGATCTGCAACATCTTGGCGCTCAGGCCTTGGATGATGGCGAGGCAGCGGTCCCAGAAGCGCTCCTTGTCGCCCTCCACCAGGAAAGGCTTGAGCGGGTAGGAGATCTCGTTGCCCATGTAGGAGTAGGCCAGGTACAGGCAGGTGAGGAAGGAGGCCTGCAGCTCCGCCTGGCTGCCGATCTGGTCGCCCTGCAGCGCCTCGCGGCACAGCAGGTACACGAAGACCAGGTTGGCCGGCGTGATGAAGCCCTGGTCCTGCCAGCCCTGCAGCAGCAGCGAGCGGTCCACGCTGCGGAACCAGCCGATCAGCTCGCCGGGGCTCAGCTCCTTGAGGCGGTAGCAGCGGCGGCACACGAAGTCCCCCAGGCAGCGGAGCAGCTCGCCGGTCGACGCCTGCACCACCACCCGCCGCGGGGAGCCGGGGGGGGCGGCGGCGGGGGCGCGGGAGCCGGGCGGGCCGGGCGGGGGGGGCGGCGGGGGGGCGGCGGGGGCGGCGGCGGCTTCCCCCCGTCCTGGGCAGCGGGCGGCACGGTGGGCACCGGCACGGCCAGCGGGCCCGGCTTCGCCCCCTCCGCCTGCGACTTGCGCACGTTCTCGCGGTTGCGCTGCTGCACCAAGGGGTCGGGCGCGCCGGGCTTGGGCGTCACCTTCTTGGCGTTCTTCTTCTTCTTCGCCGAGGCGGCCACCAGGCGCTTCCAGGTGAGCGCCGAGATCAGCACGCCGGGCCGCTTCAAGCGGCTCTCGCCTTTGCCGCCCGCCCGGCCCGGGCCCGCCTTCTCGGCCAAGACCTTGCCGGGCGCGCCGGGCGACAGCGACAGGACCGTCCCCATCCCGGCGGCGGCGGCGGCGGCGGGGCTCTCTCTCCCGCGCGGCTCCTACCCAGAGGC
Organism: Gekko gecko; assembly: GCA_029375565.1. NCBI lineage: Eukaryota > Metazoa > Chordata > Lepidosauria > Squamata > Gekkonidae > Gekko > Gekko gecko. The sequence continues at coordinate 85,419,129 of JAPDNY010000003.1, forward strand.
GCCTCGCCCGCCGGCCATGGACTGGGGGCCGGACGCAGCAGCCGCGGCGGCGCCGGCCGGACCCGAGCAGAGCTGGCGGAGCCGCCGGAAGGCAGGGCAGGGCAGGGCAGAGAGAGAGGCGCGCGCGCTACGGCGGCACCAGCCCGGCGGCTCCCCGGCCCTCGCCAGCCCCGCTCGCGCTCTCCGCACTGGCTGCCGCACCGAGCCAGCCCCGCCACGCCCCGCCCCGGCCTCTCTCTCGGCAGCCAACCCCAAGCCGCGGCCCCCTCCGCCCCGCCAATCGCCGGCAGGCAGCAGCGCTCCCCCGCCCGCGCGCACCGAGGAGCCGCCTTGCGGCAGGGTAAGCGGGGGGGGGCAGGGGGGGCGCGGGAGGCCTTCTCGGTTAACTCTTCGCCATCAAGGCTTTACGCTGGACACGGACACGGACACACACACACACACACACACACACCCCCTCTCTAAGGCACAGAGTTCGCCTTCGGCTGTGTGAAGTAACGTTGTGCTAGGGAAAACTGTAACTGAGCATGTGTAGAGTGTCTCGCCAGCATGCAGCCGGCTGCCCCCAGATATCTAGGACGGAGAAGCAAAACAGCGGTCAAAGAACATGTTTTCCAGGCAGCCAGGGCTACCTTTATATTCAAACAATAGTCCCTTGGTCTTTCTATCATTGCTGCTTCTCCAGGTGTTTGGGGTGAGTTTCTAGTCCTCAGCCTATGAGGCAGAAGGAGGGAGAGCTCTTAAGCATGTTTACTCACAAGAAAGCCCCTTTTCAGTGAATGATGTTGACCGATGCTCCCTCTAAGCTGTGGAGTCTTATGAGCAAAAATTCTACTTTGTGAGCTACTGGCATTAAAGCCGTGAGGGAGTGATTTGGCTACTGTATAAACTAGTTTGCTCTGGAGCCATCCTTCCTGAGCTAAGGCAAAAATGTATAAGCCAGAGGCTTAAAAACTGTGAGCTAGCTCACTCTAACTCAGTTTAGAGGGAACACTGTTTACTCCCAGGATAGTATCTTTAGGATTGTCAGCAAGGTGTCTAATTGGAGACCCAAATTGTGTAGGGGTAGCCTTGATGAGAACTGAAACTGGTATTCCTTCTCGTAAGGCTCGGGCACACCTTATAATTATCAGATATTGGAAAAGAATGGAAAATTCACATCCTAATTCCCTCAGTCACCAATCTTTTAATCTGTCTGATCTAAAGACTTGCAGCACCTTGACTTTCTTAACAACATACATTCAAGATACTCTATTCCTGATGATCTTTTGGGAACATCAGTTGACCACTCTTTGATATTAAAATCGAAAGCAGCACCATGGTACAAATTAATTAAATCGGACCACACTAGAACTCCATACTTAGTTAATGTCTCTAAACACGTACTTAGAGCGTCCTTTACCTCTCTGTGGTTTGAATCAATGCCAACAGCAATTTTGGAGGGCCGATTCAATCAAACTCCATTGGCCCATCATCTATGTATTTGTGGTACCCACGAACTTGAGGATTTACCTCACTATATTCTCTTTTGCCCATTGTATTCTAGTCCAAGGGCTAAATTTTTAGCAGGTATTTTATTTGGTCTTAGTGCTTACCCAGTTGAGGAAAAAAATCATTTTTGTTATCTGACATTGATGCATATGTCTCTCATAAAGTTTCTTTATTTGCCCTTGCTGCAAAGAATATATGTTCCAAGGTGGCATCGGGAAGGGGCATTATTTAGGCTATTGTATTAAATTAGTCATATTTTGTTACTGATCTTTGGTATTTCTGTATATTCAGACTCTAACCTACAGCTTGTTTTGTAATTTTGTAATGGCCAATGGCTAATTACAATAAAACAAACTGTGTAGGGGTTTAAAGGTCATAACCAGCACCTTCAGCTGAGCCCAGAAGCAGAGTGGGCAGTGCAAACTGGGAAATACGGGCTTTAAGCCCTGTCCTCACACGTCAGATTCAGCTTGCACTAGACACACGTACTGTCTCACTTCATTTTTTACACTACAATCTTCTCCGTTAGAATTCCTACAACAAATGTCATTTGAAACTTCACATCATCAGTATTATAACTAGATTTACAGAACTTAAATGCCTTAGTGAAACGTGGGTATCAGCCTAGTTCTCTATATGGGGCTTCCCTTGAAGGTAGTTTGGGTAGTTTCCCCCCCTCTACTGAAGGACCTCTCTGTAGACCACTTTTAGAAAGGTCCTTTAACATCTTTCTATGAACATTCATAAACTCAATCGCCATGCTGGCTGTTATGAGAAATGTCTATTCAGGAGTCTTGAATCGCTAATTTCTGTTAACTGTCCTCAACTGTCTGCAATCTCTTTTAACTATGTTTTTACCTCAGAATATTGAGATCCACAGCTGAGCAATCAGAGGGAGGTGGGTGCAAGCAGGCAGGTTTTACCTCAGAACTGCCAGTCACATGGAAAACACATTTTGCCCATTTTTATCCCCTTAGGGGTCATGTTTCTTAGACATCTCTTCATAGTGGGGGTTGATGTCATGGTAGAAGTGCACTACCCTCATTTTGGGTTTTTTGGTGCAGGGGTTTAGCCTGAGCATTGAATTTTTTGGAGGGAGGTGCAGGGCATACCCCCTCTTTTAGAAAAATGCTTCTCGTGTATGTTATATTTAAGAAGTGGGACATAACTACATGTTCAAAGCAACATCCAAGCAATCAGATATTAAGCAAGTTCATATGAACCAATTTTCTATAACCCACATTGTGAGAAGTTAACCTAATACAGGAAACCACTTTTCTACAAATTTAGGGTATATTTCCATAGTGGGTAGGAGTGTGGCTAAAACCATTGGGGTGGAGAGGCCAGCAGTGTCACTAAGGTGATCCTGCTGGGGTGGCCTCCCTGATGGATTAAACTACCCTGGCCCTGCTCCTACACCTGACAAACTGTCAAGTATAAGGGGGGTTGTGTTTAAAGGCATTGGGGAGGCTGGGTCAGCAGCAGCACTAAGGCAATCCTGCTGAGCAAGCCTCCCCAATCGTTTTAAGGATTCTGCCCCCTTCCAGCCCTTGGACAGGCAGTTGTCTGTCAGGTGTAGGAGGGGTAGCATATCTGAAGGCATCGGGGAGGCTGGGCCAGCAGGACTGCTGTGGTGATACTGCTTGGGCAGCCTCCCCAATGGCTTTCAGTGCTCTGCCCCTGCTCCTGCCCCTGACAGACAATCACCTGTCAGGTGGAAGAGGGGTAGGTGGGAGTGTGTCTAAAGCTATTGAGAAGGCTGGCCCAGCAGCATTGCTAAGGTATTTCTGTGTGAGTGGCCTCCCTGATGAATTAAAGTACCTTGGCCCAGCTCCTACACCTGACAGAACCTGCCTGTCTGATGTTGGGGGAGTGTGTTTAAAGGCATCAGGGAGGCTGGGCCAGCAGCAGCACTAAGGCAATCCTGCTGAGCAAGCCTCCCCAACATCTATAATAATCCCACCCCCTCTACTACACCTGACAGACAACTGCCTGTCTAGTATAGGAGGGGGAGGGGTGTGGGGTCTTGCAAGCCACTATGGAGGCTGGGCTGGCAGGACTGCTAAGGCATTCCTGCTGGGGTGGATTTCCTGATGGCTTTAAGCACCTTGCACCCACTGCTGCACCTGACAGACAGCTGCCTGTCAGGTGTAGGAGATGAGGGGAGTATGTTTGAAGCCATCAGGGAGTCTGGGCCAGCAGTATTGCTGTATCTCACAGGTGGTTGGCCATTCCTGATTTCCTCACCTGTCATTAGCTCTCTGCAGTCTCCTGTAACTGGTTTTTCTAAACCTCAGAACACTGTTCTCGGCAGCTAACCAATCAGAGAGTGCGGGGTACAAGGAGGCAGCAGCCTGGCAGCCATGTAGGAAGCAATGGGGGAGAGTGCATTTTACCCCTTTTGATCCCATTCGGGGTTGAATTTCTAAAAATCCCTTCTTAGTGAGCATCTACATCATGGTAGGAGTGCTCTTTCCAAATTTTGTGTTTCTAGGTTCAGGGATTTGGCCTTGCGTTGATTTTATGGTGAGATTTTCTTTTCTCTCATAGATAGATAGATAGATAGATAGATAGATAGATAGATAGATAGATAGATAGATAGATAGATAGATAGATAGATAGATGTTATAATAAGATGAGATGTCCAAAGCATGGATGGCAGAGGCCACCCCTCTCCAGGTGAGTACACCCAAAGTGCCAACCTGATAATTCAAAGGCTAGCAGCAGCAATGCCCTTTTGCCACTTACTTTTGCCACACAAGAGAATAAATGGACACAAATCAAACATTAAAAACAAAAACATTCAGAATACAGTGGGGGATAATTTCAGTCCCTCAGGCATTGTGAAACAGACTTGAAAGTTGCCATACTTAAGTGAAGAAGTTTCAGAAAGAGATTCCAAAGTAAAGTCACTGAGTTCATTCACATGCAGATTTGTTTATTTATGCTATTCATAGTCCATCCTTCTCATTGAGATTCATGAGCTGCTTGGCATGCAGAAGGTCCCAGGTTCAATCCCCAGCAGCATCTCCAGTTAAAGGATCTGGCAGTAGGTCATGTAAAAGACCTGAGATCCTGGAGAGCCTCTGCCACTCTGAGTAGTCAGTACCATAGACGTAGAATCCGGGGGGGGGGGCATCAGGGGCTGAGCCCTTCCCTGAAATTTTTCAGGGGGTACTCTGGGTGAAAAGGAGCTCTGAAAAGGCAGTCCACCCTTTAAAGCCAGCAGCTGGCAGATGGACCTGCTGGCTGCTGGCTTTAAAAGGGTGGGAAACCCTTGCAGGGCTCTCTTTGCTCCCCCCCCGTTTAGAAGTGGGGGAAGAGAAAGGGAGCTCTGAAAGCCACTCTCAGGGCTCCCTTTCACACACACCTCAAAAGCAAAAGGGAGCCCTGAAATGGTTCACGAGGCTGCTGGCTTTAAAGAGCAGGAAGCCATTTCAGCCATCCCTTTGGCTCCCCCCACCCACTTAGAAGGGGAGGGGGGAGCCAAACTGAGCAATCTAATGGTTGCCCACCAGTAGAAGGGACCTCTCTTTCCTTTTTCTTCATTTCCACCCCTTCCTTCCTCTGTCTCCATTTTCTTTCTTTCTTTCTTTCTTTCTTTCTTTCTTTCTTTCTTTCTTTCTTTCTTTCTTTCTTTCTTTCTTTCTTTCTTTCTTTCTTTCTTTCTTTCTTTCTTTCTTTCTTTCTTTCTTTCTTTCTTTCCTCTCTCTCTCCCCCTCCCTCCCTCTCTTTCTTTCTCTCTCTCTCTTTCTCCAATTTCCATTTCCCCTTTCTTTTCCCTTTCCTTCCATTTCTTTCCTTCCTTCCTTTCCCCCTTCTTTTCCTTCCTTCCTTACTCTCTCTATCTCTCCCTCTCTCTTTCCCACCCACCCTTTTCCTTCCTTTCCTTCCTTTTCTTTTCCTCTTTCTTTCCTTCTTTCCCATCCCCCTTTCTTTTCCTTTATTTCCCCTTTCTATCTTTCCATTTTCTTTCCCTTTCTTTCTTTTCCTTCATTCCCTTTTTCCCTCTTTCCCTTTTTTTCCATTTCAAAGACCTAGCATAGCAATGCCTCTGGTCCAGTCTCAGCCCCACCCCCCTGGAAATTGGAAAGTCTATGCCCTTGGTCAGTACTGACTTTGATAGACCAAGGATCTGATTCAGTATAAGGTAGCTTCATGTGTTCATGTGTAATATTTTATGCATCTGACAAGGTGGGCACCAAAGCTTTGATAGCCTTTATGGTGCAACAAAACGCTTGGTCAGTTTTGCTGTAACAAGAAGGCGAAGAGAAGAGATTGGATTTATACCCCTCCCAATGTGGAGGAGTGGGGAATGAAACCTGGTTCTCCCAGACAGAATCTGCACTCTTAACCACTACACCAAACCACTACACACAATTTAACAGGGCTACTCTCTAGAAGTCTATGAGTGTGATCCTGGTGAGAATATGCATTCCTCCTTCCCTAAGGTCCAAGACTGTCTTATGCCAACAGTCTCCTCTCCCCAAGATTTAATTTGTTTGCCTTCATCCAGCCCCAGCCAGCCTCAAAGCAGGAATTCAGGGATATCTTTGCTGCACCTGGAGTAGTAGAAAAAGAAAGATATAGCCAATATATTGATTCTACACCTCTGAACTCCAAACTGATCACTCCTACACAAAAAGTATATAGCCATGTTGATCAGGGGAGAGGGAAACAAAAACAAACTGTAATACTTCTTAACAAGCCAAGCCCAACCAGAATGTCACAAGACAGTGAGTGCAAGCTTTTGAATTCTTCAGAACTCATCATCAGGCTGAATGTTAAGTACACAAGGGTATCAAGGCATGTTGACAGAACCCCAGAACTTGCAGTTTCTTAACACAAAGACAAGGATGTGTTACAAACTTCAAGTAGATTAAACGGTGTTGTTACAAAAGAGATTCTGGGATGAAGAAATAAAAATGGTGTTTCTCCCATTGAAAGCATAAAACTATTTTTGGTATTTTGAAGATGATCGGAGCTCTGGGATAATATATTTTGGGTGCTCCTCCTTTGTAATTGTCATTTAACATCCACCGAACAGCTTGGTTCTAGGAGGTCTGCTGTAACACTCAGGTTTTTATGGACTTTGGACCTATCAACTGGCTGTATCTCCAAATCTTTAATCTCACTCAGTTTATGGCACATAAAATCCAGTCTATCAATAACTGATTCTTGCTCAATGCCAGGGAGATTCCCAAAGGAATTAAAAAGATCATCCTTTATAGGATTTGCCAAGTACTTATGTGTCAGTTGTCTTTTGGAGTCCAAGGGGGTTAGGTTTGTTCCTTGGCTAGCTTGTGCATGGTGATGTTCTGCAGGGGTTTGTGTGCTCTCCATGGGTTCACCCAGGTCATCACAGGAAATTAAGTTCATTTGGGATGTTTGATGTGTCTCTGTTTCTATTGGTGACCCCTCTTGTAATTATGAGTTCACTAGGAATAAGGCCCATTGTGGAAATAAATACAACGGGCTCTAGAAAGAGGCTCAGGGTGGGCGCCCCGGTCCTGGGCACTCAGTGTCAATTTGCTGTGGCGACCTCAGCAAGATATAATGACACAGAGTCCACCATTTTCTCCAGAGGAACTGATCTCTGCTACCTGAAGAACAGTTGTAATTTTGAGTGATCTCCAGTCCTCATCTGGAGATTGGCAACAATGGTTCCCTAGGAGGGAATGGCTGGCTTGGAGGGTGGAGTCTATGGCATTGTACCTGACTGAGGTCCCACCCCTCCTCAAACCTCACCCTCTCCAGACTCCACCGCTCAAATCTCCATGAATTTTCCAACCTGGAGTTGGCAACCCTAACTCCTTCACAGGCAACCATCAACCTACCTTGATCTGTCCCTCTGACTTCAGCTTTCCTTCTCCTCCCCCTCCCTCCTGGAGAGCAGTTGTAATTATGAATGATCTCCAGCCCCCACCTGGAGATTGGCAACAATGGTTCCCTGGGAGGGACTGGCTGGTTTGGATGGTGGAGTCTATGACATTGTACCTGTCTAAAGTCTCACCCCTCCTGAAACCTCACCCTCTCCAGGCTCCATCCCTCAAATCTCCCGGAATTTCCCACCTGGAGTTGGCAACCCTATCTCCTTCCCAGCCAATAATCGATCTACCTTTATTTTCTCCTCACTCTTCAGCTTTCCATCCCCCCACCTGCAGCCTCTACTATGCTCTGAAGCCCTGACTGCTATGTCACATTGGCTGTCATACAGGGGCCATCTCAACAGGATATAAGGACACAGAGTTCACCATTTTCTCCAGTGGAATTGATCTCTGCCATCTGGAAAGCAGTTGTAATTCTGAGTGATCTTCAGCCCTCACCTGGAGATTGGCAACAATGTTTTTCTCCAACAGGCACTAAGGGGAAATGTATTTTACCTCAGAGCACATTTTACCTGAGAACAGTGACAGCAAACTGTTTGTTAGAGGCCGCATATGTAAACGACCTCTGTGTTCCAAGGCAAAGGCCAATCAGGCCACATATGCAAATGACCTCTGTGTTCTGATTGGCTATGGGGGGGGAGGGAAACAGCAAACTATTTAGAATGTTGGAGGCAGGACTCAGGCAAAGCAGTCAGTGGATAGGGAGACCCTCTGAATGACAAATCAGGGAGCGAACTGATTTCGGAGTATGTTGGAATGTTCAGGGGAGTCCATGACCAAAACAGAATTATATATAAGGAGAGATATCAGCACCAGAGGATTTCTTATAGCACAAGGGTAATGTAATAGCATTTTGGAACACCCGTGTTGGAAAAATACCTTTGGTTACAAGCTGTGACTTCTTCTCATGAATCAGAGAAGGTATTCTGGTAGAAGCAAAAGAGAGTAGAACTTTTTGAAACTGATTTGGGGGATTAAGAGATTTGGCTTCCACTAGGCAGTTCATTGGGGCCTGAATAGAGTGCTGGGAGTGTGTGTGTGTGGGGGGGGTTGTCTGATGCTGGTTTTCCTGTTTTCAGTGAGTGTGTGTGAGTCCTTTTTTGCTTTCTCACACCAGCAGCCTCTGGGACATCTTGAAATCTAACTGCCCTCAGAATGTCTGCTTTACCACCTGGCCTCCTTTTTAAGAAACTGGTAAACTGCAGCTTTTGGGGTTCTGCCAGAAGGCTCACCTCCCCAAGTTTTTAACTTAAAATTCTGATGGGGAGTTCTGGGGAACTCAAAAGCTTGCGTGCACTATTTTGTGGTGTTTGGGTTGCTCTCACATAGTGGCTTCCTATAACCACATTCATTCATTTCAATTTTAAACCACCTTCCCCCGCCAAGACAGGGCTCAGGGTGGTGTACAAAATAACAAAATAATAATCCACGATTAAACCAGTTTAAAAACAATAAAATGCTGTAGTTAACCTAAAGATGATGCTTAAAAATTTCAGTAGTGCCACTGCCTCACAAGGAGGCAGGGAGTGGGAGTGCCAAGAGGATGTGGTCATGGCTATCCTCAGCCAAATGCCTGGCAGAACATCTCAGCCTTACAGGCCCTGCAGAACTGCATCAAGTCCCACAAGGCATGGATGTTATTTGGCAGAGAGCTCCATCAGGTTGGAGCCAGGGCGCAAAGTGTCCTGGTTCTGGTCTAGGTCAGCCAGACATCCATCAGGCCAGGGACCACCAATGGATGACAAAACAGATCTCTCTAGGACTCTGTAATGTAAATCCCAGTAGTGCTAAAAAATCACCCATAACTAACCTCTAAGTGTACTCAAATAAGTTAGGATTAGAGCTGCTACAAAGGAGTGCCTTTACTCTCCCATGCCTCAGGCAACCTACATGGTCTTGGTGGCCAGAAAGAGTAGTAAAAATTAGGGAGAGATCCAGCAAGACCAAGGTTGATTCTGCATGGGGACGATTCTCCTTTCTGCTCTGATGGCTGTTGTGAATGCAACGGCATCGACTCTGTGCTTTCCAATCCCACGAACCTTTTCCACCATGACTGCTGTTGGTGCACTTTATGACTTTTCAGAAATTCTTGGATATAGCTGTATTGCTGGGGGAAATCACAGTGGAACTGGAGAAAACCCAGAAGGTTGGCAAATGCACAATGATGCTGTGTGGAAGCCAAAATTAAATCTGCTGCAATTTGGGGGAGAGGGATGCAGAGCAAGAGCATGCAGAAGCAGCCCAAGAGGGTCTTGCTTCTCCTGCTGATTGCCAGGGAAGATTATGCCTCTTGGCCGTGCCTTTAGGTGTTCTCCCAATCCACAACAGCAGTGATCAGTAGCTTCACAGCACTAGGCCTTTGTGTAACAATGAAGGGGCATTTGTGGACCAACCAGGGAAAGTATAACCTTACAGCAAGTTTTGGCATGCTGTGTCTGTCTGTCCCCAGACTTCCACTTTTTGAGGGCTTATGCTGAGGATCTGGTCTGCAGTGGTCACACTCATATTGTGCCTTTGATGTCAGGGCTACTGCCAGTATATACACTACAAGGATATTTGTTAATGTCTGCTCAGAGAACTCTGAGGAAAACATACAAGGCTGGGATTTGTCAGCTGAAGGGAAAGGATTATCATCTACCCTGGTCTACAAATCTCAGGGTGAGAACATGTTTCTTTAAATCATGAGTCTGAAGAACACAGTAAAGGGGGGAAAGGTTACTACTACCATTCACCGTTAGGAAACCAAGCCTGAGACGTTTTGAAATCATCTGTGTCTCACCAACAAATTCTGGGAAACTCTGTGAATCCACAAAAGTGCAACAGTCTCCTCTCTTTTTTGCTCTTTTCCCTTTTCGTTTGGAGACTCTGTGAATCCCCAGATCATGGCAATGACAAATGATTATTCAAATGTGTGTACAGAGAAAACTATATGAAAGAGATATTATTCTACCTTTTATTGGCCCAAGCAGGGTAGCTGTGGGAAGGGCTCATTTCCTGCAGGAGCGCACAGGAGTGAAGCTCTGGCAGTAAGGAGCCCAGGGGGTGCGCACATGCAGCAAGCCCCACCCCCTGCCCCCAGCAGCCCCCCCACCTTCCCTGGCCTGCAGGCCAACCCAGCAGAGCACTGATATGAGCTGGCCCTCGAGCTGCTCCGCCGCTGCCTGGGCCGTGGCACCCAGCCCACCCAGGCCCTGCCCGTCCTCATGCCAGCCCTGGCATGGTGCCTCTGCAAGGCGGGCCCCGGCAACTCCCACGAGGCCTGCGAGGAGCTCCGCCCCAGCCTCCTGCACCTACTCAGCCTCCTCCTGCGCCTCTGCCCTGCCACTGCCCTTGCCTGCTCAAGGCCATGCACGTCCTCCGCACCGCCCTCCCCGACCCACGAGCAGCCAAGCACTTTCCTGTGCTTGCCGGCTATCCAAAAGAGTCCAGTGGCACCTTTAAGACCAAGGTTTATTCAGGTACAAGCTCTCCCTCTTCTGTGAGGGCAGATCTGCGTGCTCCCCCCCCCGCCATCAGTAGCAACCCAAAACAGTCCAGTGGAGCCTGAGCGGCGGGTGTTGCCTTCTGACACACTTCCGGTGATGTCAGGGTGTCTGCGACATATGCAAATCAGTTATGCTAATGAGTTATCCAAATGAGCTCCTGCACCTCTTTTTTTACGAAATGACCCTATGGGAATAGCATACCTTTAAGTTTCCCACAACTCTTCATCTGGCAGCTGAAACTCAAGTGATGAAGAGTTCTGTGAAACATAAAAAGTATGCTATTCCCACACCTGCCTTTGCTGGGCCAATAAATGGTAAAATAATATCTCTCTCATATAATTTTTCTCTGTAGAAGTGCAGCATGCATACTCCCACAACAACTTCAGCTGGCCCAAAAAAACCCCCATAGATTTATCTTCTTTGTATTTCCTTTCGAACCAACACAGCAAATGAAAACACAAGTGATGATATCTGAGCATTTGCAATGGATCAGACAGACAGTACTTAAGAAAAACACTTTAGGCAAATATGCTCCTGCTAAATATACAAGGTCTCTGTTTAAAGGGTAAAGGATGGAAATTGCAGGAAGTTGAAGATATTAAAATATGTTAATGTCATTAGATAACTGAGAAAGGCAGGACAGGACAGCTCAGATCTTTTGATAAAAATGATAACTAAGGAATGTGTGGTGTATGTTAAGCAGTGGAGAACTCTGGGTGAAGAGGGTCACAGGTGTCACTGGATGACCCCAAAATGGTCCTGACTCAAGGAACCACTTTGTTTTTAGGATGGGTTCTTAAAGCACATAAGTACACAAGAAGAGACCTGCTGGATCAGACCAGTGGCCCATCTAGTCCAGCCTCCCGTCTCACACAGTGGCCAGCCAGTTCCTCTGGAGGGCCAACAACAGGACATAGAGGCCAAAGCCTTGCCCTGATATTGCCTTCTGGCTCTGGGATTCAGAGGATTAGTGCTTCTGAATGTGGAGGTTCCCCTCAGTCACCATGGCCTGTAGCCATTGATAGATTTATTCTCCATGAATCTATCTAATCCCCTTTTAAAGCTGTTTACTTCTGTGGCCATCTCTATATCCTCTGGCAGCAAATTCTACATTTTAATTACTCTCTGTGGAAAGTCGTATTTCCTTTTGTCCATTCAGAACCTCCTGGCCATCAGCTTTATTGGATGCCCTCGAGTTCTAGTCTTTTGGGAGAGGGAGAAAAATCCTCTTTGCCCACTCTCTCCACCCCGTGCATAATTTTATAAGCCTCCATCATGTCCTCCCTTAGTTGTCTCTTTTCTAAACTGAAAAGTCCCAGACTCTTCAGCCTTTCCTCTTAGGAGAGGTGCTCCAACTCCCTAATTCTCTTGCTTGCCCTCCTATGTCCTTTTCCCAGCTCTGCAGTGTCCTTTTTGAGATATGGGGACCCAAACTGTACACAGTATTCCAAATGAGGCCACACCATAGGTCTATACAGGGGTGATATCAGCTGTTTTATACTCAATCCCTTTCCTAATAATCCTTAACACAGAGTTTGTTTTTTTAATTGCTGCAGCACACGGGGTTGACACTTTTATTGAGTTATCCACTACAACCCCAAGATCTTTCTCCCTCTCAGTCTCAGCAAGTTCACACCCCCATTAGCCTATACTTGAAGTTGGGATTTTTTTGTCCCAGTGTGCATCACCTTACACTTACCAACACTGAACTTCATTTGCCACATTCCTGCACACTCACCCAGTTTGTGGAGATCCTCTTGGAGCTTTTCACAGTCAGCCTTGATTTTCACCATCCTGAATAATTGGTGTCATCTGCAAACTTGGCCACTGCACTACTCACCCCTATTTCCAGACCATTTATGAATAAATTAAATAGTACCGGCCCCAATACTGATCCTTGTGGGACCTCACTGCTTACTTCCCTCCATTGTGAGAATTGTCCATTGATTCCTCCTCTTTGCTTCCTGTCATTTAACCAGTTTTTAATCCATAAGAGAATCTGTGCTGTGCTCTTATACCATAACTGCTAAGTTTACTCAGGAGTCTTTGGTGAGATACCTTGTCAAAAGCCTTTTGAAAGTCCAACTATATAATGTCTATCAGGTCACCATTGTCTACATGCTTGTTCACTTTCTCAAAGAACACCCAAAAGGTTGGTAAAGCAGGACATCCCTTTTCAGAAGCCATGCTGATTTTCCCTCAGCAAGCTTTGTCCCTCTATGTGCCTAATAGTTCTATCTTTGATTACAGTTCCCCTGCTTGCAGGCTTCAATCAGCCCCTGGCCAGCTGGCCAGTAGGGGAAGCCTCACCCCAAACCCCACCCCCAAGAGTGACCACCCTCCCGGCCACCCCTCTCCCTCCCCTCCTGACCGATTTAAAGGGCTTCAACTGATTGGCGGGGACCATGTGGAGGGCCCTTTAAATCTAGCACGAAGGAGGGAACAGGCGGTCATGGGCCACATGCTCACCTTTAAAGTGGAGTGGGGTAGGGGGCTGCAGCACACAAGGCTGATTTCCCTCAGCCTTGTGTGCCATGGCCCCCACCCAATCGAATGTGTGGTCCACGACTGCCCCCTCCCTCCTGCTAGTTTTAAAGGGCCCTCCAGTAGGTTGGTGGGCCACTTGGGCCCTGCCGATCAGCTGAATCCCTTTAAATCAGACAGGAAGGGAAGGAGAGGGGTGTCTGGGTGGGTGGTCGCTCTTGGGGGTGTGGCTTGGAAATGGAGCTTGGTACATTCCCACCTACCCCCAGAAATCCCCCCAATCCCCCAGCCGGAGTGACGAGGGGACCTGGCAACCCTGGTTTCTACTAATTTGCTGGATTAGACATTAGGTTGACTGTCCTGTAATTTCCTGGTTCTCCTCTGGTAATGCTCCCTCTAAGCTGTGGAGTTTTGTAAGCAAAAATTCTACTTTGTGAGCTACTGGCATTAAAGTTGTGAGCAAGTGACTTGGCTACTGCATAAATCAGTTTGCTTTGGAGCCATCCTTCCTGAGCGGAGACAAAAATGTGTGAGACAGAGGCTAAAAAACTCTGAGCTAGCTCACACTAACTCAGCTTAGAGGGAACACTGCTCTGGATCCCTTTTTAAAAATTGGTGGCACATTTGCTACTCTCCAATCTTCTGGCACAGTCAATAGCCTTAGATTACACAAGATACAACGCAGCCAGTTCTTCTCAAACAGCAGATAAGGAGGTAAATTTGTGTCTGGTCTGGACTGTACTTCCAGATGAGGGCTCCTAAAATGGCATGCATAGAAATGTTGCATGTCAGGGTTAGGATTTAAGGGTTACCATTTCGCCTGCTGTTTGTAGGAACCAGGCCTTAGTGAGTGGAGTTTCTTTCTCAGGTATCTGTCAAGACTATGATACTCTGTCAAGGCTATGATACTAAACTGTGAATTTTCTTGTTTTTCTCTTTCAAAGGGAGATGGGGATCCGAATATAAGTTTACCGGTTGCTAAATTCCTGTGTATTATATTTTCCGTCAGAAGTGAATTTAGTGCTCTATTAGTCATTGCTCAAGATCTATTGATCAAAGCAGCTCTGAAAAGGAAAGGGAAGCTAGAGTATCTGTCCATCCTTTAGTCTGTTGCTGTGCTAACGCATGTGCATCCCATCTGTGTCTACACAGGGAATAAACCTCACTGAGCTCAATGGGTTTACCCAGGTGTAAAGGTAAAGGTAAAGGTTCCCTTGCTCGAAAGCCAGTCGAATCCGACTCTAGGGTTGCGGTGCTCATCTCCGTTTCAAAGCCGAAGAGCCAGCGCTGTCTGAAGACGTTTCCGTGGTCATGTGGCCGGCATGACTAAACACCAAGGTATGCGGAACACTGTTACCTTCCCACCAAAGTGGTACTTATCTACTTGCAATTTCTTGCTTTCGAACTGCTAGGTTGGCAGGAGCTGGAACTAGAGATGGGAGCTCACCCCATCATGCAGCACTCTCGGGTCTCGAACTGCTGAACGACTGACCTTCCACAGCCTGCAGTTCAGCGTCTTAACCACTTGAGCCACCACAGCTCCTTTACCCAGGTGTAGATACAGAGAATTTCAGGCTGAGGCTCAAAGGGCTTTGGCTCAGTTTAAAATGAATGCTGGCATGAAGAAGGTCCTGGGTATAAGTTCTGGTGTCTCCTTTTAAGGGACTCCCTTAGAGAAATTGGATAGTGCTGAGCTATGCAGACCAGTGGTCTAGTACAGCAGGAGGCATTGAGGTGCATGAGAAAACTATGGGGTTACTTTGGGTCATTCCTTTGTTTCATCGTTTTGCTCTGTATCTTTACATATGGATGCAGCCCCTATCAGCCGTGCAAAAAGGCCTACAAAAGTCACTAGTTCATAAACATGTCCCTAACTTTGTGCATACTTGTGTTAGAAACTTGCAGTACAGCTTAAAAGGGTGGGCAATGTCCTTGCCTGCTGGCAATTCTGAATGGTTGCTGAGCATTTTCAAGACTGCTTTTTATCTTGTGTACCTCTGCCTACTTTACATTCACATTTTGTTTTCTGCCCAGATAGGAGAAAAAGTAATGTATAAGCTTATGACTGACACTGGAACAGGTGGGATTTGACTCACTGCAACCCTCCATTTGTATTTCTGCTGCTGCTGCTTAGCGTTTCACTGTCTCCACTGGGATGTACAGAACAGCCAACCAGACCTCTTTCCATCAGAAGGGAAGAGGAAGGCAGGGCAGTGAAGATGAGGGGGGTGCAGGAAGGGACGGGGGGCAATATTATTTATTTAGATATTGCTTCCCAAAGGGGAACCAGTCTGGCTTGGAACATTTCCACCTCTTCCACTTTAATTTCACAACAGCCCAGTGTGGTAGGTTACAAAACCAACAAAGGACAACAGACTGAGAGAGCTGCTGTAACCAAAAACACTAAACTCTGAAAGTGGGCTGCACCTCAAGGGCTCCCAAATCCTATATAACAAGATTATAAAAGTTCCACCAATAAGAATTCAGAGATATTGCTCTATTGAAAATTTACTTTTGTAAATTTTGTGAGTTCATTTGTACTGACTTTGTATTTGATTACAGTGGTGTACTGTTTTCAATAGAGCAATATTTGTGAATTCTTATTGGTGGAACTTTTATATTCTTATTATATAGGATTTGGGAGCCTTTGAGGTTCGGCCCACTTTTGGAGTTAAGTGTTTTTGGTTACAGCAATGAGATAGGTTAAGCTGAAACAGTATGGGGATTTTCAGACAGCCAATATGTTCTGTTTCAAGAACTGTTCATTAACAGTTTCTGTCTGACATTTCCCTAACAAAATATATTGACTCTTTCAGCAGGGGTCTTTTCGTAGAAAAAGAACTGCAGGAGCTCATTAGCATATGGTATGCTAATGAGCTATTAGGCTATTTAGCATATGCCACTCCCCCTGACATCACTGGAAGTGATGTCAGAAGGGGAAGCAAAAGGGGGGGAGGCATTTTCAAAAGCCTCCCCTTCCCTTCCCTGGCTGGCCTGGGTGGGGGAGCTAAGAGAGAAGGGGTTTAAAGTTTAAACTCCTTCTCACAAGAGTTGGGCCACAGAAAGAGGAAAGAGGGAAGGAAAGAAAGAGAGTAGAGAGAAGGAAAGAGGGAAAGAAAGAGAAGGAAAGGAGGAGGGAAAGAAAGAGAGGGGAAAAGGAGGGAAACAGGGAAAGGAGGAAAAAAGAGAAGAGAAGAAGGTGGGAAAGAAAGAAAGAGAGAAGAGAAGAAGGAGGGAAAGAGGAAAAGGAGAGAAGGAAAGGAGGGAATGAAAGAAATTTGGCGGCAATTCGGCCCCATTATATCCTATGGGCCATTGAAGTCAATGGTGAAAACATAGGATATATTCTGGGAGCTGGAGGGGAGGTGGTTTGAGGGAGAGGCTCCAAACTCACAGGGTAGCTTATGGAGCCTCTCCCCAAGATACCCACCAAGTTTCAAGAACATTGGATTAGGGGGTCCAATTCTATGGGCCCCCAAACAGGTTGCCCTTATTCCCTCCATTGTTCTCTATAGTGGGAAGAAAGTAACTGCTGTAACACAACACCAAAACAGTGCAATAGCAACCTCATTGGGCTGCTTGGACCACTGAGATACATGAGATCACTGCACAGTGATTTCAGTGGAGTACAATGCCATAGAGTCCTCCTTCCACAGCATTTACTTTATGCCTGGGAACTGATATCTTTAGGCAAGAGAAAAGCTGTAAGCAATGCTCCGTCTAAGCTATGGAGTCCTGTGAGCAAAAATTCCACATTGTGAGCTACTGGCATTAGAATTGTGAGCAAGTTATTTGGCTACTGCATAAATTAGTTTGCTCTGGAGCCATCCTTCCTGAGCTAAGACAAAGATGTGTGAGCTAGAGGCTAAAAAACTGTGAACCAGCTCACACTAACTCAGCTTAGAGGGAACACTGGCTGAAAGTACAGGGGATCCCCAGGTCCCCCCTGGAGGCATGGTATCCCTAAATGCTGGCCATCAAGAGGAGGATGCTGTTTGCAAACCGGGAAGGAGCTAGTTTTAAACAAAATGCTCTCAAACTGTGCATTCCCGAACTTCCTATTTTTGAACCCCCCAATAAAACCGCACGGTTCCACACACACCCAATAGGGGTCACTATTGCGCTGTTTTGGTTTTGTGTTACGATGCCATAGCGCTCTAAAACGAATGAAAAAGAGGGTGATTGCCCGCATGGGCAAAAAAGGGTGGGAAAACAAAGTGGTACAGTCTGAAATGCCAGACTGCTTCAGAGATGGCTCCTTACCAGTAGGGGAAAGGCTGTGTGAAATGGCCACCCCTGTACCGGTTTACTCCAAGGTGGTACAATATCAGCTTAAAAAGGGTAATGTAAAATTCCCCACTAGTATGACTAGCATAAGATCACAAAGCATAGCAGAACGTGGATTTGAACTTGGGCCTCCCAGATCTGAGTGCAACACTGTGCCACACCATCTCTCTCTCATTCATGGGGGCAGGGGTCCCTAACCTTTTGTTACATGGGGTGCTCAAAGCTTAAAGAGAGCCACATCTTAAATCAAAATGGAACCAAATTATTAAGCTACCTTTTTAGACTAAAAATAAACATTCAGAGGTTAATGATGAACTGCTAACTTGGATGCATTCCATTTTGGAACAATATTTTACTGTCAAATCCTTTTAACTAGCTACACACACTGGCCTAGTCAGTGTGATTTGTGTGGCTGGTTTCTGTCAGCCAAGGCATTAATGTCCAAGTCACGGCTTGTGACACACCCTTAAAATGTCATGTAAATGTTCATCTGCAAATTTTGACCTACACTTGGATTTCACAACTTTCATCTTGGAAAAAGTTTGTTCACAGATGTATGCGGTGCCAAAGACTGAACATGCCTGCAGTAAATTTCTTTAGGCTGATCAGGTAGATTACAATAGAAATCTAACAGACTAGTTTCTTTGGAAATATCTCTGAGATTATCACTGGCTTGCAAATCAATTAGTTCCATCTGAAAAAAGTTACTTGCATCTTCTGGTACTACTTCAAATGGATTCTGAAACATTCTTATTTTCCTTCTGTGCTTATGGCAATCAGTGGATCTGTTCTGGAATTCCACCTGCAATAGGGTCAGTGCTTTGATGTCTTTCAACATTGGATAGTAAATTCCTGTTTTTCTCAAATTTTAGTTCATTGAAGCATGAGAAGTCTAAAAAGTTACTTTCACTAACTTGCATCACAAAAATGTTTAGTTTTGCTTCAAAACCTTTCAATTCAGAATACATGTTACACACAAGCTTTCCTTTCCTCTGCAACCTTAGTTTCAATGTGTTCAGCTGCTCTGTGATATTGATTAAGAAAGCCAAATCAAAAATCCATCCAGGGACAAAAAATACTTCTTGACCTTTTCCTTTCTTGTCAAGAAAGACATCAACTTCATGACAAAGAGTGGAAAAAATCGAAGGACTTTGTCCTTTTTAATTTCAATATCTCGTCATTGATTCTTGCTGGTGCAATCCATCAAGAGTTTGGGAGTGATTCTGGACTCCTTCTTGAATATGGAGGCGCAGGTCACACAAATTGCCAGTCTGGCATTCTTTCATCTTCATCAGGCTCAGCAACTGGCCCCCTTCCTGTCACGTCCCGACCTAGCTATAGTAAACCATGTGACAGTCACCTGAAGGCTTTATGCTGGCCTGCCCTTGAAACTGACGCAGAAGCTCCAACTGATCCTGAATGCAGCAGTATGAGTTCTGATGGGAACATCATGGATGGCACATATACATCCAGTGGCTCCCAGTGGAATACTGAGTCAAGTTCAAGGTTCTGGTATTGACATTCAAGGCCTTGAATGGTCAGGGACTATCTCCTCCATTATGTCACTGGAAGAGTGTTACACCCTTCAGATAACAACCTGCTTGTGATCCTCAGCCCTAAAGCTATCCAGCTATCCTTGACCAGGGCCAGGACCTTTTTGGTCCTGGCACCGACCTGTTGGAACTCTCTGCCAAATATAATCTCCCATGCCTGCGAAGTAGCTAGCAGTCTGAAATGGGACCAATTAGTATTTGCCATCTTCTTGTCTGAAATATGTTATTAATGTTATTGTTTTATCTTGATGTTTTTATGAATGATGTACATCACCCAGAGCCCTGCATTGCAGGGACAAAACAAAACTTTTTGCCTTGATGATCAGTGACATATGCAGCTCTTCTCCTAGTTCTTCAACATGCCTGGTGATTGTAGCTGCGGATAAACTGACACAACTAACACATGATACTTATCAGGCCACATTTCCTCCATTACTTTAACCATGCACTTTTTAACAAATTCACCAACAGTGAATGGCCTACCACTCTTAGCAATACATTTAGCAACATGATCATTGACCCTCACAGTAGACAGGTTCTCCTCAACATGTTTTCTAAAATATTTTGCTTCAAAGACATTGGTTTTTAAGATAATTTATCTTGTCCACTCGCACCTCTCCTTGATATATTGGGTAGTTCTTGTGAAAGGATTCAAAGTGCCTTTTAATATTCTACTCCTTTAATACTGAGACAGTTTCAAGCAGGGCCGGCTCACCCACTAGGCGAGCTAGGCACTCGCCTAGGGCGCCGGTCCTGCATGGGCGCCAAAATGCCCCCCGACCCCCCCGTGAAAAGCCCCCTTCCCAAGGCACCCAGGAAAGCTGGCACTGCCAGCGCTGGGAGGAAGGGGTGGGGGTTAGAACCCCACCCCTTCCCTGGCTTTCCTGGGCACCTCGCAGCTGCAAGGCACCCAGAAAAGCCGGCGCTGCCGGCGCTGGGAGGGAAGGGGTGGGGGTTAGAACCCCCGCCCCTTCTCTGGCTTTCCTGGGCTCCTCGCAGCTGTGAGGCACCCAGAAAAGCTGGCGCTGGGAGGGAAGGGGTGGGCATTCTAACCCAGCCCCTTCCCTGGCTTTCCTAGGCGCCTTGCAGCTGCGAGGTGCCCAGAAAAGCTGGCGCTGGGAGGGAAGGGGTGGGCATTCTAACCAAGCCCCTTCCCTGGCTTTCCTGGGTGCCTTGCAGCTGCGAAGTGCCCAGGAAAGCTGGCGCTGCTGGCACTGGGAGGGAAAGGGCAGGGGTTAGAACCCCGCCCCTTTCCTGGCTTTCCTGGGCACCTCACAGCTGCAAGGCACCCAGGAAAACCAGGGAAGGGGCTGGGTTAGAACGCAGCTGCAAGGTGCCCAGAAAAGCCAGTGCTGCCGGCGCTGGGAGGGAAGGTGCGGGGGTTAGAAAGCAACGCTCCGCCATCTCCAGGCCCCACCGGGAGGTTGGCATCCCCAGTGGGGTGGGCGCCCCAGGCTGTCCTGCCTAGGGAGCCCAGACACCTGGGGCCGGCCCTGGACTTTCAAGACATATCAGGCAAACTGCTTTATCCTTGTTTAAAACAAAGAAGTACTCAGTAGTCCATTTGTCATTAAAGAAACTATGCTCATCTGCAATTTTTCATTTCTTTTGTAGACAACTTTACAGAATTTTTAGCAGAGTGGCAGTTGCAGAGTTTCAATATAATCCTTGAATAAATAAAAATATGACAAGTATAGTTTTAGGGGGTCTAACTCTTCCCTTTACCATCAAATTCACCCCTCTCTAGCTGCTATTAGCTGGGGGTTTTCATTTCGACCATAGGAAAGAAGAGAAGAGACTCCTGCCTCTACAGTTCTCAGGATTATTGGGCCATATGCACAGTCCAGGAAGAATGTTTTTAAAGTAGATTATGAAACTGACCTACCAGATGGCAGAGTTGGAATCCTAAGTACATTGAATACTATGAGATTTATTTCTTAATAAACATACCTCCTTGAGGTTTAAATCTACACATGCTAATACTTTAAAAATTGGGGCCCTCCAAAAAAGGGCAGGTAGAGAGAAAGAGAAGAAGAGTTGGGCTTATACTCCACCCTTCACTCAGAGTCTCAGAGCGGCTTACAATCTCCTTCCCTTCGTCTTCCCACAAGAGATTCTCTGTGAGGTAGATGGGGCTGTGAGAATTCTGAGAGAACTACTTTCGAGAGAACAGCTCTGAGAGAACTGTGACTGACCCAAGGTCACCCATCTGGCTGCATGCAGAGGAGTGGGGAATCAAACTTGGTTCTCCAGACTAGAGTCCACTACTTTACCACTACAACAAACTGGCTCTCAGAGCAAAAGAAAGGGCAGCCTCCCATCTGTAGCAGAGGATATGCCATTTAGTTGGCTTCAAATTATACACAAGGTGCACATACACATCACTGCCTGCCAGCCAAGCCTCAATCATGAGAAGCAAAATGGCAGTCGGGGGGAGGGGAACTTGGCTGGAGGGAGATGTGGGAAGGGGGATTCCATCAGCTTCCCTGCTAAGAGGGTACTCCTTCCCTCTCAACCCAAGGGACCACTCACCAGCTCCTGCAAACACAAATGCATGAGAAGACTCCTAGCTGGAGTGGGTGGGGGAGGAGGCGCAGAAGCAAGTAAGGCAAAAAGTCAGAGCAACCAGCTCTTGGTGAAGAAGGAAGAATGCTTTTGCTGGCAGCAGCAACCTCACCAGTAACCTTGGAAGCCACTTGGAGGAGCCTGGATGGTGGAGCCTCTAGAAACATTAAGTATGCAAAACACTTTGTATTCTTGTCAAGGGCTTTCACAGCTGCAGTTCATTAGTTGCTGTAGATTTTCTGGGTTGTGTGGCCATGAACTTGGCATTGTAGGACCTGATGTTTCACCAGTAGCTGTGACTGGCATCCTCAAAGGTATGTAGTACTCTCCGTGTCAAGGTGAGCAGAAAAATGGTAGGCAGGTAATTTATATCTACCCTGGAAGGTGGGGTAGGGCTGTGTCATTATCTTGTAGGAGTTCTCCAGGCTATGAACATGCTAATGGAGGAGTTTCCTGAGGAGGTTCTTTTGTCTATGGATTGTTTCCTGAGGAGGTTTCCTGTTTCCTGAGGAGGTTCTTTTGTGTGTGGAATGACTACTGAAACTCTACTCTTATCTGTAGTGCTATTGTCAGCTGTAGTGACAATACAAGCAGCAGTTTATTGCATATCAACAGGGATGCTTTACATGGGGCATCCGCCCTAACTATATACACCTGTCAGGTTCAACTGCAAGTAAGTCCAGGCACTCTTCATAAAAGATATCCTTTACTGAAATACTAGTAAGTTGCCCTTTATTAGCAGAGTCATTGTCAGGAATACTCCACCAGGCACAATGGCCTCCAGATATAGTATGATGCATAAGCTCTATTAGCGAATGAACTCTGAGCGTGCGCGTGGGAATACTCCTGGCGGGAGAATACATAATAACTGGGAGAAAGGGCCCCCTCCCTTCCCACTATCTAAAGCATGAATACAATGGTTAAAGCAAGATAGCAGGCGGCGGCAGATTCCTTCTCCCATGAGTTACAGCCAAGCAACCTATGTGCATGCGAGCCAATTAATTAAAACAAAACAATGAACACAGTGTCCAAGGCGAGACAGGGAAGAAACACAGCATCTGACAACACCTAAGCCACTCCCAGCCCCTGTGCAATTGGTGAGTTCAAAAGGCCTCCAGGCTCCAGATTGGCTGGCTGTCCTCAGGGGCCAATCTGCAGGCAGGTTCCAGGATCCTGCCTGCCTTTGTTTTGGGGCTTCAAGCTCTAACTAGGTGACCTGCCCAGACAAGCCCAGACATGCCTCTCTATGCGCCCTCTAGGTGGCCTGTTAGATAAGTCCTGGCATGCCTTCAGCAGCAGTTAAACTGGAGTGGAAGATTGCTCATGTCTAGACATAACATGGAGGACAAGACCAAGAGGGGGCTGACAGAAGGAACCATGGAGACCAGAAGAAACAATGTTGTTATTGGGGGGGGGGTTGCAAGAAAGGGACAGGAAGAACAGCAGGAGATGGTGCCTCTTGAGGCAGGAAAATGCCTTGAGGGTGATAGCTGCAAACAAGCAGGTTGGAGGGCCACACAGAAAGAGCTCGGGGGCCACATGTGGCCCATAGGCCACAGGTTAGGGACCCCTGGGCTAGGGCAAATCTCAGGAGGCAGCATAAGAGCAGCCAAGGCCAAGCTAGAATGGTTCAGGAAGGCCTGGTGCTGCTTGTGCTGGTACTTTCAGACTCAAGAGAAGCAACTGCCAAATGTGCTGCAAACCCAAGAGAGAAGCTATTTCCATGTTTCCCCCAGTGTGCTTGATTCTGCTACTATGGGCAACCAGGAGAAAAGAAAGCACAGGGACCAGGAAGGCAATCATTCTGCTCCTCTGGGTGACAACCTGCATGGAGCAGAGCTGCAGATCTTTTGGGTGCTAGGAAACTACCATAGGCTTTTTCACATAAAGAAGAGTAGATAGAATGGTGTGGTGCTAGACTGGCTGATACAGGGGCTGAAACTCCTACCATATTTCATGGGCCAGTAGGGCTATGGGGTGTGGTGAAGAACAAACAAAAAACTTGTGCAGGTGGTAAAGACTTCACATTCAGAGGAAAGTTCCTCTGTCTCCTAGTGGAGTCTGGGAAGAAGAAGCTAAAGTAGGCGGCCTAACATTTGTTTACAAAAGTTATATCCTCCTTTTCTGCCCTCAAATGAACCACCAAGGTGGGGGGCGTGGTGACGCCAAGCAAGATGGCAGTCATCTGATCTTTGAGCTCCATCTCCCTCATCCCTCCCGAACCTAACCTTTTCCCCACTGCCAATCTAATCTAAAAATGGGCAAGAACAAAGGAAGCACTTCAGCTGTTCCCAAAACAACAACTAAATCCTCACAAGCTTTTTTCTCACTCCAGGAAGCCAGACCTAACCAGAGAATCTCTGGTGTGGACAAATCCATGATGGCGGATGACACGGCAATCTCACAGCTGCTTGAAACGGCGCTTAATAAACAAGATCTGCCTAACTTACTTGAAAAAAATGGAAAAAAAGGATCTGGGATCAAATGCAGCATTCCATCCAGCCGGTAAGGGACCAGCTCAATATCATACAAGCCTCTCTTGCTCAAACCTCGAAAATAGCAGAGATGGCTTTTAATCTTGGCATGACTCTTAAAGATGACGTCCGGGACTTACAAGCCTAAGAAACTATGGCAAACTAAGTAGAGGTTGACATTCTGCTCCCCCTCAAACCAATTTCACCCTCCCAGCTTGAGGGGGTGCCACTTGTGAAAAGTGCGCACCAACTTTGCAGCCTTCACAGGTTTGGATTCCACCCAGGGTCAAAGTCTTTCCATTTGATGGGATAGTACAATCAACCTCGTTTAATTTTAGAGTCTAGAATGTCCTCCACTTTTTGGTGGGGCTCTCCATCCATGATCAGAGAGGGAGGAGTTGCAGGATGAGGTTTCCACATCGATGGTCCAGGATCCTTCTTCAGTAGACTAAAATGGAAAACGGTGGATTTTGGGGTAGTTCAACCTCAACAGTCACTTTATTAATAAGACACACCACCTTCAGTGGTCCCGCATATTTCCACCCTAGCCTTTTCCTCGGTTGCAGTCTCTTGAGATTTTTAGTGGAAATGTACACTGAGTCTCCTGGCTATATTTCCCATTTGGGGCCCCACCCTTTGTCAACATGATGCTTGTAGTCCTCTTTAGCTTTGGTTAGAGTCTGTTGGAGGGTTGACCACCCTTGGGTCACTTTAGCCCACCATGTTTGTGCATCCCCTGGCTTCAGTTCCTCGGCGTTCAGGGTGGGGAGGGGGTCCCCCTTCATAGCCATGCACTGTTTTAAATGGAGACATGCCTATGGAGCTATGCACCAAATTTATAGCTGTACTCTGCAAACGGGGGCAGGTCTACCCAGTCATTTTGCTGACGGTTTATAAAGCATTTCAAAAATTGTTCTAACACTTTATTTGTTCTCTCTGTTTGTCTGTCAGTTTCTGGGTGGTAAGCACTACTTAGCCCCTGCTCCAAGATTATCTTGTAAGGCAAAGCATGGAGCCTAATTATATTTTGCATGAATAGCTGAGCCAGCTTCCAGGCGGTTGGTAGTTGCTTGCAGGGGATAAAACCTGCTTGTTTGGAAAACAGGTCAACCACCACCCAAATCACAGTTTTTCCATGGCTTGGAGGCAAATCTGTGATAAAGTCCATGGAGATGAAGGACCAAGGCTGGTCTGGAGTTTCTAGCAGCTGCAACAGTCTTGGGGGCTTTCCCACCCATGTCTTGCCCATTAGACATGCTTGGCAAGTGGCTCCATACTTAGAAATGTCCCCCCTCGTGTGGGGCCACCAGAATTGTCTCTGAATAAGGTTCAGGGACTTTAAATATCCAAAGTGCCTGATCAGTTTGTTATCATGCCCCATCAAAAGGATTTCCTCCCTTAAGGATTCTGGAACAAACAGTTTATTTTGGCAGTACCAACAGCCATCCTCTCTCTGCGTTAGTCCCCTCCTTTTCAATGTCTGCTTTATCAGTGTCAGTCACAGCAGACTTGAATTTCTCAGTCCATGGCTCACCTTGCTGTGTGCCATCACCACCCCTCCTAATTGGGTGGGTATGAACATTGTGTTCACCACCTCCTCATGATGGCTTGCATGTTGTGGGAGGCGGGACAGGGCATCAGCCAGGAAATTTGACTTCCCAGGGAGATGTCTGAGGGTGAAATGAAACTTAGAAAAAAAATCCCACCCATCTTAACTGTTTGGCATTTAGGCACCAAAGGGCTTTGAGTGTTTCCAGATTTTTATAATCAGTCCAAACTTTGCAAGGGATCTGGGCGCCCTCCAGCCAATGCCTCCAGGTCATTAGCCCCAACTTGAAGGCAGCTGCCTCTTTATCCCACACCGCCCAGTTTCTTTCAGTGCTCAAGAACTTTTTGGAGATGTAAGCCAGTTCCCATCCCACAAAAGGTATTCTGCCTGTGAGATACTGTTATGAGGTGAATCATGTGTATGTCAGAGAACCTCAGAGTTATCAAGAAGTTTTGAAACTGCCTACTGTGGAAAAAGAGGCATGGTTTGAAGCAATGCAGGAGGAACACAAGTAATTACTGGAAAATGATATGTTTACATTAACAGAGTTACCAAAAGATAAGAATGTCATTGGTTGTCGCTGGATTTATAAAGTAAAAGAGTTGCCTAATGGTGGTATACAGAGAAAAGCATGTTTGGTTGCACAAGGGTATGCACAGATACAGGGGCAAGATTATGACCAAATCTTTGTGCCCACAGTACGTTCTGATACGTTCAAGCTTGCTCTGTACAAGGCAGGGCAAAATAACATGAGAGTCAATCATTTTGATTTCACCACGGCATACTTAAATGCAAGTATTAAGGAGGAGCTTTATATAGCTCAAATACCAGGATTTGAGAATCCAAATGGGCAACTGGTGTTTAAAATGAATAAATCACTCTACGGTTTAAAGCAAAGTGCCAAAAATTGGTATGAGTGTCTGAGCACAGCTCTGATAAATCTTGGTTTTACTCAGGCCGTGGCTGATCCCTGCAGGTTCAGTATAACTGTTGGAAACAGCATATGTTATCTGATTGTTTTTGTTGACAATCTGTGTTTTCTATTTCATGAGAACAGCCAATTGGAATGGTTTGTGCAAGCAACACAGAAATTATTCAAGGTAAAACATTTGGGTGAAATAAGGCAGTATCTTGGAGTAGAAATTGCCAGAAACAGTAATGGTTATTTTATGTTAAGCCAGAAAGAGAAAATAACAAAGCTATTAACAAAGTTCAACATGCAAGATGCAAACAGTGTAACTACTCCAATGATCAAAGGGTATATGAAGGAACCCAATAACAAAGAGTTTGAAAACAAACAACTGTATCAATCCTTAATTGGTTCTCTATTGTATACTAGCGGCTGGATGAGACCAGATATCAGTGTTGTGGTACATCTGTTAAGTCAGAAGTGTTCCAAACCTTATGAGAAGGATTGGATGGCAGCCAGAAGTGTATTACGTTATCACAAGGGTACTGTAGATAATACACTGGTGTTAAAGAGTGCAACAAATGGAGAAAATAACATAACAGCATTTTGTGATTCCAGCTGGGGAGAACAAGAAGACGGAAGATCTACCACGGGTTATGCAATTTATGTAAATGAAGCTTTGTTGCTTTGGAAATCTGTAAAACAGCAATTTGTAGCATTAAGTACGTGTGAATCAGAATTTTCTGCTTTGAACCAATGTATGTTACAAATTGAATGGTTGTTACAATTTTTGAATGATTTCAATATAACATATGAATTGTCTGTAAGTGTATTCTGTGATAATACAGCAGAGCAACAATTAGCAGACACACAGGGTGTGAGAACAAGAAGCTGACACATTAATATAAGATATAGGAATGTGAAAGATACTTTGCAATGAGGTCTGGTAAAGTTGCAGTGTTGTGCTTCTAAAACTAACATAGCCGATATGCTCACTAAGTGTCTTGATGTGAACAGGTTCACAGCACTTAAAGGGAAACTAGGCATTACAGTGTGAGACTTAAGGGGGAGTGTCAGTATTCACTTAATAATGTAAGTCTCAGCTGTAGATGAGTTTCATCTAACTGACAGTAGGTGACAGTTCCAGAGAGCCATTATGGCTGGAATAAACTGGTTCTGAGCAGTGCAGTCTGGCACTAATTAACAGAGTCAGAGTGACTCTGCTGTGATTGGCTAACATTTGTATAAAAGTACTGATGTATTGTACAGTCTTCTCTCTGATGGAGTACTTGTTGTCTGCGAAGCACTTTGTCTGTGCTACTAACATTGCTGGAGTTTGTGGAGCTTGTGTAAATAAACTTGTATATAGTTTTACACAGAGCTGCCTGGACTATCTTCTTTACTGGATACTTACAGCTACTTGCATCCTACTGGTGTGGGCAGGCAACGCCACACTGACACCCCCCTCTGTAAAATTTTACCCCCCATAGCCATGTCCAAAGCGTCCACCTGCACCACAAATTGTTTAGTTTCATTGGGGTGGTGCAGAATGGGTTCTGAGGTGAACAAAGTCTTTAAGCGCTCAAATGCTTGCTGGCATTTGGGGGACCACACCAAATGGCTACTTGGTTTCTGACTTTTGGGGCCCTTCCCTTTCATTTTCAGGAGGTCAGTGAGGGAGAGGGTGACCTGGGCAAAATTGGGGATGAACAGCCAGTAGAAACTGGTGAAACCCAAAAAGGATTGTAGTTGGTGCCAGGTCTGCGGGGGCTCCCACTCCACCACAGCCTGGATTTTTTTTGGGTCCATGCCCATTCCCTTCCTGGAGATGCAGTACCCAAGGAAATCCAGCTCCTCTCTGTGGAACTGGCACTTGGTGGTTCTCATAGAGGGCTTTCAGGACTTCCCTCACCAACTTGACATGTGACTCCTTATCTTGCGAATAAATCAAGATATCGAGATAAACCAGGACCTCCTTGTACAGGTGCTTGTGCAACACTTCATTGATTAAGGTCATAAACACCCCAGGTGCTATGGCCAACCCAAATGGCATCACCAGATATTCAAACTGTCCCAGTGGGGTTTTGAACGCTGTTTTATAGTCATCCCCCTCTCTGATGTGTACTCGGAAATAGGCATCTTGTAAATCTAGCTTGGTAAAGATCCGGCCCTTTGAGGCCTCAGCAAGAAAGCCATTGATGAGGGGGAGGGGGTAGGTGTTCGGCATAGATACTGCATTCAACCCCCTATAGTCCATGCGTAGCCTCAACCCCCCATCTTTCTTCTTGCAGAAGAACACTGGTGCTGCAAAAGGGGAAAACGTTGGCCAGGTTTTTATCAATGAACCTTCATAGCTCTTCCTTCTCTGTTGGGCGCATGGAGTAGATTTTCCCTTTGGGCATCTTATGTCCTGGCAATATTTCAATTGCATAGTCAAGTTTTATGATGAGGAGGTAATTCTTCATGTCCTCCTCCTCAGAAACCCTGGCCAAGTCCTGGTATTCAGGCGGGATTAGATTTGACTCTTCCCATTCCAGGCACATGCGCTCAGCCACAGGGTGAGGCTTTTACCCCCTGTCAGCATTCCAGAGATGTTCCTTGCATCGGGGGTCTAGGAATGTGAGAGTCACTGTACTCCACTGGACGTATGGCTCGTGGGCCTGAAGCCATGGGCTTCCAAGCACCATAGAGAACTTCGCAGAGGGATTCACCACAAAAAAGCATAGCTCCCAGTGAGATGCCACCCCCACTGGCAAGTGGACAGTGTGGTGCTGGCAGGCCTCCCCCCTCATGGGAGGAGGAGTCCATTGGGAAAATACTATGGGTTCCTGCAACTTATGTCTTTTGGCCTCCAAACCTGTGACTATGGCAGGGCTGATTAAGTCTTGGGTACACCCCAAATCAACTAGGGCTCTGACCCTGATATGCATCCCCCCCTCCGGATTGATTATGGTCACAGTCAAATAGAAGAGGGGGGAGGATGTTGGCATATTGTAAAATATAGCTGACAAGATGACAGCTCTGGATGGTGTAAATGATGTGACTAGATCAGCCTGATCTGTTTTGACAGGTACTGTGTCATATGATCTAGGTTGCATCAGCCAAGTCACTGTGAGTCAGCATGTAGCTGATTGGCTGGCCGCAATATATATTCACAGAGTGTGGACTGTACTTCATCACTCTGATGTTGGAAGTTACTGGCAAAGCACTTTGTTGGACAGGAGAAGGTTTTGTTTCTCTCAAGTGCTTGTTGGACTGTGTATATATTGTATAATAAAACCACTGTAAGTATTGGAGCACTACTTCACTGAGTCACTGGAGTTATTCTTCCTCTGCGTTATTCCACTCTGCCAACAGAGGAAGGTCTCACCGAGTCTTGCGCTGGAGACTTTTGGACCTGCTGGTGGACAGCAGGTCCCGGCCTTTTTCCACTGGCTGAGGCACATCACTTTTACTGGAGGAGGTGCCCTCCATGGCATCTCTTGCTGCTGCCTGCTGAGCCTTCAGCAGCTTGGGGAATCGGCTTGGGGTCTTGGGCCTTTTCTCCTTTATTTCATCCTTGGGTGCCTTCTCAGGGCTCTTGCTTTCCGAGCAGTTTGCAGCAAAGCACCGTGCATCTCAGACACAACTCCAGACACATTTGTTGCTCTTGGTCACCTCTGGTCACCAGACCCCATCTGCGTTGGGGCTTTGAACCCCTGGATGCCTTACTTGGCATCATGTGTTGATACAGGCACACCAGGTTGCACCTGTTCTCTGCCTCACAGGCCTCCTGAATCCAGCCGCTGAGGGTCAGGGGGTTGTCTTGGGCCAGCACCTTCTCCAAAATTGTAGTGTTCAGCCCAACCTGGTAGAACTCAATGAGGACCTCTTCAGGCCATCCTTGCAGCTTGGCCACATAGGTCTTGAACTCATCAGAGTATTCTTGCACCAACCGGCCCCCTTGTCTCAAGCCCTGGAGGTGAGTATGTGCCTTCTCCAACTCTAGGGGGTCTTCGTATTGGCACTGTAGTGCTTGCATAAAGACATCTATGTTATGCAACTCAGGGCCCCTGACATTGTATAGACCCACAAACCAGTCAGCCACTCGGGCTTGCAGCCATGACCCCACATAGTCCACACGGTGCTCATCAGAGGTGAAGGTGTGGCATCACTCTCTCAAGAACTTCCGCACCTGCAGCATGAAGGATGCCAACTTCTCGGGATTGCCATTGAATGTTGCTTTGAGGGCATCTCGGGGTCGCTCTTGGTCCTGGACCGATCCCACCGGAGGAAGGGCCGGGGGCCCTGGCAGCTGTTTGCGCTGATCTTCCTCATTGGGCTCTTCCTTGAGCTCTTCAGCCTCTTGTTGCATGAGCTCTCTAATGACTCCAGGGAAGTTATCAGTGAGGTACTGGAGGCCCTCCTTGAGCTCCTTCAGCTCTGCTCTGAGCTCCGCATTCACTTGCTGTCTGCTTATCTCCTCTCCCAGAGCCTCCATCATTTTCAGGCTCTTGGGGTCATCCTGGAAGGTACGGGAGGCTCTTCTGCTTTCTTGCTCCCCATACATCTTTGCCACCCTGAAGCCTGGGGTGCTCATGAGCCATGCTGGGTCATCCCACCAGTTGCAGCCACTGCGGTAATCTTTGGGCTTTGCCCCCATGTCGCAGTACACCATGTACTTCTCAGTCTTCTTGTCAGGAGCTGGGCCCAGGAGTTCAGCTTCATATCCGGTGCCTGTCCCTGTGCCTTCACCTTCATCAGCCATCACTTTGGTGGTGCAACAGTCAAAAAGAGAAAGGGAGTTCTGACACTATGCCAGACTCCTGGTCAAGAGACTCCCAGCAACACTCTCTTTGGCAGTGATTTGTTTATTGAGATATCAGCACGATCCTGGTTAGAACAGTACCATGTCAGAACTGAGATTCTGGCAGGTAATTTTTGGCATGTGTGGGTATTTCTAAGAGGCCTAAATCCTCTTTTAAAATCATACTGGAAACACACTTGGACTCTTCAAAGAATTTGCTCTACAAGATCTTGATTGAAGTTAATGGCAAATCCATCTTGAACTACCAAAAATCCTGGCAACAAGATCTTCAAAGAGATCTACAATTTTCACATTTGCTATTTGGAACTCTTCAGTTAACCTGTCTCAAGTCTTCAGTATCTGACTCCAATTCTTCAGACTTATGACACACTTGTATTATACTCCAAAAAGGCTACATCACATGAACTCATGTTACAGCCCTTTATGCTGGAAGAATTGTGGTCTAATTGGTGATTATCTTCACTGCTGGTGGAATTGTCCATGTATACAGAAATTTTGGCAAGAAGTTATAATGGAAATTAATATGATCACTTCACAAATAGTCCCAGTTTAACCTGACATTGTACTGCTAAACCTACATGATCCAACTTCGGGTGCTGATCGGCTTTCAGAACTTACCTTGATTCTTTTAGCGGCAGCCAGGCTAATGATAGCCTCAGTTTGGAAATTTCCCAAATCTCCGACTCTGATGGCCTGGCGTGATAAAATATGGGACCAATTTATAATGAATAAAATTTCCAACACCTTGAATCATACTCAACCTAGCGCCACCAAAGCACATTCCAAATTTGTTCATACATGGTTTCCGTTGTTACAATATATAGTGGAAAGGGACATTCTTCCCTCCAATCCAAATTACAATTCATGGATTCATTTTCAGGTGAATCCCATTACGGAACTCCTTATGTTCAACTGAGCTACCTATAGTCTTCTGGTTCTTATAGTTCCCTAATCTGGGATTATTAAACCCAATATGCTTCAATTTTTATGATAATTTTTATGGTTATGCTATGTTGTGTTAGATATGCTTCTTTGTTGGGATTGTTGTACTCTAAATTCTCTTATTAACTCTTGTTTTGGTCTGTTTATATTTTAAGTAGCCTGATACCTGTGCTTCGCTACGGTATTTAAGTTCTGTAAATCCAGTTATAATACTGATGATGTGAAATCTGAAATGTAACATTTGTTGTAGGAATTCTAATGGAGAAGATTGTAGTGTAAGAAATGAAGTGAGACATATGTACTTTTTTTTTTCTCTGCTGAAGGACCTCTCTGTAGACCACAGTTGTGGTTCTGCCCTCAGGTGCTCGGATCACCAGGCTGCTTGATGAGCTCACTCTGGAGTAGGCCACATAGAACTGTCCATTTAAGAAGCAGTCATCTGTTAAGTCAACTCCTGCCACCTTCCACGAAAGTGATGGCCTCTCTACTTGTGTTCCTGGATTGTTTTGCTCATATGGAGACTGTGTTGTTCTGAGCACCTCAGGGTGATCTTGCTGGTACTTGGCCTGCGCAGCTCAGTGCTCCGCAGGAGTACTATGTGCAAATGTCTTTGCCTCCTCCTTGTAGCGTTGATGTATCTGGCTCGACTTTTGCCAGGAGCTTTCTTGGGGGGCAGTAAGAGGTGAGAGGTTTGAGGGGGAGTTGGTGTGAGGGAGTGGTGATGTGGTGGACATTTTTCAGGTTCATGACACATTGAAATATGTCCTGCTCCTACACCTAACCTGTCTGGTGCTGGGGGGGATTGTATTTAAAGGCATCGGGGAGGCTGGGCCAGCAGCAGTGCTAAGGCAATTCTGCTGAGCAAAACTCCCCGGTGGGTGTAAGTATCCCACCACCTCACAGGCAGCTGCCTGTCCAATGTAGGATGGGGAGGGGGAGGAGTATTAGAAGCCACTGTGGAGGCAGGGCTGGCAGAATCACTAAGGCGTTACTGCTGGGGCAGACTGCCTCATGGCTTTAAGCACCCTGCAACCACTGCTGCACCTGACAGACAACTGCCTGTTAGGTGTAGGAGGTGGGGGAGTGTGTTGGAAGCCATCAGAGAGGCTGGATTAAAGTACCCTAGCCCTGCTCCTACACCTGACAGACACCGGCCTGTCCCTTCCCCTTGGTTTTCAATAAGTCAGTTAGGGGAAGGCTCACTTGGGCAAAGTGGGGCAGGAAATTGCGGTAAAAGGAGGCAAATCCGAGGAAACTCTGGAGCTGTTTGCGAGTCTTTGGAGGTTCCCATTCCAATATATCCCAGATTTTCTTTGGGTCCATCTCAATCCCCTTCTGAGATATATGGTACCCTGGGAAGTCAATGCTGGTCTTATGGAACTCACACTTGGACAATTTGGCAAAGAGTTTGTGCTTGAGTAACGTCTGGAGGATGTCAGGTTTAAAAGCAAGTAGGTCCAGGCATTCTTTTCAAAAGAAGGGCTTTATTGGATTACAGTGCTATTACCCACAGTAGGAGGTCATTGTTAGGAATGGGGGGCAAAAATAACGCAAGCAAACTTATAGTGTGATGCAAAAAAGCGACTAGCAAATGAGCTCTGAGCACGCGCGCGGGAAAACTCCCGGCGGGAGACATACTTCATGAGCGGGAGACAACTTCCCCCCTCCCCACACCTTCCCAGAACTGGAAAATTCTCATGAACACAAGAATAGCCCAAAGCCTACATACAAGGCCACTGTGATAAGGAGAAGTGGCAGAGAAGAAGCTCCCACATTTCTGCCAGCATACCTACGCATGCGCAAAGCGGGGCTAGGGATACACAACAATAGACTCAGTAAGAAAACATCAGAGAAGCATTTCTGACAGAGGACCTCTCTCACCAGCTGAACATGAGAGGCTTTGTCAGGGGAGTACAGCAAAATATCATCCAGGAAAACTGCTGCTGCTGTTCAGTCGCACAGTCGAGTCCGACTCTTTGCGACCCCATGGACCAGTTTACGCCAGGCCCTCCTGCCTTCCGCTGTCCGCTGAAGTTTGCTCAATTTCATGTTCGTTGCATCGATGACACTGTCTAACCATCTCATCCTTTGCCGTCCCCTTCTTCTTTGACCTTCAATCTTTCCCAGCATCAGGGTCTTCTCCAGTGAATGCTCCCTTCTCATTTGGTGGCCAAAGTATTTGAGCTTCAGCTTCAGGATCTGGCCTTCCAGGGAACAATCAGGGTTGATTTCTTTTAGGATTGACTGATTTGATCTCCTGGCAGTCCAAGGGACTCTCAAGAGTCTTCTCCAGCACCATAGTTCAAAAGAATCTATTCTTCGGCGCTCAGCCTTCCTTATAGTCCAACTCTTGCAGCCATACATTACACACCCTTAAACAGGTGCTTGTGTAACACTTCATTGATTGTCCCGGTGCGGGCTGGGATGACCAGCCCCGCGGCTGCGTGGCTGCTCAGATTCCCCCCCCCAGCCGACTTACCTGGAGCCCCTCTCTGCAGCAACGGGGGAGGGGCCGAAGAACCCGCTAGCTGGGAACCGGTGACAGAGACAGCCGGGACCACACGAGAGGAGTGGCAGCAGGTGGGGAGAGCACGGCCTGGCTCATGTGGCCCGCGTTCACCAGGCGCAGCATCCTCAGTGCAGGGGCGGGGTGCAGGAGGAGAGAGGCGCCCGCAGCAGAAGGGGGCCGGGGGAGAACGGGCGAGGGAGGAGACAGGTGGCTCGGTGTCTTTGCTCTTAAGCAGGGGCGGAGCCAAGGAGAGGGAGGAGCCCAGGAGACCGGAGGGGGTAATAAAAGGAGGCGGCAGCTGGGCAGCTGCGGAGGAGGAAAACTGGGCTTGCTGGGGTTGCGACAGCAAGTGAGAGAGAGAGAGAGAAAAGACCCCGGCGAGCGAGTAGCTGAGCCGTGGGCCAGTCCCAGGGCAGGAAGGGGAGTGAGGAAACTTTGCTGCTATCCCTGCCGTCTGAGGCCGTTCAGCCCACACCTCCTTCGCGCCCCCCCCCCGAGCCTCTGGGCCCCTGGACTTTCCGCCCAACGCCTGCGGCTGGGAGGCCCTCGCTTCGGTGGAAACGGCGACTGGTGGTGGGACACCCCAGGGGCGTGGTGTCCGCTACATTGATCAAGTTCATAAATACTCCTGGTGCCCCCTGAAGGCCAAATGGCATCACACGGTATTTGAATTGGCCCAAGGGGGTGTTGAAGGCAGTCTTATATTCATCTCCCTGCTGGATGCATACATGGAAATAAGCATCCCGCAAATCAGGCTTGGAGAAGATTTTCCCTTTGGCCACCTCTGCCAAGAGGTCTTTAATCAAAGGCATTGGGTAGGCATTGGTGGACGACACTGCATTCAGCTCCTGGTAGTCTGTGCGAAGCCAGAGCCCTCCATCCTTCTTTTTACAGAAGAGAACTGGAGCTGCAAACGGGGAGGCTGCCGGCCGAATAAATCCTCTGGAAAGGTTTTTATCTACGAACTTTCACAACTCCTCCTTCTCCATGGGGCTCATGGCATAAATCTTCCCTCTTGGCATTTTATGCCCAGGCAACAACTCAATTACACAGTCAGAGTTGCGATGAGGAGGGAGCTCATCCGCTTCCTCTTCCTCAAACATCCTTGACAAATCTCTGTATTCCTTGGGAATGTGAGCCAGTTCTTCCAAGGCCAGACAAGCCCGGGAAGGGTCGCTATCCATGGGCACTCCCCATGCAGGGTCCCAGACATGCGTTTGGCACTTTGGGGAGATAAAACAGACTATGCCTTCATCCCACAATATATATGGATCATGGCCATGGAGCCATGGGCTACCCAACACCAAGGGGAACTTAGCTCCAGGGGACACCACAAAGGCACGGTCTCCCCAATGATCTCCAGCCCCCACCCGCAATGGCACAGTCTTGAACCTACAGGGCTCCTTCATATGAGAGCCATCCATTTGAGTGAATATCAGGGGCTCTGCCAAATGGACCACAGCTGCCTCCAAGCCCAACACCAAGGAGGGATTGATGAGATCCCTCCCACAGCCCGAGTCTATGAGGCTGTGTACGCGAATGTGCGTCTTCATAGTTGGGTTTATAATAGTCACAGTCACAAAAAAGAGGGGAGGGGAGTTGCTCACCACATTAGGCACCTCGGATGATGGGTCCTGTTGTGCTGCGCCACCTACAACAGGACCTGGCCGTTTCCCGCCTGCTCCCCTGTTTCCTCATCACTCGACACCGAGTCCAATATCTCCACAGTGGTATGCAAGGCACGGGGGTTTCGTGGGTTTGCTGTCCCCTTTTTTGGTGGGGTGTCAGCCCGACGCTTCTCACCCTCTTTTCCCAGTGGCCCAGCAGCCTCCCCCAAAGGGCAGGTAGTGGCGTAGTGGCCCTTTTCCTCGCATCTCAAGCATAGACCTTGCTTCATTCGTTGGTCTTGGACCGAGACTTTTGGCAGGGGCGGCTCGGTTTTTGGATGGGGCATAACAGGTGATCTTCCAGCTGCAATCGCACTATCTAGATTTATAATGTGCAGTCGGCTTTCTGCCCTCTCCACCTCCTCCATCCAGGCACACAAGGTTCTTGGCTCTTGGGAACTCATGACATTGTTTCGAATGTCAGCTACTAGCCCCAGACGCTACTGTTGGGCTACGACTGGATCGTTCCAGTCACGGATCTTGACAGTATGCCGTTGGAATTCCGCTGAGTACTCCCGCAAAGAGAGTTTGCCTTGTTTAAATGTGCATAGGAAGGCTGCCGTTCGATCTTCAAACCGAGCTCGCAGCACCCACATGAACGCATCTACACTCCCCAATTCCACAGGATCCAAGTCATGTAAACACACGTACCAGCTGGGGGTGGCTCCCCTCAGCCGGGAAGCGATAAAGTCCACATGTTGCTCCTCATCCTGAAATAGATGGGCCCAGCGTTGCACAAACTTCATCACTTGCAGGATAAAAAAAGAGAGATTCTCCGGGTCACCATCAAAGGTGATGTCCAATAAATCCTTGGGCCGGGGCATCATTTGTGGGGCCCCAGGGGCGGGTGGTTGTGGAGGGGGAGGAGGTGGAGGCGGCGGTGCTCCAGGTAGCGGGGAGCAGGTGCTGGAAGGGGCAGTGGCAGCGGCGGCTGCGGAGCTGGCACAACTGGAGCTGGCCACATGGGAGCTGGCGGCGGCAGGACAGGGCCAGGCGGTGGTAGCCAGGTGGCGGCTGACCCAAACCAGGTGGTGGGGCAGCCGGAACCCCCCGCCGGGCTGCCAGTTGCATCTGCACCACCTGGGCCATCATGGTGGGTAATGTTTGTAATAAATGTCCTAAGTCCCACATTATCATGCTGAAATCGGTTTCCAGGCTATCCAGCCACGCGTCCACATCTCTCCCTGAGCTTGGAGTCTGCCATGGGAGAACCTTGAGGGGCTGGCTCGGAGTTGCGCCAAAACCCCCTGTACTCAGATGAGAGTCATATGTGCTGTCCCGGCTCTGACTCCCCGGCAATGACCAAGTGGTTTGCGTGGAGTCTCCCAGGTGCTTTGCCCAGTCTTGTGGCTTCGGTCAAAATGTGATCCCTCTAGCCAGGTGCAGCGGGATAAAGGACGTTGTAGACCGAGGGATGGCCCCGCCATCCGCCGTTGTTGGCCCTCCCAGGCTGTAGATTGGCACCGAGACCGTCGACACTGGGACCCCTGCTCCCGTCAACAATGGGACCCCTGCCCCCGTAGAGACTGGAGGGGTGGCCGGCGCTGCTGTCGTCGTTGGGGTTGTGGTGATCGGGGGTGCGGTTGTGGAAGGGACCGTGGTGGGTACCCCTCCTCCTCCGGAACCGCTCATCTCGGTTGAGAGAGATACAGCCCGGTGGCAAACGACGATTCCTGACAATTTCTGTCAGGTTCAACAGCAAGCAAGTCCAAACACACTTCACTCAGAAAGTTATGCTTTATTGGAATACCAGTCTGTTGCCCATTGTTGCACAGTCATTGTCAGGAATAATGATTAGGGCATAGGAAGCTGTGTATATACTCTGATGCTTCAGCTAGCTAAGCAAATGAAATCCAAGCACGCACGGGGGAATTCTCTCAGTGGGATATTACATAATGAACTGGAGACACCCCCCTCTGTAGGAGGGCTGAGACATTCACACCATCTGAGAACCTAAGCCCTCCCTTCTGTTCAAGGCCAGAGATAGTGGCTGGCAAAGGAGTGTTTCCCATAGTTCTATAATCAAAGCAAAGCAATGCGCATGCGAGAAAGCAAGCAAGCAAGGCATGAGATCATACAGAAAACATGGCAGGCATCTGACAAGGGGTCATTTTCCTGACTAGATCTGATAAACAAGAGAGCTAACTTTCAAGGGCTGTTGCTTCTGCAGTCCCTCCCTCCTGCACAACCAGAGATCTACTTCAGGGATTTTAAAAAACTGTTTATTGATATTGTAACATTCAATAATATCAGCATGTTGATATGTCCACTTCCATTTTTAAACAATCTCAAAAAAGCCCCACAGTGAAATCTCAGAATATCTTTGCACTGGACATGGAAGCTAAAGGGAAAGGATGCTTAGGGTTCCGTGCTTCCACAATCCTTTGGAAAAGTAGTTTGTTGTAAAACTCTCTTAAAAAAGAGAGAATTTTATTCTTTTTATAAGAAAAGGGAAGGGTAGACAGATGGAGAAAGAAAAAGGTGGAGTGAAAAATTTTTTTCTGTTAGTGAGAGTTAGTTTAGGTTAATAACCAATACCAAGATTTGGCATCCATCATGGTTAGAAGATCTTCTTTTTAACTAAAACAAAGTCCAAAATCACTCTGTTAATGCGGTTAGTAAAGTCCATTGGGGTTAGTAATTAAACAGCTCCTTCCAGATGTAACACGAACAGTCCTCAAAGTATCTTCTTCTTAATTTTCTTCCAGTTATGGATTAAGGCCATTTTAACTTTGAAGTCTTCCGTTCCATCACCTTCCCCTGGGCTGCTGTCTTCTGCACTTATCCCAATTTTGAATGCTGCATCCTTCTTCCTGCTGGCGTGTCTCTTCAGGAGTTTCTGTGTTTTGAAGATGAAATCCTTCTTCTTTCTTTTCTTTTTTTCTTAAACTTCTGGCCTTCAAGCTTCCAGGGCTCCACAAACTCAGCAGATGAAATTAGATCTCCCGTTTGTCGCCTGCTATGCTCGACATCCCCTTCTACTGGCAGAGTATTTCTTTTTATAAAGGCGGAATAGGCTTTGGGAGCCTTATCCACCTCTTCTTTTAACTTTATCGCTCCACTGCCAGTTAGGGGTGCCAAGACATTTGTCAAGGTAAATCCGAGATCTTCTTTCTCCTCTTCTTTAGCGCCCTGGAAACCTGGAATCAAATTCGATTTCTGTTCAATCTCCTTCATCTTTCTAGTTGTTTCCAATATCTGTTTCTGTCGACTGATGAGAACACTTTCCATTTTAAACAAAGTTTGGTTGATCTTCTGCAATTGTTCCAGCAGGGGGCACAGCATCTCCTTTTTCTGTTGATTGACAGCAAGCTCTTGGGGGGGGCTATCTGGACCGGAAGTCCCTCCTCTCTTCTCTTCCGGTGTCTGCAGGGCTTGTTCCATTATCGACATTTTGTTTTTTTGTTTACTTTTAAAAAGTTCGTGCCGCATCCCCCAGGAAGCTAAGATGAACACATTCTTCCATGCAGCCCCAACGGTACTTTCACCAACACTTTGTTTTCTTTCTGCCCCCCTTCGCGCTCCCTTTGAATAACTTGCTTCTCGAGGGGGGTGGGGACTCCTCCCTCCTCCCAACGCTTATACGCATGCAGGGGGGCTCCGATTTACTTTGGAAAAGTAGTTTGAACATCGTCCCTGCATGTGCTCCCATTGAGAATGCAGCTGTCACAGCTGTCTGTGAGGGAGACATAAAACATTTCCATTTGTAATCCATACATGTGAAAAGAGGAGATGCAACCTGTTATGTCCTGAGCTTGGATTACATCCCCATTAACATGCGGTATCCTAAATGGCTATGCCTGATTGGCCACTCTGTGTAGCAGGCCAATCAGAGAACAAGGATTGTGCTGGAGGGAAGCAAAGGGATTGGATGTTATCTCTGAATTATGATTGGTTGTTAACCGGACTATGGGTGTGGCTATGTTAGCCCGCACAGTTTAAATAAGAGCCTGTTGCTCTCTGTTTTCGTTGTCTGTTCTGAGCTGTTGTGAGTTGCTGAATCACTATTAAAGCTGAATCACTTTTGTTGAGAACTGCCTACGTGTCATACATATCACAACCCATTTCTCTCTCCTCTCCCACTGCTTTGCATTGGTATGACACATGTGTAAGATCAGAAGGCCCACCAGATAAAATATTATTCAATTATGTTTGATGAAGTGCTGTCTGGTTTTGTATGAGGGGGGGGAGTGAGAGGGATCTGCTTCCTCCCTGAGCATCCAACCCAGAGCTACTCTCTACATTGTTATACTCTTGAGCCTAATATCGCATTGACTGGGTGCCCTCTAGTGCTGAAGCCACTAAATGGTGTTGTACACATATCTCCCCCTACAGCTGCTAATAGTCTCTCTTGACACTCCCTGCAGGCTGCACACTGGCTTCTTTGTCAGCTACGCCAGGTCGCCATTGGAGTTCCTCATTCTGCATCGATGATACTTTTTTGTCAGAGTACTTGTAGCAAGAACCCAGAAGTCAATTGCTTTGCACCAATGGGAAGTTCTGTTGTACCACCAAAGCACTATAATGATGCTTTTCTGTGTAGAACCAGATTCATGATGTCAGAAGACCCTTTAGCTGATCAATGCAACACTCAGTTATTCCTAATGACATCCAGTTCATTTCCCCTCTCTAAAATAAATGGAAGTCTTGTGTCACCTTAAACACTAACAACATTTTATTCCGGCATTAGATTTTGCAGAAGATCCATGAAATGCAGCAGGAAGAATGATCTTGTTGATGAAGTACACATACACACAAAAGCTTATACCCAGAATTAAACTTTGTTGGTCTTAAATGTCGAGACAGTGTGCGACTGCAATAAAAAAGACCAGTGCTATGCTGGGGATTATTAGGAAGGGAACTGAAAACAAATCAGTCAGTATCATAATACCCCTGTATAAATCAATGGTTCAACCTCATTTGAAATATTGTGTACAGTTCTGGTCACCACACCTCAGAAAGGATATTATAGCATTGGAAAAAGTGCAGAAAAGGGCAACTAGAATGAAAACAGGGTTGGAACACTTTCCCTATGAAGAAAGGTTAAAGCACTTGAGGCTCTTTAGCTTGGAGAAATGATGGCTTAGGGGTGACATGATTGAGGTTTATAAGATTATGGGATAGAGCAGGTTGAGAAAGAAGTACTTTTCTCCCTTTCTCACAGTACAAGAACTTGTGGGCTCTCAATGAAATTGTTGAACAGTCAGGTTAGAACAGATAAAAGGAAGTACTTCTTCACCCAAAGAGTGATTAATACATGGAATTCACTGCCACAGGAGGTGGTGGCAGCTACAAGCATGGACAGTTTCAAGAGGGAATTAGATAAACATATGGAGCAGAGGTCCATCAGTGGCTATTAGCCACAAGGTATAGATCAGAACTCTGGGGAAAATTAGACTCTGTATTCTTGGTGCTGGAGGGGAGCAACAGTGGGAGGGCTTCTAGTGTCCTCCTGGCCCCACTGGTGGACCTCCTGATGGCAGCTGGTATTTTTTGGCCACTGTGTGACACAGAGTGTTGGACTGGATGGGCCATTGGTCTGATCCAACTTTGGCTTCTCTTATGTTCTTAAAGGTGCCACCGGACACAAACTTGGTTCTGTTGCTTCAGGCCAACATGGCTACCCACCTGAATCTACCCATTGCTTGTTTATTTTTCATGCCCTTATATAAAAGGAGAAAATAATGAGGATCCACTCACTGGCATGTGAAGAAAAGGGCTCTTGGCTTATGCTATGATTGTTCATCTTTAAGGAGACAGCTGTTTAGTTTCTGCTGCGACAGACAAACCCAGCTGTCCTCAGGTCTTTCTGTAGACCTGCTGCTCTCCACAATTTTTGATCCGCTTCCCCTGACTTTCTGCATGCCTACCAAAAGCACCGGTTATACCAAACCTATCTACAAGTCTCCTTTTCTGCACCAGCCACTCTGTTACTCACTCCACCGTTGTCACTTGCCTGTAGCTCCAGCCCTTCAAATTCAGAGCACTCACACTGCCCCCTAGTGGCTATCAACACTGAAGTTTCTTTTGTAGCACAAGTAATAGGAAGGTAGATTTATTCTTAGCGAATTTAGTTGTTGTTGAACTCATAGACTCCTGTATTTAGGATGGTTTCCTTACACTCAGAAGAGCTGTGTAGTACACATGTAGTCATCAGCTCATTTTATCATTTCCAAGATAACAGTACTTTTGCTCTTACATCTTAGCCAAATTGTGCAGTTTTGCAAAATGAGCTATAGCACTTCAGACTGCAGGGGGGAACAGTCAGTTTTTTTGTCTTCTTCCATGGACAAACATTTTGCAAACAAAATTTTAGCACTTCAGAAAGGAGAGACTCTGATTACACTCTGCATGCTGTTTACATATTTACAAGTGGGAGACCAGCAAGGACTTTCAGGGGGCATCTCATGTATACCTGTATCCCCTCCCACCACTAAAGTTGCCAGCTTCCCTCTTGCGGCAGGGGAGCTCTCCCAGCTCCCATTGCCCTCTACTGATCAGCTCAGCAGCAGGAGGAAATGCACAAGCAAAACGGGGGTGGGGGGAGAGTGACATTCCACATGGTTATGACACTGCTTCAGCGCAGCCTGGAAATGATATCACCCCTCTTGGTAATACTCTAGTCATAGAGTTTGGGGCAAATGCTAGAGTGTGACCACCTACCATGCCTAGCACAATGATGTCACTTCCCAGTCATAATTTTGCTGGGGATACTGATTTCCCCACCTCTTGCAATCTGGAATTTCCTGCCTTCTGTGTCTCTCACCAGTTGCCAGGCCATCTCTGGCAACCTCCTCCATGTGTATTCTTTACAGAAACTAAGGCTTGGCAATAGTATTGTTGTTGCCTAGCAGCTCACAACAGCCACTGAGAATTCAGTGGGCATTCTTTTCTTAAAACTACAGGCATTACTTCTGTTATTAGGGGGAGTTTTAATCCCCTTGCGGTAGTGCCTTTTTCTAAGATTTTAGATTTTTCCGCAACCCTGGGACTTCATTCGGGTTTGCAGAGAAATCCCCCCAGTCTATTCCTAGCACCGTTTTGCTGCTCTGTTGATCATAACCTTTATGGTGTAGTTTGTAAATAGGTATATTGAATATCTTGCATTTGTTGTCTAGATACTTATATCCTCCTTTTCACCACAATGAGGACCCAAAGCAGCTGACTGTATTGGTCTCCTGGGTTAGGACTGCCAACCTCCAGATGATCATGGAGACTTCCTGG
This sequence comes from Gekko gecko, assembly GCA_029375565.1. NCBI lineage: Eukaryota > Metazoa > Chordata > Lepidosauria > Squamata > Gekkonidae > Gekko > Gekko gecko. The sequence continues at coordinate 85,462,961 of JAPDNY010000003.1, forward strand.
AATTGTGGCTGCTTGGGGAGGTGGACTGTACAGCATTACACCATGCTGAAGTCAACGGGGTGGGAGCACTCAAGCAAACTCTGACTCAGATTGGCTGGTAAAATTGGTTTGAGTTACACAGTTTTCCCAGCACAGGAAGCCATTTGTTTACAATGGTTTTTTAAAAGTCAATAGAAATCATTGTCTTTTTGTATCAACAAAGTTTGAGATGCATGGTTAAAGTCATTGGAACTAAATGTTATATCCAAAATTTTAAATATTGAATTTTAAAATTTAGAAATCATGCTTTTAAAAAACTGCTGCATTCTGAATTTCTGCAAAACTCTGCTGCCACAGACTCATAGGGCTGAGCTAGAGAAATACACAGGAGGGTCCTCTGAGGGCTCAGCTTTTCTGAGTAGCTTAGATCTTGATGGTCAGGGTTCAGCTTTTACTTGAAAATGAGGCTTTAGTATACATTCTGATTCATCCGATTTTTTCATTGGTTATGCCTCAGTAGGCCCCAAGAATAAGGCTGGAATCGGCTAGAAATCTTCGATAAATCTGTTTAGGATTGCATTGTAAAGCTGTCCTCGTACACCCACTCTGGGAGCTCAAGTCCCTTTAAAGTCTTTTATGCCATCAAGTCACAGCCGACTTATAGCAACCCTGTTGGGTTTTCAAGGCAAGGCATGTTCAGAGGTGGGTTGCCCATTGCCTGCCTCTGCGTCTTGACCCTGGACTTCTTTGGTAGCCTTTTGTCTAAGTGCTGACCAGGGCTGACCCTGCTTAGCTCCTGAGAGCGGACGAGATCAGGCCGCCCTGGACTATTCTGGTCAGGGTAACGGATGGGTAGGTATATTTTAAAAAGGATGCTGGATTTCTTCTCTTTCTTTCTTGTTTCGTGCTTTGATCGAGGTGAGGGAAGTGGATCTACACCCAGGTATTTCTGTGTAAGGGCAGATGCAGCTCTCCCAATATTAAATTCCTCTCCCGCCCCCTGCAATGTTCCACTCAGTTGTTTATTTAGATCCAGGATATCCTCTAAAGGTAAGCTCCTAAGCAGTTCCCAGACTGCTTAGGGTCCATGACCATCTGTGGGATACCCAAGGTGATCTGGGAATGGCCCATTCCGCATCTAGCATTATCTCCGTTGTTTTACCAAACCCACACTGGAACAGAGAAAGATGAGGCTCAAAACAACATTCAGATACCCCGGGCCAATGCCGTACTGACTGCAGAGTCACCCCTGAATGGCCATAAAACAGCCATAAAACGGCCATAAATCTATGCAGACAGTACCAGAAAACCCAATGCTCAAAGAAAGTGAAAGTGGCATTTCTGTTCCAATGTGGGTTTGGTAAAATGATGGAGTGAATGCTAGATGCAGAGTGGGCCAATGTCTGGATGGTGCCCTTGGCCTCCCCTGCGCTCAAGAACTGCACCAGAGCTAGCCCAGCCTGTGTCCTTGTCTCCCACTGAATTTAGCACTCTGTGTTCTTGGCTGCCTTCCAGCTTACTTTATAACTAGTAGCTTTTCTGTGCATTTATCCAAAAGAAGGGATTTGTGGAAGACAGTATGCAGCTGATCCTGTTCTCTCATGTGGGATGAGGGGAGAGGATAGCAATCCCAACGGCGACAGATCCTGCCAGAGGGGAACTGCTTTGTGGTTGCTCATAAGAAAGAATGGTACCGTTAGAATCATCCATTCACCAAAGCAAGAGGGTGATGACAATCATTGTGAGAGGGAGAACAAAGATATGCCCAGACGTTAGACAAAAGTATGTTAGAAATATGTTGTCAAAGGCTTTCATGGCCAGAGTTCATTAGCTGCTGTAGATTTTCCAGGTTGTCTGGCCACGGTCTTGGCATTGTAGGACCTGACGTTTCGCCAGTAGCTGTGACTGGCATCCTCAGAGATATAATACAGAAAGATGGAGTACTCTCTGTGTCAAGGTGAACAGAAAAATGGTAGGCAGGTAATTTATATTACCTTCCAGGGTAGATATGATGTGTGATGCAATTCTTGTGTGATGCAATTCCATAAAGCAATAGTTTCCTGTACCAGCTGCTCTTTGGTTTGGTAGGGGGAAATACAAGCAACCTCCCACTCACATGTAAAGCAAGCCTATTCTTTAAGGAAAATTGACTTTGTGGGCAAGAGGAACTGAACCCTGCACCCTCCCACACCTTCTCTTGCTGTTCTCTGTTTCCTTCAGCATTTTTCTCCTAGTCCCAGGACAAAACAGATTAGGCAGCTGGTTCCGTTCCTCAGCCACAACAACTTGGCAACAGTGATCCATGCGATGGTCACTTTGAGACTGGACTACTGTAATGCTCTCTACATAGGGCTGCCCTTGTCACAAATCCGGAAGCTGTAGCTGGTGCAGAACATGGTGGCCAAACTGTTGTTGGGCCTCCCTATGCAGGAGCACATCTGGCCTGCGCTAAAAGTCCTGCACTGGCTGCCTATAGCACACTGAAATTTGCTTCAAGGTGCTGGTTCTGACCTTTAAAGCCCTTTATAATCAGGGTCTGACATACCTGAGGGACTGCCTTTCCCCATGTGTTCCCCAGAGAGTACTGTGGTCAGTGTCCCAAAAATTGACTGACCCTCCTGGGTCCCAAAGATGCCAAGCTGGCTGTAACCAGGGCCAGGGCCTTTTTGGTGGTAGCTCCGTACTGGTGGAACAAGTTCCCAGAAGAGATCAGGGCCCTGTGGGACCTTTTGCAATTCTGCAGGGCCTGTAAGACGGAGCTCTTCCACCAGGCCTTCAATTAAGGAGCTGCCGCCAACAATAACTGGGAGGCGTAGCGTCCTGTTCCCTGGTTTTTGTCACCTACAGCCTGTGCCTGCTGCATATATTTAGATAAGATCTATGAGCTGAGATTGCAAGTAGATAAATAGGTACCACTTTGGCGGGAAGGTAACAGTGTTCCGTGCACCTTGGTGTTTAGTCATGCCAGCCACATGACCACGGAAATGTCTTCAGACAGCGCTGGCTCTTTGGCTTTGAAACGGAGATGAGCACCGCAACCCTAGAGTCGGATCTGACTGGCTTTTGAGCAAGGGAATCTTTACCTTTACTTATGAGCTGACTATCAAGACAGATGTCAGAACACTGCCACCTTAAGCAATAGATTTCATATAGATCTGCTAGTACTTTATGATATTGAATTGTTTTGTCTATTGAATTGTTTTAATTGATTGTATGATTGTTACAACTGTTATTTATGTGTTTTTTCCTTCATGTAAGCTGCCCTGAGTCTGCCTCGGCAGGGAGGGAGGGAGGGGTATAAATTAAATGAATGAATGAATGAATGAATGAATGAATGAATGAATGAAACTACTTCAGGTACTAAAGTGAATGCCCGAAACTGCTTTATACCAAGTCTGAGCATTTGTCTATCAAGGACAGACAGGAGAGAGCTTACCAGCATCTGGGTGAGTGGTGTTTCATATCACTTTCTGCTGATTCTTTTAAATGGAGATGCCAGAAATGGACCCTCTGACCCCCTGTTTGTTGGTGCTCTGCCACTGAGCCTCAGTCTGAAATATGGTAAAATGCAGGAGGGGATAGGTTTTAGTTCCTCTTGCCCTCTCATACTCTGTTTCATGTAAAAAACGACTGCCTGCTTTCCACTTGATACTTACAGCAAGAAAACACATACCCAAGGATCTTCTACTGAATGGAGCTTGCCAGGTGCTTCTGCTCATTATGTACGTACGGATTTTAATTGCCTACAAGACTGGGATGGGGTCCCACTGCCTGAGACTGGGCAGGGAGCCTCCCTCCCTCTCTCCCTCCTTCCTTTCCTCCCTCCCTCCCTCCCTCCCTCCCTCCCTCCCTCCCTTCCTTCCTTCCTTCCTTCCTTCCTTCCTTCCTTCCTTCCTTCCTTCCTTCCTTCCGCAAGAGATAAAGCCCCTGAAGATTTCTTTTTTCCTTATTATTGTTTTCTAACAAATCCATCCATAGGTCAATACACTAGAATATATTACCAAGCTTAGTTTTATCTTTTACCAAAAGAATTTCCCCCCAATTGGATGGAAAAAAATAGGTGGCCATCAGAAGTGTGTTTCTCACTGAAAATGACAGAAACAATTAAAGAAACTGAGCACATTTCTGCATGGCTATAACAGACTATAAAAATGAAAGCAAACGGAGAGCAAGGCTGTCCATATTTCAGTTTCAGGCAAATTGACCTGCGTGCACAACAGGTGGCGCTGCACTCTCATCATTACAACTATTTCAAAGCTGCACACCCTTCTGGTGCCTCTCCCTAGGGCAGTCTTGGCTGCTCTCACACCTAATGCAGCTCTCTTAGGACACTGACAGCCCTCAACACTGTCAAACTCCTGCAGCAATCAGTTCCCAACAGCTTTCATTCAAAGAAGTAAAGTTCATTGAGACATTGAGAGTATGCAGATATCTTAACGCTTTTAGTGTTAGAACTGGCCTAAAGTGTGTGAAGCAAGCAGATATACATTGTTCAAGAGGGTCCCCTGATGGCTCAGGTCCAATCAGAGGCCAGGTAAAATCCCATCAAAGTAACGGGCAATAATTCTCAGGAGAAAAGTACACCAGACACTCAAGGTTGAAGGCTTCTGTTACACAGATAAAGAAAGGCTGGAAACACAGCAGAAATGAAAGTCAAAATTCCAGAGTCCCCCACACACACACCCATGGCAGCTACTATAGCCAGAGGCCTAGCTGACATACTGCCCCCCTCCAAAGATCTCACCCACCAAGTTTGTTTGGATACATTCTGTGAAATGCACGTACAAGTCTAGGGGCATTAACATGACAATCTTGCACCCATTCATTATGTGAGGGGTCAAAGTATTTCCATTGAATTAAGCAATATAGATGCCCACGCTTAAGCCTAGAGTCCAAGATTTGAGCCACCTCATGATGTGGCTCACCACCCCTCATCAGAGGAGGAGGAGCTGGAGGTCGAAGTCTCCACTTGTTTGGTCCCAGGTCTTGCTTCAGGAGGCTGAAATGGAAAATAGAGTCTTAGGCAATTCAAGTTCAACAGTCCCATCACTGATTTTGCACAACACCTTCAAGTGACCCACATATTTCCAGCCCAACTTTCTCCTGGGCTGTAATCCTTTTAAGTTCTTGGTGGACAAGTATATAGAGTCCCCAGGCTGTCAATCCCACTCTGGAGCAAGTCCCTTATCAGCTTGGGCTTTGTAATCCGCCTTGGCTTTGTCAAGGCACCAAGTCTGAAGGTCACCAGGTGGTGGTATGAGAGTATCCATAGTGGGCAAAGGAACTTCTTCATACCTATACATTGCCTTGAAGGGAGAGATCCCCGTGGAGCTATGTACAGAGTTATTATAACTATATTCCGCATAGGGCAGCAACTCGGCCCAGTTGTCCTGTTGATAATTGGTAAAACAATGAAGGAATTGTTCCAATATTTGATTGACACTCTCAGTTTGTCCATCAGTCTCAGGATGATGAGCACTACTGAGACCCTGTTCAATGCCCAAAACCTGTAGGAGCGCTTTCCAGAATTTGTCAATGAACTGGGCTCCCCAGTCAGATATTATTTTATTCGGGGTGGAATGCAACCTCACTAAGTGATGCATGAACAACTTAGCCAGCACCTTTGTGGTAGGTAGTTGTTTGCATGGAATGAAATGGGCCTGTTTAGAAAATCTGTCCACAACCACCCAAATCACCATCTTGCCCTTGCTGGGAGGTAGATCTGTTATGAAGTCCATGGAAATAACCTCCCAGGGTCTACTGGGTGTTTCCAGGGGCCGAAGGGTTCCCGGTGGTTTCTCTGGCCTTTGTTTACTCATTACAAATCCATAATGTCCAGCCAGTTTGGATTCGTGCCCAAAATACATAACCTCCCCCAATAGGGATTGTGGCACAAACAACTTGTCCCACTTATACTAACAGCCATCAGGGTTTTGTTGAATAGAAGGGTCTTTAGTAACTTCCTCCCTGTCACAATCTGAGAAGGCAGCTTTAAACTTGGCAGCCCATGGCTCCTTCTCCTTGCTTGCCTCTGCCTGTGCATGACTGCACATCACCACCACCCCTCCCAGTTGAGAAGAAGTGAACATGGAGTCCACCACCTCCTCCTGTTGACTGGCATGTTGGGGAAGGCAGGAGAGTGCATCCATGAGGAATTTTGATTTGCTGGGGAGGTGTTGGAGAGTGAAACGAAACTTGGAGAAGAACTCTGCCCATCTGAGCTGTTTGGCATTCAAGGTTTGGGGGGTGCATTACACTTTCAAATTTTTATGATCTGTCCATACTTTAAAAGGCACCCTAGCCCCCTCCAGCCAATTACGCCAAGTAGTAAGGGTGAGCTTGATGCCTGCTGCCTTCTTATTTTGAACCGCCCAATTCTGTTCAGTGGAATTGAATTTTTTAGACACATAGGCTAAGGATGGAGTTTCCCATCCTCCCCCTTTTGCAGGATCACCCCACCCCCCATGGCCACATCCGACGCGTCCACTTGGATGCAAAAAGTTTATTTTCATCTGGATGATATAAAATGGGCTCTGAGGTAAATAGTTCTGAGTTGGTCAAAAACTGGTTGACACTCTGGAGTCCAATTTAACTTGGCACTCGGCTTAATGCTTTCCTGCCCCTTCCCCTTAGTTTTTAATAGATCTGTGAGGGGCAGGCTTACTTGGGCAAAGTTGGGGATGAATGGGCGGTAGAAAATTGTGAACCCCAGGAAGGACTGGAGTTGTCTCCGGGTGCATGGGGCCTCCCATCCCAGTACATCGGCCACTTTCTGCAGGTCCATCCCCAATCCCTTCCCTGAAATACGGTACCCCAAAAAGTCTACTTCTTCCTTATGGAACTCACATTTTGAAAGCTTAGCAAAAAGGTGGTATTCATATAGCGCTTCCAGTACCTCCCTCACCAAAGTCACATGTGAGTCCGTATCTTGTGAATAAATCAGGATATCATCAAGATAACCCAAAACCCCTTGAACAGGTGCTTGTGCAGCACTTCATGTATTAAGTTCATAAACACCCCCTGGGCTCCAGCCAACCCGAAGGGCATAACCAGGTATTCAAACTGTCCCAAAGGAGTATTGAATGCTGTCTTGTGTTCATCCCCCTCCCGGATGTGCACCCGAAAGTAAGCATCTTGTAGATCCAAATTGGAGAAAATTTTACTCCTAGTGGCTTTATCTAAGAGGTCTTTAATCAGTGGGAGGGGGTATGCATTAGTGGTAGAGACAGTGTTTAAGCTCCGGTAATCCATACTCAGCATCAGCCCCCCATCCTTCTTTCAGAAGAAGATGGGAGCAGCAAATGGCAAGGAGGTGGGCCAGATGAACACATGTGCTAGGTTTTTGTTGATGAACTTCCACAACTCCTCTTTCTTGGCGGGACTCATCGCATACAATTTCCCCTTTGGCATTTTATGCCCTGGTAGGATCTCAATGGCACAGTCTGCATTACGGTGGGGGGGAAGCTCGTCTGCTTCATCCTCCTCAAATACCTGGGCTAGGTCTTTGTACTCAGCCGGGATTGAATTGAGCTCTTCCTGAGCCAAACACGCCCGCTCTGGCAGTGAGACCAGCGCTTCCCCCGACTCTGCTTTCCACACATGATCATCGCATTTGGAGTCAGGGGAATGTAGTGCACCTGCACTCCACTGTATATAAGGGTCATGGTCTCTTAGCCAGGGGTTCCCCAACACCATGGATAAGTGAGCCATCAGGTTGATCACTAACACCCTTTGTTCCCAGTGGGGCCCTGTCCCCATGATCACCGGTACAGTCTGATATTTACAAGGCCCCTTCATGGAGGAGCCATCCATTTGGGTGAAGATGAGAGGCTTGGGAAGGGTTTGTACTGGAACCCCTAATCCTGTAACTATGGTGGGACTGATTAAATCTCTTGCACACCCTGAGTCAATTAGGCCCCTCACCCTCACTTGGGTACCCAATTCTGGGTTCACTACAGACACAGTCACAAAAAACAGGGGGTGGTGTTGCTCACCGAACGTGGCACTGGCAGCTTTCGGACCTGCTGGTTTGCGTCCCTTTTTCTGCCGGCCAGGTAGTCTCGTTTCCACTGGATGAAGCCCCATCCAGGGTGACGTTCATCTGGAGAGCTCTCGGCTGCTTGGGTTGTACCCCTCCCACCTTTGATGGTGTCTTCAAGCTCCATCACTCAGGGGCCTTTTCCCCAGGGGCTGTCAAGTTGGCTGGGCAGAAGGTGGCATAATGCCCAGGTGTCCTGCAGAGGTCATGGGACTGATCCTTGTTTCATGCACTAATCTTGCATGGACTCTTTAGCCCTGAAGCTTTGGCCTTTCCCTTCACCTCCCAGAGTCTTTGGGGCCGACTTGGTGTCAGGCACTTCAAAAGGACAGCCAAACAACGGACTCCATGAGAAGATAGCGTTTATTCAGCAGCAGTTCTAAAAGCTCATTAACGTTGCATTGTCAGGAATGAAGCACACAAAGAAACATCTACGGATATACCCCACTGAGCTAGCCCCCCCCCCAAGCATTCTACCAATGGCTACATAGCCCGCGCGCGGGAGAAAGGTGCGAAAGTTGGCCAAGCCATAAAGGGGCCCAGCTGTCCGTAACAGAAAACTGAAATCGTATGACAAGGCCATTTGGTCAGATAGGAGATAGCCCAGGCTGAGGAACACTCTGTTGCCCCGGCAACCTCCCCACTTCCCCCCTCCAAGCATAAAAAGTTACAGATCATCTCATCCTCCTCCCCTCCCTCGAATCTTATGGCAGGATCACTTGACACTTGGGCATGTACGTCTTTGATCATGTTGAGCTGGTTTTCCACATCACTGGCCTCTTGGATCCAACCAGCCAAGGTCACTGGGTTGGTGGAGTTGAGGACCTTCTTCAGAATCTGGTGATTGAGCCCGATACGATATTGCTCAATTAGGGCCTCTTCAGGCCATCCCTGTACCCAGGGGTCTTTTCCTAGAAAAAGAGCTGCAGGAGCTCATTAGCATAAGATATGCTAATGAGCTGCTAGGTTATTAGCATAATAGCTCATTAGCATATGCCACATCCCTGACATCACCGGAAGTGATGTCAGAAGGGGATGCAAAGAGGGGGAAGCCTCCCTTCCCCAGCCAGCGGGGAAGGGAAGAGTTGGGCCACAGGAGGAAAGAGGGAAGGAAAGAGAGAGTAGAAAGAAGGAAAGAGGGAAAGAAAGAGAAGGAAAGAAGGAAGGAAATATGGGATAAAAAGAGAGAAGGAAAGAAGAAGGAAAAGGAGAGAACGAAAGGAGGGAAAGAAAGAGAGAGGAGGGAAAGAGGAAAAGGAAAGAACAAAAGGAGGAAAAAGAGAGGAGGGAAAGAAAGAGAGAGGGAAAGAAGGAGGAAAAGGGAAAGAAAGGAAAGGAGAGAAGGAAAGAGGGCAAAGAAGGCGAGAGGGAGGAAGGCTTTCCCACCTGCCATCAAGCACCCACCCCCCAGATCCCTCACTTACCACCATCAGTGCCTTCCCCCGGGCTGCAGAGCTCCAGCACGGACCCCGGGAGGCCGGGGACGGGCCTCTTCAGGTTGGCCCAGGGCCACAGCGTGGGAGTGCGTGCCCCGGGAGGCTGGAGATGGGCCTCTTCGAGCCAGCCCGGGCCACAGCACAGGAACGCGGGCACAGGGAGGCCAGAGACAGGTTCCTTCAAGCCCACCCGGGGCCACAGCGTGGGAGCGCGGGCACCGGGAGGCCAGAGACAGGCCTTTTTGAGCCTGCCTGTGGTTGCAGCGCATGAGCACGGGGCCCGGGAGGCTGGCGATGGACCTTTTTGGGCCATCCCAGGGCCACAGCGCGGGAGTGTGGGCCCTGGGAGGCCAAGGACAGGACTCTTCCAGCTGGCCCAGGGCCACAAAGCAGCTGCGCAGGCCCCAGGAGACCGACGATGGGAGTGTTCGGGCCGTCCCAGGGCCGCAGCACGGGAGCGCGGGCCCCAGGAGGCCAGAGATGGGCCTCTTCTGGCCAGCCCAGGGCCGCAGAGCAGAAGCGCGGGCCCCGGGAGGCCAAGGACGGGCCTCTTCAGGCTGTCCAGGGGCCGCAGCATGGGAGCGCGGGCCCCGGGAGGCCGAGGATGGGCCACTTCGGGCCGTCCAGGGGCCGCAGCATGGGAGCATGGGCCCCGGGAGGCTGAGGACGGGCCACTTCAGGCCGTCCAGGGGCTGCAACATGGGAGCGCGGGCCCCTGGAGGCCGAGGACGGGCCTCTTCGGGCCGTCCCGGGGCTGCAGCGCGGGAGCGCGGGCCCCGGAAGGCCGAGGATGGGCCTCTTCCGGCCGGCCCAGGGCCGCAGAGCGGAAACGCGGGCCCTGGGAGGCCAAGGACGGGCCTCTTTGGGCCGTCCAGGGGCCGCAGCATGGGAGCGTGGGCCCCGGGAGGCTGAGGACGGGCCACTTCAGGCCGTCCAGGGGCTGCAACATGGGAGCGCGGGCCCCGGAAGGCCGAGGACGGGCCTCTTCCGGCCGGCCCAGGGCCGCAGAGCGGAAGCGCGGGCCCCGGGAGGCCAAGGACGGGCCTCTTCGGGCCGTCCAGGGGCCGCAGCATGGGAGCGTGGGCCCCAGGAGGCTGAGGATGGGCCACTTCAGGCCGTCCAGGGGCTGCAACATGGGAGCGCGGGCCCCTGGAGGCCGAGGACGGGCCTCTTTGGGTCATCCTGGGGCTGCAGCGCAGGAGCGCGGTCCCCAGAAGGCCTCCAGGGGCCCTCTTCCGACCGGCCCAGGCCTGCAGCGGGGGAGCGCGGGCCCTGGGAGCCCAAGAACGGGCCTCTTCCGGCCGTCCCGGGGCTGCAGCGCGGGCCCTGGGAGCCCAAGAATGGGCCTCTTCTGGCCAGTCCCGGGGCCGCAGCGCAGGAGCACGGGCCCCGGGAAGCTGGAGATGGGCCTCTTCGGGCCGGCCCAGGGCCGCAGTGCTTCAGTGCGCGGAGCTGGGGGCGGGGCTTGCCACCACTGCCATTCTGGGCTGCCGGAGCGGTGCTCCGGCGCACTCCGGCCCCAAAAGACCCCTGCCTGTACCTTAGCTGCATACATTTTGAATTCATCAGAGAATTCATGTACTGTCTTGTTTCCTTCTCTCAAGGCTCGCAGGTGAGTTCATACCTTCTCCAGTTCCAGGGGGTCTTCATACTGCCATTGCAGGGCCCACATAAAAGCCATCACATCACAGAGCTCTGGACCTCTAATGTTGTGCAGACCCACAAACCAATTGGCTGCCCACTCTCTTAGGCGTGACCCTATATAGTCCACTCGGTGCTCGCCAGTGGCAAACCGAGGACCCCAGTCTCTTATGAATTTGTGCACTTGCAGCAGGAAGAAGGCCAGTTTGTTGGGGTCTCCATCAAAGGTGGCATCCAACATTTCATGGGACCGATCAGGTCTGGGCACTGGTGCCAGCGGCTAGGGGGGACCTGGTGGCCCAGCTGGCTGCTGATTGCCTGTCCCCCCCCCGGAGGGTTAACAGGAATGTCCCGGCATAGTTCCTTGTTCTGTGCCAGGAGTTCTCACTGCACCCACTTGATTTGCATCTCCTCACTCTTAGCCGCCTTCCCATAGTCTTCCAGGTAATGACTGCCATAGCGCCATCTGTAGGCAGGTAGCCTTCGGTCAGTAGTTATCACCCAGGTCTCTTCAGTGCAGCCTGGGGCATGAGTCCAGGAATAGGATTCTTACCAGAATCTTCCCAATCTAGTTGGTCCACCACCTGCGGTCATGGCTGTCACAGTGGTGTGGTAATCAGCTCTTCCTCGCTGGGGGTAACCAGTATGGTCTCAGTGTCATTGTCAGCCATGGTAGGGTACGAGTCCGGGACTCTTTGTCAGACTCCTGCAACAATCAGTTCCCAACAGCTTTCATTCAAAGAAGTAAAGTTCATTGAGACATTGAGAATATGCAGATATCTTCACACTTTTAATGTTAGAACTAGCTTAAAGCATGTGAAGCAAGCAGATATACATTATTCAAGAGGGTCCCTTGATGGCTCAGGTCCAATCAGAGGCCAGGTAGAAACCCGCCAAAGTAACGGGCAATAATTCTCAGGAGAAAAGTACATCAGACACTCAAGATCGAAGGCTTCCGTTACACAGATAAAGAAAGGCTGGAAACACAGCAGAAATGAAAGTCAAAATTCCAGAGTCCCCCCAACACTCATGGCAGCTAGTATAGCCAGAGGCCTAGCTGACAAACACCTCCCTGGTGCTCTGTAGGACAAACAAAAGGGGAGCGAGTAGGTAACTGTAATGAAAACGGAAGCTGCAAATATTGAATACCCTCGGATGATATTAATATGCTGTAGAGATAAACCCGAGCAGGGCTAACTACTAGCTACAAAAGGAAAGTGAGATGGGTTTGCCCTTATATGCAAATATTCTGTCCTCTTCATAAATTTAGAGGCTCACTGTGCTGTCGTGGTCAGAATATCAGAGTAGCAGCTGGGAAACCCAGGTTCAGATTCCCACTCTGCCAGGAAGGGCACTGAGTAACTTTGGAGCAGTCTCTCCCTCTTTCTTTCTGCCTAACCTACCTCACAGGACTGTTGTGAAGATAACATATACTACTCTGAGTTAACTGGAGAAAAGGGCAGGATAAAAATGTACTCAATAAATAAGCAAGAGCTGTTAATCCCACAGTATATCCCAGAATAGAACTGTTAGCATGTTTCCAGAAATAAATACACTAAACAAGGAAAGGCTCTTGTGCACCCAAAGTTGGCACCCATGGAGGAGGCTGTCCTTTGCAGCTCTACACGAGTCACTGCTCTGGCTTAATTTTTTCTTGGTCACCAACCAATCTTGCCAGGTGATTCTGCTGCATCTTTGCACCAGTTTTAATTGTTTTCCAGTGACTCCCAGTGCTGGGGTTACACCAAAATTATCAGCCTGCTGGACACAATGACCTAGAATATCGTTCAGAAATACAAGGAGGAGAGATTCTTAGAGGGTGGGTAGGTCTTACACAATCCAAAAAAAGGTCCTTTTTTAAAAAAGTGGGATTTTGATTGGTGGGTGAATTGGTGCATCTGCTATGAAAAGCTTGAGAAACAATAGTTTGAGAGCCACTATAAGAATCTCAATGGAAGCGGCACACTCAATGTGCAACAAAGTGTTCTGCTTTTGCATGACAGTAGATTAATATATACAAATGTATATATCCTTAACAAATTTATAACAAATGTGTACCCTTCCTGATCCACTGAAGTCAAAGACTTTAGAAAAGTATAACTCCACTTTAGATGGTATCATGTGTTTCTCCTGTGCCTATATGGAGAAGAGCTAGAAAACTGGGGATATGGTATGTGACACCTCCTCATCCTTCCATAGTCTACGTGAATCACCCTGCTACTGCCTCTGGAACCAGGGAAGAGTAAAATCCATGCCCATGTTTAAGTAAAAAAAAAGAAAAGAGCCATAGTGCTCTCAGACTTAGTGGATAAAAAATCTAGTAAATGAAATGAATGGTGTTATTTATTATATTGTCACGTGAGCCCCTACCTGCAATTTGAAGGGGCATAGTCCAGACACAAGTTTACTACCTCATCATCTCTACCTGAGAAAGGGGACATTTTGCAGCTAATCAGAGAGACAGACACTGCTGACTCCATCTGCCCAGCAGTGTCTCAGTCCCTGATTGGACCCAAGAGATGGGAGAGGAAGCAGTAAGCCTCACCTGTGCTGCCCTACCATCACTGACCTGCAGTGCTAACCCTGGCATGGCTGCAAAATGTATGCTGCAGCTGCTATGCATCCAAAGCCTGCTTCCTCTCACCCTCCTTTCTTTGCAATTTGGTGAAAAAAAACGGGGTTGAACTGGATTCTAGGAACAGATCTTGAACCTCCCAAAGGTGAGTAGATAGAGACAGGTGAGGTCCATGGACTGAGATGGCAGGGTGATGCTGAGGGAGGGAGAAGACAGAGCTGCGTACTCTGAGTTAGGAGATGAGGAAATAGAGATGGGAGTGAGCCTGTGGGCTGGACAGAAGGAGGGGCACAGAAAGGGAACAGAACCAGCTGTAGCACAACATGGGCAGATCTTTTCTGGGAATGAGGCTTGAGCAAGAAGGGTTAGAGGCATACACCGTGTTCCCCTGGCAGCAACAGCTGAGCAGGAAATAATTGCCACTTGTTCTGAGATTAAATAATTGGCCAGAACATAGAGTGGGGATAAAAAGAGTAATCTGTCATTGCGAAGAATATTAGACACGGTAGAGAAGGAGGAATAGTAAAAGATGGGGGGAGCTTTATCACCTAAGCGGCTGTCATTTCTGAGTTATGTTCAAAGGCTCTTGTTAATTTCTGCCAAGTGGGGCTGCTCACTGGCAAGAGGAGTCTAACGTGTGGGGCTGCCCCTTGCCCTTCCAGGGCAGACTTCTGTCTCCAACAGTGACCATTCCTCGTCACCTTAGATTAAGCAGAGCAGAACTGTTAGATCAGTGATGACCAAGATCAGTGTGCATGCAGTGGTTTAAGATTTCCTCCCATTTTATGGAAAGGAAACTAGAAAACCTAGGCTATGGGAGGAGCAGTGAACACACCAGAAGACAGAGATAGAATTCAGTGAGATCTGAACACACTGGAAAAGTGGGTGGATGTGAACAAGATGCAATTTAACAAGGATAAGTGCCGAGTTCTACATTTGGGTAACAAAAATAAGGAACACGCATACTGGATGGGGGATGCACTTCTGAGTAGCAATGTATGTTAACAAGATCTTGGGGTCTGTGTGGACCGTAAGTTAAATATGAGCAGCCAGTGTGATGCGGTAACACAAAAGGCTAATGCAGTCTTGGGGTGTATCAACAGAGGCATAACATCCAAATCACAAGCTGTCATAGTCCTGCTGAACACTGCATTGGTCAGGCCACACCTGAAGTATTGTGAGCCGTTCCGGAGGCCTTATTTCAAAAAGGATGTGGACAGAATGGAGTGGGCGCAGAGGAGAGTGACAAGGATGATCAGGGGCCTGGAGACCAAGAAGCCCTGTGAGAAAAGGCTGAGGGACTTGGGAAGATTCAGTCTGGAGAAAAGGTGGAGGGGGGACAGGATGGCTCTCTTTAAGTCTTTGAAGGGCTGTCACTTAGAGGAGGGCAAGGAGCTGTTCCTGTTGGCAGCAGAAGATAGGACTCACAATAATGGGTTTCAATTAATGGCAGGAAGGTACCAGTTGGATATTAGGGGAAACTTTTGTACAGTCAGAGTTGTGCCACAGTGGAATCAATGGGCTGGGAGGTGGTGAGCTCCCCCTCACTGGCAGTCTTTACCCAGCGTCTGGTCAAACACTTCTCAGGGATACTGTAGGCGGATCCTGCACTGAGCAGGGGGGTTGGACTAGATGGCCTCTAGGGCCCCTCCAGCTCTGTGATTCTATCATTCTATGACTCATTAGGGACATAGCCTATATGCCTCAGTTTCCCCTCTGCACAATCCCAAGAGTTGACCCCCAAGCTTTTGAGTCTCAGGCTGATACATCAGTTCCACAAGGACCTGTGGCAGTGTTTGAGCGATTCACTGGCAAACACAACACACGCTCACCCAGGCACAAAGGCACTCATCACCTCTTGCATGTACAAGATGTTCCCTCCGCCCCTTCCTTACTCATCCCAGCACAAAAGGCCTTTGTTTTGTCTGTCTGTTATCAAGGAGACCTGCCATCTCCTCCTTCAGCAGAATGGTTGGCGGGGGCACAGGTGGAGAACCAGAAGACAGCAGGGCCAGCTGGGAACAGAGGAGTGAACAGAAAGAGCCACAGCAAGATAAGATAGAGAGAGAAATGCAAAGTATGTCAGGGGAAGAGATGGACAGTGTGTGTGGAAGGCTACTGCGGGCCATGGGAAAGAAGCATTGATTCCTGGGAAACTGCCCCTCCTTTGCACACACCTGCAGCATCAGTGGGGGTTGGGTGCCAGGCCTATTCTGGTATCTCTTCTTTAAGGGGAGAGTCTTACCAGGGACTCCTCCAGTTTTAGCCAGTGAAATGCGGCCTTTGGGATGCAGTCTCCTAAGTTAGCCAAGCCTAAACCCAGGCAAGCCCAGAAATCCCATACAAGATTAGTTAACATGAATAACAAAAGGCAAGCCTCAGCTCTGGAATCCCCCTCAAACTTAGCGGTGGTGGGGCATATGAAGTACAACACAGTTTCTTTGAACAGGCATGCAGTACATTTGCCTGGGCATGAAAAAACTGCAACCTTTACACCAGAGGCAGACAACCTTTTTGGGCCCATGCAATGTCTTCCTGTAAAGTAGTTAAGCCCTGTCTACACGTTACACTCAGCACACGTACGCTCCATGTACAGTATACACTTGATCTTTCTTTATGCATGTGTACAGTAATTATGGTGTTACGTTCAACATATGTTCAGCTCAACATGCGAATGAAACTGCCTGTTTATCCAGGTAATGGTCACCAGTTTCATTTGTAAAGTGAATGCACATTGGCTTTTTCTCATATACATGTACATGCAGGATGTACATTCATTCACTGTAATGTGTGAACATGGTTACTGTGCTGGGCTAGCAAACAGGGAGGGCTGATGAGGGGTGTACTTGGCTAGACCCACTGGACATGTTGTGCATAAATTTTGTTTTTTTGAATGGCAGTAAGGCTTTAAAATAGACTGCTTTAAGGAGCACATGACAGCTCAACTAGATCCCTGCTTTTGGGGCTGTGTATGATGGACCTCTGCTCCTTCTTGTCTCTGAGGCAGATTTTCCCGCCAAAACACTGTTTACCACTCTGACTGAGCAGCCTCTTAGTAGCATGTTTAAATTATAAACTTATACCTTTCTTTGTGTCCCACCCAGTGTTAAAGAAGTTATTCGGCTTTTGCCCAGGCCAGAGTTTTATTGTAACTCAGCAGGAGCCCTCTTATATAACGCTTTGGAAATGGCACTTGACACGAAGTAAAGTTGAAACAAAAAGGTAGATTTTATTGAACAGGCACAGTTGGATCAGGAATAGGGCAGAGGATGATGAGTTGAGGAAACTGTAGTTCTTTAAAAGAAAGTTAGAATATCTTGAACAGGCAACAGAGTATAATTGAAGTTTAAGTTCTAATAGACTCAGTTCTTTACTGTGAGAGATCGGTTTATCTTGTAGATTTTTTTCAGCAGCAATGTGTCTTAATGAAGTTTCACAGAAAATGTCTCAGTTTCCTGGAGGTTAGAACTTTCTTCCTGTATACCAATACTTCCCTTTTTGGGATTATAACTTTCCCTTTCTGTACTCTTGAGGAGTCTAAGACTGTTTCCCTTTTCACTTCTCAAACCAGAGGTCCCTTCTGAGTTGAACCCTCTGAATAACTGGGTAAGGAATAGCCTCCTTTTCCTAGGATGTTTGGCTAGGCTGGCAGTTTCCCACCAACTGCCCAGCCTCTTCTGGCAAACTTAAACCCCAGTTGTGGAGACTATGAACAAGTGGAATTCAGCTAGTGCTGACACTTAGACGTTAAGTTCTGATTTCTGAACTTTCCCCCCAATGTGCTGGTGTACAGTAGAGGCTAGGAGTTGTGTCCTTTCACTTCTCAAATGACTTGTCTGTTTCCCTCAGACTGACACACACACAATCCTCCTGGCTGGCAAATGCCAAGTCAAAATCCAAAGGACAACTGACTCCCTCTGACAAGACTGACTGTACTTTTGAAAGCTCTCCTCAGCTGGCACTGATCAGTCAGAGAACAGGGGGTGCAGGCAGGCAGGCAGGCAGGCAGGCAGGCAGCCTGTCAAGGTACTTTACAGTGAGGCATTAACCCCTAATCTTCCAGCTGTCTTGGTGTGATGTCCTAAGCATCCTGCTTTTGGAGGCCAGTTTGTCACACTGTGCCAATCCAAAGAGTCTGCTGTGCCACATGTACTGGGGGGTTCCCAACAGTTCTTGTATGGGGGGAAAGGAGATCTTCCAGATCACAATGTGTTTTCCAGACACCCTTGTAGAAATGAGTTCTCCTCATCTTCTGCACTGTACTTTAAGCCAGCAATATTTTTTTGGAAATTGCCATGTTTAGATGCAGGGGTTTTAATAAGATATCATCAGCAGGGTAGAACTAAACTGTCTCATGATCGTCTACCCCAGGAGTGTGGAATTTGAGGCTGACAATTGCTTCCAGTTCCAAAGTCTGCCACTAGGAAGCAGATTTGTTCTTCTCTAGCATCTAAGCTTTGCTCACTTCACCTTGAAGTTGTCCGTTCCTGTGGATCAAAGCCTAGCTGCCAAAACTGGAATTGTGGGAAGTGGGCTTTGCTTGAAAGGCTTTACTGTACATTTGGATGCAGAGAGTGGACTGGCACAGCTACCTGGCAGGCTAACTAAAGATGCCACATTTGCACTGGAATGTATGATCGAACTCAGCTTCCTCGGGAAACGCAACACTAATTGCTCCAGGTAGGGATTAGGGAAGGAACAGACAAAAAGAGGATCTGGAAAATTATAATACAAAAATAATTAGAACAGGCAAGGGGAGCAAGAGGACTTCTAAGATTTCTGTCATTTGGGCATCATTGCTTTTGGGACAAACCTTATTTAGAGTTGCCACCTGGCTGACTTAAAAAAAAAATGGCTGGGTTCACTCTCAGCTCCATCCTTCACCCATTCCTTTACTCTTACTGAATTACTGTATCTCATAGCAGTGGGAACTGCTATGATTTTGCACAAAATGTTGGCTTATTTAAAACGTACAAATAGCAGCAGCTAAAATCTAGGAAATCACCAGCCTGTTGGTTCATTATGAAGCTGCCTTATACTTCAGCCCATTGGTCTGTCTAGCCCAGAGGTTCCCAAACTTATTTGGCCTACTGCCCCCTTTTCAGAAAAAAAAAATTACTGAAATTTGCATGTGGTAAAGAAAGATGTTGTTGTAAATAAAGAAAGATGTTGTTGGCCTGAAGCCAGAGGCCAGCAGCAGCCACACCACACAATAGCCCAGCAGCCACACCAGCCTTACAAGGGTGCATGTGTATTGGCAGTTTGCAAATGCATGGCTGTGATTGGCTATGGAGACCCTTCTTCCCCTCCCCCTCCCTCCCTGATCCCAGGGAAGACCAGGAGAAGGCAGGAAAATGCTACTTTAGATGGGTTCTGGACTCTTCTTTCTGTATGCTTCCACTGCCCCCTTATTTTAATTCATTGCCCTCCCCAATTGCATCCAAGGTTCCTACTGCCCACGTGGATCATTCCAGCACCCCCCAGGGGGGCATATGGCCCACTTTGGGAACCAATGGTCTAGCCCATTACTGCCTACCCTGACTAGCAGCTGCTCTCCAGGGTTTCATATATGCATATATAGCATAACTGGATAGTCTGGAGTGGATTGGTCCAGTGCCCCCTCTGATATTTTAAAGGTGTGGTTCACTGCTATCAGATGGAGCTTTTCTTTGGCTACTTCCACCTGGAGACATTTTCCAAGTAGGTAGGGCTGTACAGCAGCATTTGCAGTGACAGAGTTGTCCACGTGGTGGTTTCCCCGGTTCTTCCCTTGCCTCAGCTCTGTGCAGGTATTTCCCCCTTGTGTAACCTGAGGGGGATTTTCAGGCTATAAAAAACAAAACAAAAAATCACACCATAAAACAGCAACTGCTAGATCATTGCAGCATAGCACCATTATAGCAATCTATTGCCATGATCTACAGCCCTTTTTATAAAAAGAGTAAGAAGGAAGACCCATCCAACTATTGACCAATCAGTTAAACATCACAAGCAAACTTTATGCAGGACATTTACTAAATGTTATGTCCGCTGACTGCCACTAGGCGCCAGCAACCTTTACCAGAGCTTGACTCTCAGAGACAATAGGGACTAGGATCCCGAAACCTCAAGAGGGCACCAATAGGAACCTTGGCGGGAAGTTTAAACCCACCAATGGGACCTGGGGGTGGTCCACAGGGACTGTATATAGTTGGCTATTAGGCTGGTATTCTCTGTTCTGTTGTGTGTACTAGTAAACTATGAGCTAACTATCACGCTGTGTCCAGGGCCAGCCCCAGGTTTTTTTGCACACTAGGTGTGCACCCACCAATTTTCAAACATAAATGCATTTTAGGAAGCTGATTTTCATTGTAATTTCCTTTACTGGGACTCACACTCCAGTGCAGCATAGGGGTAAAGCACAGAACTGAGCCTGGGGAGATTCAGACCCCCGTTCACCATCAAACTAACTGGCCAGTCATTCTCTCTTAGCCTTTATCACCTCTAAGGGTTGTTGTGAAGGTAAAAATGGAAGAGAACACAATTCAAGTCTAGTAGCGCAAAGGAGTATTCCGCCCCCCCCCGGGTATGAGCTCTTGTGAGCTTGTCCAGGGCACTGGGTTAAAGCATCAAAAAAGGGGGTCCATCCACAGACACTCAGGGAGGGAAGGAGTCCTTATTTTGAGTGGAAACCTCCTTTTGTGCACAGAAGGGTGCTTTGCATAACAGAAAGGGTACCTGGCTGGATCCGACGCGGGAAAGGAGGGGAAGTTGCCTCGCGGCATGCTGGGGCACCTCATCCTGCAGCGCAGGCTGGGCTGGGCAGGGCAGTGAGGGCGGCTGTTCTCTCCCTCTCTGCAAACCGATGGGATGCCCAGGACCCCAGGATGCCCAGTTGATTTTTAAGGGGGAGGGGTGATATTAATCCCAATTTTTTGGCTCTCCCCCATGCATGATGCAGGCACCGAACCAACCATGACTGCTTGAAACTGGATGTGGGAGGTGAAAGGGGTGGGCACAGAAAAAAAAAAACCTTTCAGGAGTTGTCCGGAGTTCTCTCTCTCTCTCTCTCTCTCTCTCTCTCTCTCTCTCTCTCTCTCTCTCTCTCTCTCTCTCTCTCTCTCTCTCTCTCTCTCACACACACACACACACACACACACACACAGACACACACTATCCCCCCAACCCCACCAAGAGGCAGCCACTGGGCCCCAGGAGGGGGACCCAAGGTCTGCCCCGATCTTTTTTTACTGCTTCCTCCCTCGCTCACTGTCACCAGGCTGGGGGTGGGGAGACAGCTCGTTTGGGGGGGGAAGGGGGACTAAACGAGTGCAGGAAAGATGGGGGGGTGAGGACGAGGAGAGGAAGAGAGGGGGAGGCAGAAAAGTTCCTCGAGGAGATCTTTGGTTTCTTCCCCCCCTGCCCACCCGCTGCCGCCGCCTCCTCCTCCTTCCCTCAGTCTGGGAGTGAAGAGCAAGAGGGAGGCGAGAGGAGGGAAACTTTTTCCCGTCTCGCAACCTCTGGGGGGAGCTTGCCTTGGCTTGCGAGCACATCTGAGTCCTCTTCCAGAGGGCGGGCCCAGCTACGCGCTTGCGAGCCTGGGAGGGAGGGGGGAGCCTGGGAGCGAAGCGCCTAGTGGGGCAGGACATCGTGTGGCGCAGTCGACTTGAGAGCAGGGCTTTTGGTGTGTATGTGCGCATGTGTGTGTATTTGGTGTGTGTGTGCCCTCTCCCCCCCAATCCTTTGGTGACAAATGTTGTGTGGAGTCAGCAATGGGCACACACTGCACTGGTGCAGGGCAGCAAGGGCGCTGTGCAGGGCTTTTGGTGGGGACAGGGGGAGGGTGGCAGGGCGGCAGTTTGGCACCCTCCTCTGGGGGCCGCCTTAGGTGAAAGTCTAGTTTGCATAGCGGGTGAGCCAGCCCTGGCTATGTCCTGGTCCTTCATGGTTCTTCATCGAACCCACTACACAACAATGGCGATGAAGGTGGGATCCCGCTGAGCTGGCTGGGCTGCTAAGCATTCGAGGAAGACCAGGAACCACCGCTGCTTCAATCGATGAGCACTGAAGACAAGCAATCCGCTCCCCTGCAACATCCACGCAGCATGATGCCAGTCGCTCCGGGAGCAGGACTGGTCCCTCCGTTCGACCCCACCAAGCCGCGGCACTGGGAAGCCTGGGTCGAGGGACTCAAGTCCATTTTGATATTTTATGAGGTAACTGACAAAGGAAGAAAGTGGGGCCTCCTTGTCAGCTCCTGTGGACCCGCCACCATGGAGCTGGCTCGCAACTTGCTCTCCCCCACCAAGCTATCGGAGGCAATGTTTGAGCAGATTATCAAGGCGCTCCAGGACAATTTTGTCCCCCGACCATCGGAGATCGCGCGCCACTTGGTTTTCCTCTTCCAGCAACAACAACCATGGGAGTTGGTCACCGTGTACTTGGCTGAGCTCCGCCGGCTCGCCTCATACTGCAGCTTTGGGGCCCAACTCGACACGGCCCTCCATGACCAATTCGTTTGTGGGCTGAGTGACGAGAAGCTCCGGCGGTGGATCCTTGAGGATGAAAAGTGTTCCCTGGCATCGACCCTCACTACTGCCACTGCCTGGGAGAGGAACCATCCCTCTACTGTGACCGCCATGCACCAGGCAAACCTCAACCACATCGACCCAGACGCAACAGTCCACCCGATGCCGGGATCCAGTGCCGGCAACTCCCTCCATTCCCCTCCATGAGCAGGGGTGCCAGGAATGTGCGAGTTGCAGAGATAAGCACGACTGGAAAACCTGCCGGTTCTGAGACACCAAGTGCCACAGTTGTGGCCACTCAGGGCACATCTCTTGGACCTGCCATACCTGGGGATCCAGAGCCCAGCAGGCACAAACACAGCCCTGTCGGAAAGCAGATGCCCACTATGAGGACGAAGAAGCCAAGGAGGAGCTCTAACTACTCACAGCCAATCCAGCCGAACAGGTACTGAGGCTTCCGGGCCAGTCCTCTGACCCAAAGATCCAGGTCTGGGTCCAAATAGAGGGGTCCCCCTGCACTATGGAGCTTGGTTCCAACTCCACGGCCTCCATTATCTCAGAGGCAACACTTAAGAGACTCTGCCCCCTAGGGGGCCCGCGCCTGCACCCCTCTGCCCTTACCCTGACAGACTTTCAGAGGAACTGTGTTCCAATAAAGGGTGTGGGAAGCTTCCCTGTCCAGTACAAGGGGTTTAATGGCCACCTGGACTTAATTGTGGTCACAAGGGACTTGACCAACCTCCTAGGGCATGCATGGTTTGCCCTCTTGGAAATATCGATTTAAGGGGTACAGCTGTGTGCCTCGCAGGACTTCCATGAGGTCTGCAATGAGTTCCCATCCATTTTCGATGATACCCTGGGTCGTTATACACCCCCCCAATGCCACTGCAACTTGACCCAAATGTGGACCATCTCGTGGGGAAGGGAGTCCTGGAACCAGTCTCCCACACGGTGTGGGAGACCCCCATCATCACCCTGGTAAAGCTGAATGGGGCCGTCTGCATATGTGCGGATTAGAAGTGCACGTTGAATAGGGCACTGCAGGACTATGCATACCCAGTCCCAGTTGTTAGCCACGTGCTTGCTTCCCTGGTAAGGGCAAAGATTTTTGGTAAACTGGACCTCGCCCAAGCTTAACCAACAGCTCCCGGTTGACAAGACAACCACAACTGTGCAAACTATCATCACGCACAGAGGGGCTTTTAAGGTGAAGAAACTGTAGTTTGGGGTTTGTGTGGCGCCGGGCCTTTTCCAACAACTAATGGACTCTCTCTTGAAAGGGATCCTGGGCATCACACCATTTTTTGATGACGCACCAATCGCTGTGGCAACGCCTGTCGAGCTTGCCACCTGGCTGCGCACTGTCCTCCTGTTTCCATGAGGTGGGCCTAAAAGTGAAGTGGGAGAAGTGCCTTCTAGGGGTACCATCTGTGGACTTTTTGGGCTTCACAGTCAATGTGAACGGCCTCCATCTGGCTTGGGACAAGATAAAGGCCATTGTTGAGGCGCCCCTCCCGCATCCAAGGCAGAACTCCAGGCATTCCTCAGTCTATTGAACTTTTACCATGCCTTCCTCTCCCACAAGGCAGCGGTAGCAGAGCCCTTGCATCGTCTCCCGGACAAGCATGCCCCTTGGTCATGGGGCCCCCGCAAGGCTGCCACCTTCAAGGGGATCAAAGCGCTGCTGATTTCTAATAAAGTTCTGGCACATTTTGATGAGTCCCTTCTGGTGGTTCTGGCCTGCGATGCGTCCCCCTACAGCATCAGCATGGTGTTGGCCCACTGCCTCCTGGACAGCCGGGAGATGCCTGTCACCTACTACTCCAGGACGCTGTCTGCGGCGGAGTGGAACTATGCCCAGATTGACAGGGAGGGCCTGGCGATAGTGGCTGGGGTAACAAAATTTCATGACTTTGTTTATGGCCAGCCCTTCACCATTGTCACAGATCATCGCCCCCTCCTCGACCTCTTTGCATCTGATCACCAGACTCCACAGGTTCTTTCCCCACGAGTCCTGTGGTGGTCCATTTTCTTGTCTGGCTACTCCTACACCCTGCTGCATCACCTGGGCAAGGCTATGGGCCATGCCGATGACCTTAGATGCCTGCCCTTGCTGTCAGTTGAGGCCAACCTGGCTCCAGCCAATGATGTTCTGCAGGTAGAGGACCTTCCCGATTCACCCCTCCAGATGGTGGACGTCGCCCGCTGCTCGGCCAGGGACCCCATAATCTCCCGGGTTCTGGGCTGGGTGATGAGGGGGTGGCCTGTGGCAGTGGAAGGACATGAGTTGTCTGCATACAAGGGCTGACTACTGTGGGGAGACTCCGAAGTTATGTATTTTAATGTCAGTAAAGTAGAGAGAAGAGAAATTGCAAATACAACAAAAATGGGCCTAGGAGCCAAGACAATAAAATATTTGGGGATCGAAATCAGGAAGAATTGGAAAAAAACAGGGGAAGGGAACTTCAAAATGGTTTGGAAGAAGGTCTGTAAGGACATGAAAAGATGGGCAAACAAAAATTTGAGTATTTCAAACAAAATAAGAGCCATAAAGATGTTCTTAATTTCTAAGATGATGTATCTATTTCAGACACTCCCAGTAGAGTTAAATATACAACAGTTAGAAAAATGGAATGGAATAATTAGGGAATGGATTTTTTGAAGTAAAAAACCTAGAACGCAAAAGAAGTTTATTTATAACCCGCAAAATGTAGTGGGGTGGTGTATACCCAATCTAACAGACTATTATGAAGCTTTTAATGTCAAGTCACACTGATAGAGATAGGAGAAGATATAGATCAGAAATGGGTTAGATTGGAAAATGAATTAAACGAAGGAGCTGGGAGACTGGGTATATTTACAAGAGATGTGAATAAGGAATACAGCAGAGCAGTGGGACCTAGGAGAATAGCATTGAAAATATGGAAGAAATGGCAACCCATCTGGCTGAGCAAGCTCTCTGAATGGGCACCATTAGAAAGTTTACATGAGGAACCCGACGACCCCCACTGGTGGAAACTACTCCAAGAAAAGGGGTTCACTAGAATAAGAGACATGTATGAAGAAGGAGGCCGACTTAAGCCTCTACAAACTATAATTGAGACGGTAGGGAAACAGCATTGGTTGAAAACGACCGGTCTATATAACTCAATAAAAAAGAAGCGGCAAAAGAGAGAGGGGGACTTAGAAGAAGTCGCAGAAATCTTGTACAAAGAAAAGAGGAAGACAAGTAAAGGTCTAGTGGGTAAGATATATAAAATAATGACAACTAATGAGGAGTCAATAATTAACAGTACTCAAGCGAGATGGGCTAGAGAAGGATTGACCTTAGAAATAACCTTTAAAAAATTAATGGAGGGGGTCAAAAAGATTAAGTTTGATAAATTCAGAGAAATGGAGCTGAAGTACTTTATTAAATGGTATCGGACGCCAGCCCAACTAGCCAATATGATATCGGGGATGAGTTCTAACTGTTGGCACTGCAATCAAGCCAAAGGATGGTACTCACATGTGTGGTAGGAATGTGCCAAAGTCCAGGATTTTTGGAAGGAAATATTAGCCAGGATAAAAGATAGGACAGGTGTATCAATACCTATAGATGTTAATTTAATGACATTAGGAGCCTTAAAGACCGAGAAAATAGAAAGTACATATCAAGAAGTAGTTAAGGTGATGATATTAGCTGGGAAGGCTGTCATAGCAATAGGATGGAAAGATAAGAACAAGTGGACAATGGAGAATTGGAATAACTATCTTTTTGAATATATCCAATCAGATATCATGACCCTGACAATGGAGGAGAACACCTGGGAGGAAAAGAAGAGGCGAATAAGGAAGAAATGGTCACCTTACTTTGATTGGATCAAGGAGGATGAAGCCAAGAAGGATGTTCACTGGAAGCTTTGGACTCTGTGCCCGTGGCTGAAGCAATGATGGAAGAGGAGCAGGGGAGGGGGGACTGAGGGAAGGGGGGTGGCAGGGGGAAAAAATCTTGTTTCATGGCATTGGAAAGATTATATGTATGAAAGCTTGTTAAAATAAAAAGATAAAAAAAGACTACTGTGGGGAGACAGGGTGGTTATCCCCAGCGTACTACATCACAGGGTCCTGCAAGCTCTACATGAGGCCCATCCCGGCATCATCTGGATGAAGGCACTGGCCCGCAGCTACGTATGGTGGCCAGGGATAGATGCGGAGGCAGAGGCTTGGGTAAAGTGCTGCCAGACATGCCAGGCCGCCAGGCCCAATCAGCCAAGCGCACCCACCCAAGCCTGGGAATTAACCTGGATGCCATTATCAAGGCTCCACGTGGATTTCGCCAGGCCATTCCATGGGCTATTGTTTTTAGTAATGGTGGACTCTTGTTCAAAATGGTTGGAAATCAGCCTGGTGTCTGCCACCTCCTCCAAAGCCACTATCCGGGTGCTCCGCAAAATCTTCGCCACCCACAGGTTGCCGGACACCATCGTATTGGACGACAGGACAGCATTCACCTCAGAGGAATTCCAGGAGTTCCTCCACAGCAATCTAATCAGGCACGTAAGGTCCACCCCATTTCACCCCGCTACCAATGGCCAGGTGGAATGAATGGTGTGCACTGCCAAGGAAGCCCTCAGCCGACTGATGGAGGGGGACTGGGAATTCCATCTGGCACGCTTCTTCCTGGCGCAACGGACCACCCCGAATCTAGTTAGCAGCCACTGCCCTGCAGAACTCCTCATGGGTCAGCAGCCCGCGATCCTCTTGGACAGACTGAACCCGTAACCAGGTCTAAATATTACCAGATAAACCTAAAATGTGGATCCATCAGAAGATAAACCAGGATACATCATAATTAGGAACTGCCCTAGGCAACCCCTTCTTACCTGCTTGGCATTCTACCAGCTGCTGCCTACTCCCATCCTCACCAACCTGACTGTTCAAATGGACTCCTTTGCTCCTTTAGATATTGGCTACCAATTCAGAGAAGAAAAGTGCAAGATCATGGTTCTTGTGGCAACATTGGCAGCTGACTGGTTGGTGGGGATTCTGGTGCTTTGTGATGTCATGATAGCTACCCATTCCCATGAGTGAAAACGCACTGTACTGGCAGAAGAGCATGGAAAGCTGAGAGAGGCAACATCTTGAGTCTGGCAGGGTCACCAGAACTGCTCAGCTGAAAAACCAAAACAGACTAAAAAAAGAACACTCTACAGCTCTGGGTGTGGCAAAACAAATAAACAAAAACACCTCAAAGGCACCTCCTTATCAGAGTACTGGCAACTCATTGCTAGCCAGTGAGTGATACTGGGGCTTTGTGAAGTCACTGCTGCTATGAGTCCATATAAGTGAAAATATCATTTGCAGTAGGAAGAGCATGGAAGGCTAAGAGGCAACATCCCAAGTCTGGCAGGGTCATCCAAGGTACGCAGCTGAAAGGAGAAGAACGCTGTACGGCTCCCAGCACAGTTCCATTTCTGACCAGCAAATATGGCTCAGGGTATTGACTGGCTACAGAGTCGGGCTGGTATGTGCAAGATAAATCTCTATAGCCCAGATGGACAGAAAGACCAGGAACGTAAAGTAATCTGTTTCGTTGATGTCTCCAACCTGAACGCAAAGGACAGAAATTTGGATGTTCCTGGCCAGTCCCCCAACATCTCTGACCCTGCCAGGGATCTAGACTTGGCAAATCTGGAGGAAAAAGAGGTCATTGTGATCAAAGACAACGATCAAAGCAGTTACATGAATACAGAAGGAGCAGTCTGCCTTTTCAAGCAAGGCTCTGCAGAAGACGTCAACATTGTCAGCTGGCTCAGCAATGACCTTCAGAAATATGCAGTTGGATTCCAGCATGCGCTGACCCCTTCAGGGACCCCTTGTAAACCCAATTTGTTTGATTCACCCATAACTCACCAGGCATCCCAGAACAACAACAACACAGCTCCCAATGCTCCTGGTGTTCAAGTAGGAAACACAGATGACATTGCTTATTATGCCAACAAGCTCTGTTCCTTTGTCCTTGACATGACGCGTAAAGAGATCAAAGATAAGTGGGAGAGTTCTGGTAAGTTTACACGTCATACAATCAGTTCCCACTGTCCAGAAGGCAAGCCTGTCTCCAGTGAGTGTGCTGACTCAAGCAGGCCACCTCAGGAAAGGGCTACCAAGAGGGATGACCCATTTCAAGTTGAAAATAGCTTCAAGCCAGGAGAAAGTTTCTCTGATAAATCAAGGAAACATGATGATGTCTCATCTATGAGCAAACAGATGATGGTGTTTGCAAATCAGGTTGCTTCAGACATGATGCTGTCATTCTTGAAGACCATGAAGGTCCAAAAAGGGAAGCAGAGTCCATCAGCTTGTGCAGTTTTAAAGGAGGTACTCATGAAACACACTAAGGAAATTGTCTCAGACTTAATAGACTCCTCTATGAAAAATCTACACAACGTCACAGGGGCCCTTATGACAGACTCAGATTTTGTTGGTGGACTGAAGAAGAACCTTTACATCTTGGGAACCCAAAAAACTGCAGAGATTTTGGAAGCAATGGTGAAACGTTTGTTTAAGCTTCTCTCAGAAGATAAGGTGAGGTCTCAAAGTTTAGCCTTTGCAACCTTTAAATCGGGGGCCCAGCCAAACCAAAGATCTCAGGGCATGCAGTTTGCATCTTTGAAAAGTGAGGCACGCACCCATGGGAAGGACCGAGGGGGTGGACCAGGAAAGCCCCTTCCATCTGGAAGCAGAGGGCCTGATCGGCAAGCGTCACTGGACGTATATGCAAAAGATCTTCTTCTGACAGCCCTGATGCAGATACAGCAACACCTGATAGAAAAGAACAGGGACTCTGGACCCCGGGAGCCCAACACCTCCTCCTTTGGCTACATTCACCGTGACTCAAACCAAGACAGGACCTGTGGGAGCCCCGGCTCAAGGCAGTCTCCAAAGTCCTGGGAAGGAAAGTCAGATTATCACCACTCTGACTTATTCAAAGAGAAGGGAACCATCATCTTGTCACTGATCCAGAAAATCTTATGTGACGCTTGTTTAAATGCGGACGAAAGCTCCGGTGACACAAATAGGGCTAGGGAGCCTGGATATTATATAAGCTGAACAGTGGAGCACCAGATCTGACAATATGGAGCAGATAAACAAGCAAATGTATTGACCAATTGGTGGAAGCTGTGATAAAGATGATGCGTCTATTCATGTCTAAAGGCATTTGCTCTGATTTTAGCAAATCTAGGCACCATCACCACAACCCCATTCCAAGAAGCAGTGGAATCAGTGGTTGATAAAATGGTAGCAAGGCAAGATCATCCATTAAAAGCAAGCGCTAAAAAGTAAGGGGGGGAATAGAGGTTATTTTATTAATCGCTTCATCAGTGATTAAGCAATGGCCAGGCAACAACAAGCTGGATCCTTATTCCAAAGGAACAGCAGCCCCTGACGATGGACGTATTAAGCAGGTGAGGCAAAAGCAAAAAAGGCCAGACTGGATACTGCCTTCTCTCCACTACTTCCTAAGGTATTGGCCAATCCAAATTTGTTTCTGCTAACCCTTCCTCGTCCTCAGTTGGATTCATAATAGTGCAGTAAGAAAGTGTATGTGGTTAAATCTCCCAGAACCGCTTGATGAAATCTGAACAAGGTAATGTTTTATATGACATTCAAATGTGTCCGTTAGCATTCTAGGAACTCTAAAGAAGGACTGATCTAAATGTGATGCTGGCAAAGCAAAAGCAGTTGCCCACTACCACCACCACCATGGGACTTTGCACAGCATCTTGTTGAAACATGAACACATCATTGCTTTACATCGGTAGCAGCCCTCTACAAACTAGATGCTGGACAAGGGTTAAGTCCTACCCAGGAGAGTGCTTTTGCTTCACCAGCATCATGTTTCACTCAAGACAAACTATACAAAAGTACTAAGCCCCCCTTCCACACACAGAGATAGGAGCAAGAGTTGCTTCTCCAAGAGGCTATGGAGCCTTGAGGTTGCAATGTGTGGTGTGAATATTACAACTAGGGTTGCCAGGTCCCCCAGGGGGGCGGAGGATTGCCCACCCAAAGGGCTCCCAACCCTGCCAGTCCGGATCAGGCAGATGGGGGAACCCCGCCCCCAAAGTGCCTGGGTCGGGCTGACATGCCCAGCGCAGTGATGTCACCTGGAAATGACGTCATCACATTGGGCACGTCGCCAGCCAATGCTCTAGCAATCTAGAGCATTGGCTGGCGACGTGCCCAACGTGATGACGTCACTTCTGGGTGATGTCATCGCAGTGCGCATGCTTTTCGCATGCCACGTGAATGTCCCGGGCAGGGACCAACTCTCCCCCACCATGCCAAGTAAGTGACTTGGCAACCCTGATTACAATCCTATCAGCAGGGCTTTCCTACCTAGGTGACACCAGCTCAGCAGTACAAAGTGCTTCTTGCACGGAGTATTACCCACAGGGAAGTGCTTTCCAGATAGCTTATGTGCAAATTGGGGCCTTAAAGTTTCCCCAGCTCTGGCGTGAGAAACCCTTAGGTATTTGGGGGTGGTGTCTGAGGAGGACAGGCATTTGGGGAATGGAGAGAGCTCAGTGGGAATGTGATACCATAGAGTCCACCCTCCAGAGCTGCCATTTCGTCCAGGGTGACTGATCTCTGACAGGTTCTCTATAGTCTGGAGATCAGTGGTACTTCCAAGAGAACTTCAGGAAGAAGTAACCTGAGGATCTCCATCTGTAACACCTATAAAGACAAAGGGGTTGTGCAAAGCTTCCAGTGCCATTTTTACTCGAGAACAACTTTTTCTCAGGCAACTGCCACAGTCAATGCATGAATCAGTCGAAGGTGGTCATAGGTATGGGAAATTAATTTTGTGTTACCTACCAAAGACAAAGCTGAGAGATGAAACTGTAAAACATAGTTACTTAGCAAAGCAGGGGCCTGGATATCTCACAGGACGGTTTCTTGGTCTCTATGGAAAGTCCGTATTGGTCTTCTCTGCCCATCCAGGCCACTAGAACTGTCTTCTTCAAAGTATGGGCCACTTCTCTGGTTCGATCTCTGGCCATTGTAAATGAATACAAACAGACTACAAATCCAGGAGTATGTTTTGAGCAAAAACACTGCCTGTATAGCTTGAGCATCCAATGAGACACACACACACACACACACACACACACACACACACACACAAATCCTCTCCACCATGGAGGCTGAGGCTTGTTTACCATAAAGTAAACAATAAAATAGATAACCTAGGAAGTCATTTGAACATGCTTGACCCACATACAAGGCCAAAGCAGTCAAGTGCAATTTACAGGATGAATTTGATGTTCTGAGAACTCTATAGAGAGATCTCCTCCAGCTCATTCTGATGTCCCTCCACCTGCCTATCATCGTAAGAGAGTCCCGGCAGCTTATTGCTAGTGTCTTATACTCTAGAGAAAAATTTCTGCGCTCCTTGTTAAAACAACTATCTTTTTTGCCATACCTAAGGCTTCTCCCCAGTCTTATTTAGGGTTGCCAGCTTTTCTCTAAGCTCGGCTTCTATGCCCTTAGCAATGTTACACATAAGACAAAAGGTTCTGTAGGCAAATCTTGCCCCAGCACAAAGGTTATGCTAGCAAAAGCTGTACTTGTTGCAATTGTGCCTGTCATGAAGCAGCTAAAAGCACATGAGCACTGCCAAGAAAAAAATTGGCAACCTAGATTATTATTCTTCCTATCTGCCTTGTTTGTTTTCACCATCATATTATAAACTAATAGAGCTAGAAAGTGTTTCAATGAACATGCAGCCAACATGCACTGCAGCATTTTCCAGATCCAGCCGTAGCCCTCTGCCAAATATAGAAGTGAGGCTGGGAAAGCCTGGAACAGCTCCTGGCCAATTCCGCTCGAAATATTGGCAGCCATTGGAACTGAGGCCATCCTGAGTCTGTTCTGTATCACATCACAGGAGAGGTTTTTAGGCTGAACCGAGGCCTAGAAATCTGGGTATCCCGTGTTTTCCCTTGTACCTTTTGACCTCAAGGAGGGTGGTAGGCGGGGGCATGGGGCAGGTCAGTGCAGGGAAGCTGCCTCTTTCTGGCCCACTGCCCATACCCCCAGCACATGGATGAATAAGGAGGGAGGGCCTAAGCGAGAGTCTGGATGGGGGTGCCCAAGCCCCAGCTGCTCCAAGAGGATCCCCGGTGCTCATGAAGATGAAGGGAGCTAATTCTTTTCTTCTCACAGGGGAACTGGGCAGCTCAGAGATTTTTTAAAAAATTGCTTTCAAATGTATTCCTCTAGAACAGGGCCCGGCAGGAAGAGATCCAGCAGAGTGACACACCAGTAAAGGGGAGGGGAAAACCACACATACCCAAACACATACATGCACACTCCAGAACACAAAGAGGTGCACTCATGCATGAGCATGCAGACACACACACACACAGAGGACTGTATGCAGAACAACATAAGAGTGTTAGCCCAGGCCCCCTCTTGCCACGTGAAGGATGGTGCCCCAGCCAGGTTAGGGCCAAAGTTGGTATAGGGCAAATCTCTCTTTGTGCCCTGCCAGCTAGCCCAGCCATGGGCTTAGGATCATCTCTCTCTCTCTGACATATTCAGCCATCGGCTCAGATACAGCAGGCACGTATCTATCATCGTGAAAGGACAATATCTTAATTTCATCATCTCAAGCAAACCTGTATTCCAGTTCTACAATTGAACCTCTGGACTTTCCCCTTTGATACTGGGACCACCCCATTCACAGCCTATTGTCATTATTGTTCTCTTGATAGCCCAGCCATTAATGGCTTCCCTTCCCAAACCTGGACTTCTTTTGTCCAAAGCCCCTTTTGAGCCATTACCGGCCACCATGGCCCATCCTCGACCATTTCCCTATTGTGCCCATTGCCCCAAAGGGACAAATTTCCTATAGCAGGACTCCAAACCCAGCCCCCTTTGGTTCAGTCTCCTGGGATGCGTACCAGCTGGATTGCCCATCTCTTCTGGGTCCTCTCAGATTTGCTTACTGGCCAAGCAGTCTGTTTCTCTTCAGTGTGGACTCTTCTCTTTGGAAGGTAGCTTTGCCAGTGTGGTGTAGTGGTTAAGTGCACAGACTCTAATCTGTGAGAACCGGGTTTGATTCCCCACTTCTCCACTTACACCTTGGGCAAGCCATAGTTCTGATAAGAGCTGCCCTTGAAAAAGAGCAGTGTCTGTCAAGAGCTCTCTCAGCCCCACCTACCTCACAGGGTGTCTGTTGTGGGGACGGGATGGGAAAGGAGTTTGTAATCCGCTCTGAGACACCTTTGGGTAATGAAGGGGGAGTATAAATCCAATCTCCTCCTCCTCCTCCTCCTCCTCTTCCTCTTCTTCTTCTTCTTCTTCTTCTTCTTCTTCTTCTTCTTCTTCTTCTTCTTCTTCTTCTTCTTCTTCTTCTTCTTCTTCTTCTTCTGTCTGTGTTCTCTTTAAGATAACTTCACCCCTTTATTTCCTAGCTCTCTGGTGTGTGTGTGATATTTTATCAATTAGCTGAATGTATTAGGGTTATCTCTTCTTATACATAATTCTGTTTTCACACGGAAACATTCCATGCACTCCGTCAGCCATTGGTCCATCAGCCACCACTCAAGAGCACTCACGTGCCATTGGCTGGGGGCTGGGTCTGCTTCTCTTCCCCACCCACTCCTCCTTCAGCCACTGTGCCCTGTTATCAGGTTCAACAGCAAGCAAGTCCAGGCACACTTTACTCAGAAAGTTATGCTTTATTGGAATACCAGTCTGCTGCCCATTAATGCAGAGTCATTGTCAGGAATAACAGGTAGGGCATGAGAAGTTGTGTATATACTCTGATGCTTCAGCTAGCTAAGCAAATGAAAGCTGAGTGAATGCACGGGAATTCTCCTGGCGGGATATTACATAATGAACTGGAGAAAACCCCCCTCTGTAAGAGGGCCGACACATTCACACCAGCTGGGAACCCAAGCCCTCCCTTCTGTTCAAGGTGATAAGATAGTGGCTGGCAGAGGAATGTTTCCCACAGCTCCTTAAGCAAAGCAAAGTTACACGCATGCGAGAAAGCAAGCAAGGCATGAGATCATACAGAAAACATGGCAGTTATCTGACACCTGTCAGATTTACTTGTAAATGGCTTTCTTTCTTGACGAAGATGCTTCTCCTGCTTGCCTCCTGTGTGGGACTACAATCTCCTTTCTCTTTCCCTGCCCCTCCTGTGAGGTAGATGGGGCTGAGAGATCTCTCCCAAGAACTGCCCTTGAGAGAACAGCTCTGAAAGAACTTGTGACTGACCCAAGGTCACATCAGCAGCTGCATGTGGAGAAGTGGGGAATCAAACCCAGTTCTCCACGCTCCTAACCACTACACACTAACAGAAGTTAAGGCCATTGCAGATCAGCTCGGCCCCTTTAACAAAGACACAGGCATTGCTTGGCTTAACAGTATCATTGATGCCCACCTAACAGCCACAGGATCCGACCTCACCCCCCTAATTAAAGCGTGTGCCGGGAGTGATGAGCTCTCCATAATAGACTCAGGTGTAACTGCCCGAGACTTGAACACCTTAGCCATGCCTGGCCACTCTCCTGAAACAATCTATGTAATGGAAAGGCAGGCAAAAGGAGAGAGTCCAGAATTCTATGCATCCTGAAAGAAATTCTTGGCTGTCCTTGCAAATCGAGTACCACAGCTCCATGCTGGAGGCTACTATTAAAATGATCCAGCCTTCAAAGAAGCTTTGCATTTGGGCTTCAATGCAGAAACCAAGCTAGCACTGGGGACCATTACACCTGCCATGCTCCCATGGAACGACTTTATGGAAAAAATAAAACAGGTTGTCCAACCTGCTCAGGGAAACAAGAGTCCTCAAGCTGCAGCATCCAGCTAGGACAAACTGCCATCAGGACTATCCCTATTGGGAACCCATCCAGGCCATCATGTACACCAACTATGGCCCCCATTCCCAGTATAGGAATGGCAATAGCAACCAGCTTAGGCAGGGAGCATACCAGGAACAGAATGGCCAAGGAGGCTGGCCCCAGAACTATGGTTGCAAAGGCCAGACCTTCCAGCCTCCTCCCTTGGACAGCACTGCTCCTGTTCAGCCTCCCAATCCTGCTCAGTTTATGGCCTCACAGCCACCTCATTATCCACAACAGCATATGGAAAGGTCAGTTCCCCCTCCATATCAGCCTTTTCCCTCTATTCAGACACCCCCACCAGCTCGTATGAATCTTGTGCAGAAGTTACCTTCATCCGTTCCACCAGATACCGGGTACTATCTGTGCGGGAGCTTGTGGATGTGACTTAAGGATGCCGGTTTGGATGCTCAGCCATTAATGACCTTGAGGAGGGCAGACCCTGGTGTGGACCTTCCTCCCCGCCAGTAGCCACCCTCTCCAAGCCCCAGCCCATAGCTGCCCACAATGTGCCGAGCTCTTAGAGTCCAGCATACCCAGATCCAGACTTGCTCTGTTGGGGTGCCTGGAGGTCAAACCCCTCCTGCTGGGAGTTGTGGCCAGACTTTTGCCTGATCACTGGGGGAGGCCAATGGTCAAGGTAGACATTGGAACCTCTGGGAAAGAATTCTGCCACACTTTTAATTGACACAAGGGCCTCGTTAAATAAATTGCATCCACAATATGCGGTCAAGGGAACCCCCGACTGCACAAGCTAAGGCTTTTGTGCGATTTGGAGGAGGGGAGCACCACACTCAGACCTGGGAAAACATTCCAGTCAGTGTAGGGAAATTAGACACACACATAATTGCCTGTGAGAACCAGGGTGAGGATGACGGGATCCAGGGAATGACTTTCGTTTGATCGATTTGCCAAATGGCTAGCTTTGGCAAATTGACAGCTTTGGCAAATTGAAAGCAGTTAATGCAGTCCACCAGTGTGCAGCAATAAAGGTACCCCTCCTCCTCACTCCCGTCACTGAGGATACATGGATCCAGGGTTTCCCTGAAGTCTGGGTTAAGGACAAGGCTGACTGCAGCACAGTCAGGAATGCCTGTATACTCATTGAAGGAAAAGATCCACCATCCCAGAACCCGGACTACATAAGAACATAAGAGAAGCCAATGTTGAATCAGGCCAATGGCCCATCTAGTCCAACACTCTGTCACACAGCGGCCAAAATATACCAGGTGCCATCAGGAGGTCCAGCAGTGGGGCCAGGACACCAGAAGCCCTCCCACTGCTGCCCCCTCCAGCACCAAGAATAGAGTGCATCACCTGCCCCAGACTGAGAGTTCCCATCTATACCCTGTGGCTAATAGCCACTGATGGACTTCTGCTCCATATGTTTATCTAATTCCCTCTTGAAACTGTCCATGCTTGCAGCTGCCACCACCTCCTGTGGCAGTAAATTCCATGTTAATCACTCTTTGGGTGAAGAAGTATTTCCTTTTATCTGTTCTAACCTGACTGCTCAGCAATTTCATGGAGTGCCCACAAGTTCTTGTATTGTGAGAAAGGGAGAAAAGTACTTCTTTCTCAACCTGCTCAATCCCATTCATAATCTTATAAACCTCGATCATGTCACCTCTCAGCCGTCATTTCTCCAAGCTAAAGAGCCCCAAGCATTTTAACCTTTCTTCACAGGGAAGATGTTCCAACCCTTTTATCATTCTAGTTGCCCTTCTCTGCACTTTTTCCAATGCTATAATATCCTTTTTGAGATGTGGTGACCAGAACTGTACACAGTATTCCAAATGAGGTCGCACCAATGATTTATACAGGGGCATGATGATACTGGCTGATTTGTTATCAATTCCCTTCCTAATAATCCCCAGCATAGCGTTGGCCTTCTTTATTGCAGCTACACACTGTCTAGACATTTTCATTGAGTTATCCACTACGACTCCAAGATCTCTCTCTTGGTCCGTCTCTGCCAGTTCAGACCCCATCAATGTGTATTTATATTTAGGATTTTTGGCTCCAATGTGCATCACTTTGCACTTGGCCACATTGAACCTCATTTGCCACGTTGACGCCCACTCACCCATCCTCAACAGATCCCTTTGGAGTGCCTCACACTCCTCCCTAGTTTTCACCACCCTGAACAACTTCGTGTCATCTGCAAATTTAGCCACATCACTGCTTACTCCCAATTCCAAATCATTAATAAACAAGTTAAAAAGCATCGGACTGAGGACTTGTCCTTTTATCCCATAACTATTGAGTTTACTTAGGAGCCTTTGATGAGGAAATGTATTAAAAGCTTTCCAGAAGTCAAGGTAAATAATATCTATTGGGTCCCCCTTGACTAATATCCAGTGGAAGCTGAAGAAGGCATAGGGGAAACTATTGGGGACTATTGCAATGGGATATGATCACACCTTGGCAATCTATCTGTAAAGCACCATTATGGCCAGTACTTCAGACAGATGGAAAAACTTGGTGAATTACCATGGACTTCCAAGCATTTAATGCTGTGACTCTGCCAGTAGCTCCTGTTGTAGCCAAGTACAATGAAATTCTAGCCGCCATTGCAGCAGGAGCAAAATTCTATAGTGGCATTGAATTGGCCAATGCATTCCAATCACTTAGGCTTCACAAATCCTGCTGGTACAAATTTGCATTCACCTTTAGGGAAAACAATATGTCTTCAAACGCACACCTCAAGCCCCAGCATTTGCCATACACATGTAGTCCAAATATGGGAGAGACTGCAGCCAGCATCCTGCAACCATGCAATTTCTTATGTAGATGATATACATTCAGACAGTGAGGAGAAGACATGTGAAATCACTAGGGAAGTGTTAGGACTCATCTATGGCGTAATACCCACCGCAGACCAAAGACTAATGGAGCCTTGGAGTGTTTAGAGTTTTGAAGTGCCGGGAACCAAGAGCTGGGAAGTCAGGAGTGATGCAAATCAGGTGACTGGGAGTCGAGGCCAAGTTGCACCCACAAAGCCATGGTATTTCCTGCTGATAGCAGCAGCGGTGGCCACAAGGACCGGGAGGTGAGACTAAGGAGCGCATATAAAGCCATGGTATTTTCTACTGATAGCGGCAGTAGCGGCAGCGGCCCTCCTGTCAGCATTTGGTTCCAACCGCCGGACTTTATGTCTTATCATCATTAGTCTGCTACCGACCTCTGGTGATTGAGCTACGGTTCTCTCTAATCTCTGGCACCCCGGGTTTGCCCTTATACTTACTCTGTGGAGGTTCCCCTAAGAGAACAAGTGGTGTCTGACAGGAAGCTCGCTGGAACAGAAAATCAGGAAGTCAGTGGTGCCCAGCAATGACAGGTAGGAGCAGTCACCAGCCAAGAGACTATTTTACACTGTAGTTGCTGGATTCAAGGAACTGCTCTATGGGGGGGGGATGTTTGGCTAGCCTGGGGGTATACATTGGAAAGTGTACTATCCAGACCTCTTTAGCATGCTTTAGATGGTTTGGGGGGCCTTTGCCAGGCTCAAAGATCGATGGACAGTTCTGTCTTCATGGACGACTCAGTTCATCGAGGGAAGAGTTTGGACAGCTCCCTGCAGGGCCCTTGGTGGGCTCCTGAGGTCTGAAGGCACAGGAGAGAAAACTGTGACCTGGACTCTGACTTTAACATAAGTCTGATTGAGCATTCAACCCATGGACATCTCTTGGCCCTAAATTAGATCAGCCAAATTGATTAGACTAGTGGGACCCTTTAACATTGTTACCTTCCCCTTATTATATTGTCTTAGTCCTGCTAGAATCGATAGAGTTTAGTTGATTAATTAATTATTGATTTTGGATGAATTAATTAAGTAGAAACTAGAATTATATTTCTTTTGTATATATTTTTTTATTTGTCAATACCATTGTTCGATATATTATCTCACAACTTAGTCAAGTATTCAAATATTAGTTTCACACCACCACCACAAGAAACAAAAATAAAACAAAACAAAACAATCATACAACTCAATACTTATCCACCCCCCAAGTGAGGATATAGGTTCTACTTTCTACCTAATTTCTGTTTAAACTGTTTAAATCATACATATTCCCAATTCGGTATTCCACTTTCACTCCATTAACCTTTACTTATCTTTAACAACTCTATATCTTTTTGTTTTAGCCTTCTGTAACTTGGTTGTCTAAATTATTTTTTCCTGTTCTGATTATCTATCTAACTATAAAATTTAGACCATGTTTTCTCAGATTGGCTCTCTGATTTGTCTTTTAAATAAAATGAAAGCCTGTAATTTTCTGCTGCTTGTAATATTTTGTTTAAAATTTCTGTTCTGGTTGGTACCTTTGTTGACTTCCAATTTTTAGCAAACAAAATTCTTGCTGCTACAGTAATAAGAATTATACAGTGTACGTCTGATCTCTTGGTGGAATAGTTAACAAAAAAAGCTCTGGGGTGAACAGAATATTGATTTGTAAACTTGTTTGGATAATTCCATGTACTTCTATCCAATAGTGTTTAGTTATTGGCAGGGGTCTTTTCATAGAAAAACAGCTGCAGGAGCTCATTAGCATATGGTATGCTAATGAGCTATTAGGCTATTAGCATATACCATGCCCCCTGACATCACCGGAAGTTATGTCAGAAGGGGAAGCAAAAGGGGGGGAGGCATCTTCAAAAGCCTCCCCTTCCCTTCCCTAGCTGGTCTGGGTGGGGGAGCTAAGAGAAGGGGTTTAAGGTTTAAACTCCTTCTCATGAGAGTTGGGCCACAGAAGGAGGAAAGAGGGAAGGAAAGAAGGAAGGAAAGAGGAAAAGAAAGAGAAGGAAAGGGGTGGGAAAGAAAGAGAGGGAAGAAGGAGGGAAACAGGGAAAGGAGGAAAAAAGGGAAGAGAAGAAGGTAGGAAAGAAAGAAAGAAAGAGAGAAGAGAAGAGAAGAGAAGAGAAGAGAAGAGAAGAGAAGAGAAGAGAGAAGAGAAGAGAAGAGAAGAGAAGAGAAGAGAAGAGAAGAGAAGAGAAGAGAAGAGAAGAGAAGAGAAGAAGGAGGGAAAGAGGAAAAAGTGAGAAGGAAAGGAGGGAATGAAAGAAATTTGGCGGCAATTCAGCCCCATTTTATCCTATGGGCCATTGAAGTCAATGGTGAAAACACAGGGTATATTCTGCGGGCTGGAGGGGAGGGGGTTTGAGGGAGAGGCTCCAAACTCACAGGGTAGCTGATATAGCCTCTCCCCAAGATACCCACCAAGTTTCAAGAA
Source organism: Gekko gecko (assembly GCA_029375565.1). Lineage (NCBI taxonomy): Eukaryota > Metazoa > Chordata > Lepidosauria > Squamata > Gekkonidae > Gekko > Gekko gecko. Next base: position 85,503,273 of record JAPDNY010000003.1, read on the forward strand.
CATTGGACCAGGGGGTCCAATTCTATGGGCCCCCAAACAGGTTGCCCCTATTCCCTCCATTGTTCTCTATGGTGGGAAAAAAGTTACTTTTTTAACTGCCTCTAAGGGCAGACTTTTATTTGTTTTTACACACAATACAACAACAGAACATTACATACAATACAATGCTCAACACTACCTACTACACTACACATCAAAAACATATAGGGGGGGTATACATCAAATTCTTTCAATATCATCCTTAAGCCCTTATCTATTAATAACTCAATTTGCTTTAGTGTGAGTGTCCTTTCCATCGCACTATCCATATATCTTGAAATATTCCTGTCCACTATACAATTATTTTCAGTTCACTACTTTTTAACCCCTTCTATTCACTTAACTTGTACCATTCATAAAATCGAGCCCAAGTGTTCTGGAAGGTGGCATCTGTTTGTCCTTTCAAAGTTAAAGTTAGCTTATCCATCTCAGCCGCCTCCAAAATCTTAGCAATATATTCTTCTTTCGCTGGTGTTTGGGAAGTCCTCCGATACTGCGCATATAAAATCGTAGCTGCAGTACTTAAATATATTATTAAGTAGCAGTCTTCTCTGTTCGTTTCCTTCGGTAATATACCTAGTAACAATAACTCTGGTTTAAATGGAATTGCTCTACCCAGGATTTTCTGAATCATCCCATGCACCTATATCCAATATTTTTTACTAATATCACAACTCCACCATATGATAGAATGAGCCCACCTTATTTTCGCATTTCCAGCACTTATTAGAACATTTAACATCATATTTCACAATTTTCTATGGTGTAACATACCACCTATAAAACATCTTGTACATATTTTCTCTATAAGATACAGCTTTCGTTATTTTAATATTTTTACTCCGTATCTGTTGCCATTGCTCAAGTTCAATATTATAACCTAAATTCTGGGCCCATTGAATCATGTTATTTTTAACAATTTCATCTGCCATCATTTCTTTTAACAAAAGTATATACACTTTCTTTATAAATTTCTCCTCTGGTGCCATCAAAACCTTTTCCATCTCTGTAAGGTCCTCATTAAATCCAACCTTCTTGTCCTTAACATATGTGGATTCTATCTGCACTCTCTGCCACCATGATAAATCTTCATCCAGTTTAAGTTCACTCCTTGAATCTAATATATCCAAGTATCTCTTTGGTGGATCTTCATCATATAATTTAGGCAGAGTAAATGCTTCCAGCGGCACAATCAATTTGGAGTTCTTTCTAAACTAATTTTTTTGGATGACTTCCCACACTTTCATTTCTGATGCTTGTAGCCAATACTGTTTAAATTACTTGTGCGTGGAAGTCTTTCCATACCAAAGAAACACATGCCAGCCCATCATTAGGCCATGGCCTTCCAATCTTAATATCCTCCTATCCTCCAAAATAATCCATTTTCTAATCCATTGTTAGGAGATGAACTTTGAAAATGCTTTTATTTGTTATTTTCTGACCTGCATGCACACCAGGAATGGTGCCAGCAAGTGTCTTTGCTTTGGGAGAATGTATGCTTGAGTTAATGTGACTCTCTGTGTAAGAGGAGGTACCACACAGCCTGTACTTCCATGCAAATGAGGTCACAGACATGCCTTGCACATACTTACCCAGGAGGCCTTGGGAACAAGAAGCTTCTATATTAGCATCCCTATTAGCATCTCCATTACGGTCCTTCAACAGAATGTAGAAACAACAGCCTTTCCACCATTGGGAGAATCTCTACCTCTCACGTAACCCACAGGATGTTTAACCCACACATGTGAAGTTCGCCACCTGAGAATGGCCAGATCCATCTACATACCTAAAGGTTTCCATGCCAACCCATCTTAGCACCTTGACCAAAGACCTCCCTTGTAGAAAGGTGTAGACTTTCAGTATTGCCCCACCTTAGTAGGAGGGAACCCCCACATCCTTTAGCCAATGGTATAGGGATGGGATGGACCCAGAAACACCCCAAGCCAGCCCCCAGACTAGCTGATAAAACGAGGTGCAGCCTTTGTTTAGCAGGACAAACTTGCTCCCCTTACCAACAAGATAACTTAAGGTAACTTGCTATGCTTACTTGGAGTCGCGACCAAGTAGCCCTCACATCTGTTAGCTGGCTCTAACTGTGTGTAATAAACGCAAGAACATCTTAGTTAGAAACAATCCTTGTTCCTGAACTGTGGAAGGTTGAGACTACTGGAACAGATAAGTATATGCTTCCCCCCCTCCTAAGCATATCTTTGGTTTAAGACCCCAAATATTGTTTTCCATTTCTACTGCAACTAAAGGAACTTGAATGTATGTGTGTGTGAACCTGTTTTTATATGCCTGTAAATAATAAGAACATTCAGTAAAGAGAATCTCGATTCAAATTAAGAGACCTTGTCAAGTGTTTACTTTTGAGAAAAAGGGCTCTCTGGCGCGAAGCTTACTTTCTCTGTATAAATTGGCAAAAAGACCTCAATAAGTTAGTCAGCCACTGCGTAGATAAGCAGTCCGGCTAACACCATGCTAATGCCACTGCTCTATCACACAATATCCAATTTGCTAATCCAAAGCCACCTCTTTCTTTTAAATCTTGTAAAGCCTTCAACCTAATTCTAGGCCATTGTCCTTGTCAGATAAATCTTGCAATGATCCCATCCAACTCTTTAAATATTCCAAAGTTCTGCAAAATCTGAATTTTCTGAAATAAAAAGATCCATCTTGGTAGTATATTCATTTTAACAAGTGCTATTTGCCCCATCAAAAATATTTGTAAATTCTTCCACCTTTCTAAATCTTGCTTTGTCGCTTTCCGTAGCTCTTTATAATTGTTCTCATATAGCACACTACATTTATTTCTCAAATTAATTCCTAGGTATTTCACTTTATCGCATATTTGATAGCCCGAAATCTTTTGTAACCTTTCTTTCTGTTCTATCTTCATATTCTTAGTCATAATTTTTGTCTTATATATATATATTAATCTTCAGCCCTGCCACCTGTCCATAGTCCTCTAATATCTTATTCATAGCGGGAATTGAGGGCAGTGGGTCCTCAAGTATAAAAGCCAAATCATCCGCAAAAGCTAAGAGTTTGAACTCTTTGCCGCTCACCCTCAATCCCCTTATTTTTCTGCTCTGTCTAATTTCTTCATTTAATATTTCTAATGCAAAGATGTACAACAGTGGTGATAAAGGGCACCCCTGCCTTGTTCCTTATATATTAAAGATATTGTTGCCTCTCTCCATGAATCAGGAATCTCCTCTCCTTCCATCATTTTTTTTACAGATCTCTTTTAACTGTGGGAGTAATTGCTCTTCAAACACCAAATAAAATTCTACAGGAAGGCTGTCTGGGCCCAGTGCTTTACCCTTGTTCTGCCTTTTCACAACTTCCACCATTTCCATCATCGTGATAGGCTGATTAAGTATTTTTCTTTGTTCCTCAGTAAATTTTTTAACTTGGTGTTTCTCCAAATATTGGTTTATTTGCTCTATACTTGTGTCTGTCTTTCTATATAGATCCTTGTAAAAAATTTCCACTATCTTCTTTAAGTCTTGTGTTCTGTTTACTTCTTCTCCATTTTTTCTCCTTAGAATTTTTATGTGTGCTTTTTCTTTCTCCTGCCTAACCTGGTAAGCTAACCATCTTGTCAGTTTATTAGCATTTTCAAAGTAATTCTGTTTCACAAAAGTGAGTTTCTTTGCAAGTTCATATGAGAGTAAGCAGTTCATCTTATGTAATAACAATTTGATCGTATCCCATTTTCTTATCCCTGCAGAGTTTGTCATATCTTTTTCCTCCTGCTCACAAATTTCCTTTGGCAGATTTAAATATTCTTTATTTCTCTTCGCATTTATTCGTGCAGCTTCCTTTATTAACTGACCTCTCGCATAGGCTTTGAATGCATCCCAAACAGTTTTCAGAGGCATCCCTGGTTGTATATTTTCTTTGAAGAAAAATTGAAACTCCTCCATCAATGGTTTTACTAATTTTCTGTCCTTCAATATAGAAAGGTTTAAAGTCCATCTATTTCTGGGTCTTGTTTCCTGCAACTCCAAAGTGATTGGTCTATGATCTGCATAGGTTCCCACCTCAATTTCTGCTTCCAACAGATCTTTAGTCATTGTGCTTGAAATCCAACACATATCTAGTCTTGACCAAGAGTCATGTCTAACAGAGAAGAAAGTGTACTGCTGTTTCTTTGGATTTCTCACTCTCCAAGCATCTAAACTGCCATTCTTCTATCATCTGACACAACGATTCCGGAAATACATTCCCTCCTGTTTTGCTTTTCTGTCTTCCTTCTTATCAAACACTGCATTGTAGTCTCCAATTAAACAAATTTCTTGGGATTCATATTTTGTAATCAGTTTATGAAGTCTTCTATAAAAATTTTCCTAATGTTGGTTCGGAGCATGTATGTTGATTATGATTGCCTTTTTGGCTTGTCTTTGAATAGATACCATTACAATTCTTCCATCCCATGATGCATAGAGTAATTCTGGTTGTAAAAACTCTCTGACGTAAATAGCAACTCCTCTTTTCTTTTTTTCCTTGTCCGATGCAGCAAAGAGTTTCCCTAATCCCTTAATATTTAAGTATTTTTCCTCACTTTTTCTTATACGTGTTTCTTGAATGCATATTACATCTGCATTTTGCTTTTTAAGTTTGTGAAGTATTCTTCTCCTTTTTTGTGGTCCATTTAATCCGTCAACATATACCGAAAAGAACTTTATCTTCCTTCTATCCATCTTGATTCCTTTTCTGTTGTTCCAGTTTGTATGTTACCCGTTGTCTCGTATCAGTTGGGGATCTCTTGAATCTATACTTTTTCTGTCTTGGAGGTTTCACTGGAAGTACTGCCACCGCTCCCAGGGGCTCCATTTCTCCTCTTCCTCTGTTTTCTTCTTTTCCTTCTTTCTTTTCATCCTGGTCTTCTGAAAGTTCTTCCCCATAAGTCTTAACGAAGTCCATCGCCTTAAAAACTGAAGTTATTCTAAATCTTTTCTCTCTGTACACAAAAAAGAGGACCTCGGGTAAGAGACATCTGTAACTAACATCATTATTCCTCAGCAATGCCGTCAATTCCACATATTCCTTTCTCTTCTCCAGTTCCCACCATGGGATTTCCTTCAGTACGTTTATCTCAACTTCATTCAACATCAAAGGTGAGGCATTTACTTCTCCTAATATCTTGTCTCTTACCATTCTCTTGTGAAATCGAATTTGTACTTCCCTGGGAACTTGAAATCATCTTGCATTACGTAGAGTTCATTCTAAAAGCTGTATATATCTCTTGTTCCATCAAACTCAGGAGGCTGCTCGCTCCACCTGAAGTCTTGTAACAACTTGTTCTAAAGTGGTTTGTTTCTCATCAGATTTTTAAATTTTCTTTTCCATTTCTTTTGTCTTGATCCCTATTTCTTCTGTCACGGTACTCAGTTCCATAATTTTTATGGTATTATGTGTAATTTGCTTCTGTAATGTCTGTAGACTTTGTGAGAACTGTTCAGTGATGCCCTTCATAGTGCTTTGGATAGGTTCCAAGGCCAAGGGAATAGAATCCCTAATTTCTTGCATCACAACTTTAATTGGCTCTACCGCCTGCAGAACAAAGTTTCTGACTTCTTCCATAGCAAGTTTAATGGGCTCGACCACTTCCGTGATCATGTTTAAAATCGTGGCTTGCCCTATAATTTGCATTTCTTTCTGTGCTAAACCTCCCAATGTTGCTGTAGCAGAGCTAGACAGTCCTGGTGATGCTCCAGGTACCTTCCTCCCTTGGCCTTGTTGATTTGACATCTTTTAGCCCTATAGATTTTCCTTTTTAATTCCACTTCTCTGTTTTAAAGATTTATAGTCCACCTTTATTCCACAAGACAGATTTATAGTCTGCTTTCTATTTTACCCCATATTAACCGGGGTAAAAAAGCTTTATCTATGATCCAACCAATATTTCGAAAACAACCTCTATAATCTGGCTGTGTGCCCAGCCTGGCTGAATGCCCAGCCTTTATATCTAGCAGTCCAACCAAATATTTGGGTTAAAGAGACCTTGGCTAGGTGCCCAAAATTTTGTTTAGTTTAACCAGCTGTTTACAGACCTTCTTACAATTTGGCTTTCTTCCCAGACAATGTTTACAAGTTTACAAGTAACACACAGATAATGACTCTTTCCTCTTTCCCCTCTTCACCAATCTACCACTCTGTTTTACCTCTTGAGTATTTTTCCAATCATTTGAGGACAACTTACGCGTCCACTGTAAATTTAAAAGTATATTTAAAGCACATATAAAATAATTTAAAAGTCAGTTTTAAACAGCACAATCTTCTGGTCTTCCACCCTGCCCCTAGAGAGTTAAAATTTGAGGACGTTGTGCAGAGGCTCAAGATGTCAGCACATAGATATCATCAAAACTTCCACCCTGCCCCCATAGGGCTAAAAATTAAGGTTGATGCAAGGCGGCTTCCAATGAGAAACCATTCTTCTACCCTACCCACAGCTAGGGTTAAAAATTGAGCGTGCTGAAAAGGGGGTCCCCAGCTTCTTACTTCCAAAACACCAACTTCATTTCTTCCTTGCTTGCTTAGGATATTCGGGGTGCTCTGCTTACCAACTGCCTCCTTCCATCGCTAACAACCAGTTACAGTCGGGCCAGGGGATCTATAACTTTGACTTCCCTCTGTCACCTTCACCTTAAGACTTAGAAAAGGACGTATTTAAAAGTAGTTCGAAATATGGAATGTGTTATTATATCCTATTAATAATTTTTTTTCAAAAAAAAAAAAGACTTAGGTACCATCCACACTACTCTCTGAAAGTGGGGGTTATTTCTCTGCCATTTTTGTCCTGCTCCACTTCAGCTTTACCATCCACTAAATCATTCATTTGTTGGCCGTTTCTTTGAGGGGGGGGCTTCACCCACCCTTTTTTGCCAATCCCTCAGGGCTTCCTGTTGCCACAGACCACCCTTTTAAGGAACTATCATTTTGCCAAAGTTACTCACAGGAGTGCTTTCCTGGCTTGGGTTTCGCTTCCCCCCCCACTGCAGGAGCATCGGCTTAGCTCATGAAATGAGCTCGGACTTCAATCCCGCGATGGGGGCGATTCTGGTCTCCCTACGAGTAGCCACTCTCATAGGGACCTGAATCAAGTCCCTTGCTGCCACTTGCTCCTTCCCCGGAGTGGCGGGGGGTCTTTAAGTTAGCAAAAGACCCATTTAAAGAAACAAAGGTGCCAGAGCAATCTTCAGGATGCTCCATGCCGCCGCACCATGCCCACGCACCCCTGTATTTCTTATAATTGTTGACTGATTAATTTATTGGGTAGACAACTAATCATTAATAGGGTGGGAGCTACGGTAGTGAAAGACTGGGAAGGTATTGTGGTATTTGGTTCCCCTCTATAAGTTGATTTTAATTGATTGGTTAATTGCTGAATGGATTAGGAGATGAATTTAATACTGATCTAAATGTATTAATCAAATTGTAAATTAGCAGGATTTCTGGGGGTTTTGACATTGGGAAAGGTTGTCGGGAAGTATTATTACACAATGGAACTGGGGATTCTTCTTGTGGAGGTTGTCAGGGACTGCGACTCCTTCTGTGGGGAAGGAGAAGATATGGATATGCTCAATCCCCTTCCAACCTTTGTCCCATCTCATGAGATGGGATAGGAAGATGTATCCTTCCCTGACACTGATGTTATGCAACACCAGGTCCATTAATAATAAGATCTCTATTCTGCAGAGTTATCTGATAGAGCAAGCAGTAGACCTGGCTTGCATAACTGAAACCTGGGTGAGGGAGGGTGAAACAGTTGCCCTGAACCAACTGGCCTCCCTAGGTTTTTCAGTCCTTCACCAGTCTCAGATTGATGGGTAGGGGGGCATGGCATTACTAATCCAGGAGGTTTTCTCCTTCAGACCACTCCCCAAGATAAAGATGGCTGGCATTGAATGTGTGGGCCTTGTGTGGGAGGCTGAGGAGAGATTGGCCATTTAGCTGGTGTACTGACCGCCTAACACACCAGCAAATGCCCTTTTGAGCCTGTTGGAGGCCATATCTAGCTGGGCCTTGGAGCACCCCAGGTCTTGTGGCCCATGCAGATGATGTGACCTCCTCTCAGGCTATGGACCTGGTGTCATCCATGGCAGCATTAGGACTCTCCCAGTTTGCATCAATCCCCATGCATCAAGTAGGCCACATGCTGGATCTTATCTTTGCATCAGGGAGTGTGGTGGACCGGATTACTGCAAATGCAGTACCATGGTTGAACCACCTGGCCTTGAAGGCCTGCCTGAGTATTCCTAACCCTCCCTGTTTAGGCGGTGAGCGGATTTATGCTTGCCCATAGAGTCAAATGGACCTAAATAGGTTCCAGGAAGCTCTGCAGAATCCGATTCCCTCTGGCAACCCGCTGGATGTGCTGGTGGAAGATTGGCGATGCTGTCTTTCCAAAACCATGGATGAAGTTGCTCCCTGGCATTCTATTCGCCCCTGTACCAAGTTAGCCCCGTGGTATAACCCAGAGCTATGGTGGATGAAATGGGAGCTAAGATGGCTATAGAGAGGGTGGCATTGAGCTTGCGATGAAACTACAAGAGCATCCTATAGGTCGTTTACGAAAACCTATGAGATGGCAGTGAAGGCCATGAAGAAGGATTTCTACATGACCTCCATTGTTTCTGCTAGCTCTCACCCAGCCCAATTATTTAGAATTATTCAGTCATTGACTAATTTGCCGCAGGGCATTCCAATTGCTAGGGAATTGGCAATTGGCTGTGAGGCATTTGCGAGCCATTTTGCAGACAAAGTCTTGTCACTCTGTCATGACCTCCCAGCCACATTTGATGCAATAAAAGAACTGGGAGCCCATTGGTCATCCTTGGGTCCAATTCTGGATCACTTCAGTCTGCTCTCCCAGGATAAAGTTGCCAAGATTCTACACAAGCCTACCACATGCCTCCTAGATCCCTGCCCATTGTGGCTGGTTAAAGCTTGTGGCAATGAGGTGCAGATTCCCCTGAGGGAGATTATCAATTTGTCCCTTTCAACAGGGTCTTCCTGGGTGGATTGAAGGAGGTGGTGGTCTGTCCTCTTTTAAAAAGATCATCCTTGGACCCTATGGTCCTTAGTAATTACTGCCCAGTGTCTAATCTACCATTCCTGGGTAAGGTAATAGAGAGGGCAGTAGCAGTGCAGCTCCAGACTTTCTTGGAGGATGCTAAGATCCTGGATCCCTTCCAGTCCAGCTTTTGCCCTACCCATGGGACAGAGATGATGTTGGTCGCCTTGGTGGATGATCTCCAGAGATTTGATATATTGTACTTATTCAGGTTATATAAAAAAAATAAGTTACCTGGGGAAGTGTATGTGAAATTCACAAAAAGGGCTACAAGAGACAGAATCTTGAAAACAACAAATGGAATTATCTTGAAAATTAAAGGAGAACAAATTAAAATTTTAAAAGAAGTTCCATTTGAAATTAGGAAAAGAAGGAGACAATACAGAGACTTAGCTATGTTTTTGCAAAAAAAAAAAACACCACATACAGATGGATTGTACTGTAGGGGCTTATCTTCAACTCCAATGGGAGAAAAGAAAAGATTGACTCTGTTTTGAAAGCGAAAAAGTACCTGGAGCAACAACAGAAAGCGACAGAGGGCTCTGGGAAAGAAGAGGATAACAAAGACACAGAAGAGAAAGAACTCAACAAGGGGGAAACTCCTCGGTGGCTCGGCAGAATCCTATGACTTTGAAGCTGAATTAGGGGCGGCTGTCCCTAAGCCTTTAAAAATTAAAATGTATTATGAAAAGAAGCTTGAAAGGAAGAAGAAAGCAAAATAGATTAACTCTGATAATCTGATGTTAACTTTTAATATTTAACTTTAAAGCTAAGATGCTCACACTATAGCCTAGTATGATTGTAATTGCCTGCTTTATACTTTTATACCTTAAAACTGTTAACTCACATATTTTACTATTTGTGTATTAGGGAAGTATCAAAACTTTAATTCTTTGTATTAATGATCCTTGCTACTCTTAGTTTTAGGCTTATCCCATCCCCCCATCCCTATAGGTCTATAGTTTAGAAAATGCAATAAAAATGGGTTTTTTAAAGAGAGAGAGAGAGACTGGTACTTTATTGTGAATTGGCTTTAGTATCAGCCACATTATGGAATGTGGGAGACACTCTCAAGGTTAGTCACTGCTCTTGGCTCTCACAAAAAGACTGACAAATTACAACCAAGTCCCCCTCCAGACTTATCATACAGCAAAGAGTTACCAATTGGATAGCCACTATGTGGACCATAGACAAAAAGGACCTTTTAAGACAAGGCCCTCTGGACTGGACCGTCACTTTAAACCAAACTTTATGCCAGTTTTTATCCCTATTAGTCAAGTTCCAAATGTTAGGATTGCTCATTTTATCCCTCACACATGAGGAAGGGAATTATCCATTGACCCTTCAATCAGGTAATCACACAGCACTTATTTTTTACCCCCTCATTGCAAATCTGGACAGCCTCTGCCAATTGGACTCTCACATCATTGGCTCACATGTCCTCAAGATGGACATCTGAGAAAAGGTACTAACTTGGCCCCAAATATCTCTCACAGAGATACGCGGCAGCATGTCAGGACTGAACATGACACAGTGTTTGCCACAATACACTCCCTATCTGGAACCAAGTAATAAAGGCTGGGAAGCTTGGCTCCAATTATGGTCAGGAGAAGTTCCCACCCATTCAAGAACTAAAAGAGAAGCTTCAGAATGGATAGCCCCTGCCACAGGAGACGTGACCTTATTGGACTTGGCCAACATAGAAATTCTAGCTAACAAATTCACCTATGCCACATCCAAAATCTCCAAACTTGGCAAGCCAGTCACTCAATCCATGCAATTAGTATCAGATGTGCAGCACTCAATCAGTTCCATTCTAGTTAACTGGGAATGCCAAATTGAAGAGACTTCTCCTTCCTCCTACGAGGCACTCAATCACTCCAGAGAAACATCTCAATCACATTGGCCTGCATGGAAGCACAAAATTTAAATTTAGCCATGACTATGGGGCTAACATGCCAAGCCACAGAGGGACACATCCCCTTGGAAATTTGACAATTGATCAAGCCTAAATTGACCCCCACAGAAATAGAACTCGAACCCTGGTGGTCCCTAGTTAACACCGCCTTTCATGCTCCCTCTAAGGAACTTTGTCTGTTTATTCTTATTGCTAGTGCTCAAGAATCTTTTTCTGTTTATCCAGCTGTACCCTTAAGATTGCAAGTAGGACTCTCTGACGTCCTTTATCCCAGAGACGCCAATTGGTGGGCACAAGCCACCAACTCTGGCAGGGAAATAGCCAATATCTTTTTTTTTTTTTTTGCCTCCTGAAGGGGATATTTTTTAATTGGCATTTTCTAAACACTACAAACTACAACAGAGGGAGGGAAACATCTACACCTAGGGAAAAAGAAAAGATAACCACAACTAACTAAAACCCCAAGAGATGGAGATCTTCAATAATGCTTGTATCCATGTTAGTCCATAAAAAGCTTTGAAAAGTATTGAGTGTGATCTAATAATCCCATTTCTGCATCACCTTAACTATTTTCCCAGTTCAAGAACCCTCCCCAAATCATCCCATAAAATAAAGGCTTTATATGAACTTTCAGAGTCTTAGTTCTTCTTTTGCTTCTCCTTGCACTCTCTCAGTTGATAGCTTTGTTTGGGCACACCCTTTTCTGCATCAGAGTCCTCGTCAGAAGACACAGAGTCCAACTTGCCAGTAGATTTGCTATCTTCTTCTTCTTTCATCTCCTCTTCTGGATCTCCCAGTTGCAGCCGCAAAACTCTCGAGCTTTGAAAACAGAGTCAATTTTTTCTCTCCTTTCCTTTATTTTGAAAGTGACGCCTTCAGGGATTAACCATCTGTATGCAATGTTATTTGTTTGTAAGAAAATGATTAGTTCCTTATACTTCTGTCTCTTTTTTCTTATCTCAAATGGAATGTCTTTTAGTATTCTTATGTTGTTGCCTCTGATTTTCAGGGGTGTGTTTGTGGCCGCTTTTAAAATTAAATCTCTTAAATGTCTCTTTGAGAATCTCACAACAATTTCCCCTGGCAGATTATTCTTTTTGATATACATAGAATAGGCTCTGTAGGCCACATCCATTTCACTTAGAATATCTTCTACTTTTAAATCCATCAGTGGGGCCAATGCATTGCTTTAGATTCTCATTGGGGGCTTCTGTCACCCCTTGGAACCGGAGTACCATATTTGCTCTTTCCATTTGTAGCTGTAACAATTGAGTTTCCAACGAAACTTGCTTCTTTTCTAGCACTTGCATCTTTCCCCCTGCTTTTATAGAGCTGGCATCAGGTTCCTTCACTTTTTCTACCACCTGCTCCATTTTCTTTGTAGTTTCTGCAAGTTGCAACTGCTGTGCTGCAAAATTCTGGTTCAGAGTTATCAATTGCTGGTTAATGTTAGTCATCTGGTCAAGCAGAGGGCATAGAGAATCTGCTAAAAGCCTAGGAAACTCTATGGTCTCTTCCAGCCTCGGGCTCATGCCGCCTGGTGGTTTCAGTTTTTGTCCTTTGTCGGGTCGCCTCCCCACCATCTTTCTTGATTGTTTACATTAACTGAAAGTTTATAAAGTCTCTGAAAGCCTCCAATACACTTTGATTTTAACTGGTAAGGCTCTTAAAGTTGGTTTCTTTGCTTGTTCTTCCACTCACCCCTTGCTAATCTGCTTTAAAGTCTCTGCATGTGGGAGGGGCCCCTCCTCCGCTCACTTCCCACGCTTCTGCCAAGGGGGTTGCTTTCCTTTTAAACCACCGATTCAACGCTTTTAAATAACTCACTGCTCCTTGCTTGTCTTACGACATTGCTTGTAGTCGTCTGGTCACACGATCTTTGCCGCTTGTCCCGGCCAGTGTCTCTAGGTCCATTCAGATGTGCAGTGGCTGGACCACTGGGGCAAGGGAGTGCCTCGATTCTCCAGCATCGCGCTGGAGAAGAGGCAGCCCCCTCAGAAGCCACTTGGCTGGGAGACTTTTCCCCAAGGCTCCCGGGGAGTAGCAATTACTTGCCCCCCCTCCAAGCCGCTGAGGCGCAGATTGTGTCCCGGGAGCATCCCGGAGACACATCTGCTTTCAAGCCGCCATTAACCAGAAGTCCTCCGGAAATAGCCAATATCCAAGGGTACACCCACCAAGAAAATCTAGGGCCCCATTCACATGGGCCAGATAACACAGAGGGGAAGCATGACTATTTGTGCCACTGCAATCTAATCTAATCCTTACCTGATCCAACGCCGCAGTGGCAGACCAGGGTTGTTTCTAGCAGCACATGTTCCTGGGGCGCTTCAACGTGGCAAGAGGAATGAGCTGGAGTGATCAGACGGAGGACGTCCATCTGTGGCCTGTCGCAAGCATTTGATAATGGACTTTCCAAGGTACTTTTTTACTCTGGATCTTCGGCCGGATGAGATGGATTGGCTACAGGTGCGCGATGCTTGCCAGATGTGTCCATGTGATCACGCCCATACAACCTGCCCAGCATTCGTCCCTTTCACGTGGCTAATTGTGCGTGTGATTGGGGCCTCGGCTTCATATGTGAGGATGAAGCTTTTGAACCACACCACCCTTGTGTAGTGCCCTATAGGAATTTTTCTAGCCATTGCCACTATGCCCTGCAGTAATTTACATAGGAAAAGGGTGTGCTTGCATTAGAACTTTTTGTGATTTTATTATTATTAACTCCTTTCAAAGCCAACCCATGCTACCCTGAATCAATCACTGTTTTTGCAATTTGTCTTCTGTTTTGGGTTGTGACTTTCATTTCACAGTCCCCATTTGGACTCAAGAAGAGCTCTTGGTGTCCCCCTTTTTGTATAAGCTTGTGTCCCCTATATTTTTGGGAATGAGTTTGGAAATGATATATAGTTTGTTCACACACCCCACATGCCAACAGACTCTGCAAGCGATCAAAAGAGCAGGAGACACAGCATCACTTGTAGTTTTCCATAACGGCCAAGAGATTTTCAAGATATCAACAGCCATATAAGAAATAGGAACCTACTCATGGTGGGAAAGACTTTTTGGTTGGAGCCCATCATCCACCAGCTTTTTGAATCTTGCTTTACACACCATCGTTATTATTGTTACATGTCAAATCCTTTTAATTGTGGCTTTGTTTTCCCTCACTTGATGGGCATGCTGCCAAATCCAAAGACTAGAACACCTCTCCGATATAGCCAGGCATGGTCTCAGAACTGAGTAGTCAGCATCTAAAAGAATTTGATCCCTTTTGTTTTTGCTTTTTCATTTTTCTATTTTTAACATTTTTGGGACAGGTCTTGATTCCTCATGACCTGCAGACTCACAGCCCCCAAACCTAGAGGAATAGATGAAAAAGGAAAGCTGCTTTAAAACCCCCCTCCAGCTAGAACTTGCTGGAGGTTTTTTGGTATCTTTTTATGAAAATATTGGCCCTCCAAATTGCTGAGTTTTTCTCCAGATTTGCCTGAGAAGAGCAACCCCAGAAGGATGGCTTCAAAGTGACCTCTTGGCCATGGACAGGCACAGCTAAGCTCAAACAAATTTGTCAGCCCTGCTCCAACTTTCTAGCATATTTTTCAAGTCTCAGACACACAATGGGGGGGAGAGAGAACAGCCTCTCTCACTTCCCTGACAAGTGCTACCTATTTCCCCAAAGTCTATTGTTATTTCTCCATTGTGTCGCCTCATGTTTGCTCAAACAAATGTCTTTTTAAAATAACAACATACTACCTATGACTCCACTGGAACAATTTTTGCATATGCCTGCCTTCTCACAGCCGACCTACCCCCTGATGTCAGACAGCAGAAACAGGAGGAGCACACAAGACCCCTCCTCTTCTACACCTCCCACTATAATTCTTCAAATAGAGACACCTCAGTTTGCTCCAGTTAAGCCATGAATTTGTTGTAAGTCTTTTCCAGCCTCAAGAAAACCTCTTGTCTTTCTCTTTACCTCTATATCTAGTATTGCCATACCTGAACACCTCTGGGTTCCCTTTATTTAAATACCTGCATTGTATTCGCTTAAGAAATATAAGGCCTCCCATGAAATCCAAGCCATCTCTGCAATTGCACATATCCATCCACTGAAAAGCAGTTCCAAGACTACCTGGAAGGCTGGATACTGAAGCGGAACCTCAAGTACTTTGGCCACCAAATGAGAAGGGAGCACTCACTGGAGAAGACCCTGATGCTGGGAAAGATTGAAGGTCAAAGAAGAAGGGGGTGACAAGAGATGAGATGGTTAGACAGTGTTATTGATGCAATGAACATGAAATTAAGCAAACTCCAGAGTACGACAGAAGACAGGAGGACCTGGCATGATGTGGTCCATGGGGTCGCAAAGAGTCGGACTCAACTGTGCGACTGAACAACAACAACAATCCTCTCATGCTCAACAACTCAAGAGGCCCACTTATTCACAGGAAGACATTGTGTACTATGTATAATGTATGTTTGTGTGTGTGTATGTTGTGTGTTCTATTCATTAAATTATGTTATGGTGAGAGGACTTATTGGAATGCCTCTTGGAAATAAAGTGCCAAGGTAAATAAAAGCCAAATGAACTGGAGACTGGTCAAGATAGTCTCTCTGATGCTATCTTTCTGGAGTAGCTTTGGACAGCGACGTCCTTGGTCTACTCCTCTGGGTCCAGAGAAACTATCATGCCACTCGCAGAGTTCCTTCTGCAAGAGAATAAATTGTCCACAAATTCTCTTTGTAGGGAACCATATTGGCTAAGACTACAAATTAGGGTGACAATTTTGGAACCAGAATTATTTTCACAAAAATGACCTATTACCATCCAGGGAAAAGATCCGACCATCAAGACTAACTTTTGTGCATGTTTTTCGGTTTCGGCGTCGCGAATGGCGGCCGCTTCTTGGGATGCTCCCGGAAGCGGTTAGCCCACGCGCAGTTAGGGGGGGTCTTCGCATGTGCAAAAGACCCTAGTGAGCCTTAGGCAAAGGCTCCGAACTGGGGGCGCTTGGGGAGTAGCCTCTTTGCCGGCAGACAGCTGGGAAATTGAGGCTTTCTCCCCGCCCTGTAATGGGACTTAGCGGCGCCACCGATTTCCAGGAGTGAAGACAGCACTATGGTTTAACATAAAAAGAAGAAGTAGCATCGAATCGTGAGTTGAAGATCTATTTTGAAGCATAAATCGGAGCCCCCCTGCATGCGTATAAGCGTTGGGAGGAGGGAGGAGTTCCCACCCCCTTTGAGAAGCAAGATCTACAAAGGGAGCGCGAAGGGGGGCAGAGAGAAAACAAAGTGTTGGTGAAAGTACCGTTGGGGTTGCATGGAAGATTGTGATCATCTTAGCTTCCTGGGGGATGCGGCACGAACTTTTAAAAAGTAAACAAAAAAACAAAATGTCGATAATGGAAAAAGTCCTGCAGACACCGGAAGAGAAGAGAGGAGGGACTTCCGGTCCAGACAGCCCCCCCAAGAGCTTGCTGTCAATCAACAGGAAAAGGAGACGCTGTGCCCCCTGCTGGAACAATTGCAGAAAATCAACGAAACTCTGTTCAAAATGGAAAGTGTTCTCATCAGTCGATAGAAACAGATATCGGAAACAACTAGAAAGATGATGGAGATCGAACAGAAATCGAATTTGATTCTAGGTTTCCAGGGCGTTAAAGAAGAAGAGAAAGAAGAACTCGGATTTACCTTGACAAATGTCTTGGCACCCCTAACTGGCAGTGAAGCGATAAAGTTAAAAGAAGAGGTGGATAAGGCTCCCAAAGCCTATTCCGCTTTTATAAAAGAAAATACTCTGCCAGTAGAAGGGGATGTCGAGCATAGCAGGCAACAAACTGGAGATCTAATTTCATCTGAAGAGTTTATGGAGCCCTGGAAGCTTGAAGGTCAGAAGTTTAAGGAAAAAGAGAAAAGAAAGAAGATGGATTTCATCTTCAAAATACGGAAACTTCTGAAGAGACACGCCAGCAGGGAGGAGGATGCAGCATTCAAAACTGGGATAAGTGAAGAAGACAGCAGCCCAGGGGAAAGTGGTGATGGAATGGAAGACTTCAAAGTTAAAATGGACTCAATCCATAACTGGAAGAAAATTAAAAAGAAGATACTTTGAGGACTGTTCGTGTAGCATCTGGAAGGAGCTGTTTAATTACTAACCCCAATGGACTTTACTAACTGCATTAACAGAGTAACTTTGGACTTTGCAATAGTTAAAAAGAAGATCTTCTAACCATGATGGATGCCAAAACTGGTATTGGTTATTAACCTAAACTAACCCTCACTAACAGAAAAAATTTTCACTCCATCTTTCTCTTTCTCCATCTGTCTACCCTTCCCTTTTCTTATAAAAAGAATAAAATTCTCTCTTTTTAAAGAGAGTTTTACAAAAAAAAAAAAAAGACTAACTTTTGTGCAGTTCTTGTTTTTATTTCCAACTGACCAGGCGACCGGGTCCCCACATTTGTATACCAAAAGAGCCTTGCAAAAGCCACCCCTTCTTGCAAATTACCTGTAGTCTGGACTCGCCTATAGCCAGACCCTGTGCGTTGTCAGCTTCAACTGGCTGTCAGACTCCTGAGACATTGAGAGTATGCAGATATCTTCATACTTTTAGTGTTAGAACTGGCCTAAAGCACGTGAAGCAAGCAGATTCAAGAGGGTCCCCTGATGGCTCAGGTCCAATCAGAGGCCAGGTAGAAACCTGCCAAAGTAACGGGTAATAATTCTCAGGAGAAAAGTACACTCAAGATCGAAGGCTCCCGTTCCAGTTTACCCTGCACCACTTCCCGGGTAAATCAAACTCCCTGGCCGATGCTCTCTCTCGCCTCCCGCAACCTGAAAGCAAGAGGTAGGAGGTCTGCAACTCTTTCTTCATGCCTTCCCAATTAAGTGGTGCGGTGCTAACACATAGCCAGGAGCAAGAGGAATGTGCTGCGCAGCCCCCTGCTACTCACTGGGAAGACAGGTTTGCATCGGCTTTATCCGATGCTGAAAAAGATGAACTAAGGCTGGCGGAGGACCTAGAGTGCAGGGAAATTGGTTCCAAGCCGGCGGGCCATTTAGGCTTTGTAAAATCATTACATCTGTTGCAACGCTGCTTCTGGTGGCCGCACATGTGTAAGTACCTATCCCTTTATGTTCAATCTTGTCAAACCTGTATAATGTGCAAGCCTTGGGCAGGGAAGCCCCCAGGTTTATTGAAGCCCCTGCCGACCCCCCAGTAGACTGTGGGAGGTTCCAGTTTACCCTGCACCACTTCCCGGGTAAATCAAACTCCCTGGCCGATGCTCTCTCTTGCCTCCTGCAACATGAAAGCAAGAGGTAGGAGGTCCGCAACTCTTTTTTCATGCCTTCCCAATTAAGTGGTGCGGTGCTAACACGTAGCCAGGAGCAAGAGGAACATGCCGCACAGCCCCCTGCTACTCACTGGGAAGACAAGTTTGCATCGGCTTTATCCGATGCTGAAAAAGATGAACTAAGGCTGGTGGGGGACCTAGAGTGCAGGGAAATTGGTTCCAAGCCGGCGGGCCATTTAGGCTTTGTAAAATCATTACATCTGTTGCAATGCTGCTTCTGGTGGCCGCACATGTGTAAGGACCTATCCCTTTATGTTCAATCTTGTCAAACCTGTATAATGTGCAAGCCTTGGGCAGGGAAGCCCCCGGGTTTATTGAAGCCCCTGCCGACCCCCCAGTAGACCGTGGGAGGTTATTTCAATGGATTTCATTACAGACTTGCCTCCCAGTAAGCAGATGACCATGATCTGGGTGGTTGTGGACTTGTTTTCTAAGCAGGCTCATTTCATCCCTATCCCTGGACTGCCCACAGCCCGTTCCCTGATGAGAGCCTTCTTGCAACACATAGTGCGCCTTCACATGCTGCCAGCCAAAATAATCACAGACCGGGGAACTCAATTTGTTTCCAAATTCTGGGGAGAGCTGATGGGACTCCTGGGGGTGGAACAGGTCCTAAATAGTGCTTACCACCCAGAAACTGATGGCCAAACTGAACGAGTAAATCAAACCCTGGAACAGTACCTGCGCTGTTTCACTAATTTCCAACAAAGCAACTGGGTGGATCTCCTTCCCCTGGCCAAATTTTGCTACAATAATGCCTATCACGCCTCGATGGGGATCTCCCCTTTTAAAGCCACTTTGGGATACGACAGCCCCCTACTGCCATTCCTCAATCCTGACCCAGGAGATGGAGGGGAGGCAACGGACTGGTGCGCGAAAATGAGAGACTCTTGGCCACATATATGTGAGGCTCTAAATAATGCCAAGGCAGCGTACAAAGCCCAGGCTGACAAGAAAAGGGTGGAGGGTTGGGTTCTGCAGCCTGGAGATTTCATGTATGTCTCGACCAAGAACTTAAAGCTCCCGCAAACCTCGCAGAAGTTGGTGTGGAAATACATTGATCCATTCAGAATTTGCAAATTGATCAGTGATGTGACTGTAGAATTGGAATTACCTAAGAGTCTTAAAAATATCCGTCCAACTTTCCATTTCAGTTTGTTAAAGCCCAGTCAGCCAATGGCGTCCCGAGGCAGCTGTCCCTCTCCCCCTCTTGGTGGATGGTGAAGAACACTATGAGATTTCAGACATTCTGGATTCTAAGATAAAACGTGGGCAATTGTATTGCCTTGTGGAATGGGTGCATTTTGGTCCAGAGCATAGGGAGTGGGTGAAAGCAACTGATATCCGAGCACCCAGGCTTTTACAAGACTTTCACCGACATCTCCCAGACAAGCCGGGAGGTTTCCTGAACAGTAGAAAAGGGGGGTGATTGGATTTTAAGGGGGCAGGATGTCAGATAACTGCCATGTTTTCTGTATAACCTCATTCCTTGCTTACTCGCATGCGCATAGCTTTGCTTTGCTTAAGCAACCATGGGAGACATTCTGTCAGAAGTCCTAACTTAGTCAGCAAACACCAGACCTTATGATGCAAGCAAGGTTAGCATTTATTAAGCTGCAATAGATAGATCACTGGTACAGGTATCTTGTTCAGAATGACTTGGTTACAGAAAGCAAGCGGTTATACAGGGAAGGGGGTGAATGGGGACCCCCCCTTCCTCCACTCTAAGAATAGCATGCGCCTGGGAAATCGAAAGTTACTAAACTAATGAATTTCCCATCGCCCCATTACTACCCACAGCTGCTACATCTATGCCAGCGATAGGGAAGCGCGCAGCCTGACTTGCCAAGGTCAGAACGTCTAGGCTGCGAGAGATAATAGCAATAAAGCCACATTCCATTCTCACACCCGAGGTGTAAATCAGCAACTCCCCGGATTCCAACCTCCCGCCTGTCACGCCACTAAGGCGCCAATAGCCCACCTCCCTCCCTTCCATCCATAGCCCACCGCCCACCCTTCCATCCATCATGGCAGGGCTACCTGACATGCAGCCCCCTCGAAAATAGTCCTACCCCTTTGGTTTATGGGGGTACAACTTGTGAAACGCTTTGACAAGCCGGGGGGCCAGAACATTTTCCGCCCGGACCCACTCCCTCTGCTCCGGCCCAAAGTCAATCCATTCAACCAGGTAAAACAAGCGATTGCGAGAGATTTTAGAGTCCAGAATTTGCGATACTTCGTAGTGAGGTTCCCCTCCCACCAGCAGCGGAGGAGGGGTCGGCCGTTGCGGTCTCCATCTGTTCTCCTCAGGCGCTTTGCGTAGAAGCCTCACATGAAAAACAGGATGAACAGACTTTAGAGATTTAGGCAAGGCAAGTTCAACAGTCACATTGTTAATTACTCTTATGATCTCAAACGGCCCAACATACTTCCAACCAAGTTTGCGACTCGGCTGGATGCGACGCAAATGTTGGGTGGATAAGTAAGCAAACTCTCCGCATTTCGGAATCCAAGCCAGGTTACGTTTCTTATCCGCCTGGAGTTTGTATGCAGCCTTAGCCTCCTCAAGAGTTTTAGCCAAGGAGCCCCACGCCTCCTGCAGTTGTTTGCACCAGTCTCCAGCGTCTCCCGCCGGGAGGTCGGGAGAAGTTAAAAAGGGCAAAGGCGGGGCATCATATCCATGTACTGCTTTAAACGGGGACATCCCCGTCGACGAGTGCTGAGTATTATTATAACAAAACTCAGCCAAAGGCAGGAGAGAATGCCAATTGTCCTGCTGAAAGTTAGAAAAACACCGCAGGTATTGTTCCAGAGTCTGATTCACACGTTCGGTCTGCCCATCCGATTCAGGATGGTAGGCACTGCTCACCCCCCTCTCTACTCCAAGCAATGACATCAGTTCGCTCCAGAACTTAGAAACAAATTGAACCCCTCTGTCCGAGATCACCTTGGCAGGTAAGGTGTGGAGTCTCACAACGTGTTGCAAGAAAGCAGAGGCTAATTTTCTAGCCGAGGGGATGGAGGCAAACGGAACGAAATGCGCCTGTTTAGTAAAAAGGTCTACTATCACCCAGATGACTGTTTTCCCCCCACTAGGGGGTAGATCTGTAATAAAGTCCATAGAAATCACCTCCCACGGCCGAGCCGGGGTGGGGAGAGGGTGTAGGGCACCTGGGGGTTTACCGGGCCGAGGTTTACTCATCAAGCACGTTTGGCAGGCTGATGTGAAGAGAGACATATCTTTTCATAGGCCCGGCCACCAAAATTGTCTCTGCAGAAGCTGGAGGGACTTCACAAACCCCGTGTGACCAGCTAGCTTAGATCCATGCGCCCAGCCCATCACCTCCCCCCTGAGAGACCGTGGGACAAAGAGCTTGTTATTCTTAGTCCAGCAGCCATGTTCATCTTTGGACATTCCTTCCTCCCCCTCCACCTCCTCCCTATCCGCGTGCGAGAGTTCTGTAGAAAATCTCACCGCCCATTCATTTGGGGGAGGATCTGCCGGTGGGGGGGAACGACTGGCCTGTCTCCGAGTGGTTACCGCTCCTCCCAACTGGGAGGGAGTAAAAATCGAGTCACGAATCTCCTCCCTTTTGCTGTCGTGTTGAGGGAGGCGTGACAGGGCATCGGCCAGTGAGTTAGATGTCCCCGGTAAATGGTGCAGTGTGAAATTGAACTTGGAGAAGAAATCAGCCCAGCGGAGCTGTTTGGCGTTCAAAGAACGGGGGGAGCGGAGTAGCTCGAGGTTTTGTGATCAGTCCAGACCTCGAACGGGACTCGCGCCCCTCCAACCAGTGGCGCCAGGTAGACAACGCTAAGCGGATCGATCCCGCTTCTTTTTCCCACACGGACCAATTCCGTTCAGTATCGTTAAACTTTTTGGAAACATAAGCAAGGGGGTGCAACTTGCCATCCTCCCCCTCCTGCAGGATCGCCCCCCCCATTGCGACGTCGGAGGCGTCAACTTGAACAATGAATTTTTTAAGTTCATTCGGGTGGGCCAACACGGGTTCCGACGTAAAAAGGGCTTTCAATTTGTCGAACGCCTGCTGGCACTCCGGCGACCAATCCAGTTTGGCCCCGGGCCGAGTGCATTCGGGTGGCTTCCCTTTGGTTCTCAGTAAGTCAGTTAAGGGAAGGGCCACCTGGGCAAAGTTCGAAAGGAACGATCTATAAAAGTTCGCGAATCCGAGGAACCCCTGGAGTTGCCTCCTCGTTTTAGGAGGCTCCCACCCCACGACATCTTTGACTTTGTCAGGGTCCATCTCAATCCCTTTCTGAGAGATGCGGTAGCCCAGAAAAGGGATCTCTGTTTTGTGAAACTCACACTTGGACAGTTTGGCAAACAGTTTATGCTTGTGCAACGTTTGTAGTACCTCCCGCACCAGTTTCACGTGTGATTTACGGTCGGGGGAATACAAAAGAATGTCATCAAGGTAAACAAGGACCCCCTTGAACAAGTACTTATGTAACACCTCGTTAATCAAATTCATGAAGACTCCAGGTGCCCCCTGGAGTCCAAATGGCATGACCAAGTATTCAAACTGGCCGAGGGGGGTGTTGAACGCCGTTTTAAATTCATCTCCCTCCCGTATGCGGACTCTGAAATAGGCATCCCGGAGGTCTAGCTTCGAGAAGATTTTCCCCCCAGCCACAGCCGCTAGTAAGTCTTTTATAAGGGGCATGGGGTAAGCGTTTGTGTTTGATACTGCATTCAACCCGCGGTAGTCAGTACAAAGCCGCAATCCCCCATCCTTCTTTTTCCGGAAAAGCACGGGAGCCGCAAACGGGGAGGATGCCGGCCGTATGAAACCCCTACTGAGGTTTTTATCGATGAACTTCCTCAGTTCCACCTTTTCCGAAGGGCTCATAGAATACAGCTTTCCCTTCGGTAATTTCTGGTTGGGTAAAATTTCAATTGCACAGTCAGAGTTTCTATGGGGGGGCAATTCATCAGCTTCCTCCTCTCCAAACACGGGAGCCAGGTCGTGATATTCGGGGGGAATGCCTTCCAGTTCTGCGGTTGCCACCCCCGCTGTCACTAGGAGTTGCCCCCCCATCATAGGTCCCCACTCCTTTTTCCATACGTGGGACTGGCATTTATTGGAGATGAAGTTGACCTTTCCCTCCCCCACAGTACATGAGGATCGTGATCAAAGAACCATGGGCTCCCTAGGACCAAGGGAAATCGGGCTGAAGGGGTAACCACGAAAAGTCTCTCTTCCCAGTGTTGCCCGAGTCCCACCCGCAAGGGCACAGTCACATATTTGCAAGGTTCTTTCATTGTGGACCCGTCCATCTGCGTAAAAATCAAGGGGTCAGTTAGTTTAACAACTTTCGCCCCAAGTCCCGTTAGTAGTGTGGGGTTAATAAGGTCTCTCCCACACCCAGAGTCAATGAGAGCTCGTACTCTCACATGGGTCAATAGACCCGGGTCCATTAAAGTCACCGTGAGAAAGAAAAGAGAGGGGGTTTGCTCACCGGGAGTTGCGCCTGGGGAGGTGGGACCTGCTGTTCAGCACTGTTTACAGCAGGTCCGTGTCGTTTCCCTGCGGCACGGTCTCGCCATCTGATGAGTCGGAAGCTTCACTAAGCGGCTTGGCTTGCAGAGCCTTCGCCCCCTTCGGTTTCGCCACCTGTTTTGGCGTGGATGTGTCAAACTTCTTCTTGGTTCCCTTCGGGGCTCCGGGTGCTGCAGTTGAAGACGGGCAGTTCGCGGCGAAATGGCCCCCTTCTCCGCATTTGAGGCAAAGACCTTGCTTCATTCGGAGCTCCCTTGTGCCATCCCTCTGTTTCGGATTGGGTGCCGGGGGTTTCCCTCTCGCAGTCGGCGCAGGGCCCCTGTTAGCCATCGCTGCAGCGTCGTCCAGCTTGATGGTCTTCAGGCGGTTCTCCATCGTGATGGCTGCCTGAACCCATCCGGTGAGGGTGTTCGGATCTTGATTTCGGGTGACTTCTCGGCGGATTTCCGCGTTGAGTCCCCACTTGTAGAAATCCACGAGGTTCCCTTCCCCTCGGAGTTTGGCGGCACATCTGCGGAACTCCGAGGTGTAGTCTCTCACCGATCGCGCTCCCTGTTTGAGGCTTCGGATCGTTGCCTTCGCTGCTTTGGTGGAGTGCACATCCTCAAATTGCTCTTTCATGGCCCACATGAAAGAGTCGATCTCTCTCAGCTCGCGCCCGTCGACTTGATGAAGCCCCACATACCAGTCAGCTGCCGCTCCCTTCAGGTGGGCTGCTATGACATCGACCATCCGCTCTTCCCTCTGGAACAGATGGCCCCAGGTCTCGATAAACTTTTCGGCTCGCACCAGGAAGAATGGGAATTTCTCGGGGTCTCCATCGAAGTCAGCGTCCAGAAGTTCTGTGGGCTTGGGCGGCAAGAACCCCCAAGGACGAGGGGTGGTTGCCCCGGCGGCCCCTGCGGTCCTGGCCCCACTGGTTGATCCACCGGCCCGGCTGGCACGTTCCCCTGGCCTTGGTCCGGCACCGGCCGTTGATCAGGAGGGACCTGGGCTGGTGGTTCCTCACGCCTTTGCCGCTCGCGTTCTTCCCGGATACCCTCTGCGATCATCTGTGGGATGCGTGCGAGGGATTCGTCTAGGAAGCGCATCAGGCGGTCTTGGCTGGGTTCTTCAGTCCATCTCCTCCTCACCACGGCGCCTTCCAGGGTATCGGAATCGCGGCCAGTCTCCTCCAGAGCTTCCGCCGTGATTAGTTTCCGGACCGACCTTTCGGGGTGGCTCACCCCCATGGAAGCTCTCGGGGTCCCGAACCACGCTTCGTGGGTCTCAGCCAGGGGTTTCACCCAGTCACGTCTGCGTCCAACTCGGGTGGTCACCCCCCATAGGCTGCCCCATAAGGATCTCCGTAAGGCCCTCCAAAGTCGTACTCCAGACCCCAGTGTCTCGGCACGTGTGTGTCTGGGGTCTCTCGGGGTGCGTCTTTCCCGGGAGGTCTCTTCTCCTTTTCATCTTCTTCAATTGGGATAGTGTCTTCTTCTCCGCCACTCATTTTGGAGTTGCGGGTTTAGGACCAGTCCCAAAAGTAATTGATGATTCTGAACAAACTGTCAGAAGTCCTAACTTAGTCAGCAAACACCAGACCTTATGATGCAAGCAAGGTTAGCATTTATTAAGCTGCAATAGATAGATCACTGGTACAGGTATCTTGTTCAGAATGACTTGGTTACAGAAAGCAAGCGGTTATACAGGGAAGGGGGTGAATGGGGACCCCCCTTCCTCCACTCTAAGAATAGCATGCGCCTGGGAAATCGAAAGTTACTAAACTAATGAATTTCCCATCGCCCCATTACTACCCACAGCTGCTACATCTATGCCAGCGATAGGGAAGCGCGCAGCCTGACTTGCCAAGGTCAGAACGTCTAGGCTGCGAGAGATAATAGCAATAAAGCCACATTCCATTCTCACACCCGAGGTGTAAATCAGCAACTCCCCGGATTCCAACCTCCCGCCTGTCACGCCACTAAGGCGCCAATAGCCCACCTCCCTCCCTTCCATCCATAGCCCACCGCCCACCCTTCCATCCATCATGGCAGGGCTACCTGACACATTCCTCTGCTAGAAGCCACTATCTGTACAACCTTGAACAGAGGGGAGGGCTTGGGTTCCCAGCCGGTGTGAATATATTGGCCCTCTTACAGGGTGTGAGTGATTTCCTGTTTATGATGTAATGTCCCACCGGGAGATTTCCTGCGCACGTGCTTGGATTTCATTTGCTTGGCTAGTTGAAGCATCAGAGTATATACACAGCTCCACATGCACTACCCATTATTCCTGACAATGACTCTGCATTAATGGGCAGCAGACTGGTATTCCAAAAAATTCTGAGTAAAGTGTGCCTGGACTTGTTTGCTGTTGAACCTGACACAGAATTACAATCATTGTATTGCTTTTATTTTGCTCATTTATTCAATGTATCCCAAAATTATAGTTCATGGGCATGTCCTGCTTCCAGAGAAAAGGACCTGCAGCACAGCATTATTATAAAGCATTGCTTATGCAAAATGAAGCAAAAGGTGGCACTTCTGTTGTAACACAAGCATAGCGCTAAAGGGGGGAATTGATGAACAAAGAAGCAATGCTTATATTATCTTATATTAAGGTAACAAAGCTAAAGAAGCTAATATCCACCTTTCTGTTATATACCTTTTACGTTATAGTGTGTAATTTGACCATAGGCTAACAGTAAAGCCAGCTATTTCCAGCATTAGGGCCTAAGAGTCTAGCAAGAAAAGAGGAGGTGATAACAGCAGGTCAGAACGTCCCAGACTGAGTGTCTGGCAGCAAGGCTAAGAATTAGGAACATGGAATGGAAAGTTCCAAACTGCTTATAGGGAGAAACAAAAGCTATGTCACCATTTTTTTAAAAACTTTATTAATTTTTTTAAATTACAAAAAACAGAACAAATATCACATACACATACACACACAATTATAAGGAAAGGGTATATATAAACTAGGACTAAACATCAAATCAATATATGGCAATAATCTTAAGACTATCTGGAATCAATTTTTTCATCTTAACGTTTTTTTTCTATGATGCCGAGAAAAGGGAACCATTTTTCTGAATAATCTGAATGACAATTTGAACTTTCTGCTATTGAAATATAATCCAATATTTTATCCATAGCCAGGTATTCCCATAATTTGTTAACCCATTGTAGTATCGTAGGGTGTTCTTTATCCTTCCAATGTCTTGCAATGATCGTTTTAGCAGCAACCAACATAAATGAAATTAAATCCTTATGAATCATAGGTATATCAATCTCCTTCCAAAGGTTAAGTAAAATAAGTTTGTCACCCTTAATAGACCTAAAAGAAATGAAAGCTATGTTATAGTAGGCATCTCTGCATTTCTAGTACCTGTTCACTTCATTATATAAAAAGCATATGCTGGGACTTGGGGTGTGTTAAAAAAAGGTATATTTGGGTTTGTGTATATTGAATATCAGTATTTCCCAATATTCCCAAATCCCAATACTGGTATGGTGTTTGTATTTGGAAAATATTTGAGATTCTCATGTTTTGGGGGGTCTAATGGGCCCGAGAAGCAAAAACAAGAGGATCGGCCGAGGCGGCACAGAGCTATCAGCTCCCGCTGCCCCTTGTGATTTAGTTTAACCTGAGTTGCCAAGAGGAGCCCGCCAGCCTGAGCCGAGGTGGCAGGGAGCTGTCAGCAGAGCTCCTGCAAAGGAGCCTATCAGGTGGTGAGAAATCTCCTTGCAGGCTCTGCTGGGTCTCTCTTAGGCAGTCCCTTTAAATCAGATTGCCCCAAAGAACCTGCAAAGCAGCCGATCCTGCGGGAAGAACTCTCCTAGCAGGCTCAGCTGGGGCTCTTCCGGACTTCTCCCCACAGGATCAGCTTCTGGGAGCACTCTGTCAGGCAGTCTGGTTTCAACCAGACAGTCCAGCAGATCCCAGCAGAGCCCCAGCAGAGTCTGTGGGGAGCATTCACCCTGCAGAATTGGTTCATTTGTGCAGTGTGGCTTGCAAAAGGCATTTCAAGGGAATATGTTGCCTGAAGTGCCTTTTGCAAGCCACACCATGGATCAGCTGGGGCGACATGGAGCTGAGAGCTCCACACCACCTTGGCTGGGGCTGGCTCAGTGTAGCTGAGCGCACCCGGAAAAAGCTGGGGGGAAACTGGCTTTTTTCGGGCTCAGCTATACCAGTAGCTGAGAAGAGATCTCTGATCTGTATTCAGCTTAAGTAATACCCCCCAAAATACCAACAAGGTATTTTTGGGGTATTTTTCCTGTTCAGTTTTGCCGAATGCACTCTCCTAGTTGGTACTTGAGTGGTGGATTTCTTTGGTCTCAGCCACTTGACATCCCATTTATTGCAATAAAGTTCTGTCTACTACTGAAGTCACCCAGTTGTGTCCTTCATTGGGCATTGGCACACCAGACAATCAGCCCATGGGGGGGGGGAAATCATTCTTTCTCATAATTTCTTGTATTTGTAAATATTTCAACCATGGCAATTTCTCATCCCCTGCCAAATGTTGGAGTTTATCCAGGCTGAATAATTTTTTATGTTGATTCAGATCCAAGAATCTTTTAAGGTCAGCTTTTATCCATACAGAACAATGACTTGGTGACAATTTGCCTTGGAATAACTGATATTGTGGAAACCAAGTTAACGGGTGAGATTTCTGGAGATATACACATCCTCCATTTATCCCATATTTTCAAAGAGGTACCAATTGTTAAATGATTATACATTAATGGGCTTCTTTGTGGTTTTGTTTATCATAGGATAGCTTCCAGTAACATGAGAGGGACGATGTTCTCTATTCTGGTTCACAAAGTGCTGGAATTGCTCTTTCCCCATTTTAATATTTGGAACAACTGTGATGCAGCATAATAATACCGCAAGTTTGGCATTGCTATTCCCCCATCCATTCTCTTTCTGTATAGAGTTCTAGCTTGGGCTTGATGCCTTTTATTATTCCAAATAACATGTAAACATTTTTGCTGCCAATTTTGTTATTGGGGGAGTAGAAACAAATATAAAAAGCAGGGTATATTCATCATTTTAATCGTAGCCACTTTTCCAAGCCATGATAGGTTTAACCCAGACCGATCTTTATTAATGTGCTTCACTAATGAGCCATAATTCTACCTAAACAGTTGTGATAACTGAGTTGTAATGTTGTTGTTGTTGTTGTTCAGTCGCACAGTCGAGTCCAACTGTTTGCGACCCCATGGACCACACATCATGCCAGGCCCTCCTGTTTTCCATCATGCCGTGGAGTCTACTTCATATTTGTTGCCTCAATAACACTGTCTAACAATCTCATCCTTTGCTGTCCCCTTCTTTGACCTTCAATCTTTCCTAGCATCAGGGTCTTCTCCAGTGAGTGCTCCCTTCTCATTTGGTGGCCAAAGTATTTGAGCTTCAACTTCAGTATCTGGCCTTCCAGGGAACAGTCAGGGTTGATTTCTTTTAGGATTGACTGATCTGATCTCCTTGCAGTCCAAGGGACTCTCAAGAGTCTTCTCCAGCACCATAATTCAAAAGAATCTATTCTTTGGCGCTCGGCCTTCCTTATGGTCCAACTTTCGCAGCCATACGTTACTACTGGGAATACCATTGCTTTGACCATATGGACTTTGGTTGGCAGGGTGATATCTCTACTTTTTATTATGCTGTCTAGGTTTGCCATAGCTTTCCTCCCAAGGAGCAGGCAACTTTTAATTTCATGGTTGCAGTCACCATCTGCAGTGATCTTGGATCCCAGGAACATGAAGTCTGTCACTGTTTCCATGACTTCCCCTTCTATTTGCCAAGGAGTGATGGGGCCGGATGCCATGATCTTCGGTTTTTTGATGCTGAGTTTCAAGCCAGCCTTTGCACTCTCCTCTTTCACCCTGAACAAGAAGCTCTTTAGGTCCTCTTCACTTTCTGTCATTAGAGTGGTATCGTCTGCATATCTGAGGTTGTTGATGTTCTTCCCAGCAATCTTAATTCCAGCTTGTGATTCATTCAGGCCAGCATTTTGCATGATGTACTCTGTATATAAATTAAATAAGCAACATGAGAATATACATCCTTGTCATACTCCTTTTCCGATGCTAAACCAATCAGTTGTTCCGTAACCAGTTCTAACTATCGCTTCTTATACAGGTTTCTCAGGAGACATGTGAGATGGTCTGGTACTTCCATCTCTTTAAGGACTTGCCATAGCTTGTTGTGATCCACACAATCAAAGGCTTTAGCATAGTCAGTGAAGCAGAAGTAGATGTTTTTCTGGTAGTCCCTTGTTTTCTCCATAATCCAGTGAACGTTGGCAATTTGACTCTAGTTCCTCTATCCCTTCGGATCCCAGCTTGTACTTCTGGCAGTTTTCTATCCATGTGCTGTTGGAGCCTAGCTTGTTGGATCTTTAGCATGACCTTGCTAGTGTGTGAAATGAGTGC
Source organism: Gekko gecko (assembly GCA_029375565.1). NCBI lineage: Eukaryota > Metazoa > Chordata > Lepidosauria > Squamata > Gekkonidae > Gekko > Gekko gecko. Next base: position 85,533,623 of record JAPDNY010000003.1, read on the forward strand.
AATTGTGCGATAGTTTGAACATTCCTTGGCATTGCCCTTCTTTAGGACTGGAATTGCTGCAAGGAGACTGGACAAAGGTCTTTGTTCATGAAGATAGGGGTGTCACTGAAAAGAGGTTGAGCTCCAAATACGTCTCATTGTCAGCTCAATCCTATGCACTATCCACCTCAGCAATTGCTCCCTCTGTCCAGCAGAGGGCAATCTAACTCCAGCTTTCTTCCAACACCTGTGGGGCCAGATGTGAGATAAACAGGCAGGGGGAGGGAATTCTGCTGCACAGCCTGGTGATTGGGTTACTAACTCATGGTAATCACTTCATTTACTTTATTTAAAATGTTTATATCACACATTTTCAAAGAACATTTGATGTAAGGTTTACTGTAGTTTTATAATCCAACCACCTTTATCTCAGTGCCAGATACCTGGGAGGATTTGCAGATTATGTCCAAGACCACAGAGTGGGTCATGTCCTGACTACTGCTCCAGCAACAAAGCCCACCTCCTTAGCTAGTGAGCCAGGCAGCTAAGCAAGTGCCAGTCTGCAATCCCAACAAGCAGAGAGCTGTCTCTTACAGCTTTTACAGTTACCTGATTAAAACATAAGAGACATTGCCAGGCTCCCCCCAAACCTTGGCTTGCCTCTTCTGCTAGACCCCTAGGCATGAGGCGCAATCTGGCGTAGTGCACAGAGGGTCAGAAACGGAGTGCCAAACCCTCATTAATCCATGAAGCTCCTGAGGGGGCCTTTGCCGCTCTCTCTCAGCCTGTCCTGCCTCACAAGATTGTTGTGAGGATAAAATGGAGGTAGGGAGACACCTGAACTCCTTGGAAGAAGAGGAGAGGGGTAAAAAAAATGTGATTCTTTTCTGGTCATGTGTACACGTGTAGGAAAATTAGCCAGACACAGGAATGAAATGGCCAGACCACCATGAACTGTGGGCTCAGCCATCTCTCCAGCCACATATGACAGCACAGGACCCTTTCTGGGACTCCAAAATCGGACAGGCTCCAAAGCACAGCTGTATTCAGCTTGGTGGATCACAGGCCTGCCACTGGCATTATCTGAAGGCATTCTACCTTGAAGAACTGACAGGTGAAAGGCCTGAGCCCCTATGGCACCTGGCTATGCCCATCGTGCACCATAATAGTTAACCAGGGCTGATCACTTGAGTAGTGCTTGGTCACCACCGGCATTCTAGTGGCAAGAACAGTTTGAGGCCTCAAGGGGGTGAGGGCAGAGGATACCAGCTGATTGCCACAGGCATAAATTAAATGCACTTTCAGTATATGCAGATTTGCAATTGCCCTGTGCTTGCCGTGGAGGGAAGGAGAGAGTCTTTTTAAATGCTGAGGGTATCAGCAGCAGAAGCAGCATTCAGACAGTCATTGTGCATGGCATTCTTTACATAGTACAAGAAGGCAGGTCCATGTCCTAAGAAGCTTGCAGGATAAAATCTGACAGAAAGGAGGTGGGCCTCAGGACTTCCAGGGCTCAAGCAGGCATTTTGCTCTCTCCCCACAGCTCCCCCATCATATGGTGTCTTTTTGAGACAAGGACTGAGGAGATGTGGGTTCAATCTCGTATCTGCTATGAAATTCAGGGTCTAACTACATGGTACCTCATGCGCCCCATCTCTGCCTCAGGTCCTTGTCCACCGGATGTGCTCTGGGAGTTCTGAATCAGGCACGCAGGGGCCTAATTCACATTGGGACTGCAATGCACAGGGACAGAGGGCCTAAGCATTTCTCCATTCTCCTGCTCTGGAACTGCCCCAGAGAGCTGCTGTTTGTCCCACTGGGGAATTTACAAGCACTGATAGGCTATAAATGTACTCGTGGTAGGATTGCCAGGCCACAGCTAGCAACTGCCAGGAGCAAGCAGGCAACAGGGATTGGCTCACCGGAAGGACATCGGCATGCTTACATCACTTCCAATGAAAATAGGGATGTTCTAGGATTTACAAAAACTCTATGGTGAAAAACCATAGATTTTTTTTTTTGCAAGTCCTAGAGCATCTGTGATGTCACTTCTGGTGATGCCAGTGCACACCTCAGTTCTCCCCCCATTTCTTCCTGCCAGCACTTCACATACCAACAGGGCAAAGCACCAGGTTGCTGTTAGAGTGGGGGACCCAGCAGCTCTAACTCATGGACAGTGTGCAAGTTTCCTCAATGGGGCAAATAGTGGCTCCCTCAGGGTGGTTTCCAGTCAAGTAAATGGCATGGGGGGGCAGCCTAAGCCTCCTTTCCCCATGCACCACATTTCTGGTCCAAATCAGACCCCCACGCACCTGAGAATTCGGTTCTGAGCCCAAAACTCCCCGTGCACATCTGGTAGACAGACCTCCTAGTGGGCAAGAACTCACAGATGATGCATCACGGAGGCCCTGATATGATGAGAACACTTGGGCCGAGCATTACCTCTCAGTCTCCTACCTCACAGGGTTGCTGTGTGGTTAAAATGGAGGGTGCCTGTCACCACAAGGCCAGCTTCAACCTACAGTAAATGACATGCAGTCATAATCCTGATCTGGCGCATTTAAAGCCATCCTGCCCAGGGCTTCAGCTCCTCGGCTTCCTGCCATTCAGCTGCAGCCTCCAGTCTCCGACGAGTGCAGCCCCTGCTGGAACTGATGGCAGCAGACTTGCCACTGCCCATGAGAGGACTAAAGGAACACCCCTGCTAAGCACAGAACTTGCTACCTGGCAAAGAATGCCATAGCTGCCCCTGAAGACAAGACAGCACTTCAGACACTCATCCATGTGTGGGAGGGGCCTATACTGATGAGATCACAGAGAAGTCTTTGCTCCCCCCCCCTATATTTAGCCCATCAGTTTATGAAGTGCTTCCTTCACCCCCACCCGAGATCTACACCGACCAGTGAGGAATCTCCCCCCCCCATTTCTCCCGAGTCCAGCCTCTCAGCCAGATGCTCAGGAGTGCGGTCGGGGTCAAAGTGGGGAGGTTGCCACATGTCGCTATTTCGCTCAGCTGCTGCTGCGTAACCAGCTTCATAAGGCACCTTGGGCACTGGCACAGCCACACAGCTCAAGCCAGCCCAGGCTATGGAGGAACCCTGTACTTAAGCGGCCACAAAATGGCATGAGAAGAAAGGGCATTCCTGCCTCAGCCGGGTCACCCTCCTCTGATTACAAGGGAAGCTGTAGGGAGGCCGCTTCCCTCTCCCCTCTGTCCTCCCACAGCTAACACTCCTCTCACAAACAGATACACCACTGAATATAAACTGAAACTGTTTCTACTCATTGAAAGACAACTTTAGGAGGGGGGAAATGCCCATGATCTATTGCAAAGTTCCAAGGAATTATCTAAGGAAAACACCCAACAAGACAACTGCAGACTTTTCTTTCAGATTTCAACTAACAACCATCATTCATCAGGTTACATCCTTCTCGCTAGTGTGCTGTCATGCACTTTATATGGCTGATGGCCTTGAGGGCTCTTTTAGAATTTTTAACTGAGCCAGAAAGCAGCAGCACACTTACCTGAAAAGTGCAGATTTCTAAAAAGAAGTTACATTTTATTACTTATTTTAATAATAAATAATAACCAAGATGACTAACAAATTAAAACATTTTATCTTATCTATATATCTAATTCCCAAGTGGCCCCCTATGTGCGGATATCTAAATCCGCACATCGGGGGCACCTGGGGGGCAGGGAGATATTCCTGCGCACGTGGGGCAGTCCCCACGTGTGCAGAAAAATCTAAAAAGTTTAAAAATTATACGGGGATCTTTAAATCCCCAAAAAAGTAAAAGAGCCCTCCCTGCGCATGCGCAGGGAACGCTCTACAAACTGGCTGTTGCCGCCGAGATGGGAGGGCGGGAGAAGGCTTGGCGGGCCAGCCGGCCTTGCCTCTGCTGCTGGGGAGGGAGGAAGGGGGAGGCTTGGCGAGCAGCCGGCCTCGCCGCTGGGGAGGGAAGGTGAAGCTTGGCGGGCCAGCCGGCCGGCCTCCCCCATCGCCACCGCCGCCACGCCGCTTGAAAGGGAGGGGGAGGCTTGGCGGGCCGGCCGGCCTCCCCCCCCGCCACCGCCCTGTTGCTTGGGTGCGTGGGTGGGTGGGAGGGAGGGGGAGGCTTGGCGGGACGGCTGGCCTCCCCCCCGCTGCCGCCGCCGCCCTGTTGCTTGGGTGGGTGGGTGGGTGGGTGGGTGGGTGGGAGGGAGGGAGGGGGAGGCTTGGCGGGCCGGCCGGCCTCCCGCCGCCGCGGCCGCCCTGCTGCTTGGGAGAGTGGGTGGGAGGGGGAGGCTTGGCGGGCGGGCGGGCAGGCCAGCCGGCCCCCCCCGCCTTGCTGCTTGGGAGGGAGGGGGAGGCTTGGCGGGCCGGCTAGCCTCGCCGCCCCTCCGCTGCTGCTGGGGAGGGGGAATCTCGGTGGGCCGGTTGGCCTCACCACTGCTGCCGCCGCCGCTGCTGGGGGGGAGGGGGAAGCTTGGCGGCTGGAGTACTCCCTCCCCCTGCGAATATCGCGGGTCCCGCCTCTTGTATATATATAATTCTCTTGATGCATTGGCCATTTCCAGCTCTCCCACTGGCTATGCTTGTGCGCTCCATCAGCCATTGACCCATCAACTGCCACTCAAGAGTAATCACATGCCATTGGCTGGATTCTGGGTCCACTCCTCTTCCCCTCCCATTGCCACCTCAGCCACTGTTCCCTGCCAAAGGGCTGTCTGTTCTGACGAAGACACTTCTCCTGCTTGGCTCCTGTAAGACTAACTTTTCCCTCAGTGGATGTCACTAGGCAACCAAGCTTGGTTCTGTCAGTAAAAAGACAATGGAATAAAGCCCTTTGCATGCCTTTGTGGGGAACTCATTGGGGCCAGTCCCGACTAGGGTTGCCAGCTCCGGGTTGGGAAATTCCTGGAGATTTTTCAATGAAGTCTATGGAAGCCAGAGTTTGGGGAGGGGAGAGTCCTCAGCTGAATAGAATGCCATAGAGTCCTCCCTCCAAAGCAGTTATTTTCTTCAGGAGGAGAGAGAGGTCTGGAGTTCAATTGTGATACCAGGCAATACCACAGCCAGTGTGGTGTAGCAGTTAGCACTTCAGAGCAGGGTCTGACAGACCCAGGTTCTTGCTGTGTGGAAGGTGATTGGGTGATTTCAGACCACTCAAAGACTTTCAGCATAACCCTTTTCCCTGCCTACTGCCTGCTTGGCCACTTTCCTGTCAGAATAAATTGTGAAAATGGCTGTCTCTCCTGCTTGGCTCTGCCATGGTTGGCTGGCTGCTGAGGTGGGCCAGCAGCTGTCAAACCATTCCCTTCAACCCCCTGCTGTGTGGCTGACTTGCTCCAAGGGTTGCCAGTTTCTAGGTGGGACATGGAGATCTCCCACTGTTACAATTGATCTCCAGATGACAGAGATCAGTTCCCCTTGAGAAAATGGCTGCTTTGGAGGGTAGACCCTATGGTATTATACCTGCTGAGTCCTTCCCCTCCCCAAACACTGCCCTCCACAGGATCCCCCCCCAATCTCCAGGTATTTCCCTACTCAGAGCTGGCAACCCTACCTTCTTCTCAGTGCCTGTTGCTAGGCAACCAAGCTTGGTTCTGTTAGTAAAAGGTGGGGGAGGAGACCCTTTCTACACCTATTTTGGACTTTGGGAGAAAAATAATTCAGGCCAGTCCTGACTAGGGTTGCCAGCTCCAGATTGGGAAATTCCTGGAGATTTTATGGTAGAGTCTATGGAAGCCAGAGTTTAGGGAGGAGAGCATACTCAGCTGAACAGAATTCCATAGAGCCCACACTCCAACGCAGTTATTTTCTCCAGAGGGAGAGAGAGATCTGTTGTCTGGAGTTCAGTTGTGATACTCGGCAATACCACAGCTAGTGTGGTGTAGTACTTAGTGCTTCAGAGCTGGGTCTGCCAGATCCAAGTTCTTGCTGTGGAAGCTAAGTGGGTGATTTTGGACCTGTCACAGACTTTCAGCCTAACCTACCTCACAGGGTTGTTGTGCAAGTCAAAAGGGGGAGAGGAGAATGATGTAAGCTGCTTCAGTCCCCATTGCAGAGAAAAACCTGTACTTTTCCTCCTGAGGTACCATTGTTGCCAATCTCCAGGTGAGGACTGGAGATCACTCAAAATTACAACTGCTCTCCAGATGGCAGAGACCAGTTCCCCTGGAGAAAATGGTGGAGTTTGTGTCCTTATACTCCACTGAGATAGCCCCTTATGACAGCCAGTGTGACGTAGCAGTCAGGGCTTCAGAGCAGAGTAGAGGCTGCGTAGGGGGGGAGATGGAAAGCTGAAGTCAGAGGGGCAAATAAACATAGGTTGATGACTGGCTGGGAAGGATATAGGGTTGCCAACTCCAGGTTGGGAAATTCCTGGAGATTTGAGGGGTGGAGCCTGGAGAGGGTGAGGTTTGAGGAGGGGTGGGACCTCAGACAGGTACAATGTCATAGACTCCATCCTCCAAACCAGCAATTTCCTCCTGGGGAACCATTGTTGCCAAACTCCAGGGGAGGGCTGGAAATCACTCAATATTATAACTGCTCTTCAGGCAGAAGACATCAGTTCCTCTGGTGAAAATGGTGGACTCTGTGTCATTATACACTGCTGAGGCTGCCACAGCAAATTGACACTGAGTGGTCAAGGCCAGGGCACTTTCCCAGAGCCTCTTTCTAGAGCTCATTGTATTTATTTCCACAACGGGCCTTATTCCTAGTACATAATAAAATCACATTTAAAAATAATTAAAACCACCCCCTCAAAAAACGCACACATCATTAAAACAATTTAAACAAATCTTAAATACATACAAAGATGTGAAAGTAACAATTAAAACATTGGTCAGGAAGAAGAGATCATAGAGGGAATGCCAAAAGAAATGCTGCTTTAAACAGGCCTAATTATCATTCCTTTTTCACACACAGCTCTTCAAACAGTGAGTAGGTGAAGTCCTCTAATACAAAATTTTTCACCCCTTCACCAAGGGTCTTTTGGTGGAGCCATTACAGCTGTATAAAGCCTATGTAAGTTTGTAACACAAATGCACCTTTATAGTTTGATGATGAGAATGTAAGAAAGGATTTTAGTGGGATATTTTACACTCTCTAGGTTTAATGTATCTTAAAATGTTTCTGTGTTGCTGCTCACCTTGAGCTTCTGAGGGTAAAGTGAATTATACCTGGAGATGAAGGAGGGACAAAAGAAACAAAACACATTAGTTGAATTAATTTTTATTGAAGATGCCATGCTTTCCTTTCTGTTCTCTAAGCACTCTCAGAGGAAAACTTACTACAAAGAGCTTCCGGTTAATGGTGACAGACTAGCAGATATCTCTCCCAGACCTTCGGGGAGAAGATCTGAGTGCCTGCAGTGAGGAGGGGGCTCAATTGTTCGTTGCCCCCCCAGGGAGCCTGTGTGAAAGGCTCCTTACCATGGCACTTTTGAGAGGTAGCCTCTTCCATAGCAAGAAGCTGCGGAATTGAGGCACTCCTCTGCCCCGATGGTTCTGCCGCTGTTGCGTCCTTTTGGATCCAGAGCTGCCAGCCAGAACAAGCATTGGAGATCGGGCAATTTAACTGCAATCGAGCGAGGTCCTTGGACCAACAATGAACAGTGAGTCAAGTAAAAAAGAGATGCTGAAAAACTAAAAGAAAGCCCCCCCTGGGAATGGCGAGATGAGTGAGCAGGGGAGGGGTTCCTCCTACATGCATAAACAAAACGACGATCTGCCAAGGGGGGAGCAGAAGCAAAAATGTGGAAATTAGTTTTAAGAGACTTACCGGAGTGTAGATAAGTGCTTGGGCAAATTTCAGAGACTTTAACAACTTTTACTAAAAGTAAATAATCCTCAAACATGGCAGGGAAGAAAATGGAGAAAGACAAGCTAGCAAAAATGAAACTAACAGGAGGCTCGAGTCCCCAGATGGAGGATTCCTCAGAGTTATCCAAAATGCTAGCAGAAACCATGTGCCCTCTGCTGGACCAAATGACTAACATCAACCAGCAGCTAACTGTACTGAATCAAAACCTTGCAACTCAGCAGCTCCAACTAGCAGAAATTACAAAAATAACGGAGCAAACAGTGGAGAAAGTGAAGGAAGTGGACGCAAAGACCAAAAAAGTCAAGAAAAAGGTGTAAATGCTGGAAAAGAAACAAACTTCAGGTGAAATCCAAATTTTGCAGCTGCAAATGGAGACAGCTAACCTAGTCCTCCGATTCCAAGGGGTCCCTGAGATAAAAGGAGAGAATCTAAAAGAACTTTTGAGCAAAGCATTAGCTCCAGTTACAGATTTAAAAGCGGAATACTTGATAAGCGAGATGGATGTGATCTATAGATCCTACTCCAACTCTATCAAGAAAAATAATCTGCTGGAGAGATTGTGGTTAGATTCTCAAAGAGACATGTCAGGGACTTAATACTCAAAACAACTACAGGAGTACCCCTGAAAATGGGAGGGAATAACATCAGAATTTTAAAAGATATCCTATTTGAAATCAGGAAGAAGGGGAAGGAGTATAAAGACTTAATATTGTTTCTACAAACGAACAGCATTGCCTACAGATGGTTGATTCCTGAAGTCATCACCTTTAAAATTCAGGACAAAAAAGAAAAGATTGACTCCGTCTTTAAAGCATGTGAGTTCCCGAGATTGCAATTGGGAGAGCCAGAAGAGGTCAGTGGGGAAGAAGAACACAGTAAATCCAGTGATGGTATGGACTCTGCAGCTTCAGATGAGGACTCTGCTTCAGAAAAGGTGGCAGCAGCCCCCAAGTGAGACTATCAACTGAGGAAAAGAAAGAATAAAGCTAAATAAAGGCTGAAGGACTCTGAATTGTGCCTTAAAACATTTACTTCAACGTTGCTCTTGGAATTTTCTTAAAATAGTTAAATGATGGGCTAAAAGCTAAATATATTAGCATAAATGACCATGTTCAATGTAATCTAAGCATGTTAAGAATAACACTTATACAAGCTAATGTAAGGATCTCCTAAACTTGGGGGTTTAGTTATTAGTGGTTTTCTTTTCTGTATCCTTAGTTGTTATTGTCTTCCCTTCCCTTTTTTTCTTTGTAGTTTGTAGTCTTTAGAAAATGCAATAAAAAATAAAATCCCCTTCGGGGGTTAAAAAAAGAAAAAAAAGAAAACTTACTACAAAAAGACTTACTTAAGAACTGGATTGTAAACCCTAAAGTACAGAAATTCTGAAAATCTCAGTGGTTGAAGGCAGAAGATGCAAGATAGTATGCAGCAGTGGAAATTTGCAGATGTCCAATGTCTTGGTGTAAAGGTGTGATTTGTTGTGCCATTTAACATTTCCTGAATGCCTTCATTCAGTTTATTGGCTACCAGAGTATATCTCTGCCTTGGTACCAAGATGGGCACCAAAGTCCTGTGTGACAGCAACACAGGCAACTGAAGCTTGTAGGTAACAGTCCCAGAAAACACCATCGAGCCAAGTCTTAATGTCAACCCACCAATGTTCACTGTGTAAAAATGATTCTAGTCCAATTACAGTCCATGAATTTGCTTCTTCTTTTTTGTTTCTTTATTTTACATCATGCAGTGCTGCTGCTGCTTCCAACAAATGCCATGCGACTACAGATTTCCCAGGTAAACAATCTGTTTCCCTCAATGCTTCGTCAGGTCGCTTTATACTTGGAGCTGTTTTACAAATAAATTACAATATAGTTACAACCCTTATTCATTTGTTCTTTTTCTGGTATGAGTAATCAAGGTTTTTAAATTCTTACCCCATGTTCTACATCTCCTACTCAGAATTAATCTTGTGTTTTCTCTGCATCTGCTGGCTCTCATTACTCACTATCTCTGTAGCTGCTCTATTATCCTACCATGCCTTGATTACTCACACCTGTTACAGTCCAGTGTCATTTCCAAATCTTATTTCAGGTAGCTACCAATTATAAAATTATACAGATAGCTAAATAAATGAAGATAAATCAAGAGCTAAATTTAATCCTTTAGGTGACATTGTTTGAAATTTAAAAATAAAATAGGCTTCCTTGCATAGCAATTCTTTAGTCATATCCAGTCTGTTGTATGTTGAATCTGTTGTGGTTGGAATCTATATAATACAGAAAATCTTATTTCAGCAGGACTGTGCCCAGCTTCATTATAGTGGAAAGTCATTGGAGCCTCCCAAATTTTGTTTTTAATTCAATTTTTAATGTTCTATCATTCTCAACTTGATGCTTATTGTTGATCCCACATATAATTTTTGACATGGGCAAACAGCTGCATATATTAGACCACAGGAATTACAGTTATAAAATTGGTTTATGTTCCATGTTATATTAAGCTGAGGATGTTGAAAAACATGCCCTTCCGTCACCATATCACAGGCAACACATTTTCCACATCTGAAAAATCTGACAGGTAAAGTTGATTCACTACCCTTTGTTTTAATCATATCTGACCTGACCACCATACCTTTAATGCTGTTAGATTTTCTCCATCCTATCACTGATGGAAAGCTACATCCTGGTAATGTATCAACTAAATACCAGTGTTTGTGTATGCTTTGTGCTATATTGTAAGATAATAATGAGTAACCAAAAGCACAAGCCATTCTTTTATGTTTGCCATAATCCTGCTTGTTTTTAAACACATCCCTCCTATTTATTTGTTTAGCTCTTTTCTTAGCTTCCTGGATTACCCTTTTAGGATAGCCCGTTTCTAAAAAAGTTTGCCAAATTATCTGCTTCTATGCTGTAATCCTGCTCTAAAGAAGAATTTCTTTTAATCCTAATAACTTGACTGTAGGGAAGACTATTTTTAGTGTGCTTAGGATGGAAAGAATCAAAATGTAGTAATGAATTTCGATCTGTGGTTTTGGTATATACTCAACAGCTAATTTCCCCTCATATTTGAAAACTGTAGTATCCAGAAATTGAATTGCCTGAATATTGAACTTGATCGTAAATTTAATAGTTGGATGGATTGAATTAATCCAAGGCACAGAATCATTGATGTTATTTCTGTTCTTAAAAATTAAAAAAATATCATCCAAATACTGATGGTATAATCTGATCTCTTCAAAAAATGGGTTGACTCTGCTATCATATATGAATGTCTTTTCTAAATGGTCCATGAAGATGGTGGCTACGTCTGGAGCACATGGGATCCCCATCACTACTCCACATACCTGAAAGTAGAAGTCCTCTTCAAATCTGAAATAGTTCTTTTCAGACACAATATCTAGAATATCCATTAGAAAGTGAGTTGGTGGATGTTCATTTGTTCTCTGTTCCAAAACATTCTCAATAATCATTCTCACTTCCTCCCGTGGGATGTTTGTATATAAAGCTCCTACATCCATTATAACTAACATATCCTCTGCTGTAATAGGTTGATTTTCTATCAGTGCTATAAAGTGCTTTGTATTAAGGTCAAGTCTTAAGATCAAGGCTATTTTCTGCAACCCACATTTGGGTCCAATGTCCCCCTCTATTGGTTATTTCAGTAATGACTATATTTACATGCCCCTGCTTTCTCCCCATCTCTGGTCCTTTAGGTTAATTGCTGAATGAGTCAACAAGTAATTGCTGTGCACTTGGGAACAGACAGACAAAATGCTGCATTAATTGCAGGCCTGGAGGTAGGTGCAACACAAACTGCTGGGATATAGGCTGGGGGGGGGCAAAATGAGGTAGGATTCCTCCCCCCACCCCTTTGCCAAACACAACAAAGTCCTCCCTCCTCCCAATGATCTCATCATTCCATTTCCAAAAACACCAATTTGTTGAACTTTGCTGAAGATTTTGACATAGCCAAACAAAAACATTTTGCAATGCTATACAGCCACCCACTAGTAGAAACGTACCTGTTCCATTTTCATCCTACCCCCTAAGAAATTCAGGACGGCATATGTGAGTCTCCTTCTCTCTACCCTCCTCAACAATCTGGTGGCATAGATAGGACTGAGAGAGAGTGCTGGTCCAAGGGCACATAGTCCGCTTTATGGCTGAGTGTAGATTTGAACCTGGGTTTCCCCAGGCTCAGTCTAACCACAACAGCTCTCTGCTGAAACTATTCCAAGAGCATGATGCTAACTGTGTTTCCTTGGAGGTAAGGCCAAGGAAAAATCCCTAGGATCATGATCACACTTGCTTGAGTGATAACAAGCATTTTAAGACAACATTTCTGGTAAATATTGTCCATTGCTGAGGTTGAGCAAGGCCTCTCATGAAATACCAGAAACCATGGACAAACATGACACCATCTGCTGATATGAGTCACCATTGCAACAATCACAAAATAAGACTGGAACCCACAATTTGTAAACAATTCCAGAGTGATTAGCGAACCCTTTGGCAAAATGTATCAGCTACCGACAGATGTGAGAGATGATATGACCAGGTGAACTGTTGTGCCAGAGCCCGTTTCTCTTCCTTCTTGGTTCCCTCCAAAAAAAACTTTCAAGAAAGAAAAAGAGGTGAGGACCAGGAAAAGATCAGAGGACACGTGATTCAGGTTCCAAACATCTGAGAGGATACACAAAAGAACAGGGAGACAAAATGTTTGGAAAGGTCAGTGAATAATGAGAAGCAAAACAGTTCAAGCTGGAATAGTTATATCAGGCATGAGCATCTCAGTCCCTTCCACCCAGGAGGCAGAACGGTCTCCTTCTGCAGAGATGAGCTTCTAAGTCTGCCCAAAAAGGGACGGCCTGTTACTCTAGTCAGTCCTGCTCTGTTTTGTTTTCTGCTTCAAATCTCTACAACCTTTTGCATAGCCACCAGTTGGGGTTAGAGTCTCTTCTGCTCCCACTGGTCAGCATGTCATTGTACTCTTTCAAAAGCACTTCACAGGTAGCACCCAACTCAAAAGTGCTGAATGAGAGTTCATTAAAAAATTCCAGACGAGGTACCCCATGGGCTATAACAGCCTCTCTCTGTCAACAGCACACACACGCACACACCCTTTCTGCTGGGTATATACCAGCCCTAATGGGTGCACATTTCTGTGCATATGAAAAAGGGAGTGCTGACTCGCAAAAGCTTATGCCAAAACAAATGTTGTCAGTCATTAAGGTGCCCCTGGACTCCTGTGTCACAGCTGCCCCTCTGGAGTCATCACCAGCACTATGAAGCAAGGGCGAGGAAAGGGTTAGGCTGCAGAATGACGTGAGTACCCAGGCCCCAAAGGACAGGGCATTATAACCTGCCTGCCCACCCTCCAGATCTTGAGCAGCCCTGCTCCTGCATCCAAAGGAAGGGCTCACCGCTTCCCATCACCCTACAGCATCCCTGTGCTCCTCCTTCCCCAGCTGAGATGAAAGCCCGTGGCCACAGCCCTTTCAATAATAACCACCCCCATCCTTAAGCCCTGAAATTAAAGCTTTCTTTGAGCCTGAGGGTGATGCCAGGGAGAAGATAGCACAGCCGTGTTTATACACAAAGGTTTGCATCACCCCCCCCACCCAGCCCCTCTGTCTATGTTGCAATAATTACAGAGCAATGGCCTGCTGGAGCTTGGATGTTTGCAGCCTGGCTAGACATGGCATCGTACTTGGGCACAGGGCCTTGCCCAAGCAGCAGCTGGGAATGTGCTGGATCATCAAACTGCAGTTCATTTCACTCCCAAAGCCAGGTGGAAGCCAGTTGAACTGGGGCAGATCAATGGTTGAACCAGCTTAGCATCCACCTCAGAAACTGGCTACTGTGGACTCCTCTGAGAGGAAAGGGAGCTACAGTACAGAACACGAATGGGACACTCCCCTCCTAACTACCCATTTTGTCTGCTTTGTAATTTTAACACAGTAATCTAGTGAAACAAAATAGACCGCACACAATGGAAGTCAGCCAATCCCATTTGATTGGATTTGACCTTGACTTACCTAGACTCAGTCTTTGCCCTATTCTTCATCTTTCCCTTGGGATTTTATCCCTTTGTGTTGAGCACACAATTCTGCAATGGTTTCAGCACTTAACCCTACTCTTCACTCACAGGTATGATTCTCTTTCATTCTAAAGTATGACTGGAAACAGATGCATTTCTCTGAAGGATGATAGGGAAATGGCGGAGAAGCTGAATGCATTTTTTGCATCCATCTTCACTGTGGAAGATGAGAAGTGCTTGCCCACTCCAGAACTTCTGATTTTGGAAGGGGTGTTGAAAGACCTGTGTCAGATTGAAGTGATGAGAGAGGAGGTCCTACGACTGATAGACAACTTAAAAACTGATAAATCACCAGGCCTGGATGGCATTCATCCGAGAGTTCTGAAGGAACTCCAATGTGAACTTGTGGATCTCCTGACAAAAAATATGTAGTCTTTCCTTAAAATCTGCCTCCATTCCTGAGGACTGGAAGGTAGCTAATGTCACTCCCATCTTAAAAAGGGTTCCAGAGGAGATCTGGGAAATTACAGGCCAGTCAGTCTGACGTCGATGCCGGGTAAGTTGGTGGAAACTGTTATTAAGGAAAGAATTAGCAGGCACATTGATGAACAAAAACTATTGAGGCAGATTCAGCATGAGTTCTGTAAAGGAAGATCTTGTCTTACTAACTTGTCAGTGTTCTTTGAGGGAGTGAACAAACATGTGGACAAGGGGGACCCAATAGATGTTCTTTACATTGACTTCCAGAAAGCTTTTGATAAAGTTCCTCATCAAAGGCTCGTAAGTAAGCTCAATGGTCACAGGATAAAAGGACAATGTGTGACTGCAATAATAAAGGGCAATGCTATGCTGGAGATTATTAGAAAGGGAACTGAAAACAAATCAGCCAGTATCATAATGCTCCTATATAAATCAATAGTGCAACCTCATTTGGAATACTGTGTACAGTTCTGGTCACCACACCTCAGAAAGGATATTATAGCATTGGAAAAAGTGCAAAAAAGGGCAACTAGAATGATAAAAGGGTTGGAACACTTTCCCTATGAAGAAAGGTTGAAGTGCTTGGGGCTCTTTAGCTTGGATAAACGACAACTGAGCGGTGGTTTACAAGATTATCCATGGGATAGAGCAGGTCAAGAAAGAGGTACTTTCCTCCCTTTCTCACAATACAAGAACTCGTGGGCACTCAATGAAATTGTTGAGCAGTCGGGTTAGAACAGATAAAAGGAAGTACTTCTTTATCCAAACAGCGATTAACACATGGAATTCACTGCCAGAGGAGGTGGTGGCAGCTACAAGCACAGAGAGCTTCAAGAGGGAATTCAATAAGCATATGGAGCAGAAGTCCATCAGTGGCTATTAGCCCCAAGGTATAGATAGGAACTCTCAGTCTGGGGCAAGTGATGCTCTGTATTCTTGGTGCTTGGGGGGGCATCAGTGGGAGGGCTACTAGTGTCCTGGCCTCACTGCTGGATCTCCTGATGGTACCTGGTATTTTTGGCCACTGTGTGACAGAGTGTTGGACTGGATGGGCCGTTGGCCTGATCCAGCATTGGCTTCTCTTATGTTCTTATGTTTTCATGCCAGATGCACCATACCTGCGGACATGTCTTGGTCGGCAGGTTCTCTGGAGAGAAGGCATACAAATCTTCTGAATATATAAATACTAGGAATAAGGCCCGTTGTGGAAATAAATACAACGGGCTCTAGAAAGAGGCTCTGGAAGAGTGCCCCAGCATTGGGCACTCAGTGACAATTTGCTGTGGCAATCTTAGCAGGGTATAATGACAGAGTCCACCATTTTCTCCAGAGGAACTGATCTTTGCTACCTGAAGAGCAGTAGTGATCTCCAGCCCACCCCCAAGATTGGTAACAGTGGTTCCCCAGAAGGGAGTGGCTGATTTGGAGGGTGGAGTCTATGGCATTGTACCTGTCTGATGTCCCACCCCTCCTCAACACTCACCCTCTCCAGGTTCGACCCCTCAAATCTCCAGGAATTTCCCAACCCGGAGTTGATAACCCTATCTTCCTCCCAGCCAACCATCAACCTACCTTTAGTTTTCTATCTCTTCCTCCCTCCCTCCTAGAGGCAGTTGTAATTTTGAGTGATCTCCAGCCCCCACCTGGAGATTGGCAACAGTGGTTCCCCATCAGGGAATAGCTGGATTAGAGCCCAATGAGTTTTCTCCCAAAGGCCAACATAGGTGTGGAAAGGGCCTTTTACTGACAGAGGAGAAAGTAGAGGTGCCAACTCTGATTAGGGAAATACCTGGAGATTTGGGGGGTGGATCCTGTGGAGGGCAGCATTTGGGGTGTGTGTGGAAGGACTCAGCAGGGTATAATGCCATACAGTCTACTCCTCCAAAGCAACCATTTTCTCCCAGGGAAACCTCTCTGTCATCTGGAGGTCAATTGTAACAGTGGGAGATCTCCAGGTCCAACCTGGAGATTGGCAACCCTAGGGGAAAGTCAGCTGCACAGAGGGGAGTTGAAGAAAATGGTTTGACGGTTGCTGGCCCACCTCGTTAGCCAGCCAGCCATGCTGAAGCTAAGCAGGAGAAAGAGCCTTTTTCCTTTTATTCTGACAGGAAAATGGCCGTTGGGGAGGGGGTTATGGGCGGGGGAGGGGGTTATGCTGAAAGTCCTTTGTTTTTTTACTCACAGAACCAAGCTTGGCTGCCTACCAACAGCCACTGAGGGGACAGTCCCTCACAGGAGTCAAGAGAACTGTCTTCCTCAGGAGAGAGAGCTTGTCTGCCAGGGGGAGTGGGTGGGGAAGAGGAACAGACCCAGCACCCGGCCAATGGCACGCGAGTACTCTTGAGTGGTGGCTGATGGGCCAATGGCTGAGGGAGGGCATTTTACAGCCAATGGGAGCTCATGGAATCTTATGAAACCAAAAGATAATTATTATAAGGAGAGATGAGTTGCTCCCTTAGCAGAACCATATCTATTGCTAATTGCTGAGGTAATCCAGCCAAATGAATTGCACTGTATCAGCACAAATCTCTCTTATATTTTCTTTGGTCATCCCTTTAAGCAAAAAACATAAGCCAAAAAGAAGGTCAGTAAGAGGTTAATTCCTAGATTTGCCATGATACAAACAGTAACTTTGCCAAGGGAAAAACTGTGTGATCCACAGCAGGTTGGTTCCTGTTGAGATGAGTGCTTTGTTAGGTCCATGTAGCTGTGAACTGATTAGAAAAAGCAAGGTCTGAACCTGTGCCTTAACAGCAGCTTGATTGTCATAGATCAACAGGTGTGCCTTTTCATGACAAGGATAGGAGCATTATCATCTTCTCATGCTTACAAATCAATTGCTAATGGCCGAGGTGCAGTGGCTCATAAAGATATTAGTTTTGTTGCAGTATCTTTACACACGTGTTTGTGCGCACACACACACACATAGTGAGTCCACAAGTTCTGCCATTTCCCCCCTACAATTCCTTAGCCAATGAACACTTCCTCCCTACTTTGGCTTCTAGTGTGAAATATTTATTCTAGTGAATGTTCAAATTCAGGCCACACCTTGATCTAAGCAGACACACCCAGTGACCAAGTGACCAGTCATCACCACCAGCTTCCTTTTGGGCCTTCCTCACACATTTAATGAAAATTTAAGGAGAGCTGAGCTCCAGGAGGGAAGCCCCTTGGCAATCCTTAATGGAACAGGGGTGGGAAAAGCCTCTCTGGGTATCCAAATTCATTCACTTGAGCCCTTCACTGAACTGAAAAATGTAGCTGGTGCTTTATTGCTGCAGGAAAGCCCTTGTGTTAAATACTGGGCTCCATGGATGAGCAGACCCCGCGTCTAGTGATCAGCCCACCTTTATTAGTGATTCAGCAGATACAAGACTGAAACTCCAGGGCAAGAGCCCTGTTTAAATAGCATGCAAAAACTGCACCCAAACACACCCAACTCCCAATGACAGGCTATTCAGATAACATTAGTTCCTCACTGGTCACCTCCAGACTCCTGGTGGGCTATTGTTCTAGAGCTCCAAGCTCAGCCAGTCTCTGGTACCCAGTCCTGGAATATTCCAGCCCTAATATATAATACCACTCCCCAAGTTCCAAAGCACCTTAACATACATAGTCCTCAAGGTACGCTGGCTTGCGCCTTTCCCGCTGAGAGCGTCTCGGCTCAGACGGTGCTGGCAGTCACAGGGGCCCCATCTGGGGTCTCAGCAGTGGCACTGGGCAAGGATGGCGAGTCAGGAGCAGAGTCCTGGGGCTCTGGAACAGTCTGTATGGGTATGGGCAACTCTGCACAGTCAGAACAGTCCCTGGCACGTGGCACATTCCCCTCCCCGCTGTGCTCCAGTGGCAATGGTAGTGGTCCCAGGTGGCTGGCCTCCATGGTGGCTGGCACCAGTTCAGCTATCTGGCAGGAGACGGCAGCGAAGCTGGTCAATGTGCCCGTGCAGGACCTGTCCACTGTCGGTAGAGACCTCGTATGAGGGGGCCGGCAATTAGAATGTCATTGAAGAAAGGCTGGACCCTGGGGATTCCTTTAAGAAGCGAGTCCATGAGATTTTGGGAAATTCCCAGGGTCACGCTAACACCAAACTGTAGCTGACGCACCTTGAACATGCCCCTGTGCATTATGATAGTCTGGGCCTCAGTGGTCGTATCATCCACTGGGAGCAGCTGGTAGGCCAGGGAGGCCAAGACGTGGCTGACTACTGGGACCAGGTAGGTGTGGTCCTGAAGCACCTTATCAATGCTACATTTATAGTACACACAGATGTGGATGTCCCCATTGGGCTTAATGGGAGTGACAATTGGGGTTTCCCAAAGGGCATGCAAGACTGGTTCCAAAACCCCTTGGTCCACCAAAGAATCCAGCTTCTCGTCAATTTTAGGCTTCAGTGTGAATGGGACGCGCTGGGCCTTCAGCTGCATGGGCCACACCTCTGGGTTGAGCTGGAGGGAGACGGGGGTCCGGTGTAGCGACCGAACGTTCCACCAAAGACAGCCGGGAACTCGTCATACACCCACTGAAAGTCTTCTCAGGCAATTTGGTGCACCCCTGTGACTCAGAACCACAAGGGCGCGAACCATGCTAGTCCCAGTAAACTCATGTGACTGCCTCCCACTACCAGCAAGTCTAAGAGCCCTTCAAAATTCTGGTACTGCACCCCAAAATTCCCCACCCCTTTCACGGCCACTTCATTCTGCTGGAAGTCCCGTAGGGTGAAACCAGCCGAACTAAGGCCACTTCCACAGTGTCATTTTTGTCACTTGCTTGTCCCTGTTGCTTTGTCCCCCTTTTCCACATGTGTTTTGTCCCCTCTGGGACTACTAGAGAAAGCAAGACACATTGGGGGGAGGGCCCCCATTCAGGCAGAGCCTATGAAGGGTGTCCTCCGAGATTACGGAAATGGCGGGCCCGGTGTCTAGCTCCATCATGCAAGGGGCTCCCTTGATTAAAACAGTCACTTTAATTTTATTGGGGGTGTCCTGGGGCAAGTGAAGTACCTGGTGTAGCTGGACAGAGGTGGTGTGCAGTTCCGTGGCATGTGCAGACTCCAGCTGGGCAGACTGTCGCCTCCGGGTCCCCTTGGAACGGCAGGCATGGGTGATATGGCCAACCTTTCTGCAGCTTTGACACATGGCATCTCGGAAATGGCAGGATCTCTGCTCGTGGGCTCCCCGCAGCTGGCACAGGGTGTTGAGGTGGCAGGTTCACCAGCGTGAGCTGTGGCAGGTGTGTGAGTGCCATGACAGGCTGGCCGATGCATCCACAGACCTTCCTCGCTGTCAGACACGTTGGAGGCTGAGGAAATGGCAGCCTGGTGCACTGCGGAGACATGGCGGTCAGTCTTCTGGTTGCCAGCCTCCCAGGACTTCTCAAATGCCACGGCCTCCCAGGTGGCCTTTTGGAGGTTTGTGTCCTCTTGGCCGATGAGCTTGTGATGGAGCTTCTTGTCCTGGAGCCTGAACACGAAATGGTCGAGGAGGGCTTCTTCAATGTTCTGGAACTCACATCGAAGAGCCAGTCAGCTCAGGGTGGCAACACAGAGGCCAATTCATTGGGCCTCTGATCCCGCTTGAAGAAATTGAGGCGGCGAGCCAGTCAGGTGGGCTGGGGCAGGAAGTGGTTGGTGAGCACCGTGATGAGACCATCAAAAGTGGCAAGCTGCAACATGGATGGTGCAATGAGGCCCTGGGCTAGCTCCACGGTAGCGATTCCACAAGAGCTGAGCAGAAGTGCCTTCTTCTTGATGGCACCCTCAGTTCCCTGGAACTCCACAAAGTACTCCACCCAGTTCCACCCAGGCCTCCCATTGCTTGGGGTGAGTGGGGTCAAACTTTGGAAGTAGTCCTGGAGCGGCAGCCATGGTCCAAGTTGCAGTGCTATGCGCGTGGCTCTGGAGCTCAGTGCACAGTGTGGTGCAGACGGGCGCTAGGCTCACTCAACAGGATCCCACCTTCGTCGCCAGTGTACTGGGGGTTCCATGCATGAGCAGACCCCAAGTCTAGTGATCAGCCCAGCTTTAATAGTGATTCAGCAGATACAAGACTGACACCTTAGGGCAACAGCTCTGTTTAAATAGCATGCAGGAACCACATCCAAACACCCCCAACTCCCAATGAAAGGTTATTTACATAACATTAGTTTCTTATTGGTCACCTCCAGAGTCCTGGTGGGGTTTGTTCTAGAGCTCCAAGCTCTGCCAGTCTCTGGTACCCAGTCCTGGAATAGTCCAGCCCTAATACATAACACCTTGCTATAGTTTCAGGTCAAGTTAAGGGTTGGGTTGTTATGGATTCCTAGAGGCTTCTTGCTGTGGCTAAAGTCCCAAGATTAGATGCAGAATGCTGGCCACTTTCTTTTTCTCACATGAGAGCAAAACGGGGTAGGTAGAATGCCTGATTTCTCAGGCTGCCAGAACCACCCAGGCTCAGGGAAGTGTTTGTTGCTTTTTCACCCCAAAATGCTCCTCTCTTAGTAGTCCTGCCAATCATTCCCCCCATCGATATAACCTTTTCCTGCAATACTGGGGCACAGTTTGGGTATTCCTTAAGGAGAGGGGAATAGAATTTTCACATTATATGTTGCCAGTCATGGTGACAAAACATTCCTGCATATCTTTGAGAGGACATAAAAGATGTTTGCAGTGTCTAATTCACTGGTTTTCTTTCTGCATGAAGAAATGTACTCTTCTTTGTCCCTGTAAAACATTAAGTGTGGTAACAATACCAGAAACAACGCCTCTCAGATGCAGGTCAGATGGTTTACATCTCCTGATACACAATTGTTGTTAACTTGCCCTGGGCCTGGCAGGCTATAAATAAAAATAAATACATACATAAAACACAAACAGGTCAGGTCAGGTGTGCTTTATAGATACCTCACATCAGCACCACACTGCAGTAAACAACTAGTATAGGCATGCTGTATGTTTTTAGTCACTGGGTAAGAGAAGCCAATAATAGTCTTACCATCCAATAGATCTGTCTAGCCCAGCTATTATCATGGTCATCACTACAGATTATTGAATACAATTACAAAAAAATCAATCATGTACTTCATGACAATCTTAATGCAATAATTCTGAATACTCTTTAGGGCTTTGTGAAAAATTAGAAAGCTGCTCTTTATTCATCCTTTTCAAACTGTTTATGGTTTCCTTCAACTCTGATTCATTCCCCCTTTAGCCATACATACCAACAAGAGAAATAAATCACACATAGCCAGTAGCAGGCAAGTGGTTGATTGTAGCAATGTTCTCTTGCACGATGGTGGAATAGCATGTGCACAAATCAAATATTTGCTATATCCTGTTGACTTCTGCCCCTTCCAAATGCATTTCCACATGGCGTTCTATGGTGAAAACGGGAGCCATTGAGGGATCAGTCACTAGCCAAGTTTGCACATGCATGTACAGTCTTTAGGGGCCCACACTGCAGTGGCTGTCTATTCTGGGAGATGATAGGATTGTTAGGAGATGAACTTTGAAAATGCTTTTATTTGTTATTTTCTGACCTGCATGCACACCAGGAATGGTGCCAGCAAGTGTCTTTGCTTTGGGAGAATGTATGCTTGAGTTAATGTGACTCTCTGTGTAAGAGGAGGTACCACACAGCCTGTACTTCCATGCAAATGAGGTCACAGACATGCCTTGCACATATCTACCCATGAGGCCTTGGGAACAAGAAGCATCCCTATTAGCATCTCCATTACGGTCCTTCAGCAGAATGTAGAAACAACAGCCTTCCCACCATTGAAGAATTTCTACCTCTCACATAACCCACAGGATGCTTGACATTTACATGTGTGAAGATTGTCACCTGGATCTGGCCAGATCCATCTGCATACCTAAAGGTTTCCATGCCAACCCATCTTAGCACCTTGACCAAAAACCTCCCTTGTAGAAAGGTGTAGACTTTCAGTATTGCCCCACCTTAGTAGGAGGGAACCCCCACATCCTTTAGCTAATGGTATAGGGATGGGATGGACCCAGAGACACCCCAAGACAGCCCCCAGACTAGCTGATAAAACGGGGTGCAACCCTTTGTTCCGGGGGAAGAAATCACGCGTGCACTCCTGCAACCTCCTGCAAGAAAAGCAACCTTTGTAACTTAAGGTAACTCTTGTGTGCTCTCTTGGAATCCGGACCAAGAGACCCTTTACAATTGTTGGCAGGCTCCAACATTGTAAAGTGAGAGTTTCCCTAGTTAGAAACAATCCTTGTTCCTGAACACTAGAAGGTCGAATCTACTGGAACAGATAAGTATATATGCTTTCCCCCGCCCCCTCCTCAGCATACCTTTAGTTTAAAACCCCAAATATTGTTTTCCATTTCTACTGTAACTAAAGGAACTTGAATGTATGTGTGCGTGAATCTGTTTTGTGTGCCTGTAAATAATAAGAATACTCAGTAAAGAGAATTTTGATTCAAATTAAGAACCCTTGTCAAATGTTCTCCTTTTGGGAAAAAAGGCTTCTCTGGCACGAAGTTCGCTTTCTCTGTATAAATTGGCAAAAAGACCTCAAACAAGTTGGTCAGCTGACTGCGTAGATAAGCAGTCCGCTCAACAGGGTATATGCTGGAGTGTGCACTGTGAGCGTGACATGGTGTGTGTGCACCAATCCTAAGCATCATTCCTTTGTTATCCATTAATACTTCATATCTATTTTGTCATGTCATTAACTTCCCTTTGAGGACCCCCAGCAAACATGCATGATACCAACGTAAGTCTGGATGCTTAGTATTTATCGATCAGTTTTTTAGCATTCAAAGAACTAAATATATATTCTGTCAAAATCCTTACAACAACCTTGAAAGATAGGCTAGCGTTGTTATCATCCCACACAGCAGATGGGAGGCTGAAGGAATGACGACTCACCTGAGGTCACCATCAGATTGCTGACTGAGGCTAAGATTTGGGACCAAGGGCTTCTTGGCTCACATCAGCTATGTTATACCACCAATCCTTGCAAAGTGTTACCCATACAAGTCACCAAGAATAAAAGTTGCCACCGCCAATTTTACAGCTTCTAGCAACATTACGGTGTTCCTCCCTGTCAAAGGAGGCTGCTGATATCCAGATAGATCCCAGGATGAGGAGCCTCAAATGTTATTTATGTTGGGCATAAACAGAGATGCAGAACAGAGGGATTCTGGGAAGCAGTTTTCCATGAGATGCTAGGAAACTTCAGAAAGCACACCTGCTCTCGTTCCCCTGCAATAGTTTCTACCCAAGACAGCAGTGGTAATTCTCCAGAGTTAAGGTCAATTAAGGGTCCAACACTGTCAATTAAGGGTCCTACCTTGCTAGGGCTAAACTAGCTCAGTTTATTTTTTGCTAGTTTTGCTGTGCATGGAGATGAAGACAGAATGAGTTGTGCCTTCCAAAGCAGTGTTTGCTTAAGGGCCCCCCTTGTTTTGAAAATTCACATCCTCCAGTTGTCCTGGAGCCTGTTCCAAGATCCTTTATTAACCTAAACAGACAAGAAGTTAATATTACCATGCTCATTTTACAGACGGGCAACTGAAAATTAGAGAGACCCCCAAACCAACCACAGATTCTGTACCTAATCTGACCCTTGAACCCTGCCTCCCATGTCCCATTACAATTGCAGCATGCTGTTCAGAGGACAACATGTTCTGCATGCTCTGTCTGGGCAGCAAGGTGGGGAAAAAAAAACTTTTGACATTATTTCACTGAGAATATCACATGCTGGAATTACATTCGATATCTCCAGAGGGTGAGCAAGCAAGAGGAGACTGTGCTGTGGAGCCATTTTCCACACAGCAAACATCTAGATAGGCCTCAAGCATATTCTGTGGGAGACAAGAACAGTGGTTTCTTCTGGCAAGAATTCTAGGAACTGGGAGAGCAAGAAGGCTGCAGATCAGCTTGTGCAGCAATAATGGAGCTGAAGAGCACAGCTGTTGACTACATCATGGAACTGAGCAGTGGTTTCTAAACAGTGGAGCTCCAAAATACATCTCTTCTGGTGACCAGCAGCCTATTTCTGGTAGAATTTGAATGAATATGGAAGTTTGTAGGAGGAGTTCTTTCAAGAACTCCAGGTGGACCAGCTAAGTCCTAATGCATTCAATAAGATTTACACAGCAACAGATGTTATTGGATTGCACCTTTTTCATGAAAAATCCATCAAGATACCATCAAATGGCATTATTGTTAGGGATGGGAGCGAACCGTCTCACACAGTAAAGTTCATGATGAACTTCGGCCAGTTTGTGGTTCACAAAATGAAGTTTGTTGCAGGTCAACTCGCACAAACTTTCCACAGACTTTCAAGCAATTCATGTGGATTCGTGCGGGTTTGTGAATGGATACATTTCCAGACAGACTGTCTCCACTCAGTCAAAATGTTTACCAAACTTCAAAGCAACGGGAGGTGGTGGTGGAATTCTCCAGTCTTGAAACATTGTGATCAGTTTCATACTAGTTATGTCAGTTTCAAGAGGGTTTTTTTCCTTTGCCCTTCCTGTGTTCCCTTCCCATTTTCTTGCACAGAGCTTGCAAAATCCCCCCCTCCAAGCTTGGAATTTTTTGTGACCCTGTGCTTTGAGAGCAGTCCTTTAAGCTTGCAATGTCCATGACACTGGGTTCTGCTGGGCATTCTGTACATTGTAACTGCAGAGATTCTCTAGTTTGACATTAGTCCTCCTTTTGTTTGCATTGCCACTGTGGCACTTGGTTCTGCTGGGCACTAGTACATTGTACTCGTTCTGCTGGGCTTGCAAAAAAACAAACAAACCCCACACACACATGCTTGGAGTGTGACTCTGTGCTTCACATCAGTCCTGTTGAACTGCCATTACCACAATGGCACTGGGTTCTGCTGGCCACTGGTACATTACAAGGGATAAAATATTATTACCTACTCCGGCATTTAAATCCCCGGCCAAGATTATATTCTCTTGACCAGCTGGACCAGTTGTTCCAGGAAAACTGTTAATCTATTCCCAACTGGTTAATTAGAGCTGATCTGGTCTGCATGGGGGGCATATAAACATTTATTATCATAAAGAAAGATCCACCACAGATGAGCAGAACTGCCAAGGTCAAAGTTTGGCATTCCTGAAGATTAAGAGGATTAACATCAAATTTTGTAGAAACAAAAGTTATAAGTTCAGCTTGAGGGTGACCCTTGCAGCTAGTCCTTGTTGCAGGAAGACAGAAGGATTTATATCCCTTAAGATATATCGGGGAGATGGACCAGGTCTCTTGGAGAAGGATAACATCATATGTTCTGAGCTAACTTAAGAATTCATGATCATTGGCTTTACTTCTGGTGTATTACACTGGTTCTGCTAGGGAATGTACTAAAAGGAATGAAAGGATTGCCCATTGAAAATAACGGGAGACCCATTAGAGATAATGAGAGCCAGGAATGCCGATTGGCTTGTATGGACCCCATTGAAATATATTATAGCATAAGATATTTGCAACAAAAATGTGGTCTTCATCATGTTGCCAGCATGCTTAAAGAGTCTTGTGCTGGTGAGTATTAGAGCAGAAGGCTTTGTACCTGATTAAGGAAATGTTAATGGACTGGCTTGCTTCTTGTGTAAAGCTTGAGTTGTAAACAAGAGGGAGATAATTTCTGAGGAGGATCTACTATGAATAACTTCTGAGGAAGATCAACTATGAAACGGGCTTACCCCTAGATGCTTGTCAACTCATTACAGAAGCTGTTCTATAATATCACAAGGATAGGACATTTCTAAACTTTGTGATACAGGATAACATTAGTTGTGATATTTTTCTGTTCTATGTAATATGTAAGGTCCATTTGTATTTTAATAATTATAAAATACAGTAGCCATAAACACAGTGATAGCTTGATATTAGGTTTTTACACTGTGATCCCAATTTGTTTGTTTTTTGGGCAATAGTACATTGCACTGGTTCTGCTGGGCTTGCAAAAATGCCCCCCACCTTCAGTTTCAACTGCAGAGATTCTTGGGGACTTTGATCCTGTTCTGCTGGACTTCTATTGCCCTTGTGGTTTTTTTGCTGTTTTCCCCCCTCCATTGGAAACAATGGAGGATGGAGGTACCTTCTTTGGTGGAGGCATAACTCAGACTCTGTAAATCTAATCCTCATCAAACTTGGAGAGTAGGTGGAGAAGAGTCAGCCAAAGACCCCTTGTGACTTTGGTGTCTCTAGGACACCAGGGGGATTCTCCCACATCACAAACCAAACCAGTTCGTTTAGCCCCTAAAACTTCGTGACAGTTTGTGGTTCGCAAACTGGGCATGCCATGAACCACAAACTTTCCCTAATCATTTTCCACAGGTATCACATATGGCCTTGTGGACATGCCCATAAAATATCAGCTTAACCTTTCAGCCAATTTTATCTTCACAATTCCACAGTGCCATGCATGTTGCCTGTAAAAATAATGCCATCAGTGATGGATCTGTCTAGATGTGCAGTGAAAATTCTTCAGCAAGTTCTGTTTAATGACCACCGGGTGTGGTGGGTCTTCTGCCATAAAGATGCCATCTAGGGCAAATAAACAGACTCCACTGAATAATTGCTTCGTCTGAGCTGTGCAAAACCCTCAGATGAGCCACAGACTTCCGTATGCATATGTCTTTCACCTGGCAATATGTGGCTGGTAGTGAAATGTTTTGGTACTAATCTTTGTCACTTTTTGAGGGGAACTTTCCTGTGCTAACTGGGAAATGGGTCCCCTATCCCATTGCAGAGGATTATAGGCAGTGTTGTAACTCATACATTCAGCTCACAAGATACCCTCCACCATCCCTCTGCAAGAATACTTCTTGGAACATGCATCAAGACACTGAAGGAGATCAACTGGGGGGACAATTCTCTTTCAGCAGAACTTGCCCACCATTACTGAAGTCGACATCAATGAACCCCAAAGTTTTCCGGAAGACTATTTGGAAAAGCATTGGTTTTTAGGGTAGTAGGTATCAACAGAGATAAAAGCAGATGATATTGGGAATGGCAGAAAATATTACAGCTGGACTTAAAATTTTAAACCAGGATTTCTGCTTGCTTCATCCAAGTCCATGAAGCTGAAGAGACGCCACGATACAGGCACTCACAGTATAGCTGCATAGACCTGGTTGGCATTCCACCTTGATTACAGGCAGGTCACGTTGCAAGGATCCCTGTGCCATGCGTGCACACTGAGAAGCCCCAAACCCAGAGACTGCAGAGCACCCCCATCCCACACCCCAAGCACAGGACCCTGCCTTTGCATCACAATCCTTCCCTTTGGCTATAATTAAGTTACAGCTGGAAAGCCCCACTACCAGAATCCATGAAGCTGGGGATGGGGCCAACCACAGGCAGCTGCAGGCACCCACATGAGAGCGTGGATTAGAGGGTGAGGCCCCACCCGACCCATTGATCTCCTGCCCTGCTGATCAGCAAGAGCAGGCAGAAGCCGTAGCTTTGACAGCCTGCCCTCCCCCTCAGCCCTCATCTCCCTGACAATCCAATCAAAACCATGGCTTTGCTACTCTACAGAGCCTAGCTAGGCAGTGCCTGATACAGCCCAGCAGCGGAACTAGGTTTTAGTGCCAGAACTCAGAGGGCTTAACTAGGTGAGGCATTGGGAGACAGTAAGTTTCTTTATTTTTATTTTTTGTTTATTAGATTTTTATCTCGCCCTCCCGGCCTAGGCTGGCTCAGGGCAGCTTACAAACAAAATACAATTCCAACAATTTTTTTAACACAAGGCAAGTAGCAGCCCTGGCAAACCCCAGTCTGGATCAGGGCCACAGTACAGGGGAAGAGCCCCTTGTGGTGCCAGTTTCCCAACCTTATTCCTCACCCCCACCAGAGATGCTGTTTGTATGGAGGCACCAAACAGTCCGTGGCATGAGAAGCTCCCCTGTTTGCCTCTGTCTTCCACGGCTTCCTCCTGCATTACCACTGCTGGCCCCCAACACAACGGGGGATGACAGAACAGGGTTGTGGTGATAAAAAAACAAAACAAAACAACCTCCCGGGAGGGGGAGCATCTGACCTTTCTGACATGAGGCTTGTATTTAGAATTCATTGTTAAATTCATTTCCTGCCCCATGGATAGATGTTGCAATAACTGAAATCACAATCTGCTTGTTCAGATCTCTGTTCCATATCACAGGCTGCTTCCTCACCAGCTACTGAGGACTAGTGGTTGGAGGGCTGGACTAGGATGACCCAGATTCAAAGTGAGTGGCTTTGGGGGCAATGAGTCTCTCTCAGCTTAATTTTCCTCACTGGGTTATAAAATACAGGAGGGGGGAAAGATATATTTGGCATTCCGTATTTCTTGGCCAGAGAGTGAGATGAAACTATGATGTGGCAGTAGTAAGTGGCAGTAGTAAGATAAGAGGCGGAGAATGGTGTGAATCAAAACTAGTTTAAGATCTGGCCTTTATATCAGATATTTGAAGCTGAATGATATTGTATGCTTTAAAAAATACCTAGATGCAAACGTCTGTACCTGTCACAAGAAGAACGTGCGGGACCCAGGGACCAGCAGATCGGAGAGGCCAGCCAGGAGCTGCCGTCCTACATACAAGCCTCATGTCCTCTTCTATGTCCCTCAACAACTGAAGCTCTACACAATGTGTTCAGCTTCATATCAGGAATATTTAAAACTCTACAGCCACAGCATAGACCAGCTCCGGTGAGCCCAGCAATGCTCTCTTCACAACCGGGTGACATTGATCCAGCTACTTTCTCAGGGCTTGTCTAAATGATGCACTTTCTCCAGGCATGCCCTCATGTCGATCCTTCCTTGAGTGCTGCTGACTAGACAGTCCCAGGTCTCTGGATGTGAGCTGAGGCTTTCAGATTCCTTTTTGGTTTCTGCTCCACCTCCACCGATCAGGGTCCCTCCTGGCCTAGTGAATTGTTGATTACTCTTAGGGCACTGTTACTATTCCCTGCATGTGTCCAGGGCCGGCCTGAGGTTTTTTGGTGCCCTAGGCGGGGCTACCTTCTGGCACACACCCCGCCGCTGGGGCTCCCCAGGGCGAGGGAGGGCTCCCCTCCTCCTCCTCTTTCCCCCTCTTGCCCACTGCCAGGGGTTAAACCCCGGTCCCTTCCGTCTGAGTGCTGGCAAGCCAGGGGAAGGGGCGGGGCTTTTGGCAGGGGCCTTTGGGCGCCCCAAGGGCCGGCGTGATCTAGGCGAACGCCCAGTGAGCGAGCCGGCCCTGCATGTGTCTGCTGTTGGAGTAAGTCTTGAGGACATAAAAAGGTGCTGATATGTTCACCTAATACATGCAAGAAGTGGTTCTGAAACTTTGATTTGGGACATGATGAGATTTACTCCAGTGAGACAGAGCATGAATCGGAAATGTACAACGTTCCTGAATTCGGGGGGGGGGCTTGACAGAATTCTTACTAGATCAGCATTTGGCAAACTTTGCATTCGAAGATAGGCAGATGTGATGAAAGTTTAGAATTAGCATTTGCACCTTGCAGAGACATGAAAGTGGTTTCACAGGAATTCTGCTTTGAATTTTATTTCTGTCTCCATTGAATAAGATCATTCCTTTCCCCAGTACTACCACATGGACATAAGGATGGCATGTACCTCTTTAAAGGGGGTTATACAGATTCATGGAGGAGAGATTCATCAATGGCTACCAGCCATGGTGACTATAGGGAGCCCCACATCCAGAGGCACTGAAACTCTGAAACCCTGTGCTAGGAGGCAACAACAGGGGAAGGCCTTGGCCTCTGGTTCCCTGTTCTTTAGCTCTCCCAGGCAACTGGTTGGCCACTGTGTGAAACAGAATGCTGGGCTAGATGGACCCTCACTGGTCTGATCCAGCAGGGTTCTTCTTATCTGACTTCACATTTCTTTGCTTATTACCCCCACCTCTGAGAGGCTCGTCAGCAGCCAGAGCCAGATTAAGCATGCAGGCCCTGTTGTGGCATCATTGTCCAGTAGCTTCTTGTCATCCTAAGCGCTATGCCTGGGCTACACCCTTTGCTTAAATCCACTGGAGTGGGAGGTATTCTAGGGGATTAGGGAGAGGACACTAGATATGGGTTGTATTCACACCTGGTTCACCTGTGGGCACAAGG
This sequence comes from Gekko gecko, assembly GCA_029375565.1. Lineage (NCBI taxonomy): Eukaryota > Metazoa > Chordata > Lepidosauria > Squamata > Gekkonidae > Gekko > Gekko gecko. The sequence goes on from JAPDNY010000003.1 coordinate 85,564,006, forward strand.
CCACAAAGTATGCACTCCTCTTCAAAGAGACTTACCCTACTTTTTCTCTGTGTTGCTGGGTACTGTTTCAGTAATTTGTTCCCTGCTCTTTCTTGTCTCTTGTGTCTTCACACAAAAAAACAAGAACCCTCCCAAACCTGAAGTGAACATTCCAGCTTGACAGACAGCAGGATGGGGGAGGTGTCTGCAAATGGCAGGAGTGACTGGTGGGCCAGGTGAGGATGTTTTGCAAACAGATGTGAAGACCCACAACTAGGGGAGATTATAAATCACAAACCGTTATGGAACAGTACCGGATATCCTTTCAGAAACTACTGGGTTTGGCTACACTGATTTCAGAAACAGAGAAGAATCCAAACATTCTGGACAACTGGGAAGTGGGGCCTTTTCTGTCTCTCACCTCTGACAATGGATATAGAAGAGACTGGGGTGCTGCTGTGAGTGATTTCTTTACGGACCCACCTTGCAAAGTTCCCTTCTGAGTGAGAAGAATGAAATCTGTCTGCAGATGGGCGTTCCCAGTGCCCCTGGGGGAATACCTCTGCTCTGATGGGTGTTCTGTGCAGGGAATAAATACCAAAAGCCTTACTCACACACACATATAGACATACAACTTGCAATCGCTCACTGCCTCCCTCCAGGAGATGCAGAAATCTCCACCAAGGGAAAATCCCAGCGTAGCAAAGTATTTGCTGATCTGTGCTGGAACTTTCCAGTAACTGAAAGGAATTTGGAGTTCACCAAAATTGGGCCAACTACAGTTGGGCTTTCTATTTTTTTAAAAAGATCACAGGACCCTTAGTCTACAAAAGGAGTAATTTTCTTGTTTGCAAGGTACAAGAATCAAACAGTGAGGCTGTATAAGTGAAGGAGTGGAAATTCACCAGTGGATCACAGAAGATGTGTGGTTTATCAAGGCTAGAGGCCATCAGGAAGCCCTCGCACAGGAAGCTTACTTGGCTACCTCACTGGCTAGGTTTTTAGGCCTTTAAATGCAAGCACAGGCCCCTCATCCTGGGTCCATTCAGCGGTTCTTTCACTAGTGCTCAAGGAACAAAGTTTGATTCATGGCTGATTTTTTCCCTGGTTCCTTCCAGAGCTCGAGTGAAATCTTTTTACAATAGTAGTGCTGAGGCCTAGAACATGTCAGAAAATGCCTTTGATGTTTCTCACTGAATCCATTGTTTTATGTTCCCTACCCCGCTTTGCGCTTGCGTAGCTATGCAGGCAGAAACGTGGGAGCTTCTTCCCTGCCGCTTTTCCTTATCACGGTGGCCTTGAACGTAGGCTTTGGACTATTCTTGTTTTGCTGAGAATTTTCCAGTCCTGGGAAGGCAAGGGGAGGGGGGGAGTAGTCTCCCACTCATGAAGTATTTCTCCCGCCGGGAGTTCCCGCGCGAGTGCACAAGTTTCATTTGCTAGGCGCTTCATTGCATCACACTATAAGTTAGCTTGCTTGGCTTCGCCCCCATTCCTGACAATGACCTCCTACTGTGGGTTTTTAGCAAGATAATCCAATAAACCTTTCCTTGTGCAAGAATGACTGGATCTACTTGATTTCAAACCTGACAGAAATTGTCAGGAATCTACTTCATTCCCCCACCGTCAGTTTCCGCCGTCTACCACGATGAGCGGAGCTGGGGGGGAGCCACGGGCGCAGTCCCAGTGACTACTACTTCGGGAGCCAAGGGCGCAGTTCCAATGACTACTACTTCGGGAGCCACGGTCCCAGTCACTACCGTGGCAACCCCAGTGGTCACTGTCCCGACCACCACTGTTGTTCCGGTGACTACAACTACAGTTTTGGCAGCGCCAACACCACAATCAGTAGCCGGGTTGGTTACTCCACCATCGATCGGCACAATGGGTGCTCCGTACACTCTCCCAATCTACAGCCCGGCCGGGCCAATGCAGAGTCAAGGAGGAGCGGTTCCACGAACCTACGTGCCGGGAGCCCCAACACCCTGGGATAAAGGGGTGACCTATCGCAGATCACGCGATTGGACTAAGAACCTGTTGGACACTACCCAGACAACTTGGACCATGCCGGGAAGCCAGAGCCGGGACAGCCTTTTGGATCCTAGAGGTAGTTTTGGACTTCCCCAGGGGAGGTTGTCTCGAGGATCTCCCAGAACTGGGTCCGGTTCGGATACCGATGCCCGCATGGACTCTATTCAAGAGGATACCCGACGTCTGGTAAGGGACATGAGCAAACTAATGCAATCCCTACCTCAGATGATGGACCAAGCAATTCGAGCTCATCCGCTGACGCAACCTAGACCGGCACCAGCCCCTGCACCACCGTTGCTACCGGGACGGCCACCTCCTGCTCCCCCGGGTCCGGGGCCGGGCCAACCAGCTCCCCCGGGGCCAGGGCCGGGCCAGCCAGCACCGGCCCCACCTCCACTGGCCGTCCCAGCACCAGGACCCGGGCCAGGGCAACCAGGACCTATCCAGCTACCAGCTCTGCCTCCGCCTCAACTCCCTGCTCCAGCACCCCTCATGCAGCCAGTCCCAGTACCGGTCATGGTGCCGGCCCCCCAGTAATCCGCCCCAAGGACATGCTTGAGATCACGTTTGATGGAGATCCAGAGACTGTGTCCTTTTTCATATTGCAAGTAGGGAAATTTGTGCAGAGATGGGGCTATGTGTTCCCAGACGAAGAGCAACAGGTGGAGTTTATCGCGTCCAGGTTCCGGGGGAGTGCTACTAGTTGGTATGTAGCCCTTCATGATCTGGAGGCAGCGGAATTGGGGAATGTAGATGACTTCATGTGGGCCTTGAGAAACCGTTTCGAGGACCCGGGGCGGCCCAAAAGCTGAAGCCTTCCTTCGCACGTTCAGACAAGGCAAACTCTCCATGCGGGAGTATTCAAGGGAGTTTCAAAGGCACGCAGTGAAAATTCGGGACTGGACCGATGCGGTCTTGGCTCAACAATATCGAATGGGACTAGCCGTAGACGTCCGCAATAATGTCCTCAGCTCTCAGCAACCTCGCACCCTCCAGGGTTGGATGGAGGAAGCCGAAAAAGCGGAAAGTCGCTTACGTATGATGAAACTGGATCTAACTTTGGGCAACAACCGTCCGAGTCTTGCGGCAGGCCAGCCCAGACCCAAACCAACATCCACCCCAAGTGGACTGAGAGATCAGCGTATGTGACAGGGCCTCTGCCTGCGGTGTGGGGAGAAGGGGCACTTCGCCGCATCCTGCCCGAAAGGGGATCCCAATAGAGCTCTACCACAAGAGGAGCCCAGAAGGTGGACAACCCCTACCCCAAGGAAAGGTACAGCGAAACCACGCAATACACGGGCCCTTTTTGCTAGCCCCGACCAAGCGGATACCATGATGCTGGAGGAGGAGAGTGAGATGCAGGGAAACGAAATGGTCCTGTTTGTGAATGGCGCTACACAGCAGGACCCAGCACCTGAGGCGCCTAAACTGGTGAGCAATTACCCTCTCTCTTCTTTGTGACTGTTCTGGTGATGAACCCAGCAATGATGACCCATATTCGGGTTCAAGCCCTCATTGACTCAGGGTGCGGGAGGGACCTGATAAACCCGTCTATGGTTATGGGGTTGGAGGCAGCCGTGGTCAACTTGAAAGACCCAATAACTTTCACGCAAATGGATGGGTCTCCAATGAAGGAACCATGCCGATTTGAGACTGTTCCTTTAAGAGTAGGCATTGGTGACCACTGGGAGCTACGCTCGTTTGTAATAGCCCCTCAAGCCCAGTTTCCCTTAGTGTTGGGTAGCCCTTGGTTACATGGACATAATCCTTACATTCTATGGGAGGAAGGGAGCGTACAATTTATCTCCCCGAAATGTACAGAACACCAATGGGACCCAGGGTGGGGAAATCCCCCATGCAATGAACCTCCACGAGCTTGTTTAGCCACGGAGGACCTTAACGGCATCCCTAAGGATTACCGGTATGTAACCAGGGTTTTTGAGGAGGAGGAAGCTGATGAACTACCCCCCCCACCGTAACTCCGACTGTGCGATTGAAATTCTTCCGGGCCAGAAATTACCAAAAGGGAAAATTTACGCCATGAGTCCCAGTGAAAAGGAAGAACTACGCCGCTTTATCGATAAGAATCTGGCCCGTGGATTTATTCGGCCAGCATCATCCCCTTTTGCAGCACCTGTATTGTTTTGTAAAAAAAAAGATGGGGGCTCAGACTCTGCATGGATTACCGGGGACTGAACGCAGTGTCTGCAACTAATGCCTACCCAATGCCCCTCGTCAAAGACTTATTGGCAGAGGTGGCTAAGGGGAAAGTGTTTTCTAAACTGGATTTACGTGATGCCTATTTTCGGGTCCGTATCAGAGAGGGGGATGAATACAAGACTGCATTTAATACCCCGCTGGGGCAATTTGAATATCGGGTTATGCCCTTCGGTTTACAGGGGGCACCAGGGGTCTTCATGAATTTAATCAATGAAGTGTTACACCCCTATTTATTCAAGGGGGTGGTTGTTTATTTGGATGATATCTTGGTCTATACCCCGGATCAAGAATCTCACACTACCCTTATGCGAAAAGTATTGGAAACGCTATTAGAACACAAACTGTTTGTCAAACTGTCAAAATGTGAATTCCACCAGGAGTGCATTGACTTTTTGGGGTACCGCATATCCTCCGCGGGGTTAGAAATGGACCCAAAGAAGGTCCAGGATGTGTTGATGTGGGAGCCCCCAAAACCAGGCGACAGCTCCAAAGTTTCCTCGGTTTCGCCAATTTTTACCGTCAATTCCTGCCACACTTTGCCCAAGTAGCCCTCCCCTCACGGAACTGCTAAAGACTAAGGGGAGGGGATCTAAGGCTTCTGTGCCAGGGGCCCCTTTGAACTGGACCCCCCAGTGTCAGGAAGCTTTTGAACAACTAAAACAGTTATTCACGTCTGAACCCATACTAGCACACCCCGATGAGACAAAAAAGTTTGTGGTCCAAGTTGACGCGTCGGATACCGCTATGGGTGGGGTGATTTTGCAAGAGAATGGTCAGGGACAACTACAACCCCTGGCTTATGTATCAAAAAAATTCAATGATACAGAGAGATTTTGGCCCATTTGGGATAAAGAAGCAGCGTCTATACGTTTAGCATTGATCACCTGGAGACACTGGTTAGAAGGGTCCCAAGTACCTTTTGAAATCTGGACTGATCACAAAAATCTTGAGGTACTGCGGAAGCCCCGGAATCTAAATGCAAAACAATTCCGGTGGGCTGAGTTCTTCTCTAAATTTCAATTCACCCTTCACCATTTCCCAGGTAAAGCCAATCATCTGGCAGACGCTCTCTCCCGCCTTCTCCAACACCTCTGTAAGAGGACAGAAATACGAGAGTCTATGTTCACCCCTGAACAATTAGTTGGTGCAGTTGTAACCCGTAAAACCAAACGAGCACAATTGAATCCCATCCAGGCATTAACCTGGGAAAAACAATTTGTCACTGACATCACCACACAAGAAACAAGTGAGTTACAAGCTAGGGATGATGTGAAATGTGGTCCGAACGGCTGCTGGTACAGGGGAAATAAAATTTTTGTCCCTGAAGCTACCCGGTCCCAGATGTTGCAGACAGTCCATGACTCAAAATCTGCGGGGCACTTTGGATATGTAAAATCCTTACGACTGCTGCAACGTGGCTTCTGGTGGCCCCGGATGAAACAGGATTTATCCCTTTATATACAATCCTGTCCGACGTGCAATCGTTGCAAAGCCAGACCGGGAAAACCTCCGGGTCTTTTACAGCCTCTACCCACCCCGAGCCGACCCTGGGAAGTAATCTCTATGGACTTTATCACAGATCTTCCCCCTCTAGACAAATGACGGTCATTTGGGTGGTAGTGGACTTATTCTCTAAGCAAGCTCACTTTATACCGTTCCCCAGTCTGCCAACAGCCAAAGTCTTGGCCAAAGCCTTCCTCCAACACATTGCCAGGCTACATACGTTACCACTCAAGATAATCTCCGACAGGGGGTTCAATTTGTTTCAAAGTTGTGGTCAGAGTTAATGACTCTAATGGGTATTGAGCGTGCTCTCAGTACCGCCTATCACCCTGAAACCGACGGGCAAACGGAGAGAGTAAACCAGACTTTAGAACAATACCTGAGATGTTTCTCTAACTATCAACAAGACAATTGGGTAGATTTATTACCACTGGCGGAGTTTGCGTACAACAACTCATGGCACGCTTCAACGAAGATGTCTCCCTTCAAAGCTGCCATGGGTTATGACAGCCCCCTCTTCCCTTTTTGAAGCCCGATGGGCCTGTAGGGAAAGCCTCAGCATGGTGTAAAACTTTCCGGGACTCTTGGCCCCTAATTGTTGAGACGTTGAATGAGGCCAAGACACAGTACAAAAAGCAAGCAGACAAAAAGAGGGCAGATGGCTGGAAACTGCAACCGGGAGACTCGGTCTATCTGTCAACCAAGAACCTAAGGCTAGTGCAACAGTCCCGGAAACTTGCTTGGAAATATATTGGTCCTTTCAAAGTGTTGAGATGTATAAATCAAGTAACTGTACAACTAGATTTGCCTAAATCTCTTAAAGCAATACATCCAATTTTCCATTACAGCCTCCTCAAACCTGCATTACCCCCGACTAAATGGCAAGCTGAGCTTCCGGCGCCTCCCCCCCTTTGATGGTTGACGATGAGGAGCACTACGAAATTGCTGACATTTTGGACTCTAAGATTCTCCGTGGACAACTCCTGTACCTTGTTCAATGGGTACACTTTGGGCCCCAACACAGGGAGTGGGTGAAAGTATCTGATATCAATGCACCTGATCACCTGAAAGAATTTCACACTCGATACCCTAATAAACCTGGGGGCCCTCATTCTCTCCTTCCTGAGTGGTGGGTGGGTGGTATTTTGGGAAGGGCAGAATGTCAGAAAATGCCTTTGATGTTTCTCACTGAATCCATTGTTTTATGTTCCCTACCCCGCTTTGCGCTTGCGTAGCTATGCAGGCAGAAACGTGGGAGCTTCTTCCCTGCCGCTTTTCCTTATCACGGTGGCCTTGAACGTAGGCTTTGGACTATTCTTGTTTTGCTGAGAATTTTCCAGTCCTGGGAAGGCAAGGGGAGGGGGGAGTAGTCTCCCGCTCATGAAGTATTTCTCCCGCCGGGAGTTCCCGCGCGAGTGCACAAGTTTCATTTGCTAGGCGCTTCATTGCATCACACTATAAGTTAGCTTGCTTGGCTTCGCCCCCATTCCTGACAATGACCTCCTACTGTGGGTTTTTAGCAAGATAATCCAATAAACCTTTCCTTGTGCAAGAATGACTGGATCTACTTGATTTCAAACCTGACAGAACATTTGAATTGGTCAATACAAAAGCACTTCAGAGTATGTACACAACTCCCCCACCCCACCCCACCCATGACCGTTTGTTTGTACACATTTTGACAAGCAGGATTTCCTGAGCAGATGGCCCAGCTCTCAACTGGAGATCCAGCATGGTGCAGTGGTTAAGAGCAGCGGACTCTAATCTGGAGAACCGGGTTTCATTCCCCACTTCTCCTGGGTGACCTTGGGCTCAGTGTTCTCTCTAAGCTGAGTTAGTGTGAGCTCAGAGTTTTTTAGACTCCATTTCACACGTTTTTGTCTTAGCTCAGGAAGGAGGGCTCCAGAGCAAGCTAATTTATGCAGCAGCCAAATCCCTCCCTCACAACGTTAATGCCAGTAGCTCACAAAGTAGAATTTTTGCTCACAAGACGCCACAGCTTAGAGGGAGCACTGCTTGGGCCGGTCACAGCTCTTTCAGAACTCAGTCCCACCCACCTCACAAGGTGCCTGTTGTGGGGAGAAGAAGGGAAGCCACTTTGAGACTCTTTAGGGGAGCAAAATGGGGGATATACAAACCAACTCTCCTTCCGGTTCCTCTTCCTCTTGGTTTTTAGACATTCAGTGCGGTGGGGTGGGCTAAAATGAAGCAGGCAAAGCTTTCCCTACAGCTGTATAACATGTTAGGAAAATACGCCTGTCTGCCTGTTACATAGTGGAAGTAGAGAAGGAGGCAGAAACAGGCATTCCCCATCATATTTAGAGCCACAGAATCAAAAGGCTTGAAATGCAAGAAGAGGTGAAGTTTTATTTATTCAACTTTTGTTTGTCACATTGTTGTTACTAACACAAACAAACTCTAAAAGCAAGCAGGCGACAACACGGCCGGGCAGAATGGCACAGCAGCTGCTAAGCCCCTGCAAAGCAGTCCCCCCCACCTTAGCAACGGGTTGAAGTTGGGTTGCCAGCTCTGGGTTGGGAGAGAGCTGGAGATTTTGAGGACAGAGCCTGAGGGTGACGGGGTCTGGAGGGTAATCCCAATTGTAATCCCAGGAGATCTCCAGCCACCATCTGGAGGTTGGCAACCCTAGGTTGAAGTGTGCTGCAAGATCCAACCAAGGACAGTATCCCTATGCCTTTAGTGTCTCTCTGTAGAAGCAAAAGCTTCAGCAAAAACATTTTGGCCCATTGCTGTGGGACTATGGCAGAGAAGCTGCACCTGCTACCTTTCAGACATCTGATGGTATTTTGCCATAATGGCTAAACAGATCCCTCTCATATCACACATACTGTATCTTTGCATACAAATTGCTGGGAGGCAGCAACAAGGCAGAGCTATGACCTTCATGACCTGCTCATGTGCTTCTCAAAAGGATAGGGTTCCCAAGTACTTACCACGTGGGGGCGGGGAAAACATGCTCCCTGGCCGGACCAGTCCTCCCTGTAATGCACCATGCTGTCACCAGGAAGTGACGCCAGGAGACACTCTGGCAATGGGGCTGAAAACTCGATGGTGCCTAGCGTCACTTCCTGGCGACGGCATCGTGCAGCGCGTCTTTCCTTCCCCAGAGATGGTCCTGCCAGGACGTATCCATCCCCCACCGCCATGAGGAAAGTATTTGGGAAGCCTACAAAAGGATCTAGCTGTCAGAAACAGCATGCTGGTCTAGAATGGCTCTTGGTCTGCCCCAGCAGGGCTCTTCTTAATGGTAAGCATCAGAGCCTGTTGAATTTGACTATGGCTTAGAGACCCTTCCATGTAAGGAGGGGAGGGCATGCTGAATAAATTGCCAGTGAAAAGTTGCAGATGACTTAGTGTGTTGCTCCAGAGTCACTATCCAGAGTAGCCAAAATGCAAAGACAAACTTTGGCTCTGGCAATGCTAACTGGGACTTGGTTGTCTAATGTGCAAGAGATCTTTTCTCATCTCCATAGGACCACTGACAACTGCAGCAAAGGACAGCATTAGCACACATGCATGACAACACTAGTGCTGCTGAGTACAACTGGGAACCTGGCTGGTATCCCCATATTTGCTGATGCCAATCTGATTGTGTCATGCCTCCTGCCAGGTCCCAGCATGGATTATGGCAGATCAGAACATTTTGCACCGGGGGTTTCCATGCCCTGCCCCTTATTTGGTATAATGGTATAGTGGCTAAGAGCAATGGACTCTAGTAAAGTAAAGGTAAAGGTTCCCTTGCTCGAAAGCCAGTCGAATCTGACTCTAGGGTTGCGGTGCTCATCTCCGTTTCAAAGCCGAAGAGCCAGCGCTGTCCGAAGACGTTTCCGTGGTCATGTGGCCGGCATGACTAAACACCAAGGCGCGCGGAACGCTGTTACCTTCCCACCAAAGTGGTACCTATTTATCTACTTGCAATTTCTTGCTTTCGAACTGCTAGGTTGGCAGGAGCTGGAACTAGAGACGGGAGCTCACTCCGTCATGCGGCACCCGGGTCTCGAACTGCTGAACTACTGACCTTCCACAGCCTGCAGTTCAGCGTCTTAACCACTTGAGCCACCGCAGCTCCTAATGGACTCTAATCTGGACTCTAATCTAGAGAACTGGGCTTGGTTCCCCACTCCTCCAAATGCAGCCAGCTGGGTGACTTTGGGTCAGTCACAGTTCTCTCACAACTCTCTCAGCCCCACCTACCTCACAGGGTGTCTGTTGTGGGGAGGGGAAGGGAAGGAGATTGTAAACTGCTCTGAGACTCTGAGTGAAGGGCAGGGTATAAATTCAATCTCTTCTTTTTCTTCCATGGTCTAGTAAAATATAGCCTAATTGCTACAAGGGTTGCCAACAATCCAGGTGAAGCAGTGGCAGATTAACCATAAAGCAGACTAAGCAAGTGCTTAGGGCACCAGGGCCAAAGGGGGCACCACAAAGTTGGGAAAAGAGTGAAAAGGAAAAAAAGTGGTGTTGAAGTACTTATGTGATGATTGTAAATTGGATTTTGCTAAATGCAGAGGGCAGTTATATGACAATGCTGCCAACATGTCTGGACATTACAATGGCATGCAGCAAAAACTTTTGGATGCAAATCAGTTTGCCATTTATGTACCCTGTGCAGCTCATTCACTAAATTTAGTTGGACAAAGTGCTGTGGATTGCTGTCAAGTTGCAGTAGATTTCTTTTCCACATTCTTTTCAGCTTCAACTGCTTGGTGGAGAATTCCCAAATATTGCATTGGAAATGAAAAAGTGTTGAAATCACTTTCAGACACCAGATGGGAAGCACATGCTGTGGCAACTTGCAGCAATTATCAACTCTTTCTTCAAGATTCTTGAAGCTTTGGAAGATTTATCAGATGACCAGTTGCAAAAAGGTGACACTAGAAGGGAGGCAAAGAATATTGCAAACAAGATGCAAGAACTGGAATTTGTGTTCATGCTGAATTTTTGGAATGAAACTTTAGAAAAGTTTCATAGAACAAGTCAACTTCTTCAAAGTGAAAATGTGACCTTGCAAACATGTGCAGATTTATATTCATCATTGGCAGACCAGTTGCACACATCAAGAGATGAGTTTGAGAGATTTGAATCACTTGCAAAGGACATGCTCCCTGATGTAGAATACAAAGCAACTTAAACGCTTAAGCATATAAGAAAGAGAATGCCCAATGATGGAAATGCACCAGAGACCAGTGCCATTCTCAGTGCCAGAGACAAATTCTGTATCTCCACTTTTTATGTAATTGTTGAAAAGTTAGAAATGGAAATGAGGAGGAGACGAAAGGTGTACACTGAAACAGCAGACAGATTCTCTTGTCTGACAGATGTTCCTAATGCCACCCAACAAGGTGTTAATTTCCAATTATCAGAAAGTGAAAGGTACTCAAAGATTTGTCAGACACTCATTGATGCTTATCCAGATGACATGAACAACACTTTGTCAACAGAGCTTCAGCAGTTCCATTCATATGTTCTTCATAAATTTAAAACAACCAAGAAAACATCTTTCACTCACATGGAACTTTACAACACAATTACAGAAGACACCAACTGCACAACAGAGAGGTCTTCCTCACAACTGAAACGTGTGAAAAACCCAAATAGATCAGTTATGCTTCAAGAAAGACTCAACTCACTGTGTACATTAACAATTGAAGCAGACATTCTGAGAAGTATTAATTTCGAGGATGTTATCAGTGATTTTGCGAAAATGAAATGTAGAAAAAAACCTTTCAGGTCATGAATATTGGAACTTTGATACATTTAACTTGTGCAATATTAAAAAAGATGTTGTGTTGCATTTTTTGTAGAACTTTATGTCTCCAAAGCTTGGCTTAGTTTGTACAGTCTATTGTGTTGTCATACGAATAAATTTTGGTATTGCTGCAGCCTGCATTGTATATCTGGTCAGAGAGGTCGACAACTAAAATGGGCTGGGGGTCAGTGTGGAAAGGGGGGGGAACCGAGATGGGTCAGTGCTGCTCAGGGCACCAGGGAGCCTTAACCCGCCCCTGAGGTGAGGCCTGAGGTTCTCCTGGAATCACCAGCTCCCCTGGAGGAAATGGCATCTTCAGAGGGTGGACTCCATTGCTGTGGAGCTCTCTCCCTTCCCCAGGCATCCCCCCCCCAAAAAAAAAAAAAAATATCTAGGAATTTCCCAAGCCAGATTTGGCAGCTCTAACTGTTACTATGCTATGAAACCTCTGTCTACATTTTCTGCTTTGCAGGAAAGGCACAGGCCAAATTTGGATTAAGTTTGTGATCTGTTCAACTCCCAGGGCACGTGTCCACTCACTTGCATGGGCTGGCCTTTGTTCAGAATTGGTGAATGGAATGATAATGGGCAGTGGCTGACTTTGCATAGCTGGAATGCAGTAACTCAAACAGCATCAAAAACAACACAGGTATGTTGAACTTTGTTCTATCAAAGCAAAAAGAACCAATGCTGTTAGTAGTGTTACTGTGGCATTGCCAGGTTGCAACCCAGAAAACTGACCTTTACTTTTCTGTGCCCTCCTGTCCCTCATACTCCTTCCAAGCGTGCTATGAGACAAAAGGAAAGTCTCTCCAGCTTTGGCAGATGGGAGTTCAAGGCCAGAAATCCTGCAAGGAAGCAACAAGTTCTCCAGCGCTGCATCTTCTGGACTGCTAAAAGTAGCTTCTCCTAATCACAACACAACAAAAAATTCTCCTCTCTTTTAAGAGCCCCAGAAACATGGAGCACGAAGCCCCCACCCCCACCCCCGGCTTCCACTCATGAGTTCCTATTGCTCCATTCCTCCCACCAATCCTGCTACCCATTCTCTGCACATTTCTATTGTGGGGTAAAATGAAAAACTGGGAAGATCTAGAAAGGCAGGGGAAACAGTGAAGAGACTGCACATTGCATTTCAGTTAAGGAATGTTGTTGTTTATTTGCACAGTCGAGTCTGACTCTTTGCGACCCCATGGACCACGTCACGCCAGGCCCTCCCATCCTCCATTGCCTCCCGGAGTTTGCTTAATTTCATGTCCGTTGCATTGATGACACTGTCTAACCATCTCATCCTTTGCCGTCCCCTTCTTTTACGTTTAATCTTTCCCAGCACCAGGATCTTCTCCAGTGAGTGCTCCATTCTCATTTGGTAGCCAAAGTATCTGAGCTTCAGTATCTGGCCTTCCAGGGAACAGTCAGGGTTGATTTCTTTTAGGATTGGCTGATTTGATCTCCTTGCAGTCCAAGGGACTCTCAGGAGTCTTTTTCAGCAACATAATTCAAATGCATCTATTCTTCAGTGCTCGGCCTTCCTTATGGTCCAACTCTCACAGACATACATTACTACTGAGAATACCACTGCTTTGACCATATATTTGATGGCAGAGATTAAAGCTGCCTCCAGCAGTTTAAATGGCTTCCAGAAAGGGTAGGAGGCACTGTATAAGCAGGAATGCCAGTCTCCAGGTGGGGTTCAAGGATTCCTTGGAACTGCAGCTCATCTCCGGACTACAGAGATCAGTTCCTCTGGAGAAAATAGCTGCTTTGGGGGTGGACTTTGTGGCATTGTACCCCACTGAGGTCCTCTCCAGGGTCCATCCCCAAATGAGACCTGGCATCCCTATGTACAAGATTGCTTACCTGTTCTCAAGAAGAGAGTACTCAAAGGGTGATTCCGCACAAGACCTTAAATCCTGGTTCAGCTCTGTCCCCAAACATACATTCTACACTATACTCGAGTTCAGCCCTGTAATTGTTGTTGTGGTTCAGTTGCACAGTCAAGTCCGACTCTTCGCGACCCCATGGACCAGATCACGCCAGGCCCTCCTGTCTTCTGCTGTCCTCTGAAGTTTGCTCAATTTCATGTTCGTTGCATCAATGACACTGTCTAACCATCTCATCCTTTGCTGTCCTCTTCTTCTTTGACCTTCAATCTTTCCTATCATCAGGGTCTTCTCCAGTGAGTAATTATCTCCGGGTATTTTTTGTTTCCACATTACATTGAGGTCACCCCAGTTTCGCTCCAGACTTGTCCTAGGATAAATGGATGCTGTTATAACCAGGGATAAATTCAAGGTATTGTATCATGAGTTGAACTCTGATAAAACCAGGGATGAGATCCAAGTGCGGAAAGGACCAAAGAAAGCCAGGCAACATTTAGAGTCTTTCAGCCTCATAGAGTTAAGTTAGACATGGGGAAAGGAGTATTTTTCTGGGTGACATTGCAGAAATTGCATCTGTGGAGGTGTCAAAGAAGAGACTGGATTATCATTTATCAGAGGACTCGAGAAAAAGTCCAGCACCTTAAGACTGTGCCAACCTAGCAACAGTGATCCAGCGATGGTCACCTCAAGATTAGACTACTGTAACGCTCTCTACATGGGGCTGCCCTTGTTGCAGATTCGGAAGCTGCAGCTAGTGCAGAATGCCACAGTCAGGCTCTCAATAAGTCTCCCCAGGTGGAAGCACGTTCAACCTGTGCTGAAGGCAGTGCACTGGCTGCCAATAGCATACCAAATCTGCTTCAAGGTGCTGGTTCTTACCTTTAAAGCCCTATATGGCCAAGGTCTGACATACCTGTGGGATCGCCTTTCCCCATATATACCCCAGTGACCACTACGGTCAGGGCAGTGCCGGCTCGCCTGCTAGGCGAACTAGGTGCTCACCTAGGGCACGCCGGCCCTCAGGGGTGCCAAATGGTGCCCCCCCCCCGAAAAGCCCCCCCCCTCACCGCCCTAACCGGCCCTGGGTCAGGGACTCAAAACCGATTGACCCTCCCGGCCCCAAGGATGCCAGGCTGGCTATCACTAGGGCCAGGGCCTTTTCAGTGGGGGCCTCATCCTGGTGGAATGAGCTCCTGGAGGAGATCAGGGCCCTGTGGGACCTTTTACAGTTCCGCAGGGCCTGCAAGATGGAGCTCTTCCGCCAGGCTTTCAGCTAGGGACTGCCACCTTTATAGAGCCTGGCCCTGGTTCTTGACATCTAGCCTGGGTCCTTGACACCTAGCCTTGGGTTGACATTGAGCCTGCATTTTAAGAAGATCCTGAGCAGAATGACATCTAAGCTTTGGAAACATTCTTTGAAAGTAAGCCATCTTGAAGAACCACCAATTTATCGTCAGCACTTTATGAAAATGTATTATTTATAATGGATTGTTTTAGATGATTTTATGTGGTTTTAACTGTATTTATGTCCTGACTGTGAGCCGCCCTGAGCCTGCATTGCGGGGAGGGTGGGGTATAAATGGAATCGATAAATAAAAAATAAAATAAAAATAATATGTGGGAAAAGGCAGCTGAAAGTTTTCATGGCATAGAGATAACTAACATCCCATTAGGCTTCTATTAAAGGAATAGGACATCTTTTTTAAAAAATAAAATAAAAATCCAGACAGTTGGCATCCCTGTCCATGATGAGCCAGGCACTGGGGGGAGAGAGAGCCTGCAGTTCACTTTCCACCGGTTGATTCCATGCCAGAATATGGCCCTGCTGCTATTCCATGGGAGATTATGGAATAATCTGGGGATAAGGGTAGGCTCCTCCTGCTAAAATAATTTAGCATTCAAATGTTCTCCCTGTTCAAAGCTGTATGTGTAAGGCAAAAAAGATCCAGGGTCTTTGATGGAGGCATATAGGGGCAGAGGGGCAGCAGGAGAACAGGTAAGTGGCCTCGTGGAGTGGTTTTCCTGACAGTGCATCATAGAGAGGGAAGTATCACAATATTGACTGTAGGATGGTGCATGTGCCCATGGGGGGGGGGGGTTCTGCCACTGCCCCTCCTCACAACAACATCAAGCAGACTCCAGCGCATGTTCCCTGCTGGCCAGGTGAGCTCTGTGCAGCTGTTGCAGAGGGTAAGTGCTGAAGGATTAATAGCTAGAGCTAGGGGCAGGGCTGCTTTGGGAATGTGCATTATCTCCTGTGGCGGCCCAGTGAGATCACACACTCCCAGGCAAACCCCCGTGCTTTGAGCTTGTGAACAGACGCGGAGTTCAAAGGGTTGAGGTGTGATTGATGTGAAGGGATAATTCCCTCCCCCCCCCCAAGTGCAAGCACACCCTCCCCCTTCTCCCGTCCCATAAAGGGTTGACGGAGTATGTGGAGGATGCTGCCGGCGTGGAGGGATTCGAGGTGGCTCTGGGACTGAAGGCCGCTTCTGCGTGGCAAAGGTATGAGGGGAGCGAATCTATGAAAAGGACGGTCACCTTTCCCTTACCATATTGGACCAAAATGCCTGAGGCAGACACTTTCCCTATCAGAAATCCAACCGTCATAGATGTCTCCAGCACTAAAATGTAGTGAAGGAGAAACAGTCACGTGTAGAACTTCAGGCTGTCAAAGAACACAAAAGGCAAGGGGAAAAAAGAACCCTCCTTATATGTGCTGCTACATCTTCTTTCACGAGTCCCGTACAGCATGGCTGGCCTTAGGAAGCCCCATTTCGATAGATGCTTTTGCTGTTTGTTATCTTTGCAGAGGTGCCAATGCTGAAGTGGGTGGCTGGGGCTTCCCCCCACATCCTTTGTGTAGACACTTCAGTCTATGCCCTTCCATAGGAAGAAAGGCCCTCCAGGTGATGACACCGCTCCAGCTCTGGGCTGCCCGTAAATCAAGAAGCTGGTATCTCCAGAATGTGTCCTGGTGACACCGAGATGCCAGCCACCACAACCTGCAGCACCTCGGAGCCTTATGAAACACGGCTGTGCCTCCCTGGTTAGGCCTGTGCAGCCTGCCCACTCTTTTTCTTCCCTTCTGCTGCTCCTTTTGCATAGCCTCAGGGTCAAAATTTTAGGCAGGGTGGGGATTTATCAGACAGCACCAGATACCAATAGGGTGATTCATCAGCACCCAGCCCATGCAGGGCACGGGAGGCAACTAGTGCTCCTTAGGATACAGTGGCTGGTTTCTCATGACAGCGGCACCCCCCACCACAGAGACACAGCACACACTGCCCATATCTGGTGGGGGGTTCTCAGCTGGCCACAGTAAGTGATATTGACTATTCTTACCATTAACTAGCAGGCAGGAGGGCCAATCTCCTTGGATCTTTACTTCCTTGGAAAGGGATGCCTCTGTAGCACTGCAGTGTCTTCCTCATTCATATAGGATGAAGTCTTGCCCCTTCAACTGTAAACTTTGATGTTCTTCCCCTCATCCTAATCCTAATCCTAATCGGATTATTGGCATCAGGCCTATGGCCAGGAATTTTTCAGTGGGGGGGGCACTGGGGGAACTGGTGGGATCTGACATCACGAAATAAAAAATACAATAATAAAATGGCTCACTCACTCCAGAAGACTCAAGGGGGACTCCAAATTCTACTACTGCACGACTGGTTCACATTCCCAGAAACTCACAAGATGTACTCCCCACAAAAAACACAACACCCATGCAGTTGGCCATCTCAGCTAAATGTGTCCAGTTTTTGGAATGGGTCTTCCCACCCCTCTCCGCCGGTGTCACAAGGGCATGGTGTGTAAGGACACTGGACTGGAAATGCAGACTGACTTTCTCGGAGTCCGGATGCAATCCACTAAATTTGCAGATGACACGAAATTGTTCAGGGTGGTGAAAACCAGGGAGGATTGTGAGGCACTCCAAGGGGATCTGTCGAGGATGGGCGAGTGGGCATCATCATGGCAAATGGGGTTCAATGTGGCCAAGGGCAAGGCCAAGGGTGAGGTGATGCACATTGGAGCCAAAACTCCTAACTAGAAATACACATTGATGGGGTCTGAACTGGCAGAGACTGACCAAGAGAGGGATCTCATGTCGTAGTAGATAACTCACTGAGAGTGTGCAACTGCAATAAAAAGGCCAATGCTATGCTGGAGATTATTAGGAAGAGAATTGAAAAAAAATCAGCCAGTATCATAATGCCCCTGTATAAATCAATGGTGCAACCTCATTTGGAGTACTGTGTACAGTTCTGGTCACCACACCTCAAAAGGATATTATAGCATTGGGAAAAGTGCAGAAAAGGACAACTAGAATGATAAAGGGGTTGGAACACTTTCCCTATGAAGAAAGGTTGAAGTGCTTGGGGCTCTTTAGCTTGGAGAAACGACAACTGAGAGGTGATATGATTGAGGTTTACAAGATTATTCATGGGATAGAGCAGGTCAAGAAAGAGGTACTTTCCTCCCTTTCTCACAATACAAGAACTCGTGGGCACTCAATGAAATTGTTGAGCAGTCGGGTTAGAACAGATAAAAGGAAGTACTTCTTTATCCAAACAGCGATTAACACATGGAATTCACTGCCACAGGAGGTGGCGGCAGCTACAAGCACAGAGAGCTTCAAGAGGGAATTCAATAAGCATATTGAGCAGATGTCCATCAGTGGCTATTAGCCCCAAGGTATAGATAGGAACTCTCAGTCTGGGGCAAGTGATGCTCTGTATTCTTGGTGCTTGGGGGAGGCAACTGTGGGAGGGCTTCTAGTGTCCTGGCCCCACTGGTGGACCTCCGGATGGCACCTGGTGTTTTTGGCCACTGTGTCACAGAGTGTTGGACTGGATGGGCCATTAGCCTGATCCAGCATTGGCTTCTCTTATGTTTTTATGTTCAATGCCTGGCAAGAAGGGGCCCCAGCCACCAGGGTCTGTCTGTCTGTCTGTCTGTCTGTCTATCTCTCAAAGCTCCCAGGAGAGGCCGGGCATGGAACCTTTGTCTGCTTCTCCTCCTCAGCCTTTCCTATGACCTGAACCCACCCTGTGGATATGCAACTGGAGACAAACTGCCCCAGAGCAGACCAGGTCCTGAAGCTGGGCCTTGCTATTTCGTCCCTGCACTCCTGGCAAGGCCCAGGGATGGCTGGTCCGTGCAGCCTCTCCCCACCTCCTACTGGCCTTGCCTGGCCCCTGTGTCCCACTAGCTCCATCTCACTCACTCTGCCCCCAGCAGCTCCCCTCAGCCCTGCAAGGTCCTCCAACGGAGAGCCAAGTTGAGCTCCAGCATGCTCCGGCTGGCCCTCCAGCCCATGGGCACAGGACTCAGCTGGGTCCTGACGGAGGGAAGGCAGGAAATCAAGTCCTCCCTCTGCGCCCCCTCCAAGTATTTGTTCTGAGCCAACTTCAAGGTGCTCCAGGTGGGGTGAGGCCATGCAGGGCTGTGCAGGAAGCCAAGTCTGTCCACCCACCCAGCATAGGCAGGAGCAGCTGCAACCCTTTAAAAAATTAAATGAATTTGTTAAAAAAAAATCAGTTTTCTGTAAATAAAAGTGTGGCGTGGAGAAAGAGTTGGGGGCATGGCCACGAGATGCCCCACTGGGGCTATGGGCCTGGTTGGGATTCTCACCTATATTCCATGTCACCTGTAACAGATTCTGGGACAGCATTACAAGGGTTCCACTGCAGCCAATGAAGGTCATCCTGTTCAGAAGGCACAGGGCTCAAGACAGAACACATTACACACAAACCCATTCATGCTGCCTTCTGGAGTTACGACGATAACTTCTATTTTGTGACGTGTGCACACACCCCTAGGAACCACCCAACCCAAACATGTGCTCTTATGAAGGAGCTTGACTGCTCGGCTTCCGCGGGAGAGGACCCCCCAGATGACGCACTCTTCCCTTTGGCCCGCTCTGCAGTTTCACGTGAACCAAAGTAACATGAGCTGTTCTGGGCTGCATCCCACACTTCACCCAATAAATCTCACGTTTCCAGCATTACAGCCCTAGACATACATCACCATCTCTGATTCAATTTTATTTTCACAATAATAAAATAACTTACCAACCACAGTAACCACCCTAAGTGCCTTTGGCACCTTTATGGGAGGCTACAGACAGAAACCTCTGCACCCCCACCCTTCAGTCCCTCATTCTAAAC
This sequence comes from Gekko gecko, assembly GCA_029375565.1. Classification (NCBI taxonomy): domain Eukaryota; kingdom Metazoa; phylum Chordata; class Lepidosauria; order Squamata; family Gekkonidae; genus Gekko; species Gekko gecko. The sequence goes on from JAPDNY010000003.1 coordinate 85,583,562, forward strand.
ATTTCCTTAAGCAAACTCTGTATTTTAATCCCCCCCCACACACACACACACAACAAATGTACTCATGGAAGCCAAAAAGTATTCTGAATTCTCTAAACTGGCAATGGAGCAGTCTCAGCCCAAGTTTTTCTTTTCTTTCTTAAAAAAGTAGTTATTTCCGTTTGTAGGATTATCTGTCACCTGAATGATCCCACAGTGGAACTGGAAGATGTCACTGGGGAGGGAGTCAGAAGGAGCTTGTGTGAGTTTCTGCTTGAGGAATCATCATTTGTGGTTCACAAACCTGAGAACCCACAGGTATCCGTGATCAGAAGGCACTAGAGTTATTCTCAGAGACTCCAGCCATCCCATTCCTAGCATGAGGAGCCAGGCCACTGTGTCCCTGGAGCAAGGCCCTTTGCGCCTCTGAGGTTCAGATGGATCCCTTGGAACCTCAGTGCTCATGCATGGGTCAGGAAGGAATGGAAGTGCCAGGGAGCCATGAAGCACTCATGTGCCAGGCCCTCCAACTGTGCCTCCTGCGGATGGCAGGATTCCACCCTGTAGTGCTGCAAAGTCAAACAGCAGAGTCTCTGGAGCATCCAACAGGCCTAGAATCACTTGCAGACGCTGACCCACTCAGTGAGCCGGCACTCCTCACAGGCCACGAAGCAGCACCAGTGGAACTTGCAATTGCAGCGCTCGCTGCGCGTCTGCCGCAGGATGTTGTGCCCCCGCCCACAGCACAAGCTCTCACAGTTGTCCATGCCTGGGCTGGTCTTGTTGCACAAGCGCCCTTGTGTGCCCATGGAGTCCAAGGCGGGCTCCCGCTCACAGAAGTCTGGTGATTTCTCAAAGTAGACCAGGTCACTGATGCCAGCCCGACGCCGGTGGCGAGCATGACCCAGCTCCATCTGCCCTGTGTTCCTGTTGTGGGGCCGGATCAGCATGGCCCCGGAGAAGCGCTCTTTGAGCAGTGAGCCCACTAGCCGGAACTCGGGGGTCACCTGCCAGCATGTCTTCAGCTGACAGCTCCCCGAGGTGCCATGGCACTTGCATTTCCTCCGCATGTTCTCCGTCACTACCTGCCAGGGCAAAAAGCAAACACAGTTAACAAAGAACTGCTGTTAACGCTCCACAATTGCTCTGCTGTTACAGGAATACAATCGGAAGGAGCCCAGCATGTCTCTCTGGATGGGTTTGCAACTTGCTCCCAGAGGCCAGTTGAGCCTGAAGGTGAGACCATTCTAAAGGTGCCACCACTGACAAAGCCCCATCTCTGGTTGTCAAGCTCCTCACTTCTAGAGGCAGAGCCACAGAGACAGCACTTGTGAAGAGGCCTTTAATGGGTAGGGAGGACCCCAGCCTCAAACCATTTAGGCAGCTGAACAACGTTTTTACAAAATATGTGCTCTAGTGAGAGGGAGGAGGAGGAGGAGTTGGTGTTTATACTCTGCTTTTCTCTACCTGAAGGAGTCTCAAAGTGGCTTACAATCTCCTTCCCTTTCCCTCCCCGCAACAGACACCCTGGGAGGTAGGTGGGGCTGAGAGAGCTCTGAGAGAACTGTGACTGGCCCAAGGTCACCCAGCTGGCTTTATGTGGAGTAGTGGGGACTCAAACCCAGTTCTCCAGATCAGAGTCTGCCATTCTTAACCACTATACCACACTGGCTCTCACAGAAGAGTCTAAATCATTATTTTCTCCAGGAACAATAGCATGTGTCTTGTACGCCACAGCATGCCAACTTTTTAGATTTAGAACATGAGCATTGGTTCATGGAAGCTCTCCTCTCCCGTATTCCAAGTATAGGTTTAATCCAGCTTGCGGCCAATACCCATGCCAGCAGCCTGAAGCACTGAAACTTTTCTCTCTGATATGGGCTGAACCAGGACAGCTTGCAAAGGGGGTATGAGAGAACATTGCTGTGTTAATGTACATCTTGATCTCAACAACTCATCACCACCAACACGTAACAAGGAGAGGAAGGCACATGGGTGGGGTCCTCTTGCAGCTGGCATGTGGGTGTTTCATTTGCCCTTCCCCAGATTCAATACAAATACATCCAAACTGTTCTCAGTTGCTATGGTGTTCATTTGGGGAGTGGGGGGAATAGTTTATGCCATGCGGTATGCATGCAGTTGTGGGGCCTGGTTGCATGCAGCAACGTGTGGACAGAGACTGTATGGCTGCAAGTGGCTTTGGATGTTATATGCAGGATGGAAGTGATGGATGAGGTTGTTATCCTAGAACTGTGAGCTAGCACTTTAGATTTAAAGAAAATATTCAAATCATGGGGTTGTTTTAAAAGTTGGCTTTTAAATTACTTTGTACTCACACACACCCCTGTTTGCTTTTTAAATTTTGGGATCTGATTGCACAAGACATGCTTTAGTAGGGGTTTCCCCAACCTTTCTCCTGTGACAACAAAAGGCAATAGCTGAAACTTTTGAGTTCTGCTTTGAATTCTTAAATGGGGTCTAGTCCACACAAACTATTGCTAGAAGAAAAATGGTCAGTCCTTAAGGTGCCATAAGACTCCTAATGATTTTTGTTGCAACAACCAACATGGCCACTCCTCTGGAATTATTACATTTCAAAAGTAGATTTCACCAGAAAAACCACCAGATAGAGGATGTCACTATGATAAGACCACAGCATCGATAAGAAAATCCACTGGGCAAGTATGTGGGTTTGCATGGGCTGAATAGCAGAGGACTTGCTGCCTTATATAGAATCTGAGGGGCTTCGACTTGTATGACAAGGCTCAGAGGTTTGCAGCTTTGCATGCATAAGCTCCCAGGTTCAACCCCCAGGTTCTTCAGTTGAAAAGGCAGTAGGTGAGGCCAAAGACCTCTGCCTGGGACACTGGACTGCCACTGCCAGTCAAATTAAACAATGCTGAACTTAGGAGACCAAGTGCCTATTTCAGCATAAGGCAGGTTATGTGACATGTAATGACAAACAGGTCAGTTATCCCTTTATTAAATTTAATCTTACTAGTATCCTGAAAAGCTTTGGGAGCTAACCAGCATTTGGAGCTGGAGACTGCAGCGGAATTCCAGATGTGTTATTTAGTCATTCTTTCCACTTCTTTCCTGTGACCTTGTTCTTCTGTGATTGGAACTACAGATGCGTGATTTGAGCCTAAATAGCAACTTTCCCTGTATGGAAGGGAGTCAACAACAGCTTGTAGTATAATGGGCCCAAACCAACATATGTGAGTTTTTTTAACAATAAAGACAGACAAGGGAACGGGCATGCATGACAAGTTCCCCCACATTGGGTGTTTTAAAATAAACACATCATCTGCATGGGATGTTTTCGGTGTAATTAGTTCTGGCTTGGCATGTGTGAATTAGATGGATTGTGAAGGATCTCCTCCAGGGGTTTCCTGGCTAGAAGTTCTCCTGAGCGAAGTAGCTTCTGCCCAAGAAAAAGCTGATCCATCAAAACTGGGGTGTGTGGGGGGGTGGACTGTGATCTTTCTGCAAGCCTTTGACACATACAAAAGCGTGTGTGCTCAGCACAGACATGTCATTGCTTGTTGGAGTAAATACACAACTACCTTCAGTGTTAAGGAGATCAGCTCACTGACTGCATGAATGTAGCCCCCCCCCCCTGCAAACATCAGTCAAACCCAAACCTCCTCCTACTAAGATCTGGAGGGATCAGACTTTTGCTCACTTGCCTGTTAGCTGTACTAGCTCCCTGGAGGGTAGCAGTGGAGCAGTGGGGGAGTGCACTCTACCGCCCCAACCGTCAGACAGGCATGCTCCAACCGGGAGAGAGGTGACTGCCTCCGGCCTGGGAAATCCCATCTTCCTAACGGACGGGGGAGAATCAGGTCTAGATAAGTAAGCTGATATCACTTAGCACAGAAACGATTCTGAGGGGCATAGCGACATAGTCTTTTGGCCAGATCAGAGAAACTGAATCCCACATTGTCCCTGTGCTTTAACTGGCTGCATGATATGCTGCTGCAGCTGCTAATTTCTGTCTGCCCTGACGTTGTTGGAAGCTAAGTGCTGCTGTCCAGAAGAAAATGGCAATGTTATCTGTGTCCGTCACTGGATCAATAGAGAAGAGTGGTAAGCTTGGACTCAAGACGTTCGGGTGTAATTCTCTGGCCAGCTATGTAAACCCACCAGATGGCCCTGGACAAGTCTCAGTCTCTTACTCGTGCAGGTTGTGCGGGGGCAAATGAAATAAGCACTGAGCAGAGCTGGGCTGTGCTCAGGGTATTCCCCCCCCCCGCCCCCGCTCTGTCTGCAAGCAAAGAAGTGTTAACGTCAGTGAGTGACCTGAGGCAACAGTATGTGCATTAACACTCGGTGGGTCTTGTCTTAGGGACTGGCAAGTTGAACTGGAAGATTCTCTATCAGGCCTGTGCCACGTTTCATTCAAGCAAGCCATACTCCAAGCTATCAACCACCACAGAAAGCCAGTACAGTGTAATAGTTAGAGTGTCAAACTAGGGTCTGAGGGACCCAGGTTTGAATCCTCACTCTCTCTCTTTTTAAAAAAATTGTACACTACTATGGAACCTCCCTGGATGACCTTGGGCAAGTCACATACTTTCAGCCTAACCAACTGGGTTTTCATGGGGGTAAAGTAAAACAATATAAACTGCTTTGGGTCTCCACTGGGGCAGAAAGATGGGGTATAAATGAAATCAATCAATAAATAGACTTGCATATGCATATAGGATCTTTTATTCTGTATATTATTAGACAAAGTACAGCTGGGCTCATTGTACCCATTGTTGGACTTAACAGGTATGTTAATTTACATATGACGCTGCCTTAACTAGTCAGACCACAGGTTCCTCTCACTCAGTCCTGCCTGCTGTCACTGGCTCTCCAGCATGTCAGGAAAAGGGAGGCCTTTCATAACTCTTTCTAACTGAGAACCCTCCTACCTTTCAGGTGCTCTGGCACTAAACCACTACTCCCTATTGAAGGCACAATAGCCAAATTACCCTTCTTCATTTCACACATGTCTAGCACAAAATCCATATTTGTTCCAAGGCCAACAGATATCTGTAGATAAATGCCAATTGGTTACCTTGCTAGCTGAGACGCTGTGAAAAATCAGTCATACTTATTTATTTATCTGATTCGATGTCTCCCCCACCCTCCCTACCAAGGCAGGCTGAGGGCGGCTCACAGAAATGCATAAAACTACCATTAAAGTCCATCATAAAATTCATCATACCAAAAACAGGTCGGTTATCCTAAAATCCATAAATCCACTATCCTAAAGTGCTGGTACATTTTTCAAATAAAGTGCACAAGCAGAAATTTCAGATTGAACCATACTCCGCGGGTGACAGTCATAATGATGTTCCCACACGCTCTGTTGATCACCTTATTTACCTAGCGAGGTGGGCTAGAGATGGTAAAGCCAGGGCTCAGGGTCTCTTCTCGGATGTCACACACAGCTCCTAATTGAACGCCTGGCGGAAGAGCTCTGTCTTGCAGGCCCTGCAGAAGTGTAAAAGGTCCCGCAAGGCCCTGATCTCTTCCGGGAGCTCATTCTACCAGTGCAGAGCCACTACTGAGAAGGCCCTGGCCGTGGTTGTCACCAACCTGGTGTCTTTGGGACCTGAGAGGGCCAGACTGTTTTGGGCCCCTGACCGCAGTGCTCTCTGGGGAACATATGGGGAAAGGCGGTCTATGAAGGCATATTAGCTGAGTCCCCATATGGTAGTAGGGCTGCCAAGTCTCCCCAGGGGGCGGGGATTCCCCCGCTAAAAGGGCACCCAATCTGCCGGTCCAGATCCAGCTGGCGGGGGGAACCCCACCCCTGAAGTGGCCAGATCAGGCCGATGTGCCTGGCGGGATGACTTAGACCAGAAGTGACATCATCACGCTGGGCATTTCGCCAGGTGGTACCATAGAGTTTTAAGGGCAATTACCAGAGCATCACCCGGCGACGTGCCCAGCATGATGATGTCACTTTGGGTCTAGGTCATCGCGGCACGCAATCCCCACGGTATTACTTTGGTAAGACTTGGCAACCCCATATGGTGGTATTTTTTTTATGGTGGCACAAGATTACTTTTTGGTTTTGCCACAATGTACTAACATGACAATCCCACTAGAGTCAGCTTCTGCCACTCTTGACCTGCACATCTTCTTACTCAGTTTGTGCCAAGATTTCATGAGGACGTAGCCTAAGAGTTTGTTTTCAGCACAGGCTGAATTCGGTGGGGGGGGGTGTGTGTGTTCTTCTGGACATGCAAAGACTGCCTTCCCATCAGCTCTGGAAAACTGCAGTCTCCTTTTTTCCCGCACGCTTTAATAATTCAGTAGCATACTTAAAGATGCAGAGAAAGCAGTGGAATCACTGAATTATATATATTTTAATCCCTCTGTATAAATGAGGATAAGTTAGCTATGCATGTTGTAGCTCTCCTAAGAATAAAATAAGAACCTCGCTGGATCAAATCTAAGGCCTGCTTTATTTCCCATACTGGCCAGCCAGATGCTCCTGGGAATTCCACACAGCAAGGAATACAGGCAACAGCCACCCCCCTCATACTTACCCCCAACAACTGATATCCAGATGTATATGGCCTCTGAAAATGGAGGCTTTATTTAGCCATCATAACTAGTGGCCCCTGATGGACCTGTCCACCACATGGATCTGCTTTCTGGACCAGTGGACATGACCTCTTATAGTAGTTTATTCAACAAATTAATTACTCAGCATGTAACATAATACTTCCTTTTGGCTGTTTTGAACCTACTGCCAATCAAGTTCACTATAGATGAACTGCAGCAATAAGGCAGAAAAAAAATCTCACTATTTTCTTCCCATCATTCATTTGTTTATAAGCCTCAATATTTATATAGCTTATCTATCTAGATAAGCTTACATAATTTTGTAAAAGAAGCATGGGCCACTTTCCTCACCTCTTGCCCACCAAGCTGATCTGTCAAAAATACCCTCCTGTTCTATCTGTTAAAGAATTTGGAAAGTCCTCTGTTTCCTTTGTATCAGCTGCGATCTAAGAGGGTCCAGCTAACAAATAGTTCACAAAACTCCATGTAACAATAATCTTTAGTAAGGAAATCATAGGGTTTCCCTTGCTCGAAAGTTAGTCAAATCTGACTCTACGGGGCGGTGCTCATCTCCATTTCCAAGCCGAAGAGCCAGCACTGTCCTACGATATTTCCATGGTTATGTGGCTGGCATGACTAAATGCCGAGGCACACGGAACACTGTTACTTTCCCACCAAAGTGGTACCTATTTATCTACTTGCAATTTCTTGCTTTCAAACTGCTAGGGTGGCAGGAGTTGGGACCTCACCCCGTCACACGGCGCTCCTTCCAGTTTGCAGCTCAGCATCTGAGCCACCGTGGCCCCTCTAAGGAAATGATAGGAAATCATTAAAAATCTCTCTATTTACCCTTGTACCTTTATCTAGCACAAAACCAAGAGCAAAATGGGGTGCTGCTTACCCTCTGGTGCTGAATGAGAAGCACTGGGATTGCTGGGATTGATTTTACTGATTTTTTACTGATTTTTAAAAAAATATTGTTGTTTTTCATATCACATGAGGCCTGCAGTGGCAATGATGCACTTAGAAAAGACCAAGTACCCATCAGTACAATAATATAAAAACCAATTACTTGAACGGTGTTTAAAATGTAATTAAATCACTTATAATTATTGAAGGGGGACTAGTTTTAACTACTAATCTCAGACTTCATATATGCTTAAACGAAGTCTAAAACAAGATCTATATAAAACCACAAACACAAATTATAGTCACATGCTTAAGTTACATTATTGTTTGTTTGTATTATTTAATCAAAAAAGGTATTCACTATTCTACATTTATAACCACTAATACATATTAATACAGATAACCATAGATGTTGGGAAATGTTAATTTGATTGTTCATAATATTAACAGAAGTTTGCTGTTCGACTGTTAAGTATATTCTAACGTCCCAACATGGCTAAGGATGAGAATGAGACAAGACCCTGAAAGTAAGTAGGGTGTGTATGTCTTTCCTTGCTCCAACAGTGGCTTGGTTGATGGGCTTATCAGTATCTCAGGTGTTAAAGCCTGGGTTCTAGATGCATTGCAGTGATCAGCTCTAGTTTATTCAGTGATTTCAGCAAACTACAAGATGAAGATGAAGCTAGCAGGGCTGGAGCCCTGCTTATATGCATGCAAAACATGGATTTGTGTGATGGATTTGTTCGCGGCCTGGTTCCTTGTGTGGAACGTGTGGCGGGTGGCGATGATGGATGGTTTTGGAGAGAAGTGTTCCTTTAGCCAGTCCAAAATCGTCTTATAATCGGTGTCCTTAAGCTCTGCGGGAGTGATGAGCAAGCGGGCAACCTTGAAGGTTGAGCAGCCACAGACTCAGAAGAAGGTGGCACGCTTCTTTGCTGCTGCCTCGATCCTGGAGGACTCGAGGAAGAACTCAAACTGGGAGAGGTAAGACTCCCACTCTTCCATGGTGACGTTGAATGTGTTGAAGTGTCCTGGAGCGGCAGCCATGGTCCTGGGAGAGATGCGATGCACATGGCACTGGAGCTCGGTGCACGGTGTGGTGCTACTGGGTGTTCGGCTGGCTCAACAGGATCCCATCCTCATCGCCAATGTTAAACACTGGGTTCTAGACGTATTGCGGTGATCAGCTCTAGTTTATTCAGTGATTTCAGCAAACTACAAGATGAAGACGAAGCTAGCAGGGCTAGAGCCCTGCTTATATGCATGCAAAATACTACACCCAACACACACCCACTCCCAGTGATAGGCTATTTATATTGCACTGCTTAACTATAGGACAGTTCCTGGATCCAAGCAAGCTATTGTTCTAGAGAAGCAAGCTCAGCCTGTTCTAGGTACAGCTAGAGGAAAGGCTTGGACTCAATACATTTTTTCCCTCCTTTTTATTCCTTATTTATTTATTTATTTATTTATTTATTTATTTAATATACTGCCCTCTCTGCAAACGGGCTCAGGGCAGTTGACCTCTCGTGCCTTGCATGTGCTCCACCCAGCTGCTTTAAAAATAGGTAGGTAGCCTTGCACGCAGGACAAAGAGAGTTGGTGGTGTGCCTGAGTGGGTACTTCTGGCTGTACCAGGTTTGTTCGTCTTCCAGCATTCGTGGTACTGGGTTGCTGGCTGAGCTCAAGGAAATACAGGGGAAATGATTTATGTGCCTGAAGTTTTTCTGCTAGAAAGATGGCCTCAATACATAACATCAGGATAAGCAAATGTTTGCCTCATCCTCACTGTGGTGAAGTATTCAGCCTCTGATGACTTCCACATGGGCCTCGGCCTCAATGCTGTTAGAAAGAAGGGTGTTTTTTCCCTGCTTCCCCCATAGGAACATGTTGCACTTGTGAACCTCCTATGGTTTCCCCAGCTTTTCTCCAATCTTTCTCAAACCTGCTTTGCTCCCAAGTTTTGGGAAACATCACAGTAAAGCTTGGGTGCGGTCTGGGTGGGGAAATTCAGTGGGTGGGGAAATTCAGGTTTTCTCCACTCATGTGGTTGCCATTTTCCCTGAGATTGTCCCTGCAGTGGCCATTTCCTCTCCCCCTGCCACCATCCACTGAAGAGCTACAAGAGGAGAGGCAGACCTCTGCTATGGAAAGAGATAGAGACTCACTTAAAAAAAAATGAAAGTACAACATTTGTACTTCCAATAGCATAACATCTATTGCAAACAACGTAAGAAATCAGTGCTAGTAGCTATCAACCAAAAATGAAGCCTCTAGTGTTCAGAGGTGGTGTGCCTCTGATTAGTATGTGTGATGGCTATAATTTCAATGGCTTTCTTGTGGACTTCCTGGGGCACTTTGCTGGCCATTTCTGAAGACAACTGAGCTAGATGAGCTTTTGGTATGATCCTGTGAAATAAAGGAGTTCATAAAGGGTACTTGCCCCGACAGCTGTGTATTTCTGTTGCCCCACTGCGACCGCTATGCTGGCTCCCACAGACACATCTGCTGACCCCGCACAGCTACAGCTGGAATCGTATTTGCCGAGCTCCTCTGGTCAGACACTTGGCACCAGCCTGCAGAGCTGGATGAAGCCATCTCTTCACCTACTGTTGGCCCTGCTGCTTCTACAGATTCTCTACACACACATTCCACACAGCCTGCAAGAAAGCACTCCCCCCCCCTTCAGTGTGGGAACACTGTAATAAGGGAAATTAGCACCAAATTACAGAGCACTAATAGGCTGGAGCCATTATCCCCTTTGCAACCCACCTAGTGGTTGGTAAAAATTTCCTGTGTGCTCCAAGGGGGCTGCCTGTCTGGGAAGGGTGCTGGGGCAGAGAGGTTCCCTCCTGCCAAAGGCACAGCCTCCCAAACAGAAGCATCCGTAAGGGTGGGTGGCTGGGCAGACACCCACAGAGAAGTTTGAGCTATATGATGGAACCTTGGCAATGAACACAATCCGCTCTGCATGGAGGCTAACAAAGGTCACACACAGCAACAAGGCAGGGCATGTCTCTCCCCCTCCTCCCCCTCACTGTCTGTCTTCAGCCCATTACACTATGCTTTAAAGTTCAATTGTTCAAAGGACACCTAATCTCAAAGAACAGCTGTGCAGTGCAATCCAGTGCATGCATATTGGAAGCAAATCCCACTGACTTCAATGGAACTTACTTCCAAATAAGTGCATATATATCGGATTGTATCTGTAGTGAGTAAAATTAAGAGTCTGTGCTTTGGCAAGGCATCTACCAGGATTCGATCGGCCAGGCATGGCTTTTGTAACCGAGTGTACCACTCAGATCATGTTCCAGTAAAGACTTCACAACAGAAACCTGAATGGAGCTGAAGGGCTCCAGAGCTTAGATTTGACATACCCTAAACAGTCCTTTTGGACCCACAGAGAGTATCCTGAGGGAATTCTGTCCTGGGAGTGAGAAGGAAGGGTTTTGTGTGTGTGTGTGTGTGAGAGAGAGAGCGAGCGAGAGCACGTGTGCGTGAGAAAGTGAGAAATTCATCTAAGGAAGAAAATGTTCACAATTAAATACCTTGAGCCATTTTTAATTGGAGATTACAAATTTATAATTGTTACCAACAAATAAACACTTTAAGTAAGGAGGGAGACAACTCTCCCCCGTGCCTGTGGGATTAACTCCAAAAGACCCAAACGGATGTGATATGGGAAGTGCATGAGTGGATCTCACAACTTCTTCTTTTGTTTTACTTTAATGCAGCTGCAGGGAGGGGGGCTACACTCTAACTGGAACAGCAATTCTCAAGGAAAAACTATGTTCTCCCATACACTGATAGGAGCCCTGTGGCAGCAAAAAAAAGACAATCAGCTCTGCTGTACCTGTTTATTTCTGCTGCAGAGCTAACACCGGGGAGGGGGGTTGGGGTTGCGGGGGAGGAGGCATTAACCTTCATGCTTGTAGCACAGCAGTTCCAACCAAAATCAGACTCCCCAGTAGTTTAATGATAAAAAGATAAGATGGGCCCCTGCACCATGACTGTTTTCACCCTGAGAAATTCTAATGAAGCCATATCAAGCTGAGTGTTCAAATCCAAGGCAGCTATTATTTCATTAAAGGGACAGGCCTTCCTCACTTCCCCAGCACATCTCCAACAGTCCCTTGTGTGTCGTGGGAGCATCTTTCCGTTATCAGCTGTGCTGGACAGATATCTCCTTGAAAGGAGATTCTGTCCAGCATGGCAGTGTGGTGTTAAGGAGTGTTGGGCTAGGATCTGGGAGACCCAGGTTCAAATCTCTACTCTGCCATGGAAGCTTGCTGGGGGACCTTGGGCCAGCCACTCACTCTCTCAGCATCATCTGCCTCACAGGGTGATTGTTATGGTGAGGATCAATGCAGGAGAGGAGAAGGATGTTGTAAGACTCTTTGGGTCCCCATTGCAGAAGAACGCAGAGTATAAATATATGCATAATAGTCATGGGCTGAATTGGATCCACAGGGGTTTGTAAATATGGGCTGGGCTTGACAGCCAACCATTGTTTCTAGTTTCTAGTTTCTTGATTTTTGTTCCATAGAGACTGCCTTCCTTCTGTTCCCACTACTGAGTCAATAGACATTATGGGGCAAGAGCAAAGAGTACAATGTGTATGTGGCAGGGGGGGCTTGACTAGATCTGACAATGGGGGTCTGCAAATAGATCTGACAATGGGCGTCTGCACTTTTAAAAACTGCAAATAGGAGTTGCGAGCCTACCTGATGGAGATTGAGCAGTTTTGACACCTTCCTGTGCACTGTTCTCAGTACCTCAGGTCCATTCCCCCAGATTGCTACTTGCCCCACAGGCGAAAACACACCAGTGCCCTTATGGTACCTCAATAATTTTTTTAAGTTGATCCTGTGGTGGAGGATAATGGAGGCTTTCCCTGTTGGTTACCATAATTTAATCTCTGCCCATCTGATAGCCACATCTGTGAACTCCTGGGGATCCGTGATTCTCTACCACATCTTTATCCTGCACTTCTTCCAAGACACTTTAGTCAGCGTATATTGTTTTTCCTTCCTTCATTTCTATCCTCAAAACAACCTGTGAGGTGTGTTAAGTAGAAAAAAGAGCAACGGGCCCAGGGTCACCCAGTGAGCTTCAGGGCAGAACAAGAATTTGGATCTAGATCTTGTCAGTTTTGTGTGGTGAAAAGTGCCATCAAGTCACAGCACTTAAGAGGCATTCAGAGGTGGTTTGCCATTGCCCGTCTCTGCATCACAACCCCAATATTCCTTGGAGGTCTCCCATCCAAATACTTGCCAGGGCCAACCCTGTTTAGCTTCTGATATCTGATGAGATTGGGTTACCCTTAACCAAACATTTGAAGCACTACATATAATGGTTTTCTCACATCTCCCCACACGGCCTCCTGTATCTAAAATGCCCCTAAGGTTGGCTGTAAACCATCTTTTAAAAAAGAAGGAGACCCTGAAACTGCCCAGGAAGCTTGTTCAGTCTATCCTAATCCTCTACCTAAATCTACCTTTCAAAAGTGTTGCTTCTTGTACTGACCTTAGTGGATTAGAGGAACGATCAGCCACGGCACAGACACACAGCAATGCTGGAGCATCTGCCCTCGCCGGATTAGGCGGACAGGGCAGGGGCCGCTGCTGCCGCTGCTTCCTCCTCCTCCTCCTCGTCATCAAGGAGCAAGGAGGTCAGACTTGTTTGTACGGGGAAGGCTTAATCTTTGCCAGAGATTAGATCCTCTACATCGGCAGTGCAAGGGCTTTGAAAGTGAAGATTTTCCTGTTTCCTTTGTGTCTTTGTCTCTCCCATAGATGTGAATCATTTTCCTTTATTAATACATGGGGGAAGGGAAGGTAGCCAAGCTTCTACATAACATCTCAGTCCTGGTCAAAATTCAGCCACTTCTTCTAATCAAGACCAAAGCACCTGTGAATTGCTATCTGGAAGCTGAGCCCGCCCACCCGAGCTACCAGCTGCCCTTTAGTCACTGATACATGCACCCAGAATGCTTTATTGTTGCCCTCATTCGCAGGAGGCCTTTGTTGTACATCTGATGGGTGGTTCTGGCTTCCCTTTCATCTCCGATCAGACAGAAAAGTTAAGTGCTGCCATTATGGCCCCATAAAGCATGGCCCCGGTGAGAGGGCCACCCTGTCAAGGGGCTGGAGTTTTGCCTTGAGGCACCCCTCAGCCTTATGACTAACATTACTTTTGCCTGGCCCAACAGAGTCCATGTGGGAAGGGAAGGCACCCCCATCCGTGTATCTCCATGTATTGTGATGTGGTGGGAACTGCAGAAACTATCTGAGACACTCCTCTGCTTAACTAGGAACTATTTATTACAATACTCTCTGGAAGATCCAGAACAAAAGCTAAAACTGGTGCAAGACTATATAACCAAGTACTTCAGCTTGTTCTTCAAACTAATGCACTCCTCTTATGTCATTGAGATAATAATGATGCAGCACTGATGACTGCGTGAAAGCGGTTTCAATACTTACTAACTGAAACAAAGAACTGCACATCCAGTAAAACAACTTGGGATGAATCCAGACTAACAAAAGGGGGGCAATTTCCACTGCTGATTCACCTTTCCCACTACAAGCCATTCTCATATTGTTCCTCAGGGCCTTAGGAGCAATCTGGGAGGCCAAAACAGGCCTGGAAAGGGTCCCTCCCTTCCCATCAAGGGTCCTGGAAGGGTCCCTCCACAAACCTGGGGGGCAGTGGTGCAACTTGGCAGGGCCAAACCAGGAACACCCCCCCCCTCAGGACAGCTGGGCACAGGGAGAGGGACTCAGAAGAAGTCATTCCCCCCCAGACCATTGACCTGATGCCATAATGGCCAATCTGCCCTTGCAGCATCCCCCACCCCCCAGGAGCAGAGCTTTGTGGTGAGCATTGTGCTGCAGTAGGAGGGGGAAGCAAGGAAGCTCCATTCCATTGATGGAAAACTTAGGTTCCAATCCTTTGAGCTAAGTTATGGCAACACAATGCATTCTGCCATAAAGCACACCTGGTGAAAAATGCAGTAAGACATACCACCATCAATACATAAAGCGATGCCATTTGGACAGATTTCAGTATGTCTTATTCCAGCTTCCACATCCATATTTTTTTTTGAACTTAGAAGGCCCTGTCTGCCCTAACCATTCACAGGCTGCCAAGAGGATCAGCGCAACACAGGTATCTTCATTTGTAATAGTTTCAGATCTGCTACAAATTTCACATCCGGAGCTGCTTCCACTATGCCTTTATTCATTGCAAACCATGGCTCCTCCTACACCCCTGATTTATCGTCTTATGTAGACTGTAAGTTCTTGGGGAAGGCATCATGTCACAGTTGCGCTCTCTGTACAGAACCTAGCATATTGTTGGTGCCAGGGGTCTTTTCGTAGAAAAAAGAGCTGCAGGAGCTCATTAGCATATGGTATGCTAATGAGCTACTAGGCTATTACCATATGCCACACCCCCTGACGAGAAGTGATGTCAGAAGGGGAAGCAAAAGGGGGGGAGGCATCTTCAAAAGCCTCCCCTTCCCTTCCCCAGCTGGCCTGGGGGGGGAGTGAAGAAAGAAGGGGTTTTAAGTTAACTTTAAACCCTTTCTCACCAGAGTTGGGCCACAGAAGGAGGAAAGAGGGAAGGAAAGAGAGAGAAGAAAGAAGGAGGGAAAGAAAGAGAGAGAGAGAAGGGAAGAAGGAGGGAAACAGGGAAAGGAGGAAAAAAGAGAAGAGAAGAAGGAGGGAAAGAAAGAAAGAAAGAAAGAAAGAAAGAAAGAAAGAAAGAAAGAAAGAAAGAAAGAAAGAAAGAAAGAAAGAAAGAAAGAAAGAAAGAAAGAAAGAAAGAAAGAAAGAAAGAAAGAAAGAGAAGGAAAGGAAGGAAGGAAGGAAGGAAGGAAGGAAGGAAGGAAGGAAGGAAGGAAGGAAGGAGGGAAGAAGGAGGGAAGAAGGAGGGAAGAAGGAGGGAAGAAGGAGGGAAGAAGGAGGGAAAGAGGAAAAGGAGAGAAGGAAAGGAGGGAAAGAAAGAGAGATGAAAGGAGGAAAAGAGAGGAAGGAAGAGAAGGGAAAGAGAGAAAGAAAGGAAGAAAAGAGAGGAAGAGAAGGAAGAGAAGGGAAAGAGAGAAAGAAAAGTAGGGAAAGAAAAGGAAAAGAGGGAAAGATGGCAAAGAGATGGAAGGAGGGAGGCTCTCCCACCATCCCCCATCAAGCCCCTGCCACCCCCACCCTGTGAATCCTTTACTTACTGCTTCGGCGGGGGCCAGGGAAGTCGGTGGCGGGGCTCTCCTGGCATCCCCTGAGCCGCAGTGCTCCTGAGTGGGCCCGGGAGATGCAGCGATGGGACTCTCCTGGCATCCCCCGAGCTGCAGCGCTTCTGCGTGGGCCCAGGGGACGCAGCGACGGGGCTGCGGGGGAGCTCTTTGGGCGTCCCCGGGTTGCAGCACTTCTGCACAGGCCCAGGGATGCCGGCAGGGGGGCTCTTTGGGCGTCCACTGGGCTGCAGCACTTCTGTGCAGGCCCAGGGATGCCGGCAGGGGGGCTCTTCAGGCATCCCCCGGGCCGCAGCGCTTCAGTGCGGGCCTGGGAATGCTGGCAGGGGGCTCTTTGGGCATCTCCCAGGCTGCAGTGCTTCTGCGTGGGCTGGGGACGCTGGCAGGGGGCCTCTTCAGGCGTCCCCCGGGCGTGCTTTGGCTCGAGCCGGGGACGCCAGCTGGGGATGGGGCTTGCTGCCACCGCCATTTGTGGTGGCTCCTGAGCTACCAGAGCAGCGCTCCGGCCCCATAAGACCCCTGGTGCTAACACAGCAGCAGCCACACGGTAAACAAAAAGCCTCTGCTTTGCTTGCATAGGCCTGTTGATTTTAAGCACAGATGTTGGCTTCCCGGACAGCCTATAACACCTTCATTTTTTATCCACTGTTTGAGGCGCTGCACTAAACTGCATTTGTGGCAACAGCACCATCCCCCTAATCAGCTAAATAGAGAGAAGATCAGAGATGAGCCTCTCCAGGAAAGACTATCCGGGAAGGCAGGATGCTCTTAGACCTCTCCCAGGGTAAACTTCACTGGGCCACACATGGGCACATGGAAATTCACAAACAAAAGTGTGTATGCACACATTGGTGCTTAATGCTGGATGTCAGTGGAACAATTCACTGTTTCTCATGCCCGTTTAGCTCCCCGGCCCAGCAAGGATTTGCCCCTTCACCCGCTGGCTCCACTATTGAGGAGGGCACCTGTAGAGTAAAGCTACTGTGAGGCCTCTTCCTAAACATCAAAAAGACCAAGTTCATGACCACCGAGAAGAAGAGAAACATCAAAATAATAGTTGACGGTGAAGAGATCGAATGTGTGGAAGAATTCACTTTCTTAGGATCACCAATCAACCAAAACAGTGAATGCAATCCAGAAACAAAACACTGAATCACGCTGGGTCACACAGCAATGATGAGTGTGAATTGAATATGGAAAAGGAAGGACATCAGCCTAGCAACCCAATGCAGATTAGTCTGTGCTATTGTGTTCCCCGTAGCAACTGATGGCTGCAAAAGTTGGACCATGAAGAAGCAAGACAGGAGGAAAATCGACTCATTTGAACTGTGGTGCTGGAGAAGGCTCCTGCACATTCCTTGGCAGCAAAGGTGACAAACCAGCAAGTATTGGAGCGCATAAAACCAGATATGTCATTGGAAGGAAAAATAATAAAACTGCGGCTGACTTATTTTGGCCATGTCATGTAGAAGAACTCACTAGAAAAAGCAATTATGCTTGGGTTGGCTAGCAGCAAAAGGAAACCAGACTGCCAAAGAACATGGTGGCTCGAAACCATAAAAGTTGACACCAGCCTGATCATGGAATGACTCAAAGGAACAATACAAGATCGTAAAACATGGAGAGAGCTGGCCCATAGAATCGTCAAGAGTTGGACACAACTGAATGGCTAATAACTACAACAACTGTGAGGGTTAGAGAGAGATGCTCTACAAACTTGGGACACAGTGTATATAGTACCTAGCTGAGATTTAGCCACCTCCTCAGTTAGCCTCTGGAAGTGTATCTTTAAGATATGGTTTTTCGCCATCAGAGTGCAGCAGTGACCCATGGTCCCTTGGGACAGGAGTCCACTTGTCCTCACTCCTTGTCATTTGTGAATTCTTCAGAGGTCTTTGGGGGGGGAGCGCACCGGAGCACAGCTCCGGGAGCTCAGAAGCCAAGCCCCGCCCCCAGCCAGCATCCCGGGGAGTCTTTCAGGCAGCCGAATGTCAATTTCAGCTCCATTATATCCTACGGGCCATTGAAGTCAATGGTGAAAACATAGGGTATATTCTGGGGGCTGGAGGGGAGGGGGTTTGAGGGAGAGGCTCCAAACTCACAGGGTAGCTGATGGAGCCTCTCCCCAAGATACCCACCAAGTTTCAAGAACATTGGATCAGGGGGTCCAATTCTATGGACCCCCAAACAGGTTGCCCCTATTCCCTCCATTGTTCTCTATGGTGGGGAAATGAAGGAGGAATGATTTCACCAACTTGGCTTTCCTTACTCTAGCCTCTAATACACATGGGTCTTGCAGCCCTAGGAATGATCCTTCTGGGAGTCGGAAGGAGTTGCAGGAATAGGCAGGAATGCTGGCAAACTCTGCGTTCTATCCACAGAACGGTAGCACATGTGCCATTACACTGAGGTTACTTAAGTATCTGTAGGACAAGTGCTACACATGCCTCAGACCTTACATATCTACATGATATGCCCAATCTTTGCCATTTACCCAGGTGTAACAATTCATTCCAAACTAATCACACAAATATTTTGGCCACCTCAAGTTACCAGCACTTAAAAGAGATACTGTACAAAAATTACAACAACATGCAGAAAGCCAGGGCTTTTTTTCTGGGGGAACATGCCAGAACAGAGTTCTGGAACCTCTTCAACAATTTAAAAAAAATGTTTAAAAGTTCATGAGTTTTCAGTATACAGATTGAAAACTTCATTTCTCTCTTGAGAGTTCTGGCACCTATTTTTTTTTAAAGACTTGCAGAAAAAGCTATGGGTTGTTATGGTCACGAAAAACTCAAGATCACTGCAGACTCAGGCTCTTCTTTTCAAATATTTTCTTTTTAGAAGCCCAACTGAGAAGTCAAAGAGACAGCAAAGTGAGCTGGAAGAAGGGAGAAATGTTCATTTAATATAATGAGCTATTTCATCTGTAATTATGTAATTATTAAATATTGTTTAATTAGCAATATTAAATACTTTTCAGTTTCACACACATAGTTCCCTTGAGGATGTCTGGTGTGCACAGTATTATAACTAGAACAGTAGGTCCCTTATATTACTCAGAAAATATCTGACTTATTAAGCAATAATAACCTGCAGAACACCAACTCACTGTCTCTCCACTGACTTCCAGGCAGGCTTCAGGGTGCTGGGTCTGACCTAGAAATGAAATGTGGAGATGCATCCAGTGCCTGTTTCTGCCTTGAATGGAGCAATCACAGAACAAACTCAGTTGGGCTTACTTTGTACCAAATGCAGGAACTCTACCTAAGGCTGTTTTTGATAAAGCATATTTTACCTTCTTTTCTAATGATGGCTCCTTTGATTACATGGCTGATAGCAGCCTTAAGAGGCCCTCCAGTTAACCCCACTGCTTCCAATCCATTTATTTATTCATTATTTCAACATTTACCCCGCCCTCCCCACCAAAGCAGGCTCAGGGAGGCTCACATAAAACCAGTAAAACAATATATATTCAATACAAAAATATCTAAAACACTGCATGATACAATTTAAAACCATTGTTATCGATGGTGGTTTCTCTGAATAAAGTGTGTTCACATGCTGTCAACTGCACTACCGCTCTGGAAAGATTCAGCTCTAGGTCGGCCCAGAGGTTACTGGAAAGCCTGCCGGGAAAGCTCCATTTTCATGGCCCTGCAAAACTTTGCCTAAACATTTCTTAACACCTTTCCCTTGGTAAATATTCCATCACACCCCTTTGCTACCTGTCACAGTGCTCCACCAGTCTCTGAATAAGAAAGCTCATTACCGTTTGAGGTCCCTGTTTCTTGTCCATGGTAAGCAAGGAGAACTGGCTCCAGCCCTCCCTGAGCTAACTCCTGTACGTATCTGAAGACCGCTCTCAAGTCTTCTTTCAACTATAACTGTACTTATACAGAATCAGAAATGTATGAAGAACGGCCGGCTAGGCAGGATATAAATTGAAATAAATAAATAAATAAATAAATAAATAAATAAATAAATAAATAATAAACATAACTTATCAGGTGTCTAGAACATTTTCTATACTTGGAGTAACCAAGATTAGAGAGACTTTTGTTTAGAAAAGAAAAAACCCCACATCCCTAATGGTTTTATTTGTAACAGCTTGCTTGACTGATGTTTAACTAATTTATTGTATTTTTACCTTGATGTACACCGCCCTGAGCTCTTCAGGGGAGGGAGGTTTATAAACTGAATGAATGAATACATATCAGAGAAACCTCCTGCCACAAAGGACAGCATCTTGATTACAGGAATACTCATTTCTATTGGTATATAATGACAATGCCCAATTGCTATAACATCTGTGCTCCATATATTCCCCATATGATTGCTAATTGTAACATGTAATCAGTTCTCTGCCTCACACTGAAGTCTCTGCATGGCCAAATCAATCCCTGCTTCGTATTCTAGCTATACAGGAAACACCAACTGCAGCTGCAAGAGAAGCAGGGCCTTTGCAATGATTGCCATGAAGCTGTGCAACATCCTTCCTTATGGTTGCCAACCTGCAGGTGTGACCTGGAGTTCTGTTGAAATTATAATTCCTCTCTATGCTACAGAGATCAGTTCCCATGGAGGAAACAGCAGCTTTGGAGGGGGGACTCTGTGGCATCACACATTCCGGCTGAGTTCCCTCCCCAAACTCCACCCTTCCCAGGCAGCAGCTCAAATCTTCAGGAACTTCCAAAGTCAGAGTTGGCAAGCCTGCACCTTCCCCTCTGAAAATACAAAAATGTTAATTTTTACATGCTTTAGCAAGGGTCACAAGGCAACCTGTTTCACCTAGCCTTTAGTTTGGCAGACTGAGACCTTTAAACTAAGTAGTTGCTACTTTATTTTACTTTTGGTTTTAAAAAAGCCATTTGGGATGTGTTATGCCTCTGCAGCAATTTTTGCCTGCACTTGCCATGCTTCTGAAGTTGGGAGTGTGAAAACATGAACACTACAGAAACAGAGATGGTGTGTGGTCCAGAAGGATCTCAGCAGTATCACCCTTTCTGCTGACAGCCAAATTAGACTTGACCTACTGCTCCTCTGGCTGCCTTGGCCATGGGCCATACTATAGCGGGCACCACTGAGTTTGGCCCCTTTGTCCGACTGCACTGGAAGTCAGTGCGCTGCCAGCTCTTCTTCTCTCAACACATTCAGGCAAATATGCCAAAGTCTTTCCCACAAGACACTGGCAAACCACACCCGTTATTAGCAACTCCAGCTCCTTCTCCGGTCCAGTACAAACCAACCAGCCAAGTAAGTAGAGGATCTGGAACTTCTGTTATTTTCCTTTACTTCTCTTTCCAGTAAATCAGGAACACCCTCTGTTCCTCATCTCCAAACTCTGAGGCATGTACAGACTAAAAGCTTGGCCTCCCCCAGCCCCATCTCTGCTCTTGCAGCTCACCTGCCGGCCAACACGGTTGTTATGCAGCCTCATGCGGGAGTGGATGTCTCGGTAGGTCTCTCGGGAATCTAAGAAGTCCTTGGAAAACTTCTCCCCATAGTCCAAATCAGGGCTGCAGCCCCCCCACTCCCAGGAGTCCTGCAGGCCTGGGGCCTCAGCTGGCATGTGCTCCAGGTGCACACCATGCATCATTCCCTTGCCTCGGTTCATGGCCTCCAGCTGCAGACGGTGCAGCTTGATGCGGAAGGCTTCTTCGTCCCCTCGGCGCTTCTGGTCACATCCACATGCCTGCAGCTTGCCTAGGGAGCAAGCATTGGAGACAGCATGCACCACTCCTGCTGCTGCAATGGCATAGGCAAAAGCACTTTCCCGGAAACCTGCAAGAAAGAACACATGGCCAATTCCAGTCAGTCAGACCAAGAGTCCCGCCCTGCCAGGCATCCTGGCTTCAGCTGCAGATGTTGCAAAGGAAGCACATTAGCGCACAGGGCGAAAAGACATCTGCCCTCCAGTCCCTGTCACTCACAATCTCATGAAGAGGGCCCTGTTGTCAAAAAAATAACTTTTAAAAGTATAGGACAAGAATCAGCAATGCATTTTTTATAATCAAAATATATTATTGCCCACCAGCTTGCAGTGTGACAATGGATTAGATCCAACCAGCTTTTTCATTCAATCTTACCCAGTTCCCTTCCCTACTACAGCCCATCACCCCACATGGCTTTTGGGCATACACAACATAGCCCTTCTTTTTGTGCTACAGGAGAGCAGGGGGAGAGACAACATTTTCCCATTTCTCTTCAACCTACTTCCAGAGCTTCCAGATGTCCTTCACTGTGACAGTAAAACTGTCCACCCTCTGTGTTCCTGTGAAGAAAGGCTGAACATAAAAACCTCTACCCTCCAGCACCTGTCAGTTAAAAATAGGCACATGACAAGCAAAAAACCACAAAAAAAGTATTGTAGAGGGGTGCAGGAAAGTGACACTGCTTATGTCTGGACTGCTACCACCAGACTGCCACATCCTGCCCAACCCTGTCTTGGGGGTGGGGGGCAGTCCCATAAAAACTCAATAAAAACCCCTCATATAAGAGCTGACAAGTGTCCATGTTTCATAATTACTTGCTAATGGTCAGTTGATGTTTCTACAATGAACTGTGATGGACTTCCGGTTGTTGCAGCAGCAAAGTCAGTAATGTCCCAAGGAGCTCCTGGGGCGTTCTGAACTGGCCCACTTTTTGGGGTGTCTAGAGGACTCTAGACCCAAGGAGGCCCCTGGGTCTCTGAAAATAGTGGGGTGCATTTCTTGGGTTACTTCTCTTGGCTAGATCGAGGGTTGAGACCTGGAGATAAACCCTGATCTCCCAGCGGATACAGCGCCATCTTGGCATTTAGCTGCTAGCACGGATCAGGGTAGAAAAACAGAAAAGAGAATCTGCCTGCAAACTTCATAAACTGTGAGTTAAAGACCTAGAGGCTTATCTTCCCTACTTTGTTATCTGGCTATAAATACTTTTAAACAAGGAAGTTTTTGAGAGGGAATGATGATAAGAGACAATTTTAAAGCCTGCTTAACCCCCTCCTTTTCTGCTCCTTAGGTACATTTTACTTTCATTTTTGTCTATCTCCCTGAGATGGAGAAAAGCTGAAATTAAAGGGAGTAAAGAAAGTAGCAGCAATCAGAATTGGATATCTGAACTGGATTTGATTTTTTCTTGTTGATGGGAAAGGAAGACTGCAGAATATAAGCTGGATGGTAACTAGAAGTGGCAATTAGAAGTTAAAAGCTATTTTACTACCCACCTTGGCTGGATCATAAATCTGCTCACTTTGGTTGGGCTATAAAACTGAAAAACACTGGATATTCTCATACGTACTTTTGGATTATAAATTTGGAAAACACTGGCTGTATTTTCCACATATTTTTGTTGGATAACTATTTTTTATTTTTCTGTTATTGTTTTTTTTTAGCTATTATTACTTCTGAAAAAATAGACCTTTACCTGTTAGACTATATTGGCTTTTACCTGGTTAGAATATAAAAAGAAGTTTGGATTCCTTTTATTATTTGCCATCTGCTATTGGTTTTGGATCTGCTTACCTTTCAGTTTACACTTGGAATATATTTGGAGCTAACTAATTTGGAATTGGAACTTAACTGTGATCTGGAGAATTGTAAAGAGACCTGAAACAGGATTTTATTTATTTATTTATTTATTTATTTATTTATTTATTTATTTATTTATTATTTTCCATTTATATCCCGCCTTGCCGAAAATCGGCTGCTTGGATTATTGAGGAGATACAATATTAAAAGATGTGTACTAAAAGATGCTTAGAGGATCTTTATTTGATGAATGTCGGATTTAAAGTGTTATAAATTGGTAGAATAATTTAAGTGAAAATGTTTGGGGGGTCTGGATTGGGAAGATACTTATCATATTGAGTTTAATGTTTGGTTTGATATTGGCTTTGATATTTTAATATTGAACCTGGTAAGATAAAAAATAAGGGGGAGGAGTAAACAGTAAAGACATTGGATGATTAGTAATATAACAGAATTTTTTAAAACCCAGGAACATGAGTAAACCAGCTAAGAAAAATAGTCCCCCAACTCTGCAGCATCTTCGCCTACCACACAGACTAAAGAATTATGTTGACATCAGAACCTCTGAAAGACTTCAAAAATGATATCCAGGTTATCTTTCAAACTAGCTTGAGCCAAACTCAGACGGATATGCAAACTAAATTTCATGCAAGTTTAAGCCAGGTGCAGAATGACCTGCAAGACAGACTACGGTGGACCAGAGTACAAGTGGAATCTAGATATAATAAGGATAAATAGTCAGATGGATTTTATTTAGAACAAGATGCATTTGAAAAATTATTATGTACTTCGAGAGAGAAACATTAAGAAAATATATGGTATGCTGATGCAATTGAAAATGCAGGATGAAATAGTTCAAGAATGTATGATTAAATGGATGCAAAATGTAGGTTGTAACATAGATTTGTCACAATAGAGTAAAATATGAAATGTGAATATTAAGTTGCATTTAAAGAAAATTTGTATAAAATGTTCTGTAGATGGCACCTAACCCCAGATAGGTTAGCTAAAATGTATAAAAACTTGAGTAACAGATCGTCTCGCTGACATCAGGATACGGGGGCTTCCTTGCAATGGCTAGGCTCCCTCCTTCAGGGTCGGGGACAGAGGGTGGCACTTGGGGATGAGTTATCCCAGCGGTATCCACTAGAATGTCCCTCAGGGAGTGATTCTCTCCTCCATGCTGTTTAATATCTATATTATCCAGAATACGGGCTGGGTTGTCACCAGTATGCGGATGACACCCAACTCTATCTACTGATGGGTGGCTGCCTGGACATGGCCCCAGGTCACCTTGATGAGGCATTACAGGCTGTGGCTGGATGGCTACGACAGAGCCAACTGAAGTTAAATCCATCTAAGATGGAGGTCCTGTACCTGAGCCGTGGGGGATTGGGTCAAGGGATCGAGCTGCTAGCCTTCGATGGGGCTCCATTGGTGCCTACGGCAGGTGTGAAGAGTCTGGGGGTGTTCCTGGATGCCTCCCTCTCCATGGAGACCCAGGTCACCACAACTGCCAAGTCTGCCTTTTTCTATCTGAGGCAGATCAGGCAGTTAGCCCCATATCTTACACCCAGAGACCTAGCTACAGTGACACATGCAATGGTCAATTCCCGACTGGATTATCGTAACTCTCTCTATGTGGGGCTGCCTTGACTCTGCTCCGGAAGTTACAGCTAGTGCAGAATGTGGCAGCGCAGGTGTTGATGGCGAGGCCTGTGCGGGCTCGTATCCACCTGGTGCTGCGTGAACTGCACTGGCTGCCTATTGAATTCCAGATCCATTTCAAGGTGCTGGCACTAACCTTTAAAGCCCTATACAGCTAGGGGCCAGCATACCTACGAGATCGCCTCTCCCCGTACAAGCCCCAGAGGGCACTGAGGTCCACAAACCAACATCTTTTAGTGGTCCCCGGCCTCAGGGATGTCCGATTAGCCTCAACCAGGGCCAGGGCTTTTTCAGCCCTGGCCCCCACCCGGTAGATTGAGCTCCCCTATGAGATCAGGGCTCTGTGGGACTTATTACTGTTCTGCAGGGCCTGCAAAATGGAGCTCTTCCACCAGGCATTTGGTTGAGGCAGCAGACGTCCCCCCACCAGCTTTTTGGCCAATCGTCTATCAGTGGCCTGACCTAACTGGACATCAGATCAGATATTGAATTGCTTTAACATCTGATCTCTCTGTTTACATGGTATTTATGATATTACTATGTGTAAATTGTTATTTTAATATTATTTTAATTATATTATATTAAGTGCTGTACACCACCTCGAGCCCGCTTGGGGAGGGCGGTATATAAATCTGATAAAATAAAATAAATAAAGAATGGCATTTGCTCTGTGGCGCTGGGAACCGACGGCCACTTTGAAGCAACCCGTTGCTGAAGGTTCCCTCTTCTAAAAGGCACTCCGTCAATACTTCATCTCACTGACTCCTGGCTCCTGGCAGAGAACCAGCTTCTGTCTCTGCAGTCACCTTTCTCTCAAAGAACACCCCAGCATCCACTCAGAGTATCACCTTAACTCAGCAAGGAGTCCCCAGATTTCCTTCAAGAAGGAATGTTTAGAATTCATACACGTGCATATCAATACATTGAAGTAATATGGAGCAGTCGTATTTCCCTTAATTTGGATCTTGTGTGAACTATTTTCTGAAGCAACAACAGGACCTTCTTAATTCCAAGTACTCTTCCATCTGTTCCTCTTAAACATACAAAGCCTACTTACAGCTGAGTGGATTAGCCACAAGGATGAATATTTATTTATTTATTCCACTTATTCCACTTATACCCTGCCCTCGCCACGAACAGGCTCAGGGCAGGGTCCCTCCTGTGTGTTCGACCACCCCTCACTGCCACAGCAACAGTACAGAAAGCCTTGATGTATTTTCACATAATAAAGCACTGTTGGGTGAAGATTTGATTGTTTTACTGAAGGCCACATGAATAGAAAGTCTGTTTTGGTTAGATAATACACTAGGGAGACAGGACCAGTTTCACAGGCTTCGTTGGAATTGTACACCATCAAATGTACCAGTCCTTTAGCATCTGGGGCTGGAACAAGCAAAAATAATATGGGATGTTCACGGACTTCAGTTGCAAAGGATGTGGAGCTGCAGTTGGTGTGCAAAGTTGACTGACTCAGTGCGCTTTGGTCCTTTCCCTTCTGAGAGGAGTTTCAGAAGAAGCCCCCCCAAAAGATGAACATCCGTCCAGAATTTCCTCTGATCCCCATCCTCATGCCTCCTGCAGTTACAGCCTTGCAAATATGTCCACAAGAAGTCACTAGACCAGCAACTGTAACTAATATGCTTGCCTCCACATGTCAAATTTATGGCACAACAGCAACCAAGCAACATTGTTTGTTCTAATGGGAATGTGGCCAGGCTCTTTAATATGAAGGATATGTGGCGACTCTGTTCCCAGCTATGACATATCAAAACAGCAGTGATTTCAAAGATTTCTGTATTAAAGGAACACATTGCCCCACAGCCCTTAGTCACTGCAGAGGATCCTAACATGCCAGGGCAGATATCCAGGTCACATAGGTCCTGTTGGTCCTCACTGCTGCCTTGCACAAATTGTATCTAATGAACTCACCATTCACTGAATCTTGCACATTTCAAGGGTGACGGGCAACAACGGTGGATCTACTGCCTTTCCAGTGAGGTCAGACCAGCATACATTAGTCTCCCTTCCTCAAAAAAGCTTCATTGAAACCTCACAGTTCTCTGGTGTATCTTCAAAACAACCGCACTGGTGCAGTCCTCCTTCACTCATATGACTGACAACCCCAAAGAGCTAGAGCTACCGTGACACTTCTCTGGCATGGAGGCAATATGCTTTGCTTTCTTGGAACACCTGAGCCATCAGATTATGTTGTACAGAATTCTAGCACCAAGAAAAGGTGGCTTGAAAGGTAGCCCTTTCAACTATGAGCTTGTAGAAATCTGTAACTCAAAGCCTTGCCTGCTCTTTTGTGTATCATTTTTTTTAATGTTCCAGGGTTGAATTAACTCTTTTTAAAAAATGCAATACTAAAATTTCATCCTCTCAGTTATCAAACTCATCCGATTCTTGCTTTCTGCAAAGGACAAACTCATGCCCTAGCCTCTTCCAGCATACAAGTTCAGCAGAATTTAGCATTCCATGCCCAATGTAGCAAGCATGCTTGTCAACTACTTGAACAGATTACTACTGACATTCACCAGCAGGACTGAACACCTTATATGAGCTGCACCAGAAGATGTGACTGAGGCCCAAATTTACCAAATGCAGAGATGGTTTGGTCCCTTCAATGGAAAAGAACATCAGATACAACAACAGGAAGATTTGCTTTAGGAAAGGTTGTGACATAAAATCTACTGCTTCAGAACTAAAGACAACCATTGAAGTTTAGGTGATATGACAGTTTTTAATAAGAGAGCTATTAGAGTCAGTCAGCTTGGAAACCACACAATCTGAGAGACCCTTAATCACAGATATGTGGAGCAACCCTGTGTTTAGTGGTGGTGAAAATTCATTTTGTGTATGTTCTGAAGCACTCTTCCTTGGTATAACATTTGTCCAAGACACCCATTTGTCCAAGACACCTCATACATCTAAAAGAACAAAGACCATGTTTAAAAGTCCCAACAGGCCCACCAAATTGGGGTTCCTATCCTTCTTCAACTCATCTACCTCATCATCTTTGTCTGCTGTTTCCCAAAGATCCCGCCCCCCAACCTCCAACCTCCAGACATGCTTAGACAAATATACATATGAATACCTGTCCTCTGCCAGAGTGCCCTCAGACTAGGGATGCCAGACCCCTGGGGGAGGGCTGCTGGCCACCTCTCCACCACCAATCAGTTGGCCAGTGGAAATGACTTACCCCCTCCAAAAAAGGAAAGAACACCCAACATTTCAGCAACATGCCTATGTGACTCCAAAGTAACCTGGAAGTAACATAGGCACATTGGGATGTTGGGGTGACGCTCTGGTTTTGGGGCAAAAAAATCTATGGTACAGGCTAATTCTACCATAGAGGTTTTGCCCAAAAACCAGAGCATCGCCCCGATGTCCCCGTGCCTACATCATTTCTGGGTCACATTGAAAGTCACGTGAGCACATTGCTGAAACGTGGAATGAATCTTCCTGCTCCTGGTCAGCCTACCAGGACCCGGCAACTCTACCTCAGATACAGATCATGCTATATCTTCCTCATGCACCTTTGGCAGCAATGACAAGGGCTACTCTGCACTTTCCACATCTGAGCTCCCAGTATTCTGGTCTTTGAGACAGGAGAGCTCTGTATTTGTATGTTTCCATAACAGCAGCTTCCTGGGGCCATTTTAGATCAGAATATCAGCATGGGTTTAACCCCCCCTCCTCTCGCTCTGCAGCCCCGTTTGGAATTGGGCCCCCAGATACCCAATAACAGATTTTTAAAAATACAGGGAATTTTGCTCATGGATTTCCCAGTGTCTCATCTGGTTTGTACCTCAATGAGGCCACCAGGGCCAGAGGTAGTTATTCCATTGCTACCAAATGCAGTGATAGACAAGGCAAGATACTAGCTGTTTGATCCCATGCATATTGACTAAGAAGTAAATTCCATTGTCCTCTGTGGTCTTCTTTTTAATTTAGCAGAAGCAAGTTGCATGTAGCTGCACCGATCCAAAGCAAAAGCCAAAACCAAAATCCACGTAATACCTTTTATTAAGACCAACCAAAATAACACAAAACAGTATGCAAGTTTTCAAGTTCTCTCTGACTCTTTGTCAGGCTAAATATTAAAAAACAAAAATGGAACAGAGGGGGAAAAAGATAGCTCAGGTCATGACCTTAAGGCCTTGTCTTGAAATGGTGCTGGTGTCAGGTGCTGGTATCACCCTTGGACTTCCTCACAGTTGCCAACCTCCAGATAGTGCTTGAAAATCATCCAGAATTACAGCTAATCGCTAGACTACAGAAATCAAGTCCCTTGGAGAAAACGATGGCTTCAGGGAATGGATTCTGTGGGCAGGGCTGGTTCCAGATGTCTGGGCGCCCTAGGTAGGACAGCCTGGGGCACCCCCACTGGGGATACCAACCTCCCGGTGGGGCCTGGAGACTGGGGGCGGCGGCGGAGTGCTGGCTTTCCTGGAGGCTCCGCACCTGCGGGGCCCCCAGGAAAGCCAGGGAAGGGGCGGGGGTCTAGCCGCCACCCCCTCCCTCCCAGCACTGGCTTTCCCAGGGGCTCTGCGGCTGCGGGGGTCTAGCGGCAGCGGCGGCGGGCGCCCGGTTGGGGGGGTGCTTTCGGGGGGGAGTGGGGTGCCATTTGGCACCCCTGAGGCCGGCACGCCCTAGCCGAGTGCCTAGTTCGCCCAATGGGCGATCCGGCCATGTCTGTGGACATCACACCCCACTTAGGTCCCTACCCTCGCCAAAACCGTGTCTGTGGGCATCGCACCCCACTTAGGTCCCTACCCTCGCAGGCTCCACCTCTCCCAAATCTCCCACCCAGGAGCCGGCAACCCTAACCCTTCCTGGAAACAGCAACAAAAGATGGCTTCCTACTGAAAACATAGAACCCAGAAGCTGATTAAATATCTCTCTAGCACTAAAAGGAACACACATGACTTAAAGTCTTAACAGGCTAAGAGCTGAGGAAACATGGTATTAAAACATCGATGCACTGAAACAATCCAACATCATAAAAACTCATGAACATAACAAATCAGAAATACAGGTAAAGTGCTGATGGCGGTAACATCCCAAATGGCCATGTTCAGATGGTAACAAAAGTATGGTAAAAATCAGTGTCCAGAATATCCCTAGCTGTTGATATTGTTGTTGACATAGAGAGCCTTAACAATTCAGTTGTTATTAGTAGCAGCTCCTAATCGAAGGCCTGGTGGAAGAGCTCCGTTTTACAAGCCCTGAGGAACTGTAAAA
Organism: Gekko gecko; assembly: GCA_029375565.1. NCBI lineage: Eukaryota > Metazoa > Chordata > Lepidosauria > Squamata > Gekkonidae > Gekko > Gekko gecko. The sequence goes on from JAPDNY010000003.1 coordinate 85,613,700, forward strand.
GGTCCTACAGGGCCCTGATGTCTTCTGGGAGCTCATTCCACCAGTGTGAAGCCGCCACTGAGAAGGTCCGGGCCCTGGTGGAGGCCAGTCTGGCATCTTTCGGTCCAGGGAGGGTCAAGCAGTTTTGAGACCCCGAACTCAGTGCTCCCTGGGGAACATGTGGGGAAAGACAGTCTCTCATGTAGGCAGGCCCCAGACCATATAGGGCTTTAAAGGTCAAAACCAGCACCCTGAAGTGCATCCAGTATGCTGTTGGCAGCCAGTGGAATGAACATAAGAACATAAGAACATAAGAGAAGCCAATGTTGGATCAGGCCAATGGCCCATCTAGTCCAACACTCTGTCACACAGCGGCCAAAATATACCAGGTGCCATCAGGAGATCCAGCAGTGGGGCCAGGGCACCAGAAGCCCTCCCACTGCTGCCCCCTCCAGCAACAAGAATAGAGTGCATCACCTGCCCCAGACTGAGAGTTCCCATCTATACTCTGTGGCTAATAGTCACTGATGGACTTCTGCTCCATATGTTTATCTAATTCCCTCTTGAAACTGTCCATGCTTGCAGCTGCCACCACCTCCTGTGGCAGTGAATTCCATATGTTAATCACTCTTTGGGTGAAGAAGTATTTCCTTTTATCTGTTCTAACCCGACTGCTCAGCAATTTCATAGAGTGCCCACGAGTTCTTGTATTGTGAGAAAGGGAGAAAAGTACTTCTTTCTCAACCTGCTCAATCCCATTCATAATCTTATAAACCTCGATCATGTCACCTCTCAGCCGTCGTTTCTCCAAGCTAAAGAGCCCCAAGCATTTTAACCTTTCTTCATAGGGAAGGTGTTCCAACCCTTTTATCATTCTAGTTGCCCTTCTCTGCACTTTTTCCAATGCTATAATATCCTTTTTGAGATGTGGTGACCAGAACTGTACACAGTATTCCAAATGAGGTCGCACCAATGATTTATACAGGGGCATGATGATACTGGCTGATTTGTTATCAATTCCCTTCCTAATAATCCCCAGCATAGCGTTGGCCTTCTTTATTGCAGCTACACATTGTGTAGACATTTTCAGCGAGTTATCCACTACGACTCCAAGATCTCTCTCTTGGTCCGTCTCTGCCAGATCAGACCCCATCAACGTGTATTTATATTTAGGATTTTTGGCTCCAATGTGCAGCACTTTGCACTTGGCCACATTGAACCCAATTTGCCACGTTGACGCCCACTCACCCATCCTCAACAGATCCCTTTGGAGTGCCTCACAATCCTCCCTGGTTTTCACCACCCTGAACAACTTCATGTCATCTGCAAATTTAGCCACATCACTGCTTACTCCCAATTCCAAATCATTAATAAACAAGTTAAAAAGGATCGGACCGAGTGCTGATCCCTGTGGTACCCCACTGCTTACCACCCTCCACTGAGAAAGTTTCCCATTTATACTCACTCTCTGTTTCCTATTTATAAGCCAGTTTTTGATCCACAAGAGGACTTGTCCTTTTATCCCATGATTATTGAGCTTACTTAGGAGCCTTTGATGAGGAACTGTATCAAAAGCTTTCCGGAAGTCAAGGTAAATAATATCTATTGGGTCCCCCTTGTCCACATGTTTGTTCACTCCCTCAAAAAACACTAACAGGTTAGTGAGACAAGATCTTCCCTTACAGAACCCATGCTGAGTCTGCCTCAATAGTTTTTGTTCATCAATGTGCCTACTAATTCTTTCCTTAATAACAGTTTCCACCAACTTACCCGGTATCGATGTCAGACTGACTGGCCTGTAATTTCCCGGATCTCCCCTGGAGCCCTTTCTAAAGATGGGAGTGACATTAGCTACCTTCCAGTCATCAGGAATGGAGGCAGATTTTAAAGAAAGATTACATATTTTTGTCAGGAGATCCACAAGTTCACATTTGAGTTCTTTCAGAACTCTCGGATGAATGCCATCCGGGCCTGGTGATTTATTAGTTTTTAAATTGTCCATCAGTCGGAGGACTTCCTCTCTTGTTACCGCAATCTGATTCAGGTCTTTCAAAACCCCTCCCAAAATCGGTGCTTCTGGAGTGGGCAAACACTTCTCCTCTTCCACAGTGAAGACAGAGGCAAAAAATGTATTCAGCTTCTCAGCCATTTCCCTATCATCCTTCACTACTCCTTTTACCCCTTGGTCATCCAAGGGCCCCACTGCCTCCCTGGCTGGCTTCCTACTTCTAATGTATTTGAAGAAAGTTTTATTGTTGGTCTTTATGTTTTTTGCGATATGCTCCTCATATTCCCTTTTTGCTTGCCTGATCACAGACTTGCATTTTATTTGCCATAGTCTGTGTTCCCTTTTATCAACCTCACTAAGACTAGCTTTCCACCGCTTAAAGGAATCCTTCTTACCTTTTACAGCTTCCATTACTTTATTTGTTAACCATGCAGGCTTTTTTCTATACCTATTTGTACCTTTCCTAACCTGCGGTATATATTTTTTCTGAGCTTCTAGGATTGTCTTTTTAAATAGTCTCCAAGCTTCCCCAGTGGTTTTGACCTTCTCCACTCTTCCTTTCAATTTCTTCCTCACATGTCCCCTCATACCAGAGAAGTTACCCCTTTTAAAGTTAAAAGTGGTTGCGTCAGTCTTTTTGGGCAACTCCCTATCTGTACAAATGTTAAACTCAATGACATTATGGTCACTGTTCCCAAGTGGTGCAATCACTTTTACATCTCTCACCAGGTCTTGGGTGTTACTTAGGACCAAATCCAGGATCGCCTCTCCCCTGGTAGGATCTGTGACCATTTGTTCCACAGCACAGTCATTGAGAGTGTCTAAGAACGCAATCTCTTTTTCCCGACTAGAACTCATATTGACCCAATCAATGTGTGGGTAGTTAAAGTCACCTATTACAACACAGTTATTTCGTCTAGCCACTATCTTTAATTCATTCATCATTTTATAATCCTCCTCTATCTTTTGATCTGGTGGGCAATAACAAACTCCCACTGTTAAGCCTCCTTTTGGACCCACTATTTCAACCCATAGCATTTCCAGAAGTGAATCCAATTCTCTTACCCTCTCAATCTTACTGGACGGTATACCCTCTCTGACATACAGAGCCACCCCACCTCCAACCCTTTCCCCCTATCCTTCTGATATAATTTATAACCAGGAATCACCGTATCCCACTGATTTTCCTCATCCCACCAAGTTTCTGAAATACCCACAATGTCTATTTCCCCCCCCAACACCAAGCATTCCAACTCCCCGATTTTACCTCGGAGACTTCTAGCATTTGTGTATAAACACTTATAGTTTCCCATGTTTGTTAAGCCCACAGCCTTCCTCTTGCTGCCTCGAGACCTTGCCAGGCAGTTCCTACCATTAGCCACAGTCTCAGTGGACAATTGTAATCCATGCCTTCAGCACAGGGTGGATGAGCTCTCGCATAGGGAGACCCATCAGCAGCCTGGCTGCCACATTTTGTACCAGCTGCAGCTTCTGGAGTTTTGCCAAGGGCAGCCCTATGTAGAGAGCATTGCAGTAGTCCAGCCTTGAGGTGACCATTGCGTGGATCACTGTTGCCAGATCACAGTGTTCGAGGAAGGGAACCAACTGCCTAATCAGCCAAAGATGGTAAAAGGCTGCCTTGGCAGTGGCTGCTACCTGTGTGTCCATTGTTAAGGAGGCATCCAGGAGCACTCCCAAACTCCTTACCCTCAGCGCTGGCACCAATGGCACCCCATCAAAGGCCAGTAGTGGGATCCCTACCCCCAGTCCACTCCGACTCAGGCATAGGACCTCCCTCTTTGTCAGATTCAATTTCAAACAGCTCAGTCTAAGCCAGCCAGCCACGTCCTATAGCGCCTGGTCAAGGTCTTCTGGGGTAGAGTTGGACTGACTGCCCAACAACAGATATAGCTGGGCGTCATCCGCATATTGGTGACACCCTAGCCCATGCCTCCGGGCAATCTGGGCAAGGGGGTGCATATAGATGTTAAAGACCATCAGGAAAAGCACTGCCCCTTGGGGCACTCCACAGATCAGTGGGTGCCTTCAGGACAGCTGATCCCCAATTGCCACCCTTTGTCCCCGACCTTGGAGAAAGGAGGCGAGCCATTGCAAGGCAAGCCCCTGGATCCCAGTGTTGCCGAGGCGGTGGATCAATAGTTGATGGTCGACCGTGTCGAATGCCACTGACAGGTCCAACAACAACAGCACCGCCGTCCCACCCTGATCCAGATGCTTCCAGAGGTCATCTGTAGGGGCGACCAGTGCTGTCTCCATCCCATGGCCTGGGCAAAAGCCAGACTGGAAGGGATCTAGCATGGAAGTATCATCCATAAAAGCTCTGCAACTGTATCTCCACTGCACTCTGAATTAGTTTGCCCAAATAGGGCAAATTGGAAACCGGCCAATAGTTTGCCAATTAGGTTGGATCCAGGGATGTTTTTTTTAAAAAAAAATGAAAGTGATAATCTCTATCTCTCTCCCCACACAGTTCTCTAATCTCATTTTATGTATCTGTCTGAAGTCCTTCAATGTATTTAATATGAAACTTTTCCTGGCAACCAAGTCTTGAAGAGAGTTTGTCTTCCATCACTGATAAACTCATTGCTGGAAATGTCCTTCTGTGCGGTGAAATAATGCTGAGCCATGATGGTTTTAGCCCTCAGCTTCTCTTGTGGGGGCTCACGTGACTCCAGTGCACTTCACACAGTATAAACAGATCCAAAAGCAAAAGCATGCTCTGATGATAGCTGGTAAGCATTCCAACTGAGATTCTAAGGCGTCTAGGAGTTCCCTTGCCATCATCGCTTTCAAATTGTCCATAACTGCATAAGGCCTGAAAGGAGCCTGAGAGCCATCTGTTGCGGAGTTCCCCCAGTGAGGTGCACATGGGCACCAGGATGCCTATCCGTGCTCCCCTTAGCACCCACCAAGCTTTTCAGAAAGTGTGTGGGGATATTGTAAGGTGGGGCTTGCGTTTGGCTGCCCTCGTTCAAATGAAAGGGTTTTCCACTGGGGGATCAGGAGGACTGGTAAGTACTTGGCATTTCCTTAGCCAAGGTGCAGTTCTGTTCCCTCTTCAGGCTTTCCTTCTTCCCAGGAGGTGTGAGAAGGGATATACTCCATGTGAATCTGCCTCCTGTGGTAGCCAAAATGGGCTTGGCTCCACCTCCTATGGCAGCCATTTTGGAGCGGCACTCACGACTCCCCCTCAAAATTCCAAAGGTGCCCACAAGCCCAAAAAGGTGGGGGACCCGTGACCTAACGTAATCCTCTGTCTCAGAAACCACTGTGTCTGAATTTTTGCCAAAGATTGGCTTTTGAGAGCAGGGCCAGAACTTCAAGCCAAAAATGTGACAGTAGATCATCCCCTTCTTCTTCATGTGCTGAGGAGAGAGAGCACTGAAGGCATTTTTGTAAACTTTGTTTTATTTACAGATATAAGGGAGAACACTAGTGAAGGCAAAGAGCCACTCCTACAGAGCAGCAAGTCCATTACCTCACATCGGAACCCCAGAGACAGAATTTGCACTCTCAACGTGGTTCAAACACACTATCTGCTTCTCTCTCTGGGCTTTTCTGCGTGAGTTTTTTTGTTGGTTCTGACCCTATACTGCTTCAGTTTATTCTCTGATTTTCACAGGCATTTTTGTGCCTTTAGTATTCACTGCAGTCCCCCCTCCTTTTTTTTCCTGGCTCTTTTGAGACCACGTTTATCTCTCTTTTTTCTGGAAGCCAACTTTGAGTCCACCCACCTCCAACCCATTTTTCAATTATGTGGCTGCCGTCATCATTAACCCCCCCCCTTCTCCCCAAGACAGCGGTTTCATTTTTTTTTAAAAAAAAAGGCCCTATAACATCGATATAACACTGTCGTGTTGTAATGATAGTTTAAGCAGGTTCTCTGAATCCCAAGTTTTCATTTTTAAAAAAAGTAAATCTCTAGAGCCTCCCCTTATGGAGATATGCTTTTCCCCTTATATCTGCATAAGGGAAATGGCTAGAGACTTACTTAGGGCTGTTTCTTTAAAAGGGGAGGTGCTGTAATGCCACCGACAATGACATCAGTGATGACAGCACCCTCCATTGGAAATCATCATTGTTTAAATCACATGCAGAAAATAAACTGGCTCCACAACTGAAAAAATGCACAGGGAGGGCAGATGTGCAGAAAAGCCCTGCCCAAACAGGGTTTCCAATGCTTGGGGATCAATTCCCAAGAAAATCAGGAGTAACTTCAATGTGTGGAAAAGGTCTCTGTCTCTTCAGGCATCTAAAAGTATTGTTGCTTTACATTCACACAGATACGATCAGCCCTCTTTCATCAGGTGTGAGAAAGGTCTTCTTGGATGGAGCCATTCCCTCATAATTAAGGCCCATCTAGAGTCATTATTACTGTTGTCATGGTCTGGGACCTCCTCTCCCCATACAAGTCTATAGGATGGAATCATTTATAGCAGGGGTGTCAAACATGTGGCCTGGGGCCAGATCAGGCCCCCAGAGGGCTTCCATCAGGCCTGCAGTGGAACCAGCCATCTCCTGCTTCCAGTTCTGCTCCTGCTGCTGCATCATCGCTTGCTTCACCAGGCTCTCTTAATCACTCAGCCATTTCATGTTTCAACCCGGGTCCCAAACTCAGAACTCTGAGCATGAGATTTCTGTGGTGAATGTCAATAAATCAAAAGTAGGTTTGCAGCTTACAGAGCTAATGTTTTAAGCATGTTTTTATTTTAGGTTAAAAAAAAATCTTTGTGTTTGTGTCCTTTATAAAGTTTATATCTCTGCTACCTGGCATTACATTTTATGACACACGTGGCCCGGCCCGACAAGGTCTCATTTATGTCAGATCCGACCCTCCTAACAAATGAGTTCGACACCCCTGATTTATAATGATCAGGCCCTAAACTCACAATTGATAAAGGGAGGGATTTGTCAACTGGAGGGGACAGAACCCGGGAAAGACTCTGCTTATTGAGTCCTGACCAGCATGATGTAACATTACTGAATTTGACTTGCAGTGACTTTTTACCTTGTGCATCAACTAACATTAATTTCCAGTATTGTAACTCAGTATTGTGTCAAATTCAGTATTGTAAAATACAATGGGGAGGGAAGGCAGCACGGTATAACTTGATCTTAACAGATCTAGGAAGCTTGGAAAGGAGACCACCAAGACTCTTACCCGTGCCATGACACGTGGCTCCATGAGGATCGCTGCACCAGGAAGGCCAGCTGGGGACACACAACAACACTTGCATAGAGGGAGGGATCCTCACTCTTTGTTGCTCCCCCCCTTACACCCGCAGCCTGCCGTTGTGAGCGGCTGGCCGATTGGATGGAGGGAGGATTCTTGCCCTCAATCTTGCTCTGGATGTCCCCCCTGAAAGGTCCCTTCCAACTCTAACATTCTATGATTCTATGATAGACAGATATAGATGATAGCTAGATCGATAGATATGGCTGCAGAGAGTCAGCTATATCAGTCCTCCGCAAGCTGATCTAATGAGCCGCCATGGGCATCAGATCCCAAAGTAAATCTGATTTATTCTCTAGTTTTTATTTAGGTCACTGGCCAGAGGACTTGGAAGTTTAGTGACAATCAACTATTGGATTAGGTGTGGCAGGCTAAGTGGGTAACTGTGGACCAGCAGTACTGGGAATTGTAGATTATAGTTGTAGCATACTTAGGTGCCGTATCAGCCAGCTCTGCTAAAGGAGTAAGGTTTGCAAAGATCACCAGGAGCAGTGATGGCAGGGCATGGGATACCAGTGCTCCTGGGGAGGGGAAAGTTTAGTGGTGAGACTAGGCAGGGAAATAAAGAAAGGGGATGGAGAAGCAGAGTAGCTCAGCCCCCTTCCAGCCTATGTCCCATCCCAAGGATTGTGGGCAGTGGGGATAGGACAAATAACCCCCCTCCAACATTGGTGTTGTGTAACACCAGGTCTATCAACAACAAGACCATTGTCCTTCGGGACTTCCTCCTTGAGAAGAATGTAGACCTGGCGTGCATGACCAAGAACTGGGTAGAAGAAGGGGAGATGGTAACTCTCTCTCAACTTGCTCCTCCCAGGTTCTCAGTCCTTCATCAATTGCAGACTAGGTTGTGGGGTGGGAGGAGTGGCTCTATTCATTAAGAAGGCTTACTCCTTCAGGGTGCTCCCATTGCCGAGGATTGCAGGCATAGAGTGTACCACTCTAGTGTGGGAAGCTGGGGAGAACTTGGCGATTTGGCTGGTGTACCGACCGCCTAATGCACCAGCCAAAAGCCTGCCGTCCCTGATGGAGGCTGTGTTGAGCTGGTCATTGGAATACCCTAGACCTAGTCTTGGGTGATTTCAATGTCCATGCTGACAATGTGAAGTCTTGTTGCTCCGCTGTGACCTCCCCACCACAGTTGAAACAGTGAGCGAACTTGCGAACCCATGCACATATTCTTGTCAGGTTTTGGATTATCTCAATCCACTCAGTCTAGAGGAAGTTGACAAACTGCTCTTAACTGTACACCCTACCACATGCCTCCTTAATCTGTGCCCATCGTGGCCCATTAAAGTGGGTCATGAGTGGTTTTGAACTGCCCTAAGGAAGATCATTAACAAGTCTCTCTCAGAGGGCTTGTTCCCTGGCACATTTAAGAAGGCCATGGTTCATCCCCTCTTGAAAAAACCATCACTGGATCCGGGTGAATTGGCTAACTACCAGCCAGTTTCTAACTTGCCCTGTATGGGCAAGCTAATCGAGAGGGCGGTGGCAGTTCAGTTACAGAGCTTTTAAGATGACGTTTCCATCTTTGATCCATTCCAGTTCAGCTTCCACCCGGGACACAGGATGGAGACAGCACTGGTTGCCCTCATGGATGACCTTTGGTGGCATCTGGATCGAGGCAGATCAGCATTGCTGTTGAACCTGTTGGCAACATTCAGCATGGTCAGCCATCAGCTACTGACCACCACCTCGCCGACACCAGAGTCCAGGGGCTTGCCTTACAGTGGCTTGCATCCTTTCTCCAGGGTCAAGGACAAAGGGTGGCACTAAGGGAACAGCTGTCCCAAAGGCATCCACTGACTTGTGCTGTTCCCCAAGGGGTGGTACTTTCCCTGATGCTATTTAACATCTATATGTGCCCCCTTACCCAGATTGTCTGAAGGCATGGGCTTGGGTGTCACCAATATGCGGATGGCACCCAGCTCTAACTGTTGTTGGTTGGCCAGTCTGATTCTACAACAGAAGATCTGGACCAGGCATTGCAAGCTGTGGCTGGTTGGCTTAGACTGCGTTGTGTAATGCTAGGTCCATAAATAATAAGACCATGGTCCTTTCTGACTTCCTGCTGGAGCAGGAAAATAGAGGGAGGCAAGCCATGTTTATTGCCTTCTGCTTAGTTATAAGGCAGGGCTCTCTCAAGTCATTCTGCTGCCCCAAGTTGGTAGTATGGGAGGACAGCCTCATGGTAACAGGTATGGTTCCCTCCACCCCAGACTTATGTTGATTTGGAGTTATGCAATGGCAGCTAAGGTAGAAAAGCACCTCCTCCTATGCTATGTCTTCTAGGTTCCAAGGGTCTGGAAAGTGGTTCCATAGCCAGTCACATGGTTGCCAACTCTGGGTTGGGAAATACCTGTAGATTTGAGGGGTACAGCCTGGGGAGGACAGGGTTTGGGGTGTGGAGGGACCTCAGCAGGGTATAATTCCATAGAGTCCATTGTCCAAAGCAGCCATTTTCTCCAGGAGAACTGATCTTGGAGATCTCCAGGCACTGCCTGGAGGCTGGCAATACTAAGAGGAGGACCAGACCTGTAGATTTGAGGAGTAGAGCCTGGGGAAGGCTAGGTTTGGGGTGTGGAGGGACTTTAGCAGAGTATAAGCTTTTGATACAGTTCCTCATCAAAGGCTCCTAAGTAAGCTCAATAGTCATGGGATAAAAGGACAAGTCCTCTTGTGGATCAAAAACTGGCTTATAAATAGGAAACAGAGAGTGAGTATAAATGGGAAACTTTCTCAGTGGAAGGTGGTAAGCAGTGGGGTACCACAGGGATCAGTACTCGGTCCGATGCTTTTTAACTTGTTTATTAACGATTTGGAATTGGGAGTAAGCAGTGATGTGGCTAAATTTGCAGATGACACAAAGTTGTTCAGGGTGGTGAAAACCAGGGAGGATTGTGAGGCACTCCAAAGGGATCTGTGGAGGATGGGTGAGTGGGCGTCAACGTGGCAAATGGGGTTCAATGTGGCCAAGTGCAAAGTGATGCACATTGGAGCCAAAAATCCTAAATATAAATACACGTTGATGGGGTCTGATCTGGCAGAGACGGACCAAGAGAGAGATCTTGGAGTCGTAGTGGATAACTCGCTGAAAATGTCTACACAATGTGTAGCTGCAATAAAGAAGGCCAACGCTATGCTGGGGATTATTAGGAAGGGAATTGATAACAAATCAGCCAGTATCATCATGCCCCTGTATAAATCATTGGTGCGACCTCATTTGGAATACTGTGTACAGTTCTGGTCACCACATCTCAAAAAGGATATTATAGCATTGGGAAAAGTGCAGAGAAGGGCAACTAGAATGATAAAAGGGTTGGAACACCTTCCCTATGAAGAAAGGTTAAAATGCTTGGGGCTCTTTAGCTTGGAGAAACGACGGCTGAGAGGTGACATGATCGAGGTTTATAAGAATATGAATGGGATTGAGCAGGTTGAGAAAGAAGTACTTTTCTCCCTTTCTCACAATACAAGAACTCGTGGGCACTCTATGAAATTGCTGAGCAGTCGGGTTAGAACAGATAAAAGGAAATACTTCTTCACCCAAAGAGTGATTAACATATGGAATTCACTGCCACAGGAGGTGGTGGCAGCTGCAAGCATGGACAGTTTCAAGAGGAAATTAGATAAACATATGGAGCAGAAGTCCACCAGTGGCTATTAGCCACAGGGTATAGATGGGAACTCTCAGTCTGGGGCAGGTGATGCACTCTATTCTTGGTGCTGGAGGGGGCAGCAGTGGGAGGGCTTCTGGTGCCCTGGCCCCACTGCTGGACCTCCTGATGGCACCTGGTATATTTTGGCCGCTGTGTGACAGAGTGTTGGACTAGATGGGCCATTGGCCTGATTCAACATTGGCTTCTCTTATGTTCTTATGTTCTTATAATGCTATAGAGTCCACTGCCCAAAGCAGCCATTGTAATAGCTGGCAAATTTTCTGTAGAGGGAATGATGTGCTGTGGCTGGGGAACACAGTGATTTCTGGGAGATCTCTAGGCCCCACAGGGAGATTGCTAACTCCAGTGACCATTTAAGGGAAAACTGGGATATGTATTTTACCTCAGGACACATTCAGTGACTCCCAACAGCAACAACAAACTGTTTAGAATGTTAGAGGCAAAGGCCAATCAAGCCACGTATGCAAATAACCTCTGTGTTCTGACTGGCTACTGGGGGGAAAGGGACAACAAACTGTTTAGAATATTGGAGGCAAGACTCAGGCAATGCAGCCAGTGGATAGGAACAGCTTCTGAGTGACAGATCAGGGAGCTAAATGATTTGGAAGTGTGTGGAATGTTCAGGAGAGTGCCACTACCAAAACAGAATTATTATATAGAGAGATGTTTTTGGAAGGTTTTAACTGTATTTTTATATGTTTGTAAGCTGCCCTGAGCCCACCTTGGCAGGGAGGGCGGGATATAAATTGAATAAATAAATAAATAAAAATTTATCAAGTGGCAATAGTTCCCCACATTTTCTAGCTGGCTGGCTGGTAATTTGTATTAGTAAACAGAGGCCAGTGACATTGAACAAGAAAATATCCCCCTGAATATAGTTTCATGATTGCTCTTCTTAAAGAATAAGTTGTATTCCCTGATTCTTCTCCATAGTTTTCAGATTTCAGAATACCAATTGTTATGTTCTTTGAAATATTTAAATAGCAGTTTCCATTAGGCTTTTTAAAATTTTCATTTATGTACCGGTGTTTTCAAGATTGTATGTTCTGGAGAAATCATATCCTAATATCTCTGACATTGTTTGTTTATTGTATGATTGGAAGGGAGGGAAGGTGGCATGGTATAGCCTGATATCATCAGGTCTTGGAAGCTAAGCAGAGTTGGTATTTTGATAGGAGACCCCCAAGAAAGACTCTGCAGAGGAAGGCAATAGCAAACCCCCTCTGCTTCTCACTTGCCTTGCAAGCCCCTTGCTGGTGTTGCAATAAGTCACTTGTGACTTGACAGCAGTTACATATGTATCATATGATGAGAAGCGGTGTGGAGTGTTTTAAATTTAAACCTTTATAGTGAACCTTTGGGGGATCTTTTTCCTCCCCCCCCACTTTTGAATGCACATGTATACAACAGAGTTCTTGTGAAAAAGTGGTGTACAAATTGTGCATGGATGATGTAAACGATTCCCAATGAAGACTTTTGTAAAGACTTCCTATCCAGTGATCCACACTGGTCAATAAAGAACTGGAAAGCAATGGAGGGATGTTTCTTTGTGTAAAGAAACTGAAAGGAGGAAAATAATTGGTGTATGGAAAAAAGATGGTATCACCTATGCAGAGAAAGAAATTCAAGAACAATTTGAACTTTTTTCCCCATAACTCTATAAGAAAGATGTTTTAACAGTAAATGGAGTGGATGAACATATTAATGAAGCTTTAACTCATAAATTATCAAACAAAGATATAGAAATTGTGAATCAAAGCATCTTAATTCAAGAAGTCTCTCAAGCCATCAAGAAACTAAAAAAGGATAAGGCACCAGGACCAGATGAATTCACCGCAATTTACTACAAAATCTTTGAAGAGAAGATAATTTTACCCTTACAAAAAGTTATGAATGATATAAGTGAAAAGAATATATTGCCACCATACTGGCAAGAAGCTCATATAACATTACTATATAAAAAAAATAATGACCCAATGTTGCCACAATCATATCAACCTATTTCATTGTTGAATGTGGACTATAAAAATTTTCAGTCATGACTGACAGATTAAAGAAATATATCTCCAAAGTAATTCATCCTGATCAGACTGGTTTTGTACCAAAAAGACTCATGAGAGACAATGTTCATTTTGTTGTTGAACACAAGGGTGAAAAAACAGCCTTTCTGTTTTTAGATGCTGGAAAAGCCTTCGATAATGTATCCTGGACTTTTCTACAAAAACTACTGCAATTTCAAATGTTGTTTCAGGTTCTTGAACTGGATACAAAATATCTACACTAAACAACATGCAAAAATTTTAATCAATAGGGTTTTGACAAATGGATTCAAAATAGAAAAAAGAACCCATCAAGGATGTCCACTCTCTCCACATCTCTTCATTCTTGTGATGGAAATCTTTGCTTCTAAAATTAGGCAAGATTCCAGAATTGAAGGATTAAAAGGAGAAGGAGAGGAGTTTAAACTAAAGAGTTATGCAGATGATGTGACCCTTACAATTTTGAACCCCCGACAATCTCTCCAACACATAATGAAGCAAAGTTAAAAGTTTGGATCCTTTTCAGGTTATAAAATCAACAGGAAGAAAACCAAAATTATTTCAAAATGTTTAACTACTCCAGAAGAGGGAAAGATTAAGAAAATTTCAGGATGTGACATAACAAATAATCCTGTCAAATTTTTAGGAATATATCTCACAGGACAGAATGACACATTATTTAAGGACAATTATATGACAACCTTGTCTAAAATACAAAAAGATTTTGAAAGATGGTCCAAATTACAACTATCCAGGCTAGGAAGAATTTTTGTTATAAAATGAACATTCTACCAAAATTAAACTTTTTGTTACAGATTATTCCAATTTCAGTTCCTGAAAAGACTTTGAGCGACTGGCAAAGACAAATAAATAAATTTGTATGGAACAATAAGAAGCCAAGAATAAGATTTAAAGTACTGCAGGATGAGAAGAAAAGAGGTGATCTGGCAATACCTAATATTAAATTATACTACCAAGCTGCTGGGCTAGTTTGGATTTCAGATTGAATCAGAAGTCCTAATGAAAGATTGATAAAATTAGAATCTTCAGATCTCGATGATGGACTACATAGCTATCTGTGGATTAAAAAATCTATGTCAAAAAACAAAACCCAAGATAAAAGATATATAATCAGAGATAGCTTATTTAAAATTTGGGAAATGCTACGAAAGAGAATTAGCCCTACAATTCCACTAATAATGTCACCAATAGATGCTTATTATGGCAGTTACACAAGGAAAAATAATGATTTTATAACTTATGGAGATATGATAAACTTGCAAGGTGGCATCAACATGTGGCAAGAGATTAAAGAAGAAGGGAAGGAGATACAATGATGGATATACTTCCAAATTGATTCTAGGTTAAAAACCGATATCTGCACTAAGAGAGGAGATATTAATGAACTGACTGATTTTGAGAAAATTGTCTCACAATCTAAAGACCACTTATTAGGACAAATTTACAAGCTATTGCTTCAATATGATTCCAAAGGAGAACAGGTTAAACCCTGCATGATCAAATGGATGCAAAATTTTGGTGAGGAAATACAGTTTCAGTGCTAGGAAAACCTGTGGACTGTTAGTCAAGCATTAAGAGAAAACTGGTACAAGATGTTTCATTGATGGTACGTCACCCCAAAAGATATTGCTACGATGAACAAGAATTACAAAGGGGCTTGCTGGAAATGTAAAAAAGAAGATGGCACCTTTTATCATATGTGATGGACCTGCATCAAGACGAAAAGATACTGGGAAAACATACATGAAAAAATTCAAGATATTTTAAAAACTAAATTCCCGATGAAACCAGAGACTATGTTACTGGGAATCCTTCCAGATAATATAGACAGAACCTCACAAGACCTACTTTGATATATGTTGACAGCTGCCAGAATAATATTTGCAAAGAAATGGAAGACAGAAGACTGTCCTACAATAGAGATCTGGGAAGAAAAACTAGCTGAGTATGCAACATTGGCAAAATTAACCAATTATACAAACAAAAGATCACTGCATAAATTTCAGCAGAAATGGCAAGCTTATTACACATATTATGGGAATAATTAACTTATTTCTTTTTTAGTTCTGGAATAGTTTGAATATCACATTAAAAATGATGAAGATATTGATTATAATGTCAATATTTTATTTTGTATTCCAGTAGTATTTAAATAATCAGTAAAAATACAATTAAGATTTAGATCTGCTAGAGAGATGGTGGCTGTGTGCTTGCGATGAAGCTACAAAAGCATCTTACATGACGTTTATGAGATCCTATGAGAGCCACAAAAAGAGACCACTATGCGGCCATGATTGCATCTGCAAGCTCACACCCAGCCCAATTATTTAGCACAATTTGATCTTTAAGTGTTCTGCCACAGGGCAGACCAAACTCTAGAGAATTGGATATTGGCTGTGAGGCTTTTGCAAGCTATTTCACAGATAAAGTCCTGTTGCTCCACCGCAATCTTCCCGTCAAAGTTGAAACAGTGAGGGTGGTTTCCCACTACAGCTGCCTCGGGGTTGCGCCGCCGTTTGCCCCGATACTATTAGTCAATTTCACACCCGAAGCCGTGGGGCTGCATTTTGACCCGCGGCTTCGCCCGATTTCCCCCGCAGTTTCGTAATCCTCAAAAAACAGGTCAGCCTTTTACCATCTTTGGCTGATCAAGCAGTTGGTTTCCTTCCTCAAATGCAATGATTTAACAATGGTGATCCATGAAATGGTCACCTCGAGATTAGACTACTGTAATGCTCTCTACATGGGGCTGCCCTTGTTGCAAATCCGGATGCTGCAGCTACTGCAAAATGCTGCGGCCAGGCTTTTGATGGGCCTCCCTATGAGGGAGCACATCCAGCCTGTCCTGAAGGCTGCCAAAAGCTACCGGATACGCTCCAAGGTGCTGGTTCTTACCTTTATGGCCAGGGTCCGACATACGTGAGAGCACTACGCTCAGGGTCACAAAACCAATTGGCCCTCCCAGGTCCCAGGGATGCCAGGCTGGCTGCAACCAGGGCCAGGGCTTTCTCAGTGGTGGCTCCATACTGGTGGAACAAACTTCCGGAAGAGATCAGGCCCCTGCGGGACTTTTTACAGTTCCGCAGGGCCTGCAAGACAGAGCTCTTCCACCAGGCTTTCAACTAGGAGTTGCCACCATTATCAAAAACAACTGAAATCTATAGAGCCTGGTTTGCTCTCGACAGCCTGTGCTCACTGATTATATTTGAGAAGATCAGCGAGCTGAGCAATTAGATAAATTATGGAATACACTCACGTGGTAATGCCATCTTTATGACACCAAAACAATACTGCTAGCACTTTAATATTACATTGTTTTAATGAACTGGTTTTAGAAGTTTCATGGTAAATTGATTGTTTTAAGATGTTTTATGGTTGATTATGTATTCATCTCTTGTAAGCCGCCCTGAGCCTGCTTTGGTGGGGAGGGCAGGGTATAAATCAAATAAATAAATAAATAAACAATTAAGACAATAGTTAGGTTTTTAGTATAGATGTCCATTCAACTGTTAAAGATGTATTCTCTTTTATCTATATATATAAAAAGAAAGTCCCCTCACTGTAAAATCAATGCTCAGGCCAAACCTCTGGACATAGAAACACCAAATTCGGGGAGAGAGCTCCTACTATGGTGTAGATGCTCACTAAGAAGAAATTTTTGACCCCTAAGGGGGTCAAAAGGGACTGCTGCCTCCTTGCATCCCCCACTCTTTCATTGGTCAGCTGCAGAGCTCAGTGTTCTGAGGTAAAAAAAAAAACAGTTACAGGAGACTGCACAGAGCTAACGAAAGCTGAGAAAATCAGGAATGGCCAACAACCACCTGTGAGGTGCAGTAATGCTGCTGACCCAGCCTCTCTGGTGGCTTCCAACACACTCCCCCCACCTCCTACACCTAACGTGGTTGTCTGTCAGGTGCAGCTGTGGTTGCAGGGTGCTTAAAGCCACGAGGGAGCCCGCCCCAGCATTAACGCCTTAGTGATCCTGCCAGCCCCATTTCCACAGTGGCTTCTAATATGCTTCCCCCCTCCCCCTCTTACACTGGCCAGGCAGCTGACTGTCAAGTGTAGGAAAGGAGGTCGGTTGCTTACAGCTGCCGTGAAGGTTTGCTCAGGAGGATTGCCTTAGCCCTACTGCTGGCCCAGCCTCCCTGATGCCTTTAAACATAATCCCTCCCAACACCAGACAGGAGGGTGTCTGTCAGGTGTACGAGCAGGACCAGTGTACTTTAATCCATCAGGGACACCGCCCCAGCAGGATCACTCAGTGGTGCTGCTGGCCCAGCTTAGCCACACTCCCACTCACAATGGAAATAAACCCCAAATTTGTAGAAAACTGGTTTCCTTTATTAGATTATTTAACTTCTCACAATATGGGTTCTAGAAAATTGGTTCATATGAACTTGCTCAATATCTGATTGCTCAGAAGGTGTTTTGAATACACAGTTTTGTCCCACTTCTTAAATGTAACATAAATGAGAGGCAGTTTTGTAAATAAAAAAAAAGAGGGGGGTATGCCCTCCCCCAATTCAATGTCCAGGCCAAAACCCCTGCACCAAGAAACCCAAAATAAGGAGAGTGCATTCCTACCATGATATCAAGCCCCCCCAAAGAGATTTCTGAGAAACATGACCTCTAAGGGGTGAAAAAGGGGCAAAATGTGTCCCCCCAATTGTCTTCCATGTGCCTGGCAGGCTGCTGACTCCTTGCCCCCCCCCATTGTTCAACTGTGTAGTTCAGAGTTCTGAGGTAAAACCTGCCTATTTGCATCCACCTCCCTCTGATTGCTTAGCTGTGGATCTAAACACAGTTAGAAGAGACTGCAGACAGTTGAGGACAGTTACAGAAATCAGCTATTCAAGATTCCTGAACAGACATTTTTCAAAAAAGCCAGCATGGCAATTGAGAATGAATGTTCATGGGGAGATAGTAAAGGACATTTCTAGAAGCCATTTCAATGCATGCCTCTCTCATGAACCTGAAGAAATGTCCACCGCATCAGCACTCCCTCACACCAACTCCCCCTCAACCTCTCACCTCTTACTGCCCCCAAGAAAGCTCCTGGCAAACATCGAGCCAGATACACCAATGCTACAAGGAGGAGGCAACTTAGGAATGCGGCAAAGACATTTGCACATAGTACTCCTGCGGAACACTGAGCTGTGCAGGCCAAGTGCCAGTGAGATCACTCTGAGGTGCTCAGAACAACACCGTCTCCATACAAGCAAAACAATCCAGGAACACAATTAGAAAGGCCATCACTTTCGTGGAAGGTGGCAGGAGTTGAAGTAACAGATGACTGCTTCTTAAATGGACAGTTCTATGTTGCCTGCTCCAGAGTGAGCTCACCAAACAGCCTGGTGATCGTAGCACTTGACGGCAGAACCACCAATGTGGTCTATAGAGAGGTCCTTCAGTAGAGAGAGAAAAATTACATATGTCTTACTTCATTTTTTCACTACAATCTTCTCCATCAGAATTCCTACAACAAATGTTACATTTCAGACTTCACATCATCAGTATTATAACTGGATTTATGGAACTTAAATACCATAGCGAAGCACGGGTATCAGGCTAGTTGTTAATATATTATTGCTAATTTTAGGACAGTTTTTGTTTATTCCTTAAAGAGAGAATCTAACCCAAAATTCTGTAAAATTGATGCTTTATTAATTGCTTCGATATTTGAATTATGTACTACATTTGGTAATACATTTGATTTTACTTGTTGCACGTGACAATTCATAATATTTAACAAACTTGTTGAATCTATATTTTCCCTTTCCCCTTCTTCCCTTCTGTATCCCACCTTTTTTTTCCTTGAGAAAATAATAGAAAATATTTTTTTTAAAATGGAGGAATGGACAGAATACCACATCTTTACTGGCAGCAACAGAACAAGTTGATGCCTAAGATGGAGCAACTGCAACCAGGGAACACTGCAAAGCCAGCCGTGGCCATTAGTATTAACTTTAGCACAGCTTTAAGAAGCATGCAAATTTCCCCACATGGTAGGCTGCTTGACTGGATTCACCCTGAGTCTGATCAAATTTAAGGGGCATACCGTGTGCCTTGGGTATCTTACTGATACTAAGTTCTGAAATCACAGACATTCATTATATTCTACTGAGTTAGCTATTCTGGAACTGGAGACAAATCTCTAAAATACAAGCCTTCTAGAAGCTATGCTGTTCACTAAATCCAGATTTAATGCTATCCAAGCAACCTTGTCTGTCCTCCCTGCTCCACCACAAAAATGGAA